>CM024585.1:22211659-23450978 GCA_014182565.1 Eucalyptus marginata | reverse complement strand
AAATAATGCACCTTAACATGTCATAATTCTTTGGAATAAATTGAAATCGATTAGTTTTATAATAACAGCTACAAATGAATAATATTATTTTCTTTGGATAATTAGGGTTTTATGATTTGATATTTTAAAAAACAGAGAAAGAACTGCCATTCACAATGTTGAAAAGGTTCCATTTAATGAGTACTCTGGAGAAATCTGGCTAAATGTATTGTTGAGATCTACAGATACTTGAAATATTAGAGGTGCACTTTATATGTGATTAGATTTGGTGTGCCTAACTCAAGTACTGTACAAATTCATTTTTAAAAAAGAACTTGCTAAAAAGAGGTTTTTAATTTTTTTACTTTCAAGACATAAGAAGTTGAGCAAAACAAATTTAAGCAAATTGCGAAACTATCATGTCAGAAAGACTTTGAGACATGATGTAGCTAGAATACTTTTGACCGATCAATGCCTAGGGGCGGTCATTGTCTAGTGTCATGTGATGGCACATCGTAATCTGCACGCCCTTTCCCTATGTCTTGAACCAATGTGGAAAAAGCTCATCACACCAAGAAAATCACCGTCACAACATTACAGCTACGTATCTACGATCTGATCAAGCAAAGAAAAGAAAAGAAAAAAGAAAATAAAGGGGTTTCTCGAAAGTCAAAGGGTTCTTATTTACGAGTACTTCACGGAATTCCAATTGTCCTTTATTACAATCATTTTCATATTTTAATATGAAAACATGAATGGAAGATGACACAAATAATTTTTAACTTTGATCAAATGTAATGCCATCTTGAGATTTGATTTGTTCAATGTGATCTTTCAACAATTGCTAAATGTTCAATGATGCTGCTATTTTGTTAATTCAAGTCAATGAAATCTAATGATATGGCTTCTAATTCGTTAAGCTTGAATATTGAAAACAAAAGGAGAGAGTTATGGATTCTTCAAGTAAGATATGCATCTCAAATCATAATATAATTTATCAAAAAACAATGAGCATGTTAATGCCCCAATTTATTTTCCTTTTCCAACGAGATGCATAAAAATGTCAATTCTAAAATCCAACTTAGTGTATAATAATCCGCGGTCATCAAACAACGTTCGATTTGTCATCACCTCAATGATTACATAGAACATTTATCAATAAGGCGAAAAGACACTAAATAAATTAAAAGCTTTAGGAACGATCGCATATCGGTCATGTTGGACCAATGTTTGTTCTCATCATTTTCCCAACGCGAATTGAATGTGATGCTTCACCAATCCTGGGCAGAGCCTGTCTTGCAAATGAACGAGGAACTGGACAGCTCACTTCTAAGACAGTTTGTATATGAGGCACTTGCTGTCTGACTCAAAACCCAACTCTACCAAGGGCCCCGGATCTTGTACACTCTTCTTGAATTATAATCCTTAATTTAATCTCGAATTTCACAGGTGTTTGCAATTGTACAGCATGAGAGAGACAACTTCTGCTGTTATGCGTCGCAGGAATCTAAATGATTGTTTTATTTATGCGAGGCAATGCAGCTTGGGTTTTCTTGGGTTGATTATGGGGTTCATGGATCTGATGATAATGCAAATATTTTTCCTTTCTATGTCTGTTTACACTGCATAATTCGCATTTTTAATGTCTAGCTTCGAAGCATTATTAATTTAGTGATATGCCTGCGCGAGGAATGTCACTCTCTTATGTCTGATAAACAATTTTACTAACAGGGAAAGAATTGTGTCATCTCACTTTCACTTTATGAAGTTTTCATTTGATTGATTAGCCTTAATTCAATACTGGATATATCAAATCTCACAGCAAATTAAGGTTGTATGCTAGATCCAATTTAACCAAAAACCGAATCAAACTTTCTTGGATCGATCAGTTCAATGGAGAATCGTTTGATTTTAGCTTAGTGAACCTAAAACCAACCTAGGACTGATTCAAACAATTTAGTTTCTATGAATCGATTTTGAAACCTCTTAAAAAAAAACTTTTGCTTTCATTGAAAATCAAAATTCAGGCTTCAAAATAAAAATATATATAAATATTAAAAAAAAAAAAACCACTTGACTAACACATATTCTTGCAATGAAATGGTGCAACTTTTATGTTTTTTATTATAACAAAACAAAAAGTGAGCCAATTCCCATTTTTAAATTGGAAAGTGACCACCGATGGATCGATCACCCCCACATCAGATGGACATCATCATGGGATATTTATTCATAAGTGAAATTCGGCCTAAATGATCATTACATTGCATGACTGTTTAGAGAACTTCATTTAGAAATGGGATAAGTGAGTCCTAAAACTTACAAAGTATACAATCAAGTCCTTCTATTAACTCCCGTTCAACTTGACTAAAGAAAAATGCCGACATGAATTTTTAAAATATTTTATCACTTTTACATGGTGATGATGTGGCAAAAACGATGTCATTTTGATCCAAAACTGATTTTTATTACAAATTATATTAAAATTAAATTAAAAATAAGCTTTTTTTTTTAAAAAAAAAAAGAGGGGTGAGAAACTGCAACCACCCTCACTAACACCACCCCATTGACTCGACAATGGGTGGGGAATGGTCGGTGGTGGTCGTCAAGCCTCGGCAAGTGGCTGGCGACTATTGCCAACTATAGGCGAGTCGAGAGGGCTTGCAGGCCCTCAACCGCCTGGTTTCTCATGCCCATTTTAATGAGTGCTGACACCTAGAATGCCAAAGCTTGGCATGAATGGACACTTAAGTACCAAAATCGAACAAAATGGATCACTTAAATGTTAACAAGTAAGAAAATCCGGCCAAAATGCTAACATGGCTAAATAATGAAAACACGACGTTGTTTCGGTGTCGACATGGTAAAAATTAATATAATTTAATTTAAAACTAAATTTATTTTAAATAAAAAAAACTAAGGGAGGTAGTTGAGGGTCGAGCCCTCGCCGCACCGCCGCCTCCCGCTCATCGCCGAAAAGGGCCGGGCGACGGTGGGGGCAGGTCGGCCGGGCCCCTGGCTAGGACTCGACGAACTCGGCCGACCGGCGCAAGGGCCGGCCAGCCCTCGCCCGAATCCGATGAGGGTTGGTAGCCCTCGCTAGCCAGTGCCAAGGGCAGCCGCTCGTTGAGGCGACCCCCCCCGGCGGGGCAGCGCCCTTGGCCGGACCGGCGAGGGCCACCGACCCTGCTTGGGATCTAGGTGAGGGTCACGACCCTCCCCGCATTTGGGAGAGCGCTCGCAGCCCCCTCGCCACCGGTCGGCCGGTTGCCGGCCCCCTAGTTAGGGCTGGCGACCCGGCCGACCCCCCAGATTCACGAGCTCTTCCCAAAGCGATGAGGTGGCTATGCAGAGCTTAGCCCTTAGCCGCCTCCCCCTCTTTTAAATTTATTTATTTATTTTTTAATTAATTATTTAATAATTTAATTTAATTAATTTTTATATTAAAATTCAAATCCACCCAAAAACGATATCTTTTTGCGGTTCTTTGCTAAGTCATCTCTTTAGCTTGAGCCATATAAGTGAGAAAAATAATAAAAAAAATTGCTACGTAAGACTTTCAACAAGGTTCGCGAAAGTGGCACTTAAGTGTCCCACTTTTTAAAAAAAAGTTTCTAACTTTTTGGCTCTTGGTTGTACTCCTTCCCCATTTTTATAATATTTTAACTTTAGCTTATTTTTAATTAAATTTACATAAAAATAATTGGATTTGGACCAAAACAATGTTGTTTTAGCCTAATATTTCATATTTTAGCCATGCCATTGCCGCCTAGGGAGGAGAAAATATTAAAAGAAGCTATGTCGGGATTTTTAGATAGTCAAGTTGGACGGAATTAACGAAAAACTCAATTGTACCCTTTTGATATTTTTAAAATTCGATGGCGCATTTTGTAAATTTTAAAGTTCAATTGTACTTTTCGTAACAAATTTTAGAACTTTTATTTCACTTTTCTCTATACAAAATCAATATTTGATTTTCCCTTTTCTATTACGTGGTTTGCTATATGGCATTTTTTTCGTTCTTTTTTCTTCATTCGGAAAAAGAAAAGGAGAAAAAACAAAACAAACATCCCCACGTACGTAAGAGCGACTGAGCAAGCTGTAGGTTTCGCTATCAAAATCCGCATCCACTAGTACCAAATTCATTGAAATGGCAAGCCCAAGAGCCCGTTGCTCAAAATTTTGAGCGCGAATGACAACTATTTTGGTTAGACATTGATTTTTGAAATAGAAATAAACTTTTCAATTTCGATTCTTGGATGAATTTCTGAGCAAAAATATGTATTTGATAATAGTACAAAATTTCTACTCCCAAAATAGAAATCACATAATTTCTTCCTCTTGAGCGATGACAGAGGCCCCCGACCTGCGGCTAGCGGGCGATGATAGCCGACAAGGGGTGGTGGCAACTGGCGGTGGTGGCGACGGACATTGGTGGTGGTGGACGGCGGGCGACGGCGAGGGGGAATAGCAATTGGCGATAGCGGCAAGTAAACGGCGATGGTGGATGGCAAGTGGCAGCGGTAGGTGGGCGGCGGCTAATAGTGAAAACGAGTAATGAGAAGAGTTTTCATTTTTCATTTCTATTTTAGAAATAGAGAAGTAGAAAATTGTACTTATTATTCTTTGTTCCAAACCTATTTCTAAACTAAAAATTTGTTCCAACATAAGAAAAATGAAATTGTATTGCCAAATGAAATTCTGTTTTGGAAACAAGTTTGAAATTAAAAAGAAAAAGTTCTAGAATAGTAATAAAGTGATTATTACTTGACCGGCTAATAATAAATGTTCTAAATTCAATATGCTAAAATCACTTTAATAAATAATGCAACGGATTGTAATTGCAACGTTAAATAAGCGAGTCGTATGCAACATCCAATGAAGCCCCACCACATCACTAAATGAACCGATTTCTGTACACTCAATTTGATTCTTTCTTTTGGTGCTTTTTAAGGTTTCAATTTAGAGCACGCACGGATTATGGTGCCATCCTAAGTTTTGGCCTTTTAGAGTTTGATGTTCATCAGCGTGACGCTATGAACAAGAAATTTAATTAATGAACTCTTCCATATCACATGATACTTAAATTGTTTGTGCAACATTAAATTGCATCGATATTAAATTCTCGTCCACTTTTCCATGCGCCCATTTGATTAGACCTATCAATAGATAGGTATTTAAACACGATAAAAAAAAAAAAAAAAGAAAAAGAAAGAGCTCATTATAAGTTTACATAATAGAGAAAAAGCATCAATTCGTCTAACTTTCAGTTTGTAAAGTTTACATATGGTTGAGTAGCCCCAGCTCAATATCGAATACATATAATCTCACATGAAATGAGGGTTGTGTACCGAATCCAATTTAATAAAAAACTGAGTCAAACCTGCCTACATCGATCGGTTCAATGGAGAACCGGTTTGGTTTCCAGTTTTGCAAACCTAGAATTGGTCTAGGACATATTTAATCAATTTGATTATCAAATTGAACCGCTTTTGAAGCCTCTTCCATGTAAAAAGAAAAGAAAAATACTTTTGCTTCCATCGAAAAATCAAAACATGGCCTTCAATATAAACAAAAAAAGAAAAAAAAGCATAACCACTTGACTAACACACATTTTTGCAATGAAATGGGGCAACGTTTTTATTTTACTTTAAGAATTTGAAATTTTAAGCAAAACAAAAGGTGAACTGATCCCCGAGTTCTAGAATCAGGATTCTTAAAACTTGAAACAAGGAGTCACAAGGTCAGTTCCCATTTCTAGATCAGAAACCGGCGTCCAAGAACCTATCACCCCACATCAGATGGGCATCATCATTAGATATTTATTCAAAAGTGAAATTCGCTCAAAATGATTATTGCATTGCATAACTATAAAAAGAACTTCACTTAGAAATGAAATAAACGTAACTAAAGTCTTAAAATTTGTCACAAAAATATAATTAATGTCTATAATTTATAAAAGATATAATCAAATTCTAAAATTTAATAAATTGGTGAACAAGTTCTTCATTTTCGGCACGCGAGTTCTTCATTTTCAGGGCTAGTGGGAAGAGAGGACCCACTTCAACGCCTAATGGGTCAAATCTAAGGATGCAAACGGGACCTGGAGAATCTCCATTGAGCTACTGTATCAGTGCTTCAGTCAAAAGCAATGTTCCCGAAACAGACAGCCTTATTTGACCCTGCATAGGCCCATCCATCTATCGGAAGCCTGTCTCTTTCAGAATTTTAAGGAAGCTAGCATGGCCATTGGCCAACTCGCTTGCGTGACAGCTTAGGACAGTGTGAATACAGAGAATAGAAAGAGTACGGGAAGGAGGGCCCAGTTAAATAAGAATATTCACAAAATTTGGAGGTTATTACTCTAAAAAAACTCCAATTCTAAATCGAATTCTAATTCTACTCTAATTTTTTTATCCCATTAAAAATCTCTAATTTTAAGTCTAATTTCAATTCTACCCTAATTTTTGTGTTCTACCTCACTAATCCTCCATCTCAAATTTCTCTTGACAATCAAAATATGAAAAACTCTCAAGTATAAGCTGTTTGAGCATATCAATCTGAGTACAAAAATAGTTTATAGTAAAATTGACATTGAAATTAAAATAAGATTTTTTTTATTTTATGTAATAGGCGGAAAGTCTGGATAAAAAAATTCAATTTTCAAGCCTCGAGAGAGACCTATGAGGTCATGTCATAAGAAAATAACCCCTTCGACAGTGTCGTGGACAAAGTTCGGTCAGATAAATGGAAGATAAGCGTCATGTTATTGCTCGAGAGTCGGTTCCAAATGGCGGCATAGTTGCCACTCGCA
This sequence comes from Eucalyptus marginata, assembly GCA_014182565.1. Classification (NCBI taxonomy): domain Eukaryota; kingdom Viridiplantae; phylum Streptophyta; class Magnoliopsida; order Myrtales; family Myrtaceae; genus Eucalyptus; species Eucalyptus marginata. The sequence goes on along the minus strand of CM024585.1, from coordinate 23,444,185 downwards.
AAAACAATTGGTTATCTAGCCACCTCACGGGCAACTAAGGCAAAGCAAAAGGCAAAGGAAGGAGAGAGAGAGGATAAGTTCGAGTGGCTCAACAGTAAACTAACACGAGGAGACTGTAAAGTCCAACACGACGAAACCGCTTTCGTATGGTGAAAGATATGCCGTGAAATTCATGGTGGAGAATTACGTGTACCTCGTATATTAGTCAGATTTTGTGTGCTTTGCTTACATATTTTACAAAGACTACCTGCTTTCACCGAAAGTCAACAATTAAAAAGTGCTACGATAAAAATTGCGAAGGCTCTTTGTTGATTTCGGGCAGGAAGGTAGGAATTTAAAGGTATGGAGACGTGAGGCAATTGCGCCCCATCATGTAAATTGTCGGAAATTCAACACCTTTTGCACTCCTCGACAGAACCGCTTTTGTATGGTGAAAGATATGTTGTGAAATTCACGGTGGAGGATTATCTGCACGTCGTATATTAGTTAGATTCTGCGTGATTTGCTTACATATTTTACAAAGACTACCTGTTTTCACTGAAAGTCAACAATTAAAGTACTCCGACAAAAATTGCGAAGGGTCTTTGTTGATTTCGGGCAGGAAGGTAAGAATCTAAAAGTACGGAGACTTGAGACAATTGCGACCGGTCATGTAAATTGTTGAAAATTTCAAATAATGATAAATTTGCATAAGGGCGATGAGTCCTATGATTGATTGAGGGTCCTTACAATGAATATGCTTTGGGTTTTTATAACCTTATACCGAGGGTTAGATATAATTGTAATTGTATTTGAATAAAGAGATAACTTACTAACCCCATTAGTTATAAGAAGTTAGACAATCTCCTGTCTAGTACACTTATCCACAAGAAGTTTTAAAAAATCCTAAAATAGTGGCAATAGAAATAACCACCCAACGATTATATTTGATGTCCATTACTCGATGTCAATGATTTTGTCAATCAACTTTTTAAGTCTTGATGAAAGCTCGTTGATAACTTTGACGATATTTTCAATGACTTCCCTAACGAGTTCTTGATTGGTTTATTCATTGTTGACCAAACTTTGCTCTCACCAATTCAATTTGATATTTATTGATAATAATCAAAAGTTGATCATTTTTTGTGTGTCAATGTTTGCCTCCTTAAAAAAAATGGAATGATTCATCGATCATTCAATTGTTTTAAATTAGATAATCAAGAGTTATCATATGCACCCTTGTCGTCAAGCAAATTTAATTTTCCATTGCCAAATAGCTTCTTGAATTGTTTTCTTGATACCATTAATCCATGAATGGTGCTACTTGCAATTTTTTTGTTTACAAAATCTTCTTTACTTGACATAACTTGTTCTTTCGTTAATCTTATGAGGCCATCTTTTAAGAGTAAATTGAAGATTTTGTCCAACTTATTAAGTCAAATGAGTAAACTTGAGTGTCTTTAACCTAAGCTTTTTTTTTTTTATAAATATTTTGGCAAGCTTTAAGGATCAATAAATATAAGACTTCTTGATGTGGTTTCCACAAATATATATGATCATACCCCTATTTCACCCCAAAGTTATCAAACTTTTTCAGCAAACTACACAGAATTTAAGTGTGGATTTGGTTGGCCACCTTGCCCCTTAGGTGGTGATCCTACTCTTGTTGGATTATCCACATTCATCGTCATGTTAGACCCAACAGGAAGATTCACATTGGGTGGTACCAATGAGCTACTAGAATTACATTTTCAACATTTGGTAGTTGACTAGCCTGTTAACCGATTTGATTTGTCAAATTATTATTATTGTTATCGATTTAGTTATTTTGACTGACATTAACTTGATTATTTCCCTTATTCTAACCTTGCTTAGAAGATTTGGGCCTTTGCATAATTCTTATAGGGGATTGATTACTCTAACATATATTATTGAATGATTCCAATCTCAAGAAGCCATCATTCATGGCATTTATGACGATTCACTTGATCACTTCGGATATATAACTCACAATGTAGTTAGTCATATGATTTTGCTGTTCTTCGAACATTCTTTTCATAGTAGATACCTTATTAGAATTTAGAACAACATTCCTTAATTGCTCTTAGGTAAGATGTCTTGGAAGAACAATTTCTTCGTGTCAATTTGCTTCTACTGCTCTTTCAGTGGCCAATGTATCACAATGCGCAACCATCTCATTACTAGCTTGAGGTAACAGATTGTTGTTGCCAATAATATTTTTAGACACTTGTTGATTTCTAATTTTTGTTAATGTAGTTTCCTTGGCTCAATAAAATGTGTCACACCATGCGTGTTATAAAATTGTTTCTCCAAAAAATTAACATGAAAAACTTTTCAAAGTGTGGATAGATCGATAAATATATTGATAAAGGTTGAGAAGTGTCCTTTTTATTTATTTATTTTGTACAAGAAAATAAATGACAAGAAATTTAAAGGGATAAAGAAGGAGGCAATTGCAGTCGGCCATGTAAATTGCATAAAAAGAAGAAGATAAATTTGCAAATATCGTTAAGTTATGTGCTTAATTGGGGTTCTTACAATGAAAACACTTGAGTATTTATCTATGAAGCACGGACACGTTGTCCGTGCTTCCGTGTCGTGTCCGACACGTGTCGGAGCGTGTCGGACACGTCGACACGCCGGGACACGGCCGGACACGTGGTCAACGCGTGTCGGATTTTCCGACACGCGGTCAATCTTTTATCGACACGCGTGTCGGCGCGTGTCCGGAAGACCGATGGAGGGTGGAGGCGAGGGAGGGCGAGGGAGCAGAGGCGCGAGCGCCGGCGAGACGAAGCCACGAACGGACCACCGCGACGGCAAAGAGACGGCTCGAGAAAGAGCCGAACAGAGAGAAAGAAGAGAGAAGGCAAACTCGCCGGCGAGACGAAGCCACGAACGGACCACCGCGACGGCGAGACGGCTAGAGAGAGCGGTGAGGGCCGCCGCTGTTGCGATGGATCGGCGACGAGAGGAAAGAGGAGAGGAGGGAAGGGGGTCGTCCGGCGAGCAGCAAGGAGATAGGAAAAGGAGGGCTCGGTGGCTCGCTAGGGTTTTTCATAAAGAAATCCAAAAAAATAAGAAAGGAGTCTGAATCGTCTGATGGCGTGAGAGAGGGGGGGGGGGGTGAAGTGACAGCTCACCTGTCACTGTCAAGTGGGGGAGGAAAAAAAGTTAAAATAAACGTGGGGTGGAGGGAAAAGTACAAACGAAAGAAGGGTTGAATTTCGGGGATTATTTTTTAATCGAAAATTAAATAAATGAAATTAAAAAATGATTTCGAAAAATAAAAATATTAAATTTTGAATAATGATAAATTTTGGTTATTGTAGAAAATCATGGATTTATTTAAATAAATTGATTCTAATTTCTTATTAATTATTAGTTTCATCGATAATTTTTGTTAAAATTAAAAAAAATGTTTCGCATTAATTATGAATATATCTTTCGAATTTCAAATGAATTGATTTGTTAATATTATTAGTGTAAATTTATTATATGCTCTTTTTTAAAATTAAATAAATCAAATTAATTAAAAATAAAAATATTCATTTAATATACAACGTGCCGCAACGTGTGTCGGAATTCTCTATTTTTAGAAATGATGTGTCGACGTGTCGTGTCGTGTCGGACACTCGTGTCGTGTCGCGTGTCGGTGCTACATAGGTATTTATGACCCTTTAATGGCGATTACATTCAATGCTTATTAAAGTTAATTAAGTAAATCATTAGGACTTGCTTAAGTGGCTACCATGAGGTGGGGAGTTTGAAACTCCCTTCCTCCATGTGGGTCCACTAGGGGCCCGCCAAGTTTCTGAGCTTTGAACTCCAGGAATATACCTAGCAAACCATATATAAAAGTTGAATAAACAAATAATTCCTAGTCTTATTGGTAGTTACAAGAGATTACATGATCTCCTAGGAGTAAAAATAATATGAATGCCATAACTTTCGTACATCATTCATGTGAGGGTTATAATTTTTTTTTCACTCATTTGAGTACCATAAATTTAAAAAATTGATCATTTGAATACCATCAACGATTTTCCGTGCCAAAAAATCAATTTGGACTAATCATCCTATATAACTTTGTTGGCATTGACATTGATAATTTTTTATATATTTTTATATACATATTTTTTATGGCTAGCAAGTGATCCTCATCGGCCGCAAAACCCTCACCTTTGGCCATGAAGGCCTTGCCAATCATGGGCGAGGCCATGAAGGCCCTTGCTAGATCTAGGCGAGGTGGCCTTGCTCGCAATTGCCTAGATTTGGCGAGGGCCTTCACGGTCTAGGGCAAGGCGAACTTTGTCAAATGTGGCTGTAAAGGCTTGGCGAGGCCATCGCAACCTTGCCGGCAAGGCCGCCTTGCCCACATGGGCAAGGTCGCCTCGTCTAGGTCTGGCGATTTGTGGTCAAGGGTGAGGTGGCTCTCGCCTAGATTGTGTGAGGATTGTGTAGTCAGCAAGGGTCATCGATGACCATCACCAACCTTAAATAAAAAAAAAAAAAAAAAGGAAAAAAGAAAACAAATAATTCAAAAAAATAAAATAAAATAAATCCACGTAGGATGATTTGCCGGAATTGGCACTTAAATGCTCAACTTTACTTTAATGTAACACTTAAATAAGCGAAAAAAAGTTATATCATTCAACTGAGTGCCGTATGAAAGTTATAACATTCTCACTGCTTTTCTCTCTGATCTCATATTATCTAGCACACTTTTTCACAAGAAATTACAAAAAAAAATTAAAATTAGTGATATTGAGCATAACTATCTAGCCGCTATAATTTTATGTCAATTGCTCACCGGCATGACTTAAGGTTCTTTAAAAAGTACACTTGGGTATTTATGACCCTTTAATGACGATTACATACAATGATTGTTAAAGTTGATAATAAACAAACAACTCTGTTAAAAAAAAAAAAAAAAAAAACAAACAAACAACTTCCTAATCTTATTAGTAGTTACAAGACGATAAACAATTTCCTAATATCCAAATACTTATTTACTCGAGGGTATGAAAAAAAATCCTAAATAAGTGGGAATAGACATTACCATTTAGAGGTTATATTTTTATGCAGATTGCTCATCATTGATTACTTTGTCGCCAATTTTCTCAAATCTGGATGAAAAGTTCACGTCAATAATATTCACAATGTTGTTGATGACTTCCTTGGTGACTTATCGATTATCTTTGAGTTGACAATCATAATTGATCAAATTCTATTCTTATCGATTAAGCGTGAGTTCTATCGATGATAATTTAAAGCGGATTTTTTTTTTTCATGTCGAAAGTACCCTTCTATTTCTAGACACGAAAGTCGGGTAGACGAATCCAATCGGTATGTGATGACACGTGTCGTAAAAGATGCATGGATGTGTTTTATTTTTAGGCAATTATTGTTGGGTGTCATGTGATGTGACGTCCTAATTGCCTTTTGCTGACGCACGACCAAATTTAACATGTTCATAAAGTGCAATTCCTTTTAATTCTTGTCTTAAAAATAGTTTGGGTGTTCGTGCCTTCCTCGTGCGGCCCAACTCAGCATATATATATATAACCTTTTTTTTCTTTTTCTTTTTTGTCTTTTCACTCGACTTCGTTTGAGGAACTCAATCTTCTTTGGCCTAATGGGAACATAGAAACTAGAAAGCTGATAAATAAATTAGGACTTTAAGTTCTGGCCAAAAATGAAAAAAAGAGATGTAATTGAGTTTGATTTCAAAAAAAAAAAAAAAAAAAACAAGAAGAATATTGAGTCATACAATCCTCAAAATGTTCATAGATGGCAACTTGTAATTACGATCTAGCTCTAGTGGGAAAATTTCATATTAGATTGTAAACGTATCATACAGATTTGAATTCAGTCGTAAATCTCCAATTGAACCAATGGAATCTTAAACTTTTAACTAGAATACAATCACGTCCTGTAAGCCAAGTACCTTTTAAATTTTTTGACATGATAGTTTAATTGTGATCAGCGATGTGAACATGAACAATTTTAAACGAAACGAGGCCGTTTTATTTTGTTGAATTTTGGAATTTTATTCTTTTTTTTTCATTTCTCTCCTCTTTGTTTTTATTCTTCTTTTCTCCTTTTCTGGTTGCTGTTCTTTTTCCCATCTTGGCCTGAGCATGAAACTACCGTAAGAGGACTTGATTGCATTTTCTTTTAATTAGGATCACATCAATTGAAGTTATAATTGATTGTGTAGCACAATATATCAAATCACGTGCGAAATGATGAAGGATGGAAGCTAATTGTGAAATCGCCAAGATAAAAACTGCCGTGGTGATGAGATACCAAATCATACCATGAAAATAGTGTAACATAACATGATCATAATTCTAGAACACATAGAACTCGATTAGTTTTATATTAACAGCCATAACAATAATGTTATTCTCACGAATAGTTAGGTCTCTACAATTTGAATTTTTCAGGAAAAAAAAAAGCAAATCATATCATTTGTTTTATTTTGTTTTTGAAGTAATTCTTATCAATTAGTGTCATTCCAATGTTAACTCTTTGGGAGTAATTCATCTAAGTAGTTTTGGTGGCTTGGCTTGGGCGAAGGTCCATTTTCTGGCAACTGGAAGCCAAAAGTACATCTTGGAGATAATGGTTGAGAGGACAACCTCTTCCTAACCACAAATCGAGTAATAAAGAAGTTTCAGTCCACATAAGAAGAATGTGCAGATCTAATCACATATAAAGTGCACCTAATATTCCATGTCTCTGTAGATTTGTGTGCCTAACTCACGTACTGTACGAATTCATTTTTTAAAAAAGAACTTGCTAAAATGAGTACATTATAATTTATTTATTTTCAAGACATAAAAGTTGAGCAAAACAAATTTAAGCAAATTGTGAAAATATCATGTCAAGAAAGACTTTAGAAATAGATGTCATGTAGCTATATTACTTTTAGACCGATTATTGCCTGGGGACCATCGTTTAGTGTCGCATGACGGCACATCGTAATTGCCTCCTTATCCCTATGTCATAAACTAATGATGGGAAAAGCATATCATAGGCCCCCTTATCCCCATGTCATAAACCAATGATGGGAAAAGCATATCATACCTAGAAAATCATCGTCAAAACATTATGGCTAGATGTCCACAATCTGAATTCTCTAAAAAAAAAAAAAGAAAAAGAAAATAATGGCATTCTGGCAAGTCAAACAGGTTCTTATTAATGAGCGAAATTCAGTTGTCCTTTTCCATGTGTTAACATAAGAACGCGAATGGAAAATGACATAAATGATTTTTGAATTTTAATTCAATGTATAATATCTTTTTTGTTGTAAAATATCGCATTGCAAATATATAATAGAGAGAATAATGAGAGATTAAGTAGAGAAAGTAGATAAACACAAAAGATAGTAGAGAAAGCCAAACACCAAAGATCATAGAGAAAACCAGAGGAGAAATTTTTATTTTCACTATTTTATTTTCATTTTCTTCACTTTATCACAATTATGACAAAACTAAGCTCTTATTTATAAGAAAAAAATGATACACTTATCATTAATGTTCATATATTGAATAATACATATATTGGATAGGAAATGAACATTCATTGAGTAGGGAGATGTATTTAGAATGTAGGATATATTAGATAAGATGAATATAATGAATATTCATTCATGTATTTCGCAACACTCCCCCTTGAATATTCTTTGTGTTCATTATACTATGAATATGCATTGAATGATACTGCCTCATCAAAAACCTTAAGCTGGAAAAACCTAATGGGACAAAAATCAGACAAAAGGGAAAAAGAGTATAAATGACAAATTTTATAATCTTTTCCTTTTATGGATATTAATTGTCTCGTTAAAAATTTTAAACCAAAAAACCTGTGGGAAAAAAATCGGATAGAGAAAAAAAGAGTGCAATGCATAGTTCATAATATCTCCCTCTCAATTGGGCCATATAGCCTTTGTTGGGGCTAGTCAATCTTACATTTTGTGAACTCGCCACATACCAATGCCATATACTAATTTCTCAAAAGTTGACGTTGGCGATGATTTGGTAAAAAGATTTACAAGATTATTTATGGATTGAATTTGTTTAATATCGATTTGTCGACTTTCTTGGAGTTCATGAATATAGAAAAATTTCGGCGAAATATGCTTGATCCTATCACATTTGATATATTCTCTCCTAACTTGTGCAATACAAGTAGCATTATCTTCATAATTATAGTATGAGAATTTATCTACACTCACTCTCGGACTTTTGCGCTTTGCCTCTTCGGGGTATTAAACAACAAGAATTGTGAATATGCGTTATAACAGATTTTAACCAAACACACTCTTTTCCAACTTCATATAAAGCAATAATCTCAGAGTGGTTAGAAGATGGAACTACTAACGATTGCTTCGTAGAACGCCAAGAAACAACGGTGCCATTATAACAAAATAAATAATCGGTTTCAAAGTGAGCCTTATATGGATAAGATCTATATCTAGCATCAACATATCCAACTAAATCAGAGGTAGTGGAATCCTTGGAATAATGTAATCTCAAATCAATGGTTCCTAAAAAAAGATGAAAAATATGTTTAACTCCATTTTAGTGTCTCCGAGTTGGCTCAAAACTAAAATGTACCAATAAATTTACCGCAAAAGCGATATTTGGTCTTGTACATTGTGCCAAGTACATCAAAGCCCAAATTGCATTAAGATTTGGTACTTCAGGACCAATTATCTTTTCATCAGATTCTCTAGGATGAAGTGGATCATTTCGCGGATCTAAAGACCTTACAACCATAGAGGTGCTCAATGGATGGGCCTTGTCCATGATGAAATGTTTAAGTAATCTTTTAATGTATACTGATTGATGGACAATTATTCCATTTGCTTTATGCTCAAGTTCTAGATCAAGACAAAGTTTGGTTTTACCCAAATCTTTAATTTCAGACTCCCTTTTCAAATACTTAGTAGTTTTAGCTAACTCCTTTGGAGTTCCAATTTTATTTGTATCGTCAACATAAATTGCTATAATAGCAAATCCAATTTCTAATTTCTTAATAAACACGCATAGATAGATAGGATCATTCTTGTACCTTTCCTTAATTAGATACTCACTTAAGCGTTGATACCACATGTGATCAGATTCCTTTAACTCGTATAAAGATCTTTGCAATTTTATTGAGAAAAAGTTGTGGGTAGTGAATGCATTAGGCATTTTGAATCCCTCAGGAATTTTCATATAAATATTAGAGTCTAATGAGTCCTATAGATATGTCGTCGCAACGTCCATAAGACGCATTTCCAATCTTTCAGGGAGTACTGGGCTAATGGAAAAACAAAATGTAATCATATCTATCACGGGTGAATATGTTTCATCATAATCAATCCCAAGTTTCTAAGAGAATCCTTAGGCAACAAGTCGGACTTTATACTCGACAACTTCGTTTTTCTCATTTTGTTTCCGGACAAATACCCATTTACATCCAATGGGTTTTACATTGTTGGAAATTTGAGTTACGGGCCCAAAAACTTCTTGTTTTTTAGCCTTAATTGCTTCCTTTCACTTAGACCAATTTTTCCTTTGACGGCATTTAATAACATATTACGGCTCACAATCATCATCCATAATTTTATGAGCAACTGAAAATGCAAAAACATAATCAATGATGATTTCATTTCGATCCAAAATCTCATTATAATATGTAATGGAATTCTCAGTATTCCCAAGGTTGGTGTTCTTTTCATGGGTTTGCCCCTCTTCAAAAGCAATAAGATCTTTGGAAGTAAGCACAACATCAAGCTCTTTTGGAGCAGATTCCTGATTCTTTCTCCTTTGTTTTCAAGAAATAGTGTATTTTGATCCTATCGGTCTACCACGCTTCAAGTATGGGGGATTTTAATCCACTTTAGCATGTCCTTCGGGAACAACTATTCTAGTTGAAGTATTTGTAGCTGGAATGTGAGACTTCATTGTCTTAGTAGCATCACTAAATGCGTCAGAGAGTCTATGGGCCATAGCCTGTAAATTGATTATGAGCTGCACCTCGTTTTCGCACTCAAGAGTTCTTGGGTCTAATTCATATAAATTTTTCTCATTCCAAGAAAAAACTTTAACTGGTTTCTGCTTTACAATATGAAAGTTGTAAGTGTCCCAATTGATTGAAATATAATCTCATCAAAATGTCAATCTATGAATCTAGCAGTAAAAAGATAACCAATAGTTGGTTCCAAAAATCTAATGATGGACGATGAATTAAACCAAACATAAATACCCAAACGGCGTTAGGGACTCATTTTCGTCCTTTTTAGGCAATGCTACAAGCACATATACTGCACAACCAAAAATGCGTAAATATGAAATATCAAGTTCATAGCCAAGAACCATTTGAAGAGGAGATTGTAAAAGACTAGCAGTGGGGCGCAATCTTATTAGAGCTGCCACAAGCAAAACTGCAAGACTCCATGTTGTATCGTTGAGATTCGTTCTAAATAATAGAATGTGGGTAATGATTTAGATATGTTTAATCAAGAATTCTGCCAATTCATTTTAAGTATGAATATATGCAACTAGATGCTTAATCTCGATTCCGAGCGAGGTACAATACATATCAAAACTCTTTAATGTAAATTCATCAGCATTATTCATTCTTATACTTTTAATTGGATAATTAGACAATTTTTCCCGGAGCTTTATATTCTATGCAAGTAAAAGTGCAAATGTGACATTGTGCATAAATAATAGGCAAACATGGGACCATCTATAAGATGCGTCCACTAGTACCATAAAATATCAAAATGGTCCATTTGGTGATTGTATTGGTCCATAGATATCACATTGAATTCTTTGCAAGAATAAAAGGGGATTCAAGATTCACCTTTGTTATAGAAGGTTTGGTAATGAGTTTTCCTTGTGAACAAGTTTCACAATTATAATATTTGGACAACAATACCTTTGTATCTTTTAAAGGGTGTCTTTTTGTATTCTGAATTATTCTACGCATCATTGAAGCACCGGGGTGACCAAGGCAATCATGCCACAGTCAAAACTAATCAGGGTTTATAAATCTTCGGGATATGGTGGCGTAGATTTTAACGGCCTTAATCATGATACAATATAAATTCATAGAAGAAACTTCTAACATTTCATGGATGGTCTTCAGATTAATCTTATAAGAGGTAATGCCAATATATTCCTTGTCTTACTTATAAATAATCTCAATATGGTACCCATTACGACGTATATGTTTGAAACTAAGCAGATTCATTTTTGATCCACTGCTTAGAAACGTCATCCTCAATATGTAGGATCGTGCAATTTGGCAAAACAATTATGGCATTCTCGAAACCATCAATAATTTAAATAAGACCTGATATTGTATGGACATGTGCTTTACGCAATATCATACTTAAGAAAAAGTGTTTACTGCGAAATATGGTATGTGTTGATGCACTATCAAGTAAACAAACATATTCCTTTTTCTCAATATTTTCCATTTGCATTTGTGTTGACAACTTCAGGTGTCAAGTATAATAAAATTTGCGTATTAGTTATAGAGTCAAATAAAATTTCAAAATAATAAATATTATATAAGGTTTATAAGCATTTCATTACATAACCATATTAGAGAACAATAAAAAGTAAAATATTTAAAGAAAAGCAACTAGAAAAGAAATTATTAGAATCATAAAATTCAAAGTCTATATAGATTAACAAGGTGCTTTGACGTACAACAAGTACATGACCAGTGTCCAGTCATGTCACAGAGATGGCAAATACTTTCATTAGTCACATTCTTTGACTTCTTTTATTTGTCATAATCCAAGCCAAAGTTAGATTTTATAGGGCGGTTAAATTTCCTGCCATCCCTTTAGGATTATATTCTTGCATGTGCTTATAGTCTTGAAAATAGCTAGTATTTTTCTCAAAGTTAGCATGTGCTTCAGGCAATGCTTTTGAGCCAGCAGATCTAAAATCATGATTTTTGAGTAGCAATTCATTAGTTTGCTTAGCAGTACGGAGCATAGAAATTAATTCTGAGTATATGGCAAATTAACGATGTTGGTATTGCTATTGCAATACAAAATTCGAAGCATGGAAGGATGAGAAAGTTTTCTCTAATGGTTCCGCATCAGTGAGCTTGATACCGCATAACTCAAGCTGATAAACAATATCAAATAAAGTGGAGTTATAATCAAACACTCATTTAAAGTATTGTACTCTGAGATTTTGCTGGTCATATTGTGTTTAAGAGAGGATAACAATCTTGATATGATCATACCTATCCTTCAACCTCTTCTACAGGGTCTAAGGGTCTCGAATGGATAAATATTGAGTTTGCAGGCTCTCATGTAAATGACGACGAATAAAAATCAGTGCATTTGCTTTATCTTTTGCGTTTGAGGTTCCATCTTCTATAATTGCATTAGCGAGACCTTGCCCTTGAAGGTGCATTTCCATGTCAAGGCACCGGGATAGATAATTATTTTTACTCACTTCCAAAATGTGGGCTTTAAGCTTTTCAATATTTGCCATAATTCTCGCAAAAATAAATGCTTAAATTAATTAGAAGGATCTCCAAATATCCACCGCCACTTTAGAAGCAGAAAGATACTTTTAGATTTGAAATTGGTTTTAGGCCAAGAAAAAGAAAATAAAGAATTGATAGGAGAAGATGAATTATAAGTTGATTAATGAAAACAAAGAGAACACTTACCTTGCAAAAATTATTTACTCAAATGGTAGATCTTCGTGCTGATAACGTGTTATAAAATATTACGTTGCAAATATATAATAGAGAAAATAGAGAGAGATTGAGTAGAGAAAGCAGATAAACACCAAAGATAGTAGAGAAAGCCAAATACCAAAGATTGTAAAGAAAGCTAGAGGAGAAATTTTTATCTTCACTATTTTATTTTTCTTTCCTTCACTCTATCACAGCTATGACAAAACTAAGCTCCTATTTATAAGAAAACAATGATGCACTTATCTTTAATGTCAATGTATTGAATAATACATCTATTGGATAGGGAGATGAATATTCATTGGATAGGGAGATGTATTTAGAATGTAAGATACAAATGTTCCATAATAGGTATATTATATAAGATGAATATAATGAACATTCATTCATGTATTTCATAACAGTTTTAAAACTTTTGATTTGTTTGATGTGATATTGTTAATTGTTGTTAAATATTCAACTTAATCCTCAAGAACATGTGATAAATATCCGATGCTGTCATTTCGTTAATTCAAGTTAATGGAATTTGCTGATGTGGCTTCTAATTCGTTAAGCTCAAATATTGGACAGCAAAAAAGAGAGTTTCAAGTAGATTATCTAAGTAAGATAGTTATTTCAAAACAAGATATAATAATCAGCATCATCAAATAACAATGTGAATGTTAACTCCCCAGTATATTCTTTTTCTTTTTTAAAGTAGATGCATAAAAAGAGATACATGTCGATTCCTCATTTCCATCCAACTTAGCCTATAATAATTCACGTTATCAAACAATGTCCGATTTGTCATTTGACAGATTTAAGAACCGAATTGAAAATTTATCATTAATTGATGGATCATATTGTACAAATTAAAATTTATGAAAGCATTGCATATCGAACTAATGTTTAGAGATCATTTATGTCATTTTCATGAATTGATTATGATGCTTGGCCAACCTTGGGCAGAGCCTGTCTTGCAAATGAACAAACAACTGGGCAGCTCACTTCTAAGACAGTCGTATGTGAGGTACTTGCTGTCTGATTCAAACCCAACTCCACCAAGGGCCCTAGATCTTGTGTTCTCTTTACTTAATTCTTGAATTATAATCCTTAATTAATTTTGAATTTCACAGGTGTTTGCAATTGTAAAGCATGAGAGAGACAACTTCTGCTATTATGCATCGCGGGAATCTAAATGATTGTTTTATTTATGCGAGGCAATACAGCTCCGGTTTGCTTGGGTTGATCGCGTGGGGTTCATGAATCTGATGATAATGCAACTTTTTCTTTTTATATTTGTTTGCACTGCATAATTCGCATTTTTAATGTCTAGGTTCGAAGAATTATTGATTTAGTTAATATGCCTGCACGGGGTATGTCACTATGTCTGATATGCTTGTCTCAACTCATTTTGGTCAAATTTCAGGAAAATTCTGTTGTTCTTTTGAATATTTTTGTCAGTATACTTTCTACTGAAATAACAGAATTTTAGAGTGAATTAAATTGCGGGGTTATTAAATTCATTAATTTTTAAGGACTAGTAAGTTCTGGGTTGGGGTGTTGGGACATAAATCATCCATTTCGCCAGCGTTCGAAAGCTAATCGAGCCGAGTTTCATTGAATTTACGGAGTTTGAATATAAACGGGGATTTGCGGACAAAATAGATGGACGCAGAATGAGATGAGATTCTGAATTTTAAAGAGAAACAATTTTACTTAACAAGGAAAGTATCGTGTCGTCTCACTTTCACTTCATGAAGTTTTCATACGATTGATTGGCCTCAGCTCAAGACTGGATATATCAAATCTCACATTAAATTGAGTTGTGCTCCAAATTCAATTTAACCAAAAATCAAATCAAACTTTCTAGGATCGATAAGTTCAATGGGGAACCAGTTTGATTTCCAGCTCTACCAACCCAAAATCGACCTAGGATTGATTCGATCAATTTAGTTCCCGGATTGAACCGATTTTGAAGCCTATTTCAGCAGGAAAAAAAACTTTCGCTTCCATGGAAAATCAAAATTCAAGCATCAACATAAAAAAGAAAACATAACCACTTGACTAACACATATATTTGCAATGAAATGGTGCACCTTTTATATTTTATTATAGCAAAACAAAAAGTAAGTCGGTTCCCATTTTAAAATTGGAAAGTGATCCACCAAGGAATCAATCACCCTTACATTAGATGGACATCATCATAGGACATTTATTCATAAGGGAAATTCAGCCTAAATTATTATTACATTGCATGATTGTTTAGAGAACTTCATCTAGAAATGGGATAAGTGTACTACTAAAACTTGTCATAAATGTACAATTAAGTCCTAAAATTTGCAAAATATGCAATCAAGTTCTTTTGTTAACTTTTGTCCAACTTGACTAAAGAAAAATGCTTACATGACTTTTTAATCTATTTTATCTATTTTATATGGTGATGACATTTCAAAAACAACATCATTTTCATCAAAACTGATTTTTAATACAAATTCTTTTAAAACAAAAATAAAGGGGATGAGAAACTTGCAACCCTCATTGCCACCGCCCCAACGATTGGTGGGGGATGGTCGACAGTGGTCGTTGGGCCTTGGCAAGTGATTGGCGACCCTCGCTAACTATAGGCGAGCCCAGAGGGCTTACAGCCCTTAGCCGCCTGGTTTCTCAAACCCATTTTTATTAATATTTTAAATCCAGCCTATTTTTAATTAAATTTACATAAAAATATTAAAAATTATATTTGAACCAAAACAATGTTGTTCTAGCCTTATATTTCATATTTTAGCCACACCATTGTCACATAGGAGAGAGAAAATATTAAAATAAGCCATGTTAGGATTTTCAGATAGTCAAGTTAAATGAAGTTAATAGAAAACTCGATTGCACATTTTTGACATGCTTTAAAATTTGATAGCACATTTTGTAAGTTTAAGAGTTTAATTATACTTTCATGATAAGTTTTAAAACTTTTATTCCACTTTTCTTTATACAAAATCGATATCTGGTTTTCCTTTTTGGTCATGTGGTTTGCTGTATGGCATTTTTTCTTTTTCGTTCTTCATTCGGAAAAATAAAAGGAGAAAAAACAAAACAAACATCCCCCCGTACGTAAGAGCAACAGGGCAAGTTGTAGGTTTCACTATCAAAATCCGCGTCCACTAGTCCCAAATTCATTGAAACGGCGGGCGCGAGATCACCATCGCCCCGACTTGTCCGTTCCGGGGTTCTTTTACTTGGCGGGCCAATAATAAATATTCTAAATTCAATCTGCTAAAATCACTATAATAAATAATGCGACGGATTGTAATAGCAATGTTAAATAAGCAAGTCATATGCAACATCCAATGAAGCTCCGTCACATCACTTAATGAATTGATTTCTATCACTCGATTTGATTATTTCTTTTGATGCTTTTTAAGGGTTGAATTTGGAGCACGCGCAGATTATGATTGCCGTCCTAAGTTTTGGCCTTTTTGAGTTTGATGTTCATCATTGTGATGCTGTGAACAAGAAATTTAATTAATGTACTCTTCCATATGACATGATACTTAAATTGTTTGTGCAACATTAAATTGCAGCGATATTAAATTCTAGTCCATTTTTCCATGCGACCATTTGATTAGACATATCAATAGAAAGGTATTTAAACATGATAATTTAAAAACAAAAAAATAAGAGCTCATTATCAAGTTTACATAACAGATAAAACATCGTTTCGTCTAACTTTCACTTTATAAAGTTTTTATATGGTTGAGTAGCCTCAACTCAATATTGAAAATATCAAATTTTACGTCAAATTAGGATTATTAATTTAATTGAAAACCGAGTCAGACCTGCCTTGATCGATTGATTTAATGGAGAACCGGTTTGGTTTCCAACTGCAAACCTCAAACTGGCCTAGGACATATTTAATCAATTCGATTCTCGGATTGAATTGATTTTGAAGCCTCTTTCGTGTAAAAAAGAAAAGAAAAATACTTTTGCTTCCATCAAAAATCAAAACATGGCCTTTGATATAAACAAAAAAGAAAAAAAAGCATAACCACATGGCTAACACATTTTTGTGATGAAATGGGGCAACTTTTTTATTTTACTATAAGAATTTGATATTTTTTGAGCTGAGCAGCTCATTAATCTGCTCCCTCGGAAATGGCGAGTAAATGCCTACGGGGGGAGGGGGCTTACAACTGATCCGAGCAGGGTCTTTGTGCCTTTGCCGGGCCCCTCCGACCTTAAACTAAGGGGGTATTGGGGTGCTATCCACCCAAGAAAAAATATAAGAGATAGCCGAACAGGTGAAAGGCCTTCGGACCTGAGCAAGTCCTTAAAAGGCTTACGGAATAAATAGGTGGGAGAATTGTCCTAGGGTGGGAGACCCCGCGCTGTCCTCCTATTTCCTCTCTGTCGGAAAGACAAAGATAGACAGGGAATTAGGGGGCCTCACGATGGTGAAGGTAGACACCACGTCAGGACTTCGGTTCTGGCTATTACCGGGTAGGTAGATATAGTAGCCTCCCGCACCTAAAATGAGTAAGGGTGGGTTAAATGCCCACGGCTGGGTTGACACGCCTTACGACACTATCCTCAACCATAGGCCTTTGATATAAACAAAAAATAAAAAAAGCATAACCACATGGCTAACACATTTTTGCGGAAATGTGGCAACTTTTTTATTTTACTATAAGAATTTGATATTTTAAGCAAAACAAAAAGTAAGCCGATCCCCTCGTTCTACGATCAAGATTCTTAAAACTTGGAACAGGGAATCACAAGATGAGTTCCCATAAAACTGGCCCACCCAAGAGCCCGTCACCCTAGCATCATCATAGGATATTTATTCATAAGTGAAATTCACCCTAAATGATTATTGCATTGCATAATTATATAAAGAACTTTATTTAAAAACAGAATAAGTATATTGGAAGTCTTAAAACTTATCACGAAAATACAATTGAGGTCTAAAATTTATAAAAAATGCAATCAAGTTCTAAAACTTGTCAAATTGGTGTAATCAAGTCATTTCGTTAACTTTGTCCAATTTTGGTAATGGAAAATGCTGACATGGCTTTTTAAAAGTATTTTCTCTCTCTTACATGATGATGACGTGGCTAAAATGACATTGTTTTGGTCCCAATCTAACTTTTAATATAAATTATGTTTAAAGTAAATTAAAAAATAAGCTTAAAAAAAAAAAAAGAGGAAGTGAGAAACTTGCCGCCCTCGCCTCCACTACCTCACCACCCAACGATGAGTGGGGGATGGTCGACCGGGGTTGCCGCCCTTGGCTAGTGGCTGATGACCCTCATCGACTGTAGGCAAGGGCTTGTAGCCCTTAACAGCCTAGTTCCTCACCCCTCCTCTTTTTTTTTTTTTTTTTTCAAATTCTAAATCTAGCTTATTTTTTAAATTTAATTTATATAAAATTTGAAAAAAAAAAAATCAGATTTAGACCCAACCAAGATAGTTTTCATGTTATAGTCTCACCGTTGCCATATAAAAGAGATAATTTTTTTATGAGAAAAAGCAACGTTACCATTTTCGATTAGCCAACTTGAACGGATTTTATGGAATGACTCAATTGTATCAATTTGACAAGTTTTAAAACTTAATTATACTTTTCGTAAATTTTAGTATCAATTGTACTTTCATAATAAGTTTTAGGACTTCTTTTTATCTATTCAGAAAGTTGATTTAATTGAGCAACTTGTTACAAAATCAATATCTTATTTTCCTTTTTCTGTTTCGTGGTTTGTTGTATGGCATTTTTTCGGTTCTTTTTTCTTCATTCGGAAAAAGAAAAGGAGAAAAAACAAAATTAAAATCCCCCCGTACGTAAGAGCAACAAGCAAGTTGTACGTTTCGCTGTCAAAATCCGCGTCCACTAGTACCAAATTCATTGCGAGATCCCTGTTGCTCAGACTTTTCCTTTACGGGCTTCTTTTATTTGGCCGGCCAATGATAAATATTCTAAATTCAATATACTAAAATTACCTTACTAAATAATGCGACAGATTGTAATTGCACTGTTAAATAAGCGAGTCGTATACGACATCTAATGAAGTCCCGCCACATCACTCGATAACCGATTTTTGTACACTCGATCAAATTCTTTCTTTCTGTGCTTTTAAATGTTAAATCTGGATTACGAGTGGGTTATGGTTGCCGTTCTAAGTTTTGGCCTTTTTTGAGACTGTGACGTTGTGAACAATAAATTTTAATGTAATCTTCTAGATGACATCATACTTGAACCATTTGTGCAACATTAAATTGTAGCGATAATGAATTCTTGTCTATTTTTTTACGTGCCCATTTGATGAGACCTATCGCTAAAAAGGTGTTTAAACATGGTAAATAAAAAGGTAAGAGCTCTTTTTTTCTTCGTTTTCTTTATGAGCACTCGCTTATTGAATTTTCTACATGTGATCTTGAGGGGTCCAATTTCTTAAAAAAAAAAAAAAAAAAATCTCTAATTTTAGGTCCAATTTCATGTCAATTTCACTTTATGAGGTTTTCATATGGTCGAGTAGCCTCGCCCTAACTTTGGAAATATCAAATCTCACATCAAATTAGGGATGTGCACCAGATCCAATTTAATAAAAAATCAAATCAATCCTACCTGGATTGATCGGTTCAATAGAGAACCAGTTCAGTTCTAGTTTTACGAACCTAGATCTGATCTAGGATTGATTCAATCAATGTGGTTCCTAGATTGAATTAATTTTGGAGCCTCTTTCACTTTTGCTCATCGAAAATCAAAACACGACCTTCCACATTACAGAAAAAAAACATAACCACTTAAATAGCACAAATTTTTCGAACAAAAAAAAAACACACGTTTTTGCAACGAAACGGTGCAATTTTTATATTTTACTATAATAATTTGATATTCTACGGAAAACAAAAATTGAGCTGGTTCCTCGCTTTTAGAATTGAGATTCCAAAAACTTGGGACTAGGAGTCCCAAGGTCAGTTCCCATTTTTAGATCAAAAAACCGGCTCATCGAAAAACTGATCATCCCTACATCAGGTGGGCATCATCATAAGATATTTATTCATAAGTGACATTTGCCTTGATTTGATTATTACATTGCATGACTATTTAGAAAATGCTAAAATTTGTCATGAAAGTACAATTGAGTTCTAAATTTTGTAAAAATTGTAATCAAATCTAAAAAACTTATCAAATTGATGCAATCGAGTCATTTAATTAACTCCATTCAACTTGACTAACAAAAAAATATTAATGTGGTTTTTTGTAGTATTTTCTCTCTCCTATGTGATGACGTGGCTAATGTGAGATCATTTTGGTCTAAGTCTATTATATAATACAAATTTTATTTAAAATAAATAAATAAATAAAAACATAATTTTTTTTAAAAAGGAGGAGGTGAGAGATTTGTAGCTCCTTATGTCGCCGCCCAGCATCATGAGGAAGGGCCAACAAAAGTAAACAATGGTTGGCAAGGGTCGCCATGCCTCAGCCAATGGTAGGCGACCAGTGGGCTCATAGCTCTCAGTTGCCTAGTTCCTCAACCCCTTTTTTTTTTTTTTTTTTTAATATTTTAAATTTATCTTTTTAATTTAAATTTACATAAATTTATATAAAAAAATCAGATTTGGATAGAACAATGTTGTTTTAACATTATGTTTCATGTTTTAATTACGTCATTACCACGCAGAAGAAAGAAAATATTTAAAAAAGCAAACGTAGGTATTTTTTGTCGGCTAAGTTGAACGGAGTTAATGGAAATACTCGATTGCCACAAATTTGACAATATTTATCACGTAATTGCATTTTTTGTAAATTTCAGTACTCAATTATACTTTTATGATAAGTTTTAGAAATTTCAGTTTATTTATTTCATCGGAAATTTAATCTACCCGAGCAAGTTGTTACAAATATCGATATTTGATTTTCCTTTTTCTTTTACATGATTTGCTGAATGGCATTTTCTTCGTTCTTTTATCTTCATTCGGAAAAGAGAGGAAAAAACAAAACAAAAATCCCCCTACGTCAGAGCGACTGAGTAAGTTGCTGGTTTCGCTGTCAAAATCCGCGTCCACTAAGTACCAAATCCAATGAAACTGCAAGTGCAAGATCCCCATCTCTCAGACTTCTCCTTTCCGGGCATCTTTCTAACTTGGCCCGCCAATGATTAACATTTACTAAATTCGATCTGCTAAAATCACTTTACTAAATAATGCCACGGATCATAATTGTTGTGATAAATAAGTGAGCTGTATGTGAAACCCCCAATGAAGCCCCGCCACATCACTTAATGAACCGATTTTTGTATATTCAATTTGATTATATTGTTTTTGCGCTTTTTAAGTGTTGAATTTGTCACTCGTGGATTACATATATTATCCTAAATTTAGCATTTTTGAGTTTGATAATCACCATCGTAAGTTCGTAACGCTGTGAGGAAGAGATTTCATTAATGTACTCTTCCTGATGACATGATACTTGAACGGTGTGCGCAACATTAAATTGCGACGATATTGAATTCTTGTCCATTTTTACACATGCCCATTTGATTAGACTCATCAATAGAAATGTATTTTAATATGATAAATAAAAACAATATGAGCTCTTTTTTTTCCTTAATGAGCACCCACTTATTGAATTTTTCATATGAGGAAAAAAAAACAAATACTACATGTGATCCTAAATGGTCCAATTTCTTATAAAAAAATCTTTAATTTTAGGTGCAATGTCAATTCTACTCCCTCCTTTTTCTTTTTGTCTAAAAAAAATTCCTTAATTTTCACTCTAGTCCCAAATCGTACACATAAAAAATAGCAATTAATTTCTTCAAAATAATCAATATCAAAATCGGTTAAAAGTCCAAATCAAAACAAGTATCTTCATCAAAACTATCATCTTCGCATTAAACAATAACAAGCCTCCTGGTGATTTTTGGACTCATGGGCGTATTCGGGATTCGAGTAAAAGTCGAAGATTTTTTTAGGCAAAATCGGACCTAAAGTGTCGGTAGACGGTAGTAATATATCATGAAAGGTTTTAATGTTTTTGGGATTACATAAGTCGTCAATTATTGACTTTGTTACGTCATTAAGAAAAGGAAAAAAAAAAACTGCATGGGACCATGAAGTGTTAGTAGTGATATATAGTCAAAGGCTTTTTTTTTTTTTTTTTTTTTTTTTGACCTTTTAGAATTCACGTAGGCCGCAAAACCATATGTAAATTTCTTTTAAAAATGAAAGTAAGTTTCACGCATTTCGGAGAATAAAATGAGAAAAAAGGGGAGGAACAGAGCGGGCGTGGGGACACTTGGACCCCAAGGGAACGTGTCAAACACCGCTCTCTCTCTCTGTATCTCTGCTGTCTATAAAGTACGCGATCGTCCCTCATCGCACCTCCCCAGTTCTGCACTTCATCGGAAAAGCTCTGTCCTTTCCTTCGTTCGGCGAATCTTCCCCTCCCGCTCTTGCGGTAGATCCACGGCGAAGGAGGTGAGGCGCGGAACCCACCTGGGATTTGCACGGAGGAAGCCCCGGAAGCTCGGAACCCCGCGCGCGCGCTGCTCTCTCGGGTCAGGTGAGTCGTCGGCCCATCTCTCGCGCGAATTCGTTCTTCTGGGACGCGTAGGCGAGCGATCGCCGCTTGTGCGTGTTTATCGATTCGGCCTCTTCTTTTCCCTGTTCTTGGACTGCGCGTTCGATCGCCCGGTGTTTCTGTTCGGTGTGTCTGGTGCAAAGTTGAAATGGAAAGCGGGCAGCTTTTCGTTCGTACTAAAAAGAAAAAGAAAAAATGTGGACCGGCGAGATTGCCTTTTGTGTCGGGGGTGCACTTTCTTGGGCTCTCCATGGATTACTTTTTGAGGTGGGAAATGATTGCACGCCTCGTTGCCTTCGTGGGACAAGATCATCGCTCGAATCATTTCTGGGTCCGAGCTGATGGGAGGCGGCCTCTGAAGGGGACTTTTGCGACTTCTTGTTTACTTCTCGTCGTAACGTTTAGGAAGAGGGGAAGAATAGCGATTTCTTGTTTTTAAAATGTTTTTTCATAAGTGGGTATCCGACGCTCGTCTAGAAGGACATCGCATTCAGCATTTTCTTTTTTCCTTCCGCCGTTTCCCAGATCTTGCTGCACCAGTTTTCATCTCCAGCAACGAATTTTCTTTTCTTTCTTTTTTTATATCGAGGATTAGGACGTCTTACATTGACTTGAGTAGAAAACAAATCAACGATTTGTATGGCGTAATGTGCCTCGCTTGTTCCCTTCAGAGACACGACAACGTTTCTTAATATCTCATTTGTCTTATGGAAACCAGCCCATATTCTGTCTGTCTTCTACTGAAAATGAAAATTTCTGGAGTTGATCAATTTTTCTACGCTTCTATATAATAATCTGGGTTCTTGTCTGCTTCACTGGAAAAAGAGTGAGTCTTGTGAATTTATTATTTGTGCTCGTTTGTTGTCCGGTGTCGGTATTTTTGTTTCTTGGCGGAACCATTTGGGTTGTAGAACTACTTTCGAAGTTAATCAGGGGAGGTCCGATCTGTTCAGGAGGCTTCGCCAGTGACAACTTGTTTATTGTTAAGGATATTGGTCTTTGTCGCCCGCAAGAGTCTGAAATTTCCCAAGCTGTCCTTTTATTTATGCACTGGATACCATAGACTCATTCTTAAAATATATTAAGATAGTAGTGATACGATGTTCTATGGTCTCATGGGACTCGTCCTTTAAAAGGAGATATTCCTTGATTCCGCTTAAGAATTTCAGTAAATGATCTTAGTGGTAACTGCTGCTAATATTGTTGGCGATCCGAATCTATTTCATTTTGGCTATAAATATGCTACTAAAGATGGTGCAGGCGACGCCCATCACTTGAAAAGTAGCTGTAACAACTCCTAAGAGTATTACCTTAGTCTCGTGCTGCTTGTGCTCATGCTGAAAAAATTACTTGATGTTTAGATGGGTTGACCATTTTTCCTATTAACTGTATACTCTGTTGTTTTTCTTTCCTGCATTCGGATTACATGTCCCATTGAGCCAGTAACTTATAACTGGCGCCACATTACTGGGTGGTGGTCTCTACCATAGCTGTCTCTTTTATATGATTTCAGTGTCTCTATGGACGTGTTGTCTTTTTGTCAATATACAACCACAATACGTGTATTCAATGGCTGTCTAACCTAGTGATGCGCAGCCAGTTGCTCAAGCCTCGTTCTTTGGGTTTGAAATTATCTGTGTCCATCGCACTTACCTGCATGAAGAGTTTGGGTTTAGGCTTTGTTGCGGTTTGGTAATCAACCTAAGAAATTGCAGAGGCATGCAATAGCTTTCTTGCCTTTTTTTATTATTTACTTTTGTTTTCTCTAAATAACGCATACTATTTCATCTATTCATGACTAGATATGTACATCCAAACTCCGCTTTGGATGTGATCGTAGGTTCCTTGTCTTGTTTGGTTTATTTCTTATTGTGGACAGTCCCGGTTTCTCCTTTGCTTATCAGGAGCACAGAGTCTACAGAAACGACTGATATGAAAGGCTGGAATTTAAGCTCTGTTATACTTCCTTTTCAGGAAACAGACTAAATGTTTATATATTGGAACTCGCAGGTGTTTCTTTCTTCAGTCCTACAGCACAGTTGTCATACTTTTGATGGAAACATAGTACATGGGCTGCTTTTGTTCAAAAGGTGTTAATCTGACGCCTGGGTACGAGGAGCCTACTGTTCTGGCTGCTCAGACACCTTGTGAGTATGCATTTATGTTGGAGAGTTAAATGGCCACAGCGGCTTGATATGGAATATGCATTTTCATTTTGAGCATTACTTCAAGCTAGGATACAATCTGAGTTGAATTGTATCCATCTCAATTCTCAATGTATCTTCAATGTGGAACATAATCTTGGTATAAATGGATGAGGGAAACTTCTTTAGATCACTGGACTTATACATATGTTAAGTACAGAGTTCGAGATCCAAGTGTTGGCCTGCCCAACTATTGTTAGTAATGAAGGGCACTTTCTTTCAGCCTCATGGTATGGTCTTGCAGAAAAATTGGTGGTCTTTAATAGTGCATGGATATGGAGTCGCTGATTTTTAATGTTCTTTGAATGTAACAGCCACTTTTAGGGATTCTATCCCTAAGGAAATATTAACTTTGGCCAGCATTCTTTTTGCTAAAGATATTGTTAGTTCTTTTACTCGTTCATCCTCTTAGGAGTCAGTATCATCTAATAAAGAATCGTTTTTTTTTTTTTTTTTTTTTTAATTCTTATATCAGTGTGTTCATAAGGTTGATGGCTTTTTGTGACTTTGATTTTATGCACTCCAGTTACCGTAAGCGAAGTGGAGGCGTTGTATGAGCTCTTTAAGAAGCTAAGCAGCTCAATTATTGATGACGGCCTTATTCACAAGGTGTGCTTTTATTTAACGTGGGAGTTATATAAATGTTGGTTGTAGTTCCTATCTCGTTAATAGGTCCATTCAATCAGTTTGCAATCAAAGCTCTCATATTCATGCTTGGTATAACTGGATGATTAATTTTCTTTATTGTAACTTTTTCAGGAAGAATTCAATCTTGCTCTTTTCAGGAACAGAAATAAGAGGAATCTCTTCGCTGACAGGGTCTGTGTGCTGTCTCATTTATTTTCTTTTATGATTCTTCAGACTTAAGTTTGTATGTTGTTGACAATGAAAATGATGTATCCCCTGAAATGAGTACAAAAGAAATGAATAGATGGCTAATGGTATACTATTAACATCTCATTTGCTGCATTTGAATTGAGTGCTAAATTTTAGAGGAAGTGTAGTTTGACGTGGCTGCAGTTTTAACTTGGTTCTTGGCTTCCTGCTTTTGATTTGTTAGACCTGGGGTTATGTACGTGACACACGTGTTCTATCTCTATCTAAATACATTCATATTGATGATATTTTCCAGATTTTTGATCTATTTGATGTGAAGCGAAATGGTGTCATTGAGTTTGGAGAATTTGTCAGATCTCTGGGTGTCTTTCATCCAAATGCTCCTATAGAAGACAAAATTGCATGTAAGAGGAGTTGCATTTTCCCTTTGATTCTAATTTTATGTTTTATAGTTTCTTCATTTCACATAGTCAAATGAATGTGCTTTGGCTAATCTCTGAGGATCTTTGTATCAGTTGCTTTCAGATTGTACGACTTGAGGAACACTGGATACATCGAGCGAGAGGAGGTGAGTGCTGCCAATAGTTCCAATAGGGACAATCTTGTTCCTTTAATTCCTTTTCATTTTGTTTTGGTTTAAGGAGACTAAACCTATCTGAATGTCTTTCTCCAATATATGTTGATCTGTTTGAGCCTTCCGATGTCCTCATTTAGAAATGAGCATCTTCTATTACACATCTCTCTGCTCATATAATTTGTGGTTGGCCTGGACAGTTGAAGGAGATGGTATTGGCACTTCTACATGAATCAGATCTGGTTCTTTCAGAGGATTTTGTTGAAACAATTGTGGATAAGGTGCTTATATTTCTTACATTCTGTTTCTCTTCAAAAAGAGGTCAAATGAAAGATTCTTGCTGATTATTTATTCTTTTCAACAGACATTCAGCCAAGCAGATGCGAAAGGTGATGGGAAGATCGACCAGGAAGAATGGAAGGACTTTGTGTCCAAGAACCCTTCGCTGATCAGGAACATGACGCTACCGTATTTGAAGTGCGTCCTCATAGACTACACACTTAACTAAATCTATATGAAATGCTTGGTTTTTGCATCTTTCTGCTGAAACCTGTCATCATAATGCACGAATTACGCGAGGCACAAACTCACATTCACAAATTCCTAGTCATCCTAAGCACTTCCTTGTTCATGGCGAGGTCCCATTCATGCCCACTAACCACTTCACTTGTTTCTTGTTCACCTTGCGGTGTTTGAGATTTCGGGGTCAAGTAGTTGTACAATAGTTGGCATAATTCTTAGCGAGGCATTTCTTGAATAGTTTCCCTTCTTTTTGCAGGGACATTACGCTGGCCTTCCCGAGTTTTGTGCTTAGTTCCGAGGTAGAAGATTCAGAGGTGTAAGCTTCAGATATTACCCGCATAGTGAAGTTATATCGATTAACCGCCATGAATGAATTCAAGCAACATGGACGACATCTGTTGTTGGCAAAAAAGAGCATCTAGCATGATGCAGACCGGCACGGTCGCTGAATCATCAGTCAATCAGCCAGTGTTGATATCCCGGCCTCTTGCCGATGAAGGGGAGCTCTCCGGAGGTGCTATACATGGAATGTGAGGGTGTAAGTGATTCATGTCATATAAATGCGGCTTTCTTACCTTGTAATATTAAGGAGCTTAATGGGGAAGTCGCAAAAACATCAATAATGTCGAAGTTAACTGTATTCCCAAGTCTTGTTTTATATCATGCTCAGTACCTTGATATTGGAAAGCGAGTTTTTTTTTTATCTCATTTGCTTATTGGTTTGCTCTCGTGATCATAAATTTTCATGAGGATTACATATCTCAATCTTTGGATGATTTACTAACTTTTGGTATGATTAGGAAGTAATCTAAAATCAGTGTATCAAAGCATTTGAAGTGCTCTTTCTTTACAGTCTCATTCAAGGGAAAAAAGGGTATATCCTTATTAGCAATCAATTATTTTCCCTAGCCATTAATAAGCTGCTGTGAAGAAATTTAACCTACAGAACATTACCAACATTTAGCAACTTTCCATATCCATCAGTCAGTTTTAAGCTTTGGGGTGTCTGTCAAAATCTTATAGAAGAATAATATGAACAAAAATTTAAGTTTTTCTTTGGTATACATTAACTTTTACAACGAAGGGATATGTTCATCGGGATATGTTCATCTCAGTAGTTAGGAAGGAACTTCTCTACTTCTTGAAGTGAAAATCATCCCGAAGCTCAAAATGGTCAGACGCCAGCTGCAACGGGCATTCTGCAGTTAGATACGGGACTCGATGGATACCCTGTCGTATGTTAGGGGGTAGACCGAGGTTTCTCATCATCAAAACGTAGTAGGGACCGGTTGGGTTGGCTGAATATGCGGGGTAGCTGCAAACCTGCAAAAACCATGTGATTGAGATAAGGCCTGACGACACGACTCTTAGCTGTCTACGCGTATTTGGACATTCCAAAAGCTGCTTCTATTTCCTCTTTCAGCGCTTCCAAAATCTTGTTCCGCAAACACTTCAAAACTCAGAATTCTACGAACTCACGGTGAACGTTTCTGGTCCATGAGTCTTTCACGGCTCGCGATTTTGGGTAAAGTAATCAAAACCAAATGGAAACGACAAGCCGGCGGCTTCGACTGGCACAGAAATGACTCGGCTCGGTTTGCGCATGTATCAAAGAGTTCAAACACGATCGGGTCCGGAAAACAGAAGCGAGATAAGTTGATAAGTAGTCTCGGGCTCGAAGCTCGATCTAAATTCATCTGCAGATATTTTCATTCGATAAGTTACGGCGAATTTCAGTCATAAAATCTTCAGACCAGACCACAAGAACCATGCAAATCCATCAAAGAGTGGTTGAGGAAGATCAGTGACCCACTTGGCTCCCAACCGTGAAGAAAGTAAATGTCGGTGGCTTGACTTTAACCCCCCATGTCCCCACCGGCAGGTCCGGCAGGTCCAGCAGGCCCAGGAATTCAATGCACACTCGCTCCCCTGGTCAGATCGCATCGATTACGTCCGGAACAGGGGCGGTGGTGGGTCATCGAGGGGAAAAAGGTAGTTCGCAGCATTCAATGTTCCCCATCACCACCGACACCCCCGCCCCGCGCTGCGGACCTCTCGTTTCCGAGGCGGGAAAGCGGTCGCGCAACCCGACAAGATTCATGCGATGCACGAGTCAAACTTGCGCAGGCCCTTTCCCTCTCCGATCCGATCTTGCCCGCGGAAGTCTCTTCGCTGCTGTCGGATTTTCTGTCTCGCGAGATGCGGATGTGGAGAAGCACGTCACGTATCCAACGGAGGTTCTTGAAATGGGAATGGAACGCTAAAGATGGCGGCAATAAATTGGCAGCGGCGTCATACAATTATTATTAGTGCGTCTTACAAAAAATTAACCCAAGAAAAAAATAGAAAACTTTCCCAAACTATACGCATCACATTACACAGTAATGATTACAGGGACGAGAGAGCCCACAATGGTTTTTAATTTTTTTTTCTTGGTTTTTTGAAATGGGTTGGTTAGACGGTTAGTCCGGCCAGGAACGCCACGCCGGTGGATGGCAGCCAGGAGGTCCCGAATATGAACTGCCCGACCGTGAATTTGCCGGCCTCCACCGGTGACGTGATGACCCGGAACCCGGTCCAGTTGACCCGCTGCCCGATCGCCCCGCCGGGCCCGTAGTTCATGTACTCGCCGTAGTAGAGCGTGTCGAGCGCGAAGGTGGCATTCCACTCGAGCCAGCCCCGCGGGTGGACGTGGCTGCCGATGTAGGACATCATGTACACGGTCCTCGAGTAGAGCTTCCAGGGCCGGCCGAGGTACGAGAGGAAGCTCCCGTTCGAGGCGGCGAGGTCCGACGCGGCCAGGATCCGGCACGCGTGAATCGAGATGCCCGTGTTCTGGTTCGGGTCCTTGCGGTTCTGGGCCGTGATGGTGTTCTTCTGCATGAGCATGGGCTTGCGGGCGTAGAGGCTGCAGTTCTGGAACACGACGGCCGCGTTCCCGAAGATGAAGTCGACGGTCCCGTAGACGTCGCACTCCCGGAAGAACTGCCGGTTCGAGTGGACGTACAGCGTGTCCTGGTACCCGATGACGTTGCACCTGTAGACCACCGCATGATCCGCCCCGACCCGGAGCGCCACGGCCTGGTGCTTGGCGGGCCCAGCCCAGTTCTCGAACGTGATGTCCCGAGCGATGAACCCGGCTCCGGTGGCAGCTGCAGGCGGCATACATTAAAGCACATCACACAGGAAATCAAACGCTCATCATGTCAACAACCTTCTGTTCAGGTCATTGATTCATCTGAGCTCATCACCAGGACAGTTCGCATCTAAGTGAAGACAAGATTGAGCGACACTTGTGTAAGGAATCATGACCATGTCCCACCTATTCGAGAAGAACGAGTCCTCCTTTCTCAAAATCTATTTTCCCTCTATGGCCTCAGGTTCCAACTTGGGACCAGCAACGTGACATCCACTCAAAAAACAGAGGAAAAAAAAGAGGAAGAGAGACTTTGCATTCATGACATTGATGATATTAAGGTCGTGCAGTACAAGGAAAGATGGGGGTGTGCCCTATTCAGGTTGAATATGAACGTGCGTGGGGACTGAGAAGATGGAAAGGAAAAAACATTCTGATTTCTCCGTCATGGCATTTACTACCTAAGCTTTAGTATGTTTCCTTTTTATCCATTGTGGATTCTAATCTACCTTCACTGGTGAGAGGAACACGATTCCCTCCGCACAAAAGCTGACTGTTCATGCTATTAAAAAGGAAAAAGTAATATAAATAGTTCATAAAATTTTAATTTGTTTAATGTAATTCTAAACTTTGACACATATTCAATTTAATACTTAAATTTATGAAAATATTCAATATTTTTCTCAAATTAATATTGAACATTTTTATATAATCTAAGAATATATATCAAAAATCAATAAATCATGTTAAATGGTGATTTGTTTCGTTATCTCATCATGTCTACGTTGAAGGACTGGTGTGCAATGAGGCAGTGCGTCGTCTGCTCATGCACAGGCGAATCTTCAGCCTTAGTGGGGAAATTTCTCGAATGCGGACAAAACGTTGAGAGGACATCCAATCAACGACAAAAAAAAAAAAACAAAAAACAGATGTAAAGCAATCCTGACCCCCAAGGACAGTCCACGTGCGTTTTACTCGCCTCACATGACCACTTGTACTTGTTCTCTCTCTCATTTTTATGTCGTCGTTTGTTACTATTTTCCAATCCGCGGGTGGCTTACGCGAGTCCGACCAAAATACGGTGACCGAAACGTAAAAGAAAGGGGGAGGATCTTTTTGTTTTTTCCTCTTTATTTTATTACCGAAGGACGCGGTGTGGAACGTCGTCATGTTGTCGAAGACGCTCTTCCCGCCGGAGATGATGGTGTTGCCCTTCCCGTCCCCTACGAACATCACGTTCGTCTTCTTCCTCCCCAACTTCAGGTTATCTTCCTCGTACCTAAATTTCAAAACGATCACAAGACAGGAAGATCGAGATTAGTGAACACCCCCGTGAACGTAACAACCGGCGGCGATCGCAATCGTTAAAACAAAGAGAGAGGCGAATGGAGACAAGCGCCAAGGCGCATCGTCCGCTGTCATCCACCGCCGCCCCCACCACGCACCACCACCACCACCACCACCACCAACCATCCGAAAAAGGAAACCGATCCGATCGTGCGAAATTCCAAATGCCAAGGGTGGAGAAGTTTTACCAAAGTGAGTTTCGAAAGTTGAAAAGTCCAAAAAGGTGAACTTAGAAAGTGGCGAGCTCACGAGGGGAACTCATAATTGCGGGACTACAGAGTAAAAAAGAAGACCGCAGTGCCGGTCCAAGTGGTGTGGTGATGGAATCCAAAGTAAGTAGGCCCAGGCAAGAGCCTGAAATTTACAGGTCAGAACAGGTTCCTGATTTTTGGACTCGGGAATTGAATTGGTAACCTCAGGAACCAATCTAAAAGACCAAACCGACCGATTCCATGGTCGATCTGAGAAAATCAGGCCTCACTTTTGAGTAATCTACTATACATTATTTGAGGAAAATATAACATGTGAGCAATTTGTGGCATAGCAATTGAGGGACCGAAAAGAGAACGTGAAAGGAGACTTAATTTTTGGTCCCCGAGCGTCGGACTAGGATCCTTAAAAACACCCTTCATGACTGGAAAATTTATCATAAACATGTTTGGAAGGAGATGACGTAGGTTGCTTCGAATTAGCAACGTATGAAATATTAATTTTAATAATATTAATATCATCATAATGGTTTTATTCTCACATGATATATCTAGTGGTATTAATTAACAAACGCTCCACACGCCTTGTACACACTTTTAATAAATCTTAGGACCTCTTGCCAGAAAAAAAAAACACAAAAAGCAACTTAAAAAAAAAAAAAGTTAATTGAGAAGAACAATGATAACGACGACTGGGAAGACAATCCCAGAAAAAACACCACTCAAAATGCTAAATAATAGTAATAATAGAATTTCTGAAACTTTTTTTGGGGATTATTTTTAATATCTACATGCTCACTTAAGTAGCAAGGCTAAAAAAAAAAAAAGACGTTTATTTTTACCTTCCGGCTCGCAGGTAAATGATAAACCGGCGGGTACCGTAGTCCGGCGCCTTCTTGATGGCCTCCGAGATCGTCTTGCACGTCCCGTTCCCGTCCTTCGACACCGTCACGTCCGCCTGCATCGCCGTCACCGGCATTTGCAGCAACCTCCTCTCCTTTCTCCCCAGCCACCTCGGCATTCCGTCGCCGTCGGAGCTCCCCATCAGCCTCCTCCTCCTCCTGTTCTGTATCGGCACGCCGTCGAAGTCCTCGCCGGCCGTCGCCGAGAATATAGCCAGGCAGTTGCTCACCAGCTCCGACAGGTCCCTCAGCCTCTCCGCCATCAGCTGCTTCACTCCCCCGGACACGTCGGCGAACCCCTCCGCGCACGTGTCCTGGTTGGTCATCGCCGCGCTCAGCCACGTCACCACGTCCTGCGCGCAAAAGGGCCGTCAGGTTCTGACTTTTCTCCCGACCTACAGACTTTGACTCGACAAGCGAAGCGCGAGTTCAGTTCACGGCCTTACCTGAGCCGACCAAGAGGCGGACTTGGCACCGCCGGGGGTGACGTAGTTGAGGGAGCGGCGGAGGGCGTCGACGGCGTCGTCGAGGAGCTCCAGGCAGTCGTCGAACGCCGACCTCACGCGCGGCTCCATCTGGACGTGACCGATCGTCGACGACACGTAGAGGGCCTTGCTGAACCGCTGCAGCGTGACATTGAAGGAAATGTGGACGAGGTCCTGCTGGCTGGCGCCCTCGGCGCCGGGGAACGCCGCGAGCGCCTCGTGGCAGAGGGCCGGGTACCGCGTCAGGCCGCACGTGCGGGAGATGGCGCTCTTGGGGGAGAGCTTCGGGCCGGGCGGACCGCCCGGGTGGAGCTTGAGGACGAGGACGGCGGCGGAGGCGGCGGTGGCGAGGAGGAGGGCGAGGGAGAGGATGGCGAGGAGGACCAGGCGTAGAGTGCTGCCGCGGGGTTGGGGGCGTCGGGCTCGTCGCAGCGGTCGGACCCGCCGGGGTCCGAGGGTCGGAGCCTGCCGTAGTTCATTTGCGGCGGCGGCGCGGCGGGGGGAGAGAGAGAGAGAGAGAGAGGGTGATGGGTTCTTTACTGATGTGGTGTGCGTTGGTTCAGTGGGGAGTGGGGAGTGGGAGGATGGAGGGGGTTCTCCTTATATGGTGGAGCCTGGGAGGGAAGTGGTGGTGGTGGCGGCGGTCGAGGTGGTGGTGGAGGGAGTGGGGGAGGAGGAGGAGGAGGAGGAGAGGAGGGCGGTGGTGGGTAGGAGGTCTTCGTCGGGATGCATGAGCTGTCTTCTACTCACTAATGCTCTCTGCTCACTTCTACTACTTTGTAGCACTGAACACTA
This sequence comes from Eucalyptus marginata, assembly GCA_014182565.1. NCBI lineage: Eukaryota > Viridiplantae > Streptophyta > Magnoliopsida > Myrtales > Myrtaceae > Eucalyptus > Eucalyptus marginata. The sequence goes on along the minus strand of CM024585.1, from coordinate 23,410,880 downwards.
GGGACAGTAAAGGTACGCAACTGTTCATTTATCAAATTTTCCCTTTTCCTCCCCAGGGAATACGAGAAAACATTTCATATATTATGACTCAAACCACGACTGTAATATACGTCATCCACTTGAAGGGACCATCTCAACTGGCACAATACCTTAAGGCACTCGCTGCCCCTCGCGGTCCGCTGCTTGTCGCCTATTGCCTGCTTGGAAGAGAGAAATTTTATATTGCCATCAAATGCGTATTTTTCTTAAAAATTTATCCAAAAAATAAAAATAGAGAAATCTATTTCTGATTAGAACTTCATTTTTGAAATAAAATGATTATCATTTGCACATTAATATTTTGTGGTACCCGACAAAAATCTAAGTTTTTTTAAGTACAAATCGAACCCACAATCCTCAAATTCTAAATCGAAAGCATTGAAACACCCTTCGTACCGAATCAATTCCAGAATGTCATGCACCATAATTTATGATGCAATCAAAACCGTTTGAGGGGTCCCTCTTTCCATGTATATAAAAGTAAAATAGTATTTTATATTTTCTTGCCAAAATTCAAAATATTACTCAAATTTCAGCTTGCCTAATTAATTATATTTTTGGAAATGCAAAGTATTCCATTCGAAGTAAATAAGTTCCTTACAATACGTGCCTTTTCAATGTTTTATAACCTCTTGAAAAGTGTAATACTCACTTTAGTTTGCTAACAACCCCCCTTAAAAATATGTTTGAAGGTAGCCACCCGCTAGATCTTGACCAAACAAAAACGAAAAACAAAAGTCAATTCAGATAAACCCTCGATTTGTACGAAACTCTTGTCATCATCTATTGCAAGAAACTCTACCTAAATAGACACTCGGGTTTAAACAAGTGTCACCCCCCAAAATAAGATTGCTCATGATCCTTCCTGATTTAAATGCGAAATATCGCGACACGTAAATTTCAGAAAGCATCCTATGTTCTGACATCTTGCACTTAGATTCCAAACATTCCTTCATTGTTTCATTCGCCTAAGGGTAAAAAATTCCATTAATGCTCCGATCATCGACCGCTACACGCCGTTTTCGCAAGAGATCGACTTTTAAGACACCACATCGGGCCTGCGGAAACGCGTAATACGCTCCCGACCCCTCATCCTATCTCTGTACTTCAACGAGCGAAAACCCATGTGCACAATCGAAAAGGATTAAACGATTGACAAGGACAAAGCTTGGTCCCTTACCAAGCCTACAGTGTCCTCGCTCGCCTAAGGAAAATCCTAATTCTCCGTTGACCGGATTAAATAAATAATTTTGCCCATTACCCAAGGGAGATTTTCGTCCTCTGGCGTCCCCCCCCGGGATTCTCAAAATATAGAAATGTGTATTTTAGCTAGTGTACAAGATTAAGTTATATTATCTAATTCTTTATTAAAATTGGATTCCTGTACTTAAAATAGGCGGATTTGGATAAATCCCTTCTCTCCTATCATTGTTATAGATCCTGTGGGAATGTTTATTTTCCCCTTCCTTTTCCCTCCCAAAAAAAGGGCATGAACTTCCAAGGCAAAAGGGTCATCTCAGTTTCGGCTGCCGCACATGCCCCATATACTTAGCGTGAGAATGCATGTGCGTCGTTGTGAGATAGCATTTATGATGAGTTTGGTTCTACTTTGCAAATGAGTTTTGAGTGTAATGCAAATATTCAACACCAAAACCCTTTAAGAGAACGCAAATTGTATTTGGTAAAAACTCTTTATAAATGCACCTTGAGTTCAAGTAGTGTTTGGCAAAAAAAAAAATGATATAATGAGCTTTAGGTGTATTTTTTTTATATTTTTTTAATTAAAAAATTACCCAAATCCTTCGTTAGAGCCAGTGAAGGGCTATGGTCACTGACGAGCCAAATTTGATACTAGTGGCTGTCGATGGAGGTTGCTTGGGTTGCGAGGGTCACACAAGACCTAAGCGGTAGTCGCTCGAGGTCATGCGACCTCTAGCAAAGGTCGCTTGGGCACGTGACCCTCACCAGCCCTTCGTCGGGTAGATCTGGCCTTGTTAGCTCCCCATCGACATTTGCTGGCAGCCCTCGCATGAAGAAAATGAACAATTACAAAGAACGGTAAAAATCAAAAAAATTAAAAAATTAGTGAGGGTAGTTTTTGAAGGAAAAAATATTTTAATCATAGTTTTAGCATTCCACAAATGCTACAAGGCTGAGTGGAAGTAGTATTTGTCTTTTGAGAAGTTGAACTAAACGCACCATTAGACATATTAATATCTATATGTATTTTTGTATATGTGCATACATACTTTATCAAGATCAAGATCGAGAGAGAGAGAGATGTGCATGATTTTACGGACAATGCATGTACGGTAAAGCAAGCAGATTGTCAATAGGCCGACCCATCTCAGACCAAAACAAGCAATGACATGACGAGATCCGAACATATTGGAGCAAGGTCATGTGCTCGTTGAGTGGCAAAGTCACTAGAAGTTTTTGCTAAAGGATGTCAATCTCATGAAGTGAGAATCATTCGGGTACCATCTCACATTCGGTCCTCCGAATAGCTTCAAAGTAGGGGGGAAAAGTGGGGAGGGAAAAGAATAGAAGAAGAATCATCGTCCTATACAAAAAATATTTTAATCCTAGTTTTAGCATTCCACAAATGCTACAAGGCTGAGTGGAAGTAGTATTTGTCCTTTGAAAAAGCTGAACTAAACGCACCCTTAGACATATTAATAACTATATGTATTTTTGTATATGTGTATACATACTTTATCAAGATCAAGAGAGAGAGAGAGAGAGAGAGATGTGCATGACTTTACGTACAATGCATGTACGGTAAAGCAAGCAGATTGTCAATAAGTCGACCCATCTCAGACCAAAACAAGCGATGACATGACGAGATCCGAACATATTGGAGCAAGGTCATGTGCTCGTTTAGTGCCAAAGTCACTAGAAGTTTTTGCTAAAGGATGTCAATCTCATGAAGTGAGAATCATTCGGGTACCATCTCACATTCGGTCCTCCGAATAGCTTCAAAGTAGGGGGGAAAAGTGGGGAGGGAAAAGAATAGAAGAAGAATCATCGTCCTACACATGTCCACAACGCATCGCTTTTTTCGTACGTGTATCCATCGATCCATCCATCCACGAAAAGTCTTATCGGCGACGCCCCGTTCGACCCCTTTGAATATAGTTCGAAATTAGTGCGGTTTTCAAAAGGGGAAATTGCCAGCCGGGCACACCGGCCGAATGACATAAAGCCACCCCCACTTTCCCCCACCTTGGATCAATCGCCTTCTCGATCGAGACGATGCCGCGCTCCTCCTCTCCAGGGATCCAAAGCTCCGCGTAACTCGCTCGGGCTTTTTGATTCAATCGATTCGACCGTCTCTTTTCAATTGACATCGGCCGTCACTGACGACACACAGTAGGCAAGGGGCCATTGCAAGTCGCTTGAAGGTTCTATCCAGTGCCGAGCATCGCTAATTCAGACGGATGAAATCGGTGGGATGATTTGATCTCTCGCCTTTATTGACTACCGGCGCGCGCTTGGTGTTTTTCTCATAACTGGGGCCTTCACCGACACCTTTTTAGCGACACTGGTAGTGTCGCGAATGCAACTGGCGACGAAAACCTACGTCGTTCAAGCCTGTGGGCTTTTCTTTCCTGCTGTACGCTGATTTATATCGTCCAAATTTGTTGCACCAAAAAAAAAAAAAAAAAAAAAAAGAATTTTAGGAGACAGACTAGAATCTTACTTTCTTTTTTTGGTTAATGTCACAAATACCAACAATTAATATACATATGATAAATTTACCATAAATTAACTTCAAACTAGTACATTTGTAACAGATTTACCAACGTTAAATTTTATCATCAAATTATTAAGTTAGATGACACGTGACGGCTAATAGGTGTATTATTTCAAACTTTACTTCATAAATGTACATGTTTGTGATTTTTGTGGTATTTATCCAATTTAATGGAAACCTGAAAAGTATCAAAAAAGTCATAAACATATTATATTGATACAAATTCAGTCTAAACATTTTCATATTGGTATCAAGTAAATCCATCAAACCAATTTATGTTGAAAATTGCTGATATAGACGTTGGTCGTTCTACATAACACAACCGATGTTGACGTGGATATTTTTATATAATTTTTATTTATTTTTTGAATTTTTCATTAATTTTTTTTTCTTTTATTCCTTCTCTTTTCCTTCATTTCTTTTTTCCCTTTCTTTGTTTTTTCTTCCTCATCTTCCTCCACCCACCTCCAGTCGGCAAAGGTTGCCGGTTCCGGTGAGGCCAAGGGCTAGGACACCCTCATCAATCATAGGTGAGATGGACCCTTGCCGGCCTTTGGCGAGGGTTGGTGAGGGCTAGGTGAGGCTAGTTGTCGCCAAAGGCCGAAAAGGGCTTCCCATCGCTTGCCAGCCTCTAACAAAGGCTGGGCGAGTGTCCCCTTATTGGATTTGGCAAGCGGTAGCCTTACCAAGCCCTTGTCAGCCCTTGCCAACGACCAACGAGGGCATCCTAGCCCTTGCCCTCATTGGCAGCCGGCAACCTTTACCAGCCAGAGGTGGGTGGAGGAAAATGAGGAAGAAAGGAAAAAAAAAAAGAAATGGAAAAAAGAAATGAAGGAAAAGAGAAGGAAAAAATTCAAAAAAATAATTAAAAATTATATAAAATATACACGTCAATACTTGTTATGCCACATAGGATGATCAGTGGTCATGCCAGTAATTTCCAATAAAAATTGACCGGATGGACTCACTTAATACTAATGTGAAAAGATTTAGGACTGAATCGGTCTAATTGAAAAGTTTAAAACTGAATCGGTATTAATGCCATAGGTTTATGACTTTTTTGGTGCTTTTTCTTAAAGGGAACTGATATAAGATAAATTTATCACAAATATATTAGTTCAAAGTTTTTGTGATTAGAAAATTAGTTTTGGATGAATTTATCATAGGTATATTGGTTTGTGTTTTTCATGGTATTAACCTTTTTTTTCCTTGTATGTAACCACGCTAATTATTTCAAAATTCTGATGACATAGATCTATATTTTTCTTGGGTTCAATCCAAAAAGTATAGATCTTTTCTTCAGGGATCATCAAATGTCATATTATCGTCGTCGTATACTCAAAAATACTATGAATACCCCGTCTTGGAGAAGATACGAATCATATTCCTATCAGATGTAAAGTCTATATTGTTTCACTACTTCTGCTATGAACAAACTCAAAAGAAGAGTGTTGAGGATAGTAAAACTTGGTTCACAAAATTAATTCACGAATATGAAAATGACATAAATGATCTATGAACTTTGGCTCAATGTGTACTGTGGATATATGAACTGGTTCAATGTGTATTGTGGTTCATAAAATTATTATTTTATTTCATGTAATTCCTGAACTTTGGATATATTTTTGGTTTAATTTTTAAATTATATGAAAATTTTCATATAATTCAGGGACTACATTGAACATATACAAAAAGTTTAGGAATCGCATTGAACAAATTAAAACTTAGGAACCACGTTGCACATTGAGTTAAAGCTTATGAATCACATTGAACAAATGAATAATTCAAAGATCATATTATATATTGGGTTAAAGTTTATGAACTATTTATGTTATGATCCTCGTCAATTGTTGACCACATCATTAGATCAATTATTTCTGTAAACGAGTCTCCATATCTCGCGGGTGACCATATCTGACACTCAAAAAAGGGGAGAAACATATTGGGATCATAGTGCCTCCACGATCGTTTGTCAATTTCAATTCAAGACCCATCCTAAAATAAGCTAGACATTGTTCGCTTTGAAGGTTAAATCTTGGCAACGTGAATTGTCGAAAGCCTTTCTTGGGTAACCTCCCTCACCACATGATCGTCCTCATCGAACTCTAAATTAGCCTCTCTCTTTTTCCCTCTCTACAGTGTCCCCAACGTCTTGCGGGACGAGAGGACATATTTCGTTGACTCTACACGCTTTTCTCTACCGTTGTCTCGAATGAGGAGAGGCAAGTTGACAGGGGGTGATGGCGAGGTGGCGAGTTCGTCGAGCAACCGACGAATTCAGGCCACGAACCGACGCAACAAGGCACGTGCATGTCTTCCATGGGTGGGGGTGAGGGTGGGGTGGCTGTGGTGGGGCGGGCACACATGCCCGTAGTCTCTATCCGAGATCACATGATCTTGTTGAGCAACTTATATCAGCATCATCAACATCATCATAATTTTTCAACTCTTTAATGCCTCGGGGCCTCAACTAACCAGAAGTTATTGAAAGGACCATGCAATTAGACAACTGATTTACTTAGCTGATCCCCACGATGATTTTGAATTTGATGGGGAAGGTTTGTGATCGTGATCACTCCAGCCAAATAATTGTTTGGCTCAGTGCGTTTGTGTACCTAATCAAGCTTACGATCCTCTTAGATGCCACGGTTCATGTACTAATCATCCAATCACCAGATGATTGGTAAGGAGGATTGGACTCGTGATTGGATTGGTTGTAAAAACTAAAGGCCTATGCTCAAGTTGGAGTGGATAGGCATTGGTGGGGGGAGGACCACTAACTTTAAGTTCAAGCACTAGATCAGTTTGATTAGTCATTGCCGTGGGGCTTCTCAACCATCCTCCCTGCTGATATCATCATGCTATCTTCTTCATCACTCATTTTTCTACTTAAAAAAAGTTATGAACTTTAGAAGGTAGAGAAGCACTCGTCTCGTGGGATTGCAATGATTCAACGTGGGCTCTTGTCTTTTCGGACAACTGGAAAAGAAAGCAATTAAATCATATAAGATGTGATGAAAGGGGCACCATAAGAGAGCACTGATCTTGATGTTTATCTGTTAGAATGCCCACCAATAATCCAACTTAGTGTAACATAATCACGAAACATGTCCTCATCACATCTGGAGCATGCCTGTCATTTGGAAAAATTAACCAATCTGTTTTAAAACTATTATGCAGATGCAAATTTAGTCCCAAACTTTTCACTTCTATCAATTTATTCTTCAACCTTTGTATAAAATTCCAATGTAGTCATTTAACCAATTTTTATCGGATATCTCTGACGTGGTGATATGTCACGTAGGGTGATTGACAATAACTAGACGTCATGTTAGCTATTTTTGATGAAAATTAAATAGAAAAGTTACAATGAAATTTTGTGCAAAAGTTTAATATTTAATTGGCAAAATTGGAAAACTTATGATTGAATTGGCATCAGAACAATAAATTTAATAATGATACATATGATCTTTTTAGTACTTAGTGATATGAGGCACTAGTTTTCCCATTAGCAATACTAGGTGTTGGACCTCCAACGGTATCATTGTACATAATTCACACATTCATGACACATTAAAGCCAACGCTAGCAAGTGTTGACGCCCTTTTTTCCCTGATCTACAGCCTATGCAGGTCGATGGCTACCGCCCAAGATATGATTAGAGGCCCATAATTATTTTTTAGGTGACTTGAAGTCTCCTTGATATCCCTCCACTTTCATTCAACATTGCAAGCAAAATTCAATGGGGGGATGCAAACAACAATGATGAGGTTGTTGTATTCTAGATGAAAACGTAAATCAAATGCTCGACATCTATCATCATACCCTGGTGCCACCAATAAATAGGTGTGTATAATGACGGTTTTGGATACTCATTTATCTAGGGTTCTCACCGTGTCCTCACGAGGTTCTCGCGAAAGAAAATGAAGAAAACCCCTATTCTCATAAATTCGTTACTTCTTGCTTTTCACCAGGTCACGGTACGAAGGTCCCACGCCAAACTGTTTGTAGTATGGGCACGATGCGGGCTCAAAACTGGGCGCGTGAATAGGGTTTTTGAACTTAATGGGGACTGTGACTAGGGGGTGAAAAAGATTACCGCTCAAACTTGGAAGGGGAGGTGGGGATTCGAATCCCCACCGTCTCGCAGGACGGTTGAGGGTGGGGATGTATATTTCGTGAGTGGGTTTCGACTCCCACGCCCGCAAATGGGCAGAAACAAAAGTTTAAGAGTGAGTTTTAGAATAGGAATGTAGCAGACCGACCAAAAAAAAAAAAGAAATAAAGAAAAGCATATTTCAATCCAACCGACTGAATTTGACAATGGACCCTAGATGGGAGCGTACACTCATTAACATGATCAGCTAATCATCGGTTCTAATAGCTTAATAGCCACACAATCTGGGAAAAAGAAAATCAGAGTTTTCTCCATCTGAATCTCCTCGACTTACAATCTTTGGGAGTTTCTAATAATTAGGAGACAAATCGAAGAGCGTGATGTTGATATTGTCTGTGTTTTTCTTTGCCTCGATGGTCGTGCCCTACATGGCAAGACTTTGGCGCCACACCGTAATGCCAATGCTTCCTTTTGATGCATATCCACTCGGCGATTGAACAGCATAAAAGCATAAAAAAAGAGAGCGTATTATCAGTCCGGTTCAAGCGTCGCGTAGATCAAATTCAGTTCAGCGTGAAAAGTACTGTCGTGCTCAGGTTCCTGAAACTGAAACAGACACCGTTTTGAGGCCCCGAAGAGATTCTTGACAAATTTTTTGGGGTCGGATTAGCCAGATTTATACATTTTGGGGTCTGATGTGCCTCCGCTTGAGCAAATTGCTCAACCCCATCCACCCCAAAAAGCCAAATTTGGGCCAAGGCCTAAACGCTCCTCCATGGTCTAGTACCCTTCTACAGTTTTGCCATGGTCAATCCAGGGGTTATGTTTCTCAAAAATACTATTAAAAAGTTGGATTAATATCACGAAATTCTAAATTGATATATATGTAATAAACTTCTAAACTGATTATTAAACTCCAAAATGATATATTTATGACAAATTTACTCTTCATTAATTTCTATTAAATTATATTAATATCACAAAAAATTATAAATTAGTACACTTGCAATAAACGTTGCAATAAACGTCAACGGGAGAAATAAAATCTTAAATTGGCCAATTTAGTCCTAAACTTTTTTTTTGGTGTCGATTTAGGCCTAGACATTTTTATGTTGTGCCAATTCAATACTTTCCGGCCAATTTTGGCCGGATTTTGCTGATTGGACGCCGGCCGGCCGACGTGGCTTGATCGGCGCTAATGTGGACAATTTTTAATAATATATTTTTTTATTTTATTTTATTTTATTATTTATTTTTATTTTTTTTTTTTTCTTCCTCCCCGGTTGTCGGAGCTCGGCGACTGGCCAGAGGCGACGACCGGCGAGGTCAAGGTCGACCTCACCGGCCACCTCAACAGTGGCCGCGAGGGCGGCCTCGCGCGGGGCAGTGAGGCTCACCCTCGCCGGATCTAGCGAGGGTCCCGCCTTGCCCATGGCCGGCGAGGCTCGACCTCGCCGATCCGACAAGGGTCGAGCCTCGCCGACCTCGCCATTCGGCGAGGTGAGCCTCGCCCGCTCGGCGCGAGGCCGCCTTGAGGCCCGGGCGGCGAGGGCGAGGGCGAGGAGGCGGCCTTGCTTTGCCGTCGCGCCGTCCCCGCTCGCGCGCCCGTCCGCGCATCTTTGCCTCTCGCGCTCGTCACCCGCGCCCGCTTGCCGTCCGCCGGAGCTAATTCGCCGCTTGCCGTCGCCGTTGAGTTGGCCTCGCGCCGAGCCGGCGGGGCTCACCCTCGCCACCCAGCCTCGAGGCGGCCTCGCGCCGGGTGGGCGAGGCTCGCCCTCGCCGGATCCGGCGAGGTCAAGCCTCGCCCATGGCCGGTGAGGGTGAGCCTCACCGCCTCGCGCGAGGCCTCCCTCGCGGCCACTAGCAAGGTGGCCGGCGAGGTCGACCTCGACCTCGTCGGCCGTTGCCTCTGGTCGGTCGTCGAGCTCCGGCGATCGGCTGGAGGAAGAAAAAAAGAAAAAGAAAAACAGAAAAATAAAAAATATTATTAAAAGTTGTCCACGTTAGCGCCGATCAGGCCACGCCGCCCGACCGGGCCGGCCAGAGTCAAGACAAAATCCGGCCAAAATTGGCCGAAAAGGACTGAATTGGCATAATGTAAAAAGGTTAAGTACTAAATCGGCACCAAAAAAAGGTTTGGGACTACATTGGCACAAAGACAAAAGGTTTAGGACTTTTTTTTTGGCACTTCTCCCCCTGTCAATTGTCATGTATTATTCAACTTAGTAATTTGACGGTAAAATATAAGAGAAACCAATGAAGGGCAAATTTATCACAAGTGTATCAATTTGGGATTTTTTATGGTAAAAAATTTAGTTTTATGATAAATTTGTCATAAGTGCAATAGTTTTGAGTTTTTTTTTTTTTTTTTTAACCCCAAGAAGTTTTTCTTGGCCACAATGAAGCAATAAGGCTGTGTTTGGCAATCAAGATAAAATTCGGGATATGATTTATCATATCTTACGTTTGGTGCTTAGGATAGGATAAAGTCGGATATAAGGGGGATATAGGCGGGATTAAATTATCCCATGGGGGAGGTGGGATAAAGATTAAATTAAGAAAGTTATTTTTCTCAAATAACAAACTTATTAAATTAAAAAAATAAAATTATATTTCAGTATAAATAATATTTGAATTCTAATTTAAGAAATTAAAATTTAAAAATTTAAAATTTATTTGTTAATTTAATCTTATTTTAATTTATATATTCAACTTTAATTCTATCTTATAATAAAAATTCAATCTATAAATTATATATTTATATTTATTATATATATTTTAGGTCTTTTTGTATTTTAGGTATGTTAGTACGGTTTACTATTTGATAAAATTTTATTAAAGAATGATGAAAGGGGAAAAAAGAAATAATAAAGAAAATAATTTTAAAAAGAGGAAAAATAAAATAAAAATAAATTAAGAAATAGTGTCACAAGAGATTTTTACCATCTCCATTTATGAACTTTTGGGTTCATTTACAATGATATATCGTTTATATTTAAAAAAATATATGATATGATTTAAATATATCCAACTTTAATACTGCGATTCACCAAACAGTGCATAGGATATAGAAAAATCCCAGAATTTCATATCCTATCCTATCCAGTCCTATCCTGATTAGGAATCCGGACGACCAAACGCGGCCTAAGTGATTCCTCAAGCCAAGCAGGCTATGGTGATTCTAGTAACAATAAACACAGTTTTTTTTTTTTTTTTGCATTGAATTTCCATGGTGTCTTCCAATCTATTTCAGAAGTAAGAGAGTATTCTTGACGGGCTTATGAGAAGTTGATTCACGAGCAGCTTGGTGAGTATAGTCATATTTTGTCCGACTACCATGTGATTATTAGTTAGAACTGGACGAATCAGATCTCAGTTTAGCACATGATACTGAAATAGGTGGAATCCGTGATTAAAGGAAGATTGATGAACGATGAATACTGTTACGAAGGATTCTAGGCACAGAGTTCGGCCATTCACAGCTTCCCAAACATGTCGGATCGGGCGTCTTTCCAGAGCTTTTGTCGCAGACATTTCGCTCGTCTTGGGCTTCATTGCTTTCGACAAGGAAATGTGCAACACGGACAGACATTTCGTAGGATGATCCCACCATTGCTCAATGCTGTGCGCCCGTCTGAAATCTGGAGATGGGGTCGGATTCACAATGAGATTAGATGATAGGGGGATATCCACCGGTTCTGATTCTGGATCCTTTGAAAGAGCATCAGTTGTCAGATGAATTAGGGAATGTCGCATCGCCATCTTTTGTTTCTTCCCTGCTCTGATTGAGTCCATCAACTCGCGAAGCACAAAGTAATTTATGTAACCCGAATGTATCATCCTCAGGGTTCACAAACAGGCGTGGTGCCCCTGAAGTTAGAGCTTCAAGCTTCTCATTTGCAGGAGGCTTATTTTCCGGGGAGTTAGGGGTAAAATCTACTGCAGCTCTAAGTATCCTGCTCATGATCATAAACCCGTCTCGTAAATTGCTTTTCCTGATACGTCTTAGGCTCTTAGCGGTGCAGACACGTTGAGTGGATTGAAGAGGTACATTTGAAAAGCGATACCCTTCCTGGCCACGTTCAAACCCATGGGTATCGCGATGGCTGCTCCAAGAGAGTGTACCGCCAGAGATCTTCCGTCGTTTAGAACTAGCACGAGAGGCATATCATGCCCAGCATGAAGTCCCTTGACACTGGCCTGCTGAGGCATTGTGCCTCCAAAGGCTAACAATGTAAGTCTGGGCATCCGGTACAAAAGGGAGAGCCCGTGGTTGGCTGGAGCGAGGAACTCGTAAATGGCACCAAAATGGTGAAATCCAAATCATCTACGAGCACGTGTTCTAAATGAAAATCGAAGAATCCCCACCACAGTGGAGCAAGAGCCTGAGGTCCATGCCATCCTCTTTCGTGGTCGTATTCCAGGACATGTAACTCCTTTAACTAGGCTTCGTTCCAACAAGAACCATTGCCGATTACCTTTCGAGGATCTGCATTACTGGGAATGTGAAGGTGAGATTGAACTAGGCTACATAAACCAGTCCCTCCTGGATGGATCAATAGCAATGTCACTATGATTTGTCGTAACTCCTAATACTTCTTTATTAATGGTTACCTGTGAAACAAAGCTCGAGGAACAGGATCTCCAACAAACAGGGATAGATCGATCAGAGTACACTGCTTTTATCCAAATAGTATTTGAAAGATATCAGAGTTGCTGTTATTAACCTCGTCAAATTGGAACTTATGAGACATCAAGCGCGCAAATGCAAAGGCCCCATTTCTCACATCATTCAATGATGGCAATCTTCCTAGTTTTGGGACAAAAAACCGAGGAAGACAAACTGTAGTTAGGTGGTAACATAAGAGAGTCGCAATCTCCAATGTGAATGCTGAAGAAGAAGAAGAAGAAAAGGACACTACATATGCAAAAAAATTTCGTATGACGCTTACTTTATTGCCATAACTTTAAGAAAAAACGTTTACTTGAATTCAACTTTTGACATTTTGGTGTCATTCTCCGCTGAAGAAGAGAGAAGTTTGTAGTTTAGACGGCAAACTGAGAAGAGAACAGAGGAAGCAGAGGATGTGCAGCTTCACTCAACCAAGTTTCTCTCCACTACCCACCACTTTTTCAGCCCTCCATTTCCTGCATTTAAGGAAGACGCACGAGCTCACGACTGTCTGCATAAGTGGCACTTCTGCACGAGGAATTAAAGAGCTTTTCAAGTCAAACCACAATCTGAATTGCATTTGGTTTTGTGATGTATCACAGAGAACCTTGTGATGGTTGACTTCGGTCTGCAGGAAGCGCGCCAGGGCTGAAGCCGAACAACACATGCCATTTATGATTCTTTCACAAGTCAGGTGCACGTTTGGCCATTAAATCAGATGCATGTGCACGTTAAAATTTTGAAAGAAAAGATGTGCAGGAACCAGGAAGGTCGCTGGATATCAAAAGGCCACTTCTGATGGATCTTGAAGTCTATGGTACCCCCCAAAAGACTTCCATTTGTCGCAGAAGCGAATTTTAATGTGACGTCAGAAAACAAAGACGACCGGGTGATTGTATTCGGAAACATATATCAGGTACTCAACATCTTTCATCATATTTGGGCGCTTAACTGACTTGCCAAAAAAAGAGATTATGCGCTATTTAATCAAATAACAATTTCAGCAGCAATTTGGTGAAATTATTGTAAATTCTCCCGCTGATATGTCTCCACGAGAAGCTGGAAACAATGTAAAAGATCTCTTGCTAATGCAAACATTGTCTTTTCCATCACTTTTTAATGCTCTACTTTCAGTTTCTTTTAATGCTAAGGACTCTGATCAAGAAAGGAGGTTGGAAGAGAAGAAGAAAAAGAAACGGATGATCATAGTTTTTACTTATGTAACAAATACAAATCACAGATTAGCACATTATTCTAACATTTGGTTGAATGCACAGTGAGTGAAGAGAGATGGATAAGAATGATGTTATACAGGATTCCATATGCATGGAGCTCAACGTTTCACAGTTTTGAAATAACTTTTCGCCCATGCCTTTGCTGAGAGTGTATTGGATGCATTTCAATAGTCTTGAACTTCATTTCCTTCAGCAAGAACTTATGCAACACAGACCGGCATTCAGTATGATCGTCCCACCACTGTTCAATGCCATGCACCACTTTGAAATTTGGAGATGGACTCAGATTGATAGTGAGACATGCTGTAGGGACGATGTCGACTCTTCCTGCTTTCAAATCCTTCTCAATAATCCGTGACTAGAGCATCGCAATCCACTCTAATTTCCCTGCTCCGATGGATTCCATCACTTTTCAAGGCTCAAGGAAACTTATGTAACCTGAAGAGAGATCATCTCCAGGATTCACCAAATAGGTCGGGTTCCCAAGAAGATAAGACGTCGAACTCGTCAGGTACTAGAGGCTCATTTGTGGGAGGGTTCGGAGCAACAAGAGCTGCAGCTTTAAGGAACGTGCTCATGATCATAAACCTGTCTCTTAAGTTGCGATCCTTGATAAGCCCCAGTGGTACGATCACGAACGGGGGATTGAATAGGTATGTCTTCAGAGGAAAATTCTACCTGGCCATCTTTTTTCCTACGAGTAACAAGATCGCAGCTCCGAGAGAATGCCCGGCCAACCACACTTCAGCTGGCCTGACCGAGTTCAAGAGATGCTCCACCATTCCTAAAGCAGACTTGAATCGGAAGCACCTATCGAGCGTGTGCAACAGGTGCATCAAAACTAGCTTGAAATGTTTTATCAATGTGGCCAGCCTAAGCATCACCCCTTTGAGGGCAACGGCATAAGCTGGGGCATTTCCTGCGTGATTCAGAAGCACGAACTTATAAATGTTGCTGAAAATGGTGGAACCATCCTCATCTACAAGAACCTGATGTAACTCGAAATTGAAGAACTCCCACCACGGCAGAGCAAGAGCCTGGGATCCCTGCTGTCCTGTCTGGTGATCCATTTCCATGATGTAAGCTCCATTAACTAAGTTCACGACCACGGCTCTGTGGTGATATGTGTCGTCCCTATGAGATCCTCAAAAGTTGGATTATTGTTTCAACGTCAGGTAATTGGAAATTTGGAGATGAGGACAGATTAGATGGATTTCAGCACCAGTTAATGGCTTTGAGAAATGATGGCCCTGAATGGCTAAACTCATCCTTCTCAGGTAAATTATTGCCGAAGCCCATGAGATGATAAGCCATTGTTTCTGGGCAAAAACGGTCAACCTGTAACAAAACTACATGATCTATAATCGCAAGGAACATAACGACTGAGTACTGAGGCTTCATCGACTCATCTGAAAGAGATTGATATTTCAAAGACACCAACTGATATAGCTTGTCCGTACTAGTGACATTAGGTATGTTTCTGTCATTAAAGATATGAAAAAAAAGGAAAAAAGGAAAAAAATAAAGAAAAAATAAAATAAAATAAAATAAAAAAAGGGGAAAAATTATAAAAATTATTTAAAAAATAAAATAAATTGGTGTAACGATCTGAACTTCGAAATTTTCTAACTATCCTGAACAAAATAAAAAACTCTGCTGATTTGTAAAATCTGAACTTCTTTCACTATTTCTGCTGATTTGTAAAATCTGCACTATTTCCTGATTTTCACGTTCTCTTCCTTGATGAAGAGAGAGCGACATGAAAGGAGTAACACTGTACCATAAGAAAGTTGGAATGTTCAGATGTGCTTTGCTAAGGAAGAGAGGAATGTGCGCACTACACACAGTACCTGCTACGGGTGAAATGTAGAAGAAGTGTCGAATCGCTCTTAGGGGGTTTCTTCCTGCAGCAATGCCACTTTTTCCTCCCTTATCTCCTGCATTTATGGAGGCCAAACGAGTTCACGACTTTCAGAGAGTGAGGACTCGGCAATTTGCGCGACATTAGAAAACCTCTGCTTTTTTTTATCAAGTCAACTACCACAAGTTCCAAATAAGAAAGACTTGCAGTTGGTGTGCACTTCGTAAATCACTATAAAATCACAGAGAGCCTCATGATGCATGGCAGACTTGAGTATGCAGAAAGAGAGCCCGAATTTAAAAGTCCACCCTCGTTTGCTTCCTACACAAGTCAAGTGCACGTTTGGCCATTGAATCGGATTGCATGTGCTGGTCCATAGGTGTACTGTACAACATTATGAGCTCACAAGATCGAAACATTAACGCAAATTTCCCTTGATCACCTTTAGACTTAGGGTGAATCGAAGTAGGGAGCTAATGCAAATCTCAGCGGGCATGTATTGGTTCAGATGCATCTGCACCTCTTGCGTGGCGGTAACATCTTCCATGTAGACATATATAGACAGAGCTGGACACAGAAATTTGGATGGGGAGGAGGGAAACTAAACAAAAATTTGCAGTTCCTGCGCTCATGCAGCAAGATAAAATCTTTTACATGAAAGTTCATTGATTATGAATTGTACTAACAAGAAATCACACTGGGAAAATTTGAGGAAGTGCATATGGTTTCATTTAGAGAAGTTGGAAATTTTGCTCGAGGATTTGTCTTATTGTTTGCAAAAGCGCATATGAGATGCATTTACCTGTTTCCTCAAGCTTTTTCCTTACATTGGTTTTATCGTCCTGTATTGCTCGGTGATGACAGACTTTCGTACCTTTAAATTGTTTGTTGATATTCGACCATGAACCATGGAGTATTGCCAGGATGTCCTGGGATAGAAACTGCAATTTTTTATGCCCATTTACGGATGCAATACTCTCCTGGAGCTTCTGGATTGCCACGCTTAGAAGAGAAGGATACTCAGACCCCAAAGCCCACTGGGGTTGTGCAAAATGAACCGCTCGAACTAGGAACGTCCAGATCGGACCACTGGGCCGGTCAGTTTGGTCTAGTTCCAGGGAGTACCGGTTCGGTTCCCACTTCTAAGGGGGAACTGGATCGGACTGAATATATATGCCTTTTTTTAAAAAAAAATCAAAAAAATAAATGTGACTAGCTTTTTTTTCTTTATACATATGGTATACTATCAAGTATTGGGAAAACAAAAGGTGATCAATTCTATTAGATCGGACCAATGGTCCGGTTTGATCCCAATCCTAAGACCAACCGGTCCGGTCCCCGGTTGCCAATTTTGGAAGCTGGACTAGATGGGACTGGTTACCCCTAAAACCCATGGATTGGGCTTCATGCTCTTGCAACGGGACATTTGCAATTCCACCAATATGTTGCATATGTGTCCCCTAGACCGTTAAAAATATATGCTGGAGATTCACCGTATCTTCATTCGTTTTCCATTTCTTTCGGATTGTGCATATTGTTAACATTATGTCTTAAGTCTATAAAGGAATCTGATCTTGGTAGGTTTTCTAGCTAAACATGAATTCCTAGTTTCAATGGGTTTCTCTATCCAATTATTTTCTACATACATATATGTATATATATAAGTGGTGGCTCTTTTCGTGCTTCCCCGTGAAGAGCATCCAAGAGTTGACTTTAGTGACTTTGAATGTTAATTATTAAAATCCAAGTGTTTGAATAATATATTTTTGTAAGATTTGCTTGAATTATGATTATTTTTGTAAGAAATTATGAAATTATGAATGCTAAACACTACATTAATTATTAAATGTTATTGGGGATTAGGAAATACTAAGAGTGTTTGAATGACTCCAATATGATTCTGCTCATGGATGATATGCGCCAATCAGACCATGAAGGGACGTTTTGCTTGGAATAACAGAAGCCGGTCTTTCTCGCTACCTCAACAGAAGATATGGTTGGTCTCCCTCACTTTCCCCTTTAGTGCTGAGTCTGCTGACAGGTCTGGTTGATGCTGAACATGCAACATTCGTTTGAAGAATTACTTCCACCATATCGGTTAATCTTAATTTGGGTTATCAGCACATGGTCTGGATCACATATATTACACATTGTTCTTGTGGTATGTAAGATGTATCTCGCTCTACCAGCTGCTGTTTGATCCCTTCACACGTACATCAGTAGGAGAGGACGAGGAAGTTATTAGTGCATCAGCTAAGAAGGACAGCCTTCGCAAAGATATACTTCTCTGGGCAACCCGTTACGTGAGCTTAAGAATACCACCCACTGAATCAAAGGTACCAAACATGTTTCCTTCTGACACAAAGATTAACACCATCACAGTAATGTGGACCAAATATTATATGGTTCATAGACCATGTGGATCAAGCCCATCTCTATTAAGTCATTTCGACCTTTCACATCTCGATTGATTGTCCGATTTTTAAGTAGGTTTCATCTTATACTGAGACGTCCTAATCTAAATATACATTAACTAAACTAAACTAAGCTAAGCCTAGTGCTGAAACTTAGCAACCTAATCAAGGTCTTTTTTTCTAACCATTTTTTCATTTTTTTTTTCAAAATTTTCTATTTTGAGATAATAATTAAATTTATTTTTTATTATTATCTGAAAATGGGAACTCGGGCCGAGGCTTTGGGCCAGATCCAAACATGGGCCAACTCTAGTCTAACGAGCTTTGGCGTTGGACACAAACAAGCTCTTATGTTAGCCTTTTCAAAAACAAAATTAAAACTCCGTTTGTTTCGTAAAAAATAAATAATTTGAAAAATATTTTCCTAAAAATGATTGTTTATATCGTTTGAAATAATTAATTAATGAAAAATATTTTCATTACTAATAATAATTTACGTTTAATTATTGAGTTATTTTTATAAGCAATCATTTTTAAAAATAATTTTTTTAATCATTCATTTTTCTCGAAAACGTAAATGAAACTCAATCTGTCGAAATTGAATTGAGCTCAAATTCATATAGATCAAACCTAGCCCAGGTTCACCTAGACTGAGCGAACCCAAATTTTCCGAAGCTGGAGTAAACCCAAACTTATCAAAACTAGCGAAGCCCAAGCTCATTAAACCTAACAAAGCCCATCCCAGTATTTCTTTTTTGCCTGGCTATCCCACTTCCCATTCTTCTTCACATTACAGACGTTTTCTTCCTGTTGCGGTGCATTGGTGCATTTGGGAAGGCTAATGCAAAGATCTTTAAGCTAAATATATTTTTCAAAATATAAATTGTGTTTGGTAAATTGTAGTTTGAAAGCTCTTTGTGATCATCGGCTCAGGTGGCTCCGCTGGGTAGGCTCTACAACATCCTCCTCGGGGAGGGCGGGAGTTGAAGCTCCCGCAATGCAAGTTGCGGGGAGGGCGGCGGATCATTAGGTGATTTAAGCGTGACGTCGGGGTGGTGGTTTTCCACTAGCGTCACTAGGGGTTTACAAGACCAAGACTGTCGGTGCAGTTCTGTTCTCCCGCATCCAAAAAAAAAAAAAAAAAAAGACTTTTGTGATAAAAAAATATTATCAAAAGAAAAATAAAAAAAATTTGACCAGAAATGGCAAGCGGCCACCAACGATCAAAATTTATCACCGATGGCCGATATCTGACTCAGGCGGCCCGGAGACGACTAGGGAGGGCTACCTGGGGTCGAGCGACCCCCAAAGACCATTGGCAAAGGCCGCCCGAGGTCGGGTGACCTTCGGCAACCCCATCGACCCCCGAAGACCACCGGCAAAGGCCGCCCGAGGTTGCACAACGCCGACGGGACCTTCGGCAACCCCGGATCTGGGGCAGTGAGGTCGCGCAATGCCGCCTCGACCTTTGGCGACCCCAGCGCAACCTAGATCTGGGGTGTCGAGGTCGCGAGAGGACCTCACCGCCCCGAATCTAAGTCGTGGCGAGGTTGCGTGACCTAGCCGCCCTCGGATCCGGGGGGCGAGGTCGCAGGAGGTTGCATGACGCCGCCGCGACCCAAATCCGAGGGCGGCGAGGTTGCGTGACCTAGATCGGGGGCGGCAAGGTCCTCCCACGACCCTGCCGCCCCAGATCTGGATCGCAGCGACCCAGACCTCGCCGTGACCCAAATGGTGCGGCGGTCGCGCCACCCCCCGGCGTCGGTCGCACCACCCCCTGATGACGGTCGTTTGGGCGACGGTCGCCGACGACTGCCTACCCTTCACCGACGACCGCTCGCGGAAGAAGAAGAAGAAGACGATGAATAGTGAGGGCAAAACTAAAAAGACGAAAAATCAACTAGGATAATTTGGAAAGAAAAGTTTTTATTTAGCCTCTCCTCAACATGCCAAGAAGGCTGAAAACCAAGGCAGCCCCCAACCTGCCTTGGGCTTTCAGCCTTATAAATGCCAGCTTTGCCATTAAGTCCCTTCCAAAGTTTTTCTTAAACTCCCTTATTTTGGCTCAAGGGCTTTTGATGCCCAAAGCCTCTTCGAAACTTCTCCCAAATGCACCCAAGCACTCCTCAAACTAAACATCAACTCCAAAACATGCACAGCTTGACCAATAATCTCAATTCAAATCAAGAATAACTAATGCATCACCGTTGATCACATACGTCCGGCACCAAACCTTGACTACCGGTTGCCTCTGGCGACCAGCCATCCAGCATTCCTGGCAGTAAAAATGGTAAAAAAAAAAAAAAACTGTTCAGAACGCGAATTGGAGAGACGAGCTGACGTGAATGCTTCACGAGATTGACCATCGATCGTGGACTCCAATCATTTCTTCACTGACAAGCGCTACAGTGATTTCTCAGGAACATAAGCTAGGCGTGGAGCGAGAACACAGATAATTTTTGTGAAGATTTGGTCTTGATGATAACGAACCATGACAGGAATCGAATCTGAATAGCAATGGACTGACTGGGTAACAAGTAATCTATGTTGAGGAACTCTTCAGATTGAACTGGATTAGCAATCATTTCATTGACATTTCTCAGAGACATTTCGTCAAACAATCAACGTGCATCAAGGGGACTGGCTCTATTTCTGTCTAAAATCAGTATCAGGACTACAAAGCTGTCGGGAATCACCAAAACACACGTCCTAGATTCGGTGATTTTAACATTGGCTACATGATTTCTTGGCTTTATATTTTGCCGAAACAGTAGGAAAGGAAAAAGAGAGAGAGAAATTAAATTACTTCTTCGATGGACGAAGAAAGAGCATCGATGGATGACTGAATCGATGGCAAGAGTCGTGGTTACTGCCGAGGGTCTAGATTATACCCGACGAACAAGCCTTGAATGGGGTCTCGCCACTTCGAGATTTCGGGACATGAAAACAGGGGGAAACAGAGCCGACTTCGGGCACTTCACGAAATCGATGACTCACGGCTACCGGCAACGACGAGCGAACAAAGAGGAGGGAACGAAATGGGCTTCTCGAAATGTGGGCCTCTTTTGCTCTTCGTGGGCTTCCAGGTTCCTATTACTCATGGGGTTGGGTTTGCAATAAATAGGCTTTATTATCACCTCGTGGCTTCATTGGTGAGCAAGCTTGTGGTTATAAATTTTGTAGGCTACAATTAAGTGGGGCCTAAGTCAAATGAAGAAGCCCTTTTCGGCTATTGGTTTTAATTTCGAGGCTCTATTATTATTATTTAGGTAAATATCATGAAAAAACTTAAATCAATACACATATGATAAATTATTCTAAACTAATTTTGAGTGATCAAAATCCAAACCTATATACGCTTTACTATCATTTGGCTACGTTTGGTCGTCCGGATTTTTAATCGGGATAGAACTGGATAAGATAAGATAGGATATGAAATCTTGGGATTTTTTTTGTATCATGTATATTGTTTGGTGAATTACAGTATTAAAGTCAGATATGTTCACATCATATCATGTACATTTTTTTTTTTTTTATATATAAACGGCATATCATTGTAAATGAATCTAATTGTTCATAAATAAAGATGGTGAAAATCTCTCGTAACACTATTCCTTAATTTATTTTTATTTTATTTTTCCTCTTTTTTATATTATTTTCTTTATTATTTCTTTTTCCCCTTTCATCATTCTTTAATATAATTTTATCAAATAGAAAATTGTACTAATATACCTAAAATACAAAAATACCTAAAATATATAATAAATATAAATATTTAATTTATAGATTAAATGTTTATTATAAGATAGAATTAAAGTTGAATATATAAATTAAATAAGATTAATTAAAAATAATTTTTTTTTTTTTATTTTTAATTTCTTAAATTAGAATTCAAATATTATTTATATTGAAATATAATTTAAATTTGGTTAATTTAATAAGTTTGTCATTCAAGAAAAATAATTTTCCTATTATGGACATTAGAAATTTTATCCACATTTGTCTCACCTCCCCCATGAGATAATTTTATCATGTCTATATTCCCCTTATATTCGAATTTATCTTGTCGTGAGCGAGTACCAAACGTAGGATAGGATAAATAATCTCATATCCATAATTTTATCCCGACTGTCAAACATAGCCTAAAAGTACTTAGTTGAATTGGCAATAACTCATTCAAGTAGAAATTAACAACTCTTTCTCTATTTCTTCAATTAGCCCTTATTTAGAGGACACTAAATAAGGGCTTTTTTTGCATTAAACAAAATCAAAAATGTATTTCTTGCTTTCTCACCAAAATATAAATCATTATTCAAATTTCAGGATTTATAAAAAGAATGTATATATAAATTTACATGTCAACACTTGAGTGTTACGAAAGTTTCAAGATTTTTGTGGTACATAAAGGTGTCAAAGTACATGAGCAGCAAGATTCAAACTAGGCAAAAAAGAAAAATCAACCCAAACAAACCTAAACAATCAATTGATAAAAAAAATTATATGTTTATTACCATAAAAAAATCTTAAGCTATGTTTATTGTGACACAAATGCAAAATAAAAAAATATGTCACTAAAAATCCTAAATTTGCATGTGGTAACAAAAGGACCTCGATTTTTTTTTTTTTTTGTGTAATAAAAAATCTTGAACTTATATTGGGTGACAAATGTACTTAAGATGGAATTGTAGTCAAGGTATATCCATTACACATATATAACTTTGGTTTTTTTGTGACACGAAATAATTGGGGTATTTTTTACCAAAAATAATAATAATTGGGGTATTTGTGTCATAGCATGTAAGTTTTGGATTTTCGATGACAAAATTTTTTTTTAATTTAATTGTGTCACAGTGACCATAATTTGAGATTTTTTTGCAATATCTACATTTTTTTTGTTAGAAATACGTAGCTACCATTTACTTAGAAAAGTTTAGTGAGTATATATCTAGAGCTTCAAAACAAATTAAATCTAAAAGGGGCGGGGGAGGGTACAAGATCTAATTAAGAGGAAGTCTATTAGTCCTTTGAGCCTTGGCATCCCAGTCGGCTATTTAATTTGTGTTTGTACTACAATAGATTAAAGAGAGATCTGAAAATTAGGACAGCTACGTACATGTCCTAGAGTAAAGTACTTGTACTTCCCAATTAGGCTGAACAAGAGATTGAACACCCCTCATTATTCCTTCACAATTAGATTCCACACATATTTTGAGAAACAAATGAGGAGAGAGAAACTGCAAGGCTTCGATGAGGGTCGCCACTTCAACCTATTTGGCTAAGTTCGCCTCCACCACCTTGGCAAAATCATCCACCAAGCTGCCATGGGGATCGCAACAAACACACGCAATGGCTTCTCTTTCTAGATCAGTTGTGAAAGAGCCATCCATGTTGATCTTCAAGATTCCCAATTCAAGCGAATTCCATGTTTAAGGTGACTCTTCCCTTAATCATTGGGGTTTACCCCAGTGACCACCCTTTCAATTTGGAAGGGGGGTGGGAGGTTCGAATCCCCACCTTCTTAGAGGGGTTGGGGGTAGGGACGAATTAATTTCAGGTGTGGGTTTCAACTCCCACGCCCTGCAAGGAGGTAGGGCAAAAATCTGAGAGTAAGAGTTAGAATAGGAATAAAGTAGGATCGACAAAAAAAAAAAAGGCGAGTCTTCCCTTCGTTTGGCTTTCTTCTTCAAATTGCCAATCCACCTTACCATATTCTCATACATGGCTATGGCTATATTGATAGTGAGCTTTGGATTTGGGGTGTGCTTTCTAAAAATGTGAGTATTTCGAGCTTTCCAAATTGACCATAGTGCTGTCATACCAAGCTCAAAAACTAGTGTTATTCTTAGCTTTTCTTTCAATCTAGCCAATCATTAATCGATTCGAGAGAATCTCAGCCTATCTACTTGGATATTCAGGGTTGTATCTCGTCAAACTGAGGTCGTCCATGTATTCGCCCTTATTTAAATGCACCTACTTTTCCACACTACGTGTAACCATAGCTTTTCAAATTTAAACGCCGCTCTTTTTGAGATTAATTCATTAGTAGGCCTATAAGAATACTTCTGGGGACGTAGATTAGAACTAGAGGCCCAAGTCGATGCAATTGCTAATTTTTCGGAAACTCAGGCGGGACTCTTTCAGAATTCCAGCAAAGTCGGGGGCCCCCAGCGAAACCACGACCTTCTGGAGTTCTCCACGGAGGGACGAGCGGGCAAGCGATTCCACGAAGTCGTCAATACAAAGTCGTCGCCGAAAGCTCGAAACCCCCCTCCTTCAATTCCTTCGCCCAAACCCTTTAAAAACCCCCCCAAAAATTATAAAAAGAAAAAAAATCATTTCTCGCTATCACTCTCGCGGAGCAAAGAGAGAGAGAGAGAGAGAGAAAGAGCGATTTCGATTCGATTTTCCGGCAGAGCTCACCGTCCATGGCGATCATCTCCGACTACCAGGAGGAAGAGGAGCAGCGGCAGCCGGAGGCCAAGAAGCCCGCGGCGTCGGCCGCCGCCTCGTCGTCGTCCTCCGCCTTCGCCGCGGCGGAGTTCAGCGCGAGGTTCGATCCGTCCAGCCCGCTGGGGTTCCTCGAGAAGGTGTTCGAGTTCGTGGCCGAGCGGAGCGATTTCCTCGCGCACGAGGCGGCGGAGGGGGACGTCGCGGCGGTGGTGAGGGCGGCGAGGGAGAAGCAGAGGCAGAAGGCGATGCAGGTCGAGAAAGAGAGGGAGAGGGAGAGGGAGAGGGAGAGGGCTAGGGCTGAGGCGGCGGCGGCGGCGGCGGCGGCGGCGAAGAAGAAGAAGGTGGATGAAGAGAGGAAGGTGGAGGAGGTGGAGATGAAGGATGCGGAGGAAGAGAAGAAGAGTGGAGCGATACGTAAGAGCTTTTATCTTTCTCGTGATTGTCGTGATTTTGATGCTTGCTACGTAAGGGCGCGATGAGTGCCTGTGGAGACGCTACTGCAGTTGAGATAGCTGGGAGATTAGATGACAAGTAAAATGGTAGAATGATTTGCATAGTGATCGCTCGTGATGTGGCTCATTTCTTCCGCTCCAGTATGGCTGTGATGCTTGTGATGCTTGTGTGATGTTTTCACAGCCGTTGTCATCTATTTAGCTTGTATGTTTTCTCTAGTTGGCTATTTAATGGCGATGGGCAGGGAAACCGTTTCATTCTATAATGCTGTCAATTTTGCTGAAGTGTGGATCTTTTTTATGGTCTGTGCTCCTGAATAATTAATTTTCTATCGTGTTGATCTCTACTATAATGTGTTTAAGCGTGCATTGGCTTAGGCAAATATTCTAGTGATGGAAGGTCTGCTGTAAGCTTCTTGCTTTTGGTTTTGGAGATGTCTTCTTATTGCAGTGTTTGGTTCTTGCAAGTTGTCTTGCGTGCTCATGCTTGATTGGATCTCCCTTTTTCCTTGGGAATTAGGAAAAGAAGCTAATTCTCAAGTGTTATCTTTTTTTTCTTGTCACATGAGCTGGAAAACAAGGAGATCTGATTATGGTACAATTGTAATCATAGAACGCCTCATTGTTTTGTGGCATTTCAGCATAAGTAATGCCTTTCAGCTTTTGGGATTTAGCAAACTGCGGGACAAAAAAATTTAGGACTCGTAATAAAATTGCTTAAGACCAATTAAAAGTGATAACTTGACCACCTCGGCATTAACATGTGATGTGGAATAATAGTTATGACTTTGACAATCCCCATGCCTGAATTGTGAATGGAGCCTCTAGCTCTTGCATTGAGTATGATTCAGATAGCTTAGCTGAGATGACCAGTTAGGTTATACAGTGTGCTTTGGAAATTGCAACTTTATAAGGGACTGCCTTGTTATGATTCCTTTTACAAGGTGGATGTGTAAAATATACCATGTTGCCTCCGTAGCTGCTCTGACATTGTTTCTGGTTGAACAGTGCCAAACAAAGGCAATGGTCTTGATCTTGAGAAGTATTCCTGGACTCAGACTCTGCAGGAGGTTACTGTCCGTGTTCCAGTTCCTAAGGGCACTAAAGGAAGGTTTGTGGTATGTGACATAAAGAAAAACCAATTGAAAGTTGGACTCAAGGGTCAACCTCCTGTAATAGAAGTGAGTGTGCTTACTTTGAGTTTATTTAATCAGCTTGCTTTATTCGGATATCTCTCTTGACCATGTCCAACTACTTGCAGGGGGAGCTTTTCCAAACTGTTAAGCCTGATGATTGTTACTGGAGTTTAGGTACGTAGTGGATTGAGTCGAGAATATCAGAGACCGCATGAATTCAGACACAAAACAAGAATGATCTGCCTTATGTTACGTTGATTGTAATATGAGTTATTTCCATGTTGCATGATCATCTTAACCTCGTGAATCTACAGAGGACCAGAGTGAAATCTCCGTTCTCCTTACCAAGCACAATCAAATGGAGTGGTGGAAATCTTTGGTGAAAGGGGATCCTGAAATTGATACTCAGAAGGTAGAACCAGAGAATAGCAAATTGTCTGACCTGGACCCAGAAACTCGGCAGACAGTGGAAAAGATGATGGTAACTAGCTCTCTTTCTTGAGCTTCTCCGGGTTATTAACATAACAAATGCACACTGCATTCATTTTATTGTGTGCGTGTAGATGAGCAAATGCTAGTGGCCTTGGAGTGTTTGCATGTCTCCTTGCAAATGCAATACTGACATTTTGCTTTTAACTTATCAGTTTGATCAGAGACAGAAGGCAATGGGTCTTCCTACCAGCGATGAGATGCAGAAACAGGAGGTTCTAAAGAAGTTCATGGCAGAGGTGGATATTGGTTGCTTTTCTTAAGAATGAGCGTTCTTGTATATATAAATTAACATTGCTGATTTCTTGTTTCTGGCGAACTCTGATGCAGCATCCAGAGATGGACTTCTCAAGAGCAAAGATTGCATGAGGGGGTTGTTAACTGCTTCTTCTGTAGCTTGACTATACTATGACCAAGGATGTGTGGCATTTAACTTCTCAAATCCGGAAATCTTTGGATGTTTACATTGGGCACAGATGGCCTGGCTTGTTCAATTTTTTTGGTGGTTTCAATGAGGGTTTGTAGTTTGTTTTTCCAGAACTCCATCTTCTCTTTTAGGAGCGATCTGCTCTTGGTTTACTATTTTCTTTCTTCCTGATGACTGCTGAAAGAAGTTGCTACTATGAAAAGATTATCGGAGAATCAGTCTTGGTTGAGCACAATGTGGACAAAATTGCAACATGGTCCTTACAAACAGGTTAGGTTGTGAAATTGCGGTTGGGCCAATGGTTGCGATTAAGTGCAGCATCTAGCCCAATTTCGTGTCCTTGATTCTCCCATGACTGGAGAGATCGTTCGGTGCCCTCGTAGGGCAGATTGGTCAAAAAGAATGCAATCACAGTTTTCAAATAGCTCTTTGGATATTACAGCAAGCAAATACATGGTCTGTATGTAGACTACCCCGTTGAACTTTATTTGGATTCGGTTCGTGAGCTTACCAGAGCATTAGCCACTGAGATTTTGTATTGCATAAGTTAGTAGTCGCACTTTGACGTTCAAAATGTTTGCAAATCATATGATGGGAGGATTTCAAGGGTTTTGATCCGAGCATGTACTTCCCAAGTAGGAGCAAGGTCAAGCTGTCCGTAGAATGTGCTCGGAATATGCAGACTTGATCTAATGTCCACGGTTCACCTAACCACACCAACAGCAAAACTTTTGTGTTGTCAGCTCCCCAGGATATTTCGTGGATTCTAGTGGAAATTCCTTTTAAGAGTCCCAGCGGTATGGCTGGTGATTACGTAGGTCCTTCATGCCTCTTCATAAGCTCTTGAATATTCTCTTCTAACTTAGGAAATATTCCCTGCTCTCGGACCAACTATAATTATGGCCGTGCCGTCCCGCCTGAATTCTATGCAGTGTGTCCTGATCGATCCTATGGTCCAGCACAAGTCAATGTGCCTGACCCCACACATTTCGTGTTTATATCACTTTAATCGCACGTAGGTCTGTCAAATAAAGAACTAAGCGATAGATAATTCTTTATCGACAGATGAAATCATTTAAGACCAGCACTAAGATTAATTACTCATGCGTACTCGATAAGTAGCATGCCTACAGTATGAATACGGAAGGATGGAAGAAAAAAAAAATTAAGCAAAGTCGCCTACGGCACTTGATTAGGGAAATATATTACGAATAACAAGAGCCGGTCCATGGACCCATCATTCTGCTTATTCAACTCACATGTTTCTCGATCAAGAGCATGATGAGAGCGGGCCGAAATGCGTGCGCGTGTCTTTTCAGTTTTTAGGTAGGCATTTGCCCCCACCAGAGTTTGTCACTTTCGGGAGCGTTCCACTCGGTTTGCATCCAATGGAATCTCCTCTCGCAAAAGCAATGCTCTCGAACGCAAGACGACGGACCCTCTCATTTAATTTTGATTCGTCCCGTGGGATATAGAGGAATCAAAGTGCTGCTCTTGCTGTTCGTGCCTTCCCATGCAAATCCTCCTTGACCGCACGAGATTGCTTTAGCCCTAAGAAAACGAAAAAGGAAATCTACATGAAGATCATAAAGCAAACACGCTCATGCATCAGCGATCTTATTTGGGTAGTTCCTCTAAATTATTCTAGATCAACAAGCTTAGTTTTGGTCAGAAATGAATAATCAAGTAAAGTGCTGAAATTGAGAGTAAGACAAATAAGAATCGCACGCCAAGTATGCTGCTAAATGAAGCGTGGATGCGATCCTTATTTTAATTCCAATCTATCATTTTAACAGGCTTTAGAAAAAGTCCTAAAGTTTTTAGTAAAAGAAGATATGTCTTCAATATATTAAAGCAAAAATGCTCAATTCGAGCACTCATGGGATATAGAGGGATCAAAGTGCTGCTCAATTCAAGTACCCATGATATCTTAAGGGTTTTTAAAAAGTCCTTAAGTTTTCAGTAAAAGAAGATATGTCTTCAATATATTAAAGTGAAAACACTCAATTTGGACCCTCTCATTTAATTTTAATTCATCCCATGGGATGTAGAGGGATTGAAGTGTTGCTCCTACTATTTGTGCCTCCGATGCAAACTAGACCACACAAGATTGTTTTAGCCCCCAGAAAATGAAGAAGGAAATCTACATGAAGATCATAAGGGAAACACACTCGTGCACCGGCGATCTTATTTGGCTAGTTCGTTTGTTCTTCTCGATCGACAAGCCTAGTTTTGGCTAGAAATGAATAATCAAGTAGAGTGCTGAAATTGAAAGTAAGACAAACAAGAATCGCACGCCAAGTGTGCCGCTAAATGGAGCGCGGATTCTACCCTTATTTTAATTCCGATCTATCATATTAGTAGGCTTTAAAAAAAGCCTTAAGTTTTCGATAAAAGAAGATATGTTTTCAATATATTAAAACGAAAATGCTCAATTCGAGCATTCATGAGATATAGAGTAGGGGTGAACATAGTTCCAAGATAGAACTTGAAACTTGAGAACCGGACCAGTAGATACCTGTAGGTTTTAGATTCCAAAGTATGTAGGATGGGTTCTAGATTCCAAAAAAATGATGAACCTGTTTCGATAGATAGGTTTCAAGTTTTTAGCTGAAGGAACGTTAAACCTGGAACCTTGAACAAGTTTTAATGTTTTTCTTTGTTCACGCAATCTTGCGATATTCCATGCCATTCGATGATAAGTGTATAATCTGAAAACACTCATCTAAGCTTCAAATTTATGACCGAGATTTTTACTTTATTAATGTTAATATTTTCTGTGTGTTTTTATAGTTAATGAATTGTAGCAGCAAGTCGTAATCATTAAAGGTTTTAATTCAATATATTGTTCAATTAATAATATAGATGAAACCTGGGTAGAGATTGGAATCCATCTTAAAATTTGTGACGGGATAGATTCCAAGTTTTAGGTTATGCAGGGTAGATTTTAGGTTCTAAAAAATGAGGAACTTATTTCAACGGATAAGTTTTAGGTTCAAAGTGGAACTTATATAGAATCTGAAATTGCTCACCCCTAATATGGAGGGATCAAAGTGCTACTCAATTTGAGCACCCATGAAAAAGCCCCTAAGTTTTTGGTAAAAGGAGATATGTCTTCAATATATTAAAGCGAAAAAGCTCAAGTCGGACACTCTCATTAAATTTTAATTCGTCCCGTGGGATATAGAGGGATCGAAGTGTTACTCTTGTTGTTCGTGCCTCCGATGCAAATCCTACTAGACCACACAAGATTGTTTTAGCCCCCTAAAAACGAAGAAGGAAATCTACATGAAGATCATAAGGGAAACATGCTCATGCACCAACGATCTTATTTGGGTAGTTCCTTTGTTCTTCTCGATCGACAAGCCTAGTTTTGGCTAGAAATGAATAATCAAGTAGAGTGTTGAAATTGAAAGTAAGACAAACAAGAATCGCATGCCGAGTGTGCGGTTAAATGGAGCACGGATTCTACCCTTATTTTAATTCCGATCTATCATATTAGTAGGCTTTAAAAAAAGCCTTAAGTTTTCGATAAAAGAAGATATGTTTTCATATATTAAAGCGAAAATGCTCAATTCAAGCATTCATAAGATATAGAGTAGGGGTGAACATAGTTCCAAGATAGAACCTAAAACTTGAGAACCGGACCAGTAGATACCTGTAGGTTTTAGATTCCAAAGTATGTAGGATGGGTTCTAGATTCCAAAAAATGATAAACTTGTTTTGATAGATAGGTTTCAAGCTTTTAGCTGAAGGAACGTGAAACCTGGAACCTTGAACACGTTTTAATGTTTTTCTTTGTTCACGCAATCTTGTGATATTCCATGCCATTCAATGATAAGTGTATAATTTGAAAGCACTCATCTAAGCTTCAAATTTATGATCGAGATTTTTACTTTATTAATGTTCATATTTTCCGTGCGTTTTTATAGTTAATGAATTGTAGCAATAAGTCGTAATCATTAAAGGTTTTAATTCAATATATCGTTCAATTAATAATATAGATGAAACTTGGGTAGAGATTGGAATCCATCTTGAAATTTGTGACAGGATAGATTCCAAGTTCTAGGTTTTGCAAGGTAGATTTTAGGTTCTAAAAAATGAGGAACTTATTTCAACGGATAACTTTTATGTTCCAAGTGGAACTTATATAGAATTTGAAATTGCTCACCCTTAATATGGAGGGATCGAAGTGCTGCTTGAGCACCCATGAAAAAGCCCCTAGGTTTTTGGTAAAAGGAGATATGTCTTCAATATATTAAAGCGGAAATGCTCAAGTCAGACACTCTCATTAAATTTTAATTCGTCTTGTGGGATATAGAGGGATCGAAGTGTTACTCTTGTTGTTCGTGCCTCCAATGCAAATCCTACTAGACCACACAAGATTGTTTTAGCCCCCAGAAAACGAAGAATGAAATTACATGAAGATCATAAGGGAAACACGCTCGTGCACTAGCAATCTTATTTGGGTAGTTCCTTTGTTCTTCTCGATCGACAAGCCTAGTTTTGGATAGAAATGAATAATCAAGTAGAGTGTTGAAATTGAAAGTAAGACAAACAAGAATCGCACGCCGAGTGTGCCGCTAAATGGAGCGCAGATTCTACCCTTATTTTAATTCCGATCTATCATATTAGTAGGCTTTAAAAAAAGCCTTAAGTTTTTGATAAAAGAAGATATGTTTTCAATATATTAAAGCGAAAATGCTCAATTCGAGCATTCATAAGATATAGAGTAGGGGTGAACATAGTTCCAAGATAGAACCCGAAACTTGAGAACCGAACCAGTAGATACCGTAGGTTTTAGATTCCAAAGTATGTAGGATGGGTTCTAGATTCCAAAAAATGATGAACTTTGTTTCGATAGATAGGTTTCAAGTTTTTAGTGAAGGAATGTTAAACCCGGAACCTTGAACAAGTTTTAATGTTTTTCTTTGTTCACGCAATCTTGTGATATTCCATGCCATTCGATGATAAGTGTATAATCTAAAAGCACTCATCTAAGCTTCAAATTTATGACCGAGATTTTCACTTTTTTAATGTTCATATTTTCCGTGTACTTTTATAGTTAATGAATTGTAGCAACAAGTCGTAATCATTAAAGGTTTTAATTCAATATATCGTTCAATTAATAATATAGATGAAACCGGGTAGAGATTGGAATCCATCTTGAAATCTGTGACAGGATAGATTCCAAATTCTAGGTTATGCAGGGTAGATAGGTTCTAAAAAATGAGGAACTTGTTTCAACGGATAAGTTTTAGGTTCCAAGTGGAACTTATATAGAATCTGAAATTGCTCACCCCTAAAATGGAGGGATCGAAATGCTGCTCAATTTGAGCACCCATGAAAAAGCCCCTAAGTTTTTGGTAAAAGGAGATATGTCTTCAATATATTAAAGCGAAAATGTCAAGTCGAACACTCTCATTAAATTTTAATTCGACCTGTGGGATATAAAGGGATCGAAGTGTTACTCTTGATGTTCGTGCCTTCCTATGCAAATCCTACTCGACCGCACAAGATTGTTTTAGCCCCAAAAATGAAACTTGAAAACGAAAAAGGAAATCTACATGAAGATCATAAGAGAAACATGCCCACACACCAACGATCTTATTTGGGTAGTTCCTTTGATTCTTCTCGATCGACAAGCCTAGTTTTGGCTAGAAATGAATAATCAAGTAGAGTGTTGAAATCAGGAGTAAGACAAACAAGAATCGCATGCCAAGTATGTCGCTAAATGGAGCGCGGATGTGATTCTTACTTTAATTCCGATCTATCATATTAGTAGGCTTTAAAAGAAGATATGTCTTCAATATATTTAAGTGAAAATGCTCAAGTCGAACCCTCTCATTTAATTTTAATTCGTCCTGTGGGATATAGAGTAGGGGTGAGCATCGGTCTGTGGTCAACCTTGGACCGAGCCCCTGGACCGGCCCAACCCGCTGGTCTTGGTCCGGTTCCTGGGCGACCGGGTCTGGTCCTTGGTCCTAGGAATTCTTTGACCAAGACCGTGCGGGCCTGGTCCTCGGTCTGAGAGCCTGGTCGGTCCAACCTAGACCAACCCTGATTATATATATAATATTATTTATAAATTAAAATAAATAGCGTCAGCAACATTAAATAGCTCATTAGTGAGGAGTTTAAGTAATTTTACATTATTCTTTAATAACTTAGATTTTTAATGTCTTTTACAGTGTCAATAGTCATAATTTACGAAGGAGGAAAATGTTTTTGTGAGGAGTCTTCACGGCGTCTAAAAAGGCATAAACAGCTCCTTATGGCCTCCTCCTCTAGTATTCATTCTCTTCTGTCTTATTTGTCATTTTAGTCTTCAATTTGCCAAAATCGAAAGAAACAATTTCTCCGCTTGCCACTTGACACTCGTCTTGCTCGCTTTGGGTCATTCATGTCGCTCGCCGCTCGATACTCGCTTGGCTTGTTGCTTCTCGCTTGACATTCAATGCTCATTCTGTTTGACGCTCACCCCACTTGACCCTCACCGTTTGCCTTTCTTAGCTGACCTCGCTCATTATCGAATCCTTGGGTCGGTACGGTCCTCGGTTGCCTTTTCAAGGAGTACAAAAAATGAAATAAAAAATTATTGGTTGGTCCTAGGTTGACATGGAAATCGGACCGAATCCATTGGGTCAATCCGGTCCTCAATCGTTTTTTTTTAAGGAGTACAAAAAATGAAATAAAAAATTATCATTTGGTCCCGGGTTGACCCTGGAACCGGCCGAACCCATTGGGTCGGTCCAATCCTCGGTCCCAAGCTCAATAGGGCCTGGCCCTCTGGCCCCAAAATGAAGCACCAACACTTTGCGGTTGGTCCAGGGTTAGGGGTGGGACCGGGCCCAACCCTGGACCACGCCACCCCTAATATAGAGGGATCGAAGTGCTGCTCTTGTTGTTCGTGCCTTCCTATGCAAATCCTATTCGACCGCATGAGATTGTTTTAAACCCTAGAAAACGAAAAAGGAAATCTACATGAAGATCATAAGGGAAACACGCTCGCACCCAGGCGATGTTATTTGGGTAGTTCCTCTTATTCTTCTCAATCGACAAGCCTAGTTTTGGCCATAAATGAATAATCAAGTAGAGTTCTGAAATCGAGAGTCAGACAAATGAGAATCGCACGCCGAGTATGCCGCTAAATGAAGCGCAGATGCGATTCTTACTTTAATTCTGATCTATGATATTAGTAGTCTTTAAGAGAAGATATCTCTTTAATATATTAAAGCGAAAACTCTCTATTTGAAAACCCACCCGCTCCAATCAAAAGAATCGCTAGCCTCGCTCATTTCTCCTCAGCCCAAAATAGCTACTTCATCCATTTTTGAGCCAAACTCTCAATCTAGTAATTTTCCCTCTTTTGCAAAAACCATTCCCAGTTCCCACCGCGCAAAGCATGGAGCAGCAGCTCAGTGGGGAACACTTTTAGCATAAAAGAAGCCAGGAATAGGGACAAGAGATAAGGGGCCATCCTCTAGGAAAGCGTTGGAGCTACATGGGGAGAGAGGGACGGAGAAGGATGATGATGATTGGGTCCGTCCGTTCCTCCTCCACCACTAGCTCTGTTGGTGGTCAACTTCACCCACTCGCGTTTGGACTTGTTCCCAACTTGGGCAACTTTCTTCCCCTGGCATCTCCCTCCTTGTCGTTTCCGTTCATCGCACCCCCCCCAAAATGAACACGGGAACAAAAAGAGCATCGCACTAGTAGAGTCCCGTCGAGATAGCACGTTCCTATCTCCACATACGTGTCGAACGTTCGCAACCCCGAACATAGAACGCCAACATCTCTCCAAAGAAACGATATGGAGTGGTATGCTCTTAGAAAAGGCCAATAAATGGTTAGAGACAAGAGTCCGGCATCGATGAAACGAAACAAAACCCGTGCAAAAGGCGCTAACGTTTTCCATCATCAGAATACTAATTTGTCCAAGTGAAGTAGAACCTCATATCTTGTAAGGACAAATTACCTTCAACATGAATAATGTTCAGAGAAGATGGCGCAGCGCTATGTTTTTCATGAGAGCGTGTCGTTTCTGTTCTTTTGTCGGCTTATGAAGTTCCCAACACTTCTTGGTGGCTGCCAAGTGTCAGCGATGCTGGCTAAAGCCATCTGTAAGGCAATTGGTGTCCCCTCGTGATGGGGACGTCGGAAAATTGAACTTGGTCATATGCATAAATTTCATATAATTATGGATGGAAAATTACATGCATTTTATGAAAAATGAAAGATTCTAAGGAGCTTTCCCTTATTGCGAAGTTCAATCTTGTCCCCTGAGCCATCCCGAAGTGTGCATTTATCCCTTCATACTTACCCAAAAGAAGAATCGTTTGCTTTTCCCTCCTTTCTTTGGCTTTGTTTATTTACGGAACGTCGCATTTACGTTGAAATTCGATTTGAGCTTGTTCTTTCCCAATTACTTTACAAACCCAGCTGGCCCAATATTCCTCCCAAGACTTCTCTTTTTCAATATGGGAAAGAATCTATTTTGACAGAATTAGTTTTTGATCGAAATATTCCCAATTGGCCTTTCCCCGTGTTTGTGATTTTTCGATGTTAATGTGCTTTTAATAATGCCATGGACAATCCTAAAGTGGCATTAAAGCAAGGATGCCACACATAAAAGCAGCCAATCAAATGTAGCCATTCTCGACAAGATTACAAAAGGGCCTTTCTCTAGAGCTCTTGTTCGGAATGCCCAATATACGAACACCACGTGTCAGAAATTAACAAAAAAATAAAAGAATGAGATGGGGCGACCAACATGAAACGTCTTTCCTTAAGGCAATGTTTTGAGTCATTTTGGGTCAGGACAAGCTTCGTATAATCTAAGCCAATCCTCTATGCATTAGATTTAGAGCGGAACACCATTTACAACGAAGAAAATGGACCAAGAACTCGAAAGTCTTCACTTTCATCATAATGGCCATACGCCTGCAACAAGAGAAGAGCATCTTTTGGCTCCATCGTGTGAACTGCAATTTCGTCTCCATTTTTGTTGATTATAATTGCTTGTCCGACTTGAATTCTGTTCTTTTGCTTTATGACTTTTGAGATGGAGAAAGGGACAAAAGACATGCGGTTGAGACGCCATAAAATAATACACATTGGCGCTTGAATCCAAACTGCATTGTGGAGGAACAGCTCACTCCACCTCCAATGAGAATTTGAATAATCTCCTTTCTTTTTCGCCAATGTGGAAAGCAGAATCATTCTTTCTATCATCTCGCTCTGGTTTTTCTATGTTTTCTTTTGCTTCTTTCTGCGTCGATCTCTTGAGCAAGAAGACCAGCTGGGCTTTCCATGACTTTCAGGTTGGCAAGCGGAAAAGGAGCCAGGAATGGACGTGCTTTCTGGAAGCAAGAAATGACATGGTGATGCCGCAAGCATTCCACGCTCTTACGACTTGTCTGTAAAGGCTGAAGCAACGGCTGGGCCTCATTAGATGGGGTGTCTTGATTCGGCTGTGGTAGCAAACGCCTCCTGTAATTCTACATGCTGATGTTGATATTCTCATGCCAATACAAAAGAAAATGCTAAGCAATGAGACAAGAGAGAAAAAAGTAGAAAAAGATTGACTGACCCGAATAGTCATTGCACCCAAAATGTCCCGATCAGTCCTCACCTCAGCCGACGCATTCATCTGGACAAGTTGCAGTAAAATATCAAGAAGTCCAGATGTACACTGTGGAGCAAGTATTAAATGTCAAAACAAAAAAGAAAGTGCGTGACGAGAGAGAGAGAGAGAGGGATGGGGGGACAATCGCATTATTAAAACTGTTCCTGTCCCTTTTCCCCTGTTTTTGTCCACATCCTATAAAACCCTATTTTATACATCACTAAGCACCCATCAAAAACCCATCAAAGTCATTGTCCAAAAAAAAAAAAAGAAACCCATCAAAGTCCTGCTCATCATGGCATATTTATAAGAGCTTGTTCTGTTGTGTTGTTGCTGTCAATCACTCTGACAGTACCCACAGCACATCAAGAAGGAGAAGGAGAAGAAGAACAAGTCACTCCTTGATTGTTGGAGCTGTGTTCTTGTTTGTGTAGTGTGCGACGGGAGAGAGGGAGAGAGCGAGAGAGAGAGAATGTATGCAGAGACTGGACTGTTGTTCCCTTGCTTCCAGAATTTCTACCCAGAGGTTCAGCCGCTTGAAGAGTTCTACAAAGCTCAGAAATCAACTTATTCTCTGGTACTAATCTCTCTCTCTCTCTCTCTCTCTCTCTCTCTCTCTCTCTCCCTCCATGTATATGTTTGTCTATGAAAATGAAATTCTTGATGTTCTGGCCCTCTACTAATGATAGGGGTAGATGGGCTTCTCATTCCTTTCCTCTTGAATCTGTTTCCATTACTGGTTGTTTTGTACCGTGACTAATGCCATCTTACTAAAAGAGGTAGTGGTAGAGATTGAGGGACGAGAAGCTTTGGTGGAAATAGAAAACAGAGGAGATGGGTTGCTTTGCATGATTTCTTGATGATCTCTGGACGCTGAACAAAGCAAAGATGAACCGCAGTTAATTACTCCTGTATACCTTCACATACTTAGCCCTATACTGGAGATCAAGAAAGTAGTAGGCTAACTTGATGATTGTAAGCATGAAGCGGATACCTTGCTGGATATCCGTGGTGAACAAACTTAGTTAATACAACTGTTGGAACTCAAAGAAATGGTATGACGGCAAATCCTTGGTCTTCCTAATTTCGGTGGCACATAACATAACTATGGAAAGCGAATTTAAGTAGAGAATTTGAAGCACGGTAACAATTTTTTTTTCCAAATAGATGCTTCCTATCACTTATCTCAATAAAATTTATATTCTGATTGAGTGATTTCTGAATTTTACACTTGTGCGCCCTTTCTTGTCAATGAAAAACTGCTGATTTATGTTCACAGCAAGGAATGTTAAATTCAATTTTGGGATGTTGAAATCTTTCTAGTCTCTGTTAATTTTGCATAGATAACAGAACAAATCAATATTGAGGTCTGTGACATGATCATACTGTTGTATGGGATATGCAGTATGTTGGGATCCCGTATAAGAATATGGCTTACAGTGAGATCTACAAGTCATTGGCTCGCATATATCATGTTGTGGCTGCATGACAACTCCTAGTTTAATACTACAGATTGGCTTGCTTATATGATAGTTCAGTCAAAGTTAGAGGCTGCTAATTCCTGACTACTTGTGAGTAGTTAGCCTTCTGTTACTTTGCATGTACTTTGTTGTTGCTGCATACAGATTCCCATGCTCTAGTGTTAACTTATTTCTTTTCCTGACTCAATCTGTAACCGTAAGTCATTTCTCATACAAATAATCTGTAGTTCTTTTTGAGAGGCCTTTTGTCTATAAATTGTTAATCTGCTTGCTCAATTCCTCTGATTTCCATATCCTCTGAATTCTTTTCTAATTTTATTCTTTTTGACACCCCTCATAGGACAACGTGCTTCAGGTTTCTACCATATCAGAATATGACCTCGGTGGGGCTGGGGATCTATTCAAAGCTCCAGAGCCAATAATTGAGGAGCCAATCGCGAGGCTCGATCCCATGACAGCAGCCATCTCAATGATCTCTGGCCCAGAAGATGTCATCTCCTCTCAAGGCCTCAAAGCCAGTGATATTGCATCACTTCAGGGCGAGCCGCTCTTGAGTGAGGTTTTCTATGAGTGTAAGAGGGATCTCTTAGCAAAAGGCGCAATCGGTGCCTCAATTGCCGAAGTCATGGAAATGAAAGTTCCTCTGATGAGTATCGATGAGAACCAATCTCAAGAGAACAATTTGACTGCACAGCTACCATTCCCCAAGTGTGTTAGCTCAGGAAGTCTGAGTTCCATTAGCGGACTGAAGCCAACTTTCCTCGATTTTGCCGAGGTGGACTTCAGAGATGGAACACTCTGTGGAATGCGGAGGGCATATAGTGAAGGAGACATAAAGGTCGAGTTCGATTTTTTTGTTGTATTTATGAGCTTTTCTCGGTGGAATACCCTCATCTGTTCCTTAGTTATTGATGTGACTATTTCACATTATATGATTGTTATGCATTTCTATTTGGGGGAACTCGTAAAGGTCTGCTCTCATCATAACAACTAGCATTTTTACTTTAATGAAAAGAATAGACATTGAATTCTTCAAATAATATGAGATTCTCACTTCTTAGTAAAGGTGGGGTCGGCTTCACTCTTCCTGTGAACTGGTGTATCATCTTACTAGAAACATAGTGATCACTGTCTATTTTCAGGCCTTTAGTTTGTGCAGACCGGTGGACATCGTACCTAGCAACACAGATAGTTCTCAGTTTATCATCATCGCTAACATCATAGTTAACCTTTCAGTGAAGTCAAGTCGATATAAATGTCTGTTTTAGTTTTTACCTCATCACGTCTCAGTAGCTTAAAGCTGCCAAATCTTATCAGTTATCTGCCAGTGAGACTGCATTTTCTGTGATGCATTATGCAATTCTAAAAGCGATAAAAGTGTCAACTTTCGTGGATGCTACAAGCATATGAGGCCTCGTCACTGACGCTTGGGATTTTAATGACAGACCCTTGATGGTGGTAATCCACTTCAGCAGCCGATACTTTTCAGCAACTACACCTCCGAAGGACGCTGGGAAAAGCTTTTTAGATACAGGAACAAGAAGAGCAAGAGGAACTTTGGCAGGAAGATCAAGGTAATGTGTTGTTCGCAAGGCTCATTTTCGAACAATCTACTGCTTTTTCATGCCTAAGAATAAGGCGAAGACATCACTTCATTTTGCATGATTCTTGTTATCATTATTATCTGTTTTATTAAGAACGTGTTGAGACAAAATCGGTGTCATCTTAGTGTTATGTGAGCAGGCACTGTAATGTATTTTGTCTATTCCTAACCTTTTGGGCAGGCGACCCAGTCACTGATCATAATATGGTACTTTACAGTATGCTTGCAGAAAGGCTCTTGCTGATAATCAACCGAGGATCCGAGGAAGATTTGCGAAGATGGAAGAGTCAGACACCTCAAAAGGCAATAACTGTTGACAAGTCGGACTTAGAAGACGCGACCATCTAAGATAGATAGATGAAATAACAGATCAAGATCTCAGTGGCCACCCTCTAAGAGGCTGACTCCGTTAAAGGCTCGAAACGACTACTGGAGGATATAGGTTTAATTTCTTATTAATCGTCGTGACTTGTTGGTAGACTTAAATGGCCAGGTTAGATTTGTACATGAGTGTTGAATAAAAGGTAAAAGCCCAGAAGAATGTATTTGACATATTGAATAATGTTGATTAGAGCAGTGTTATTTGGTTTCCAAGCTTTGGAGGGTTTGGTGATGTCGGACTGAGGTTTTCTGAAGTTCATCTGCATTAGTGATTGCATAGCATTGCCGTGCTTTTGATGGAATGCATGTCCCTCCTGATAGGGCCGTAAGTTCCTCGAACGATTAGCAAAAGCTAATTTGACAGAATGTCGAGGCATATGGCAGCTGAAGTCACGAAAGTAATGCATACAAGTCGAATATGTCTCGACTTTGTGATCGTGATTAACCCAGGGCGGCGGAATAAAATTGGAATTCATTGCCGACTTTTCGACTCTGCTCCTAGATTAAGGAATGTCAGAATAGTGCATTAGCAAGTTCTAGGAGCAAAAACAGGGGAAGGTGAGTCTTAGATTTTCATGTACGGTTGTCTGCTCGGGAACGGGAATGAAGTTGTAACCGCGACGCGAATTCTGAGAACCATGTGCCTGCGCCTCCGTTTAGGCCATATCTCTCCACGCAACCTCAGTGAGCCAGCCATTGCCGTGTTACCTGAAGGCTTGATCCGAGTCAATTTCACTATGTATTGTACGGCGACAGTCATTAAGCAATTTAAAATTTCGTGCCTTTCTAAGTCAAACCACGGACAACCCATGACTCTCGAAATCTTCTAAGAGGCATGACCGGTTTGTCTTTGCGTAAACTAGTAATATGACTTTCAATTTAGTACCAAAAAGCCAATCCAACCATCACCTCCTGGCAATGCAGAGGAAAATGAAAAGGACCAGTGACAGAATACTGATCATGAGATTGACAGGGGACGTAACCCCCCTTCTCTCTCTCTCTCTGGCGGCTGTTCTATTCTTCTCTCCGGCGACTCAACTGTTTGCCGGGTTGATAACAGGATCAAATCGGCGCTCCGATGCTCGCGTCATTTGGTCGACGAATTACAGTTTCAAGCGCCTTGGAGTGGGAATATGTCCTCCGACGACACAAGCCGAACTTGTTCCGATTACTACCCAATGGCTCTCGTCAAGTCAACAGGGGAGCACGGGAGCACGGAGGCCGGAACCATTGCAGGGGCATCCTAAAGTCCGCCAACACGTCGCCGTCGCCGTCGCCGTCTGCGCAGGCCGACACGAATTGCCTTGTATCAAGAAGCAAGCGCAGAGAGAGACAAGTCTGTCGATGTATTTTACATCGAGAACATTCTCTCTCTTCCCGTGACCTTTTTCCCTCGAAAGCTCCGCTTCACGAACCGCCCCTGTAACATAAGATGACCAATTCTCATACATACATACATACATACATACATAATATATAGTTTCCTCCGTCCACCACCTACTATCACCCAAGTTGACCTTGACCCTCCCCTCTTGGGTGCAACTTGTCAGGCTTTGCTTCTTGTAAACCAAAAGCGACCAATGATTAACCATGGAAAACTCCTCGTCTCCTCCTACCCAACCAACAACAACAGTTCGAGGATCCCCACGATCGGTCCGCCGGCCTCAAAATCGATCCCGCGGTACGGAGTGGCCTACGATCTGGTCCCCAAACATCCACAGTAAGAAAAGAAAACTCTTTGCTTTCGTCAGCCCCTATTCTCCCCTTCCTCCAAGGTCATTGTCACGGCCAAAAACCCTCTCTCTCTCTCTCTCTCTCTCCTCTTTGCATCTCCGATCCTATGAAACGACCCACGATGACGAAGCGTCAAGCCCTGTTAAATTTGGCAACAAACGACCAAGCTTTCGTAAATTCCGGCTCGTGGGTTACAGCGGACGATGCCATTGGAGCAAAAAGGCGCAAGCTTTGACTCCGCGAGCGCCCTCTATTTCAAATGCAACTCAATAATATTCTAAAGACTATAAAGAAAGAGAGAGAAAGAGGAAGGAGAAGAAGAAGGGACGACCCACCTCGCGACTTTGTCGCGTCCCGAGTTCGAGATCTTCGAATTACATCTGCATGCGCCGTGGAAGACGAGGAAGCGAATTTTTCGGGAATCATTAAGGATTCTCCATGGTAGCTCCGTCGAATCGAAACTCAGGAAACCTCCGCCGTTCGTGTTCAGCCCTTCCACGAAAGTGGGAAGAGAATATATGGGATTCGGACACTACCATTAATGAAGAACAGAGACCAACGTCCCCCCAGTAACATTTCGGGAAAAAGAAAAGAGAAAAGAAATTTTGAGGACCCACTAACGAACCCAACCACCAAAAACAGACGAGGAGCAAACCTCGTGAACATGAAGAAGAGCCCCCGACCGCCGCCGTGACCAGACGTCGCAGCACCACCGCCCGCCGCCCAAGAAACGCCGGAAAAACGCCGCATTCTCTTGAAGAAGACCCGAAATCGACCGACCCACGAAGCCCTGCAAGAGAGGACGCGCATAATACGACGGACCCATCACGCAAATTGTACCTCCGCGACTTCGTGCGTGCTACACACCACCCGCGCAAGGACCGCTTCGGGGATTTCGACGTTATCCATGAAACATTCCGAAAATATTCAAAATCCAACATCATACGGTACGCGCACGTTTTGCATAACCATGGTCCGCGAACAGAGGAGGAAAAAAATTCACATTTCGCTCCGAGATCACGAGCGCGACGAACCGTGGCCGATCAAATGGGAGTCCAGAAAGCCATGCCGGGCCGCCACGGGAACTCCTCTGCTCGAGCTTCGTCGCCAATTGGGGAACCCACGAACAATTTTCAGTCACCAAACCTTTGACCTCTGCTAAAAGGAGAACGAAAGGAAGGAGAAATTTGAAATCTTGAAGCTCCTGCGACGAAAGAACCAGTGAATTCGGAAGCAGCACATTTAGATCGTTCGGTCGATCAATCCGTCGGGCAAATAAATTTGCCTGGGCTAAGGAAAAATTGCTCTAACCAAATCTCGCGTAATTCGCAAGTCGCTCGAGTTGCTCTTCACCGCCAACATTGTGGCATTATATGCTTCTCTCTTGCGCAAGATAACGCCATCTCTCTCTCTCCTTCTCTCTCTCTCTCTTCTGTGTCACCTCACTTTCTCTCTCTAGAATTTCTCCTCTTTTTTTCTTTCCTCTCTTCTTGAAACGCATCGGCAAGCGGGGGGGAGACTGCTAACAAAGAGGACTCGGCCCCCTTTTCCTCACTCCCAACAATTCTCGGAAACCAAATCCGCCCGAGCGCGAGAGCGATTTCTCTATATTATCTAAAAAAACCAAATTTTTTTTTTTTTTTTTATAATCTTCGTGCACATCCCCCACTTCTCTCTCCTCTCTCCTCGCTTTCTCTCTCTAATACTCTCTGGAGAAGCAGTTGGAATTGCAGCAGCTCTGCATCTCGCAGATCCCCTATTCGCTTCTCGATCCTCTCTCCTCCTCGCTCTTCTTCTCCTCATCAAGCTCCTCGCTTTTCTCTCTCTTCGAAATCTCCTGTTCCATCTCTCTCTACCCTTTTCGTTTCTCTCTCTCTCTGTCTCGAATCGCGCCGGGGGGGCGATTTCGGATTCCCCTCTGTGCCGTCGTTATTTAAGTCCGTCTCCCCTGTTCCGTCCGATTAGGGTTTTTGGGTCGGCTCCGGGGGCTCTGGCCTCGATGCGGGGATTGGGCGCGGGCATGGCGCATTGAGAATTGCGTGGGTTCCGATCGTTTCGCGGGACGGGAGAGATGATAATCAAGCGGAAATTGAAATCGCGAATGCTGGGGCTGAAGCGGAGGAAGCCCGGAGGGGACTCCTCGGCGGCGGCGGCGGCGGCCGAGCACAATGGGGAAGGCGAGGCCGGGGCGGCGGTGGCGGCAGGGGCGCGGAAGAAGAGTAAATTGGGCAATGGTTACTATCCGTTGAATATTCTCGGTGAGGTGGCCGCGGGGGTGATCCCTGGGATTCTCGGCGAGAAGCAATTCGCGGCCTCGTGGTGCACGGAATTGTCTTGCTCCACGGAAGGGGCTGAGTTGGACTCCCAGGCTCAAGATTCGGGGAGGGTGGCGAGCCGGGGGGTGGAGATTTCGCGACCCCCTCTAGTGAGGACCTCCAGAGGAAGAGTCCAGGTATTGCCTTCTCGGTTCAATGACTCTGTTATTGATAACTGGAGGAAAGAGAGTACTACTAAAGGTGGATTGTTAGACAGTGATGTTGACGAGTATGAGATCGTGGAATGTAAAAAGCCGAAATTCAGTAATAAAGTGGCTAGAACTTTGAGTAATGGCTTGAAAATTAGGAGAAAGGAGGATGAAATTGGTTTCAGGTATCTCGGATATGGTACATTGTGTGAAGAAGCGGAGGGAGAAAAAGTTGGGCATGGGAATATCGACATAAGGAAGTATTCAAGCTCCCGCAGTTCGCTGACGTCTATACAGGACCATCTGGGTGAGTACAGCAGGTACGCTGTAGAGGAGACCGACAAGAAGGA
Organism: Eucalyptus marginata; assembly: GCA_014182565.1. Lineage (NCBI taxonomy): Eukaryota > Viridiplantae > Streptophyta > Magnoliopsida > Myrtales > Myrtaceae > Eucalyptus > Eucalyptus marginata. The sequence continues at coordinate 23,366,190 of CM024585.1, read as the reverse complement.
GAATTTGGTGGAATGGCGTGAGGAAAGGAATGATGGATTGTACGGGCCAGAGGACTTCTACTCGGGCGATATTGTGTGGGCGAAATCTGGGGAATTCGAGCCTTTTTGGCCTGCCATTGTCATTGATCCAATGACTCAAGCTCCAGAACTGGTCTTGAGAGCTTGTATACCAGATGCAGCTTGTGTGATGTTCTTTGGTTATGCAGGAAGTGAGGATCACAGGGTACGCATAGGAAGCATTTTCTTTACTTGTGTTAGCTTCTATTTACTGAAATATATCATTATCTGTTGTGAAAATAATTGGCATCTTGTTCTGAACGTTCGAGTGTTTATGATCAGGATTTTGCGTGGGTAAGACGAGGGAGAATTTTCCCATTTATGGACTTTGTGGACAGGTCTGTGATTGGTGCTTTGTTTCACTCAGATATCAGATCTTTAGGATAAGGCTCAATTGTCCTGAGCTCAAAGTGTGCTTTTTTTTTGCAGGTTTCAGGAGCAGCCTGAATTGAAGGACTGCAAACCCAGTGACTTCCAAATTGCAATGGAGGAGGCATTCTTAGCAGAAAGTGGTTTTACAGAAAAGTTGACACATGACATTAATTTGGCTGCTGGAAATACGATGGCTGCTGATTTTGTTTATAGAGGGATTGAGGAGGCTACTGGTTCAAATCAAGATCAAGAGTTTAACTCTCTTAACTTTGTGGGTTTCTTTAAGGCACCTCTCTCTTTACATAAATAATTTCTATTCATTAGAGAATATTATTGACATATCGAATAGATTTAGTACTCATCTCATAGAATTCGTGTTTAGTGCTAATGGCACTTAAGTCTAGTTGATAGTTATATCAACTCTGGATTTTCTTGGGTTTGGTTTTTATGGAATTAGTTGGCCAGCAGAGGTTCTTCTTTGCATGACAATGGAGTTAGGATAGATTTCCCTTTTTTGTTCGGTTTTGGTTTTTCTTTGGGGGGGGAGGAGTGTGGGGGACCAAAGCTTGAGGAGCCATCATCCATGCCTATCTTGCTCTTACGTTGGTCAGTAGTATGATTGGGATAAATATATCAGATGATGTTCATGATCATCCTTACGTGGTTGAACTTTTCTCCTGCAGGACGCAGTTGGGACGAAGAAAGAACCACGGTGCTGTGAAGGCTGTGGATCTATCCTTCCAGTGAGAATGACAAAGAAAGAGAAAGTTTCAACTCCTGGAGGGCAATCACTGTGCAGATTATGTTCTAGGGTCTGTAAAACCCATTTTTCCTGTAGTGGCAATGACTTATTAGTTCATATGATAGGTTGAAATAAACCAACTATATGGCACTGAGGGGTTGCAAATCCATATACAGCATTTAAGACAGACATAAAATGCTGAAATTAAACCTGAACTTTTTCTGTTTGCAGATGATAAAATCAAATCATTACTGCGGCATATGCAAGAAGATATGGAATCAATCGGACAGTGGAAGTTGGGTAAGAAGAATTGACCTTTTTAGGGATTTAATCTGATATACTTTTTTCCGTAAATCCTTCTTATCGTGAAATTTTTTATATTCTCATGGCATTAGGTACGCTGCGATGGCTGTAAAGTTTGGATTCATGCGGAGTGTGATAAAATCTCAAGTAACCGTTTTAAGGTACAGTTACTATCATTTGCATCAGTTCTCTTTTGCATTGGCAAATGGCCCAACCTCTGACTATTCTTTTGTATTTAACTATTTTTGAAGGAGATGGGTGGCACTGATTATTATTGCCCTGCCTGTAGAGCGAAGTTCAATTTTGAATTATCTGATTCAGAAAAGTGCCAACCTAAAATAAAGTAATTGCACACCATCTCTCTCTCTCTCTCTCTCTCTCTCTTCTCTCTGTGCCAGATTCAGAAATAAACATTTTCACTTGTGGGAATTCCTTGCCTGTTACTGAGAGAGTATGAGTTGTACTGCTTTTATATATGTAGCATTGTAACTTCGTCTAGTTCTCACTTGCTAAATAGTTGTTCTACCTTTTCTGCAGGATGAATAAGAGTAGTGGTCAGTTGATGCTGCCTAACAAAGTTACAGTCATTTGTGCTGGTGTTGAGGGCATCTACTTTCCAAGCCTTCATTTGTAAGTTTAACTTAACAGTGTCCGGCTTTTCCATGGTCTCTGACTTTCTGCATTTATGTAACAGTCCGAAATCTGGTTCTGTTACAATCCGTAGAAGTACACCTATTGGTTAATTCAATGAATTGCTTTTTAATTTCTTTTCCTTGTCTTCTCAGAGTTATTTGCAAGTGTGGTCTTTGTGGAACAAAAAAACAAGCACTGAGTGACTGGGAACGACATACAAATTCCAAGTTAAGGAATTGGAGAACAAGCATAAGGGTGAAAGGTTCCATGTTACCACTGGAGAAATGGGTACGTGCCTCCGAATTTTTGCATTATACTCATTACTTTTATGATGTGTCAAACAATGCTGGTTTTTGTGGTTTTTTTTTTTTTTTTTTTTTTTTTTTTTTTGGGTATTAGTCAGCATCAAGCAATTGAGACATACCTTTCCTGTAGCTAGTAGTGTCTGGTCTTAGATGTAATTCAAGGAGGAAACCTCCTTGTAGCAATGCATTGGGATGAGTTACTAGTAGTACTTTCTCTAGAAGTGCAGAATAATATGTCACTGGCGGTGATATATAGTTGAGAAGGAGCCTTTTCCTTGCCCGAACCCTTCATATCTTGGTGAAGGTAGTGTCTGACTACCAGTGCAAATACAACCACTAATTTAGAAATGAGTAGTTGGTCAGCACCTCTAATGTAGAATATTATGTTGAATCTACTGCAATGATGAAGATAAGTCAGCAGTGGCAAGATCTGAGCCTGAGGGAAGTAAAGGTCCATGTAGTTGGAGCCAGAATAACTCCTCTTGCCCTTGTTTCAAGGCAATATAATGTGCCACTAATATTTGTTGCTAGCCATTTTCAATGCAATTTTTTCCTTCTTTTGTTGATCCTTGCTAAACCCTGGGTTGAAAGACAGGAAAAAGCCACGAAGATGAGGGGCAAAAGCTCCTTTTCCAATTTGTGCCCTTGTGCAGATTTTTGCACATTTTAATTTTACATAACCTTACTGATCTTTGCATGAAGAAGTGCACCTTTTGTGGTTGACTCATTTTAATTTCATTTGATTGGTTGGTATAGCCAAGTTTCTGGATCCTTTATTCCTGATTTAGTGAGGCAGTTTCCCTATCTCTGAGATGGACCATCTATGAATCAGTCTAAATCTGGGGCAGTCTCAACCTTTTGAGAGAGATTCGACATTCTTTTTGGTTGCTTCCTCTTATATGTCTTGATCATCTTTCTTAGGACTTTTACCTTTTCTTGTGTTTCTGTTGGATGATGTGCCCGTGTTGGGTTTTTATATGCTGAACAGAGATCTATTTAGTCTGAATTTTGAAACCTTAAGATGACTTATCTTCCATGATTGGTAATAGCCTGGTTATTGGCTAGTTCCATGAGAGATGTATATTGAAATCTTTTTTTGGATCTGCAGATGCTGCAATTGGCTGAATACCATGAAAAAGCTCTAGTTTCTGGGAAGCCACCTAAACGGCCTCCTATGAAAGAAAGGAAGCAGAAGCTGCTCGCATTTTTACAAGGTTTGCTTACCCTCATAGCATATACTCTTCTGATTGAAAGAGCCAATTCTTACTTGCCAATCTTCATCGTTGAGACAGAGAGGTATGAACCAGTATATGCTAAATGGACGACCGAGCGATGTGCTGTCTGTAGATGGGTTGAAGATTGGGACTACAACAAAATTATCATCTGCAACAGGTAATCATCATGAAAATTGTGGTTAAATAAGTTCCGCCTATTAAGATTATTCTCTAGGATTGCAGGAGGAGCAGAGCATCTTGTACCCACCTTATATATTGCACGTCTTTAGGTTCTGACAAAGTCCTGTTACGGGAGATATTATTATGGGACCTTTTTTTTTTTTGCCCCCTGGAGACCTAAGGATTAGCACATTAGTTTGTTCCCATGACCTGTTAATGCGTGTTATGATTTTTCTTTTCCTCCCTTCCTTCACTTGTTTTTGCCACCTAGGTTATTCTGCAATCATAATTATGTCACTGTGTACTTATTAGATGTCAAATAGCGGTTCATCAAGAGTGCTATGGAGCAAGAAATGTGCGAGATATAACATCATGGGTATGCAAAGCTTGTGAAACACCTGACATCGAGAGGGAATGCTGTCTTTGTCCTGTAAAAGGTACTTCATTGGTGCTTTTTATCTTTGTGGTATCTGGTTTGTTAGGGTAGTGCCATGATGTACCTTATCGGGAACTAGTCTGGAGAGGACTATTGAATTTTTATCTGCTCATATGAAATCCCCTTATATATTTTTTTGTCAGATATCTGGCACTTTCTAATCTACTCCTCAGACGTCATTTTGGAAACAGCTTCCTAATGTTTTAAGCACTTTTGGGTCTTTGCACCTGTGCTATTTCTATTCAATTCATGTCTGAAAATATTTCAGTTGTATGTTGTTGGAAGCTTGCTCAATAGGTTTAGTTCCTGTCTCTTCATATTTACTTGAGCTTGGTGGCTGAACCTTTTCTCTTTAGGCGGTGCACTGAAGCCAACTGATGTGGAGCCATTGTGGGTTCATGTTACATGTGCGTGGTTTCGACCTGAAGTTGCCTTTGCTAGTGATGAGAAGATGGAGCCTGCTATTGGGATCTTAAGCATTCCGTCAAATTCTTTTGTTAAGGTTAAGCATTCCGTCAAAATAAATAAAATCCTTGTATGAATCAAGAGATGTTAACGTGTTTTGGTAATGTGAAGCTTTTAATATCCATGGCATAATGTTCCAAATTTAATATTTGCCTCAATGATAGAAACGTCAAGTATATAGTATATTTTATGATTCTAGTGTGTTATTTTTACTTTAATTTTTCTTATCTTTACGTCAGGAGTTTTGTGTTTAGTCTTGTCTTTTATCATTTCTGCAATTATCCTTTCTAACTCACCATTGCTGTCTAGTCTGGTGTGTATCTAGTTGGTGTGTTTGGCTCTATTTCACTTGAATATGTTGCTGACAATTAAAATGTGAATTAAACTTCAGATATGCGTTATTTGTAAGCAAATTCATGGCTCCTGTACACAATGCTGCAAATGCTCAACATATTACCATGCAATGTGTGCATCAAGGGCAGGGTATCGGATGGAGGTGAGTCATTACAACCTTCAGAACTGGGTAGTTGTCAAGTTTACTATTTTCATATGACTAAAGTCCAATGCTAGTTGCTTGACAATATAACTGGAGCCAACAAACTTAGTAGGTACTTTTGGGTTAGTATGAGTAATGTATCTGTCTGGTTTGTTTTAGAAAAGACATTGGTAACATGCATGTCTCTTCTAAAAATATATTTCTTTTTTGGCTGTCAGTTGCATAGCTTGGAGAAAAATGGGAAACAGATCACAAGGATGGTTTCTTATTGCGCTTATCACCGGTATGGACTCACTTTTGTGTTTTCACGATAATGACGGACACTACTTCACTTCTCTGTCCACCCCCAGCATGTTATTCCTTGTTCTTTCCTCATTGTTTTTGCCTTATCATGGATTATTTACCTCCTTCAATGGGTAGTCTGGATATCTTACCTAATAGTTAAGCCCTCTCCATTGTATCTCTCCTTTCCTCCGCAAATGCCCACTTTTGGATAAGCACTCTTCATTCTTTCGCAAATTTAGTCACCGTGCCAGCCATAGAGCATGGTACATGTCCGTGCAATCTGTATTCAATTTACAACTGCAAGAATATGTTCTCTTTCCTTAGAGAAGCAAAGCTTTAGCACCCCCTCCTCCAATTATGAGAACCCTTCCAGCTGTATCTACCCAGGGAAACTTGAACCAAACTCATGTCTCTACAATTTCTTTCAGCGCCCTTATCACCAAGCACTGTCCATGTCTTCCTAATTCATTATCACTGTCGGTTTAGACTTAATGATTTTTTTCTTTTGGTTCAGGGCCCCAAATCCGGATACTGTTCTCATCATACAAACTCCTGCAGGGGTTATATCCGCTAAAAGCCTCATACAAAACAAACGGAGGGGTGGTTCAAGGCTCATCTCATCTAGACCAGTGCTTGAAGATGTTCCAACAGCAGAAATCAGTGAATTGGATCCACTCTCTGCTGCAAGATGCCGGGTCTTTAGAAGATTGAAAAATAACCGGAAGGTTTGTCTCACAACTTTCTCAATCTATCCTATTATTTTGTTGCATGCATAACATGACAAGGATAATCTTGTACTTATCTTCCTTTGAATTTTCATCGTGCTAGAGATGTGAGGAAGAAGCTATTCCTCACAGAGTCAGAGGATCTTGCCATCATTCTCTAGGCATAATCGACAGTTTGAACAAATTTAGAGTAAACCCTTATCCTTTTCTAGTTGCTTTTGCGTTTTTGATCTGCAAATCAAAAGTTGAGACCTGTGCAGCTCATGATTAAAATTTGCTGTCATTTCATCTATAGGAAGTAGACGAGCCCAATACATTCTCATCATTCCGTGAAAGACTACAACACTTGCAGGCAAATACTCGCCACTTTTAGTTCTTTTGCTGTTTTGTCCTTTTGTTTTCCCTTGCTTTCTAATTCCACATCCTGGTACTGATATGACTACAGAGAACTGAACATGACCGAGCTTGCTTTGGTAGATCTGGAATACATGGGTGGGGACTATTTGCAAGGAGGAATATCCAAGAGGGAGAGATGGTAAGCACTGTGCCCTTGGCCTTTTTATGTGTGCTTTCCTTGGGTGGACCTTGCACATTGAGCATATTTGCATATGGCATAGCAATAAAAAATTCACATGAGAAATTGTGTCATAACGAAGAATGCTGGTTTATTTTATTGGTGCACTGTCATATTTTTGAGCGGACAGCCTGGGACTGATGTATGGTGCATTCTCTTTTGACCTATTTGGTTTGGAAATGTTGAGGAAAAAGTGGGAGATCTGCATCCAGTAATTGTTGGATTCACCATATGATACTTCCATTCATGCATTGTGAATATCGTGCCATTCTCTGCAGGTTATTGAATATCGAGGGGAGCAGGTGAGGCGCAGTGTTGCAGATCTTAGGGAGGCAAGGTACCGACAGGAAGGGAAGGACTGTTATGTAAGTTTTTAAGCATTGGAGTGCAGAGATCTTCTGAACTCCGTCCCTGTTTTCCCTTGCATATTTGCTGTTTTCAATTAATTCTCTGTTTCTTTTGCAACAAATTGAATTTGAGCTAATCCTGATTGCAGTTATTTAAGATCAGCGAAGAAGTAGTGGTGGATGCTACTGATAAAGGAAATATAGCGCGTCTCATCAACCATTCGGTAAGTTTCTTCAAATATGGACCCTCATCTCTGTACTCAAATGTAGCACTCTTCTCATGATCTCTCGGTTTCTCTGCCATGCAGTGTATGCCCAATTGCTATGCACGGATCATGAGTGTAGGCCACGATGAGAGCAGAATAGTCCTCATTGCTAAGACCAACGTATCAGCTGGGGATGAACTAACGTATCTCTCTCTCTCTCTCTCTCGTTGCATGTATATAGATATATGTATGTATATACAGGTATATATATGTGTGTGTGTCTCTGAATTATCTGTGGCGTTTGTGGCAGGTATGATTACTTGTTCGATCCTGATGAGCCAGATGAATTCAAAGTCCCCTGCTTATGCAAAGCTCCAAACTGCCGGCAATTCATGAATTAGGTTTGCACAGCACAGTCAATTTGTTTCTCCACAAGGAGGCAAACTAACCCATCTCGCAAAACGAGTGACTTCTAGGTTTCAGAGTTATGATTGTAATTCTTGTGAAAAGGAGTAGCTCAGAATCAAATCTGGTTCTTTTTGACAATTGTTTTTTTTTTTTTTTTCCGGCTCAATAAAAAGTTGTTTATTCGTCGGGATGTTCGGCTTCTCGGGTTTGTGTATATTTGTTCATACTCATATTTCATATTCCCTGATCAAATGCTAACCAAATTTTCTCGGGTTTTATGTGCACCTGTGTCTGAATGCTCCACGGAAAATTGCCAGAAATACTTAATATTTGTTGTTTCATCGGTACCAATTTCGGCAGATGCGGATATTTATGAAACTTAAAGAGAGCAATTGAACTTGATCATAGCAGAGCTTTTCCACGGCTATCTGCATGCGTGTATATCAGATTTTGTTCAAACTCTGCATCAATTTGTCTGCTAATAACCGCATGTAAATTATTGAATGCCAAATGAAAACATGTCAATCAAGGGAGGCATGGCGTCGCTGTACCTAATACAAAGATCGAAGACGTTCGAGCTACTTGGATATTGAACTATTAAGTGTGGAAGTTCGGAAAACTCTTGCCTGCTTCTGCCTGATCAATAAGGGTGGATGTGCTGATCTATAATATAACGCCCGGAGCATGCAATCATGTGGCAAAATTTTCAACTTCTCGTGACATGATCTCACACATGAAAAGAGGAAAATCATTGACGCCAGCTGAAAAGGCAAAACTCTGCACAGTTGGGATGCTGTATATGTCCCTTCAAACAAAAACTCTGTACAATTATGAACCAGAAAATACTTGAGAAGCAAAAACATGGCACTCAACATGTTGTCAGATGTCAGGGGAAGTGCTAGGGGACACACGAACCAGTCCAGGTTCTGAGCGGCATGGCTTCCTTTCTCTCTGAGCAACCACCGACTCTGAAGTTGCTTCAACCCGTTGCATCTCAACCACGGTCTTCTCTCGGTAGTCTGATCAAAGCGAAGCCAAGCTGGTCTCGACAAGCATCAGAATCGACGCGGAACGACCAAACTTGAATCCTATCGTGTACATCTAGCCCGCTTTCCACAGCCGCAGCTCTCCAGCCAGTCCTTAAGATATACATTAACGATGATTTCCATTTCTTTGTATCGTCTTTGCCTGGCTCTTTCGTCGACCTTGCTTTCTCAGTTTCTGTCTCGCTGTCTTCGTCGCTGTCATGCGCCGTTTGCGCTTTCGTTGCCCTCTTCTGCCTGTGGTCTTTACCATCCTTGTTGTGCGTCAGCTCCGCCTTCTTCGCAACGCTTTTGCCCTTTTTGCGCATCTCCCAGACTGTAAAGATTAGGTTCTTCTCCGAGAGGTTCGGAAGAATCGCCCTGACGGGTATTATCTCTCTCGCATCCAACTTCCTCCTCTCTTCCTCTCTGAGGAAACCCATTTCTTTGAATTGGCTCTCGGGGAGCGAGAGGCGGCACAGATTACCCAAATCCGAGGTTAGTATCACTTTTTGCATGACCAGTGTGACCTCCTTCCCACCCAACCCATTGATCTTGTCCTTGAATTCTCGAGGCATGTCAGGTGGTGGGTCGGGAAGAGGTGGCAAGCCTTTCTTGCAGAGCTTCCTCCTCTGGTTTCTGTTGCTGCTGCCCTCTCCAGGTTCTTTGTCCAGCCACCCGGATTTCCTCTTCGACCTGCCGCCACGGTCGCCGTGGCCGCGCCTCTCGTCGTCTCCTCCTAATCGCCATTCCTCGTCCTCATCGCTGGTAGATACCAAGTTTCCTCCATCGGATAATAATTCTTCCTCCGCCAACTTCACAATACGGTCGTCACCACGATCACATTCTTCTTGGGAGTTTCTTTCTTGAACATCTTGTTCCCTATCTACGCTATTTCCCACTCCTTGACGAGTGTCTACAGGCTGCTTATTGCACCCCGCGTTCGTCGGTGGTTCGCCTCCTCGCGGCTCATCACTGCTCGAGGATTTCACTGCGAAAGGGAAATTTTCTTGTTCGCAAGACGATCCTTTTCCCCAGTGCATGGCCTCCGCAGCCCTGCCTACCGACCCGAGCAACTCGTTGAGTCGGTGACGGTCCATGGGACGTCCCTCAAAATCTTCCCCACGGTCGCCGTGGCCCCACCTCTCCTCGTCTCCTCCTAATCCTCGTTCATCGCTGATACCTACCAAGTCTCCTGTTTTGGCTAACGAATCTTCCTCCGTAGCAAGACCCTCATCACCGTCATATCCTTCTCGGAAGTTTCTTTCTTGAACATTTTGCTCCCTAACTACGCTATTTCCCACTCTTTGACGAGTGTCTACGGGCTGCTGATTGCGCCCCGCGTTCGTTGGTGGTTCACCTCCTCTCAACACATCACTGCTCGAGGATGCCACGGGCAAAGTGCGATTTTCTTGTCCATGAGACGATCCTTCTCCCTGGTGCTTGGCGTTCGCGGCTCTGCCTATCGACCGGGGCATCTCGTTGAGCGGGCGACGGTCCATGACTCCACGGGATGTCCCACCTCTCGTCCACTGTGAAACCAATCTCTTCTCAGTACGAAAGGACAAAGAAGAAAGAAATTCTCTCTACGATCTCTTCTTGATTTCCTCTCTTTCTTTCGCGAGTAATGTAAGCGGGATGAACCCATATAATCTTCAGTGCGACCTTTATATATACCAGTGGAGAAACTAACTACGAAACCCGGTCCGACTCTGTTACAAATACGAAGAAAGGTGACCCAACGGAAAGCACCTGAAAGATTAACGAATCTTGTAACTGATAATATGAAATATGAAAGTTGTATATTTGTGGAACTGATTAATATAGTTTATTTCTTATGAAAGCTTATGCTTTTACAAGGACTATTGAAGGTAAATCCCATATCAAGCTCACATCCCACCCCGCTTCAATGCTGTAACCTTCTTCTCACACTAGGATTTACCAGTCTCGTGCGGAACGTCCTTCTCTGGGGACTGCCCACCTGCTTCTGCAGAAACTTCGTAACCGGCTGGCGAATTCAAGAGATGCTATCGAAGACAGGCAAACCGTCGTCGAAGCAAGCCTCTAGGGACGGTTGCTGCAGCCCTCTGTAGAAATCCCTGAGCCGTGCAGTCCCCCTTCATGTTTGGCGGCAAGTCTATAGATGCCGGACGACGAGCCGCCGCTAATGGCATTAGCACGACCTGTAAACCGTGGCTGATGACATCGACTGCTTTTTGGGGCTTTTGGAGACAGTCTTATCCGTCTGCCATCATGTCATATTTAGCAGTTGATGGGTTTACCATAAACTATTTTCCTTTTTAAAATGTAGCATGCAGCCATGCATGCTTTTCTTTTTCGCTGCGTGCTTTTCTTTTTCGCGCCTCCATGGAACTTCTACTGTACATTTCAAGTTGTGCCTTAAGAGAAATCATGAGTGATTTTAACGATACGCTTGAAATGCTTTCAAGGATGATAATATATTATTTTCTAAACAAACCTTTGTCAAAAGAAAATTGACTAGTTATACAGTGCTCCTCGAATACATGTTGCCTTAACTAGCTGAAAATTGAACAAGTGACTCCATTTAGGCTTTTAAAATGAGCTATACTCACATTCCCGCCTCTATAAATTTTTAGCTGAGAGGTTTATGGGTAAGAAAATTGACTACTACTGTAACTGATTGAATGTTATAATGAACACAAGTTTAACTCGATTGAGTATTACGGGGTGTCCCATGATATAATTCTCTCAAATATGATCCTAAACATGTATAAAGTAGGTCTATAAAATGGGTATATGACCCATTTATTAACTTATACTTGATGAGTTGAATTATTATATGGATTAATTATATTCAGTAAATGGATTATAAATGGTAAGTAATGATAAAGCCCATAATAAGATGGATGGTAAATGGGTTCATAACTTATTTAGACACGACTCACCTCTATGAGTTTTGGTCTCTCTCTCTCACTTCTCATTTTCACCTCATTTGGGTGTGAGTTTGCCTAGATTGAGTTAAATATGAAAGTTCTTTAATAATATAGATTCAATCAAGTATGAGTTGGGTATGAGTTAGGTCAAGTATGGATCACTAAATTTAAATTATGTGGAGATGGGTCAAGGAAATTACCATAACAGTCTTAAACTTATTACAATTTTTCCAATATAATTCTAAACCTTTTTAAGGCCTTGCCATCGCAGGACAAGCTCACACCCACCATGGCTAGGAGAGGTCGAGCCTAGCCAAATCGATGACGAGGTTGGCCTTGCCTTTAGCGTTGCCCACCCAAGTCGCCATGGCTAGGTAAGGTCAAAGGCAAGGCCAACCTCACCATTGATCTAGCCAAGCTTGACCTTGCCCAACCATGGCGACGACAAGGCCTTGCCCACCTAGGGCAAGGGGTGGGCAAGGCCAACCTCACCGTCGATCTGGCCAAGCTCAACCTCGCCCACCCATGGCGAGGCCAAGCAACATCATCATTGTGCAAGGTTGAGCCTCGTCCTATGATGGCAAGGCCTCTCCCACCCAAGACGAGGCCAACCTCGTCATCACTAGACAAGGCTCACCCTCACTAGCCAACACCTCTAGGTGATCGCCGAGGTCCAACGATCGGCTAGGGTAGAAAGGAAGGAGGGGAGAGAAAATAAATAAATAATCAAAAAATAATTTTAAAAATACTTTTAAAAAAATTACGCGTCGGCAATTAATTTGGATAGCCGGGGTCCACATCAATGTCAACCGACCAAATTTGGCCCGATAAACTAAATTATTTAAATTACAAAAATTTTAGGACTAAATTAGAAAAATTGCAATAGATTTAAGATTGTTTTGGTAATTTTTTCAATGAATCAAGATAGATTAAATGGGTCAATTTGGGTCAAACCATTTTCGACTCAAACGCCTAAACTTGACCTGATCCACCCATTTGACAAATCTAATATAAATCCACCCATCTTCAAACCTACAATAAGATGTTTCCACAGTGCTAGCCGTTATCAAAGTCCAATCTCTAAGGTTTTGTCAAACAATAGGCAGAATGAAAATTGATATGATGAGGAAAACAAGAAAAGGTTATGGCCAAAAATAAGGAAGAATTTCATTATTTCCTTTTACCAAACTTAACGACTCCTTATGATTGACAAGAAAACAAAGCTCAGTGCCACTAATTATTGGGTGAATCCTCTTAACTAATTTGGAGACCATACTTAATCAATCAGGTGACTCCCTAACTCTCTCTTTGCTTGTTATCCAGGTAGTACGATCAACGCCAAGCGCAACTTGTCGCGAGCCAAGTCCGAGTTGACCTGAAACGACTAAATCTGGACGGCGTTGTGAAGCTCGAGCTTATTATCCCTTGCAAACTGGGGCCAGCTGGTCCTCAGGACGTACATCCACGACAGTCTCGGCCCTTCAACGCCCTCCATTCCTCCTGATTTGCCCTTCTTCGACGATCTGGCCTCCTCCTGGCCGCTGGCGGCCCTTTAATCTTTGGGTTTCTTGTGCATCACCCAGAGTCTCAACTTGAGAACCTTCTCTCCTAGTTTCTCTTCACGTCCTCCCTCAAGAATTCAGAGTCGATGATCTGACTCTTGGGGATCGACACGCGACAAAGCTCGCTGCTCACGTCCGATCGGGTCAAGTGTTTTTGTATGACCAATCGCACTTCTTTGCCGCCCAAAACCCTAGTGATATGATCCTTCAACTCGTGAGGCATGTCGGGCCGGTCCTTGCGGTCCTTCGCGCGCTTCTTATTCACTTTATCCTCGTTTTTCTTCCTAGAACCCTAACCCTTCTTTCTCGGCGACGACAACGACAACGACAACGACAATGATGACAACATTCCTTCAAAACCCGACCCCTTGGCGTCCTCTATTCCGAAGCATGCACGCGTCTCCAAGTCCAACTCAGGATCGCCATCCTTCATTAAGCACTTCTTATTCACTTTCTTACCGCTTTTCTCTCTGCAACTCCACTTCTTTCTCGCCAACCACAAGCTGACGAAACCCAACCCCTCGGCTTCTTCTAATTCAGAGCATGTGCGCGTCTCCAAGTTCCAGTCAGGATCATCATCCTTGTTTGAGCACCTATTCGCTTCATCATCGGTTTTCTTGCTACGACACTGCTTCTTTCTTGACGACGACGATCACGACATCCTGGCGGAAACCAGCTCCTTGGCGTCATCTAGTTCGGTGAATGCACAAGTCTCCAGTTCCCACTCATGACCGTCATCACATTTACGTTTCCTAGTACTCTTCCTACTAGCTTTGCTAACACTTCTCATCGATTCCTCACTCATCAATGCTGTCTTTCCCTCTGCTGCTTGTGATTCTTTCTTCTCTTTCTTGGCTTTCTTCCTCTACAACTTTTTCTCCTTACTAAAATTATTTCTGGCGACCTTGCATACCTCCAACAATGCCCAGAATCGAGAGCATTCATCAGGGACTCCTTCATTCTTGACGCTATTGAAATCTTCCAGCCAAACTCCTAAATCCATCGCTAATTTCCCAGAACTCCCGGAGTCACCATGGCTTTCATCTCTCAATAATAATATCCTAAAGGGAGCTGTCTTTCGATGCATGGATATGTATAGAATATAATATCAGCTTTCAGGAAGTATAGCAGTCCAACCCTAGTCAAATTAAGAACGTAAGCATGTCATTTGATTCTGATTTAAAAAGGAAATATTTTGAAACCCGAAGGTAATTTACTTCGGCTCAAGCCATAAGGATCAAGCAAGTACCCTAGCTTTTATTCTTAATTTTATTAATACTAATAGGAGAATTAGGAAAAGTGTAAAATTAACAATGTACGCAAGATGCTAAAAAAGGAAACAATGTTGTGTTTCGCTTTCACGGAAAATTTCAGGAGGCAGGAAAATATTTCCTGTGAAAATTATTTTAAAGATAAATAATTAGTTTTTAGTTGTTTGGTGATGTATGGAAAAAAAAAATTCAAAGCTTAGGTCTTATCTTTCAAACTATTATCTCTGCTATAATTTTTTTATTTTTTTTTTGTTCCTGATATAAGGTACTAAAGTGATACAAAAAATTTTGACCAATCACTAATTTATGAAGTATAAATTTATCAAAATGAAGCCACTAAAGAAAGGATGCCAAAAAAAAAAATGCAATTAATTAACAAATTTAATCTCTTATTATTGCTCATAAAACTTCACATCATAATGATTTGCTATTTTGTGTAAGAATTTATGTAGAAAGGAGCTTGGGAAGATGATTCCTTATTTTTAGGATAGAGAAATTATTTTCCTCGACTTAATTACAGTCTTTTTTTTTATGGTAAAATATTTTGTGTTGATTATCCGCTTTTAAATAAATGAAAGTCTAGAAAATCATTTCATGCAAATAATTTTTATGAAAACAAATACATTGTAAGTTTCTTTTTTTTTTTCCCACCAAAGAACACGTGCTCTATCATTTTAGGAATAATAATTTATTTATTTATTAAGGTCGTGACTTCATTGAAAAACATTTTTTTTTTTTAAAGCTAATTAAGATGTGAGAGCTTCAAGGAAATGTATTAAGCCAATTAGTTAAGAGAAGGGAAAATGATGCAAATGGTCTATAAATTTTGCCCTAATGTGCAATGTCACCCTCAATCTTATAATTCGTTTCAATGAGGTCCTTGAATTATTCGTAAATATTCAATCTAGTTCTTAAACTTATTAATTTATTCAATCTAGTCCCTTAACTTTCCATTAAAAAAAAAAAAAAAGAGTCAAGTTTTCATAATTACACTATTGCGCAGATTTTACAATATATTTTCATTTAAGTCTATTTCCTCAGTCAACAAAAAAGAATACGCTATCTTTTTCTTACTTCGTTTTACCCTTTTAATCTTTATAAATATTAAGATAGTTCTATTTAAGTATAATTTATTTAAAATAGTTCTATCTTTTTCTTATTTTCTTTTACCTTTTTGCCTCTCAGGCAACAATTGAGTTTTGGAGTAAACACACAGACTACGTTTAGTCGTCCAAACCAAGATATGACTGGATAGGATATAATATGAAATCCGAAGATTTTGCTATATCTTATCTATTGTTTGATTATTGCAATAATAAAGTTGGATATATTCACATCATATCATGTATACTGCTTGGTATAAATGACATAAATATAAATGAACCAAAAAAATTATAAACGGAGATGGTAAAAAATTTCCCACGACTCTCTTGCCTACTTTATTTTTATTTGCCATTTATTTCTTTCTTCCCCTTCCATCATTCTCTAATAAAATTTTATTAAATAGTAAACTACATTAAGATACCTAAAACACTAAAATACTAAAATATGCAATAAATGTAAATATATATTTATATTTATAAAGTGAATTTTTTTATAAAATAGAATTAAATTCGAATATATAAATAAGAATTAGATTAAATTAAATAACTAAATTGTTATTTATTGTTATTTTGAATTTCTTATATTATAATTCAAATATTATTTATAGTGAAATATAATTTTAGTTTTGTTAATTTAAGAATATTGTCATTCGAGGAAAGTAACTTTCCTATTATGGATGTTAGAAATCTCATCCACTTTTATCCCACCTCCCCATGAGATAATTTTATTCGGTCTATATCTCCCTTATATCTGACTTTATCCTATCTTAAGCAGGCACCGAACCCAGGATATAATTTATTTTATTCTATCCTAAATTTTATATTGACTACCAAACACAGTTATAGAGTGCGAAGCAACAAAGCAATCTCTCTCTATAAAATATGAGCCTTGAAAAAAAAAACAAAAAAGAAAAGAAAGAGGTTTTGAAAGTCAACAAAAAAAGGAAAATGAGAATAGTGGAAGCTTTGGCTTGCTTTTAAGAGAGAGAGAGAGAGAGAG
Source organism: Eucalyptus marginata (assembly GCA_014182565.1). Classification (NCBI taxonomy): domain Eukaryota; kingdom Viridiplantae; phylum Streptophyta; class Magnoliopsida; order Myrtales; family Myrtaceae; genus Eucalyptus; species Eucalyptus marginata. The sequence goes on along the minus strand of CM024585.1, from coordinate 23,349,569 downwards.
AGGCCAAGAGCCCCCATCTAGAAAAATTAAAAAACAGGAGAGAGGAGAGTAAGAGGAGAAAGGAAAAAGGAAAAAAGGGAAAAAAATTGGCGCGCTCACAATCCGAACAACTCATCAAGCCAACTCAACTTTGTTTTGCAATGCCGGTAAGTGATCGAAGTCTCTAATCGTCTAGTTGAATGAATTGTCACAATTAGGCTTGAAATTCGGAATCATTGAAGATTTGTGTAGTGAAGTCCAATTTTTGAGTTGTTGAGATGTGTAATTTTGTGGAAATTATAGTTTAGCTATAGGATTTTATGGATCTTGATTTGAGCTTACGGTTTGCCCGGAACGGAATTTTCAAGTTTGGTGCGCGTTTTCCACACTATACCGAACAATAAATTTGGGCCTGAGTTTTAGTCATTTTCATTGAGGTTTTGGGGCGGCTAAGTTGGGGTTGTTGTACTCCATCAAGAGATCTTTTTAAAGACCATAAGATGGCTCAAAATGGAATTTTGTAACGGAAGTTATGGCACAATGAAGTTTAGTGCGCAGGCTGCGCCTAGTGGACAACAGTAGGTTGCCGCTAGAGGCGGGCTTTTTCTTGGAGTGTAGGTGACGTTTTATTGACAAATAGGCATAGCATAGTCAAGTCATTCATTTGAATATCATTTTATTAGGTCTTTTGATATTGTTTTTCGGTTAATTATTAGGAATTTGAGTGCGTCGACTTGAGTAAGTGCTGTAGTTGGTTTTTGACTTTTCCTAGATGAGTGACACAATTTTTTCTTTGTATTTTAAACTCATGTTTTGTAAAACATTATGAGTTACATATACTATGAGTTGATAAATAGCATCTTTTTTTGCATAAAACGAGATCAAACTTTTACTACCATTTTGTTCTTTCAAAGAGAGAATTATCCTTTGACTTTGGTTTGAATGATTATCTACAAATGGTTTGTGAAAACCATTTTATAAAAGAATCTTGAAACATTTGCGATTCTTGAAAAATGCTTTGATATTTATATATCAAATGCCCGAGTTCTGAGATAATGTGATGAATTACTAGATATTTGTGATTGATAGTTAATGCTTAGTGTCTTTGTGAACCCTGAGAGATGTGTAGGTATACGCATACTAGTCTAGAATATCCTTATAGACCAAGTCATCGGCTAATAATAGGTGGAGACCTAACCAAAGAGGGATCTTGGTTGTTTTGTCACAAGCGTTATGCGTGACCATGGATAAATATCTAAGCATGAGTTGGTCAATGGAGTAAATTATTGACATGTGATTTGAGTTTGATCAATGAAATAGACCATGGACTTATGGTTTGATGAAATTAATCAATGGAATAGACTATTGATACATTTTTATAAGATTGACCAATAGAATAGACCATTGACTTTTCGATATTTGTGTTGTGAATATATATTATGTTAAAATGAGTTATGGTTGTGTTTTAAGTGTGCATAGTGATTTCTCGATCCGCTAAAAATAAATGTATTACTCACTGAGCTGTGATAGCTCACTTCTCTCGCCTACTTACTTTTTAGGTTCTTCAGGAGCCGCAAGTAGGCATAAGCATTCATTATCGAGAAGGACATTTTGTGGTGAGGACTTTTTGGTATAAGTTTTATATAGTTTTTAAGTTTGTGGGTTAGTTTTTTATGGAGGTATATATTTTGGTTTGGTGGTTTATAGAAAACTCTAATATTATAAGCAAATGCCCTATGTCGTATATTTGTGTGTGGGTGTATGTGGAGATGTATATATGTTGATCTTAGACTGAATTTTGATTATGTTGAGATAGCGTCCTTTGATTAAAAGACGGCCATGTCATGCCCTTGTTCTCGTGAATCGAAATGTGACACTCTCTCTCTCTCTCTCTCTACACACATATAGATATATGTATGTGTATGTATACCAGTATGTATCAAAATTATCTGCGGCGTTTGTGGCAGGTACAATTACTTGTTCGATCCTGATGAGCCAGACGAATTCAAAGTCCCCTGCTTATGCATAGCTCCAATCTGCCAGCAATTCATGGGTTGGGTTTGCGCAGCATGGTCAATTTGTTTCTACACAAGGAGACAAGCTAACCCACAATTCTTGTGAAAATGAATAGCTCAAAATCAAAATATGACTCTTTTTGACAATTGTTTTTTTTTTTTTTTTTTTTTTTTTGGGCTCAATAAAAAGTTGTTGATTTGTCGAGATGTTCGGCTTCTCGTGTTTGTGTATATCTGTTCATGCTCACATTTCATATTCCCTGATCAATTGCTAACCAAATTTTCTCGGGTTGCTTGTGCACGTGTGTCTGAATGTCCAACGCAAAATTGCGAGAAATATGCGATATTTTTTGTTTCATCTATCATGAAAGTTCAAGAGAGCAATTGAAGTCGATCATAGCAGAGCTTTTCCAGAGCTATCTGCATGCATGTATTAGAATTTGGTCAGACACTGCATCGGTTCTCTGCTAAGAACCACATGTAAATTATGGAATGCCAAATGAAAACATGTCAATCGAGGGAGACATGGCGTCCGCTCTATCTAATACGAAGATTGAAGACATTCGAGCTACTTGGATACCGAAATATAAGGGTGGAAGTTCGAGAAACTCTTGCCAACTTCCGGTGGATAAGGTGGGGCACGTCCTCCTGATCAATAAGGGTGGATGTGCTGATCTATAGTATCACAACCGGAATAATAATTATGCGGCAAAATTTTCAACTTCTAGTGACATGATCTCACACGTGAAAAGAGAAAAATCATTGACGCCAGCTGAAAAAAGCAAAACTCTGCCCAGTTGGGATGCTGTATATGTCCCTCCAAACTAAAACTCAGTACAATTATGAACATGAAAATACTTGAGAAACAAAAACATGGCGCTCAACATGTTGTCAAATGCCATCTCAATATACTCTCGACAAAAATGGATTGAAATCGGGGGAAGTTCGAGGGGGAACCCGCGAACCAGTCCAGGTTCTGAGCGGCATGGCTTCCTTTCTCTGAAGTTGAGCAACCACCGACTTCTTTGAAGTTGCTTCAACCCGTTGCATCTCCACCGCGGTCTTCTCTTGGCAGTCTAATTAAAGCAAAGCCAAGCTGATGTTGACAAACGTCAGAATCAATGCGAAACGACCAAACTTGAATCCTATCGTGTACATCTAGCCCGCTTTCCTCAGCCGCGGCTCTCCAGCCAGTCCTCAAGATATACATTAACGATGATTCCCATTCCTTCGCACCCTCTTTGCCTTGCTCTTCCATCGACCTTGCTTTCTTAGTTCCCATCTCACTGTCTTCATCGCTGTCATGTGCCGATTGCGCTCTCTTCCCCCTCTTCTCCCTGTTGTCTTTACCATCCTTGTCATGCATCAGCTCCGCCTTCTTCGCATTGCTTTCACCCTGTTTGCGCGTCTCCCAGACTGTAACGATCAGGTCCTTCTCCGACAGGTTCGGAAAAATCACCCTGACGGGTATTTCCCCTCTCGCATCCAACTTCCTCTTCTCTCCCTCTCTGAGGAAACCCATTTCTTTGGCTTGGTTCTTGGGGAGCGAGAGGCGGCACGTTTGCCCAATCAAATCCGAATTTAGTATCACTTTTTGCATGACCAGAGTGACCTCCTTCCCACCCAACCGATTGATCTTGTCCTTGAACTCTCGAGGCATGTCAGGTGGGGGGTCGGGAAGGGGTGGCGAGTCTTTCTTGGAGAACCTCCTCCTCAGGTTTCTGTTGCTGCTGCCCTCTCCAGCTTCTTTGTCCAGCCACCTGGACTTCCTCTTCGACCTGTCACCACTGTCGCCGTGGCCGCACCTCTCCTCGTCTTCTCCTGATCTCCATTCCTTGTCCTTGCCACCTTCAGATGCCGAGCTTCCTCCTTCGCCTAACAATATTTCCTCTATCCGCTTCGTCAAACTGCCGATATCTGGATCATATCCTTCTTGGAAATTTCTTTCTTGAACATCTTGTTCCCTAACTACGGTAATTTGCACTCTTTGATGAGTGTCTACAGGCTGCATATTGCGCTCCTCGTTCATCGGTGGTTCGCCTCCTCTCGACGCACCGCTGCTTGAGGATTCCACGGGCAAAGCACGATTTTCTTGTCCACGAGACGATCCTTCTCCCCAGTGGTTGTCCCTCGCAGCCCTGCCTGCAGACCTGAGCATCTCGTTGAGGGGGCAACGGTCCATGGAACGTCCCTCGAAATCTGCAGAACGTTGCGGCCACTTGCTCTCGTCCACTGCGAAGCCAATCTCTTCTCGATAGGAAAGGACGAAGAAGAAAGAAATTCACTCTACGATCTCTTCTTGATTTCTTCTCTTTCTTTCGTGAATTCGTGAATAATGTAAGTGGGATGCCACCTTCACATATACCGGTGGAGAAACTAACTATGAAATCACAGTCCAACTCTGTCACGAGAAGAAAGAAAGAAAGATGACCCAACAGAAAGCACCTGAAAGATTAACGAATCCGGTAACTGATTATGGGAAAAATGAAAGTTTATACTTTTGAAACTGATTAAATAGTTCATTTATGGTCAAAACATATGTTTTACAAGGACTATTAAAGGTCAGTCCCATATCAAACACAAATCCGACCCGACTTCAATGCTGTAACCTTCCCACACTAGGAATTGCCAGTCTCGTGCCGAACGTCCTTCTCTAGTGACTGCCCACCTGCCTCTGCAGAAACTTTGTAGACAGGCCGGTGAATTCTAGAGGTGCTGTTGACGACAGGCGAACCGTCATCGAAGCACACCTTTAGGGACGTTGCTACGGGCCTCTGTTGATATCCCTTCCCCAGGCAGGCCCCTATCATGTTTGGTGGTAAATCTATAGATTCCGGTCGACGAGCCGCCACCAACGCGTTGGCACGACCTGTAAACCGTGGCTGATGATAACGGCGACTGCTTTTTGGGGCTTTTGGAGACAGTCTCAGCCGTCTCCCATTATGTCATTTTTAGCAGCTGATGGGTTTACCATAACTATTTTCTTTTTAGATGTAGCATGCAGCCATGCATGCTTTTCTTTCGAGCCTCCATGGAACTTATACTTACATTTCAAGTTGTGCCTTACAAAAAAAAAATGTAAACGATTTTAATTATACCTTAAAAAAAATTCGAGAGTGGTTGAACAAACCTTTGTCAACAGAAAATTGACTAACGGTGCTCCTCGAATATATCTTTGCCTTAACCAGTTGAAAATTGTACAAGTGACTCCATTTAGCCTTATAAAATGAGCTATTCTCACGTTCCTGCCTCTATAAATTTTTAGCTGAGAGGTTTACGGGGAAAAATTTGACTATTACTTTAACTAACTGAATATTATAATGAATACAAGTTGAACCTAATCAAGTATTATGAGGGTCTCCCGTGATATAATTCTCCCAAATATGATCCTAAATATGTATAAAGTAGGCCTATCAAAATGGGTCTTAAACCCATTTTTTAATTCATATTTGATAGGTTAAGTTGTTATATAGATTAGTTGTATTCAGTGAATATGTCATAAACATATTTAGGATGATAAAGCCCAAAATAATATGGATGGTAAATGGGTTCATAATTTACTTAGATGCAACTCACTTTTATGAGTCTTAGTCTTTCTTCACCCTCTCTTGCCCTCACTCGATCTCGCACTTGTTCATTTTGTACTCTCACCTCAATTTGGGTATGAGTTTTCCTAGATTTAGTTAAATAGGGAAGTGTTTTAGTAACATAAGTCGGGTTGGATACGAATTAGATATCAACTGGATTGGCTATGGCTCACTAAATTTATATTACATGAAGATAGGTCAAAACGGATTAAATAAGTCTATTTAGGTAGCCTAAACTTGCCCCACCCTTTTGACAAGTCTAGTACAAAGCCACCCATCTTCGAACCTACAATATGATGTTTCCACAATATTAAGCATTATCAAAGTCCAATCTCTAAAGGTTTTGCCAAACAAAAGACACCACAAGTAAAACAAGAATAAGGTTTTGGACAAGAATAAGGAAGAATTTGATTCTTTCCTTTTCCTAAACTTAGCGACTCTTTATCATTGCAAAGAAAATAAAACTCAGTTCCACTAATTGGATAAATCCTCATAACTAATTTGGAAACTATACTTAATCAATCAGATGACTCCCTACCTCTCTCTTTGCTTGTTTTCCAGGTAGCACGATCAAGGCCAAGCGTAACTCATCGCGAGCCAAGTCCGAGTTGACTCGAAACGACCAAATCTGCACGACGTTATGAAGCTCGAGTTTATTATCCCTTACAAACTGGGGCCAGCCGGTCCTCAAGATGTACATCCACGACGGTCTTGGCCCTCCGCCACCATCCATTCCGCCCGATTTGCCCTTCTTCAACGATCTAGCCTCCTCCTTGCCGCGGGCGTCATCCTCTCCGCCACCGGCGGCCCTTTGACGTTTTTGTGCATCACCCAGAGTCTCAACTTGAGAACCTTCTCTCCTAGGTTCTCTTCTGGGGAACGGTAGCAAAGCACCCTCACATCTTTATCAACAGACGCCTCCAACGACTTCTGTTCGACCTCCCTCAAGAATTCAGAGTCGATGATCTGACTCTTGGGGATCGATACGCGACAAAGCTCGCCGCTCACGTCCGATTGGGTCAAGTGCTTTTGTATGACCAATCGCACTTCTTTGCCACCCAAAACCCTAGTGATATGATCCTTCAACTCTCGGGCATGTCGGGTTGATCCTCACCGTCCTTCGGGAAATGGTGATCCATTTTCTAGAATTTCTAAACTAGAATCTAGAATTCCCTAGATGAAGTTTATGGAAGAGAGAGGAAAATGTCCAGCATGTAAGAGAAGTCCAGAAAAATCCATCGTTGAAGAAAAGACAGACAAGAAAAATCCTTCAAAAAAAAAAAATCTATCTTAGATGGCAAAGAAAAATATAGAAACACATGTGTAGAACTCTCTAAAAGAAGAGAGGATAAACTACAAACTAGAATCTCCTAAAAAAAGCCTAAGTGAACTCTCTAGAAGAAGAGAGGATAAACTACAAACTAGAATCTCCTAGAAGAAACCTAAGTGGACAACATTCCACATAAATCTAGAATGTTGTATTTAGTCCCTATAAATAGGAAAGAAGGGGAGCATAACAAACCAACAAATGTAAGCAAGCTCCTTCCTTCCCTTTTACTATAATCAACAATAAAAAGTTTTTTTTGTTCCATTGTACTCTCTTCTAACACTCTCTTGCACACACATCAAACACACACTTCCGCAATCACCAACACAGCACATCCCGCGAAACCCGGTTCCTTGGCGTCTTCTAGTTGGGTGAATGCACAAGTCTCCGATTCCCACTCAGGACCATCATCATATTTACGTTTCCCAGTACTGTTCCTACTAAGCTTCGCGAGCACTTCTCATTGATTCCTCACTCATCAACGCTGTGTTTCCCTCTACTGCTTGTGATGCCTTATTCTCTTTCTTGGCTTTCTTCCTCTGCAACTTTTTCTCCTTTCTGAAATTCTTTCTAGCGACCTTGCATACCTCCAACAATGCCCAGAACTGAGAGCATTCATCAGGGACTCCTTCATTCTTGATGCTGTTGAAATCTTCCAGCCTAACTGCTGAATCCATCGCTAATTTCCTAGAACTCCCGGGAATCGCCATGACAACGATCTTTCCTCTCTCATATAATAATTTCCTAAAGAGAGCCCTCTCTCAATGTATGGATATCTACAGAAGATAATGTCAGTCTTGGGAAGCACTATAGCTCAACCCTAGTCCAATTAAGAATGTAATTCGACCAAAAAAAATTAGGAAAATAAGCATGTAGTTGCATTCTGATTTAAAAAAGAAAAAGGAAATACTTTGAAACCTGAAAACTTGGCTTAGACTCAAAACATAAGTATCAAGCAAGTACAGTAGCTTTTATCTTTAATTTTATTAATACTACTAGGAGAATTAGGAAATTTGTAAAATTAGCAATAAGCGCAAGATGCTAGAAAAGGAAACAAGTTCAGCAAGTCTCGTGTAACTAGTGGAAATAAAGTTGATCAATTCTATTTTATTTTTTCCGCAGAAAATTTTTGGAGGCAGGAAAATATTTTTGTGAAAATTATTTTTAAGGTAAATAATTAATTTTTAGCTGTTTGGTAATGTATAGAAAAAGCTTTTCAAAGTTTAGATTTTATTTTCACAACTATTTTTTCCGTTATAATTTAATTTTGTTCTTGATATAAGATATTAAGATGATACCAAAATCTTGGTCTAGTCTCTAATTCATGAAGTATATATTTTAATTTTTTTCTATTATCAAACTGAACCCACTGAGGGTGCGCATAGTAACGCTTCTTGGTCGGGGAACAGTTTTTTTTCAAAAATAGTTCTTTTCTATTTATACTCCGGGGAACAATTTCTGAGTAAAATAAGGTGTTTGGTAACGACATAAAATTTCTATTCGTGAAATAAAAAAAAAATAGAAATGCGTTTGGTATGACTTTTTATTTTTTGCATTTATTTATTTTTTATTCTTTCTCATGGACTACCAACTGCCGCCCGTCGCCATCGCCGATCGCCGCCACCGCCACGGGACCGTAGGGATCGCCGGCCGTCACGCCACCGACCGCCTCGCACGATCGCCGCCCACCAGCCGTTGCCTCCCGCGGCCGCCCATCCACCGGCCGCCGACGGTCGACGGCAGCCCATGGGTTGTGGGCAGCAATTGTGCGGCAACGATCGACGGCGATCGGCGGTCCTGCGGCGACAGGCGGCGGGCAACGACAACAGGCAACAGGCGGTGGTTGGCAGGCGACAGCGACAACGGCGACCGGCGGTCAGCGGTGGTTAGCGGATGCAGCGACGATGGTCACCGCCAGTGGGGCGACGATCGGCCAATGGTGGCCGGCGGTTGGTAGGTGGCCACCCAAGGCTGCAACAAGCAAGAAAAACAAAAGAAAAAAATAAAAGAAAAATTGGCTTATTTTTAAAAATTGTTAGGAAACAAAAATTTTACCAAACGGATTTATGTTTTTTTTTTTTTTTTTTGTTCCGGGAACAAAAGAACATAAATTTGAAGAAACGTTAAACGTTATCCCTAAAGAACGAATGCCAAGAAAAATAGAATATGCAAATGATTAACAAACTTAGTTTCTTATTGCTCATAAAACTTCACATGATAATGATATGCTACATTGTGTAAGAATTCATGTGGAACTGGAGTCTGGGAAAACGATTTCTCATTTTTAAGATTAAGAAATTATTTTCCTCAACTTTAACTATAGGGGTTTTCCTTGACCGTAAAATATTTTTTGCCGATTATCCACTTTCAACGAACCATACAAGTTAGTCTAAAAAATCATTTCATAGAAATTTTTTTAATGAAAATAACCACATTCTAAATTTCTTTTCTTTTTCCCACCTGTGCTCTCTCATTTTAGGAATAATATTTACTTTATTCATTAAGGTAGTTACTTCATTGAAATTTTTTTAAAAGAAAAGGCTAATTAAGATGTGACAGCTTCAAGGAAATGTGTTGAGCCAATTAAGAGAAGGGAAAACCCTAAACTTTGACTTACTATGTAATGTCATCCTTAAACTTTTAATTCGTTCAATGAGGTCCTTGAATTATACCTAAATGTTCGATCCAATTATAAAACTTTCAATTTATCCAATCTAGTCCGTTAACTTTCTATAGGAAAGAGTCAAAAGTTCTCATAATTACACTAGTGCCCGGATTTTACAATTTCTTTTCATTTTGGTCCATTTCCTAAATCACCAAAAATAATATGCTGTATTTTTCTTACTTTGTTTACCATTTTGGTCTTTATAAATATTAAGGTAGTTCATAATATTGAATGCAGAACCTTAGTCAAAGTAGTATCAAGTTGATATGCCTGGTGTTTTAATTTTTAAATCAAATATTTAATTAAACTTAATCGAGAAAACACGGGACATAAAAAATTAAAAGAATTTCTATATAAAAAATTATGCACAAGAATTAGATTAATATATTTATGAGAAACCTATTGATAACTAAATATCATTATCAAATATCCTTATGAGGAACACTTGTTTCTAAAATAAAAGGAATGTGAATTCAATATAACTCTAAATGAGCTCATATTTTTACTATTATAAAGATCATATATAAAATATACTCAAATATTTTAATACTTAATTAATTAAAAAGTTAATCAAAGGATGACAATTTTATGTTGATTTGGGAAATAGATTGAAATGAAAAGATATCTAAAATCTAGGTAGTATTGTAATTATGAAAACTTGTGAATAATGCTAAGGGACTAATTTGACTTTGTTATGGAAGATCGAGAGAATAGATTATATAAATTGAACATTTAGAATAGTTCAAAAATCATATCGAACAAATTAAAAGTCAAAGGATGATGTTGCATAGTGAGCTAAACTTTTGGGATTATTCATGTCATCTTTCATATATGACATGATATATGCAAAACTTGTTAGATGGCGCTAGCTAGCACTGCTTATCACACTTGTTATAAAGGTTTTGTTTTAATTTTTGAATTTATCAATAAGAACAAGTCATGTATCAATAAATAAATAAATAAAACCCAAAGTACGCACCTTGACAAAAATTACAACATGATTCCCATTGAGTGCTAGGAAGGCTTTGCTAGTTTGTATATGGTACTGAATATTACTTCCATTAATTCTGACGTAATAGAAAATAATCTTCATCATGTATATCCTATTGTTTCAATCAACCCTTTTATTATATTTACCGTCTTTCTCTATTTGGATTTTAATCCCAATTTCATAATCTGACAATAAAAATTCCAAACACCTGGGTTGTATCAGAAAATTCACGTTATCAGTAAGGTTAAAGCGTGTCAAGCTATCTATAAATAAAATAGTTAACAGAAGTCTTTTTTTTTTTTTTAATTTAATGATGGCATTTGGAAGTCGTATACTAATTTGTACAGTCAGTCCACAAAAAAGGGGAAGAAATAACCTTGTGGGGCGAAATGGGCCTTTGGGGAACAGGTCCATCAATTCCCACATCGGCTCAGAACTCGTTGAAGTGCACAAATCGCACATCCGGCGTACCCAAGACAGTTACGTAGCATGAGACACTCGTTTTTACTCAGAATGAAACTTTAAGCTCGACCCACGTATCGGTGTGCTCGAACCCTCCAAATTGACCAATCAATGATCGAACCCGACTCCAAAAAATGGCCGCCTTAAATCCGAGAACTATGAACGAAAAAAAAGAAGAAAAAAAATCCAAGAACCTACTTCTTTCGAAATGAACCAAGATGATCGACGAAATCCTAATAATAGCAAACAAAGATAATCGTGCACTAGACTCCTAGTTTAACAGCCAAGGGATTGATTATGTTCATGCAAAGTGCCGTGAGGCAACAACACAATGCACTTGGGCTCTCTCTGAGAGATGCCACAATTGCAAAATTGTTTCTCCTCAAGCAGTGCGAATATATGTAAGGCAACCAAAATTCTCGTCATTAGGAGATATCTCAGATATGCCAAAAAAACTAAGCAGCGGACGGCCAAAACTAAAGACGAGAGCAGGTAAAGAAAGAGGTCAAGAGAAAAACATAGGCGATATGCCAAAAACCTCCTCTCTGGGGGGCCAGAGACGAGATTTCTTTTATTTCCTTGCCGAAAGGGGAGAGAAACATGATAAGGAGAAGGCAGATAAAACTTTGAAACTAAAGCACATACAAATGCATGGATATAGAAATCGTCTAATGTGTACTTTCAGGAGAATGATGTATCCGACTTAAATTTACCAGGGGAGACTCATTTGACCCAGGCATTGATGCCTCGTGGGTACTGGAAGGACCATCAACAACTAAAGAATCGCCTACTTTATTACCAAAATGCCCGGTTTCCTCAGAAACAAGATCACTTGCAGTCTTGACCGCCAACTCTATGCCACTGTCATCAATGGGCAAAACAGCAGCAGCTTGTGAAGCATGATCACGCGATAAAATGTGATCTGCACGTGCATCATCCAGAATTACGGACTTGTGTACCAAATCTCCCTCCTCCCCAGGAGATAATCCTTTCGGATCTTCCCCCAGATCCTGACCATTCAAAACTTGTCCTGATTTCTTGGAAGGAGAAACGAGGATAGGTTCTGGAACATCCTTTCTAGAAATCACAACCAAGTCCCCAAGCTTTTCCTCCCCCGCAGCACTTAACATTGCTTTTACTCCCATTTGATCAGCAGCCAAAGTAGGTGATTGTACCCTTTCATCAACTGTGTGAGCTGGCTCTTGCTTCTCAACCTCATGGCAGACTCCGTCTTGCACTTTTACCTTATTAAGGGTAGTTGACAATACAAAATCAAGCAAACCACCTTTAGACATGGCAACATCCCTAGTTTCTAGCCTCTCCTTTTTGTACAGGTCCATTGCTTTCTGCAAGACAACAATTTCAGTATTCATAAGTTATGACTGCACAAATCCTATCACATTCAATACCACTGGTAATGAATAACAAGTAATTTCTTGAATACCACTAGTAATGAATGACAAGTAATTTCTTGAATAGAAGTAATTTATTGAATAAGCAGTTCCATGTGATCAAACCAACAAACAGCACTGTAACAAATGAATATGTACATAAAACAAGCAATTCACATCTTCACCCATTTTGACTCACCTGAAAAACAGAATCATCTATAGCAGGAAACAGCGAACTGCTCAATGAACCACCAGATGCCTTCGGCTCCAATCTTGGGCGATTCTATTGCACAAAAACCAAAAATAATTAAAAGAGTGCATATAAGATGTGTATGTGCACTTAGAGGTGCGCGTGTGAGAGCTTTTACCTTAAGAATGACACGCGTTACAGGGTCTTCATCAGCAGTAGAATTTGGTTCCCCATCCAATAAGTTCAAGCAGCACTGATACACCTCCGAATGAACAAGCTCTGCTGAGATGTCAAGCTTAGAAAGATAGAACCCGCTAATATTTATGCGCTTATTGCTTTCTGATAACTTGGAAGAATCGGGTTTGCTTTCACCAGCTATCTCTGTAGAAGACTTGAAGGTTTCTTTCTCAGAAGAAGCAACACTAGCCTTGGTTTCAGCAGCTTTTGCCTGAACAACCTCATGGATATCCTCATTATTAGCTTTTTGAGTTCCCTGCCCGGCAGGACCTTCATTCACAGGTAAGAGCGCCGGAACGGACTCTTTATGGGATGTGGATGGCAAGTCCACATTAGCACCCCCGGAATGCCCCTTCCACATGTCTGCACTACTTTCCCATCCTCGACTATTCACCGGATGCCTACTATGATCCCAATCAGGTCCAGCATAAATCGGAGGTTCATTCCTCAAAGCACCACTGTTCACATCCCATCCAGGCAAGCGAGGAGGGCCAGATGCATCAATCATATTTGGCCATCCAAGTGGGCGCATATGGCCAGGAAATCTGTCAGTATCAGGCATTTGATAAGGTATTCCAGACTGATTAATATCTATTGGAGGTCTAACACCAAATAATGGAGGAGAAGGAAAATGTGGCATCAATCCTTGGAAGTTTCCATGAGGTGGTCCATGTTGGAAAGGCATGAAACCATTTGGTACCGGAGAAGGCCAATTGGAACACTCCTCCAATTATTCATGGGTCCTCTCCCCAAGTTCAGATCCCCACTACGCTTGTAACGGGCATTTAGGTTATTCCTGCCGTCTTCTTCCAATCCCATGAAGGTAGGGCTTTCCACTCCAACCCTGAAAGGTGGTGGAGGTATTGAAGAACCCCTCTGACCAGGTCTATTGTAGAAAGACGAATCTGCTTGAGGAGACTCATCTAATACTGGTTTGTCTGAAGGCATATCACGAGTGAATCTCCCTCGCCAACAGACACATCTCTAGCATCAGCAGAACCACGGCTACTTCGTCCTTGTTCTTCCACATCAAGACTTCTCCTAACACCAGTTCTATGCACATGTCTACGCTCTAGACCAGGTGATGAAGGAGATCTTTCCACCAAGCCCATGGGTGATGCCTTGGAGCTTGAAGATCTTTCACCTGACAACTCCATATAGTGACCCTCATCAATTTTACCTGGCTTTTCCAGAGATCTGTATTTTGAACCCCTCTCTGTTGCTTTCAGCCGACTCTCATTTGGCGGATCCCTGTACTTTAGGTCATCTTGCCTAACATTCCTGAATTTAACAAAACATAACATGTCGCTATCAACAAAATCAGATTAAAAAAAAAAAAAAGTTGCATAAGGGCATAGAAAGACAGTAATTTGATACACAAACTTCTAAACCAACTTGATAGCAAACAGACTGCTTTAGTACCTATGTTCATCGGTGCCGCCATGTGAACTTGAAGTCGGGGAGGCTCGGCGTCTACTGCTGTTCACAGTGATCTCAGCATGGGCTTGACGAGATTGAGATCCAACTCTACCATCTGCCTCAACTTTGCTTCCACTCAAAGACCTCTTTTCTGAATCAGAATTATGAGCTTTACTACCTCGAAGTTTACTATCACCATAATCATCGTGATCATCTGGAGATCTTTTCCTTCCTCTGCGATCTTTGTACTTAATATTCCTATCATCATGATGAGCAAGCTCAACCTCCCATTCACGGTCACGGTCACGGTCACGGTCTCGGTCTCGGTCTCGGTCTCGATCGTGATCATGCTCCCAATCACGATCCCTCTCCTTATCCCGAGCAGGATTACGATCACGCTCACCACTCCGAATTCGATCTCGATTTCGGTATCCATCCTGATCATGTTCCCTGTCCCTGTCCCTGTCCCTGTCCCTGTCCTGGTCCCTGTCATGGTCATAATCACGGGCAGAATCGATGTCATGCTCACGGAGTCCATCATGGGGCTTAGATTTCTTCTGTCGAGCCTCAGTATTATCTCGATCATCCTTCAAGTACTTATCATTGGATTTGCTTCCAGTGCGATCTTTTGCAGGAAACTCATCTTTCTTCTTTTCAACACGGTTCTTGCTGTCCCTGTCAACCTCTTCCCGGTACCGATCCCTGTATCTATCATCCCTCTGCTTTTCATCTTTCCGTCTCACATCCTTTGCAGCATCCTCCACAGAAGAAGTATGCCTATTCTTTCCATCACCAATGTCATCTTGATACTTGCTCCAATCAACAGAGTCATCTCTCCTCCTCTTACTTCGTCCTTCAAGGAGGTTTTCCGATAATGAGTCAGGATTATGCACCGCTGCCTCTGCTCTTGACTCTGAAAGTAAGACAAACAATAAGCTTAATCTTGTCATGGTACTAAATCAGAGAATCACCCTGTCTAACACAACCAGATGATTAATAACCTCTCAAGAAAGAGGATAAAAGTGAAGGATGGAACAAATAATTTCACTAAAAGTCATGCATGAAATATGATGCAAGCTATCCAGTTTGCAAGACATGATAGATGTAGCCACACAAACCAAAAAATAGGTACTTAGTGGACAGGTATACTTAGTCTAGCATTAAATAATCTATCCTGTCCCCACGCTTGCTCTTAGACTGCATATTGCCTGTGGATGGCAAGGGAATTGAACAATCTTTGTTAGCTTGGCTAAAACCAAAAACCTTCTTAATTGGCAAATCAAATTAATGCACATGCAAAAGCAATTACTCTGACACCAATGAATCACCTAGAAGAACACTAAAACCTTAGGAAGTAAAAAGAAATGAAAAGTCAACTGAAAAAAAAACTCCATCCTCCCTTCTCCAATTATTAACCATACCTGTTTATACATAATAAATAGTAGTTACAATAGTTCAAATTGTATAGCATCACAGAAGTACCAGCAAATGGCAAAAGCAAAACTGCATGCTTGACACCAAAGAAAGGCTCAAAAATTCCAACTGACTGTCACAAGAGACTAAGACATAACAATAAATTGCTTGAAACCTAGTATCCAAGCCACAAAGCATATGGTGTCGCAAAAGTACCAGTAGATGGCAAAAGCAAAACTGCATGATTGACACCAAATAAAGGTTTAAAAAATCTAAGTTATTGTCACAAGAGAATCAGACAAAAAAATAGATTGCTTGAAGTTAGTATCCAAGCCACATAGGCTAATCCACAACACTTAAAAGGTCATGACAAATTCAGCTGGACCTTGAAAGCAAATACATGTAAAATGGAAAGAGGACACGGAGGAGTAGGAGATCCAAGCTCTATAAATCCAAAATGAAGCAGATGAGGCCTGATCATGGTTGCAAGTGCAATCTTACAAGAAACAGTCTATTCGGATAGGGTATCATCATAAGTAGATCATTATTATTCTAGAAGGTTAATGTCCCATAATAAATGTTCAAGAGATATTCTAAAATGTAGGGAAAAGAATCTTAACACCCTATCACATATAAACCACAGACAAAAGCTGATAAAGAGCCACAAAACCAGAAAATTATTTGGGAACTTTAATATGCACAAGACAAGTTATATGCCTTCAGGATTTGGCATTCTAAACCATCAAAATGCTCCCTGATATAAGCAGGACATTCAACAACGAGCTTTTACACTATGTACCCAAGCAAGTTTTGCTACTATTAACCTTAAGCAACATTTACATCAACTAAATTAAACAAGCAAGAGATCAGATGTACAACAAACAGAACCCCTCAAAGCAGCAAAGGCTATGAAAGGAAGAAGCATAATTATTAGATAAGATCACAAATTGCAGAATCTAAATCACGAAATCACAAATTCGATTTTCCAACAAGATCGTAAAATTATATCAATAAGATTATGAAAACAAGGCACAGAGAAAGCAGACCAGACTCCCACACAGAGAGAGAGAGGGAGGGAGGGAGAGAGGACCTCTCCGACGCCGCCTAGAAATTTTGAAATTCCTCATATCCTGATTCTTTCTCTACGCCCACTGTATTATCAAGAGAATATAAATCCCAGAAGACTCTACATCAGAGGTACTTATTCTGCTTATTGGTGACGTGGAAGTTGCCCCCTTAAGTAAACAAATCCAACTTCCCCGATAAAATGTATGACAGCCAACCTTGGCTCAAATAATGTAAAAGTACAGCCTCTCACCCAACATACACTTTACTAAAATGACGCTCAGCTTTCCTCAATTGAGCTCCAGCATAAGTACAGTGGTGGAACATTGACCCATCACTTGAGCGCGAAAAAGGAAATTTAAGCCATTAATTTCGGCAAGTATATTACATTCCTATCAAATTTGACTAAGTGGGATGTTACACGCCAGCAATCCGATCCCTTCAGCCATTATGAGTAAAATATCTAATCTAACAACCTGAATAGCAAAGTTGTTGCAGAATTGACTCCAGAGGAAGTCGAATCCAAAGACTTAGATTGTCTTTGCTTTCCAATTTTCAGTCAGCAGAATCGAAAGAACAGAATTACATGATATTTCATATTTTAAGCATCACACAGAATCTATTGCACTGTCATGGATGTTGGGCCCTGGGATATCTAAAATCAGGAAGCTCAAAAAAAGATGCAATCAACGTCCTCTTTGACACAAGAAGACAAAAAAGCAGCAGAGAATGCCTGCAACAACAAACTTACAAATCAAAGCTGCAAGCCATTACAGAAGAAGTACCACTACAAGAACCAGCCAGAATGGCTTTTCTTAAGAAAACTTTTTATTGCACTCCCCCAGTCAAAATTTCCCCAACAAAATGCAAAGAGACTGGTCCGCTATCATTATTCAGATGGAACTTAACAACACAAACAAGTGCATGTCGCACTAAGAGACCTGTTGTATTTACTCTGCAAAATAGTTTTTCAGACAAAAAACTTTAAAATAAACGTAATTTCTGTTTTACCAGAGGAATAGGAAAGTCGGACGAATCAGATCAAGAAAAATTATATTAAATCAGGTCTACTAGTAGCACTAGATTCAGACTTGAGCACTACCAGCAAAATAACCTTGAGATAACAAAAAGGAATAATCGAAGGCTTAAGTTTGAGCAATCACTTGACAGGAAGACTTATCCTGGCCAGCAGACGTCCTTGTCTACAATTATTCTTTCTTCCTTACTTTCTCCTAATTCTTCACTTTTCAGAAAAACAAAACAATTGTCTTGTGGAAAAGGACAAATGTCATAGGATAAATATGCAAGCAAAAGCCCTCAATTGATATAAAACTCAGATCAGTTGATTATCGGAAACACTTATCAGGTCCATTTCTAAATAACTTCCCAGAGAGGCTGAAGGGGCACCTGCTTCTATTAACAACCAACACAAGTGTTCCTAAAATCTTCAATAATGCACTCTCAAATTAAATTGACATCGACTATCAAAGCCTCTAAAAAGCAATATCTACACCCCAAAAGGCATAGATAGAAGCCCTTAAGCCAGTAACAAACTGTTTATACATAAAATATAGCCCATCACAAAATTCGAATTACAAGGGCACCAGCATCTGGGGACTTTTTGTATTTTTACCAACTAGCATCTGAGGACCTAGACAAGCAGACCAAAGCCCCATTAAAATCCGAGGCATTTCAACTAAGAAGATCTTTTCACTTAAAAATTCAACTAATCACCACTTCCCATAAACTCTTCTACACATTATCAACAAGCAAATCAGCACACGATTCAACCATCATATATTTTTCACAAAATGACTTCCAGGATATATTGGACACATGCTTAATATGATCCCTGCATTTTGGCCAAACAAAGACTTACTAATTTACAGGGAATAAGTTACCTTACCAGTAGTAATTTCACGTTTAGAGCTCCTTCCTTCTTCGTTATCACCCGATTTTTCGCCTTTGGCTTCTCTCCCTCTCCTTTCGCTCTCTCTCCCCTCCTTCCGACTCGTCTCCCTGTGCTTCTCACTCTTTCCGCCACTCCTCTTCATCTCCTCAATCTCATCGTCCCTTCGCCTACTCTTCGATTCGCCTGCCCCCTTGGCCTTCTTCGAGCTGTCGCCGCCTCTTTCATCCGCTTCGCCACCGCCGCCATTCCACCTGTCACCTGCTCCATCCACCACCTTCTCCTTCCGCCTCTTCGAAGAACCATACTCATCCAAGTACTCGCCATTCCCGGAACCGTACAGCTCCTTGCCCTCCTTCGAATCGACCTTCCGCTTCTCGCTCGGGCCCGCATCCTTCGGCACCCTAGCATTGCCCTCCTCGTTCCCCTTCCGCTCCTTCAAGCTCGAGTCATCCTCCGAGTCGGAGTAATCCCTCGCGTCCCTCGAGCTGTGCTTGCTCGACTTGTGTCGCGAACTCCTCGGCATCTGGTAATCGATTAAAAAAAACCCTAACCCTAGCCTCAAATCCCCAAACAACACTCCGGACACAGACTAAGATCCGCCGCCCCCCAACCCGAAAAAAAAAAAAAAAAAAAAAAACCCTACTTCCTCAAATCGCTCCCACAAAACTCCGGCCGGAACTGTATAATTAAACTCTACAGAACGTCCTGAACTGAAATATGAGCTTAGCCGAATCACGGACGGGAACAAAACTACGGAATCAAAACCGCGTGGTAGGGGGAATAGGAGATCGAGGCCCCGTGCAAATGCGAGGGCCGGAAACCTAGCCGGACGGACGGCGGCGGCGACCGGAGACGGACAGATCGCCGGAGATTCGGGGGACCACGGGGGGCCGGGATTGCTAGAGAACCACCGCGAGGGGGGAAGTCCGGCTCGGCGGTTCTCTAGGGATTAAAGTCGAAGCAGCACGAGGAGGGGAGAGAGAGAGAAAGATAGAGAGAGAAGGGGTGCGCGTGTTCTGAGACTCGATTGGGGATGAAAGAGAGGCGAGGTATTTTCGTGATTTCGTGAGGATTATGGGAGCTCGACGGGAAATTAGTGTTCATTTCTATTTTTGTTTTTTTTTTGGGTTTTTTATTTGAATAAATAAAATAAGTGAGGGGGAAAATGAAGACCTAGAAAGACTTGGGGAGGGGGGAAGCATGAGCCGACGCAACGGTCGATCGTGGCTCGAGGGGCTCGACGGTGGTGATTCGAGATTGCTGCCGGGGCGGCATGTCCCGTTAGATCTCGACACGTGGAGGGCGCCGCGGCATGCTGACGTTGGCGGAACTTGGGGGTCGGGTGTGTGTTTTTGGGACCGAGAGAGACTCGTCGGGGGCGTGGGGCGTGGGGCGTGGGTGGGGGGTTGCTGTTCTTGTGTTGTGTCTTAAAGTTGACCGCGGGGAGACAGCTGTTCGTGAGCCAGTTTCGACATGGTTTGGATTTATTTATTTTTTTAAAAAAGGATCGATTCTTGGAAAAGTAAAATATATAGTGATAATTTCTAGTGCGTAAAAAATCATTTTCGGAGGATAATTTCTATGGCAATTCAATATTATCATATCCGATCTTTATTATTTGCAATAATTATAATTTTACCATCGATTCGAGCAAACAAAATAAAAATAGCACTTCATATATATAATTTTCCTTCTTCGTTGGACATTATTTCAATGATTTGTGATGGGTGACTCATTATAAACTTTGTTGTCACGACAATATGGTCACGAGTTATAATAATTAAAACAAGACCGATTTAACATATAATTACTTTTTTGGATTTCAAAGATTGCGATTATTTCAACTACAATAATATTTGAAAGGAGTACATACAATCACCATATCGAATTACCTATTCACAATGGCTTCAAAACCTTATTTTTATTCCGTTTTAGTATAAAATCTGCATTATCAAAATCATGAACTCATTTGCAAACATCAAAGTGGAGCATACGGTTTAATCTATCACGACATGTCGAATCAATAGTTCTGCATTTTAATTACACGGTAGTCTTACATTCTCGTAGTGATGTAAAATTTATGTTTTAGAACGAAGAAAATATGTATCTATTTTCCACTATATAGAAAAATTCATTCTACCGGGAATCGACATTACAATTTTCACGGTGGTTTATTTATCATTGTGAAATATGGAAATGAGAAAAAGTGACTTTGCATTTCTGTCTTCCTAAATATGAATTAAGAAATCCATATTATAGCCCTTTTTTGTTACAATTAAATTAATTAATTTCATTAAGTTTCCTGTTCGATCTTCCCCGAGAAAAAAAAAAAGCATAGAAAGTGATTTTTCCATTTCAATGTTTAGTTAACGAAACGTCGTCATGAAGCATATTAAAAATTTAATGACTACGTAATAGAAGAAATCGGAAAAAAAAATCATATTTGTCACTTTTCTTTGGTAGGATGAAAATAAAAAATAGCAATCACTACATAAAATTTATTTTTATCACTGGAAAAAAGATTGAAATGGCAATGAACGTTATTAAAATGGTACTAAGCTAGACAAATCCATAAAGGAGATTGTAGGAAGCCATGTTTTTTATTCTAATTTTTCCATGACGAGTTATCCGAAAAAAATAACTTTTTGAAAAATATTTGAAAATTTTATGAAATGATGCTTTTTAAATCTGCTATTTAATCTTTCAAAAAGATAAATTTTATTATTGTGAGCAAAAAACCTTTTATGCATGTGGGGGCATGTGATTTTGAGATTGAGCAATCTTCCGGGCAATGTCTATGGCTAGGTGTGTGTAGGAATAGTTGTCGATTGGTCAAATGTGAATATATGATAGAATACGACCATCATCAAGACCTAAGAGACACGTTAGTGACTAAAGATGAAGATTGGAATTAGTGAAGTTCACTACCAAAACTTAAAGGACAAGTCGCATGTCAAGGATATAGGATTTTGAAATAGAAGGAGCTCACCACTAAGGCTTAAAGGAAAAGTCATCAACCGAGAATAAAACATTTCTTGGTGAGCTCACTAGTTAAAAGTAATCCACTCTCCAATGATAAAGAAACTGAAATGGGAATTATTTATTCTCCACCTATATTTGCTCACACAAATGAAAATTTAATGTATTTTCATTCATCAAAATCATCTACCTTACATTTGTGAACTCTCCTCTATTTATAGTAGGATTACAATATAAGAAATAGACAAATATTAAAGAGACATGAGAAATACCCAAACATTTGAGGACACGGAAACTTAAAAACATAATAAAAACCTGGAAACTATATCCTCACTAAGGAGCATTTACTTAACGCTGTATTAGAGAGGCAATAGAAAAGAATGACTTGCGCGTGGAAAATTAATCTCTCCCACCTTGTGATTAATCTCCCAAAATTCATCCACCCGTGATTAATCTCCCAAAATTCATCCACCTGCCTTGATCACAAAACAACCATCTCAAGAGTTGAGTTCAACAAATATCCAAGGAAATCATTTAAAATGGTCTCACGTCAATATGTAGTTGATTAGCTTTGAAATTGGCAACTAATAAACTTAATATTTGAACGGCAATGAAAGAATCAACAACTCTTTAATCGGTAATCTAACCAATGGTCCTCTCATCGATTCCCATCGAAGCAACTTATAACCAAAATCTATCATGGCATGAATGAACATTGATGGTGATGAGTTGGCCAATAGAACTAAATTATGTGCTCCCCTATCAAACTTACATTTCCATCTTACCAGAAAAATAACAGATATTTCAAATTCAATCATTAAATTGATAATTAATATTTTCACAAATGTTTAAAGAAATTGTTTTCATTTTTTATAAAAATCCCATTTTAAAGATTGGCGTAAAAGCAATCTTGCATGTAAAAGGCGGTTCTCATTGGTGATATATGATCGAGCAATTTTGTTTGCATTTGATACATGTGACTCCATTTTATCTATGGTAAGATTTGTTAGTTTTTCGGGAGATTAAGATATTATTTCGTGAGAAATTGTAAGATTAAACATTTTGTAAGTTATCAAGTGTAATTGAAAGTTGTGAAACACCGAATGTGTTTGAGTGATTCGAGTACGGTTGTAATTTTTGTTTGATCTATTTTCTTATTCTGTCTATTTTATTGTTCAATCGTTCATTTCCGCCTATTTAAATTATGCATATCTTATGTGAGATTCAATAGTTGAGATGAAATGGGCTTATAAAATAACTAGATTTGTTAAAATGGGTCAAAAATCTACTATTTAGCCCATATTTAATGAATTAGGTCACATATGAATTGGCTAAATTTTAAAAAATGGGTTAAGATGGTTTAGATTTATAAAGCCCAATTAAATATGGATTACAACGGTTTTGGTTATGCCCATGCCCAATCCACCTGAGTATGTGACTATTATGTATCATGACAATGTTAGCCTTTGTAATATTATTCTGAAGACAGTTTAAGCACTCTATTTACTATTTAGATTTGAATTCGATTTATGTATTTCCTTTCGACAAAATATAAAATTGATGATGCAATAGTTTTTTGACAAGTATGTTGTTGTGTTGCGAATCCATAGCTCACTTAACAAATGAGACGTGTAATTTTGGAAAATGATCAAAAGAAAATAAATTTGTAGAATTTATTTTTGTTGCAAGATTTATATTTAAGCTTTCTCAAACCAAAAGTCGACCCTATTTCATAATTTATAGATGGCTCTAGCTGGACTTTAACCATCACTTTCATGCCCCCCAAATCCATAGTTCAACCCTCTAAGGATGCGTTTAGTTCAACTTTGCAAATAGGCTTTGCATGTAATATAAATACTAAAAGTCGAAAGTTTTGAGGGATTGCAAATTGTGTTTAGTAAAAACTTTTTATAGATGGACTTTGGATTCAAGGTGTATTTGGGAAAAAATGCTTTAACTATACTTTTTATACTTTTTCAATAAAAAAAGAACCACCCTTCCTTGACTCCGATGGAGAACTATGGCCACCAAGAGCCAGATCTGGCCCCAATGAGGGTTGCGTGTCTTGGGCGACCGCTACTTGGGTCACGAGGATCATGCAAGACCTTGGTGATGGCCACCTAAGGTTGCGTGACCCAGCGACTGTTGCCTAGGTCTCACTACCTCAAGTCACCCTTACCTAGGTGTCATGAGGGTCACGTGACCTCAGGTGGTTAGATCTAGCCTCGTCAGCCCTTCATCGGGCACCATCGCATGAACAAGATGAACAATTGCATAGAGGGGAAAAACTAGAAAATTAAAGAAATGATGAGAGTAATTTTCAAAGAAAAAATCCAATTTTGATATTTGACCAAATGTTGAAAACTCAATGCTAATCAACTATCTGAAGGCCAGAATTGAAACAAAAGTCCATCGAGAAAACTTGCCAAATACTCGAATATTTCCCTAAGAGATATTCGAGTCGAAAGTCTCTTGAGAAAGTTGAACCAAACGTATCCTAACTCCCTTACTAACTTGATGAGTTGGTTCACAGGGCCACTCATTATTGGCAACAATTGAAGGAAGAAAAATTGCTCAAATAAATTCTGACAGGTCAGATAATGGGTTGGGTACGAGTCAGATCGGACACGAAACACTCTGTATCAATAAAAATGGATTAGGCCAGTTAAACCAGTCGATTTGGACCGGAAGATATTCGATCCGATCCAGATCCAAATCCAAATTCAACTGGGCCCACCGGTTTGTCGGCCCAAAGCGACGCGCGTGCAAAGAAAGTACTTGCTCCGATCGGATAAAGAGGAGACCGAAGGAGGACACTCCTTTTGGGAAGAGGGGGCGAGGGAGCGATGACGTGGCGCGTCACGTGGGAAACGGCTCGGATCCCCGGGCGCTCGGGAGAGATATTTGGAAGGGGCGGACGTGGACGCGAGCCGAGCTTATGGCGACCGCGCTCCTACCGTGCTCCCCCACGCAACCGTCACGTTCTTCCCTCCCTTCATATCCTCCCCCTCCTTTCCCTCCAATTCTCCCTGCAACTCCAGCTCTCTCCCCGCTCGGCGATCCCGATCGCGGCGCCGCCGTCTGCTCCGGTGAGTTCCTCTCCCTCGGAAAGCCTCCGGAACCGCGCCGTCTCTCCGGCGGAGGTCCCGTCCGTCGCCGTTTCTCGTCGGTTCCTCTCGTCGACTCCGGAATCGGCTCGCGATCCCGTTGACGGCGGTCGAGCTCGTGTCGTCGCCGTTTCTCGTCGCGTGATCGGCGCTTGTTTTTAGCTCGGTAGAATGCTCCCGGCCGAGCTGCCGAGCCGCCGGTTGTTGTTCCGGCTCGATTTTCGGAATCTTCGTTTCTTGGCGTATCTGAAATTTCATTTACTGACTTCGATAAGATAATCGATGGAACTTCTTTGCCGGTTTCACTGGAAGGTCAATGATCATAGTTTCTCGAAGAGGGAGATGAGGGAGGGAAAACTGAATTGGTCGAACAGCAAAGTCGATAGACGTGGATCGCAGCTTTAAATTGTGCTGTGTCCAGTAATTGCTATGATCATGCTTATGCCTCTAGATGTATTTGGAATTTCGGAGCGATAAATTTTATGCTAAAGGATGATTTCCTCTATGGTGTTTTCTGTTTTAGGTAATCTGTCCATGGCATTATGCGCCACCAATATGTCTTGGGGCATGGAAAGCATAGAAGCCACACGTTTGAGAGGAAACTTGTCGACTTTTCTTGTTAAGCCTTCATCGGCGCATTTTGGTGGACCTTTGCTGTATGTGCTGCCCAGGCGATGTCGGAGAACATGCTTCTCTCTGTTGAGGAGATCTTCAACCCCTGTGGAATCAAAAGGTGTTGCTGAGAGTTCTCCTTCAGTTTCCGTGGATGAAGAATTGGATCATGTCAAAAAGTTTAAGATGTCTGACTTTAAGGTTCTTGATTCTGTCAGCATTGGCCTTGGCGGACGGGTATGAACTATTTCGTATGTCTCGCTAAATTACATGCTTCTTTGAAAATCTTGGTTAAGCCTGTCCTAAGTACTCGAAGGTTTATCCAGGCAGATGAGGTGGTCTTTGAAGCCATTGTAAAAGATCCCAAGAGGTGAGGTGCCTTTGTTTTGTCCGGAGGGAGGGAGTTTGTTTCAGTCTATTTAGGGCAAAATGACAAATTAATGCCTGTCACATGGGATTAATTGCAGCCCTCTTTATAATACAAGAGTTGTTCTTCGACAACTCATCTCTTCTCAAGCTAAACGTCGTGGGAAACGAGCTATTCAGGTTGGTGAACTAATATTTGAACCCTATGAATCGTTTAGCACACAACAACTCACAGTGAACTTCCAATTGAGATCTGATGGTAGGTACTGAAGAAATTGGTTCGTCGTAAAATCATGTACTACTCTTATTCAATGCAAGTTCATGGTTACATCTCATCCTGCAGCAGTCGTGGCTTACTCACGCTAGTCCATGGGGTAAGCTTCTCTGTCATTTAACTACCTATACTGCTAAATGCATGGCAATACATACCAGAATTTACCATTGGAATTTTACATTTTTACTTTCATGCAAGAGAAACTTTGCCTTCAAATTGCATCCCCTCAAGGAATCTTGCCGGCTCCAAATCAGAGAATCGTCTGCTCTCTATCAATTCTAATTGATAGGGCTCGTTATATGCTAAATTTTAAGCAACACAAAGATAAACTCGAGGCATTTTTTCTTCTTCCAGTATCATGGCAGTTTTTCGCTGAGACATTGGCTTCAACAAGCTGACTGGCTCCCAACACTGGAGGCCACTCTTGCATTGGATGAGGAGTCTGTTAAAAGGGTAGGAGACGATACAATTGGAGGACCAGCAGTCACCCGGAAATGCAGGCTTATTCGCATATTAATGAGGGATCTTTTGATTGGTGTATGTCCAATAACTCCTAACAATTCTGCTATTCAATGCTTAGTTAGCCTGGGGATGCTGAATGGTTACGACAAATATGTCAGGTGAATTACTTGCATATTCATGGCCTAGCTCATACAGAGCTGCGACTTGAGAATGTGCACGTTTGCCCAGTGGATAGACATATCAAAGTAAGCACAGAGTTACCTGTCCAAATCTGGCTCTCTTTCTTTCTATTTTTGGGGTTCTATTTTCTGATAGCTAGAGAGATAGAATCTCACTGCTAATCGATTGGAGTTATTCTTCGGTAAGAGATGATACGTGCTATGACTTTCTGCTAATGTTATGGATTCGTGAAAACAATTGGATGCTGTAAGTTTCTCAAAATTCTGTAAAGAATAATGCAGTCAAATATGACTTCATAAAGGTCATCTTGCTTCCAATGCAATCCGTCTTGTGTTGTAGCTTTAACACGTGACTGCTTTGATTCGAATGTTGTGTGGGAACATGGTCAATGATTACATCATGCTAGTATCGTGTGTTCTGAGTTCTTATTTTGTTATCATCAGAGATTTTTATTGGTGAAGAATGGGATTGCCTCACTTTCTTACTGTGTCTGTTATTACTGTGTCAATATGCCTGAAATTTTGATCATGTAGACTGGTTTGAGTAGTGTTAAGCTTATATTGTACCATTGTCAGGTTGGCATACTGGGTAATGCTGCAGACTTTTATGAGGAGAGCCCAATTATTTCGACGGTGGATAACAGCCTGGATAGACGACTGATGATGATTGCATTTGACATGAGGTGTGGGTGGAAGAAAGCAACTAAGCTTTGTCACATTTTCTTTTTAAATTCATAGGAGATGCTGAGAAGCTGATACCATTCTTTATGAATTGCATAGGTGTGTTGGGTTCATGATGGCAAAAATGGTTTTGCGGGAACTCATGGATCCATTAATCTTTGCAAAATTCAAATCATTCTTTGCGAAGGTATCATTATACATAGAATCTCTTCAAGTTTCATTCATTTCTTGGATTCACAATCTCTTAATGTTTCCTTTTATCTTTGGTATAAACAGCATCTAATCTTGGGTCCTGACTTTAATTTTATGGAACTGGCCTATACAAAATCATAGTCTGATATATTGCAACTTAAGATATTGATGCTCTGTAATTAAGCAGCAGAGCAATGGCAGAAAATCTGGAGAACTTCTTGGCAGTTCAGCTTTTCCTGCACCTTGTAGTGCACAAGTGCAGCTTTGGGGATGTTCTGATCTGGTCGAGCAGAAGAAAGTCAGATTAACTGGCTCACCGTATATTTCACCAAAGGGGGAAAAAAACACTTCGTCACCAGTATCATTGGCCAAAAAGGACCTTAAAAGAAAAGGAGAAACCTACCTTACAAGTACTAGGAAATACCTTACAAACTATAGAAAGGAAATATAGTTATTAGGCTGAAAATCCTAACCGGTTCTTCATTTTTCTTTTGGGGAGGAGGAGGGGGCCCCACCGCGCCCGTGGGGGGGGGGGGGAAAGTTTTATTTTGCTTGTGACATGGAAATATACTATGCTAGGCTGTCTATCAAGTTTAAGGTCACTGCTTGGGACATATGCATGATAGCCACAGGGTCTTCAGATTACTCTCTGGGTCATCATTGTAAATGGTTCAATGTACTACCTGCATGATCTTTCAATAAAGACCCAGATCCGCCAGCATGGTGGATTTGTTCATTTTTGGACTCGTGCAACTTCTGATAATTCCCTTTTTCTGCTAGAACAGGGGAATGATCCCTCATGTCTGCGTGAATTTTTGCTGCAAGTCCTAGACAGGAACTCGTCGTCTGGTAATTGCGGACTTCAAGTAGGTGTCTGAAATTTAAACGGTTGTTTTCATGTATCCTTGTAGGTTCAAATTATTAATCTACCCTCTCGTGTCTAGATACTTGATCGGAATTGGGGTGCAGGTTGGAATCTCTTGTCTCTACTGCTTGCAACCAAACCATCCAGAAGCATTAGGTAATATATCTTCATTTCTTGTAAGGAAAATTCTGTGGAATCAGTGACAGATTCTTTGCAATCCGTGTTTTATGACATTTTGGTCAATTATATGACATGCGAAACTTCTCTAAATGAATATGTGGAGGCCCTAAAGGTACTTGTTAATCATACTTAATAGAATTCACTGATGACATATAACAGGAGAAAGACAGTGTATTGGAAACTGCAGTTATCTTTACTGGCTAGTGCCCTGTTGAGGGCACTCTTTCATGAATTTCGTGTGTGAACTACTTGCAAAGCGTAAAATGCCTCATGCCTTAAACTGCTTCTTGTCTCATAATTAGCTTGTTGATGTGGTGGGACCCTGGAAGAAAATCTCACCAATCATAAATTTAACTTGTCTCCATCATAATTTTTTAGACAAACTCATTTAAATAAATGCTGCATGTCATGTGTTGTTTAATCCACAACTCTCTTTGTGATCTATGGCAGTTGTTTGGAGGCCCTGAGACACCCATTTCTGTGTGGACCAAGATGGCGAGTGATGCCATCAATGAATATAATCAGATGGGGTCTTGGTTCGACTGCTGTAAGAATTACGGAGGAATATATCTATGGTCAGCGTCAGGTGATTGAAATTCATTTACCTTTCATCTTAGTTCCATGCTTATTGTCTCTGGGTCCTTGTTCTCATCTTATTTATCTTGGGCAAAATTTTCGTTGCCTAAGTTTTAGGCCATAATTAGCAAATTTTCATTATGCTGAACTAAAGTAAATGGATACCTTCAATCTGAGCAGTAGTTAGTAAAAAAGCCTTGCTGGAAAGAAAAGGTAGCACGACTTTCCCCCCCTTAGATTTTCCAAAAGCCCAGGATGTTGAAGTTGCACTAACTTCTTATTTTCCTTTACTTTGTTTAGCGCAGTAGGCTGGCCCACTTTATTGAATTAATGGAGATGCTGAATCCTCATACAAAGCCGAAGGTAACTCTTACTTTTTACCTGTGCTTTCTCCTCATAATCAAGCTTTAGCTTCATGTCTGTTTAAACAAAAAAAAAATGTCAATTTATTCCAAAGAGACAAATGCTCTAGCAATTGTAATCTATAAATACTCGGCAATAGACTTTGGTAGTCGAAAATCAATTAGTCTTTACCCCCTCCCCCTTCAAACTGCTTTAGTTACTGATAATCAAGACCACTAGATAATCCACGTAAAAGTGGCCAATGTCCTCTCACCCCCAAGCCAAATATTGAGCATCTAAAAGATAATGTCTTCTTTCACTGGACCTACCTGTACCGGTAACTGGATTCGATGGAGAAAAGAAATTCAGTGAAATGACATCGATTAAATTTAAAATAAACCAGCTCCCTGGGGCTCCTGCAGTAACTGTTAACTTTTTTTTTCCCCAATTTTGTATCTTCATTTATCTGAAGCTCATTCTATGTTGTCGCTCAACAAGCAGAATTGGCTGGAATTACTGCCGGGAAAATGGCGTCTCTTGTATTACACCGGAAGACATATAGGACTGACTCTCCGTCAACCTCCTATCCGGGTGCTTATAGGGAATGTTCACCTTGTCGTCTCGAGACCATCCAAGTCGAGTACTAATGTTTCAATGACATCTGAGATTAGCTTTTCAGCCTTGATCGGCCGGGATTGGCCCCATGACAAGAGCGGTGTAGCTGGCCAGTTGCAAGTGAACTCTGTTTTTAAATTAAAAGCCGGTAGACAGCTCTATTTGAAGGAGGAAAATAGCAAGGGCTATTTTTCACTCGGTCAGTCCATCGACCGAGACGCTTTGTTTCAGAGACTTGCCAGTGGAAGATGGGGAAAAGCTATTCCTTATAAGGAGCTCCCTTCGAGCCTTCCTGTGGCCACGTTCATCTCCGATGACATTGAGCTCTTGCTTAACCTCGGTCGGCCATTGAATCAGGAGGTTGACAGTGCCAAGAAAGTACTCCAAGAAGTCAGGACCCAAATCCCTCCCGAAATGTTTGATTTGTCGAAACTCGTGTGCGGTACATACGTCGACTCCAGGCTTCTAGTGCTTCGGAGTGTAAATGGGTCGGCCTTGTTGTTCACGAGATCTTGCGTGGACGAAAATCCACTGTGACGAGGGTTACTTCTTTCCGCCCATGGTCTGTAACAGTTTGCGTACATGGAATGGACAGCATTCTTTCGGTTCTCTGAGCCACACAACATATTCATTCTCTGGCATGAAATGCCCGTTACACGACTGGTTGAACGAGCCGCTCTTCTCATGATGCCTGAGATCCTGCGATTTGACATTTGCCCACCCCCAAAATGTCGTCTATTCATTTCGTGCGACCTCGAACGGATAAGGTTGAACTTCCTTTAGAATATCCTTTGGGGTGCCAAACTCTCCGTATAAACTCTACCTTTTCATATGGATCTCTGCAGTATTGGGGTAGGAGAACATCTCAAGTATTATAACTTGGTACAGGAATAAGTGTTGAAACTTTTAAAAGGTATACTTAAGTATCAAAATCGAGAAAAAAAAAAAAAAAAAAACATTACCAATGATAAGAATTTATGGACAATCAGTTAATGTGATTTTTTCGACGAAAATTTTAAATGATATGACATTTTTTTTTTTTAAAAAAAAAATTATTGACAAGGCATTTTTAAATTACTTTATATTTTCTATGTAGATTTTTATTAATTTTCTTCAATTTTTTTTTTAAAATCAGATTTAAAAATTTAAAAAGAAAAGCTAAAATTTATTTAAAAAACAAAGCTATAAAAAGGAAAATGGCAAGGCTTGTTGGTGGGCACTTCTGTTGCGACCCATTGCTACCCCTCGGTGACGCCAACCCTAGGGGACGGTCAGCGAGCCTCATTGAGGTGCCCAAATCTGGCGGACATCGGCAACCATCGCTCGACCAAGGCAAGGCCTTGTTGGCCCCAAACCCTCACCTGGGGTTGGCGAGACTTAGAGCTGGCAAAATGGGTCATAAACCCATATTATAAATGGGTCATATATAGGTTAGGTAAAAAGTTAAATATGGGTTTGAGAAAATAAAGCACAAAAAAAAAAAAAAAAATGGGCCTAAATGCGTTATTACTAATAACTCACTTTGAACCCATGGGTCATGACCTTATTTAATTTTATAAAATATTTTTTTAATAAAAAATCTAAATTATAATTATTTTTTATATTTCAATTTTTCTTTTCTTTTCTTTTTTCTTTTTCTTCATTCTTTAGCCAATGGCGGCGACGAGCCGGGCGAGGCTTGAGCTCGCCGACACCTAGCCTCACCAAATCTGGCGAGACTCGAGCTCACCAGCGTCAGGCGAGGCTCGACCTCGCCAAAGCTCGAGCCTCGCCGGATTTGGCGAGATCAAGCTCGCCGAGTCGAGCGATGCCTCGGCCTCGGCCTCGTTGGATCAGCGAGATCGAGCCCCACTCGACGTCGGTGAGCTCGATCTTGCCCGTGGCCGATCGCCGACCGTCGTCGTGGCCGGCAACCGGCGAAGAAAAGAAAAAAAAAAAAAAAAAAAAAAAAATAATTATTAAAAATTAAAAATTATATTTTAAAAATAAAAATTATATTTTTAAAAATTAAAAAATCGATTTTTAAAAATATTTTAAAAATAATTATAAAAATTTCCATTAAATTTGTATTGCATAAAAATTGTTAAAAAAATTGTATTGCATAAAAATGTTTTAACAATACTTTTTTTTTTTTTTTTATAAAAAAAATCATAAAAATGAGCTTTTTAGGTTTAGTTAAAAAAATTTCATGTTATAGTTTTTAGTTATTCAATAGTATGTTCACTTCAAATAAGAGAAGCATGTGTATAGTCTAATTTTTTATAAATATTTCAAGTTATAGGTTTTTTTAAAGTTTTTTATTTTATTTTATTTACTATTTTTAATTTAATTTGAAGTTTTAATCCAATTAGCATATAGTAGAAGTGGATTTTCCTAGAATATTAATAGGTTTTAGCAATATGGGTTGGGTCGGGTATGGGTCACTTGATTTACACTCTGAGAATATGGGCCAAAAACGAAGTTAAATGGGTCAAATATGGGTCAACCCATACCTGACCCGACCCACCAATTTGTCACCCCAAGACTCGCTCAAATATAGGCGAAGGGGCAACTTAAGTACCAAAATCGAGAAAAAAAAAAAGAACACTTATTACCAACGATAAGAATTTATGGATAACTAGCTAATGTGATTTTTTTTCGATGAGAATTTTAAATGATGTGACATTTCTTTAAAAAAATTATTGACGTGACATTTTTAAATTAATTTATATTTTCTATATAGATTTTTATTAATTTTATTCAATTTTTAAAATTAGATTTAAAACTAAAAAATAAAAGCTTACATTTATTTAAAAACAAAGCTATAAAAAGGAAAATGGCAAGGCTCGTTGGTGGGCACTTCTGCCACCACCCATCGCTACCCCTCGGTGATTGTTGCCGGCCTTGGGCGAAGCCTCATAGACCCTAGGGGACGGCAAGCAAGCCTCGTTGAGCTTGAGCTCAAGCGCTCGAATCTGGGGGACATCCGCAACCATCACTCGACCAGGGCAAGGCCTTGCCAGCCCCAAACCCTCGCCTGGGGTTGGCGAGACTCGGGACAACTTAGGGCTTGCATGATAACGTTTCATTTCTCCCATTTCGTTCTTTTGTTTAAAAAAAGAACATAAATCCGTTTGGTAAAACTTTTGTTCCCGAGAACAAATTTGGAATGTAAATAAAAACAAAAAAAAATAACTTCTTGTTTCTGGGAACAATTTCTAGAAATAAGCCAATTTTTTCTTTTCTTTTTTTCTTTTCTTTTTCTTGCTTGTTGCGGCCTTGGGTGGTCGCTTGCCAACCGCTGGCCACCTTCGGCCGACCGCCGGCCGTCGCCGACCATCACCCCATTGGCGGCGACCATTCGCTGCCGCCGTCTAATCGTCGTC
Source organism: Eucalyptus marginata (assembly GCA_014182565.1). Classification (NCBI taxonomy): domain Eukaryota; kingdom Viridiplantae; phylum Streptophyta; class Magnoliopsida; order Myrtales; family Myrtaceae; genus Eucalyptus; species Eucalyptus marginata. The sequence continues at coordinate 23,316,121 of CM024585.1, read as the reverse complement.
ACTACCACCCACATCCCATCGGCCACCCCCGACCTCCGATGACCACCATCAACCGCCGTTGTCGGCCGCCGTCGCCCGTCGCCCGTCGCCCGTTGCCCATCGCCCGTCGCCGCCCCTCGTCGCTGTCGCCACTCGCCGCCCGCAGCAGAGACCGCTGACCACCGATCGTCTCCACCGACCGTCGCCAACGGACAGGCGGCCGCGGGAGGCAACGGCCGGTGGGCTGTGGGCGGCGATCGTGTGGCGGCGGTTGGCGCGACGGGGCGGCGCAGCGGCGCGGTTGGCGATCGGCGGTCCGTGAGCAAGAATAAAAAATACAAAAATACAAAAAATAAAAAATCGTACCAAACACATTTATATTCTTTTTCTATTTCAAGAATAGAAATTTTGTGTAATTACCAAACACCTTATTTTACTTTAAAATATTTCCCTGAAGTAGAAATAGAAAAGAATTATTTCTAAAAAGAAATTGTTCCCCGGTCAAGAAACGTTACTATGCGCACCCTTAAGTACTAAATTGGGGGAAAAATAAAGAACACTTATTACTAATGATAAGAATTTCTGGACAATCAGCTAATGTGATTTTTTTCCGATGAGAATTTTAAATGATGTGACATTTCTTTAAAAAAATAATTATTGACGTGGCATTTTTAAATTAATTTATATTTTCTACATAGATTTTTATTAATTTTATTCAATTTTTTAAAATTAGATTTAAAAAATAAAAAGAAAAGTTAAAATTTATTTAAAAAACAAAGCTATAAAAAGGAAAATGGCAAGGCTCGTTGGTGGGCACTTCTGCCGCCACCCATTGCTACCTGTCGGTGATTGTTGTCGGCCTTGGGCGAAGCCTCACTAACCCTAGGGGAAGGCCGGCGAGCCTCATTGAGCTCGGGCTCAAGCACCCGAATCTAGGGGACATCGGCAACCATTGCTCGACCAAGGCAAGGCCTTGTTGGCCCCAAACCCTCGCCTGGGGTTGGCAAGACTCGCCCAAATCAGGCGAAGGGGCAACGCCTCATCCAGATGTAGCGAGCCTTGCAAGCCTCAAGCACGAGCCTAGCAAGGGTCATCAACCTCAGGTGAGGGCCGACGTTGCCTAGATCTGAGTGTCCAAGCCCGAGCTTGGTGAAGTCGCTAGCCCTTTCAACAATGGGCAGCGACCAAGATAGAAATTGAAAACGTCACTTTAAGGCTTTTAATTTGGGGAGGATGAAATCGTTTTAGACAATAATTGTTAAGTAGTGGACATTCCGACGAGGCATATAAACCGATTTTATTAATAAAATATTACCATATCAAATTTCCGACGAGTCATAACCATATAAACCGATTTTATTAATAAAATATTACCATATTAAATTTCCAACAAGTCATAGCCATATAAACCGATTTTATTAATAAAATATTAGCATATCAAATTTCCAACAAGTCTCGCCAAAATTGACATGCTCAAAGCCTCAAATATCCAATTTTCAAAATAGTGATACTTAAGTGTACATTTGGAAGTTTTGGAAGTTTTGATTACTTATGTATCCCAATGCCAAGTTGTGACACTCGAGGTATTCTCCGCCCGTAGTACCCTCACAACAATTTCCGCATAAGCATGCTTTCTGAATTGGCATCGTCAAGTAGCCCATGGGCTACAGTCGCATAACTCTCTTTCTCCCCTGTATGCTGGGGGAAAAAATAAAAAAGCAATTAACCCACGACACCCATAAATAAAGCAAATGGGGTGCAATAAGTTTTACCATTACACGGTAGCACCTAGAATAGAACCAGGAGCAAGGAGGCCCTTAGACAAAAAATGGTTTCGAGCGCTATCAAAACCCAGAAACTAAAAGCTAAGGATTTTTCCAATGTGTTTAGTTGCAGCTGTCCCTCCAAAGAACATGAGAATCGCGCTAATCCTCCCTACAATTACAAGAAACGCAAGGCTACTACCGGAATCTGGTGTGCCTTAGATGAGACCCTGGCGCTGAAGATCGGTGTAAGTCTTCTTGTTATAGATGTTGCCTTCCCTGTCTTCGTACTCTTCCTCCAGATCTGGGCGCCACTTGTTCAGTCCTTGCCTCTCCTGTATTCTCTCCCAGAGTTCTTGTGCTTCCTGCACGATAGTGGAAGCTCCACTCAGTCATCTTTTGGGTCAATAAAATGATGCGTTTTCCAAGATCATGGCCACGCATCTTCAAAACCAGGCCATAAAGACAAAATAAAATGTGGATTTCTATGGTGCTGGCATGGCCAATCTTCCCTCACTCAACCTCATTTAGGCCTCATAAGAAGCAAGTAGGCAGATGATGCATATTTAATCTAGTTCATTCATAGTTAACATATTCTCTGATACTTCATACCAACTGCGTAACAGCTTTTATTGAACAAAAACAGCATCAACATCAGTACATTCCTAGATCTCTTTCTTACTGGAATTAGAAAACCACTAAGTTCATGCTTATCACCAGCAAATGATTTCTATGGACTTGATAGTTTTCTAGTTAGAAAACAAGATATCTCAGCGATAAGTTCAGTCAAAGAGAAGTTTGAAGGGTTTTACCTGGATGGATGTAATCTCGTTGAAGTTCTTTGTATTTGGAATACCAAGACAGCGCATGCCATGCTGATGTCGCCATTCCTTAAAATGCCGCTCAAAAGCCCTCCGTCCCCAGTAACTGTGGTTGCCGCATATCTCGCATTTGAATTCCTGAGAAATATACTTGTCAGACACCACCTCAATAGAGAAAATATATCATGGCTTCGGGATTTCATTCTTCCTCTCATTTATAACCTGCATTACTTGTGCAAAATCACAAGCCACCATCTCAAGGCAGCAGGCAGGCAAGGGATATCTTATCTTGCCCAGGCGGAAAGGAAAGAGAAGTGCCTCTAATTCATAAAAGCCAGTAGATTTTGGTATGCACAAGGCGAAAATTGAAAAAGTTAAGGACTGTACAGCATCCACCATTTTAAGTGTAGCTTGAGAAAGGAATCAAAGATGGATGGAGAAGAGAATAGTAAGATGAGAGGTATGGCTTATCGCATTCAAAATAAAGGCACACCTGACCAAGACCGTGAAGCTTATAGAGCCAGTAAGGTATAGGTTTCCCATCCCAACCCATTGGCAATTTGAGGGGGTTATATATCTGTTGCTCATCATCATCACTTTCAGTGTCAGCTTGTGTCTCTTCCTGCATGCCATTCCCAATTCATCAAGCAATAGTAAACAATGATAGAATAGACCAAAACCCAAGCAACTTACCTACTTCAAACAACTCCCAATCAACAACACAAGATGTGAATAAACCCTTGCAAATATGAAATTAAAGACTTCTAAGAACATGCTCCGTTTTAAGCACACAGCACGTGTTTCTTAGCTAATTACTGGCAATTATAGTACTGAGATCTATCTCACTCAAATAGGTCTACTCAAGTTTCAATTGCAAATTTTCTCAAAATATTTCTGAAGCCAATTGGAAAATTGCCTATTACCAGGCAGTTTACACACTCGCTACTCCAGTAGCATGAGAGGTAAGAGGGGAGTAACCTGCTAACATGCACAAGTGCAAATAGAAAAACCAGCTTCCATGTGAGAAAAGCTTGATTAAGTTTAGGATGGTAATGACTAATTCGGCCACAGCAAGACATCACATACATGGCCAAAATTAATACATACAGTACTTGTTCCCAAGGTCTTCAAGTGCTGCAATATCTATTATAAACTGGAGATAATAAAGAATTTCCAAAGTCTAAAAAGGGGTAAGTATAAGCACCTCCTCACGTTCTGCTTCCATTTCCTCATACGTCAGAGCTTGCTTTTTCTCAACATTTTCTTTTGTTCGAGTAATTGTCTGCAAAATCCAAAGAACATCAACACAGAAACATCAAGGCGAGAAATTAAGAGGCCAAGTTTTTCCCCTCTACTTCTTTCTGTATTTTTTTTCCAAATTTTTTTTCTTTTTTGTTTTGTTGTGTGCTTGGTTGGGGTTTTTTTTTTTTTTGGGGGTGGGGGGAGGGGGAGGAGAGCGGTTGTACATTTCCTCACATTCAAATATGGACACTCATGCGGCTATATCTGGTTGTAAGCACATGAACATGTGTGCATGAGTTAAGTATTTACAATGAAGGAAAAAATTACATAAGAAATGTGTGCCATCCACACATACGTAATTACAAATAAAACTGAGCCTATCTCCATACATAACTAGGTTACAAGATATTTCTAAATATCAATGAGTGGGAAAACTTCAAAGGTACATCACTCACCTCCTCAAGCAGCGAGCAGAGTTTTTTCAGTTTAGCCTCCATCAAAGCAATATCTTTCCCATTGTCCGTCTGTTGGACAGCCACTACACCATTCTGCTCTGACCCACGAGAACCTTTAGCAAAATGCTTTTTGTCCAACTTATCAAGAGGTGTATGCTGCACAAATTGAATAAATAACATTAGAAAAATAATGATGACGTCAAAACATAGCGAACTCAAACCGGCTCACACTAGGAATAAATATCATAGCTTAGATATAAACCCACCACTTATTGATGTTAGCATATATTACACTACCAACTGCATGCAAACCAATCATGAGGGCAGAGTTACCACAAAGAAAAAAATATTAATGATTAGCAACGCATTTTTGACCAGCATGACAATAGCCATGATCCGTCCTAAATATGATGGGGCAGTCTACAGTTGAAAGCTTTTGCCAACTCAATTCACACAAGCAGACTATTTTTTTTCCAAGATCAGTACCAAATCTCTAAAGAAACTGTCAGCAAATTCTTCTGTGAATATAATTCTGCTTGATCAGAATTAAATCTATTTTTGCCATAAGTATCAGTATTTTTTGGTTTTCAGTACAGCTTGGCTTCTTCTTCTGTTTTTCTTTTGGTCCATGTGTAGATCAGAAAGATTATTTCACAAAAAAAGCCACCAACGAAATGAAGGATTAAGGATTAAGAACATTAGAAGTATACACAAGCACACTTGATACATCCACATAAGTATAAATTTATGTATCTTGCTGCACATGAGCACCTTACCTTTGTAAGGAAGAGTCTCTCAGCACGCTGCTGAACTGTGCCACCTGATTTTAATCCCAAAGCTGCCAATGCCTGCCAAATCACAATTAACCATCAAATGATGTGGAGTAGAGTTTGAATTATCAGCCAAAAGAAAAACAACATAAAAGCTTTCCTAGTCCAATGTACACAATGTAGCAATGAAAAATATAAAAAAGTTGCTCAAATTCCAAAAATGTGAGCATTTCCAATACAAGCCATAAGTAAAGGGCAGATCAACGGTTGGGAGCTACAAGACTTTCACGATTTCAAATTCAACTAAGCCAACAATGCAGACAGATAGCTCCAACAAGGCACTATCTAGCTCAGAGCACAGTTAGGATGACAGACCCCTGGGCCTGGGTTCTGTACTTGCCTGTATCCAAATTGGGAATACAACTTGCCTTCACCCCAGGCTTAGGGTCACCTATCAAAAGAAAAATAAACAAATAAATAGATAGACAGGTTTGACTACCACATTGTAATTTATATAGATTACTTTGTTCAAAGTGTCAAAAGAATGACCATTTATATCCAGCTATCTTACATGAAAGTTCTGTTAAAAGAAGCCACCACTTCAGACAATTCCCAACAACATGATATGTTGGATGACGGAGATTATAGCATTTGCACACAATTTTAAGCTCTCAGTAAAAAAATTTCAAGTTTTACTTTTGGCAAAAGAACTTTCAAGTTGACTACCATTAGAAATAATGCCAAGAACAAAAACATCCGCTTAAAAAGCAATAAACTAGCAATTCATCATAGCTATTAATAACACAGAATGGAATGGGAAAACGTCATTGCCCAAATGACACATCTTGCACAAGTTGCTAGCTTTAACCAACCAAAACACCACAAAGTCACAAACAACAATTACGTCTTTTACCACCAAGCTTGTCACTCTGCTAAACCACACTCATGCAATTGAACTGATTACGGCAGAGACATAACAGAATAGAGAAACAAAATCATAAACATGACCAATCACAAAAAAGCTGTAGCAATATAAACAAAAGATTGGGATGAATCAATTTTACCTCTTTTAACTTCTCAGGCCCAACTTCCATCAGTTCCTCGACAGAGCTATAATAGTCCAGGTCAATCACCGTATTCTGCAATGGAGCATGTCCATTTTCTTGACCCCCATTCTCCCACCCTTCAACTTTGTTATCTGCCCATGCTTCTTCAAAATCGCCCTCAACCTGCCAAATTACATCAATAACTCTTATTAAACAAGCAAATAAAAAAGACACAGTCACCATTTTGAAAGGATGGCTATTTATGGTTGATGAATTGCCAAACCACTAGATTTTGATACCTCAAGGTTATTAGTTTTATTTAAAAACTAAACAACCGTAGAATTTAACCTAGAGGATCACACAAGAAATCTAAATTGAAACGGCAGCACATTTATTCCATTGACAGAACTCACAAAATATAGGCAATAAACAACCATAATGACTCAGAAAATGAAATTAAACATATAAAGAATCAGACCTTTGCAAATATCCTATCCAGATCTTGCAGAGGCTCTGTTCGCTGAAAGAAATATACAAGGTATTCCAGAAGATTTTCCAGATATTCTTTATACTGCCTGCGCCAGCCATGCAAGCAAGATATGCATCAACTACAGCATCAGAACAAAAGAACTACTCGATCTCCTGCCAAACTTTTGATTAAAAAGAGAATCCAAAATTACCTTGTTAATTTCAATTTCCTAGAAATCTTCTCTGGTTGCGAGAAAACATCAAGATAAGCAGAGTACTCGATGGGCTCTCCAAATTTAACATTGATGTACTGATGGTACAATTCATGCAAGTCCAGGTATCGGCCAAAAGCTTCCTGAAACAGGAAGAAATATGTTAGCTTGAAGGGAAGTTCAGAGCCACAATCCTGCACCTTAAAGCAAATGCAGGAAAATTTCAATTTGAGAAAAATTTTCCTTCCTATACATTAAATCCAAAATCTTGTCTTCCAATTTAACATTAATTTTAAAATAAGAGGCATTGAAAAAACCAAAAGGATTGCGAACTGGATGAATCAATCAGAAGACGTAATCTAGCCGATCCAATTTGCTAGAATATCATACAAGCTCTGCATCAACTTGCAACAGAGAGAAAAGAATGGAAGGAAAAGAGGATACAATATGTCACGAGATTTTTTTTTCCTTTTTCTTTTAGCTAGATAAGAGCTCCATCCTAGACAAAAAGACAGGACGAACCAAAAAAAAGGCAAATTTAAAAACATCGTGCAGGCAGGCAATGAAGCATACATTCCATATGATTCAAACTAAAAGACAAGACACAGCACGGCAACTCATAACTAAAACAAGCATTGCTAAAGAGGAGGCGAAGGCACACCTCCCCGCTGAACTCAATTTGAGGTTCCTCCTTCAGAAGCGCCTCGTACTCCTCATTGGCATCGACAACACGAGCAGCCGGGTGCTTTCTATGGTACTCTCGTATCTGAAAGAGACAACAAATCTTAAATTATCACCTCACGAATAGCCGCCGAAAAGTTACCTTCGGAAATTTATTATCATATACATTTAACTCCCTTCTCGCGAATCACGAAGCGAAAAATTATGGATCCGTATCGCATTAAATACGCAAGCGAACACTCGAGGGGGAACGGATTACCTCCTTCAGCCTATCATAAAAGGCACTGAAGACGTTCGTTCCCGTGGCGGTCTGGCCTCCCAAAGCCGCGATCTCGTCTTTCCTAGCATTATCCTTATCTGCATATACCTCAATCTGAAAACGAAAATTGCAGGAGAAAATCAGTGAGCGCGAAATGAACTCATGCGGCCGCTCAGAATCACAACGCAAATTCACAAAATCCACAATTCGACCGAAACACTGTCGCTTCCCGTGGATACGCTAAAACCGGAATGAGCGAACCGGAAGCACGCTCGGCAAGAGCGCGGGCGAGGAGGACTCACGAGTTTCTCGGTGGTGGCGGCGACGGTGTCGATCATGTGGCGGACGCGGTGGCTCTGGAAGAGGCGGTCCTTGCTGCTCGGCGGCTCGTTCTGGAGGTCCTTGACGATGAGGCGCTCGAGCCGCTCCACCTCCTCGTGGGCGGCGCGCGTCACCTCCAGCAGCGTCGACGACATCCTCTCCGGGAAGGGGGCCGGGCCGCGGTCGAGCCGGTGCGGCGGGGAATCGCGATCGGGGGATTTGGGGGTTTAGGGTTCCGAGCAAATGGCGGAGAGAGATGGGGGAAGGGGACGCTCGCTCGCGTCGGTAGTGAAGGGATGATGGAACGACGTCAAAGCAAAACGACGATGTAAACGCCGTCGTTTCGGGCCGTGTGTAATTTTGCAGTTTTCTAGAATTATCCACATCGAAAAAGGAAAAAGGAAATTTGCTATTCAAAATTAAATACTTTCCGGAAAAGTATTTTTCCAGAATATGGTTAGTATTATTTTGTTTTGTGATGTGTGATTGAAAATATTTTTTAATGTTTGGACTCTATAGGAAAATGATTCTAATTTCATGACTTTATTTTTGATAAAAAGTCAAATTTTAATTAATATTTATTTTTTTAAATCACATTTTAAAAATTTTATGTCTTTTCTTTTTCCCCTTCATTCGCCATGACCAACCAATGATGGCCTTAGGCAAGCTCCTCAAGATCGAGCGAGCCGGCCTTGACAAAGCTCAAGCTAACCTAGATTTGGTGAGCCCCAACAGCCCAAGCTCCTTGGCCTTGGTGAAGCCTGACATTGTTGGGATTGAACAAGCCGCAAGCTCATCGCCCCATGTTAAGGCCAATTGTCGAGTTGCTAACCGTCATCGAGGCACATGATTTGTCATATCTCGAAATTTGACTCATATTTCCAAATATATTAAATATTATTTCATTGATACACTTATAGTTATTTTACTATGAACTGATCACTCATTAGTTAATTAATTTATTTGGTGAGGCTATAAAGGGTTAAAACGCAAAAAATTAGAGAATTTAATCAAGGATTAACCGTTCGACTATAAAGATCGACGAGGGTCAATATATGTTATTATAAGTCAATTAACGAATGGACATAAACCGATTCAATAGAATTACGTAGTTGATTTATGGGTGGTTCCACATTATTGTGATATTCACGTTAAACGACAATAAACCAATTTTCTACTGATCTTATACTCAAGGTACGTAATTGAACTCCCACAATTACATGACAACTAAGAGTCATATACGATTCGAAAATGCATAAATGTGGATAAAAAATTATCAAACACGGGTCAACCGCATGAAAACCCCTAAAAGCCACTTGATAATTTAGGTCGTACTAAAGTCACATTTGATCAATTTTAACCATAAAATTTAATTCGATTTCGTGTATCAAACTTTCAAGGATGTCAAGACTAATTTATTGGACATCCCCTCATTATTCGTCGAATTATCAACAAGTCCAAAATTTTCATAAATGGAATTATTGGACAAAAATTGGACATCAAAAAGAAAAGCCAAGCCAAGCCAAGCCCATTTCAAGTCCATTTAAGCAAAACGGGCCCAAAGGCAAATTTCGAAATTTTGGTCAAAATATGTGAAATGACCGAAATGCCATTGCATTTATGGACTAAATGACAAAAAAATTAAAGGAAAGGAAGTTATGGTTTTAGGGGATTTTGTGGATTTTCTAATTATGAAAATCCTAAAAAAATCTCTCTCTCTCTCTCCCCTCCCTCTCACGCCACGGCCTTCTGCGCACCCCCTATCTCTCCTTCATTTCTTCTTCTTCTTCTCCTTCATCTTCCCCATTTCCTTTCCCTTTGCTCAGTCGAACTCATCCCCCGCACTCTCTCCATTTGCTTTATTTTCTTCAACTTCTCCTTCTTCTTCTTCTTCTTCCCTCATTTGCCGCAAGCCATGCCATTCCTCACCACCGTTCTTGCCACCGTGTATTGCCACCATCATCCACCACTTGATCGCTACACCGCCATCGCCACCACTGCCGAACCACCAAGCCCAAGTCGCCCCTCAAGTTTGCTGAACCATTGCCGTTTGTGTCACCATTTGAGCCATGAGTGTCACACCCTCGATACCGTTGCGCCGTCGTCGAAAACTGTGAGTTAACTCATAATCCTTGATTAGGGAGTTAATTATGTTTAGGGGTAGGTTTAGTTTAGGGATAACGGGGGTTAGTGTTAGTTGAGTTTGATCAATGATGGATTAAATCAAGACTAATAAGAGTTAGTCTTAATTAAGGATGGTTAGTTAAAGTAATTGTGGTTAGGTTAATTAACCATAGTTGGATTAAAGTAATCGTGGTTAGGTTAATTGACCGTGGTTAGATTAAAGTAACCGTTAGGGGTGAGCACCAGTCTAGGTTCAATCCTACACCGGCCCAACCTTGCCAGTCCTAATTTGATTCCTAGGGGAAATGGATCGGTCCTTGTTCCTAGGATCCTTGGATAGTATTGTGCGGATTGGTTCTCGGTCCTAGGAGTTTAGGGTTAGTCCAACCTGAACCAATCCTCATTGTATATATTACATACAATATATCTAAAATATATATTATATATTATAATATTTATATATATATATATAGAAAACCCTAAATTAAACTGCGTCAACAGTATTAAACGATTCATTAGTGAGGAGTCCAAATAATTTTACATTGTTCTTTAATAGTTTAGATTTTTAATGTTTTTTATGGCATCAACATCTATAATTTACAAAGAAGGAAAACGTCTATGTGAGACCCACCTCGCGGTGGGACGCTTGTTCGGTTGCGCCCTGCCCTTCATCCAGGGAGGGAGGGGTTCAAACTCCGCGCCCGATTGCGCAACTTAAGTGGAGTGCCATGGGAGGTGGGCCCCTACGCTAGTACTCCCCTTGGTTTGCGCCATGGCACCGCCGGGCCATTTGTATGATGGTTCCTGTGGTCATAAAAAAAAAAAAAAAAAAAAAGTCCATCTGAGGAGTTCTCATGGCATCAAAAACGACATAACAGCTCCTCATGATATCTTTTTTCTCTTATGTCTTATTTGTCCTCTTAGTCTTCAATTTGCCAAAATCAAAAGCAACAGCTTCCCCGCTTACCACTTGACACTTGCCTCGCTTGCTTCTAGTCGCTCGCCCCACTTGTTGTTCACCGCTTGCCCTGCTCACTGCTCGATGCCCGCCCCATTTGACGCTTGTTGCTTGCTCTACTCGCCTCTCTTCACTGACCTTGCTCGTCACGCGAACTCATTGGGCCGGTCTAATCCTTGGTCGCCTTTTTAAAGAGTATAAAAAACGAAACAAAAAAATTATCGATTAGTTTCGGGTTGACCTTAGAACTGGATCAAACCCGTTGGGTCAGTCCGGTCCGGTCTCGGTTTTAGATTCAATAGGGTCGGTCTTCGATTCCAAAAATTGAGGACTAACACTGTATAGGTTGGTCCTAGAGTTAGAGGGTGGACTGGCTAACCCGAACCATGCTCACCCTTAGTAATCGTGGATAGTTAAAGTAATCGTGGTTAGGTTAATTAACCGTAATTAGTTTAATTAAGCGTGGTTAGCTTAATTAATTATAGTCAGTTTAATTAACTGCGGTTAATCTTAATGAATCACAGTTAAAGTAATTAACAACGATTAGTCTTAATTAATTATTGGTGATCTTAATTAATCATGATTAGTGTAATTAATCGATGTTAACTTAATTAATCGTGTTTAGCGCTAATTAATCGCGATTAATGCAATTAATGACAGATTTTATGTTTGATTTATTGGATGAAATTACGCATAATTCTAATTATCTGAGCTTGTAATGCCATGATGCTTAATTACCCATATCATGTATTGTAAATGCTATTTTCAAAAAAGGTTTTACCGGTAAGAAAATGGCAAATTTAAGGTGTCGTTTTTGGACGCCATGTTTTACATATTAAATAGGACCATTGGGTTTAAAAATATAAATGTGCAAAATTTGGCGAGTTGATTTTAAGTACGTGACCACGTGCGATTATTTTATCGGAATTTTAAGTGCAAAGATTTTCCGAAGTTTGTTATTTGAACACGAATTCTTTTATACTGAGTTGATTGACGACATATAACATTTGCTTGAGTGTTGGCGTACTTGTGTGGTCACTTAATTGAACTCGTCACCCAACGGGAGTTTGGAGACGATGTCCAATGTTTATCGGATGCTTGGCGAGGGTCCAGATGTCAAGTCACAGTTAAGGCCGAACCAATACTCTTTTATGAAATATTGTCTAGGGGCGAGTTCTAGTCTTCTAGATGATGTTGTGCCCGATAAGGTGGAATGATGCCTGGTTATGCCGGAAGACTGCCAACCCATGTGTTGGACATGGCTCGAGGGGTCATAATAATTAGAACAAGTGTGAATGATTGCAATGCTTTATGCCTGATTATGGGGTAAAACTATGAGGCACAGTATGAGACAGGCCAAAACGGGTTTTACTTTATAATCGGAACTCGTGTAGATGCCTGGTGCATGAGAGTTATGTGTTTGATTATTGATTATATTTATTGCATTGATGATGGCATATGTAATATACTAATATACATGAGTATGCCAAGACAATGTAAGTTTGCATATTGTGCACGTTTAGACTGCCTCCGAGTCAAATTAGCGTCCTAATTGAGGTTTAGGAGATTGACTTATTGAATTTATATCTCACTCCATTGTTGTTTAAATGTTTTCAGGCTCGTAGCATGGAGAATCATTGCGTGCGGTTGGGGGCCTCAATAAACCAAGACGTGGTCGTGCTTGGCATCCCCTTTGGTTGGTCTCGTCGTTAGTGAAGTTTTAGGTTAACCCTAACTCTGTAGGTTTTGGAGATGATCAGTAGGAAATGGCCGTAGAAAGGCTTGCAATTATTAAATTTAATAGGATTAACACCTTTTTAATGAAAGTGCTGCTTTGGAAAATGTTTGCTATGTTTATACTATCCATGTTTGTTATGATTGATTGTGTGTTATTTTATAAATACTTCCGCTTACGTTAATCCGAAAGATAAAAAGAATAGGTTAGTGATGCGTCATGGGATGTCGCTACTAGTGGACCGTTGAGAGATGTTCGTGCGCTTGGGGGTTTGAGGCGGGCAAAGGAAGAAGGAGAAAGGTAAAGAAAATGAAGGATGAAAAAATTATTTTAAATTTATTTTTTAAATATATATTTTTATAAGAATAAATGTTTCATTAATTAAGGACCTAAGATAAGGAACTTTTCGAAAACCTTTTCTACTCTTTCGAAAGGAAAATCATATTCCCGAATTTAAGTTTTGATAAGAAAACATTTTTTTTTAAGATTAAAGCGAATCAACCATCTAAAAATAAGGAAAATGTTTTCTTGAATGATGATTTCCGCGAAATAAACTTATTCTACAAAAATGAATGATTTAAAAATATATTTCCGAAACAGATGGCTTACATTATTTGCAAAAATAAATAAATAAAAATATTTTTATCATCTACAATAATATTTAAACATAAATAGTTTTAAATTATGAAAACAGTTTTTATTGATGAATTATTTCGAATGACACATGCAATCATTTTAAAAAATATATTTTTTAAATTATTTAATTTTTTTGAAATAAACAGAGTCTAAAATTTATCTTAGATTTAAGTCAAAATTGATACTGGCCCTGACATAGGTGCAACGTGCGTGCATGACTGTTCAAGCATTATTTTTGTTAGTGAGCCTTGCTAGTCTTATGAATATTGATTAATTTCGCTAGAGTAAAATTGCAATTAACTCATGTCCTGAAGAAACTCTCAAAAATAAAACTAAAAATTACGCCTATTTTACGGAAAATGAATTATTTAAAGAATATTTTAAAGAAAAATAATAATTTAAATCATTTGCCGAAAAGTTCGGATAAAAATATTTTTGTTGTTTGCGAAAATATTTAAACATGAATTATTTTAAATAATAAAAATATTTTTATTAATTAATTATTTAAAGCGGTATAATAAAATCACTTTTTAAAAAAGATACATATATTGCAGATCATTCGATCTGTACGAACAAACGAAAATATGATATGAACATGAAGATCCCCTTTTTCGCAAATTTATTTCATTTCTTTTATTCACTCTTTACCATTTTCCATTCGTAAAGTATTCTCTCTCTCTCTCTCTCCTCCGCGCACGATCTCTCCTCTTTCCTTCGGACTCTGCGCAGAGGAGCTTTCCCCCTTAATGCGAAGCGCGAATCCGAAGCCGCAAGCTCCGAGCTCCGACCGCAATGTGGAAGCTGAGCCAGTCGTTGTTCGGCGGAGAAGAAGAGGGCCAAGACGAAGTCTTGGCTGAGGACTCAGATGGAATCTGCTCTCTCTCTCCTATGCAGGTCAAGCTCCCTCTTTTCTTCCTCCTTTTCGGCCGATTGGTCCGATTCTGCGCAGACCCATTTCTTGTATGATCGTCCCCGTTGATGCTGTTTCTGGGTTTTTCTCCTTGTGCCGGGGCGGGGGTGGAGCAGAGGGTCTACGCCTTCGGAGCGTGTCTTCTCGTCGGCCTCGTGTGCATGTTCCTGGTAAGATTCACGCACCATCTCAGTGGATTCATGTCAACTGCTCATCGTCGGGTGTCGAAATTGTCTGTGCTTTCTGGGTAATTTGCAGTTCGGTAATTTCGCAAGTCTGCATTCCATCTGGCCACAATGCTGCTGCGTTTCTGCTTTCTGATAATACGTCGAATTGTCATGTCCGATGTTGCGCCATTGTCTTTGGCTTGCTCGGAAGTGAAAAGATTCAGAGCGAGAATGTTTTTTTATTTTTGGGAACCATTCGTGGTGGTGACACATGAATTTCGAATGTGATCTTTTTCCGCCTTTGGAATTTTTCCCATTGGCTGAAACTTGGAGCTGCAATACTAAGATTTGTTTCCTTTGACTTCACGTATCACAGTCCTTGATTGTGTTTGCGAAGCCCATCAAATTTGCCGTCGTTTTCACCTGTGGCAACCTTTTGGCCGTCGGCAGGTAAGTGAAATTGGTCATTGAGGATGTCTTAGCTCCATATTTCCTATTTCTAATAATTGGAAAGTTGCCTTCGCCGATCAATGTTATGCCCAACTTTGCATTCGTTAATTTGTCTAATTCAGTTTATATGAGTAAGCTCACTTTTACCCTCTCTCTCTGGGGCCTTCCCTGTGACTAGTCCCAGAGCTCGTTGATCATTCCTAAGAATAGAGAGAGGTTTTCTCTTGCAATCTGTATAAATTGTTCATCTTTTCTTGGACATGCAAGAGTTAAACCCTCCAACAATATTCAACCGTACTGGGTTTTGTAGATGTTGACCATATTATCTCACCACTTCAGTTTTTGTTTTCCCATGTTACCTCTTTAGATAAAAGAGCAAATGTTACTGCTATTGGTGCGCATGCAGCTGATTAGATCTATCTACATATCTCCGGGAATCACCCCATAGAATAAGTTGTCATTCTGGATTCTGACTTTTTTTTCCTGTTTGGCAGCACAGTCTTCCTTATTGGAGCTGGACAACAAATGAGGATGATGTTTGACTCAACTCGAGTCTTTGCAACAGCCATTTACCTTGGATGTGTCGTTTTAGCTCTCATCTGTGCTCTTTGGGTAAGCATTTGATCCTGTTAAGATGTTTCTATCATAGCAAACATAATTCAGGAGACACTGAGATGGATTCTTTAAGCTTCAAAGATTTCCTTAATCTACTTTTACTCCTATGGATTTTTTTCCTGCTAGTGGAGTATTTTCTTATGTGACTCTCTGCTTTGGAAATTGTTCCTTCCTCTGATGCATTATCTATCTGGCTATGCGGTATGCTTAACTTGGTTCTCCATGTAATTATTACTTGTAATTTGCTTGGATCTTGATTGAGTTGAAACTTTTTTAAAGCTCAACATTCCTATGTGGAATCTTTCAATGAAATAGTTGGAAATAGAGTTTGATATTGGAGCACTTCTCACAAAGCTTGCTGTCTATCCTTTCCCAACACTGCCCTTCAACATAAAATTTTTGGCACTGCTCATGAGAACTTTTGTGGATGGTCGAAACCAATCACTTCTGTATGGCCCTATGGCCTTGAGCATCTAGTGATCTCGTCCATTTAGTCTCTGATGGTGCTCTTCACTGATTTGTATTCTAGCTTTTGCAATATTCCCTAGGGGTGTACGGGCTTAAGTTACATCTTTGCATTTATCATGTTAAGACGAGGGCAGCTAGTCATATTCTCCCAAAATGTTCTTATTTTTTCATGATCCTAATTTGCAGATACATAGTAAGGTTTTGACCATTATAGCAATCATTATCGAGATCTGCGCCCTTATCTGGTAAGCCTGTTGTTTTCTTTTGTCTATTTGCTTTCTATCTTTGTGCCTTGGCATTTCTCTTGTTGTGACTCTTTGGGTCATGACTGAGCTATTGGTGATGAAAGATTATGTTTGGCTGTTTTCTGTGTAGCTCTGTATAATTTTTTTAGCTGAATAAAGGCTAAAGCATATACTTTGTTTGCTATATTTCAGGTACAGTTTAAGCTACATTCCTTTTGCCCGAAGAATTGTTTCTGATTTGATGGTTAGGCTTTGCGACACCGAGTTGTAGGGGAAGTTCCTTCGCCATTGGTTTATTATTTTATGCCTCGGGGTTTCTGGTGTGTGGTCATTTGGCTTGCTTTTCCTGAGCCTGTGATTGATGACTGGCTAATTCTCATATTCATTTCTTCATTGAACTGTCTGCTTTGGTTTCTTCAATCTGTTTTGCACCTGAGTTTTGGTCCCAAAAACTTTTGTAAGCTCATTGTTATCGAATTTTGTTGAGCCAAGGGTTGGTAATGATTATAATACAGTACATCTTTGGAAGAAGAAAGATTAGTCCACCAACACAAGCGAAGAACAAGCATATTCCAGATACAATATCTCCCTACCCCGTGTCAAATTCATTGGTTTGGAGATAAGAAACGACTCAAGGAGGTTTATTGTCCATAATGATTGCAAAATGAGACTCATGCATGGAATTCGTGTTTTTAACCACTCGGCTTGATCCGTAATGAGCAAATTTAGTCGAGGAAGATGATGCATACTGACAAATGTCCTTGTTCGAGGACAAGGGCCCGGAAAATAGAGACGGTGGCCTTTGGAAAGATCAAATTACAAGAAGCCAGAGCCCCGTTGGCCTGTGCTGAGAAAACAATGAGTTCAACTTCAGGAACTGCTTGTCTGATAAACATTCTTCGGATAGCATTTCGTGAAATAAGACTGTACAGACAAGGGAAGCCTTAAAGTTCGGCTTACTAATTATGTGCAAATACAAGGTTTCAGCCCCGAAGCCCCAGTCATATGATGTTGTTTGGGCTTGTGGTGGGCTTGACCCTTGTGAACCACCATCTTTCAACACCTCTAATCCAAGTTGATTTGAGAGATGATGACCCAAGGACAATCAATGAACAGTTACAAGCCTATATATGCCGAACAAAAGACCATTCCTGCAACTTTGTTTTGACAAATATCTAAGTGGGTACTTTTTGGCGTGGACTGGAGCATGCAGATTGCTGGGCCGAATCATCCCCAAAGTCCAAAGTACACCCAATCAAGTAGAGTTTCATAGCGAAGTCTTGTCCAAATCTGAGCCCCAGTCAACCCTTTTTTTCCGATCCGAAGCTTCTCTTGCTACAAGAAAGATCCCTTCAGATTCTCGTATATTCATTTGTGCCAACTACCTCCACCAAGAATCTCTCCAATTTGCATGCAGATGGGGAAGGACTTCTGCAGATGACATATAAGCAGGCGTGCTTATAGCAAGCAGGTGTTAGGTAATGGAAAAAGGCACGTTCTCTTGCTCGTAGCCCCTCTCTCCTTCCTCCAACCCAGAAGTGGCCCCTGTTTTGACATGAGGTCGCACCAACAACCCATGTGAAGTCGATACACAACAACCTCGGTCTGGTCCTGCTGTTTTTCACCTACTTCCATCATACCGCAATTGCTTCCTCAGCCACCAACCGTGCCCTTGCTTGCTAAGGTTGATCAACCTGTCATTGCCATTTTTTCATCTACTTACAACTTTGTCGTACATGATCGAATCCCGGTTTCCGATCGTATCCACTTGGACCATTCGGGGACCACTACCGCGATTCATGCTAGGATCGCAACTTCGCTCCTCGGATCCTCCTTTGTCAACCTTCGCTCTTGTCAATTGAAGAGATCGGCGGGCTCATAAAATCCACGCGAGACGTAATTCTCAGGCGTCAGGAGTTATAGCACGGAAGGCAACATAATAAATTAAAGGTGAACTTTTGCATTCCTTAAAGGTGAAAGTTATCATTGGGCGTGTAGTTCATACAAGCACAGTGAAAATGAAACCATGTGAATCTCATGCTGAGGGTTCATTTCATTAATAATAATAAAAAGAACAAATGATGGTTCTGGGTTCTTTCCAAAATGACTTTAAATTGATGATGCTGATGCAGCAACCTCCACTACAAGATTCAGCTAGAAAATATCTAAGTGGGTACTTTTGGCGTGGACTGGAGCATGCAGATTGCTGGGCCAAATCATCCCCAAAGTCCAAAGTACACCCAATCCAGTAGAGTTTCATAGCGAAGTCTTGTCCAAATCTGAGCCCCAGTCGACCCTTTTTTTCCGATCCGAAGCTTCTCTTGCTACAAGAAAGATCCCTTCAGATTCTCGTATATTCATTTGTGCCCACTACCTCCACCAAGAATCTCTCCAATTTGCATGCAGATGGGGAAGGACTTCTGTAGATGACATATAAGCAGGCGTGCTTATAGCAAGCAGGTGTTAGGTAATGGAAAAAGGCACGTTCTCTTGCTCGTAGCCCCTCCTCCAACCCAGAAGTGGCCCCTGTTTTGACATGAGGTCGCACCAACAACCCATGTGAAGTCGATACACAACAACCTCGGTCTGGTCCTGCTGTTTTTCACCTACTTCCATCATACCACAATTGCTTCCTCAGCCACCAACCGTGCCCTTGCTTGCTAAGGTTGATCAACCTGTCATTGCCATTTTTTCATCTACTTACAACTTTGTCGTACATGATCAAATCCCGGTTTCCGATCGTATCCACTTGGACCATTCGGGGACCGCTACCGCAATTCGTGCTAGGATCGCAACTTAGCTCCTCGGATCCTCCTTTGTCAACCTTCGCTCTTGTCAATTGAAGAGATCGGCGGGCTCATAAAATCCACGCGAGACGTAATTCTCAGGCGTCAGGAGTTATTACACGAAAGGCGACATAATAAATTAAAGGTGAACTTTTGCATTCCTTAAAGGTGAAAGTTATCATTGGGCGTGTAGTTCATACAAGCACAGTGAAAATGAAACCATGTGAATCTCATGCTGAGGGTTCATTTCATTAATAATAATAAAAAGAACAAATGATGGTTCTGGGTTCTTTCCAAAATGACTTTAAATTGATGATGCTGATGCAGCAACCTCCACTACAAGATTCAGCTAGTCGCAAGTCCTTTCTTGCAAATGATTTTGCCTTTTGAAAGGCACTACAAAACTCTTGGGCCTCTGTCAATCTGGTTTCAAGGAAGCATCACTCAACAGTTAAAAGAATCGAGTTCACACACGCAACACAGCTTTGCTAGATTTCCCCTCGCTTTTCGTCACCTCAACTGGGTCAGATCAGATCCGCAGAGAAAATTGGGAAAGAGAACTTGCTTTGGAATGTCTCGATCAACTTAGTGATGCCTGTAACGTCACAAAAACACCAAATGGCCCTTTTTTTTATTTACATGCTCTCTTTGTTTTCTTTATTGCAATTATATGGGAAGTTATAATAGCAAAAGTTTGGTTTTGACTAACAATGACTGGACAGCCCTCAAGTGGAAAGGGAACTGAAGCTTCATGGAAACATGCTGGCGATGGGAAAGCAAATAATCAAGATAGGGTTTTTGGGGTTGGTGGGGGTGGGAATAATCATCTCGTGCTAAGGTCGTTTCTCTTTGATAGAGGCCAATAAGAAAGAGCCCTGATTTATTGCTGAGATAAACTAGCAAGTCATATCTCCACACCCAATCATGTGCCAAACTGCACAGATGTGCATGTCATCAACTACCACCGAGCAACACTAAATATGCAAATTGGGGGTTTGCACACTACCTAAACCTGCTCTAGAAGATTAGCTACACATATGCAATCAAACTACTTACTTTGGATCATTAGAAACTCGATTTTATGTTGGTATTGGCAACGGTTACATAACTTTTCACGAAAATTGTTGAGAGTGCAACATAAGTACTTCACCTTATGCCAATAACTCACACGTGCATCTCAACACCCTTCTCCTCACGTGTGAGCTTAATATTAGGTTTGCTCCCCCTCTCTATCACAACTCACATGTGCAATCTCAACGATCTGTCCTTCACATGTGAACCTCCCCCAACCTTTCGGACCCAACCATGAGAGCTACATGAACGCTACCGCCGGGGCCCCTTCATGTGTGAGCCTCCTCTCACCTTTTGGACCTAGCCATGAAGGCTGCCATGAGGATCACATCGTTGTGCCACAACGCCGACCACTCGAAAATCAGGTTGATCACCAGATTCATTTTTGGAGATATTCACCAAATCTCGGAGCACATAATAAAAGCCTAATATCATGAAAGCTCAAGTTTGAATCCTGTCAATATATTTAGTTAAATAATTTTCACTTAAAAACCTAAGTCAAAAAGTTATGAGGTCAACTAAAATATATTAATTGCTCCGTATTACGCTCCAACATGGGACATCTCCGGGGCTATCCACGCGTGGATCCCAACAATAAAAATAATGAGTGGGAAGCTTCATAGGCAAATTACAAAAAGTCTGAAATGCTTTCGAGTGCTCATTGAGTAGGGTGGGACTATCATGCCGAGCAGCATCGCCAAGGATTCAGACCTTTTTCTCAAGATCGCGAATCACGAGCCGCGAGACTTTTTGACCACTACGGCGGATCGTGCTTAGCATTATTGGTGGTCAAGCCCGACAACCCCTTTTTTTAATGAAAGAGCATTAGCCGACTCTGCAGAATCAATTGCTTGAGACAAAACGTGCTCATTGGTCGCTCGAGTGATGCAATGAAGTGACGTTCCGACCCAGCTTTTGCAGATTATTATGTTTGGATGTCTCCGGTAAATGTGAACACGAGTGAACACGCATGCACGAGATCACTGAGATGCACCTTTTGATCAAGAGAAGATTATTGGAGGGCTTTACATGCAACGAGTACTCTGCCTTCGAGTGCTTCACATTGATTTTGACAAGAGGAACACTAGATGTTGTGTACCTTGAAAAAGACAGCAGAGAAAAGGGTCTACAGCGTCATAGTGATGTATCCAATGACCTCGTTTTTGGCCAATTCGATCTACGTCTTATAGCTTGTTGATCACACGATCCATTCTCATTATTGTGAACAGGATTTGTCAGCTCAACGGAGTTAAATGAATTCGAAGGTCACATCCCTCTGGTTAACACTTAAAATTAACCATACTATCATGTGCCAATTACATGGGTAAATGTCACTTCATGGTCAAATGGAATTATAAATATGCCTTGAGAATACTAGTGTATTATTGACTGTCGATAGATGTACCGAAGGAAATTGGCGGTCGACGATGAAGGAGCCATGTGTCCAACCATCATGATGTAAGTTTTGGAATGGTTTTGGTGGTAAACTTCGAAAGTAAAGCTTTCGAAAACATTAAGAAAGGAACCAGAATAGTGAGCAAAAGGAAGATGGTTAGTGATCAAAGACTCGGCCAAGGGAGTTATTATCAGCATATAAAGACACCATCGAAGTAGTTACAGAATGGATTGGCTAAAGAATAGGGAATGTGCTGAGAGCCAAAAGCGGCAATTCAAATTGATAACCGTTCAACGATTATGGGGCATCCCTATAAATACCTTGAGCCCTTTAGCGACAAGCACCCCCAACAACACATCAAAATCATTTTATCTTATAATTTAGTTATCCTAGCCTAGCCTAGTTTAATTGTAGTTTTAGATTTCTGTCATTGATTCAATTTCGACAAGTGTCAATATCTCAGATAATGTTGTTGATTAGATTATAATGCTATCTTACTATTCCGTGTCATCAATTAGATTCTAACGTTGTATCCTTGTACTCATCTAAGTGCAATGCCTCCCCAATGTTGTTTCTAGCATCCAGCTTCGTCGATTAGTTTCCGAAGTTGTGTCCTTGTACCCATCTAGAAGTAGTGCCTTCTCGATATTATTTCTACCGTCTAGCATCATCAATTAAATTTCAACATTGTGCCCTCATATCCATCTAAAAGCAGTGCCTCCCCGGTGTTGTTTTTACTGTCCAGCGTCGTTGATTAAATTTCGATGTTGTATCCTCATACCCATATAAGAGCAGCGCCTCTTTAGTGTTATTTCTACCATCAGATGTCGTCGATTAGATTTCGACATTGTTTCCTTGTACCCATCTAAGAATAGTGCCTTCTCAATATTGTTTCTATCATCTAGCATTGTCGATTAGATCCCGACGTCATATCACCCACTTGATCTTAGTTGATTCTCATTGGCGTACTAAAGTGTATTTGAACTAAGTCGTTAATTAGGTTCTAACACTTGTTATCATTAGTTCCAAATTTGTATTGAATGATTTCGTTGGATTCAAAACTATATATATAATTACATTTGAACCTCTTTGTCCAAAACTAGTACATAACCTAAGTCCCCTCAAAACAAAAAACCAAAAATAATATTTGGTGAAAGATATTTTGTCACGGGATTCGAAACCATCGAAATACCTCTCTACATTTTTAGTACAAAAATTTGTAAAATAATGTAAATTTGTTAGTTATCTTTATTTTTGGGAGATCACTAAAAGGAAATCCGAGTCCAGATTTGTTAATATTTCTAGTTAAACCCATGTTCACTCAAAAAAAAAAAAAATTTAATTCTGCATCAACTATAATATATTAGCAACTGTAGATTACACCATATCTTTGATGGTAAAACTTCTTTAACAAAAATTCGCACATGCATTTAAATGATCTACCTCTCGAGCTCCAATGTTATAGGGAAGGTCCCCTAATCAGATACCTTCTACATCAATTTAATTTTTGGTGAAAGATATAATTATATTTGATCCTCTTTATCCAAAACTACTACATAACCTAAGTCCTCTCAAAACAAAAAAACAAAAATAATATTTGGTGAAAAATATTTTGTCACGGGATTCGAAACCATCGAAACACCTCTCTACATTTTTAGTACAAAAATTTGTAAAATAATGTAAATTTGTAAGTTATCTTTATTTTTGGGAGATCACTAAAAGGAAATCCGAGTCTAGATTTGTTAACATTTCTAGTTAAACCCATGTTCACTCAAAAAAAAAAAAAACCAATTAATTCTGCATCAACTATAATATATTAGCAACTGTAGATTATACCATATCTTTGATGGTAAAACTTCTTTAACAAAAATTCGCACATGCATTTAAATGATCTCCTTCTCATGTTGAGCTCCAATGTTGTAGGCAAGGTCCCCCTAATCAGATACCTTCTACATCAATGTAATTTTTGGTGAAAGATATAATTACATTTGATCCTCTTTGTCAAAAACTACTACATAACCTAAGTCCCCTCAAAACAAAAAACCAAAAATAATATTTGGTGAAAAATATTTTGTCACGGGATTCAAACTATCGAAACACCTCTCTATTTTTTTTTAGTACAAAAATTTGTAAAATAATGTAAATTTGTTAGTTATCTTTATTTTTGGGAGATCACTAAAAGGAAATCCGAGTCCAGATTTGTTAACATTTCTAGTTAAACCCATGTTCACTCAAAAAAAAAAAAAAAACCAATTAATTCTACATCAACTATAATATATTAGCAACCGTAAATTATACCATATCTTTGATGGTAAAACTTCTTTAACAAAAATTCGCACATGCATTTAAATGATCTCCTTCTCATGTTGAGCTCCAATGTTATAGGCAAGGTCCCCCTAATCAGATACCTTCTACATCAATGTAATTTTTGGTGAAAGATATAATTACATTTGATCATCTTTGTCCAAAACTACTACATAACCTAAGTCCCCTCAAAACAAAAAACCAAAAATAATATTTGGTGAAAAATATTTTGTCACGGGATTCGAAACCATCAAAACACCTCTCTACATTTTTAGTACAAAAATTTGTAAAATAATGTAAATTTGTTAGTTATCTTTATTTTTGGGAGATCACTAAAAGGAAATCCGAGTCCAGATTTGTTAATATTTCTAGTTAAACCCATGTTCACTCAAAAAAAAAAAAAAACCAATAATTATGCATCAACTATAATATACTACAGTTATACCATATCTTTGATGGTAAAACTTCTTTAACAAAAATTCGCACATGCATTTAAATGATCTCCCTCTCATGTTGAGCTCCAATGTTGTAGGCAAGGTCCCCCTAATTAGATACCTTCTACATCAATGTAATTTTTGGTGAAAGATATAATTACATTTGATCTTCTTTGTCAAAAACTACTACATAACCTAAGTCCCCTCAAAACAAAAAACCAAAAATAATATTTGGTGAAAGATATTTTGTCATGGGATTCGAAACCATCGAAACACCTCTCTACTTTTTTAGTACAAAAATTTGTAAAATAATGTAATTTGTTAGTTATCCTTATTTTTGAGAGATCACTAAAAGGAAATCCGAGTCCAGATTTGTTAACATTTCTAGTTAAATCCACGTTCACTCAAAAAAAAATAATTAATTATGCATCAATTATAATATATTAACAACTGTAGATTATATCATATCTTTGATGGTAAAACTTCTTTAACAAAAATTCGCACATGCATTTAAATGATCTCCTTCTCATGTTGAGCTCCAATGTTATAGGCAAGGTCCCCCTAATCAGATACCTTCTACATCAATGTAATTTTTGGTGAAAGATATAATTACATTTGATCCTCTTTGTCCAAAACTACTACATAACCAAAGTCCCCTCAAAACAAAAAACCAAAAATAATATTTGGTGAAAGATATTTTGTCACGGGATTCAAAACCATCGAAACACCTCTCTACATTTTTAGTACAAAAATTTGTAAAATAATGTAAATTTGTTAGTTATCTTTGTTTTTGGGAGATCACTAAAAGGAAATCTGAGTCCAGATTTGTTAACATTTCTAGTTAAACCCATGTTCACTCAAAAAAAAAAAAAAACCAATTAATTCTGCATCAACTATAATATATTAGCAGCTGTAGATTACACCATATCTTTGATGGTAAAACTTCTTTAACAAAAATTCGCACATGCATTTAAATGATCTCCCTCTCATGTTGAGCTCCAATGTTGTAGGCAGGGTCCCCCTAATCAGATACCTTTTGCATCAATGTAATTTTTGAATCTCCATCTTATTGCAACAACCAAAACGCCCCCCTTCATCATTGGTCCCTTTCATTAGACAAAACCATTATGGCCCTCCTCAACACCATTTTACTATACCACAACACACCCCTTCACCATTAATCTCTTTATTCATTTTGAAGGCTGTCTAAAAAACTACATTACTCGGGAGATTCTTTTCTTGAGATGTTGATCGAACACCGATCCATATTGGGAGCCAAGGAATCAACCATAAATTCTAGTATCATTTTTTAGGAAGGATGATAGAAGCCTCACTCCTTCAATGAAAAGTACCAAAAAAGTCATAAATCAATTGTGTTGGAACCGATTTAGTTATAAACTATTCAATTGGGCCAATTTAATCATAAACGTTTTCAGATTGATACCAATTTAATCAATCCAGTCAATTTAAATTAGAAATTGCTAACATAGACGTTGGTCATGCCATGTAGGATGGCAGGCACATGGCACGGCCGATGCCAACATAAAAATTTTTAATAATATTTTGAATCTTTTTTTATTTTTTTCCTTTATTTTCCTTTTTCCTTTTGTCGATGGCCAAGCCACACCTGGACGAGGGCAAGGGCGATGGTGAGCACCAATAAGGCCCTGCTCAAGAACAACCCTTGCCTAAGCATGGCTCGGTGAGGCCAACCCTCGCCTGCCTGCTAATGGCCAATAACCGGCTATGGGCAAAAAGAAAAGTGAAGCAAATAAAATAGCATATATAAAAAAAAAATTAAAAAAATGTCTATGTCGGCGGTAGTTGTGCAACATAATACAATCGGCGGTTAGGTCAGCAATTTCTTGCTTAAATTGGTTAAATAGACTGAATTGGTACAAATGTGAAAATATTTAAAACTAAATTAGTCTAATTAAAAGGTTTAGAACCGAATTAGTACTAATACAATTGGTTTATACTTTTTTAGTACTTTTTGCATATTTAGTTTTCATTTATATTCACTCAAAAGTTTAAGTGAATGAAGTATTAATTACTTTACATTCCATTATATTTCCAATTTGATTCTCTTTCGAGATAACTCGTGCATACATTTCAATTGTTAAATTTCTCTCCTTTTTCTTTTTTCGCAACCCTAGTTTCTTTTGGAAAGGACAACCTATTTTTTCTTTGGCCCTTTTTCCTGATCGGAGAATCTAGATGCCAATGATTGAGGGGCATGTGCCTGGTGACACCTCTCTCTTCAAGAAAGGTGCACACATAAGGCAGGCTTTTATCCTGCAGATGTTTTTGCATACTTTCCTCGATTGAAAGATTTCAGAGAAGAGAAGAGAAGAGGAGTGATTTACAAAAGCACCTTATTTGGCTAATTTAAGTGAAAGGAAAATAGAAAAAAAATCAGAAAATCCCTTCGGAATTCCCACAAACGAATCTGCATCTAATTCTTATGTTTTAATTAATCTCGAGAAAAGCTCACGGCGGCTCCATGAACTCAACTCGAAACCGTTCCAAGTGGCCAAACTCATGTAGGTCCACCAACCCACAACTTTTATTGTGCTTGACTTTAGTTTATAGTTGCCAATTAATTTAATTGGACAAACTCATTATAAAAAATAATCATTATTTCCACAAATGTGACATGTTGATGCATGAGAGTGGACTGGCTCTTTGAGTGCCTGGCCATGCGTCTGGCCTGGACTTGACCTTTAGAATCTTGGAAGGAGCAAAATATGGCAAAGCACATGCCAAGGCATGGCCTCCTCAACCAATCAAACGGCCAATCCCTCCTTTTCTTTATTTCAATCTTGACCAATTGTCTCTTCACCTCCATTAAAAAAGAAAAAATAACAGAAAAAAAAATGCCAACTTGCCATTATGTGTCTCACTACTCGATTAATGGATTTCTTTTTGGGTTACCTGAATAATTGGTATGAAATGTTGATTTACACGGATTATCTTAATTACATGGGACACATGAATTTAAATTTGAAAATTGCAATTTCAATATAAATAAGTTATGGAATATGTGCTAAGAATCTTTCGCAAAACAAATGATTTTCTCAATGATGTGATAATTTTTCATAGAATTATTCAAAAATTTCATCAATTTATTGTGCATTTCACTTGCTTTAACATCAAGTTGAAGCTTGTCACGTCACAAAAAAGTCATCAATTCATTGTAAACTTTTTAGTATGTGCATTTTCGTCATGCATTGATTTTTATATAGATTCGATGGGATGGGATGGGATGGGATGCGTAATGAAATTCTAAATTATAACGCCAATTTTGTAGTTTTTTTTCTTCTTCTTTTATATTTCAATTTGGCATGGTCGAGGATCCATTTTTGCCGACCTTGGCTCCACATGAATGAGCTGCCGCAAAAACCCCGCCGCACGTCCGTCGCATCATGACGTGCAGAGCTCAGACATACACATTTATTTATAATTTGATATATGCGATTCTCTTGTCTCCGAAAACGAACAAAATATAAAAACAAAAAGTCTATTTTTTATTTATTTATTATACTTATTTTACTGACGTGATTCATATTAATATTCGATCAACCTGCTTCAAGAAGCCGCATCCATGTTGGCCACTCTTTCTCTCTGCGTCGATTTTCATGGCGTCACGCACGAAAACAAAAGCACTTGACTGCGTGCGTCGGATCTCATCTTTAACCAAAATCAAGCTGCTCAAGGAAAAAAAAAATATTTAAAATCATCATGACTTTTTAAGCTCATATCAATTTGCACATTAAATTTCAATAAAAACCCAAGTTGCGTCTAAAAGCTAATTTTATTTACAAACCTTTATTTCAATTTTGCTACTCTTGCCATTTCAAATTCACCCACAATGAATAATTGCTCTAAAACGTAACACCTCGACCCACTTGCTCGGCCTCTACCCTCCTACCGTCGTTGCCGCCTCAACCTAGTTGAGCCATGACCCATCAAGGTCGACTTGATGCCAAAGAAGATCTAGTCGACCTTGACCAAGACCCCCATCTAGCTCGACATTGGCCATGGCCAAAGAAGAGGGAGACGTAGATAGATGGACAAAGGGCTCGGCCAATGTAGTGTCTGGTTAGAATCATGGAGATCGAAGGTAGGGGTGAGAGAATACGACGAGAGAGAAAGAGGAAGAAAGGGGAATGGTTAAATGTTCAGACAAATTTAATGATAAATTAGATCTTTATTAGATCTGAATCTCAAAAATTAATTGAAATGTTCAGTTTGATTCTACTCGAGAAATAACTAAAGGCAATGCACTCCTAGACAAAAATATGTTTGTGATAATATATTATATAAAATATAATAGAAAAAGATCCAAGCCATTTGAGAATGATCTTCTGCAACGACCTTTAGGCTTTAACCCACATCATTCCAAACCCCACAGATTTCCCACTTGCACATATCACTAAAAAATAAATAATAAAAAATAAAAAACGAATAACGACTACGAGAACAAAACACGACAATTAAATGTGATTCGCTGTAAGCACGAGAGATCCACCATAGAACGAGGCAATCCAACGGCGCAAAACGCGACAGAGAATCACATCAATTTTTTTTATTGCGGAAGATTAAAAAGGAAAAAGGCAATTAATAAATGCCCGCGCTTATTAGGCGCGCATGAATCCTCGAGCCCTGTACGGCATAAGAAATGTGGAGAGATTCCTGCTAGAAAAAGCTCCGAGTCGACAATGTCTCCTTTTATAAGAGACTCCGATTTTCATTAATCAAGTGGTCCTAGATTTTCTTTCTTTTTGGTCGGAAAAAGTGGTCCTAGATTTCGATCTCTGGTCCCCGGACGGCGATCTCTCGTGCGACCCTGTCGAGAAAAACCTGCCTCGATAAGGAGTAAACGAGTCACAAGTCAAGACCTCGAAATATGAAGCTTATTTGCATTCAATGCCGTCAATAATTGAATGTTTTGACGATATTTTGGGGGTTTGAAGAGCTAAAGTGTCCAACCATGGCTCGTCGACGGGTCCGGGGTCGGGTGTCGCTCTCCCGTTCATCAAATTCCGCGCCATCTTTCTACCGCGGTTCGTGCACGAGCACGCTGTTTCGTCTGCCTATTAATTTAAGGTTTCAGGATTAAACTTTCCGATATGTCAAGCCGGACTGTTTTGGAATATCGAGAAGAGAGGTAGGCGCATGGTGAAACGAGCAAATTGAGCGCATTGAAGTTCGCTCCCACTGAAATCTCACTGTTGACTCCACGTGTG
The DNA here is from genome assembly GCA_014182565.1 of Eucalyptus marginata. Lineage (NCBI taxonomy): Eukaryota > Viridiplantae > Streptophyta > Magnoliopsida > Myrtales > Myrtaceae > Eucalyptus > Eucalyptus marginata. The sequence goes on along the minus strand of CM024585.1, from coordinate 23,286,556 downwards.
TGGCACCGGGAGCATGTGCCCTTGCACGTCATTTGAGCCGAAACAGCCAAACTTGGTGCTGAATAAACTATTTCTTTCGATCGTCGCTTGATCGATTAGGAGATGGTGATGGATTCCAAAAATAACAGGGGAGCATGATTTCAGGACATGACTTAAAATCGAAAAACTGAATCAGTAAAAACTTGTCCGATTTTAGATTTCAAGGCATATAAAGAAAATTTCAAATTTCAAAAATTGAGGAACTTGTTTCGATAAGTGAGTTCCGGATTCTAGGTAGATGAAACTTACAATATGATTTATTTTTTTTGTATTTTTCTTAGTTTATGTCTCCATGCGATCCTACAATATTTCATGAGATAATTTGAAATCATTAGTCCGAGTTTCTATTTTATGACTTAGATTTTTACACTATTAATGTTCCACATTATTCATGTGTCTAAATAGAAAGTATAGTCAGTGGATTGTAACAGCATGTAATTGCAATCGTTTAATTAATAATACATGTGAAACCTATAATTAACCTTGAACGTGTGACGGGGTAAGTTCTAGGTTTCAGAGTATACAGAGTAAATTTCAAGTAGGAACCTACTCAAGTGGGTAGCTTTCGGATTTAAAGTGAAACCTGGAATCACTCACCCCTACTAGTTATGACATTTACTACATATTGAAAAAACAATTATGCATTATAATAAAAATGGAACCATGAAAATTCAAACAAAAGAATCCTTGATTTAAATCCATCTAAAGCAAATTTGATAAACGGATTATTGGCAAAACAAACTCTAGTTTTTCTTGGTTGGGTTCAAACTCGATTGCAAAGTGTAGAGTGAAAAAGTGACTTAGAAATCGCATTTCGACCATCAGCATGATGAGAAAACAAAAGTGCTTGAATAATTAGAGTGCGAGCATCATATTCTTGGCTTGAAATGATGTAACTCGAGTAGATTAGAGCGATGTGTCAGAAATTCAAAGGACATTAAAAATTCGTTCGTTTCGTGAAAAATATCATGTTTTCGGAAAATATTTTCTAAGAAGTCATTTTCTTGGAAAATGACTTTATTTTCTTATGTTTGGTTGAAACCCGAACTTTGAGTGAAAAATATTTTCCAATATTCGTTAGCTAATTTAATTGTTTGGGAAAAATTATCAAAAAATTGAATTTTAATATTCTTAATTGACCAAAAATTAGTTTTATTTTTTATATTTTTTAAAAAATGAATTTTTAATTATTTGGATTTTTAAAAATCAAAATTTTTATTATTTTATTATTTTTTCTTTTTCTTTCTTATTTCATTTTTCTTTTCCTTCCTCCTTCTTCCTCCTTCTTCCTCCTCCATCCTCTCGCCACCACATGCTTGACGACGGCCGGCCGCTCGACGGCCGACCAAGACGTGATCGTCAGATTCAACGAGCTCGAGGCTCGGTCGATACAGGTGAGCCGCGAGATCCAGCTAAGCCGCGAGGTCGCCGGATCTGGCGGCAAAGCTCGAGCTTGCTTGGATCGAGAGCTCGAGCTCCGCCGCGCATCCAGGCGAGCTCACGACTCGCTAGAGCCCGACGAACCTCCGGCAAGCTCAAGGCTCGGCCGATCCGGCAAGCCGTGAGCTCACCGAATCTACCTGGATCAAGAGCCCAAGCTCCACCGCCAGATTCGACGAACCTCTGGCGAGCTCGGGCGAGGCCCTTGCTTTGCCCCAAGCCAGCGAGCTCGGCTTCGCCAAATCGGGCTAGGCGGACCCTCGCCGAGGCTCGAGTTGGCTCGCGGCCGATCACCGATCGCCTCTGTGGTTGGCGACCGGCCAAGGCCAAGGAAGAAGATAAAAAGAAAAGAAAAAAAAAAAAAAAAAAAAATTAAAAATTAGATTTTTTTTTAAAAAAAAAAAAAGAAAGCATAAAAATAAAACGAAAATGTGTTTGGTGAAAAGAAGTAAGGTGGTTATGGAAAATATTTTCCACTTTTAAAAAGTGGAAGACATTTTCCTTACTTTTAAATGTTGTTATTTCCGATGATGGAAAACATTTTCCTTGATTAGTTTATTTTTCGTGAAACGAACTTTGAAAAATCCAAAAAACGTTTACTCGGAAATCATTTTCTCGTGGAAACGAACGGACCTTGCTCTATTCATTTCGGGAAAAAGAACTATCAAGAAAATATTTTCCAACTTTTGGCTCCTAAAAATAAACAAATCAAGGAAAATGTTTTTCTTATAAGCATTCAAAAGTGGAGAAAATGATTTCCTCTTTTAATATTTCTTTAACCACTCATTTTAGTTATTTTTATTTTTTTTATTTTTTTTAATTTGAGTTTCTAATTATTTTTATATTTTCTTTTAATTTTTTTCTTTTTAATTATTCTTCGATTGATTGTCAACCACCGCAAAGACCAAAGTGACCAATCATAGGCAAGCTCGAGCATTGCCAAAGGGCAGCTAGGCTCCAACCTCACATATTGGCAACACTCAAGTATCGCTAGTGGTCGATGAGCTAGAACCTTGCTAGATTAGTGACACTCAAGCATTGCTAGAGGACAATGAGGCTCAAGCCTCGCAAATCAGCAATGCTCAAGCGTCGCTAGAGGGCGAGAGGCTTAAGCCTTGCCAAATCGATGACACTGAACTATTGCTAGAGGCCAATTGTCACCATGGCCAGAGATCAAACAAGGAAAAGAAAAAGAAAGAAAAGAAAAGATAAGAATTAAACATTTTAAATAAATAATAAATAATGAGCAAAAGGAGTGCATGAGGGAAAATAAAATCCGATTATCTACATCAAATGACAGAAAATATTTTCCACTTTATATTCAGACTTTAACTAAACATCGAAAACATGAGTTTCTAGAAAATTTTCCTGAAATGTCACATTTTCCGCAAAACGAACAGAGCCCTAAACTCCATTTGTTTCACGAAAAATGTATAATCTACTTTCTAAAAATAATCGGCTAATTATTCTAACCGAGATAATTAATCATTTTTAGAAGAATGTTTCTAAAATTATTTATTTTCTATAAAACAAATGAATCATTAGCTCAAGTAAATCGAAGCACTCTTACTCTTACCGTTACTCTTACCCCTGCTCTGAACAAAGTACTCTCAGTACTCAAATCAAGACTCACCATTACACATACCGCCAAAATTAGGCCAGATGGACTTTGATCAATGTTAAATTTAATATAATTTAATGCTTAAAATTGATACGACTTGACTCTTCTCTTATACTCTTTCTTCTCGATCAATGTTATGATTTGACTCTCATCTTTATATTTGGTTCGTATGATTTACACCGCCAACAACCATATATATTGTATTCATTGATGAAATGATATATACTTGCTTTTGCTTGATCGAATTTGTACTGATCTGGTCCATCAAATTTGAGTGAGAAGAAATGTATGTGTGTGTGTATATATATATATATATATATATATATATATATATATATATATATATATATATATATATTTTTTTTTGCTCCAACAAATTTTTGTTCATAAACAAAGAAGAGAATGGGCTTCACGAAAGATGAAGATCCCCAGTCAAAGATTCTTCTCTTCCCCAATTATTTCTCTCTTTTTTTTTCTAATTAAACCCCTTCCGACCGGCACAAATTCATTTCTATTCTAATAAATCAAATTGTATTTATGATATATTCTTTTGTCGCTTGGTCCACCATAGATTATCAGTCAGCTGAAATTTCTGTACATGCATCTTCCCCCTTTTTTCTATTTATTTCTTTGTAATTTTTATATATATTTTTAATAGCCAAGTAGCTAGATTTTTCACGAAAAATGTCAACGAGGCCAACCGAAAAATAGGTAGGATGTCATCGTCGCCGAAATATACATAATGCACAATATCGACCAACCCGTGCGAAGGTGACGCGCTCAGGACGAAATGCATATTCTTTTGTCAATCTTATGGAAAAAAAAAACCCAAAAAAGTCTACGACAAATACAAAAGAGAGGAAAAAATACACATTAGTGAGGTAAATTCCGGGAAAATAAGGAACCTGCAAAAATTATTATAGTTTTCGAAATTACGTGGCGTGTCGCCTCACCTTCATATATAGGTTGATTGGCTGTGGAATAGATAAATAAATAAAAAACCAAGGAAAAAGGTGAATTCCACTCTCTAAGATTAGGACAAGTAATCATAAAGTAATACATAAATCAATTGTGCCTTGTCGGCTAAGCAAAAGCGCCTTCATCGAATGTACTATGGTTTCTCCACAAGCGTTGACTTGTTAGGCTCATCGATTTTTTAAAAATTACATGTCTCTCCTTTCACGTGATCAATTGGAGTTCATAACTTCTGGTGAAATCCGATGATAAAGTCGGATCGTGCTTGATATAATAAAAACTACGCAATTAACTTAGAATCTACCTTATTTAATTTAATTTAAACGGTATTGTGCCGATCTATATTCAATATATATAATAACCATAATCAAGCTAGCTAGGCGAGTAGATGTTCATAACGAGTGTTGAAATGTTCATATGGGTCATTGTGCTGATGTGCCAAAAGAGAGCGACAGGCTCGTGTTTGGGTGTGCCACTAAATTTATCTATGCGTGAAGAAGCAAGATGAATTTGTCGACTGAAATAAGATGGCCAAAGAAGAATCCATTATTTTTGGTAGTAAGAGTTTATTCTATTTAATGGATAGCAGTTCGTGAAATTCCGGTTCTGAAACCGACACATAAATTCCATCCTATGTAGGTGAATGCTTTCTACTCGAACGCACGATAGGATCCCTCACTCATGGTCAAAGGAGAAAGCTTGTGATTGGAAAATGAGAGGGAGAGATTCTGGGATTGTCGCTATGAAGCATTTGGATGTTCTTGCCTTTTAAGAAAATGAGATTCGGCAAAGATGACGGATGGATCGAACAATATCGTTCGTGACTATGATGTTCCATCCTTTATTGGTGTCTTGACACTTTCTGAGGAATTAAGTTGGTTTTGATTGGAACTTCCTTTACTTTTGGAAACCCAAAGCTTAATTTTAACGCCATGAAAATATACTCGGAGATAGTCTCGCTCTTGATAAGATGCCTAATCAAAGAATCGACACTCGGAGATGCCATAATATTGACATCAAATCACATCTTCGTCTAGTAGTATACTTAAATCTTATTTTTACCAATTGACAATGACTTTAGCATTTTTACATGACATCAATGGAGTTCCTTGTTTACCTCCCAAGTCACTGTCGATTTTCATATTTTAATCTCATTTGCAACCAATGTCAAAATGTGAGGAGAAGTATTAGGATATCCGAAAATAAGCATTCAAACCAAATTGATTGTCTGGGTTTCATAATTAGGATGGAGTATGTCGTGCTCCCGAAAGTTAAGTAAACTTAATGGCGTTATACCTTTTTCTATAAGAAAAATTGAACAGATATTTCGTCTTATCATGTGTTAATCAAATCAATTATGTTCGTCACGGTTCGATCAATTACTATAGTCCCGGGCGATGGAGAAGCGACGCCGCCTGACTTTAAGTATGGTTAACGAGGGTCTCAGGGCATCTTTAAAAAGATGATTTTTGACCATATTCTATATTCAAAGGCATAATTTGCCCGCCCATTGACAATTGGCGGGCTGGGGTAGGTGGCAGCTTGGACCCGAAAGGAACCTAACAAAAGTCGGACCAACATGTGGACTTCAAGATAGAGCCAAGCTACCGTCCAATTTCCAGCAGTCATTTCATGGTTTAAGATAAATATTATATTCTCCTCATTTTATAGATTCTTTTATTTTTTTTTTCTTTTTACATTTTTGGGCAGGACAGATTCTTTTTCATCATATTTCATTACCATGTTGTAAATTAACCCATTTTAACATGACTGTCACGTGGCTGCTCCCTGTTACTGCTGGGTTGCCCTTTTCATTATATTATTCATTGAGATAAAATAATGGAGGGAAATAGGAGAGAAAGCTAGAAGAAAGTGGCCAACAAAACAGGGGGATGGAAATAAAATAAGGAGTGGAAATTCCAAGGAAAAATCATATCGTAGTGTGATTAATTTGACTATAATGATGGCTCGCCATGATGTTGTATGCAGCAGTAATGAGTACCATCTGTTCCTTTTTCTACTTTAAATATATATTCCTCAAAATAATAATTTACTAAATCAACGGTGATCCTATTTTACGAATGTTATTGAGATCGAATGGGGTCGAAAGCTTTTGCTCCCAAAACTTAATGCAGTTCTTTCGCCCAATTTCTTTTCAAAATTTCGACACGGCACATTCAATCTAGGTTGCCGCGTCAGCATTCTCTTGCGGCAATTGGTTGTAATGACTATATTGAATTTCGCACGCAAAGATTTAGGACTATATTTACAGACTTAATATATTTAAGATTAAATTGATATATGTGCAATAAATTTATGATCAATTTGATAATTTTCCCTCATTTAAAATTTCACTACTACTACTATCATCATCATTTGCTTCCAATGCAGCTATTTTGTTTTAGAAGATAAAACTTAAGAGGTGACTAAGTAAGAATATCATATATGATATTCCGGGCGCTTTTGCAAAAAATGAATGATTCGAAAAATATTTTCTCATAAATGATCGTTTTTATAACTTACAAAAATGAGCGAAATTAAAATATTCTCATCACTCATGAAAATGTTTAGACATAAACTTTTGTCGATAATTTATTTTTCTCATCAACTTATTATTTCAAGCGATATGAGTGGTCATTTTTAGAAAAATAATTTTCAAAATTTTCATTTTCCATTAAACAAACGGAGTCTCCATGACGTGACGTTTTATCTTTTTTCTTAAACCTACTCTTCTCGATCTTGATATTTGGTCTGAATCCCTCTGTAGGACCATCAAGCGTGGCATCTACGAACTTATATGCGTGGCGAGGAGGGGGACCAAGCCGACTCGTCGTTTTTAACGTATTTTAGACACGCAAAGTCACCGGGATCTTTGGTCCATGCGCGCCGACGCCAGAGACAAGAAACGTACGAAGCCACTTGGTCGTTTGCCGAACAGGGGAAAAATGTTCCGGTCATTTGCCAAAAACGGGGTGTCGTCCGGTCGATGGTCTAGCTCGTTCTCTGGCTCTGTCTGTCTGTCTGGGGACCACTTACTATGTTTTCACTACTGCTCTTATTTGCATGCATGCTTTTTTTTTTTTTTTTAATGCCAAGAAAAACTCAAAATCAGTAAATCCATCATAAATATTTCCAAAACTGATATTTTAACCATAAAAAAATTTAAACAAGTACACTTGTAATAATTTTATCGATAAATAATTGAATTGGATAACACGCGACAATCATTGGATGTACTAATTTGAGATTTTACACCCAATTTGTCACAGATGTATTAATGATATCATTTTAATTTAACTGAAACTAATTTAGGGAAAATTATTACAAATATACCTGTTTGAGTTAAAAATTAGTTTGATAAATTTGTCACGGGTGTATTAGTTTACAGTAATTCTTGGTTAAAAAATTAATTAGAGATAAATTTGTCACAATTTATCAATTTGAGATTTTTCGTAATATCGACATTTTTGTCGTGTATAATCAATGCCTTGAAAATCAAAACAATAGACGAACAACAATACTTGCGGCAACAATAGTGATGCTATTATGCGATATGCCATATCTGATTAATTTACCTTTTTGGTGCCATTGCAAAAGAAAGTAAAATTGCTAAAGAGATATGTGATGTCGCGCGAGCACTGTCACCTAATTTTAGCATCCCGTGTCGTTTTCGTCTTTGCTCATGTGTTCATAGCATGTACATCTCAACACGCAAGTCATCGTGACACGGTCGTGGTACGAGTACCTCAGGCGTGCATGTCTTCTCATGCTCGCATTTCGTTCGGTCGACAAGAAAACGCCGAAAAAGTCGGTCGAAAATATGGGTTCGCCGGAATGCTCGGACCGGAATTGGCTAATGAGTCCGTTTCGGGCATTTGCCAATTCTGGTTATGCGCAGAATTAATGCTTTTGAAATTAAAATTTTCTTTTCATCAATTATGTTCAATGGATAAATCGAACGCACTACACTGGCGGGGCCCCGGGAAAAAAATAATGTCACGTTGCGACTCGTTTCATCGAGCGACACGATGCCTCCCCGGGCTAATTATAAAAGTCATTTTCCACCTTGAATTATTGCAAGGACAGCCCACCACAAAAAGGCAAATTGACGAGACGATTGATGCAAGAGATTTTTGATTTTGCTCCCCAATGACTAGGATGAAGATTCGACGTGAGCTCGTCGAGTCATCTGATCTCTTTTCTTACTAGGAAAAAATTCAAAGCGACACCCTTGTGTTTTTCTTTCGCATTCGATGTATGCTTGGGGACAAGGCTCGACTGGCTTAAAATGATGTCTTTTCATGTCCGTTTATACATCCATCGATGTCATATGATATGTGTGAGACGAGACAAGTGTGTGGCTGATCGAAAAAAGGTAGGCAAATGACTTGACCCTTCACTCAAAAACTTCTTACAAGTAATGGATTTTTTTGCCATTATTGTTCTGAGTCGATTGCATCACTAGATCGATTTTTTTTCTCGGTTTTCTACTTGAGAAAACATTGCATCCGACGTAATTTCTCTTTAAGAAATTCAAGCCGCTTGAAATCTACATAAGAATGGTATTCACTTTTGACGTGGAAACTTGCGATCAATGGCCATCTCTATTGTCTGGCCTCACGCCGGTCTCTATCGCTGAGGAAGAAAGGAGATAAGAGCTAATGACTTGGACAAAATCCAGTTTTGGATATGACAACGGCGTGATAGAGAGTGAAGAAGAAAATGTCGACACTTCTTTTTTTATCTCAAGATAGTGACATAGATGGTTTTAGTATGGTTGTTAAATTTTTAATTTATTCCATTTGGTTCCTTAATTTTAGCCTAATGAGCAACATTTTGGACTTTTGGTACCTACTCAACTTAGTCCTTAAACTATGTGAAGATATTCAATATTGTCTTACCATTCATTTAAGTTTAAGGATATAAGAACTAGTTTGATCATGTACTAAAAATTTAGGGATTATATTGAATAAATTAAAAATCGAGGGATCACAAATCCACATTAAGTTACAGTTTATGGATTACATTGAACAAATTAAAATTTTCAGATACTACATTACAAATTAAGTTAAAGTTCATGTCAGTTAACACCACGAAAAACTTTAAATCGATACGTTTGTAACAAATTTACTTAAAATTAATTTTTTAACTATAAAAAACCCCTAAATTGATATACTTATTTAGTTTGTTTTTTTACCACAAAAAGCTCAAAATTGGTATATTAATGACAAATTTATCTTAAATAAATTATTTGACCATTAAAAATCATAAATAGACACATAGGTTACAAATTTATCAAAAACTAACTTTTATTCATTGAGCGATGACTTTTCCACTAATTTTTTGATCACCATATTATAAATCTATCATAAATTTATTATATGTATTTGTTTATAATTTTTCGTAATATTAACTCTTGCGTCACCTTCTCCTTTTATCTTTTTCCCCCTCGCTTCGATAGCCTGGCGTCAATCACAACGTCATGGATGGAGCACGAAATGTCCAATTCGCACTTTGACTTTGACCCAGCATCTGGGCATGGGGCCCACGGCGACTCCAGCTCGGGGACGACCGGGACGAGCGGATGTTTTTAGCCGCGGGAAGGGACCAGATTGACGGCTACCTAACCCCGGGGGGGGTAGGTGTCGACCAAAGGACGCGAGCCTTTCTCTCTCCCGAGGTCACCGACGGTGAGTTTAGCAGCCCCTCGTCCAGCGGGGCTTTTCCGGACATTTCGCTCTCGGCGGAGAAAAACTCAGCGCCCCGCCTCCGTGCCATTTTTCCCTTTTAATGGTCGAAGCCCCTCCGTGCCCGTTGACTTTCTGATAACTGCGCGCCCTCTTGACTAAAATCACGTTCACCGCCTTTGGCTACATAACTCCCTTATCTAATTCGCACATTCGCCGCCCAGTGTCGAAAATCGCACTGAAGCCGGGTCTATCATCAGAAATCGAGTTCCAATTGACAACCACAACCCAACCCATCATCCGAAACTATCTCATCTAAGCTAGTACAATTCTTGAATTTTAATGTACCTATCACATCGAGAAATTCATAATAGTTTTGGTTTGAACGATCAATACGATTATGATCTTCTACCCACTTTGCTCCACTTTGCTCGACTCTAAACTGAAAGGGGGATCGAAAAGCCAAGCTCTGCGCCTTCGCGTGCGCCCTTTTGGACCACAGATGAGCCAAGAATCCATGGGACGAGGTCCCCCCTCAATGACCTTTCCCCCAAAAACCCGTCCGTCATCTCCAATTTTTTCCAACCGTCCGTCTGGCCCCCTCTCCGTCCTAGTCATCGCCCAAAAACACTTCGCTCATTTCCCACGCCAGAAAGGGCCAAAAGCCGCCACATCCCTTTAGGCAAATAGGACCAGAAACGCCACCCCCTCCACCCGATTTAATCTATCCAAAGAACCGACCAAAACAAAGGAGGACTCCTATGTGGCAAAGACTGTCCATATCCCCAAGCTTCACATAAAAAAACAGCAATCGTCTCTCTTGCCGCTGGCCGCATCGAGCCGCCGGCACCACCAAGGCATCGCGTCCGCAGGTGGCCGCGTAAGGGCGATAATTATGAAGGTAATTATTAAGATAATGTGCATTATTGGCACCACCTCGAATTACCTTCAGCCGTTCCGTCGCTTAAAAAGAGCTTGTCAACTCTGATAATTGTGCGAGGGCGGGCGCCGCGTATTTACCGTAATACCCCCGGCACATGGTATGTGTTTTTTTCTTTTGGTGGGGGAAGGGGTGGCGTGATTTTCTTAACTTTCCGTTGCTAACATGCGTCAAGTTATGGGATGTTTAATTTGATTAGCAAAGCACGATTTAGATTGGCAAAGAAAGTCCGTTCGTCTTGCCAGGAAAAGTCAATGAGGACGACGAGCTTAGCATGGAGCAAAGAAAAAAGAACCCATGTCAGGGTAGAGGGGCAAGGGTCAGAAGATGTTTCGAGAATTGTCATGCGATTGAATTGGTCGTCGATATAATTATTTTTTCCAAATATCTATTGCTTACGATTAGATAGAATAATCGCATCTCATCCGATTTTGAAAACTTTCAAATAGAGGTTCTCTTGATAAAATAATAGTTGCATCAATCTCATATGCAATTCAATGGGATATTCAATAGAATTGTAATGGAAGCAGATTTTGGGCCAATGACAGGAATTGCGGATGTTTGGGTAGAATGGGAGTTAATTATGGGCAAATGGGTCGTAATAGCCGCTCTGAAATTTTTAATGGTATCAACTTGTAAAAGGAAGTATGGCCAGGTACGCTGCACAAGTCACATGATTAAAGCAGGATTTCTTTGCAACTACGGAGAATTTACTTTTAAAGTTCGGACCCTAATTTGGGAACAAAAAGCATCCAATCCACGTCTAATAAAGTAGCCAAAAAGAGGAAAATAGGTAGGAGGGTGCTATCCGATGGTCCAAATTGGAGCAATTTAAATTAACCCCGGGTCGGACCCGGATTTTAATTAGGCACCTCAAATTACCGAGGTGCACACGTGTCGGATCCATGCCACAAGAAAACGGAATAAAAAATTGGCAAATGAATCGCGCGTCCCCCTCGGTGGTCATTACCGAGAAAAGCAGATGCTTAGCGGTTAATAATAAAATTTGATTGATTGATTAGTTGATTAATTAATTGGCCAAGTTAAGCCCAGTTGTCTTAGATGGAAACAAAGCTGAAATCTGCTTCCTCAAAAAAATCCCGAATTTCTTTTCCCTATTTTTTTTTTTTTTTTATAAATTATTATTTTCCCGGATTGGACTTGCCCAGATCGCGCGGTGGCTCGGAGCCGAGCCCCGGATCCCAAATCGGGACTTCTAGTTAGGCCCCTGTCTTCGGACGGGGAAAGCCGAGAGAGGCTCCGAATTTAGGAAAAGAAAAGTCCACGTTGCTTTATTTATTTATTTATTTATTGATTTTATAATTTTTTTTAAGAGGATTCGGTTGTGAATTATCGGGCGATCGGGGGGAAAAAAGAAAAAGAAAAAGTTAAAAAAAAGGCAAAACAAGAAAACCCAAGGTGGGGCCCAGTGAGGGAGGGAGGGAGGGAGAGCCAGCCAGGCAAGAGCGGCTGTCGCGTGCCGCATCGGCGGGTGCACGCGTGGCGGCCCCACGAGCGCTGAGCTGTGGCCTCCGGCCGGGAAAGGGAAAACCGGGGGAATGCTGAGGTGGACCGGGTAAAATTTTGCCTCCGGTGGGCCCCGGCCACCTATCCCTCCTCTATCTGCAAAGTTTTTCCTCTTTTCCATTTAATTTTCCATTTTTATTTTCCTTCTCTTCTTTTCCAGTACGGAAAGGAGGGGGAGAGAGAGCTTCTCTTCTATAAATTGACTGCTCTCGCCATTCCCATCCCTTCCCCTCTACATCCCCAACCCGAAGCGAGAGCCGCAGCCGCCGCCAGCCGCCGCCGCCTCCGCCGCCGCCTTCCCCCCTTCCTCCCCCGTCGTCGCTCCCTGCTCCGCCTCCCTCCCTCCCTCCCTCCCTCCCTAGCCCTTCGATCTTCTCTCCATTCTCTCTCCCTCTCGCTTTCTCTCTCCAAATCATTGATCGGATCTTTTTCTGCAGCTCTCTCTCTGTCTCCCTCTCTGTCTCCCTCCCCGCGCGCCTCTGCATTTTGCGGGTGGGGGAAGATTATATATTTAGCCCTGCTGGTGCAGAGAGAATCGGTGGTTCACCCGCATTTTTTATTTCTGCCCCGGAGAGAATCTCTGGTCTCGAAGAATCCGCTCCGCCAACGAGAGCTCCATAAATTCGTGAATTCTTATAGTGGGCCGCGTGTGTTTTTCTTTTTCTTTTTCCCCCCCATAATTTCGTTCTTTACTAGCATTGTTGGGTCGAGACAGCTCTCGCTCGTGAACCTCGAAATCGTGAATCCCGGGAGGGTTCTTCTTCCATTTCTTCCTCCGAGCGTCCGGGCGTCCAAACCCGCCTGCTCTTTCGCTTCGCTTGCTGGCCATTTTTCGGGCGCGTGAACGGTGGGTCGAGGTGGGATTGGGCGAAAGAAGCGAACTTGGGACTGGCTTGAATCGGCCCCCGTTTGGTTTACGTATCGATAGATCTGCTGAGGATTTGGTTGGTTTTTTTTTTCGGTTTTTTCGCTCGAGTGGGAAGTGGGTTTGTCGCGGGTTTGTTATCAGATCCTTTCCCCGATCTCGCTCGGATTCGATTCTGGCGGCAACAGCTTGAACCCCCTTTTATCCCTGCGAAAGAAAGTCCTCGCCTTCGCCTCTCGTCCGTAGCGGGCAGCCGATCGAACCCAAGTCGCCTTCGTCGTTGCGATAATGTCGTCCGCTTCGTCGAGCTCGCTCCTTCAGCCGAAAACGGGACCTCATGCTCTGCCCACGTCGCTCGCCAGGCCGTCCATTACGCCCCAGCTGAGCCTGTCCCGTTCCAGGAGCAGAGCGAAGGTGGCGAGCCGATGCTCTGTTTCCAAGCAGTCAACGGGCGTTCTGCAGAAGAATTTCTTCGGGCCCCGGCTCCGGGAGACCGGATCCGTGAGGCTCCGCGCCTTGGCGTCCGATGGGTCGTCGAAGCTCCGCCTCCTCGTTCGGTCTGCATTGTCGGCGGTCCCGGAGAAGCCTCTTGGTCTCTACGACCCGAAGTTCGATAAGGACTCTTGCGGAGTCGGTTTTGTTGCCGAGCTGTCTGGCGAAAGCAGCCGCAAGACGGTGAGTGATTTGTGCAATTCGTCTTCGTTTGCTCCCCATGTCTGATTGGACGCCTACTTCTTTGATTGGCGTTCATGTTGATTTCGTTAGTGCATTAACCACGGGCTTGCTTCCCAGTTTACTTGAAGGAATCATATACTCGCGTTTGATCCGATTGGTTTCGTGGGTGTAGATGTCAATTCGGGTTACGTGCGGTGTTCGATGGTTGCGTGATTGGTTTTATGTTTTCGTCCGTAGGTGACGGATGCTGTGGAGATGCTGATTCGTATGTCGCACCGTGGTGCTTGCGGTTGCGAAACGAACACTGGGGATGGAGCTGGAATTCTTGTCGCGCTTCCGCATGAATTCTACCAGGAGGTATGTCCTGTTCCTCTGTATTTACTCGTTTCGTTGTGTATCATATGAAAACAGAAGCAAAATAAGAAAACCTTGCACTGGCGATCATTGGAGCAATTCCATGTTACTGGAAAAATAAAATAAAAAAGAGAAAAATCCTTTCTTTTTAAATTTATGCTGTTTTTTTTTTTTTTTTTTTTTTGGTTTCGTCGACCAACAATTTTCGTTCGAGGTAACAAACATTTTTTGCGGTTCAGTGTCTTTCTGGTTCTTTGCTCGGATGTTGATCATTGCTTGATTCGATTGCCTCCTCTCAGGTTGTCAGGGAGAATGGATTTAAATTACCGCCTCCCTGGCGAGTATGCCGTTGGCATGTTGTTTTTGCCGACGTCTGAGACTCGACGGGAACAGAGCAAAAGAGTATTCCAAAAGGTAGTCTTGCGACTGATTCTCTCTATATCTGTGCCCCCGGTGGTCACTGGAGCTAATCCACCCACTGGAATTGGATCATGTCTTAAGCCTTGTTGCATTGTTTGCATCTTTCACTTTGTCTTCAAGTCTGATGTGGTTGTTTCGTGGTTTATCTCGTGAAGGTTGCGGAGTCTCTTGGGCACATGGTCATTGGTTGGAGATCTGTGCCAACTGATAATTCAGGGCTGGGCAAGTCGGCTTTGGAGACGGAACCTGTAATTGAACAAGTATTCCTTACGCCTAGTTCCAGGTCAAAAGTTGATTTGGAGCGACAGGTACTTGCTTTTTATCTCATTTATTATCTCTCCATTGAGAAGTGGGAGTCCAAGAATTTTTTCTGTCCTTTATGGTGATGGGTTCCTTACGGAGGGAATTCCTAGGTCTCTTGGCCATTGGGTTGGGTTATGCTTTGTTTGTGTTCTTGAAAAGAGTCAATGCTGTATATAGAACTAGAAAGGAGAAACTTTTATGTGCTAATTGGTTATATTCACTTACTATTACTTGCTTAAAGATAGTAAAGTATTTCAATGCCTAGGACCTCGTCCTAAGGATTTTTGTTTTGCAAAAATTAACTTTAACTTTCGTTTTTCTATCGACTAACGCACTTGTTCCATTTTTTACTAGATGTACATACTCAGGAGGGTCTCGATGGTAGCTATTCGTGCAGCCTTGAACCTCCAACATGGCAGTGCTAGGGACTTCTACATATGTTCTCTGTCCTCAAGGTTTGTTCGTAAATGAGATCAAATGGTATCACATTGCTTCGGTACTTTTCCCCACTCGATATCTCATCCATTTGTTTATCCAAATTTGCAGAACTGTTGTCTACAAGGGTCAGCTGAAACCTGATCAGTTGAAAGATTATTACTATGCAGATCTTGGCGATGAAAGGTTCACGAGCTACATGGCCCTGGTAAATATATTGACCTTTTACTTTCTTCTCCCTCCACTAACTCCATACTTCAACAAACAGCATGGAACGAGTGACTGACGGAATGCAAGGTTGAGGAATGACTTCTGAAGCCTTGAGGTTTGAATGATCCCTTAAGTTCTTCAACTCCCTTAAGTACACTGGGTGAGTTGGCAAGACACCTCGTTGTCAAGTAAATCATGTTTACTGAAACCTGGTGCAGAGCAGTAGTTTCAGTCTTTTAAGGATGAGATGACCTATTTAGTGGAGGGATGTGTTCAGTCAGACTGCCATAGGCTCCCAGTATTCTCATACTTTCATCCGCGTCACAGTTCCATGTTTGTGGACTTTGTTCCAGATTTCCCCTGCTGAATAATGCACAATTGCAGAGTAAAATGACTATTGGCTGTTGTACTGGTGCAGATACACTCCCGCTTCTCAACAAACACATTCCCAAGCTGGGATCGTGCACAACCAATGCGAATCTTAGGTCATAATGGGGAGATTAATACACTCAGAGGCAATGTGAACTGGTAATTTCAGATGACGAGCTTGTTGAGTGCGATTATTGGCCATTTATATCATTGAATAACAGCCAAAAGGCATAAAATCTTTGGATGTGACAGTACTCGATGTGTCTCACCTTTCTTGAAAAAATTGCTGCTTTCCACTCTTTTGATATATAAAATCTCCAGGTCTAGTTTAAGAAGAATCCAATGTTAAATTCTGGTATCAATGTACAAGTTTTGCTTCACTAGGTTTATGGAACTTTTAACTTGTTAGTTATATGAATAATAGGGTCGTATCTTTCTCAACAGACCTTTTTTGTTATCTCTCTTGCTTTATCTTTTTGTATTGACACTGTATGACAGTCTTTTCTTCTTCTTCTTAGGATGAAAGCACGTGAGGGTCTCTTAAAATGCAAGGAGCTTGGTCTATCAAAGAATGAGTTGAAGAAGCTTCTACCAATTGTAGATGCCAGTTCATCTGATTCAGGTGGAAATCTATTCTGTTTTGTCATAGGTGCTCGTTGCTAGTGGAACCACCTACTTGCGTGGTTCATTGGGAGTCAATATCTTTATGGACATAAACTTGGAAGATCTCATGGTCTAACTTAGGAAAACTTCCCTCTTTTAGGAGCTTTTGATGGTGTTCTTGAGCTTCTAGTTCGAGCTGGCAGAAGTCTCCCTGAAGCTGTGATGATGTTGATCCCTGAAGCATGGCAAAATGACAAGAACATGGATCCTCAAAGAAAGGCTTTGTATGAATACTTCTCAGCTCTTATGGAGCCATGGGATGGGCCAGCTCTGATTTCATGTAATAATTTGTTGCATTACAGTACCATTTGAAGCAAATTCTTGTGCTATCTACTTATCTGCAGAATCACTTGCAGTTACTGATGGCCGCTACCTTGGAGCAACATTGGATCGCAATGGCCTGCGTCCTGGTCGTTTCTACATCACTCATAGTGGAAGAGTAATAATGGCAAGTGAAGTTGGTGTGGTCGACATTCCTCCCGAAGATGTGTCTAGGAAAGGAAGGCTGAACCCTGGGATGGTGCTTTTGGTGGATTTTGAGAAGCATATTGTTGTAGATGATGAAGCCTTGAAGCAACAATATTCTATGGCGAGGCCTTATGGAGAATGGCTTAGAAGGCAAAAGATTGAACTCAAGGACATAGTTGACTCTGTTCCTGAATCTAAAAGGAATGCTCCAGCCGTTGCTGGGGTGGTGGCAGTAAGTGTCTGAGTTTGACTAATTTCCTTTGTTTATTTTTGTGTGGGATGCTCATCTTGTTTGATGTCTATCAGGCATCTGCAGATGATGACAGCATGGAAAATATGGGAATTCATGGTTTACTGGCCCCTTTGAAAGCTTTTGGGTACACAATCTCTCTATATACTTAGTACTGAACATCCTCTTTGGTCTTCTTCTTGTTCTGAAGCTTTCACTTTTGCAGTTACACTGTTGAAGCTTTAGAAATGTTGATGCTTCCTATGGCAAAAGACGGTACGGAGGCCCTTGGATCAATGGGAAATGATACGCCTTTGGCTGTCATGTCTGATAGAGAAAAGCTCACATTTGAGTACTTCAAGCAAATGTTTGCTCAAGTGACAAACCCTCCTATCGATCCAATCAGAGAGAAGATAGTTACTTCGATGGAATGCATGATTGGGCCAGAAGGTGATCTTACAGAGACCACTGAGCAACAGTGCCATCGCCTCTCGCTAAAAGGTCCTCTTCTGTCCATTGAAGAAATGGAAGCTGTTAAAAAGATGAATTACATCGGTTGGCAAAGCAAAATCATAGACATAACTTACTCCAAGAGACGTGGAAGAAAGGGACTGGAGGAAACCTTGGATAGGATCTGTGCAGAAGCAAGTAAAGCTATCAAGGAGGGCTATACAACTCTTGTACTGTCTGATAGAGGTATTTTCTTGTTAAACTGGATCTAATTTCTCTTGAAAGAACTTGTTTATAGGATGGAGTTTTAACTACTTTTTCTTCCAATGCAGCCTTCTCCCCAGAGCGTATTGCTGTAAGCTCTCTCTTGGCTGTGGGTGCTGTCCATCATCACCTTGTAAGAAAGCTTGAGCGCACTCAAGTGGGGTTAATTATTGAATCTGCCGAGCCACGTGAGGTGCACCATTTCTGCACACTTGTTGGGTTCGGTGCTGATGCCATATGCCCGTATCTGGCAATAGAGGCAATCTGGAGATTGCAAGTTGATGGAAAAATTCCACCCAAAGCAAATGGTGAATTTTTTTCAAAGGACGAGCTGGTCAAGAAGTATTTTAAAGCAAGCAACTATGGAATGATGAAGGTTCTTGCAAAAATGGGGATTTCAACTTTGGCCTCCTATAAGGGTGCTCAGATATTCGAAGCTTTGGGTCTTTCATCGGAAGTTATTGAGAAGTGCTTTGCTGGAACTCCAAGCAGGGTGGAGGGTGCAACATTTGAGATGCTTGCCCAAGATGCGCTTGATTTGCATGAGTCGGCATTTCCTAATCGTGTCTTCCCCCCTGGTAGTGCAGAAGCCGTTGCGCTGCCTAACCCTGGGTCTTATCACTGGAGGAAGGGTGGTGAGATTCACCTGAACGACCCTCTTGCTATGGCGAAGCTGCAAGAAGCTGCCAGAAGTAATAGTGTGGCTGCATATAAGGAATACTCGAGGCGCATCCAGGAATTGAACAAAAGCTGCAATTTGCGTGGTCTCTTGAAATTTAAGGAAGTGGCAGTCAAAGTCCCTCTGGATGAAATTGAACCGGCTAGTGAGATTGTTAAGCGGTTCTGCACCGGTGCTATGAGCTATGGATCAATTTCACTTGAGGCACATGCGGCACTGGCCATCGCAATGAACAGAATTGGGGGCAAGTCAAACACAGGTATAATTTAATTTATTTTCCCATTAATACAATTTGAACTAGCTTACTTTGTCTCTTAGATGTGTGAACCGCAACATGTCTGAACTAATTGAGAGAAAAAAATTCGTGTTACCATATCGTGGGTGAAGCTTTTGTTTGTGTTTCGTTGCATGTACTCAGATTTAGGATTATTTTTACATCATCGGTAACTCTCATTGCTCTGGTTTCTGACGTGTGAAGAGTTTTGCTCCTCATAATTGGATTCATAAAGTTCCTTTATGTTTTCTGTTGAAGGTGAGGGAGGAGAGCAACCATCTCGCATGGAGCCTCTTCCAGATGGCTCTGTGAATCCAAAGAGGAGTGCCATCAAGCAGATTGCTAGTGGGAGATTTGGGGTGTCAAGTTACTACCTTACTAATGCTGCTGAGTTGCAAATAAAAATGGCTCAGGTATATGTTGGTTCTATCACAAAATATGCAGAATCCTCATCTATGGTTGCCTTTGATTTTCATACAGTTGGCCCTGTGTTCCTGTTGGAACAGAGCTTCCCTTTGTTTATTCTTTTATGTTCATGGCAGATGATGCTGTGTCAGCAAAGCACCATGCGGTGTCTTTGCTTTAATTGATATCCACATGTGGCATTTGGTGAGGTTAACATGTGCTAGAAATAATTCATTTGAAATGGATTTATTCGATTTTGACTTCATTTGTGTTTTAATGCAGGGGGCCAAGCCTGGTGAGGGAGGTGAGCTCCCTGGCCACAAGGTGATAGGAGATATTGCAGTGACCAGGAATTCTACTGCCGGTGTTGGACTGATAAGTCCTCCTCCACATCATGATATCTATTCAATTGAAGACCTTGCCCAATTAATTCATGATCTTAAGGTAAACTCCTATACCCTTTTGTCTCTGTTGTCCAGTGCCCAGTTCCTTGCTCGCGCAAGCTAATCGTCCCTCGTCTTTGCTTGCTATCCTAGAATTCCAATCCTGCAGCTCGAATCAGTGTGAAGTTAGTGTCTGAGGCTGGAGTTGGAGTGATAGCAAGTGGTGTAGTGAAAGGGCATGCCGACCACGTTTTGATCGCGGGGCATGATGGAGGAACGGGCGCCGCAAGATGGACAGGTATAAAAAATGCAGGGCTACCATGGGAACTTGGTTTGGCTGAGACGCATCAAACCCTGGTTGCAAATGACCTTCGTGGCCGGACGGTTCTTCAGACTGATGGCCAACTAAAAACTGGAAGAGATGTTGCCATCGCCGCACTCCTTGGAGCTGAGGAGTTTGGGTTTAGCACTGCTCCCCTCATTACACTCGGCTGCATCATGATGAGAAAGTGCCACAAGAACACCTGCCCCGTTGGCATTGCTACTCAAGATCCTGTTCTCCGTGAGAAATTTGCTGGAGAACCTGAACATGTCATTAACTTCTTCTTCATGTTGGCTGAGGAAGTTAGGGAAATCATGTCTCAGCTGGGATTTCGGACGATGAATGAGATGGTTGGTCGTTCTGATATGCTTGAGGTTGACAGAGAAGTAACCAAGACCAATGAAAAGCTGGAGAATATTGACCTCTCCTTGCTTCTTAGACCTGCAGCTGAGATAAGGCCTGATGCTGCTCAGTATTGTGTCCAGAAGCAGGATCATGGCTTGGATATGGCTTTGGACCAGAAACTTATTTCCCAGTCCAAAGCTGCTTTGGAAAAAAGTCTCCCTATCTATATTGAAATGCCTATTTGCAATGTGAATCGTGCTGTTGGAACAATGCTCAGCCATGAGGTGACTAAACGCTATCACTTGGCTGGACTACCTACAGATACCATCCATATTAAACTCTCTGGAAGTGCTGGCCAGAGTCTTGGAGCTTTTCTCTGCCCTGGCATCACATTGGAGCTCGAAGGTGACAGTAATGATTATGTTGGCAAAGGATTATCAGGTGGAAAAATTGTCGTTTATCCTCCAAAGGGAAGTGAATTTGATCCAAAAGAGAATATTGTGATTGGAAATGTGGCTCTTTATGGGGCTACAAGTGGGGAGGCATACTTCAATGGAATGGCTGCGGAAAGATTCTGTGTGCGCAATTCTGGGGTGAGAGCTGTAGTAGAAGGGGTTGGTGATCATGGATGCGAGTACATGACTGGTGGGACGGTCGTTGTGCTGGGAAAAACTGGCAGGAACTTTGCTGCTGGTATGAGTGGCGGCGTTGCATATGTTCTAGATGTGGATGGTAAATTCCAGTCACGTTGCAATCTTGAGTTGGTAGATCTTGATAAAGTTGAGGAAGAGGAGGATATTATGACCCTCAGAATGATGATTCAGCAACATCAGCGTCATACAAACAGCCAATTGGCAAAAGAGGTGTTAGTAGACTTCGAGAGTCTTCTGCCTAAGTTTATCAAGGTATTCCCCAGGGATTACAAGCGAATTCTTGCAGACATGAAAGCAGGAGAAGCTACCAAAAATGCTCAGAAAAATATGGAGGAAGAACAGGAGCAAGATGAGGGAGAGCTGATGGGGAAAAATGCTTTTGAAGAGCTTAAGAAGATGGCAGCTGCATCAACCAATGCCAAAGCCAGTGCGGTATGTATCTGATAAATGAGATTTGTTTTTCAACTTCTAGTGCTCTATTCGAACATTATGATTTGAGTTACGATTTTAATGCTTGATGTAAATCCTTACACCAAAAGAAAAATAACAGATCGCCTGACCATGTCATCAATGCTTGTCTTTATTGATCATTCATGTGTGACACTAAGCCCCTGTTATACCTAAATTTTTTCAACATCGGACTAGAATACTTCAACTTATGTGATAGTTATTTTACATTGTTTAAAATTTGGAAGATCTGATATTTGGATGAAGTTTTTTCTACTCCTGAGTTTGTGCTCTGCTTTATTGATTTTGCATGCGTGGGTCTATGTGCTGGCGCAAATGTGTCATAGACAGCTGATATCTCGATACGCATGACATGAATATCTTGTTCTGGGGTTCACAACTTCTGGATAAATTTTTAAAATTGAAATTATGCCACTTTCTTCCTTTAGGGTAGTTTCTGCAATGTTTTGTGGCTTTCGTTTTGTGGCAAGGTTAATCTTTTTTTTTTGTGATTCATATTGGGGAAGACTGATATTGAGGATTCAGCTGGTAACCATTCTTTGATGAGATGTCTGACTTTAAGTTTTGGTTTTTATAGATGGTAGAATCTGTTGAGGCTCCCAAGAGGCCTACGCAAGTTCCCGATGCCATTAAGCATGGGGGATTTATTGCTTATGAGCGTGAAGGTGTTAAATATAGGGACCCTAATGTTCGGATGAACGATTGGAAGGAAGTCATGGAGGAGTCCAAACCAGGTCCCCTGTTAAAAACTCAGTCTGCCCGGTGCATGGACTGTGGCACTCCATTCTGCCATCAGGTAAGAGTTGTAATGATTTTATTTTATAATCGTGTCTGTGCGTATGTACGTATGTATTCTAGATGAATTTTATTTTATATCTGTTCCTTTGGCTTTACTATGCAGGAAAACTCTGGATGTCCTCTTGGAAACAAAATACCTGAGTTCAATGAGCTGGTATACCAAAATAGGTGGCAGGAAGCACTAGATCGACTGTTGGAGACAAATAATTTCCCCGAGTTTACAGGCCGCGTGTGTCCTGCACCGTGTGAAGGCTCTTGTGTTCTTGGTATCATTGAGAATCCTGTTTCCATCAAGAATATTGAATGCTCGATCATAGACAAGGCCTTTGAGGAGGGGTGGATGGTGCCCCGGCCACCCCAGAAGAGAACAGGGTATGCTGTCTCTTCATTCAACAACATTAACCAGTCAATTATATCTGTGCTTTGCTTACTATGCTCTTGGAGAATATGATTGGTAGGCATTGCTTGAAAAGCTATGTCAAGGCTGTCCATTATATTCCCTAGAGATGTTTCTTTTCTCCGGGGTTCCTGTTCAAGTTACATCCTTCCATTCCTTAATTCACAATGCTTGAGAATTAGCCTGGTTTTCCATTGAGTCTTTTGGCTTAAACCAGTCAGATTTCAGGGTTGGATGTGACAAAAGATGTTGCCTATTCTAACGTTAATATCATCAATTTCTTTATGCGCTCAGGAAAAAAGTTGCGATTGTGGGAAGTGGACCGGCTGGATTGGCTGCGGCTGACCAGCTGAACAGGATGGGCCATTTTGTGACAGTGTATGAGCGTGCCGATCGAATTGGGGGCCTAATGATGTATGGTGTGCCAAACATGAAGACTGACAAAGTGGATGTAGTTCAACGGCGAGTTAACTTGATGGCTCAGGAAGGGGTCAATTTTGTGGTGAATGCCAGCGTTGGGAAGGATTCATCATACTCTCTTGATAGGCTCCAAAAGGAAAATGATGCTATTGTTTTAGCTGTTGGCGCCACAAAACCAAGGTAAGTTCATTGTGACTTAACTTTGGGGACATGTTGTAGGAGTTTTTGCACCATGATCTGGTTGATGAGAAAAGCGATATTTATGCTTGTGGATTGAATTTTCCTTCTTGCAGGGACCTTCCTGTACCTGGACGCGAATTGTCAGGTGTTCATTTTGCCATGGAGTTCCTTCATGCAAACACAAAGAGCTTGCTTGACAGCAATCTCAAGGATGGTAACTACATATCTGCAAAGGGAAAGAAGGTAGTGGTCATTGGTGGAGGTGACACCGGCACGGATTGCATAGGAACATCTATCAGGCATGGCTGCAGTAGAGTTGTAAACTTGGAGCTGCTTTCTAAGCCACCGGAGAAGAGGGCTCCAGGCAACCCTTGGCCACAGGTACAAATATTACATAAGTTACCTTTTCTCTTGACAACTGCAGGAGTACTCTTGCTTATTCCATTATCGTTTATTTTATAGCATGTGCAATGTAATATTTGCTCACCGTTCTTTTCCTCTGTTCAATGCTGTTTACAGTGGCCTCGCGTCTACCGTGTTGATTATGGCCACCAGGAAGCTGCAGCTAAGTTTGGGAAAGACCCAAGGTCTTATGAAGTGCTAACTAAGCGGTTTATTGGTGATGAAAATGGGGTCGTTAAAGGGCTTGAAGTAGTGCGTGTTAGGTGGGAGAAGGATGCTAGTGGGAAGTTTCAGTTAAAAGAAATCGAGGGATCTGAGGAAATCATTGAGGCTGATCTGGTTTTACTGGCCATGGGATTCCTTGGTCCAGAATCGGTGAGTATTTGAACCGTTCTCTCATATTTGTCAAATAGTTTGAGCCGTGCTAAGAAAGGATTTGGCATGGGAAAGTCAAATTTGCATGTAAATTAGTTGTTTTTCTTTCGGTCGTAACAGTATAACTTGGTTATTCAGCGTATGTGCTAGAGTAAATTTGATTGGCATGTGGGCCTTTAGAGGCTTACTATTGCCCTAGGAAACCTTATATAATATGGAAAAGTCGAACTGGTTAAAAATGAAGAATGTGAAGATACCTTTTAACCCATACTTAAGTTTATGTGCATAGGGCTAGTGCCGGGTGGATGTAAATTTGTTCTCTTTTTCTGGACAGTTTATTGACAGCATTTGTGCCTGTTGTTTTTGCTGGTTTGCCCTTTCCAGACAATTGCAGACAAGTTAGGTCTAGAGAGAGATGACAGGTCAAACTTCAAGGCTGATTATGGCCGGTTTGCGACCAATGTGGAGGGAGTTTTTGCTGCCGGGGATTGCCGACGCGGTCAGTCTCTGGTGGTTTGGGCCATCTCCGAGGGAAGGCAAGCTGCGGCGCAGGTCGATACATTCCTCATGCCAGAGGAGGAGGATCTCACCATCGACCCTGAGAACCCAGAGGACTTAACCTCTCAGCAACAGGACATCAACAAGCGGCAAGAAGGCAGCGGCAAATTCACTGTGGTGACATAGAGATTCGCAGATTCCAGTGTTTTGCGCAGCGGGGGCAGACGGTAAAAACCAAGCCTGTCGTGAATATGCGAGAGGAGCCTCCTCTTCAGTTCGTGCTGTGGATCCGAGACGCTATCATAAGGCCCGAGGGAGGGAGCGAGGAAGGTGGTGGGGGAAAGATTGGCAGGCTGAACGTGCCCATGTGATGCTGGCTGAGGCTTCATATGGTTCGAAGTTATTCTACTTCTGGGGTGCGGGGCTTAATCTTAGAGTCTTGTTTGGGTTTAGGTCTGAAAGTTTGTTGATTGTTACAAACGAATAATGTACAGTTTTCTTCGTCGATGGACAAAGTTATAATAGGGGGAAGATGTTTCGTATTTCATCGAACAGCCGATGCACTTTGCTATTCGTTTTTTTGGGTATCATAACCGGTAGCTTCTTCATTCGAGACGGTGCCATGGACTCCTTGTGTAACAAGGGATGATGGAACGTGATGTGAGTGAGAGTACCATATCTGTGAATGAGAAAAGCTGCAGCGCAGCGTTGTGCAACTGCAATGGAAACCATCTATTGTCACTTCTATCCACTCGCATGAATTTTGTCAATGAGCACAAGTCTGGGAATGACAAGCAAAACTCGAATAATTCGATTCAATCTTCGACAATGGACTCGTCCTGGTAACTGGATATTAAGAATATTGGAGAGTTCTAAAATAATTTGTCACGGTAACTGGTGTGAATTCTATCATTCGGGTCACGTGAGAGCTCGACATGACGCGAAATTCAAAGGATTTTGGAGGACATATATGTCAGGAGCGATCTCATTAATCAAATGAACCATTTGGGTACTGCGTGGCAGCAAAATCGAATTGCGATTCCAGCACGTCCACGTCGCCGACACGTGGGCTGCCGAACGACGCTGCCCCGAGAGAGAAACGGCGAGTCGTCGCGCGGCCCCTCCTCCTTTCTTCAAGCTCCGGGTGTCGTTTTTGGGTAAAATTGCTCTCTCTGCTCGAACTTCATATTCCTCACCCGAGAGAGAAAGTCCGTCCTTGCTTTGGATCGCGATGGCCATCGTCAATCTGGGCCGCCGACTCTCCGCCTCCCTCGCGGATCTCTCCGCCCCGAAGCTGGCCCTCGCGCGCGCCGTACCCGAGCCGCTGGCCGCCCGGCTGTTCGGCTCGTCGTCGGAGCAACCACCCCGAGGAGGAGGAAGCAACCCTAGCGGGGAGGAGCAGCCGCGGGAGGACGCGGCGAAGGGGATCCGGCAGCAACAGGAAGAGGAAGAACCGCGCGGAGAAGAAGGAGAAGAAGAAGAAGACGTCGACGACGGGTACGTGAACAGGAAGACGGGCGAGATCGGTGGGCCCAGGGGCCCCGAACCGACCCGCTACGGCGATTGGGAGCGAAACGGTCGCTGCTCCGATTTCTGAGACTTCCCCCCTTTTTGTTTCCGGTAGGGTTATCTGTCTCGTCGTACTTGTTTTCCCCCCTTTTTAATGATCAATGGATTTGTGCTGCGATTTCGTTGAAAGATTCCTTTCTAGATTTCTCGCCACCGCTTCCGATCGAACTGCGCACGATTTGAATCGGTCGCCGGACGCGGAATGCGGAAGGCAAGCAAAACGCTCCATTAAAGAAGACGTTTCGAATCGCTGCACAGCGGCCCACCTGCCCAGAAAAGGGTCGGCGTCGCTGCTCGTTCTTACTGCTTTTCTTGAACAGAAAGCTCAAAGTCTCCCACTAATCTCTCTCTCTCTCACTTTCTCTGTCCCCATTTCACGACAAGATCTCATTTTGATTTCCCATGGCTCTGCGTGATGCCTTCTCATCGGTCTGACCAACGATAAAAAAATGATCGTTCTCCACGCGTTTGTCAAAATGGGTCGTCATCCGTAAAGCGTCGGCGGCAGCGCTTTTGAACGTCTCCGGATCTTCGGGGCTCTCTTCGATTCAGCTAAAGATCGCGCCTTTTATCTTAATCAACCGATCGGCAAATTTGAACGCATTCCTCCGTTCGTAATCTGACCGGCCCCACCTTCTTTTGTATGCGTTTCTTCCGGTCAACCCCTCCTCCCGTAGTGTCGGACGTGGCGAGCTCGCGTGCAAAGCGGGGGCCCACTGACCTTCTTCTGAGCATGCCGCGGAGCGTCGTTGTTTATTTGATGCGTCGGAGCGTTCGGGTAGTTTAACGTTAGACTAGAAGAACAGAGCATGTCGAAGCAGGCGCATGGTTCGGAAGTGGACCATTTCTATCTCCATCCTTTGCCGTCATGAACGGAGAGTGGGACGCAAGATGACGCTTCCTTAGGGGTGTGCAAAACGGACCGGCCAAATTGAAAATTGCCGAATCAAATCTGTCGGTTGGGACATGACCGACTACATATACTCTTTGAAAAATTAAACTCGGATCGGATCGATTACATATATTTTTATTTTTTAAAAAATTTAGTGGATTTAGGTTATTGTTTTTGAGGAAATATGAGCCTATAATTAGATAATAATTTATCTCGATGGAAGTATAAGATTTATCTCGAGCTATAAATTTGTTTCTAGTCATGCCTTAAATAATAAAATATCCGGATGAAAACAAAAAAAAAAATAGTGATCAGTTTCATTGGATTGAATAGGACCGATTCGGTCCCAGGATCAGGTTCTAGGTTTTACTTTGGAATCAGACCAGATTGATGGATCGAGAACTGATCATCCTTAGTCTTTTTTTTTCCTTATTCCTTTTCACATATTGGCCAGTCAATCACAATGAGGGCTCTGCTGAAGGAAGCTAGACAAATGCCGACCAAGAGGCGCTCGCAAACTAATGGGTTCCGCCATGCCAATCCCTTTCCTCACGAAGAGATGCATCCGGAGAAATACGCGCAAGAAAGAGAGAAAGGCAGACCGAAAATGAACGAAGCGAATCGAAAGTCAGCCCTTAGTTGCATTATATCAAATGCGATTTGACCGCCTAAAAATAACTTCTTGGACGAGCACCAACGATCGTGGTTTAACAATTCAAACCGGAAGAACTTCATTCAATTCCGATCCGATCTTGCGTCATCTGCACAAGATGAAGAACGCCTTCCCTTTGTTTTCTCGTTGACGTTAGAATATTATAAGCAATCTAGCCAATAATGGACGATTTCATTATGATAAATGCCCCGAGGTCACGTCAACTCTGAAGAAAAGAACGATAAGCAATGGCGAACTCTTCAACCTGCTATTAATAATACCCTAATTCCATTGTCGCACTTATTTGAAGCATTCTCAGTCATATTTTCGGTCTAGCACTACAGTTCAGGTATTCCGGTGCTATTTAATGCAAATCTAATCACATTTATTTTAGAAAGGAAAAAGAAAACCCAAATGTCAATGGTCCATGTCGTTTGGTGACATTAACATGGATCGGAAATGCACATTAACATGGCCAAGTTGGCTTGACTAATCTTCATTGATGCGTGCAAATGGCACCATCCATAATGTACCGGAATAAAAGTTTCGAGAGCGTATGTGAGCATTTAGACGAGGGACTCATCATCGGAAATCACTTGAGAAACTGATGTTAGTGGTATTCGGCGTTATTTAAGCTCCACGAGCATGTTGTCTAATCGTTATTCAGGAGGGTATCTATGCAGTGGTTCATCGAGTAAAGATCAGAGATGGGAGCCCCGTGTTTTGAGAGAGATGACCCTATTGATTCAACGAGTTGATTAAGCCCATGAACGAGGACTTCTCCATTCAATAATAATAATTTTCACATCGACCATGGACCGATTCTTCAATCTAAAACCACTTCACAAGATCCACGCCTGACATCACGTGGTGGAGCCTCCCTTTGACCGTAACCCTTGTGGAAATTTTAATAAAAGTGCCCTCTCCATGAAGATTTTGTGCAGATATATAAGATCTCTTCATCACCTCTCATCAGTCAGAAGAAAAAATTAATATAAACTCCAGTATCTATTAGGCTTGCTTACCTCCTTTTCTGAAGCTTTTGAACACTCCAAAACAATGAAAATCCTCACTCTCTCTGTGACCTTGTTATTCTTCTTCTTGTTATGCAAGGAAGCGAGTGCCAAGGCCTGCACCCCCGCCTTCTGTCACCGTGACGAGCCCATGATCCATTTCCCCTTCCGGATTGGAACCCTCCAGCCTGAATCTTGTGGGTACCCGGGTTTCGATCTGTCGTGCGACGGGGTGAACCGAACCGTACTAGAGTTGCCCAACTCAGGTCCATTCACCGTCCAAGGCATAGACTATGCTGGGCAAGAGATGTGGGTGAATGACCCCGAGGCTTGCCTCCCCAAGAGGCTTCTCTCCCTCAACCTCTCCGGCTCGCCCTTCGCCGGTGTCTATTCCCAGAACTTCACCTTCTTCAACTGCTCCTCCAGCTACATCAGGTATGGCCTGAACCCGATCGCCTGCCTCAGCGGCTCAAACTACACAGTCTTTGCGACCTCCTCACCCTACGTCGTGAAGAACCTCTCCTCGTCATGCGTCCTTGTGAAGACTGTCCCAGTCCCGGTCGAATTGCCGTTCTACGAGCAGGTCATCTCGTCGGACCTCAGCAGCGATCTCCGGCTCCAGTGGGGGGTGCCGCAGTGCGGAAGGTGCGTGGTTCGGGGCGGGAGGTGCGGGCTCAAGGGCAACTCCACCACTGAGATTCAGTGCACCAATGTCCCGCGGCGTGGTAAGAAGGATCTTTCTGTTCAGTCTACACTAACTTCTTTCTTGTGTATCCGCATGTGTGCGTATTCATACATATCATCCTGGTCACAAGAGCATAACTAATACTGCAAATTTCGAACATGTTAGAACTCTCGGAATTAGGGGAAGAAATAGAATCAAATAACCTCGTCCCAACAAACATCTAGCTACGTATGTAGAACTTAATGGACAAGAGGAAGAATTTAGGTTTGTGTAGTGAAGTGGTCTGTTCAGGTTCTTGGATTTTCAGTCTCTCCGATGTCTCCCAGCGGCATAGGCCCAACAAAATGAAAAATCCCTGTCAGCAGGGTATAAAGTACTTACATACTAGATTAATTTCGTTCTTCCCTACGATCAAGTACAGTGGAATTTTTCAGGCCTTTACAGGAAAGAAAAACAAAATAAGTCTACACAAAACGTGAATTTCCGGGAGTTCAGGAAGGTTCAGGCAGATGTTGCGTCCATCCTCTCGTCATTTTCTTGTGAATCCTGCAATTTAAGGCAAGGAGGATTTGACTTGATCCGGACGGTACAAGAGTTATGATGGATGAACAAAGCTTCTTGTCCACGTCCGGGGAGAGTAAAAAGATCTTGTGTCGGTACGAAAGATTGTTCAACAGTCTGAATGGTCAATCATGCATCTTGCATGCCTCCAAATAAGATAGCCAACAGTAATTAATAATATAGGTCGAAGAATTCTTCCCAAGAATTACTTCAAAATAAAATGCTAAGACGCTGAAATATAAATTGTGATTTTATTTTTGGAGACCCACGATCATATTAGCAAGTAAACCCACACAAACAGGCTGAAGAAGTCCGTACATGAAAGTTGATAGAGATATTGAGTTAATTTTATGAAATAAAGTACTAAGGACTCGATTCCATGGTAATATTTTAACAATAGTAGTGGCCTGTTCTATAACCCGGGCACGTAAAATTTCTTTAGAATCACTGAGAAAGAAGCCATTGCGACTATTCAGAGGTCAACATTCAAATTCCGCGATGAGTGTTCATCATCACCGTGGGAATGGACAATGGTGGTGGGGTTTTCATGATGATCATGATAAGGAAAGCGACTCCAAAGGCTGGTGCTGCCCTTGATTAAAGTCAATGCAGTTCATCCAACGCTGGCTTTGAAGCCATCTCCTTCGTGATGCTTTCATGATTACCAACTGGTCAAAGATTTCTCTGCTGCTCTCGCTTCTTTTTTGGGGTCGAGAGGGGTATGAATGGAATGGGATCAACAACTCCTTGATGGGGATGGGGATAAGCGTTGACTGAAGTCAATGCATAGGGCCAAAAAGGTGGGGCCAATCAGAAGATGCAAAATCCCTCTTGGCTTCTGCTTTCCGAGTGGCTTCCTCCTCTCTTTTTCTGCCACCTCATGCCGTAACTTTAGGTTTCAGCTGGGGGTTGACTTTGACATTGGCTCAATTGGGTTTCGTTGAGACCAACTTTTGGGTCATCCGTATAGAAACAGCAGCAGGGCTGACCAATAAACGCACTTGATTTGAAATAGGATTGTTGTGTACATGAGAGAAGACCGGATTCCCACATTTGTCATTCAAATATCCTTTGTGCTTTAGAACGCATGGAGCACGCGCATCCAAAATGTTGCATTTGACCCGGGATTGGTATATGGCTGACCATCTTATCTGTTTGATCAAGCAAATTATCTTGAGCTTCTGGTATAATAGGTTTACATGCTTTCAGTTTCAGGGATTCCGAGGGGCGCCCGCTACGTGATTGTTGTCGGGGTTGGTGTCCCGGCGATTCTGATCCTCCTAGGCTTACTTTGCCACCTCTGTGGCAGAGTGAAGTCCTACGCGAGAGGGCGGCGCCCCGTCATCGGGGAATTCGCCACAGCGGTTGCGCCGCATTCCGCCATTGTTTCGGGACTTGACAGGGTGGTCATCGAATCTTACCCAAAAATTGTCCTAGGAGAGAGCAAGCGGCTTCCGAAGCCCGACGACAGCACTTGCCCGATTTGCCTGTCGGACTATCAGCCCAAAGAGATCCTCAAGACCATACCGCAATGCAACCATTGCTTCCACGCAGATTGCATTGATGAGTGGCTTCGCATGAATGCTACTTGCCCAGTTTGCCGGAACTTGCCGCCCCGGTCATGATGGCGTGTTTCGTGTTGTGTTCCTGTTTCTCCGGCGCTCGAATTTTTGTGTATAAATCTAGAAGCCACTTGACATTAAAAAAGAGTCTCTCTTATTAGCTGAAAGAGCTCAAGGGCGTCAGAAAAACCGGACACCTAGTTCTACTCGGCTTGAGCTGAAAGGAAATGATGAAGAGTTCGATCAGCATTAGATGAATGTCTTGTAGTGTTTGACTCAAAAGGACCCAAGTAGACCTTTCGAAACCATGAAGTTGTTCGGTTCCAGTACATATCAGTAACCAATTTCATCAGCTGAGTTGCCACTCTTTGGCAAGAATTCCCTCTGTTAATGAAACCACCGTGCCACCCTAATTCACCGATACATTCTCTTTCAAGAAGCTTCGAACTGGCGTCATTCCCGCTTGAGATTGAAACGACCTTGAAAACATTACCCTTTTACTCTTTTAGCGCTTCTGCAGATATGTTGTCTTCAATTAATTATGTATTTTAGAACTTCATCATCCTCATGGGAAGGGCCAATTATCCTAGCAGTAGTACTCTCATTCCTTTTCAAATTGCTGAACCTAGATATTTTCAACTCCCCAAGCAGACAGAAAGCACAATTCTTGTCCCAGAAGCCAACTGTTGCTATATTTCCCGAAATTCAGGACATGAAATGCACAACAGAACAAACTGCATTCGCCATGGGCAATCAAATCCAATAACTTATTATCTTACAAACTTCCAGTAAGTACATAGATTCTAGTATTACATGACAACTTACCTAGTAGGAAATATAAGAGGAAAGGAATTCCTCTATACATACTGGATCTAATACTACAGGTGAGTGGTGGGAGCGCATCAATGGTATCCACTAAGTACATAGATTCTTGTATTACATAACATACGGCTTCAGTCACGGAGAGATGACATACTGCAAAAGGGCACTCCAACTTATTCCGCGATAACTTCTAGATCTGTGTTCCAGAGCCTTCCGCGCATGATCGCAGCATCCCCTGAACTGGAGGAAACAAAAGGATTTTTGGGCATGACGGGGCACTCGTCTCCCTCAAGCATCTGAACCACCGTTTTCACAGGAGGCCGATCGGCAGGGTACCAGTGAATGCACCAGAGCCCCACAATCGCCAGTTTCTTGGCTGTCTTGCGGTCGCCATCCTCTTGGATTCGTATTTCAAGCTCTTCACCTTTATTTAGATGGTTATAGACCCACTGCGGGAAGTACATCTGGCTCATGTTCTTTGCGTTCACGTCAACGTTTTTTCTCCCCCCAACCATTTCGAGCAGCAGCATTCCGAAGCTGTACACGTCGGACTTAGACGACACGCTTCCAAAGTTCCTGGAGAAGACTTCTGGGGCAATGTAGCCCATGGTACCTCTGGCTGCAGTCATGGACACCGCACTTTGTTCCTTGGAACATAGCTTTGCCAGACCGAAATCTGCAATCTTAGGATTGAAGTTGTTATCTAGCAAGATGTTGTGCGGCTTAATGTCGAAATGGAGGATCTTATGATCACACCCCTGGTGAAGATACTCTATGCCTTTGGCCACTCCGAGAGCGATATCGTGGAGCCTCTCCCAACTAAGGAAAGGGTCGAGAGTGTCCTCGCCCTGAAATATGAACTTCTCCAGAGACTCGTTCGGCAGGAATTCGTACACCAAGGCTCTTCGGAAACCGTCGGCGCAGAAACCAACCATCCGGACCACGTTGACGTGGTGAATCCTTCCCATCGTGCTCACTTCGTTGATGAACTCCTCTCCATTCCCGAATGAATTGTCCAGCATCTTCACGGCGACAAAAATCTCGCTCGATAGCTTCCCTTTGTAGACCGTTCCGTAAGCCCCCTGGCCTAGTTTTTCCTCGAAGTCATTGGTTATCCTCTTGATGTCATTGTAGGAGTAACGGGTGGGCTTGAGGGCCTCATAGTCATGCAAGAAGCTCTCGATCTTGAGTTGGAATGCTTTATCTCTTCTTTTTTCATTGATGACATAGCCGAGTCCGCTTAATACAACAAGAAAGAGAAAAAAGCCCACCACTCCTCCCGCGATGTTTCGCCTTTTTCTTGCTGCAGATTCAAAGAAGTCAGTACTTGAGCTTCTGCCGAAGTTCGTAGGAATGATAAAACAGCCAGAACAAAAGCCCTCAAAACCAGTTATATCAGCTTTACTTAACACCGTGACTGACCTTCATTTCAGGTCATCACAGATAATTTCTATAAAAACTGGGCAATCAGGCTTCAGAACACCTTCATTTTAATTTACAGAAAGTATCATCTGACAAACAAGACTAAGTTGTGGAAATGCATCCATCCGGCGGAATTGCACATGTAAAAGCAATCTTAGTTTCGCAGAAGCCCTATTTCTTGCTTAGAAACTATGATTCTCCTTCCTCTGCGCTCCGTGGATCTTATCTTTACGAAAGAGACTTGATAAATTTCTACAACCATAAGTCAGAAAGCAATTTTTCTATATCCATCACCAGATTTTAAAAGCTTTGGAATGAACGGCCGAAACAAAAGAGCTCGAGCATTAACAATCGCTTAAACTAAGGAAGTGAAATAACACGAGTCAAGCAGAGTCTCATAGAGCATTAAAAAGTTTGGGAATCGATAAAAGCATGCGCCCTCAACAAGGATTAAAGCAATACCTTCGTGTCCGCGAGGAGGAGCGATGCACTGGGTGCCGGTCCCCTTCCGCCGACATATCGTCCCGTTCTTCCTGCATCCCTGGCAGTCCGGCTTTTCTTTGCCCCAGAACAAACGGACCTCATCCATCATGCTATCGATCGTCGTCGGGAGAAAGTCGATGCTCCCGTTCCTCATGCAGGACACCAGCGGCAAGTCTCCGACGTAGGAGTCGGATCCGACGGCGTAGACATCGTACGCGTCCGTGCTCAGGCAACCCAGCCGGGTCATGCCGCTGTCGCTCCTCCCGTCCCGCGGGCACTGGAACAGGGTATAGTTGTAGGGCGGCGGGTAATCACTACTATACCGGTTCTGTGAGCTCTTCTCGTAGAAGAAGATAGAGTGGTTGAGGTTCGCCAGCAGCAAGGGGATGCACCGGTCGCGGTCCCGCACGCCGATGGAGGTGTTATTGTAATCGATGTCCGTGACGACAAGCGGCCGCGGGGTCTCCGGGAGCCAGAGCTGGGTGTCGCTCCCGTTGCAGGACAAGTTGAAGTCCGAACTGTAGCCGCAGTCGTCAGGTTGGCCCTTGCCTTCGAGCAGGAACGGGAACTGGACGTCCGGCCCGTGATGGCGGCGGCAGCTCTTGGGGGCGCAACGGTCCTTGTCGGCGGGGTCGGCGGGGTCGGCGGTGCCATGGGCGAAGCAGAGGAAGAGGAGGACGAGGGAGGGAACGGAAGAGCGCATGGTGGACGGATCAACTGGTTTCCTTACGCTCTCTCTCTCTCTCTCTCTCTCACTCTGGGTCTCTCTCGTTTTGTAATTCCCGTCAGGCCTGTTCGAGAGAGAAAACCAAGAACCGATGTTGCATCTGCAATTTCCTGCCTTAGACTTGTCCAGATCATGGAGAAAATATCGGCTGATGAGTTTACTTTGACTTGGACTTTTCGCGGTCCATCGTTGTCAGTCGCCCCCCGCGTTACTAAAGTATTACTGGGGAAGCGAGTGCACGGGAAGTTTACTCGGTCAAGTCAAGCTGGAAGTCGCGAAGCAAGTTCCTCCTCCTTTCCTCATTTGATCCGTCGTCCCTTGTCGGACTCTGCTAACCGAGAATTCTTTTATAGAGCCAAGGCCGGCATCGATGAATCGCCAAGGGTGGCGCCTGGCGTGACGCAGGATGCAGTGGCTGGTGCTGCGATCGTGAGTACAGTATGTAGGTTCGATTTCAGGAGTACAGTATGCGATATTTCAGACCGTCGCAATATGAGAGAAGTCCAGTAAAGTTTAAAGAATCCCTCTCATAAATATTGAATTACGTATTTATCTAATAATTTAAAATTTTAAAATAATCAATAGTTATTTCACAAAATTTCACACTATCTCTGTCTGTTTTTTTTTTTTTTTGTTTTGCTCTCGGGCCAAATTCAACCAAGGGTTACTCACCCATGGCCCTCCTTTTTTTGAGCAGTGTCCCGGATCGAAACATGGGTATTTTTTTTTACGATATTGTCAACCTATGTTCTCCCCAAAAAATTAGGAAAAAATAAAAGAGAATTGAAAAAAAAAAAAAAATTGTAGGTATCTATCTGAGAATGGTTTCCAAATTCTTTCAGCTATGCTGGTGTCAAGCAAAATGAGTTCCCTTTTGGTGAAAGACGAGTTTTATTTATTCCAATTTTGCCTGGCCTGTCTGATTTGTGGACCGGATGTTTAAATGACCACTAAGAACACAAATAATCATCATTCTAATTAGAAATTGATTACCGACCAAAAAAAAAATAAATTAGAAATTGATTTCTAGAAAAGAAATAAATTTTTCTATTTTTATTCTTATATGAGTTTCTAAGCAAACCCGGGTGGCGGGGGATGGTGGGGGCGATAGTGGCTAACGGTTGGTGATCGGTGGGCAATGATAGGCAAACAGAGGTGGCCGACAACTAGTGAACATGTGGCAACAGGCAGCAATTGATGGATGATGACTGGAGAGTGGTGGTCGGCGGCGAGCGGCGACCGGCGACCAACGACCGATGAGCTAGTGGCGGCGGATGATTGATGATGGTTGGCTAGTAACGAGAACAAACGATGACAAAAGTTTTTATTTATTATTTTTGTTCTAAAAATAAAGAAGTAATTTTTTTTTCTTTTAATTTTTGTTCTAAATTTATTTTTGCAGTAAAAATCTATTCCAGAAATAAAAAAATAAAATAGTTTTACCAAACACATTTTTGTTTCAGAAACAAGTCTAGAACATAAAAATAGTTTTGGGACATAAATATAATGATTATCATGAGCGCCCTAAATTGAGATGAAGAATGTATCAAGTAGTGAAAAGAATAATGTAAATATACAATCATTTTTAGAATTTGATAATAAGTTTCACAAGAGCACTCGAATATTAATGTATTGGGGAACATCGATTTGCGGGCATGGTAAAAGATATGTTGACAAACATCGACATGCCTTAAATAATATCTTGAAAGCTTGCATGTGCACTAACCGTGTGACCATGTCGAAACCGTCCCTCATTTTTCATTATTTAAGAAAATGTTTAGATATAAATTATTGTCAATAATAAAGACATATTAGGCAGACTAATTATTTCAAGCAGCAACATAAGCGATTGTTTTTGAGAAATTGTTTTTCAAATCATTTATTTTTCACGAAATCGAAGCCTTAGTTTATTTTCATCAAATCAATTCATTAACCAAGCCAACACATAGTTAAGCGTTGACCAACAACTTACATGCTTACATTAGAAGTACACGGCTAAAATGGGTATACCAACACAACCTAGAGATAGAAAGAACAATACTAAATGGGCATTAATGAATAGTGAATATTGAGGTTCTGTTCGTTTTGTGGAAAATAATTTTCGGAAAAACGTTTTTCGGATTTTCCGGCGTTCGTTTCAGGGAAAATGAATTCCTTAGGGAAAATGTTTTCCATGAAAGGAAAAAAGGTCTTCTAAATTAGGGAAAAATGTTTTCCACTTTTGAAAAGTGGAAAACATTTTCCTCATTTGATTTCTCTTATCTTACACCTCTACAAATCCTCACTTCCTCCTCCTATTTCTTCTTTTTGTTTTCTTTTTATTCGAATTATCTTTTAATTATTTTTTTCTTTTTAATTCGAATTATTTTTAATTTCCTTTTTCTTTTCTATTTCTTTTCTATTTCTTTTCTTTTTCTTTTCTTTTTTTCTTTTCTTTGTTTCCCATATTCTTCTTTCTTGATTAGTCGTCGGCGGTCGCCAGGGCGAACCTCGAGCTTGTCAAACGGAGGAAAAGATTTTCCTTATCGAATAACGAAAAATATTTTCCACTTCATTTTCAGGTCTCATTCGAATATTGGAAAATAATTACATTTTTTTGGAAAATGATTTATTGGAAAATATTTTCCAGAAACATCACATTTTTCGCGAAACGAACGGAGCTTATTTTATGTGCATTGTCAATTTGTCATAGATAACAACACGTTTGAAAGCATAATAGGCGCTCTTTATCTAAATACTCTCGAGGTAATCTTTAACAATATCTTTAGTGTTAATCTTCTCTTAAAAACAAATCTCAATGTTTCAAGAACCAAGCATTCACTTGGGGATTTTTGCACAAAGTTGAATTAAATTGCTTATGGTTGAAAATAAACTACTTATTAATTTTTTTTGGGAAGAATTTAAAACCTTTGTGTTAAGTAAAAGTTAATAGTGTTAATTCCCCAAAAATTTATAGTCTAAAGTAAACATGAAACTTTATAAACCTTCCATCAAGTCGATTATGTGGTCGACTTGGACGACTACAAATTTTAGGCCACTCACATGCATGTGGACCTTACTTTTGTTGTGATAAAAAAATAAAAAAGACAAGCCATCTAATTCGGCCCGCAAATTGAGGATTTTGACTGCCCAATCCTGCCTGTCTAACATCCTAAATTTTCCTTCTGATTTTCGAAATTATCGTGTCACATGAAAATGAGATTCCAACTAGAAATAAAATAAAACATTATTGGCATTTCAAATATTGATCTCATGGGACTATATATTACTATTAAAAAATTAAAAAAAATGCTTACCCCTTTATGATGACGACATTAGATCTAGCTCACAATGAATTACGTAAATTTCCTGAGTATTTCATTGTAATTACAAAAGTGCCACTAGATTGATGAAATATTAGGGATGAGTGGTTGTAGGCTCTGGTTTCTCATTCTGTACAAGTTCTAACTAAAATTTGAAATCTACTTGTTAGAGTAGGTTTCTTAAGACTCGCATGACAACCATGCTATTTCTAGCCAGAACTATTTGTCTGTTTGAGAAATAATTTTGGAATAAAAATTCGTTTGATAATGCAATTTCATTTTTCTATTTTTTTTTTTAAATTTAGTCAAAAATAGGTTTGAAATAGAAATAAGAAGTAAAAATTTTCCGCTTATCTATTTTTGGAATATAAATGAGCAATAAAAAGGGATAGATGCACTAGAAGTTCTAAAACATGTCACAAAAGTGCAATGGAGTTCTAAAATTCTTAAAAAGTGCAATTAAATCATAACACTTATCATAAAAGTGCAATCGAATCGCAAAACTTTTAAAAAGTACAATTAAGCTTTAAAACTTATCACGAAAGTATAATTGAATCCTAAATTTTTTAAAAAGTGTTATCAATGGAATGAATTGATTTGACCAATTTGACCAATTTGACCAATTTGACAAGTTTTAGTATTTAATTGCATTTTTTGAAAGTTTTGGAACTTTATTACACTTTTGTAACAAGTTTTATGAGTTAATTGGATTTTTTAAAAGTTTTAAGATTAAATTACACTTTCTTGACAAGATTTAGGACCTCCAACGCATTTAAGAAAGAAAAACTCTTCTCATTATTCGCTCTTGTTACTAGCCAACCGCCCACCCGTTGTCGCTCGCTATCTGCCACCATTCGTTGGTTGCCACCGTTGTCGATCACCAACCACTGTTGTTGATTGCCATCGCTGCTCAGGAAAGATAAATTTTATGTCATTATCAAATGAATTTCTATTCCATGAATAGAAATTTTTCTATTTCTATTCCAAAGCAATCAATTTTTGGCCATGAATAGTTATCATTCGAGTTCTTACTTTTTAGAACTTGAAATCTACCTTGCATAATTTAGAACTTAGAACTTACCTCATCATAGGTTTAAAGTTCTACCTAGGCTTTACTTGTGTTATTTATTGAATAATCACAATGAATTATCATATTTAATAGTCACCACTTGCTGATATAGACGCACGGAGAACATGAAATATTAACAAAGTAAAAGTCTCAATCATAAAATAAAAGTTTAGACTAGTAGTTTATATGACATCCCCCTTCTCCTCCTCTCTTTTTTCCTCTTCCTCCCCTCCCCCTTCCCACGTGATTTCTCCCCCTTTTTTGCCATCCATCCCCCTTTCCCCTTTCTCTTTCTCTCTTTCTCTTTTTTTTTTCCTCCCATTTTCCCCTCTCTCTCTCTCTCTCTCTCTCTCTCTCTCTCTTTTCTCCCCTTTCCTCCCCTTTCCCCCTCACGTCACCTCCTACACCCCCCTCTTTCTTTTTTTTGTCTTTTCTTCCCTTTCTCTTCCTTTCTCTCTCCCTCGCTCTTCTTCCCCCCCTCTCTTGGGCTGAACCCCCTCCTCCTCCTCTTCCTCCTCCTCCTCCTCTTCTTAGGGTGCGTTTGGTACCGTGCTAATTGATTTTGGAATAGAATTGCGTCGGCCAAGCCTCGTCGGTAGTTGGGCGAGGCTTGCCTGGCCACCGGCGAGCTCGTCGGACAACGGACAACGGCAGCGGCGGACGGTGGTGAACGGCGACCGCGGGATGGCAGTCGATGAAGAAGAATAAAAGAGAAGAAGAAAAGAGAAGAAGAAGAAGAAGAGTTGGTTTAGTAGTGGCTGTCCACAGAATTTGAAGGGGAATATGGCTCAAGAGTTACGCATCGCGATTATAGAGAAGATCGGGAAGTACCTTGAAATACCATCCGACTGGGGTTAGTCAAAGAAAGACATGTTCACTTGGATTTTGGCTAGAATTAATATGAAGATGGAAGGAAGGAAAGAAAAATTTCTCTCAAAAGCAGGTAAAGAAATATTGATAAAGAGTGTAGTGCAAGCTATTCCCCAATATGCCATGTTGATATTCAAGATACCAAATTCTATTTGTAATGCTATAGAGAGGAGAGTTGCCTCATTTTGGTGGAAACAAAGCGATGCTAGGAGTGGAATGCACCGGAAAAAATGGGAAGTGATGAAACTCTGGAAAGATGAAGGAGGCTTAGGCTTCAAAGATTTGCAAACTTTGAATAGAGTTATGTTGGGTAAACAAGCTTGGAGATTACATCGGAATCCTTCAGCACTGTGGAGCCAAATTCTTAAAGGCATATACTTCCCGGATGGGGAATTTTGGAAAGCCTAAAGAGGACTCCGACCTTCCTGGGGTTGGTAGAGTATCTTAATCGTGAGAGAAGTTATTGAGCTGAAAGTTAGATGGGTACTAGGAGATGGCAAAACTATAAAAATCCGAGAGGACAAGTGGTTAGCCTCTGGCATAATTGGGAGTCCTGCAAAGAGAGATGAGCCATACAAAGTGGCAGGACTGATAAATGCTGACACAAGGAAGTGGAAAGAGCAAACTTTTATTAACCTCTTTGCGGAAAAAGTTGTCGAGGAGATATTAGCAACCCCCATCAGTCCCTCCCCCAAGGTGGACACCCTATACTGGATAGCAAACAAAACTGGAAGCTATATAGTCAAGAGCGGCTACAACAATGAGCGATCCAAGTCCTTCAAGGCAGCTACAAACACAGCATCAACATCATTCCAGCCACCGAGACAATTATGGACAAAGGTATGGAATATCCAAACACCCCCGCCCCCCCTCTTCCTATGGAGCATATGTCAAGACGCCCTCCCACCTCCCAACATGTGAAAAATTTTATAAGAGAAGAGTTTTACCAGACTCAATATGCCCACTCTGCTCCAAGTACCCTGAGACAATCGAACACTTGCTCTTCTCATGTGGCTGGATAGGAGGAATATGGTTGGACCAAACTTTGAAGAGATTTAACGGCCTGCAAAATGTCCCTAGAGCAGACAAGTGGTTAGTGGATCTCTTCGAGAACAACAGTTGAAATCAAAGCACAGCAGCCGAAAGCTCAACTGCAGCAGA
Organism: Eucalyptus marginata; assembly: GCA_014182565.1. Taxonomy (NCBI): domain Eukaryota; kingdom Viridiplantae; phylum Streptophyta; class Magnoliopsida; order Myrtales; family Myrtaceae; genus Eucalyptus; species Eucalyptus marginata. The sequence goes on along the minus strand of CM024585.1, from coordinate 23,245,233 downwards.
GGAAGTCGCAAGAATCCTCTGGTTCATGTGGAAGGTGAGGAACAATGTGGTATTCCAAGGACAGCAGCTGATTCCCACAGCCATACTAGAAGAGGTGAGAGCTCAAGCCATCACCTACCTTAGATGGAACCCATAGAATAGTAGATCAAAAACTAGATCCAGAAAGGAAGAAACAAAGTGGACGCCCCTAACAAACTCAAACCTAAAGCTGAACGTGGATGCGTCTTGAGCAGGGAGCAAAATCCCGAGCTCGATCGCTGGGATCTTGAGAAACTCGTGCGGAATGGTGGAGGGAGGCTTAGCGTGTGAGATCCGAGCTGCAACCCCTCTTCAAGCTAAAACCCTAGCTTGTAAAAGGTCTGAACTTCCTGAAGCAAATCCAAGAGGCTCGCGTGTGGGTAAGTCAGAAGAAAGGAATAGATTTTGTTTGTGAAAGCGACAACTTGACAATAGTGGAGAGCATAATGGGCCGGGAAGAAGCACCTTGGGCCGTGAGGAACATAATCAATGAAGGAAAAAGAATTCTAGCTCAATTCAGTCAAGCAAAGACGAATCATTGCCCCCGGGAAGGAAATTGAGCTGCCGATTGAATAGCAAAAGCATATCGAAGCAAAAAACTCCCTCTTAATTGGGTGTCTTCCCATCCCTAGCCTCTTAGGGATATTTTATGTTCGGAAGTATGTTTACCTTTGTCTTGTAATTATCGTACGAAGGAATGAAAGAAATTGCCCATTTTCGACCAAAAAAAAAAAAAAAACTCCCCAAGCAGACAGAAAACACGATTCTTGTCCCAGAAGCCAACTGTTGCTATATTTCCCGAAATTCAGGACATGAAATATAAGAGGAAAGGAATTCCTCTATACATACCGGATCTAATATTACAGGTAAGTGGTAGGAGGAGCGCATCAATGGTATACACTAAGTACATAGATTCTTGTATTACATAACGTACGGCTTCAGTCACGGAGAGATGACATACTGCAAAAGGGCACTCCAACTTATTCCGCGATAACTTCTAGATCTGTGTTCCAGAGCCTTCCGCGCATGATCGCAGCATCCCCTGAACTGGAGGAAACAAAAGGATTTTTTGGCATGACGGGGCACTCATCTCCCTCAAGCATCTGAACCACCGCTTTCACAGGAGGCCGATCGGCAGGGTACCAGTGAATGCACCAGAGCCCCACAATCGCCAGTTTCTTGGCTATCTTGCGGTCGCCATCCTCTTGGATTCGTATTTCAAGCTCTTCACCTTTATTTAGATGGTTATAGACCCACTGCGGGAAGTACATCTGGCTCATGTTCTTTGCGTTCACGTCAACGTTTTTCTCCCCCAACCATTTCGAGCAGCAGCATTCCGAAGCTGTACACGTCGGACTTAGACGACACGCTTCCGAAGTTCCTGGAGAAGACTTCTGGGGCAATGTAGCCCATGGTACCTCTGGCTGCAGTCATGGACACCGCGCTTTGTTCCTTGGAACATAGCTTTGCCAGACCGAAATCCGCAATCTTTGGATTGAAGTTGTTATCTAGCAAGATGTTGTGCGGCTTAATATCGAAATGGAGGATCTTATGATCACATCCCTGGTGAAGATACTCTATGCCTTTGGCCACTCCGAGAGCGATATCGTGGAGCCTCTCCCAACTAAGGAAAGGGTCGAGAGTGTCCTCGCCCTGAAATATGAACTTCTCCAGAGACTCGTTCGGCAGGAATTCGTACACCAAGGCTCTTCGGAAACCATCGGCGCAGAAACCGACCATCCGGACCACGTTGACGTGGTGAATCTTTCCCATCGTGCTCACTTCGTTGATGAACTCCTCTCCATTCCCGAATGAATTGTCCAGCATCTTCACGGCGACAAAAATCTCGTTCGATAGCTTCCCTTTGTAGACCGTTCCGTAAGCCCCTTGGCCTAGTTTTTCCTCGAAGTCATTGGTTATCCTCTTGATGTCATTGTAGGAGTAACGGGTGGGCTTGAGGGCCTCATAGTCAAGCAAGAAGCTCTCGATCTTGAGTTGGAATGCTTTATCTCTTCTTTTTTCATTGATGACATAGCCGAGTCCGCTTAATCCAACAAGAAAGAGAAAAAAGCCCAACACTCCTCCCGCAATCTCCAGCTTTGTTCTTACTGCAGATTCAAAGAAGTCAGTACTTGAGCTTCTGCCGAAGTTCGTAGGAATGATAAAACAACTAGAATAAAAGCCCTCAAAACCAGTTATATCAGCTTTACTTAACACCGTGACTGACCTTCATTTCAGGTCATCACAGATAATTTCTATAAAAACTGGGCAATCAGGCTTCAGAACACCTTCAATTTAATTTACAGAAAGTATCATCTTATAAACAAGACTAGGTTGTGGAAATGCATCCATCCGGCGGAATTGCACATGTAAAAGCAATCTTAGTTTCGTAGAAGCCCTATTTCTTGCTCAGAAGTTAGAAACTATGATTCTCCTTCCTCTGCGCTCCGTGGATCTTATCTTTACGAAAGAGAGACTTGATAAATTTCAACAACCATAAGTCAGAAAGCAATTTTGCTATACCCATCACCAGAGTTTAAAAGCTTTGAAATGATGGCCTAAAGAAAAGAGCTCGAGCATTAACAATCGCTTAAACTAGAAAGTGAAATAACACGAGAGTCGAGCAAAGTCTCATGAAACATAAAAAGTTTGGGAATCGATAATACCCTCGCGTTTGTCAGTAGGATTGATGCAGAAGATGCCGCTCTCGTCCTGCCGACACCACTCACTCTGATTCGGGCATCGCCCGCAGTCCGGCTGGTACCAGGTCAAACGGACCTTATCCATCATGCTATCGATCGTCGACGGGAGCAAGTCGATGCTCCCGTTCCTCATGCAGGACACCAGCGGCAAGTCTCCGACGTAGGAGTAGGACTTGACGGCGAAGACGTCGTACTCGGATGTGCTCACGCAACCCAGCCGGGTCATGCCGCTGTCGCTCCTCTCGTCCTTCGGGCACTGGAACAGGGTATAGTTGTAGGGCGGGTCTCCACTATACAAGCTGGGGGGGCTCTCCTCGTAGGAGAAGATAGAGTGGTTGAGGTTCGCTAGCAGCAAGGGGATGCACCCGTGGCGGTCCCGCACGGTGATGGACCTGTTCTTGTAATCGATGTCCATGACGAGAAGCGGCCGCGGCGTCTGTGGGAGCGAAAGCAGGGTGTCGCGCCCGTCGCAGGACAAGTCGAAGTCCCGATTGTAGCCGCAGCCGTCAGGTTGGCCCTTGCCTTCGAGCAGGAACGGGAACTGGACAACCGGCCCGTGATTGCAGCTCCGGGGTCGGCAAGGGTCGTCATCGGCGGGGTCGGCGGTGCCATGGGCGAAGCAGAGGAAGAGGAGGACGAGGGAGGGAACGGAAGAGCGCATGGTGGACGGATCAACTGGTTTCCTTACGCTCTCTCTCTCTCTCTCTCTCTCTCTCGTTTTGTAATTCTCGTCAGGCCTGTCCGAGAGAGAAAACCAAGAACCGATGTTGCATCTGCAATTTCCTTCCCTAGACTTATCCAGATCATGAGTTTACTTTGACTTTAACTTCTCGCGGTCCATCGTTGTCAGTCGCCCCCGGGTTACTAAAGTATTATTGGGGAAGCGAGTGCACGGGAAGTTTACTCAGTCAAGTCAAGCTGGAACTCGCGAAGCAAGTTCCTCCTCCTTTCCTCATTTGACCCGTCGTCCCTTGTTGGACTCTGCTAACCGAGAATTCTCTTATGGAGCCAAGGCCGGCATCGATGAATCGCCAAGGGTGGCGTCTGGCGTGACGCAGGATGCAGTGGCTGGTGCTGCGATCGTGCTACTAGCACAGGAGTTAGTGCGGGAAAAGTGCACGATGTAGGTTCGATTTCACGAGTATAGTATGAGATGTTTCGGTGGTCGCAATATAAGAGAAGTCTAGTAAAGTTTATAGAATCCTTCTCAAATCAAATGCATTGGCCTTTGATTTGTATGGATGTTACCTTCGATAAAATATTTAAATATTAAATTACGCATTCATCTAATGTTGACACCTAAATTTTGGTGACATGTTTAGTCATTTATTACATTAAAAAATTAGGGGTTAATTTTATCCCTGAAAAAATAGTTAATTGCATAGCATATAGTTTTAGGCGCATTTATTTTTAATTTGCATTTTTTGCATTTAGCATTGGACCGACGGCGAGCATATTCCGATAGAATTTTCCATATATTCAGGTAATATACACCAATGGGTATATTCTTGGGTAGACAAGAAATTTTTGGATAGAATATGTGAAAAATAAAAAAAGGAATATTGCGCGAGATGAGTATATTTCAATGATATATTCAGGGGTATTATGCGTGAACAAAAAGGAAAAAATATATACCGCAAAGATATATTTTTTAGATCTATATAATACCTCGTGTGCAATAGAATTAAAGAGGGCCACACATTGAATATACGGCGGCACAAAAAAAAAGAGGCTTCTCTCAATTGCTAGAGAGAGAGCAGTGTTTAGCTAAGCATCACGTGAAGCCTCTCGCGTCGGCGGCCTTGCCAATCCCACGATTGAGCTTTACATCACTTGCTGCCGTTCGTGCCGCCACGAGGCCGTGATCCACTGCGGTGCCTTCTTGTCGACGGTGAAGCCGTGAGGTCATGCACGAACTGTTCCCTTGAGATCGTATGGTGCTGTCAAGAGAAGCAGCCACGTCCGAGATACACACGGCCAATTTGAGAGGGCTTCACAAAAATTCAAAGGGAGAGGGTCTTTCTCTCTGGGTCAACTTTGGAGGCTGCACAACCATAAAGGGACAACAAAAAGCTAATCCACTCCGTATATGGGCACGCCACAGCAGCACGATCGTGTCCGAACCATCCTTGGGGTCTGGATTTTTTTGGTAAGGGAAGAATTCTTTTGATTTTCTAAAAAAGGGCAGAAATTTCTTTTGCTTTTCAAGGGTTTGTTCGAGTGAGTGGTCAACAAAAGTGAGAGGGACCCAAGGAAAGTATACGACAAAAAAGTTGAGCAAAACACGTGAGAATCAAGCGAAAAGGTGGATCGTAAGGGAGAGATTGATATCAAACAAAGTTCGACCTTTTTGCTTGCGGTAGAGCCTCCATCGACGTCGGTGATCCCACGCGTGCCTGCAGCTCCTTCTCGGTGATGATATCGTGTCCGTGAAGAGCGCACCACGACCCATCTTCGGCCAGCAATTCAGACGTGCTTCTAGGTGGTCGGGACGGTGTCGCCAACGCCCATTGATTTGTGCGGATGCTACTGCAGTCCAGGTGTAGCCTCGAAGTTCCCCAGCGCTCCAGATTTCCCTGCCAAGATGTGGTGTCCATGAGCTACGCCCTCAGCTTCTCCAACAAATATTTGGATCTTCAAATGTTGACTGGTGCCGTCCCAATTTCTGCCAACGTCCAGGTGTGCATCAAAGCGGACTGAGCAGCATCAATCCTTTGGGGGCAGACGGGTTTGCGGGTTCTTCAGGCTTGAATAGCGCCCAGCGTAGCCCAGCCCAACATCGGTGAAATCCTTTGGTCTTGCCGCATCGACGTTGATACCCACGGTTTGTTGCGGTTTTGTCGAGCCACGCCGAGTCACCACCACAGTCCATCGAATTTGTCACGGCCTTGTTGAGCCACTGCGAATCTCCATTGCGATCCATACCTCACCGTTTGGATTTTTGGAAAGAAATCAATTTAGGTAGTTTTTTTTATTTATTGTTTACTTTATTTTATTTATTTTATTTATTTATCTTATTTTATTTGATGTTTTTTATAATTAGTCTTTAAGGTATGATTGAGATTCCAACATGAAAGTGCCTCTCAAATTAGGGATTGACAGTCCGATTTTCGCGCCCGAAATCCGACTCGCAATTCTTTACAAAAATCGACAATCCGATCTCATGCTCGAGATTCGATTCGCGATTTAATTTTAAAATTGGACAACCCGATCTCATGCGCGAGATATGGTTCGCCAATTTTCGAATATCAATCTTATCTTGTTTGATTTGATGTCGTGGTGTTTGAGTTAGTTTTATTTTCGTAAAAGGAAAAAATTCAAAAAGTTTGAATTAGGATTATGGTTTTTTTTTTATCTTGCATGATTAGATTAGGGATTTTATTTTGAATCATGAAAAAGAAAAAGAAAAAGTGCATTCATTTAGGATGTTAGTTTTTTTATCATTCTATTATTATCTAAATTGCATGTTTAATTTCAATTTCGAATTAGAAGTAAGGCATTATTTGCACATCATTGTATATTAGATAAAATTACATGTTTAATTTTAGGTATAGACAGATATTTAGATGAATTGCATGATAGGTTAGTTTTTTTTTTTTTTTTTTAAATGCATGTTTGGAAGGCATTTAGAATAGATAGCATTCTACTTTAGTTTTCACTTTAGCTATACTTTTATTTTCTTTAGTGATTTTAATTATGAATTTTCGTTTAAATAAAAAATAAAAAATCATCATGTGCACGTCATCTAGAATTAGGGTCATGTAGAGTGCGGGTCATGTAGAGTGCACGTCATTTAGTGATTACTAGAGTCATTTAATTAGAAATTGCCCGTCATTAGAGTTAGGTCATTTTTGTTAATTTAGATTGCATATTTAATTATTGCATGTTCATTAAGAAATCATTAGTTATTTTTACTCATTCATATAATTAAGTCATTTTGCCATGCCATATTATTTCATATTAGATTAGAAGCATTGCATTGCATATGGACTATATTCTCATTAAAAAATGAAGGCAAAAATTGAGTGATTGCTTGTTAATTATAAATCATATCTAGGATTGTTGATGTGAATTCTGATTTAACATTGCAGATGCTTTCATTGCTTTGAGGTAAGTTTTGCAATTTATTTTTTGCTTTACTTGGGTGTTAAATTGATGGTTTGCGCACCCGCATGAACACCTCACATGTTAGGAAAATAAATTGAAATCAATTCAAGCTGCCTGCCAAACATTTTTCAAAAACAAAAGAGAAAGGTACCGAAAGGGCGTTAGAGAAATCTAACGTAATCAAGTCCCCGTATCCAAAATCTCTAGTTCGTAGAAGTGAAATAATTCTCCAATTATTTTACTTAGGTGTCTAATCGATCTACCGTAAACTGATTAGTGGCGACTCCTTTTGCATGCTAGATATTTGAATTTAAATCGCGAGTTGGTATGGGCTTGGGAGAGCCCGAGCTAAGTCTAGGCTTAGCAATCCATTAGCCAAACCCTAGGTGGTGCACCTCGAAAATTTAGTCGCGACATCTAATACTTAAACTTTTAAAATAATTAGTAGTTATGTCACAAAATTTCACACTGTCTTTGTCTTTGTCTTTTTTTGTTTTGCTCTCGCGCCACATTCAACCAAGGGTTACTCACCCATGGCCCTCTTTTTTTGAGTAGTGTCCTGGATTGAAACATGGGTATTTGTTTTTTTTAATGATATTATCGACCTATGTTTTCCCCGAAAAATTAGGAAAAAAAAGAGAGAATTGAAAAAGGAAAAAAAAATTGTACGTATCTGAGAATGGTTTCCAAATTCTTTCAGCTATGGCGGTGTCAAGCAAAATGAGCTTCTTTTTGGTGAAAGACGAGTTTTACTTATTCTAATTTTGCCTGGCTCGTCCAATTTGTGGACCGAATGTTTATGTGACCACTAAGAATGTGAAGACTAGGAGACATCCCAATCATTATATAAGACCGATATTTCTCAAACTCAATCAAGTGTGCCACTTTGACGGTCACAACTCAATTGAATTCTTAAAACTCTTTCATACCAGGGATATAAACTTTACTTCTCACATACACCATATACACGTGATTTTAACTTTAGTGATAAAGGCAATATATCACTAAAATCACATATCATGCTAATTACACTACTTTATTCATTAATAAAAGTTAAACTTTTATATATATATATATATATATATATATATATATATATTATCAATGAATTACACTTTTATAATATTTATGTGATAACATACCTGTAAACCAATACCTATATTTCCAAAATTATAGAAAAATACAAAAAAATATGCGAAAATATACTAAAAATACACGTATTTAGGGTTTCGTATTTATTTTTACATTCATAAAATCATCAAACATGTAAAATAAATACACCACAATATAGAGAATGATCATGTGAACCTATAGCCGCCAATCACGCGCCAAACGGAGGCTCCATGCCCCCACATGCGCCGCCTGAGTGCGCGGCGTGTGGAGCACACGCACGAATGTATTGACCCCTCAGATTCAGTTCAATTGGTAGTGGTCCGACCGGTTCGACCGGTTGATTAGTTCGGTCCATGATAAACAGGTTCGGGCAAGTCAACGGGTCGGATCGGGGTGTCGTATCGAGTCAGGTCGGGCCCTAGAGGTCGTTGACGTCATCGTGATGTTAGCCCTTGCACGTGAGAACGCGAGAGGGCGTGTGACCGCATGAGGGGGTGTGTGGGGCCTCCCTTGACAGCGCACCACCCACAATTTTGCTCGTTTTGACGAGCCTAGTTCGAATTTATAATTAAATTTGATTTTTATTGAACAAAAAATCACGAAAAAATAGGATGAAAATTCTATGCATTCGAGTTCTAGGTTATGTTTGCTTTGATACCATATGTAAGATGCAAAATGCGCAATCCCATGATCTTTATAACTAGAACAAGAACATAGACAATCGAGTAGAAAGATTGACGCACTTGTTTTGGAATCCATCGTTCTTAATGCAGAAGCGGAAAAGCAATGATCCACGCATAGGTTATTCTCGTTTATTGCCCTCTATATTACTGGCTCAATGAGACGGCCCCTTATCCTTTAGTGCTAGGTAAACGCTCATTTGTGATGATAATTGTGAGAAAAAATAGGGTTAGAGGAGAGACTTAAGTACTAATTATAGAGTTTTCAATCAGGCCCTTTCATTACAGGCCAGGTTCAACTCGGTTCACATTAGCAAGCCTCATATTACACTAATTAAGAAATCTTTTATCTCACCTTAGACCAATCTCATAAAATGGTAAATTACAATATTAATTAATGTAATTTACATTAGAAAAACTCTCATAGGAACGAATTTCTCTATACATATTAGATCTAATACTACAGGCAAGTGGTGGGAGCGCATCAATGGTATCCACTAAGTACATAGATTCTTGTATTACATAACGTACGGCTTTCGTCACGGAGAGATGACATACTGCAAAAGGGCACTCGAACTTATTCCGCGATAACTTCTAGATCTGTGTTCCACAGCCTTCCGCGCATGATCGCAGCATCCCCTGAACTGGAGGAAACAAAAGGATTTTTTGGCATGACGGGGCACTCATCTCCCTCAAGCATCTGAACCACCGTTTTCACAGGAGGCCGATCGGCAGGGTACCAGTGAATGCACCAGAGCCCCACAATCGCCAGTTTCTTGGCTATCTTGTGGTCGCCATCCTCTTGGATTCGTATTTCAAGCTCTTCACCTTTATTTAGATGGTTATAGACCCACTGCGGGAAGTACATCTGGCTCATGTTCTTTGCGTTCACGTCAACGTTTTTTCTCCCCCCAACCATTTCGAGCAGCAGCATTCCGAAGCTGTACACGTCCGACTTAGACGACACGCTTCCGAAGTTCCTGGAGAAGACTTCTGGGGCAATGTAGCCCATGGTACCTCTGGCTGCAGTCATGGACACCGCGCTTTGTTCCTTGGAACATAGCTTTGCCAGACCGAAATCCGCAATCTTAGGATTGAAGTTGTTATCCAGCAAGATGTTGTGCGGCTTAATGTCGAAATGGAGGATCTTATGATCACACCCCTGGTGAAGATACTCTATGCCTTTGGCCACCTGAGAGCGATATCGTGGAGCCTCTCCCAACTAAGGAAAGGGTCGAGAGTGTCCTCGCCCTGAAATATGAACTTCTCCAGAGACTCGTTCGGCAGGAACTCGTACACCAAGGCTCTTCGGAAACCGTCGGCGCAGAAACCAACCATCCGGACCACGTTGACGTGGTGAATCCTTCCCATCGTGCTCACTTCGTTGATGAACTCCTCTCCATTCCCGAATGAATTGTCCAGCATCTTCACGGCGACAAAAATCTCGTTCGATAGCTTCCCTTTGTAGACCGTTCCGTAAGCCCCCTGGCCTAGTTTTTCCTCGAAGTCATTGGTTATCCTCTTGATGTCATTGTAGGAGTAACGGGTGGGCTTGAGGGCCTCATAGTCATGCAAGAAGCTCTCGATCTTGAGTTGGAATGCTTTATCTCTTCTTTTTTCATTGATGACATAGCCGAGTCCGCTTAATCCAACAAGAAAGAGAAAAAATCCCACCACTCCTCCCGCGATGTTTCGCCTTTTTCTTTCTGCAGATTCAAAGAAGTCGGTACTTGAGCTTCTGCCGAAGTTCGTAGGAATGATAAAACAACCAGAACAAAGGCCCTCAAAACCAGTTATATCAGCTTTACATAACACTGTGACTGACCTTCATTTCAGGTCATCTCAGATAATTTCTATAAAAACTGGGCAATCAGGATTCAGAACACCTTCAATTTAGATTACAGAAAGTATCATCTGATAAACAAGACTAAGTTGTGGAATGCATCCATCCGGCAGGATTGCACATGCAAAAGCAATCTTAGTTTCGCAGAATCCCTATTTCTTGCTTAGAAACTATGATTCTCCTTCCTCTGCGCTCCGTGGATCTTATCTTTACGACAGAGAGACTTGATAAATTTCTACAACCATAAGTCAGAAAGCAATTTTGCTATATCCATCACTAGATTTTAAAAGCTTTGGAATGAATGGCCGAAACAAAAGAACTCGAGCATTAACAATCGCTTAAACTAAGGAAGTGAAATAACACGAGTCAAGCAGAGTCTCGTAAAGCATTAAAAAGTTTGGGAATCGATAAACGCATGCGCCCTCGACAAGGATTAAAGCAATACCTTCGTGTCCGCGAGGACGATCGATGCAGTGGGTGCCGTTCTCGTTCCGCCGACACAACTTCCCGATATTCGTGCAATTGCAGACCGGCTCGCCCCAGACCAAATCAACGTCGCGTATAATGTCACCGATCGTCGTTGGGAGCAAGTCGATGCTCCCGTTCCTCATGCAGGACACCAGCGGCAAGTCTCCGACGTAGGAGTCGGATCCGACGGCGTAGACATCGTACGCGTCCGTGCTCAGGCAACCCAGCCAGGTCATGCTGCTGTCCGTCCTCCTGGGCGGCGGGCACTGGAACAGGGTATAGTTGTAGGGCGAGGTCGAGTAACCAATATACGGGCTGGGTGGGCTCTTCTTGTAGGAGAAGATCGAGCGGTTGAGGTTCGACAGCAGCGAGGGGATGCACTGGTCGTCGGGGTCCTGCACGTGGATGGACATGTTCTTGTAATCGATGTGCGTGACGAGAAGCGGCCGCGGCGTCTGTGGGAGCGAGAGCAGGGTGTCGCGCCCGTCGCAGAACAGGTTGAAGGCCGGACTAAAGCCGCAGTAGTCGGGTTGGTGGTCTTTGAGCAGGAACGGGAACTGGACGTCCGGCCCGTGGCGGGAGCACCTCCGGGGGCGGCAAGGGTCCTTGTCGGCGGGGTCGGCCGTGCCATGGGCGAGGCAGAGGAAGAGGAGGAAGAGGGAGGGAACGGAAGAGCGCATGGTGGACGGATCAACTGGTTTCCTTACGCTCTGTCTCTCTGTCTCTGTGTCTCCCTCGTTTTGTAATTCTCGTCAGGCCTGTCCGAGAGAGAAAACCAAGAACCGATGTTGCACCTACAATTTCCTTCCCTAGACTTGTCCAGGTCATGAGTTTACTTTGACTGGCACTTTTCGCGGTCCATCGTTGTCAGTCGCCCCCCGCGTTACTAAAGTATTATTGGGGAAGCGAGCGCACGGGAAGTTTACTCGGTCAAGTCAAGCTGGAACTCGCGAAGCAAGTTCCTCCTCCTTTCCTCATTTGATCCGTCGTCCCTTGTTGGACTCTGCTAACCGAGAATTCTCTTATAGAGCCAAGGCCGGCATCGATGAATCGCCAAGGGTGTTGCGTCTGGCGTGACGCAGGATGTACAGTAGTGGCTGGTACAGTATGCGATCGTTATGAGAGAAGTCCAGTAAAGTTTAAAGAATCCCTCTCAAATCAAATGCATGGGCTTTTGGTTTGTATGTATATTATCTCCGATAAAATATTTAAATATTAAATTACGTATTTATCTCATAATTTAAAATTTTAAAATAATCAGTAGTTATTTCACAAAATTTCACACTGTCTCTGTCTTTTTTTGTTTTTGTTTTGCTCTCGGGCCACATTCAACCAAGGGTTACTCACCCATGGCCCTCCTTTTTTTGAGCAGTGTCCCGGATTGAAACATGGGTATTTTTTTTTACGATATTGTCAACCTATGTTCTCCCCAAAAAATTAGGAAAAAAATAAAAGAGAATTGAAAAAGGAAAAAAAATTGTAGGTATCAGAGAATGGTTTCCAAATTCTTTCAGCTATGCTGGTGTCAAGCAAAATGAATTCCCTTTTGGTGAAAGACGAGTTTTACTTATTCCAATTTTGCCTGGCCTGTCCGATTTGTGGACTGGATGTTTAAATGACCACTAAGAACACGAATAATCATCATTCTAATTAGAAATTGATTTCTAGAAAAGAAACACTTTTTTCTATTTTTATTCTTATATGAGTTTCTAAGCAAACCCGGGTGGCGGGTGATGGTGGAGGCGATAGTGGCTAACGGTTGGTGATCGGTGGGCGACGATAGGCAAACGGAGGCGATTGGCAACTGGTGAACACGTGGCGGCGGGTAGCAATTGATGGATGACGATTGGGGAGTGGTGGTCGGTGGCGACCGGCGACCAATGACTAATGAGTTGGCGGCGGCGGATGATTGACGATGGTTGGCTAGTAATGAGAACAAATGATGAGAAAATTTTTTATTTATCATTTCTATTCTAAAATTAAAGAAGTAAAATTTTTTTCTTTCAATTTTTGTTCTAAATTTATTTTCGCAGTAAAAATCTATTCCAGAAATAGAAAAATGAAATAATTTTACCAAACACATTTCTGTTTCAGAAACAAGTCTGGAACAGAAAAATTGTTTTGGGACATAAATATAATAATTATCGTGAGCGCCCTAAATTGAGATGAAGAATGCATTGGTAGTGAAAAGAATAATGTAAATTTACAATCATTTTTAGAATTTGATAATAAGTTTCACAAGAGCACTCGAATATTAATGTGTTGGGGAACATCGATTTGCGGGCATGGTAAAAGATATGTTAACAAACATCGACATGCCTTAAAGAATATCTTGAAAGCTTGCATGTGCACTAATTGTGTGACCATGTCGAAACCGTCCTTCATTTTTCATTATTTAAGAAAATGTTTAGATATAAATTATTGTCAATAATAAAGACATATTAGGCAGACTAATTATTTCAAGCAACAGCATAAGCGATCGTTTTTGAGAAATTGTTTTTCAAATCATTTATTTTTCATGAAATCGAGGCCTTAGTTTATTTTCATCAAATCAATTCATTGACCAAGCCAACACATAGTTAAGCGTTGACCAACAACTTACATGCTTACATTAGAAGTACACGGCTAAAATGGGTATACCAACACAACCTAGAGATAGAAAGAACAATACTAAATGGGCATTAATGAATAGTGAATATTGAAATACATTCTCTTTTTTTGTGTATTGTCATAGATAACAACACGTTTGAAAGCATAATAGGCGCTCTTTATCTAAATACTCTCGAGGTAATCTTTAACAATATCTTTAGTGTTAATCTTCTCTTAAAAACAAATCTCAATGTTTCAAGAACCAAGCATTCACTTGGGGATTTTTGCACAAAGTTGAATTAAATTGCTTATGGTTGAAAATAAACTACTGATTAATTTTTTTTGGGAAGAATTTAAAACCTTTGTGTTAAGTAAAAGTTAATAGTGTTAATTCCCCAAAAATTTATAGTCTAAAGTAAACATCAAACTTTATAAACCTTACTTTTGTTGTGATAAAAAAATAAAAAAGACAAGCCATCTAATCCAGCCCGCAAATTGAGGATTTTGACTGCCCAATCCCGCCTGTATAACATCCTAAATTTTCCTTCTGGTTTTAGAAATTATCGTGTCACATGAAAATGAGATTCCAACTAGAAATAAAATAAAACATTATTGGCATTTCAAATATTGATCTCATGGGACTATATATTACTATTAAAAAATTAAAAAAATGCTTACCCCTTTATGATGACGACATTAGATCTAGCTCACAATGAATTGTGTAAATTTCATGAGTATTTCATTGTAATTACAATAGTGCCACTAGATTGATGAAATATTAGGGATGAGTGGTTTTAGGCTCTGGTTTCTCATTCTGTACAAGTTCTAACTAAAATTTGAAATCTACTCGTTAGAGCAGGTTTCTTAAGACTCGCATGACAACCATGCTTTTTCTAGCCAGAACTATTTGTCTGTTTGAGAAATAATTTTGGAATAAAAATTCGTTTGATAACGCAATTTCATTTTTCTATTTTTAGAAAAAAAAAATAGTCTAGAAATAGGTTTGAAATAGAAATAAGAAGTAAAAATTTTCCGCTTTTCTATTTTTGGAATAGAAATGAGCAATAAAAAGGGATAGGTGCACTAGAAGTTCTAAAACATGTCACAAAAGTGTAATGGAGTTCTAAAATTCTTAAAAAGTGCAATTAAGTCATAACACTTATCATGAAAGTGCATCGAGTCCCAAAACTTTTAAAAAGTACAATTAAGTTTTAAAACTTATCACGAAAGTATAATTGAATCCTAAATTTTTTAAAAAGTGTTATCAATGGAATGAATTGATTTGATTGATTTGACTAATTTGACAAGTCTTAGTATTTGATTACATTTTTTGAAAGTTTTAGAACTTTATAACACTTTTGTAATAAGTTTTATGAGTTAATTGGATTTTTTTAAAAGTTTTAGGACTAAATTACACTTTCTTGACAAGATTTAGGACCTCCAATGCATTTAAGAAATAAAAACTCTTCTCATTACTCACTCTTATTACTAGTCGACCGCCCACCCGTTGCCGCTTGCTATCTGCCACCATTCGTTGGTCGCCACCGCCGTTGTCGGTCACACTATCGTTGATTGCCATCGCTGCCGAGGAAAGATAAATTTTATGTCCTTATCAGATGAATTTCTATTCCATGAATAGAAATTTTTCTATTTCTATTCCAGCAATCAATTTTTGGCCATGAATAGTTATCATTCGAGTTCTTACTTTTTAGAACTTGAAATCTACCTTGCATAATTTAGAACTTAGAACTTACCTCATCATAGGTTTAAAGTTCTACCCAGGCTTTACTTGTCTTATTTATTGAACGATTGCAATGAATTATCATATTTAATAGTCATCACTTGCTGATATAGACGCACGAAGAACATGAAATATTAACAAAATAAAAGTCTTAATCATAAAATAGAAGTTTAGACTAGTAGTTTATGTGACATCCCCCTTCTCCCCCTCTCTTTTTTTCCTCTTCCTCCCCCCCCCTCCCACGTGATTTCTCCCCCTTTTCTGCCATCCATCCCCCTTTCCCCTTTTCCCCTTCTCTTCTCTCTCTCTTTTTCTCTCTCTCTCTCTCTCTCTCTCTCGTTCTTTTCTCCCCTTTCCCCCTCACGTCACCTCCTGCCCCCCTCTTTCTTTTTTGTCTTTTCTTCCCTCTCTTTCTTTTCCCTCTCTCGGGCTGAACCCCTCCTCCTCCTCCTCCTCCTCTTCTTTTTAGGGTGCGTTTGGAACGATTCGTTCCTAAAACATATTCTAATTAGAAATTATTCTTTTTATTATGTTTAGGAATAATTTCTAAGATTTTAAGTCGTTTGGTAGAATCGTCCAAATTTTTCGATTCGGAATGTAATCGTTTGATCGCGCGTCTTCATTGATTATATTCCAAATCAATTTCTTTTAATTTTTAAATATATTTTTTTACTTTTTTTTTTTTTTTTTTTTCTTCCTTCTTCTTCTTCTTCTTCTTCTTGTGGTCCGTCGCCAGTGGCGACCGACCAGACGAGGGTTGACGACCTCACCGGAGCGTCGTTGGCCCTCGACGAGGCTCGCCCGGCCATTGGTGAGCTCGCCGGACCGGTTGTTGACCGATGGCGGTAGGGAGCGGCGGACGGTGGCAGACGGCAATCGTGGGATGACGGTTGATGAAGAAGAAGAAAAGAGAAGAAGAAAAGAGAAGAAGAAGAAGAAGAAGAAGAAGAGTTGGTTTAGTAGTGGCTATCCACAGAATTTGAATGGGAATATGGCTCAAGAATTACGCATCGTGATTATAGAGAAGATCGGGAAGTACCTTGGAATATCATCCAACTGGGGTCAGTCAAAGAAAGACATGTTCACTTGGATTTTGGCTAGAATTAATATGAAGATGGAAGGAAGGAAAGAAAAATTTCTCTCAAAAGCAGGTAAAGAAATATTGATAAAGAGTGTAGTGCAAGCTATTCCCCAATATGCCATGTCGTTATTCAAGATACCAAATTCTATTTGTAATGCTATGGAGAGGAGAGTTGCCTCATTTTGGTGGAAACAAAGCGATGGTAGGAGTGGAATGCATTGGAAAAAATGGGAAGTGATGAAACTTCGGAAAGATGAAGGAGGCTTAGGCTTCAAAGATTTGCAAACCTTGAATAGAGTTATGCTGGGTAAACAAGCTTGGAAATTACATTGGAATCCTTCAGCACTGTGGAGCCAAATTCTTAAAGGCATATACTTCCCGGATGGGGAATTTTGGAAAGCCTAAAGAGGACTCTGACCTTCCTGGGGTTGGTAGAGTATCTTAATCGAGAGAGAAGTTATTGAGTTGAAAGTTAGATGGGTAGTAGGAGATGGAAAACTATAAAAATCCGAGAGGACAAGTGGTTAGCCTCTGGCATAATTGGGGGTCTTGCAAACAGAGATGAGCCATACAAAGTGGCAAGACTGATAAATGCTGACACAAGGAAGTGGAAAGAGCAAACTTTGTAGAACCTCTTTGCGGAAAAAGTCGTCGAGGAGATATTAGCAACCCCCATCAGTCCCTCCCCCAAGGTGGACACCCTATATTGGACAGCAAACAAAACTGGAAGCTATATAGTCAAGAGTGGCTACAACAATGAGCGATCTAAGTTCTTCAAGGTAGCTACAAACACGGCATCGACCTCATTCCAGCCATCAAGACAATTATTGACAAAGGTATGGAATATCCGAACGCAACCCCCCCCCAAATACGAATCTTCCTATGGAGCATATGTCAAGACACTCTACCAACACGTGAAAAACTTTATATGAGAAGAGTTTTACTGGACTCAATATGCCCGCTCTGCTCCAAGTACCCTGAGACGATCGAACACTTGCTCTTCTCATGCGGTTGGATAGGAGGAATATGGTCGGACCAAGCTTTGAAGAGATTTAACAGCCTGCAAAACGTCCCTAGAGTAGACAAGTGTTTAATGGATCTCTTCGAGGACAGCAGTTGAAATCAAAGCACAGCAGTTGAAAGCTCAATTGCAGCAGAGGAAGTCGCAAGAATCCTCTAGTTCATGTGGAAGGCGAGGAACAATGCGGTATTCCAAGGACAGCAGCTGATTCCCACAGCCATACTAGAAGAGGTGAGAGCTCAAGCCATCACCTACCTCAGATGGAACCCACAGAACAGTAGATCAAAAACCAGATCCAGAAAGGAAGAAACAAAGTGGACGCCCCTAACAAACTCAAACCTAAAGCTGAATGTGGATGCGTCTTGGGTGGGGAGCAAAATCCCGAGCTTGATTGCTAGGATCTTGAGAAACTCGTGCGGAATGGTGGAGGAAACTCGTGCGGAATGGTGGAGGGAGGCTTAGCGTGTGAGATCCGAGCTGCAACCCCTCTTCAAGCTAAAATCCTAACTTTTGTAAAAGGTCTGAACTTCCTGAAGCAAATCCAAGAGGCTCGCGTGTGGGTAAGTCAGAAGAAAGGAATATATTTTGTTTGTGAAAGAACTTGACCGTAGTGGAGAGCATAATGGGCTGGGAAGAAGCATCTTGGGCCGTGAGGAACATAGTCAATGAAGGAAAAAGAATTCTAGCCCAATTCAGTCAAGCAAAGATGAATCATTGCCCCCGGGAAGGAAATCGAGCTGCCAATTGGATAGCAAAAGCACATCGAACCAAAAAACTCCTTCTTAATTGGGTGTCTTCCCATCCCTAGCCTCTTAGGGATATTTTATGTTCGGAAGTATGTTTACCTTTGTCTTATAATTATCGTACGAAGGAATGAAAGAAATCGCCCATTTTCGACCCAAAAAAAAAAAAACTCCCCGAGCAGACAGAAAACACGATTCTTGTCCCAGAAGCCAACTGTTGCTATATTTCCCGAAATTCAGGACATGAAATATAAGAGGAAAGGAATTCCTCTATACATACCGGGTCTAATATTACAGGTAAGTGGTAGGAGGAGCGCATCAATGGTATACACTAAGTACATAGATTCTTGTATTACATAACGTACGGCTTCAGTCACGGAGAGATGACATACTGCAAATGGGCACTCGAACTTATTCAGCAATAACTTCTAGATCTGTGTTCCAGAGCCTTCCGCGCATGAATGCAGCATCCCCTGAACTGGAGGAAACAAAAGGATTTTTGGGCATGACGGGGCACTCATCTCCCTCAAGCATCTGAACCACCGCTTTCACAGGAGGCCGGTCGGCAGGGTACCAGTGAATGCACCAGAGCCCCACAATCGCCAGTTTCTTGGCTATCTTGCGGTCGCCATCCTCTTGGATTCGTATTTCAAGCTCTTCACCTTTATTTAGATGGTTATAGACCCACTGCGGGAAGTACATCTGGCTCATGTTCTTTGCGTTCACGTCAACGTTTTTCTCCCCCAACCATTTCGAGCAGCAGCATTCCGAAGCTGTACACGTCCGACTTAGACGACACGCTTCCGAAGTTCCTGGAGAAGACTTCTGGGGCAATGTAGCCCATGGTACCTCTGGCTGCAGTCATGGACACCGCGCTTTGTTCCTTGGAACATAGCTTTGCCAGACCGAAATCCGCAATCTTAGGATTGAAGTTGTTATCCAGCAAGATGTTGTGCGGCTTAATGTCGAAATGGAGGATCTTCTGATCACACCCCTGGTGAAGATACTCTATGCCTTTGGCCACCTGAGAGCGATATCATGGAGCCTCTCCCAACTAAGGAAAGGGTCGAGAGTGTCTTCGCCCTGAAATATGAACTTCTCCAGAGACTCGTTCGGCAGGAATTCGTACACCAAGGCTCTTCGGAAACCATCGGCGCAGAAACCGACCATCCGGACCACGTTGACGTGGTGAATCCTTCCCATCGTGCTCACTTCGTTGATGAACTCCTCTCCATTCCCGAATGAGTTGTCCAGCATCTTCACGGCGACGAAAATCTCGTTCGATAGCTTCCCTTTGTAGACCGTTCCGTAAGCCCCCTGGCCTAGTTTTTCCTCGAAGTCAATGGTTATCCTCTTGATGTCATTGTAGGAGTAACGGGTGGGCTTGAGGGCCTCATAGTCATGCAAGAAGCTCTCGATCTTGAGTTGGAATGCTTTATCTCTTCTTTTTTCATTGATGAAATAGCCGAGTCCGCTTAATCCAACAAGAAAGAGAAAAAAGCCCACCACTCCTCCCGCGATGTTTCGCCTTTTTCTTCCTGCAGATTCAAAGAAGTCGGTACTTGAGCTTCTGCCGAAGTTCGTAGGAATGATAAAACAACTAGAACAAAAGCCCTCAAAACCAGTTATATCAGCTTTACTTAACACCGTGACTGACCTTCATTTCAAGTCATCACAGATAATTTCTATAAAAACTGGGCAATCAGGCTTCAGAACACCTTCAATTTAATTTACAGAAAGTATCATCTGACAAACAAGACTAAGTTGTGGAAATGCATCCATCCGGCGGAATTGCACACGTAAAAGCAATCTTAGTTTCGCAGAAGCCCCATTTCTTGCTTAGAAACTATGATTCTCCTTCCTCTGCGCTCCGTGGATCTTATCTTTACGAAAGAGAGACTTGATAAATTTCAACAACCATAAGTCAGAAAGCAATTTTGCATACCCATCACCAGATTTTAAAAGCTTTGGAATGATGGCCTAAAGAAAAGAGCTCGAGCATTAACAATCGCTTAAACTAGAAAGTGAAATAACACAAGAGTCAGGCAAAGTCTAATGAAACATAAAAAGTTTGGGAATCGATAATACCTTCGTGTCCGCGAGGAGGATTGATGCAGAAGATGCCGCTCTCGTTCTGCCGACACCACTTATTCTGATTCGTGCATAGCCCGCAGTCCGGCTTGTACCAGACCAAACGGACCTTATCCATCATGGTATCGATCGTCGTCGGGAGCAAGTCGATGCTCCCGTTCCTCATGCAGGACACCAGCGGCAAGTCTCCGACGTAGGAGTAGGACTTGACGGCGAAGACGTCGTACTCGGATGTGCTCATGCAACCCAGCCGGGTCATGCCGCTGTCGCTCCTCCCGTCCCGCGGGCACTGGAACAGGGTATAGTTGTAGGGCGGCGGGTAACTATTATCCGGGCTTTGGCTCATCTCGTAGGAGAAGATAGAGTGGTTGAGGTTCGACAGCAGCAAGGGGATGCACGCGTCGGGGTCCCGCACGGTGATGGACCTGTTCTTGTAATCGATGTCCTGGACAAGGAGCTGCCGCGGGGTCTTCGGGAGCCAGAGCTGGGTGTTCCCACGCCCGTCGCAGGACAAGTGGAAGTCCGGACTGTAGCCGCAGTCGTCACGTTGGCCCTTGCGTTTGAGCAGGAACGGGAACTGGACGTCCGGCCCGTGATGGCGGCGGCAGCTCTGGAGGGGGCAACGGTCCTTGTCGGCGGGGTCGGCGGGGTCGGCGGTGCCATGGGCGAAGCAGAGGAAGAGGAGGACGAGGGAGGGAACGGAAGAGCGCATGGTGGACGGATCAACTGGTTTCCTTACGCTCTCTCTCTCTCTCTCTCTCTCTCTCTCGTTTTGTAATTCTCGTCAGGCCTGTCCGAGAGAGAAAACCAAGAACCGATGTTGCATCTACAATTTCCTTCCCTAGACTTGTCCAGATCATGAGTTTACTTTGGCTTGGACATTTCGCGGTCCATCGTTGTCAGTCGCCCCCGCGTTACTAAAGTATTGTTGGGAGAAGCAAGTGCACGGGAAGTTTACTCGGTCAAGTCAAGCTCGAACTCGCGAAGCAAGTTCCTCCTCCTTTCCTCATTTGACCCGTCGTCCCTTGTTGGACTCTCCTAACCGAGAATTCTCTTATAGAGCCAAGGCCGGCATCGATGAATCGCCAAGGGTGGCGTCTGGCGTGACGCAGGATGCAGTGGCTGGTGCTGCGATCGTGCTACTAGCATCGGAGGTAGTGCGGGAGAGGTGCAGGATACAGGTTCGATTTTGCGAGCATAGTATGCGATGTTTCGGCCGTCGCAATATAGGAGAAGTCCAGTAAAGTTTAAAGAATCCCTCTCAAATCAAATGCATGGGCTTTGGTTTGTATGGACGTTACCTCCCATATAATATTTAAATATCAAATTACACATTCATCTAATAACTTAAACTTTTAAAATAATTAGTAATTATTTTACAAAATTTCACATGTCTCTGTCTTTTTTTTTTTTTTTTTTGCTCTCGGGCCACATTCAACCAAGGATTACTCACCCATGGCCTTCCTTTTTTTGAGCAGTGTCCCGGATTGAAACATGGGTACTTTTTTTTTTTTTTTAATGATATTGTCAACCTATTTTTTCCCCAAAAAATTAGGAAAAAGAAGAAGAGAGAATTGAAAAAGGAAAAAAAATTGTAGGCATATGACGATAGTTTCCAAATTCTTTTAGCTATGCTGGTGTCAAGCAAAATGAGTTCCCTTTTGGTGAAAGACGAGTTTTACTTATTCCAATTTTGCTTGGCCTGTCCGATTTGTGGACCGGATGTTTAAATGACCACTAAGAACACGAGTAATAATCATTCTGATTAGAAATTGATTTCTAGAAGAGAAATAGATTTTTCTATTTTTCTTCTTATTTGAGTTTCTAAGCAAACCCGGGTGGTGGGGGATGGTGGGGCGGTAGTTGCCAATGGTTGGTGATCAATGGATGACGGTAGGCAAACGAAGGGGGCTAGAAATTGGTGAACACGGTGGCGAGCAATGGTTGATGGATGACGATTGGGAGCGGTGGCGGCGGCGATCGGCGACCTAACGACCAGGGAGCTGGTGGCGGCGGATGATCAACAACGGCTAGCTAGTAATGAGAACAAACGATAATAAGAGTTTTTATTTCTCATTTCTGTTCTAAAAATAGAGAAGTAAAAATTTTTTACTTTCAATTTTTGTTCCAAATCTTTTTTTGCAGTAAAAATCTATTCCATAAATAGAAAAATGAAATAATTTACCAAATGGATTTCTGTTTCAGAAATAAGTTTGGAACATAAAAATAGTTTTGGACAGAAACATAATGATTATCATGGGTGCCCTAAATTGAGATGAAGAATGCATTGTTAGTGAAAAGAATAATGTAAATATACAATTATTGTTAGAATTTGATAATATGTTTCACAAGAGCACTTGAATATTAATATATCGGGGAACATCGATTTGCGGGCATGGTAAAAGAAATGTTGACAAAAATCGACATGCCTTAAAGAATATCTTGAAAGCTTGCATGTGCACTAATTGTGTGACCATGTTGAAACCGTCCCTCATTTTTCATTTTTCAAGAAAATATTTAGATATAAATTATTGTCAATAATGAAGACGGACTAATTATTACAAGTAGCAACATAAGCGATCATTTTTAAGAAATTATTTTTCACAAAATCGAGGCCTTAGTTTATTTTCATTAAATCAATTCATTTGACCAAGCCAACACATAGTTAAGCGTTGACCAACAACTTACATGCTTATGTTAAAAGTACACGGCTAAAATGGGTATACCAACACAACCTAGAGATAGAAAGAACAATACTAAATGGGCATTAATGAATAGTGAATATATATTTTTGGTCGGTCCTACTTTACTCTTATTCTAACTCTCACTATCAGACTTTTGCCCTGCCTCCTGCAGGGCGTGCGAGTCGAAACCTACTCTTGAAACTAATTCGTCCCCACCTCAACCCCCTTAAGAAGTGGGGATTCAAATCTCCCACCTCCCCCTTCCGTGTTGGAAGGGTGGCCACTGGGGTAAACTCCAGTAGTTATGAATAGTGAATATTGAAATACATTCTCTTTTCCGTGCATTGTCATATATAACAACACGTTTGAAAGCATATTAGGCACTCTTTATCTAAATACTCTCGAGGTAATCTTTAACAATATATTTAGTGTTAATCTTCTCTTAAAAACAAATCTCAATGTTTCTAGAACCAAGCATTCACTTGGGGATTTTTGCACAAAGTTGAATAAAATTACTTATGGTTGAAAATAAACTACTTATGAATTTTTTTGGGAAGAATTTAAAACCTTTGTGTTAAGTAAAAATAATCTTCTATATATATATATATTACTATTAAAAAATTAAAAAATGCTTACCCCTTTATGATGACGACATTAGATCTAGTGCACATTGAATTACGTAAATTTCATGAGTATTTCATTGTAATTACAAAAGTGCCACTAGATTGATGGAATGTTAGAGATGAGTGGTTTTCGGCTTTGGTTTCTCATTTTGTACAAGTTCTAACTAAAATTTGAAATCTACCTGTTATAGTAGGTTCCTTAAGACTCGCATGACAACCATGCTATTTCTAGCCAGAACTATTTGTCTGTTTGAGAAATAATTTTGGACTAAAAATCCATTTGATGACACAATTTCATTTTTCTATTTTTAGAACAAAATTTTAGTCTAGAAATAGGTTTGAAATAGAAATAAGAAGTAAAAATTTTATGCTTCTCTATTTTTGGAACAGAAATGAGAAATAAAAAGAGATAATGTGCACTAGAAGTTCTAAAACATGTCACAAAAGTGCAATGGAGTTCTAAAATTCTTAAAAAGTGCAATTAAGTCATAACACTTATCATGAAAGTGCAATCGAGTCCTAAAACTTTTAAAAAGTACAATTAAGTTTTAAAACTTATCATGAAAGTATAATTGAATCCTAAATTTTTTAAAAAGTGTTATCAATGGAATGAATTGATTTGACCAATTTGACAAGTTTTAGTATTTGATTGCATTTTTTTGAAAGTTTTAGAATTTTATTACACTTTTATAACAAGTTTTATGACTTAATTGGATTTTTTAAAAGTTTTAGGATTAAATTACACTTTCTTGACAAGATTTAGGACTTTCAATGCATTTAATAAATAAAAACTCTTCTCATTACTCGCCCTTGTTACTAGCCAGCCGCCCACCCGTCGCCACTCGCTATTTGCCACCATCCGTCGGTCGCCACCACCACTGTTGGTCTCCAACCACTGTCGTTGATTGCCATCGCTTCCTAGGAAAGAGAAATTTTATGTCATTATCAAATGAATTTCTATTCCATGAATAGAAATTTTGGTCGTTATCAAATGCTTATTTTTACTCAGAAGCTCATTTAGGAATAGAAATAGATTTTTCTATTTCTATTCTAGCAATCAATTCTTGGCCATCAATAGTTATCATTCGAGCTCTTACTTTTTGGAACTTGAAACCTACCTTGCATAATTTAGAACTTAGAGCCTATCTGATCACAGGTTTCAAGTTCTACCTAGGCTTTACTTGTCTTATGTATTGAACGATTGCAATGAATTATCATATTTAATAGTCACCACTTGCTGATTTAGATGCACGAAGAACATGGAATATTAAGAAAGTAAAAGTCTTAATCATAAAATAGAAGTTTAGACTAGTAGTTTCAAATTATACACTTATCATTTCATGTTATGGAATACCGTAGCACGGCACGAAGACATAGATAAAGAAAAATACAAAAAGTTGTTTATGGTTTCAGATTCTAAGTTTCAGGTTTCACCTATTTAGAACCTAGAACTTACTCGTCGAAATAGGTTATCTAATTTTTAGAAGCTGGAACCTACTTTACATATCTTGGAATCTATAATCGGACAGATTCCCATCAGTCCGATTCTATCCTAAAACCATACTTACTCCTATGGAATATTACGATAGTGCCATGGGTGGCAAGATTACTATATACTAAAAATGCCCAAAATGTCTTTAGGACACAAAATTTTAACTAAATCTATTTATGAGAATAATATTTATCCACATGATCATTGATATTTACTTTCAAATCACTTTCTTGGTGTCTATGAGACAACTTACTAGCTACTCTACTTATTACTCATTTATTTTGTCGCATCTACTTCATTTTCAACCATATATTTGAACTATGCATCGCATCATGCATGGCATTATTTTTTTTAACTCTAGCCCATTATTACTTATATGATTGCAACTCAAATCAAACTCCTCATTTTGTGCAGTTGCCTCGGCCGGATCATGCTCTCTTTCTCCCCCTCTCATAATCACTTATCACTCATTTATGTTGCCACGTTTCCTCAGTTTCCAAACGTATGTTTTAATCATGAGATTGCATCATGAATGACATCATGGATGATATATTATTTTAACACTAGTTACTTCATTGCTATTATTTGCAATTCTAGTTTGTTTATATCTAGTCTTTCGAACTCTAATTCATTTAACATGACCGATTCTGAGGGGTGCTTGCTACGTAATCATTGTTGGGATCTGCTCCCGGCGATTCTCTTCCTCCTAGGCTTACTTTGCTTTCGCTACAGCAAAGTGAAGTGCTCTGCAAGAGGATTGAAAGTGCTACTTGCCCAGTTTGCCGGAACTCACTGCTCCGGTCATGACGGCGCGTTTCATGTTGTGTTCGGGCTTCCCTGGTGCTTAAATTTCGTGTATGAAACTAGAAGGCACTTGACGGTTGTTAAGAGTCTTTTTGTTTCAGTCCTTTAGCTGAAAGAGCTCAAGATTGTCAGAAAAACCATACAAATTGGTTTTACTCGGCTTGAAACCAAAGGCCATGATAAAGAGGTCAATCAAATGTACAAGGATGCGATGAATGATTTCCAGCGTTTACTTAAAAGGACACGACTGGATATTTCCAAACCATAAAAGTTCAGTTACAGTACATATCTGTAACCAAATTCATCAGTAGAGTTGCCACTGTTTGGGCAGAACTCCCTCTGTCAATGAAGCCCTTGTGCCACCCTAATTCACAGATGCAATCTCTCTTGAGAAGCTTCAAACCAATGTCATTTCGAGTCTTGATTGAGACCACCACGAAAAACATCTCTCTTTTAGCGCTTCATCAAATTCGTTGTCTTCGACTTATCATCTTATTTTAACTTATCATCCTCACGAAAGGGGTCATTTTTTTCTATTAGTAGTACTCTCGTTCCTTCTTAAATTGCTGAAGCTAAGATATTTTCAACTCCTTAAGCAAAGAAAGAGCACGAGTCATGTCCCAAAAACCAACTGCTGCTATATTTTTCTGAATACAGGACATGAAATGCACACCAGAACCAACTGCATTTGCAAAATGCGATCAAATCCCAATACTCACTATCTCACAAACTTCCAATAAGTAGATAGAATCCAGTATTATATAGCTATCCTAGTAACAAATATGAGAGGAAAGGAATTCCTCAATCCAGTATTATATAGCTATCCTACAACAGGTAAGTACTAAGTGGTGGGAGCGTATTCAGGCTATTTTTCGGTAGAGTCACAGCTCTACTTGCTTCCCCACTGTTGCACATCCATTTCGGTCAAGGAGAGATGACATACTGCGCAGAGGCATTCGGACTTATTCCTCGATAACCTCTAGATTCGTGTTCCAGAGTCCCCGCATGGTCCCAGCTTCCCCTGAACCGGAGGAAACGAAAGGATTTTTCGGAATGACAGGGCACTCTTCTCCCTCCAGCATCTGAACCACCACTTTCATGGGAGGCCGATCGGCCGGGTACCAGTGAATGCACCAGAGCCCTATGATTGCCAGTTTCCTGGCAATCTTGTGGTCGCCGTCCTCTTGGATTCGTATTGCAATCTCTTCACCTTTATTTAGATGGTTATAGACCCACTGCGGGAAGTACATCTGGCTCATGTTCTTCGCATTCACATCCACGTTTTTCCTCCCCCCGACCATTTCGAGCAGCAGCATTCCGAAGCTATACACGTCCGACTTAGAGGACACGCTTCCGAAGTTCCTGGAGAAGACTTCTGGGGCGATGTAGCCCATGGTACCTCTGGCTGCAGTCATGGACACCGCACTTTGTTCCTTGGAACATAGCTTTGCCAGACCGAAATCCGCAATCTTAGGATTGAAGTTGTCATCCAGCAAGATATTGTGCGGCTTGATATCGAAATGGAGGATCTTATGATCACACCCCTGGTGAAGATACTCTATGCCTTTGGCCACTCCGAGAGCGATGTCATGGAGCCTCTCCCAGCTAAGGAAAGGATCGAGAGTGTCTTCGCCCTGAAATATGAACTTCTCCAGAGACTCGTTCGCCAGGAACTCGTACACCAAGGCTCTTCGGAAACCGTCAGCGCAGAAACCCACCATCCGAACCACGTTGACGTGGTGAATCCTTCCCATAGTGCTCACTTCGTTGATGAACTCCTCTCCATTCCCGAACGAATTGTCCAGCATCTTCACGGCGACAAAAATCTCGTTCGAAAGCTTCCCTTTGTAGACCGTTCCGTAAGCCCCCTGGCCTAGTTTCTCCTCGAAGTCATTGGTTATCCTCTTGATGTCGTTGTAGGAGTAACGTGTGGGCTTGAGGGCCTCATAGTCATGCAAGAAGCTCTCGACCTTGAGTTGGAATGCTTTATCTCTTCTTCTTTCGTTGAGGACATATCCTAGTCCGATCAATCCGACAAGAAGTAATAACGGGCCCACGACGCCTCCGGTGATCTCTAACTTTAATATTGCTGCAGAATCAGAGAAGTTAGTGTTCGAGCTTCCGCGGAAGTTCATATGAATGATAAAATAACCCGAAGAAAAAGCCATCAAACTAGTTATATCAGCTTCTCCACTAAAATCCGGTGAGCGACCTTCATTTCAGGGCATCAGATAATTATATATAACAGGATTCAGAACTCCATTCAATTCAAAGTACAAACAGTATCATGTGAAATAAGACTAACTTAAGGAAACGCATCCATCCGACAGAATTGCACGTATAAACGTAATATTGTGTAGAAACTATGATTTTCCTTCCTCTGCGCTCCTGGATCTTATCTTAACGAAAGAGAAATTTGATGAATTTCGACAACCGTAAGTCAAAAAGCAACTTTGCTATATCTCACCCGAGTTTGAAATCTCTGGAATGTATGGCTTAAATAAAGTAAGCAAGCGTTAAGAATCACTTAAACGAAAGAAAGTGAAATATCAGAGAGTCGAGCAAAGTCTCGGGAAACATATAAAGTTTCGGAACCGAACGCACGGGCCTTCGACTAGTATTAAAACGATACCGGGGTGTCCACGAGGAGGCGGATTGCATGTGATGTTGCTCCCGTCCCATCCACACAACCACCCGTCCTTCGTGCAGTTCCTACAGTCCGGCTCTTTCCAGTCGAAACGAGCATCGGGGATCATGTACTCAATCGCGTTCGGCAGCGAGTTGAGGCTCTCGATCTTCTCGCAGTACACCAGCGGCAAGTCTCCAATATACCTGTAGGATTCAACGGCGTATACTTTGTACGACCCGCGCATGCTTAGGCAATCTACCTCGGTCAGGTAGGTCCTGTCTGGCGGCGGGCACTTGAACAGGGTGTAGTTGTTGGAATTCTGGTACGAGGACTGGTCTTTGACCGCGTAGAAGCCAAGGTTGTGTAGGTTTGGGATCCGGATGGGAAGGCAATTGGTGGGGTCATGCAGGACGACGGACTGGGAGACGTAGTCGATGTCCTTGACGACTAGCGAGGCGTTTGGGACCGAAAGCGCAGTCTGCCCATCCTGGTTGCAGAACAGTTTGAAGCCTGGGTAGCCGGACTCGGGATCATGGCTGCCTTCGAGCCAGAAGGGGAAGTGGACCGGCGGCCCGTGGGAGCAACGGTCCCGAGTAGGAACGTGGCTGAGGTCTTTGGTGCCATGGGCGAAGCAAAGGAAGAAGAAGAGGAGGAGAGACGGAGTAGGAGAGTGCATGGAGGAGATGCGGTGGTGGTGTTGACGAAACTGAGGTGTTATGCGAGTGTTGTGCGGTTTCTTGTTATTGATAATGGGCTCCGACTGGTTCCTTGCACCTTCCTTCTCTTGGAATAAGATCTGTTCGCTCCCGTAGCTTTGTTCATTCATGACCAGGAATGGTCGCTGGTTTTCATTTCTCGTCTCTCGGGCAACCGTCTTTGTCACGGCACGAGAAATTATTCTTTTACTGAAATCCAATCGCAAACTTAGGTTGACGACGCGATGCGGACAAATGTTAAGAAAAAGAAAGGTTAAAAAATCTGCTGGATCTTGTTCTCTCTCTCTTCGTCTGCTCCGTGAGCAGCCACCGGCGGTTTCCGGGTGTCTGAATTGCAAAACCTCCCCCTCGCTGTCGCTGCCAGCGGAGTCGCCGGCGCTGCGTCCGAGCCGAGCTACCTCGAGAGCCATGGGTCATGGAGGAGGGGGAGGAGAAGGGAGACAGAAAACATAAGACGACAGAAGCTTGCGGCCACGTCTTCTGAGGCCTCAGTACCTTTTGGCTTATCCTCGGCCAAAAGATCCACTGTTCTTTTTTTACTCTATGATGTTGGCAATACATTGGTATTTAGTTGATTCCGCATATGCTTGATTGATTATATTTTTTTGATATTATGTTTATCTTGTTACCTTTAATAATCCTCGTTATGAATATATCGAATTACACAGAAATTCCTCAAATTTGTCTTCGTCATCATTATACTCGACTACGTTGCCATGGATGATGGAGAGCAAAGCAGCCTCTTTGTTAGCATCTCTTTCCCCAGCAAC
Organism: Eucalyptus marginata; assembly: GCA_014182565.1. Taxonomy (NCBI): domain Eukaryota; kingdom Viridiplantae; phylum Streptophyta; class Magnoliopsida; order Myrtales; family Myrtaceae; genus Eucalyptus; species Eucalyptus marginata. The sequence goes on along the minus strand of CM024585.1, from coordinate 23,215,318 downwards.
TTTTATTAGAGTTCACGTCTGGATCTCCTGTTAAGCGCTGAGCGACGGCTTATCTCGTCCAGAGACGAAGCCAAAGACCCGACATTGGTCGACAGCCAGACGAATGAACCTCCTCCCTCGGCTCATCTAAATCAAAGAAAAGTTAAACTTTGACCTGACTTTTCTCCCGCGACCCTTCTGTTGTCGGTTTGCGTCCACCGCCCTAACGCGTTATCGTTGCTGAAGCGAGCGCGCGTGCAGCGACTTCACCCGGGTCAAGCTCGAACTCGCGAAGCAAGTTCCCCCGTCCCTCTTTTTCTTCGTCCAACCATGCTTGGGCTCTGCTGCTGACCGAACCCCTTTTCGATTTCGAATGAGAATTCTCTAAAAGAGCTAAGCATGCCTCGGTAAATCACCAATAATACGCGTACTCGAGCCATAATAACATGACGTTCAGAAGAAGGATGAAAAAAAAAAAAACAATTCCGTTTCGAGTCCCGAACAGATGTGCGTGAGTACGCGGTGAGTTCGATTTTGCGCATTAGCAAGTGGGACGAGCAGTATCTTGGCGACCACGGTGTAAATAGGTTTAATGAAGTTCAAAGAAGCCTCTCGAGTTCTCAAGTTTGAGCTTAGTCCATTTGGTACTTAAGTGGCTCAAATTTGAGGCTCTCTTAAATCGAATGTACAGGCCTTTTGGTTTGTATCAATGTACTAATCTAATCTATTTAGAATTAGAAGTTTAACATTTTAGGCACTTTTAAGGTTCTTGCCCTCAGGCCAAATTCAGAGTGTTTTCCAAACCTGGTCCTTCTTGTAAGCAGTGTCTCAGATTCAAGTGTGGGTACCTTTTCTTTATGACATCATTGATGTTTGTTTTCGCGATCAAGATTGCTATAAACTTCTCTTTCAAGAGCAGTTCCCTCAATTAAAGTACTTAAAGACATTTATCAGATTTACCACATACTCATGAATAGTTTTTTTCAACTTTCAAAATTCATTAGGAAGTTTTCTTAACAGTGGATGCATAGCGAATGGTTTCAAATTCTTTCACTTATGCCTGTGCTGAGCAAAATGTTTTCCCTTTCAGAGAAGGCTAATTTACTCTCCAATTTTGCATGGTCCATCCGATTTGTCGACCAGATGTTTGAGAGATCTCTATATACAAGACTAAAAATATTTCGGTCGTGAAAGGAAAAAAAATTATGCAAAAATGGACAATTATTGTAAGGGTCTTGTTAAGAGAGCACTTAATGTGAACATATTGGGGAAAATTGATACGTGGACATGCCCAAAAGAGATGTCGATGAAAATCAACGTTCGCTAAGGTGATCACAACATCAGACGACTGGAAAGTGATCGAGATAGCTCACTGGTTCCGCGCTCGAGGACAAAACGTGCTGAAGGGGGGCACCGTGTGATGTACGGTTAACTACATTGAACTTGCAATTATAAGGAAATGAAGTGCATGGATTGGAAATTACATGGAAAGTGAATACAAGGAATTGAAAGATACAACGAAAAGATGGAACCCTGGTGTTGTTGACTTAGACCAAGTAACTTCCATCTAATCTTCCTAGCAAAAAAAAAAAAAAAAAAAAAAAAAATCCATCTAATCTTTCTTTGGTCAACCAGTCAAACTTGCAACAAATCAACTCTTTTTCCTTCACCTCCACCTGGCATAATTTCTCCAAAGTGCAGGTGTGCTTACTATATTTTCATCAAATTCCAACAACATATATACTTATAAGCATATGAATGCACATTAATGAATGTCTAGAATGGTTTCCAAATCCTCTCAGCTTTGTCGGTGTCATGTAAAATGTGTTCCTTCTTGGCGAAAGATGAGTTTTATTCATTCCAATTTTGCATGGCATGTCCAATTTGTCGATCGGATGTCTAAAAGACCTCTAAATTGAGATGAAAGATGCATTGGTTGGGAAAACGATAATGTAAATGGACAATTACGATTATAATCTTATTATAAGTTTCCCAAGAGCATTCGGATATTACTATGTTGGGAAAAATCGGTTTGTGGCCATGTTAAAAGAGATAGTGATGAAAATCGACGTGCCTCAAGAATATCTTGAAAAGCTTACATGCATACCGTCCCTCATTTTTGCCAGCATTTTTCCTGGACTGCTTTGTAACCTGTGCTAATGACCTGGAGCCTTTTGATGGGCATCCTTGCACCTGTCCCTCGAGTTCCCATTATGCGTTGACTTCTTTGACCAAATGGCCTTCCTCTAGTATGCGGTCAATAAGTCAAACTTGAATGAAAAATATTTTCACCATTTAAAAAAAGTTTTAAATAAAAATTATTGTTGATTAAACATTTTTCATGGACTAATTATTTCAAACAGCAAGATAAGTGAGAAATTATTTTTCAAATCGTTCATTTATCACGAAATAAATACTAACAGACTCTTAATTCATTTTCATCAAATCGATTCATTTGACAAAGTCAACACATAGTTAAGGGTTACCAACAACTTACATGCTAATATAAAAGTACGCAGCTAAAATGGCTATACTAACAAGACCTAGGGATAGAAAGAACAATACTAAATGGGCATTAATGAATGGTGAATATTGAAATATATTCTCTTCTCCGTGCGTTATCGTATATAACAATACATTTCAAAGCATAATAGGCTTTTTTTTTAATCAAAATACTATTGAGGCAAATTATAACAATATATTTATCGTTAATTTACTATTGAAAACAAATCTCAGTGCTTTGAAAACTAAGCATTTGTGGATTTTTGCACCAAGTTGAATCAAACTGCTTATAAGTTATGGATATTTTTTCAGAAGATTTTAAAAACTTCGTGTTAAGTAAAAGTTAATTCAATGTAAATGCCCAATCTATAATTATAGTCTACAGTGAAAATCAAACTTTATATAACTTCCATCAAGTCGATTATGTGGTAAGATATGGTGCCAACTTGGATGACTAATAATTAAGGCCACTCATATGCATGTAAGCCATCATTTTGTTTTGATAATGAAAATGATTAATATCACAAAAGACTCCAAATTAGTGCATCTTCCGACAAATTTATACCAAACTAATATTTCGACTATAAAAAATCTAAATTGGTATAGCTATGATAACTTTACTTTAAACTAATTTTTTTACTATTAAAAACCCAAAACCGGCATATTTGTGACATTTAACCTTTCGATAATTTTAATATTACGAAAAACCACAAATTGGTATACTCTTTAATTGCCACGTGTCATCTAACTTAGCAATTTGACAATAAACTTTAATAGAAACTAACATAGGTAAATTTGGCATAGATATACTAGTTTGTTTTTTTGTGGTCAAAAAATTAATTTGAGATAAATTTGTCACAAATATATGAGTTCAAAATGTTTCATGGTATTAACCCTAATGAAAAACAAACGATCTATCTAATCCACCCTTGAGTTGAGAATTTTTACTTGCCCAATCCCTTTCTATGTATTGGACCACAAAAAAAAAAAAAAAAAAAAATCCCTTCCTATGTAACATCCTAAATTTTCCTTCTAGATATTATGTTAGAAATTATTGCTTTATCTGGAAATAAGATTATATACTAAAATAAAATTATGACATCATTGGCATTTTAAATATTGATCTTATGTGAAATATTTTATATATATAAGGCATGCTTAGCCTGTATGATTCCAACATTAAATCTAGTGCACATTGGATTACGTAAATTTCATTAGTATTTCCTTGTAATTATAAAAGTGCCACTACATTAGTGGAATATTACGATAGTGCCATGGGTGGCAAGATTACTGTATAATTTAAATGCCCAAAATATCTTTAGGGCACAAAATTTTAACAAAATTAGGAGAATAATATTAATCCACATGATCAGTGATATTTACTTTCGCTCACCTTCTTGGTCTCAAAAAGACACAATCCGCTAGCTACTCTTAGAGCTGTTTTATTACAAGAATTGTCAACAAAATTAGCCTCTTTATCGCTCATCTAATTTGCCACATCTACTTCATTTTTAACCATACATTTGAACTGCACATTACGTCATGCATGACATCATTTTTTAAATATAACTCTAGCCCATTAATGCCTAGATGATTATTGATTACAACTCAAATAAAACTTCTCATTTATGCACTTGCCTTGGCCGAATCACGCCCTCTCTCTTTCCCTCTCTCGTAACCACTCATCACTCGTTTATGTTGCCACATCTCCTTAATTTTCAACCATATGTTTTAATCAGCGATTCCGGGGGATGCTTGCGATGCAATCATTGTCGGGGTCAGGGTGCCGGCGATTCTCTTCCTCCCAAGCTTACTTTGCTTCCTCTGCGGAAGAGTGAAGCTCCGTGCAAGAGGCCACCGCCCTGCCGTCTGGGCATTCCCCACGGCGATTGCACCGCATTCAACCCTCATTTCGGCCCTCGACGGACGGTCATTGAATCCTACCCTATCGTCCTAGGAGAAGGCAAGCGCCTTCCGAGGCCTGAAAGTAGTACTCGTACGATTTTCCTTCAGACGCTATCAGCCCAAAATGATCCTTAAGACCATACACTGATGAAACCATTGCTCCCAAGCGGATTGCATCGACGAGTGGGTTTGCACGAGTGCTACTTGCTCAGTATGCCGGAACTCGCTGCTCCGGTCATGACGGCGTGTTTCGTGTTGTGTTCTGGCTTCCCTGGTGCTTAAGTTTACTAGTATGAAACTAGAAGCCACTTGACGGTTTTTAAAGAGTCTTTTTGTTTCATTTCTTTAGCTGAAAGAGCTAAAGGTTGTCAGAAAAACTAGACAAATTAGTTTTACTTGGTTCGAATCGAAAGGCCATGATACAGAACTCAATCAAATGTACAAGGATGAAGCCCTTGTGCACCCTAATTCACTGATGCAATCTCTTTCAAGAAGCTTCAAACCACCGTAAATTTTTAGCGCTTCTGCAAATTCGTAGTCTTCGACCTACCATCCTCATTAGAAGGGGCACCTTTTCTACTAGTAGTAGTACTCTTGTTCCTACCTAAAATTGCTGAAGCTAAGATATTTTCAGCTCCCTAAGCAAAGAAAAAGCACAAGTCTTGTCCCAAAAACAACTGCTATATTTCCCTGAATTCAGGACATGAAATGCACACCAGAACGAACTGCGTTTGCAATGGGCGATCAAATCCCAGTACATACTATCTCACAAACTTCCAATAAGTAGATAGAATCCAGTATTACATGATAACTAACCTAATTACAAATATAAGAGGAAAGAAATTTCCCCCATCTATATTGGATCTGATACAACAGGTAATTACTAAGTAGTGGGAGCGTATTCAGGCTATTTTTCAGTAGAATCACAGCTCTACTTACTGTCTTATTCATTTCGGTGAAGGAGAGACGACATACTGCGGAAAGGCATTTGGACTTATTCCTCGATAACCTCTAGATTCGTGTTCCAGAGTCTTCCCTGCATGGTCGCAGCTTCCCCTGAACCGGAGGAAACGAAAGGATTTTTTGGCATGACGGGGCACTCTTCTCCCTCCAGCATCTGAACCACCACTTTCATGGGAGGCCGATCTGCGGGGTACCAGTGAATGCACCAGAGCCCCACGATTGCCAGTTTCCTAGCAATCTTACGGTCGCCGTCCTCTCGGATTCGTATTTCAAGCTCTTCATCCTTATTCAGATGGTTATAGACCCACTGCGGGAAGTACATCTGGCTCATGTTCTTGGCGTTTACGTCCACGTTTTTCCTCCCCCCCACCATTTCGAGCAGCAGCATTCCGAAGCTGTACACGTCCGACTTAGAGGATACGCTTCCGAAGTTCCTGGAGAAGACTTCTGGGGCGATGTAGCCCATGGTACCTCTGGCTGCAGTCATGGACACTGCGCTTTGTTCCTTGGAACATAGCTTTGCCAGACCGAAATCTGCAATCTTAGGATTGAAGTTGTTATCCAGCAAGATATTGTGTGGCTTGATGTCAAAATGGAGGATCTTATGATCACACCCCTGGTGAAGATACTCTATGCCTTTGGCCACTCCAAGAGCGATGTCGTGGAGCCTCTCCCAACTAAGGAAAGGGTCGAGAGTGTCATCGCCCTGAAATATGAACTTCTCCAGAGACTCATTCGGCAGGAACTCATACACCAAGGCTCTTCGGAAACCGTCGGCACAGAAACCGACCATCCGAACCACGTTGACGTGGTGAATCCTTCCCATAGTGCTCACTTCGTTGATAAACTCCTCTCCATTCCCGAACGAATTGTCCAGCATCTTCACAGCGACGAAAATCTCGTTCGAAAGCTTCCCTTTGTAGACCGTTCCGTAAGCCCCCTGGCCTAGTTTCTCCTCGAAGTCATTGGTTATCCTCTTGATGTCGTTGTAGGAGTAACGGGTGGGCTTGAGGGCCTCATAGTCATGCAAGAAGCTCTCGATCTTGAGTCGGAATGCTTTATCTCTTCTTTTTTCATTGAGGACATAGCCGAGTCCGATCAGTCCAACAAGAAATAGAAAAGAGCCCACGACTCCTTCCGCGATCTCTCTTTTTAATCTTTCTGCAGAATCAGAGAAGTCAGTACTTTAGCTTCTGCCGAAGTTCGGATGAATGATAAAACAACTAGAAGAAAAGCCCTCAAAACTAGTTATATCCGCTTAACACCGACACCGTGACTGACCTTCATTTCAGGTCATCAGACAATTTCTATAAAAACTGGCAATCAGGATTCGGAACTCCATTCGATATAAAGTACAGAAAATCATCTGAAACAAGACAAAGTTGTGGAAATGCATCCATCCGACAGAATTGCACATATAAAAGCAATCTTAGTTTCCAGAAGCCTGATTATTGCGTAGAAACTATGATTCTCCTTCCTCTGAGCTCCATGGATCTTATCTTTACGAAAAAGGAACTTGATGAATCTCATCAACCATAAGTCAATAAGCAACCTTGCTATATCGATCACCCGAGTTCAAAAAATTGGGAATGAATGGACTAAATAAAGTACACAAGCATTAATATTCACTTGAACTAAAGAAAATGAAATATCACAGAGTCAAGCCAAGTCTCATGAAACATATTAAGTTTCGGAACCGCACGCACAGGCCTTCGACTAGTATTAAAACGATACCTTTGCTGTCCATGATGAGGCGGAAAGCATTCGATTTTGCTCCCGTTCCATCCACATAACCCCTCTGCGCACTTTTTACAGTCCGGCGTTTTCCAGTCGAATTGAGCCCGGTTGATCATGTCATCGATCGGCTTCGGCAGCGGGTCAATGCTTCCGCTCCTCTCGCAGTACACCAGCGGCAAGTTTCCGACATAGTCAAATGATTCAACGGCGTAGACTTTGTACGACTGGGGCATGCTCCGGCAAGCCACCTCGGTCATGTAGTCTCTATCGGGCGGGGGGCACTTGAACAGGACGTAGTTGTAGTGGTCCGAATACGAGTTCTTGCGAGCGGAGAAGCCACGGTCGGTGAGGTTCGCGAGCCCCAAGGGGAGGCACCCGGTGGGGTCTTGCAGGAAGAAGGACTGGGATTTGTAGTCGATGGACTCGACGAGTAGCGGTTGTGAGGTGTTTGGGACCGAGAGCGCAGTCCGCCCACGGTCGTCGCAGATCAGTTCGAAGCCCTTATAGCCGCACTCGGGACCCTGGCGGTCTGGGAACCAGAACGGGAACTGGACCGGCCCCCCGCGGGGGCAACTTCTGTTGCGGCAACCGTCCCCGGGCGGGCCGTCGTGGTGGGCGGTGCCATGGGCGGAGCAGAGGAAGAAGAAGAGGAAGAGAGAGGGAACGGGAGAGTGCATGATGGAGATGCGTCCGTGGCTGATGGTAACTCACTGACCGACCACGCCTTCCTCTCTTTGGAATGCTCCGCTCGCTTATTTGACCCTTTTACTCTCATCTCTCGGGCACTGTTTGTCGTAGAACCAAAAGGTATTTCAGTGGTCCAGCACGTGATGGACCTTCTTTCATTTACTGAAATTCAATCACAAACTGACTCGTGGCGACGACGGAAAAAATAATTAAAAGTCACCCTTAAACTAAACATTTATTATAAATATTTTTTATGACATTAAAAATCCTACTCTTGCATTGATATGATACATTTACCTCATAATTTATGATAAATGATAGGTATGCATTTGGAATATTTCACGAAAAAGTCACCGAAAAGCTTAAACTAAACATTTATTCTAAATATTTTTTTATGACATTAAAAATCATAGCATTTAGATACATTTAATAAATGATAAATGATAGGTATACATTTGGAATATTCCGTGTCACGAAAAAGGTTTAGAATAAATGTGTCATAATAGGTGTAGTTCAAGTTTTTAATGGCTTTTTCTAAAAAAAATTAAAAATCTGCTGGATTTTTCTCCCTCTCTTCCCCTCCTCCATTAATGGCTTGGTAGTTTTTGGGTTCCTGAGTTACTAATCCTCCCCTCCTTCATCGCTATCAGCGAAGTCGCCGGCATCGCGTTCGGGCTGAGCCACCTCACGAGCCATCATGGATGATGGAGGAGGAAGAGGAAGAGGAAGAGGAAGAGGAAGAAGAAAACAGAAGACGACAGAAGCTTGCGGCCATGTCTTCTAAGGCCTCAATTCCTCGACTTGTCCTCGGCCAAAAGACCCGCCCAGTTTTTTGACCCATGTTTCCGTGTTTTATCCCCCAAATCTTGAATTTGAGACTTTTGCTCGAGGCCAAAAAACCAGGGGCAAAGAACCCATCCAAGCCATTAATTATGGAGAGGAAAATGTTGGTTTTTATTTGACCCAATATGTAATGTGATTTCTAAAGTTTTAATTTGTTCAATATAATTTTTAAAATTTATCTTAATATGCAATATCACCCCTAAATTTTTAATTTGTTCAACATAGTCATTTAATTTTTAATAAGTATTTAATGTTGTTCTTGAACTTATATTAATGGAAGAATAACATTAGATATTTTTATATAGTCTAGAGACTAGTTTGGATATTTATCAGAGATTTAGAGATGATATTACATATTGGGTTAAGATTCAGGGACTACGCTAAACAAATTAAAAATTTATGATTAAAATTCATAAATTATTTGTGTCATTATCTCATTATGGAGAGTAAAACAGCTCGTCAAGTGAAGATGGCCATTCCTTGAAACTGGAAAACTCAGCCCAAGCCGGCCCACCCAGGTGCCCCACAAGCTCGCCGACAGCTCTCTTGCTTCATCGAATTCCCACGCAAGTTCTTCCTTGCTGGCTCGGCCGAAATCTACTACCGTGCCCGTGTTGCTGCCGGATGGTTCCGATGAGATATCTAGTGCTTATGCTGGCGCGGATGATGAGGATCTCTAATCAGTTGGGTGCCCATCCCCAACTTCTTCTCCTTTGGGTGCTTCGGCCGAGTCTATACAAGATAAACTGTTATTGCTTTGCCCGGACCCTCCTCCCTCCTTGGCTCCGTTGCCGGTTCCTGCCAAGAAAAAGGCTGCCAAAAGGAGGTAACCCCTCTCCTCCTTGTATATATGTATATAGGAATATGGAATATTAGAAGCCTCCATGACCCCTTGAGGCAGGCCGAAGTTAGGAGTTTTGTCTCCAAATATAATCTATGCTTCGTTGGCCTTATTGAGACGAAAATCTCAGCAGCTGACTTTGATTCAATGTCATCTTCTTTGCTAAATGGCTGGAATTGGGTTGCAAATTATGACTTCTCTAGTCGGGGTAGGATGTGGGTTGGTTGGAACCCCGATGTCGTTAGTTTTGATACCTTGGCGGTCAATGACTAGGCTGTTCATGGTCGTTTAAAGATCAACTTGTCTGGCGAGTGTTGTTGTGTCTCTGTAGTTTATGGGGAGCATACCTTCTCCCGACGTCGGCCTCTTTGGGACGATCTCATACATATGAGCACTATTCTCCAAGATTCGGCTTGGTTAGTGGCCGGGGATTTCAATGCCATAAAGGATCCCTCTGACCGGTTTGGAGGCACCAACACCTGGATTCCTTATTTTGATGAATTTGCAAAATTTTTAGCTCAATTTGAATTGGAGGACCTCAGATATGTTGGGCTTCGTTTCACTTGGTTGACTTCTTCTAGGTTTGACTTTCCTGATTTCCTGATCCGGTTGATCATGATATGCGTTCGGATGCCAAAATACTCATTATCAATCAATGGAGAACTTCATGGGTTCTTCCCTGGTGGTCGAGGCCTACGACAAGGCGACCTAATGTCCCCTTATCTTTTTAACCTGGTGATGGAGGTATTCTCAGGAATTTTGAGTGCTCGCACCTCCCACAAGGAATTCAAATATTTTTGGCGGTGCAAAGCGGTCAAGCTATCTCACCTTTTCTTCGCCAATGATGTCTTTCTTTTTAGTCAGGTTGATTGGGTGTCCATTACCTTGCTGAAGAAAGGCTTGGACTTGTTCTCTTCATGGAGTGGCTTGATTCCAAACAAGAACAAGAGCGAAATTTTTCTCTCGGGTGGTCCTCCGTCTCTTTGCAACTACATATCCTTAGCCTTTGGATTTCAAGAAGGTAAACTGCTGGTACGCTATCTGGGAGTGCCTATCATATCCTCCAGGCTTGGGAAAGCTGATTGCATCACCCTTATTGATCGGATTACAGCTAAAGCCCAATCTTGGGCTCATCGTTTCCTCTCTTTTGTTGGAAGGTTGCAGTTAATCAGGTTAGTCTTGCACTCTATCCAAACCTTCTGGTCGAGTGTTTTTACATTGCCGGTTTCGGTTCTCAATAGCATTGAAAAGATTTTGAGGCAATTTCTTTGGAAAGGATCCGCCCTTGGTAGGGGGTGAAGGTGTCGTGGGATGATATATGCCTACCAAGAAAAGAAGGGGGACTTGGTATTCATAAATTGAGAGATTGCAACAAGGCGTCCATGATGAAGCACATTTGGATTCTGTTCACAAATAAAGAATCTCTTTGGTGCCGTTGGATTCATTCCAACTTTTTAAAGAGGAACAACTTCTGGAAAGCTTCATCTCCTAAAATATGCTCTTGGGCTTGGAAGAAAATTTTGCATATTAAGAAGTGACTCTCGGCTTTCCTTCCTTTGGAAGATTGGAAATGGACACTCCACTTCGTTATGATTTGATCATTGGCACCCAAAAGGCCTTCTTGATATTATTATGCCAGATCCTGTTATTCAGTGTTATGGTCTACCCAAGCATGTAGTGGTGGCTGATCTCCTTTTGCCTATGGGCCTTTCATTTTGTAGTATTATGGAGAGCTAGGGTCTCTCTATCCCAACGCTCTCCCAAGCTCCGGACCGGTTTTCCTGGCGTTGGCATCCGTCTAGATCTTTTTCGGTAGGATCTGCCTGGGACCACTTCAGGACCAAAAGAAGCGTAGTGCCCTAGGCTTCGCTTATTTGGAACAACGTCATCTCCCCCAAGTTCCAATTCAATCTCTAGTTGATTGCTAGAAACTGTTTGCCTACCCAGGAACTTCTCATTTCCTATGGTAGAATTGATTATGCCACTTGTGCCTTCTGCAATGAAGCTCCTGACCCTATAGATCACTTGTTTTTTTGATTGCCACCTATCGGCTTCCATTGCTTATTTTTGGGCTACTCGTTGCAACCTTCCTTGGCGCCCTAGGCCGTGAAAGGAGAATCTCCAATGGGCTATCTCCTTCCTAAAGGGCAATGAGAGCCTGCTCCAGTCCCCTTACGAAATTTTCGTTATTGGGTTATTTCTTTCACAACTTAGCTTGTTACTCTTTTGCTGCCATGTGCTACTTAATTTGGAAGAAGAGGAATGCTATCATATTCCGTGACGAAGCGGTGGTTCTTGCTAAAATGAAAAATAACATTATCAAGATGGTCAAGGACAAAGCCCTCACCTTCTCTGATGTCCCGAATACCCCAAGAAATAGAAGGCTTGAGAGAAACTGGGGCTTCGACCCTTCCATCTTCGTTGATCGTGAGGAGAATGCGTAGATCCGGATGAAGACCAAGCTGGGCGATCTTTTCTCCTACCCTCCTTGGGTGTCTGGCCCTCGGCCTTCTCCTTAGGCGGCTGAGGTTTTGTTTAGCGTTTTCTTTTCGCTTGTGACCAGTTGGTCTTTGCTTCTTGCTTGTGCTTGTCTCTTCCTCCTCTTTGTAATCTTTTTGTTTCGGCTCCCTAACACTCTCTATGCGTAGCGCCTTGAGAGTGTAAGCTTTGGAGCCGCTCTTGTATATTTGTCCAAAGCTATATTACCTTTTACCATTAACAAAAAAAAAGGAGTAAAACAGCCTCTTCAAAGACCCAAAAAAAAAAAATAATAAAACAAAAAAGGAAACAGCCTCTTCATGTATATCGCCACAGCCAAGGTTCCGGATCTAGATGCTGGCGATGAAATCTCGACCGTGACCACCCAGATTTCTAGATCTAGCCGAAGGTCGCCAACAATGGCCATGGACGAGCTAGGCTCGCAAGCACCGATGGCTGGTGATGTTGCCATGAATGGCCGCTCGCTTTTTGTCGTCTATGTCCTCAAAAAAGCCTAAAGCAAAACAGAGGCGGCTCATCGGGGGTCCGGGGCCGCCGGTGGCTATCTGCAGTTGCGTGTCCAGATCTTTAATCTCGTCACGTCCATTCACATCATCGTCACGTATCTGTTTGTGATTGGATTTCAGTGAAAGATTGCATGCGTCGGCCTACTATGACGCGAACTATATCCGACAGTCGAATCGTTAGGAATCACCCTCGTACACCGAGCTTCTACGATCGCATATATAAACGGATCCTCGCTATGGCAACGTGAAATAACTCCATCCTTGCGGACATGGCGCTGCAGATGCTCGTGAGGTAGGCTCAGATGCTTCATCGTTTTTGCAGCGGCGCCGTCGATATCGCCAAGTCGTCGTTAGCGTATCTTTTCCCAGCAATTTTTATCAGCCTACGAGCCATATGAATGAATCTCCTTCCTCAGCTTGTCTAAATCGAAAAAAAAAAAAGTTGACTTTGACCTGGCTTCATTCCCCATGGTCCTTTTGTTTAATCCCCTCCTTTTCTTCTTTCCTTTTTATTGGAGATGAGTTCTAGTTTCCCAGGAGAAAAAAGGGGTTTGGTCGATTCAAATAGACCCTTTTTGAGCTCAAATGAGAATCCTTCGGGAGCTAAGCATGCCTTTATAAATCACTAATCATGCGTGTGATCGAGCATAAGTGATGTGATTGAGCTATCAACACGAGTTTTAGAAGGGAGACGACCCAAAAAAAAAAAAAAAAACAGCTCCGTCCGAGTCCCCAACAGACGTATGTGAGGGGGTTCAACATACGGAGTGAGTTCGATGTCTTGCATCATCAAGTGTGATGCACGATGTCTTGGCAACTATAATATAAAAAGTGACTTAAATCTTCTTATTTGATAAAGTTAAGAAAGCCTCTCGAATTTTCAAATTTGAGTTTAGTCCATTCCATATTTAAGTGGCTTAAATTTTAGCCTCACGAATCAAATGTATAGCCCTTTGGTTTGTATCAATGTTCCAATCTAATCTATTTAGAATTAGAAGTTTCATCTTTTGGTGCCCTGTTCTTGCTCTCGGGCCACATTCATCCTAAAATTGGAAGTGTTTTCCAAACCTAGTCCTCTTTGTGAGCAGTGTTTGAGATTGAAATGTGGGTATGTTTTTATATGACATACAATTAGAAAAGAAAATAGTGTACAGAAAAGGGAAATTCTTGTAGATATCTAGCGAATGGTTTCGAATTCTCTCAGTTATGCTAGTGTTGAGCAAAATGTTTTCCTTTTTAGCAAAAGACTAGTTTTACTCTTCCAAATTTGCGTGAGCCGTCTGATTTGTCAACCGGATGTTTGAAAAATCTGTAAAAGTACTAGTTTTAGCATGAAAAAGAAAGATCTATAAATACGAGACAAAAAATGTTCTGGTTATGAAAGGAAAAAAGAAGAAGATGCAAATGGACATTTACTGTTAGGGTTTTGTTAAAAGAGCAATTAACGTGAGATCATGAACATGCCCAAAAGAGATATCAATGAAAATCAACGTTCACTAAGCTGATCAGGACATCAGACGACTGGAAATGATCAAGATCGCTCCATGGTTCTGCACCCGAGGACAAAGCGCGCTGAACGGGGGCACTTGATGTCGATGGAAAATCAACGTCTGCTAAGGTGACCAGAACCTTAGACAATTGGAAATAATTTGAGGACACTCCGTGTTTGTGCACTCGAGGACAAAGCGCGCTGAACGGAGTGCACTGTGCGATGAAAGGTTAATTACATTGAGCTTGTTATTTTAAGGAAATGAAGTGCATGGATTGGAAATTACATGAAAAGTGAATGCAAGGAATTGAAAGACGCAATGAAAAAGATACTCTGGTGGAATTGACTTGGCTGACCGAATAACTTCCATCCAATCTCCAGTCAACAAGTCAAACTTGCAACCATTCAACTCTTTTTTCCCTTCACCTCGATCTATTAATATCGTTTCTCCAAAGTGCCAGCGTGCTTAATTCATCTTCATCAAATTTCAACAACATAAATACTTGTGTTAAACTATTAATATATATGGTGTATGAGAGAACCTCAAGATAGAAAGAATAACTTCGAATGAATATTGAACATCGAAACTATATTCATTTATTCAGCATATCATTATAAGTGAAACATGCTTCAAATCATGGGGTACATATATTAGAAGTGCCAAAAGTTGTGTACGGCACTCACTTTAGTGCCAAAAGTTTCAACCGAATCACTTATGTGCCAAATTTGAGAAAAAAACAATCACTTTAATATTACTAGTGAGAGATTTTGGCCAAATTAGTTACGTTGATTTTATATTTAAAAAAAAAATATTGATGTGGCAAAAATTTAAGAAGACTGTTCACGTGGAATGGCATAAACGACCCGTTTTCCTTTCTCCCTAGGAAACGACGTTGTTTTGCCATCATAATGGACTCCCTTACAAAAATAACACCACATAGCTCTATGGCCAAAATGGCGTTGTTGAATGGGGCACAGAAGAGGGTTCGTCGACAGCGCATATGAACTATGATTCTCACCCGATGCCGACCATGGCTCGCTCACCCACTGTCGCTCGCTTGCCATTGCTCGACCATCATTGTAGTTGCGCTGTCATTCGTTGTCGTTTGGTGGCTGTGTCCCTAACTCTCACTCACTCAAGTTTGTTATGTTCTCTACGTGAGTCAATTAAGTGAAAAATTTAGGGTTCCAACGGACAAGTTAGGGCACGGAGGGCAAATTGAGGGTTCAGCTCAAAGGGAAAGTAGTGGGGAAAGTGGTCGGGATCTCACTTTTGTTTACTAACATGATCCGCTTTCTTTTGTGGGGACCGAATAAAAAAATAGGGCGTGGAGGAGAAAATGAGGTCTTGGCTCGGCTCAGCTAAGAGGAAACAGTGGTGAGACCTCACTTTGTTTAATTAGTTGGAGTGCTTTTGTGGGGAATCGAATATGATTGAATTGAAAAATGGGTGGTG
Organism: Eucalyptus marginata; assembly: GCA_014182565.1. NCBI lineage: Eukaryota > Viridiplantae > Streptophyta > Magnoliopsida > Myrtales > Myrtaceae > Eucalyptus > Eucalyptus marginata. The sequence continues at coordinate 23,199,911 of CM024585.1, read as the reverse complement.
GGGACCTCACTTTGTTTATTCAATTCGGCTTTCTTTGTTTTTGTAAGGGGATTGAATTGAATAAATTGTTTGCCTTTGTTTCTTTTGACAAAATGACAAGGACCTGCATGTGAAGCTGCTGATTTTGCTATGTGGTCTAAAAACTAATGACTTTTTTTTCCTCCTTAGGTGCAGCATTGACATGGACGAGAATCAAGTAAGCGTCATTGTTTACTATGGTGGAGAGTTTGTTATTGGGACCGAGGACTAGAAATATGCCAGTGGAAATGAAAGTATTATCTATGTCAATATTTTGAAGCCATCATATATTGATTTTGTGAGGGATTTTGTGTATTTTTTATTATGCAAAGTGCAAAAACTGCATTATTATGTTCCTGGGAAGGAATTGAAGGATGGTTTGGGATTTTTTAATGACGATAATGATATGAAGGATATCATTTACCATTATCTTCACGGCAACGAAGTTAAGGTATATGTTGAGTATTATAGTAATGATGAGGATGGGGATGAGGATGATTATATCACCACTGAAAGAGGAGAAGTGAGAGATTCTAGTCAAACGAGTAATTAGGTCGATGATGAGTTTAGGTTAGATGGATGGAAAAATGAGAGGCAAGTGAGGGAGGAGAGGGAGATAAGTCATATTAATAGAGATGAACAAACAAAAAGATGTCTTGAAATTTCAGGTGAAGATGTGAGAAATGAAGACTTCATTGGATTAGAATAGGAAATTGTTCTATCTAGTGAATCGGAAGATGAATATTTGGCTTTAGTAAATTTCTCAAGTGACGAAGATGATGATGAACTCGCATAGTCAAGACAAAAGTAAAGGGAATTTCTTAGAATTTTTTTTGTAGCTTTAGGAGAAAGGCTTGAGCCAGTAAATAGGGATGGAGCTCCAACTGAAAATAATAGAAGTAAAAATGAAAAAAGTTGCGGTGATGAAACTGTAGATTCGGAGAATGAGCTTGTTAATGATGATGAAAAACCTACATGTAGAAGAAAAATTAAGTACCCTTACTATGATCCGACTGTTGATAAACCTATTTTGTTTATGGGTGTGAAATTTGACGATGCCAAATAATTAAAGGAAGTTGTTGTCAAGAATTCCATTGCTAAATAGAAGAGTGTTGAATTCATTAGAAATACTAAGGAATTTGTGAGACCTAAGTGCTCACAACCCAATTGTCCATGAAATTTCTATGGTCTGCTGAGTAGGAAGGGTCATTCAGATTAGGTCATTCTAGGAGGAGCATATTTGTCCAATTATATTTGATAATAAAAGGATAACAAGTGTGTAATTATTGAAGCATTTTTTCAATACTATCAAAGCAATGCCCGAGATCAAAAGTCCTCAATTTCAGTTGTTAGTGAATGAACAATTATGGGTTAATGTGTGAGGAATCAATGCAAGAAAGTTAAACTAAGGGTGATGAAAATATTAATGAGTTGGTACAAGAAAGAATATGCACATGTATAGAATTATGCTGGCAAATGCATGCTTCAAAACCCAGAGGTTGTGGAGAGGTTACTTCCTGATTTTGGGCTTATATTTGATAAATTTTATGTTTATTTTGATGCATGTAAATGGGGTTTCTTGGCTGGTTGTAGAAGAGTTGTAGGATTTGATGGATGCTTCATAAATGATTTATGCAAGGGGGAGTTGTTGGCTGCTATGGGGAGAGATGCCGACAATCAAATATTTCCGATAGCTTGGGCGGTGGTGAAGATAGAGAACAAGGATACTTGGTCTTGGTTCCTCAAAAATTTAATGGCTGACCTTGAGATAATCGATGGGGGAGGATGTGCATTCATAAGTGACTAACAAAAGGTAATACCATTGTCAATTAATTCCCTTTTAATATTAATTACTTGTATATTTTTTCTGACTTGTATTTATTGGTTTGAATTTTTGTAGAGACTTGTTCCTGCATTGGCTGAGTTGATTCCATATGCTGAGTATAAAATGTATGCAAGGCACATATATGCAAACTAGTTCAAAAAACTTCAAAGGAAATAAGTTGCAAAAGCAATTCTGGCAAATAGCGAAGAGTATCAACATGGCTGATTTCAGATTAGCCAAATAGGGTTATTGCAGCTAACAAAGGAAGATTTTGATGTATTCTTCCAAACAGAAGCTAAGCACTGGTGTCGAGCCTTCTTTAGTGAAGAGTTCAAATGTGATATCATTGACAATAATCTTAATGAAGCTTTCAATGGTAGAATTTTAGAGACTAGGTGCAAACCAATCATCAACATACTTGATGATATTCGATTTATGGTCATGACTGGACTGCATAGGCAAAGAAATGAGGCTACGAAGTGGACTAGAGACTGTGGTGCTAAGATTGTGAAGAAATTGGATGTAAACGTTGCTACTAGTAGGTTCCGCCATCTAGTTTGGAATGAAGATAATGGATATGAGATCATTGAAAATTATGATAAGTATGTTGTCAACCTAGATAGAAGAAAATGTTTATGTCGAGCCTAGCAACTAAATGGAATTCATTGTGCTTATGCCATTAGTGCCATTCAGACGAAATAACAAAACCTAGAGGATTACCTAAATGATTGGTACAAAAAAAAAAACTCATATCTTACTTCGTACCAATTCATGATGCAGCCTATTAGAAGTAGCAAATTTTGAGAGCCAACAAATCATGAAGACCCTTTACCTTTGCTATTGAAGAAGCAAATAGGAAAGCAAAAAAGGAGACGACAAATGCAGTAGGAAGAGGCACAAGTCAGAGGATGAGTAGGACTGGTGTAAATATGAAATACTCCTATTGCCACAAGGAAATGCACAATAAGAAAGGTTATGGGTTGAAAAAGATACATCAATAGCAAGATGCAAGGGTTGATTTAGGGCTAGGAACATGACTTACTGAAGAGCTTATTGTTGGGCCTACTGGAGAGAGGACAGAAGGCCTTGCTATAATGCCTATTGAAGGACAGACAGAAAGCCCTACTGTAAGGTAAGTATCATTTTTACCTCAGTAACTTTTCAATTCATATTCGATAGAGTTTGATAGTTGACCATGCACTATCTTCTCTTATCATTTTCCTCTATCATACACTTGTAATTATTTTAAGAAGTTTTCTCCATTTGTTTCAATCATGAAAATGAGTGGATGTCTAATTATTTATTCTAGTTGGCCATAATCCTGATACAATGTATTGTTGTTGTAAGGCCTACTGAAGGGCCAAAAAAAGGCCCTATTGTAGGCCTAAGTGCATGGACAGGGACTGGTATATGCAAGACAACAACAACAACAACAACTTAAAATATCCTTTAAGTTGTATATTGTTGTGTTTGTCTTTTATGAGCTGAAATTTAATTTTGTTATGTATTTTTCAGGTGAGAAGACGAACAACTGCATAAGTTGCATAGGTTGCTCCCTCATTTGTTACTACTGAAAATGATGCACCACGGCGAGTAAGAGGGGCTCTTGGAAAAAGATTAAGGCAATATGGTTATGGAATTTACACAAATGAACGTACTTGAATGACTATTTTAAATGTAAGATTTATAGGCCTTATGTATTTAATTTGTTGTACTTGAATAAATTTAGTTGACAATATGGCTATATCCTTGTAGCTTGGGAGAATTTTAGAGGTACTTATCTCTCAAGGTGGGCCAACTCAAGAATTAAAGTCGCAGCAAAAAAAGAATGCTCTAAAGAACCCAGCACCAGTTCCATTTCAATCGATTGATCATGGGAGCAATAGTGATCATACGGACCAACACATGACATGTGCAAAAAAAAAAAAAAAAATAGTCGCTATCAAGAACAAGGAAAAGGAGGTGACAGAAGGGCTAGTTAAAGAACCTACACATCTAGTTCGATTGAGTGCTCGGATCATGAATCAATTCAAAACTCCAAAAGGAAAAGGAGGTGGGGATGTTGTGCATATTGACTGATGGGAGGATAAGGGACATGGTTTCTTTTTATGTTTTCTTTTTTAGGAGGGTGCTAGATACTATATTTTTATTGATGGTAGCTGCTGCCATTATTTTTTGAGGAAGGTGCATATTGTCATTGTTTTCTTGAGGAGGGTGCTGAACCTTTAGTGATTGGGGAGTGAAGTTAGACATGCTTTTCTTTTGTAAAGAATCAATCAATGTCAATGGCAATGGTTGTTTTTGTTATTTTCTTTTGTGTTGGGTTCAGCTAGTAATGCTGGCAAGGCGTTATGTTGTATAAATTTTTTGCTGCTAGTGCAACGTTCTTATGAGGCTGATGTTTTTAGAAGTGATGTATGCATATATTGTTGTTGGTTGAAATTGTGGGTGTTAATGAATTTGTGGATTCTGGTTGTATGTGCTGGTATAAGAACAAAAGACACCAGCACGCCTTGATGTAGTTATAGGTGCTGCATCTTCTTGCATGAGCAATTTTGGATACTAGTGCATCTTATTCCATCAACACTTGTATGGGCTAGTGTAAGAACAAGATGCACCAGCAACCCAACTGGTGTAACAAGATGCATCATAACTGGTGCAAGTCAAGTGACGTTTGAAATTAACATATTATTTTTTTTTTGTTTAAAACTTGTGCAACACAAATGATCACTTTATAACTGCAATTGGTTCTTAAATGATTATTTTTATAAAAACTTGACACTCAAGTGATCACTATTTACAACTTATGGCACTGAAATAGTCAATCGTGAATTTGCCACCATCCCTTAATTTTGTCATGGTTTACAGTAATAGTTGTAACAACAAACCATTACTAAACAAAAAATGCAGCAAACCATTACATCTAAATCAAAAGCTAAGCAAAACAAACATTGACAATATACAACTAAGCAAATTGTATTCCAACTCCAACCTTCCATTTCTACCATAATTGCAACAAAATCTTTTGCTCCAAACAAAAATTGCAACAAACAAAAAACACACTTTACTTATAAATAACCCAATACAAGTACATGTTCCACATCTTCGACTATGTTAGACATTCAAACTTCTTCTCATTACTCACTTCACATTTGAATAGACTATACAAGAGAATAACAACACAATCAACGTTCAATAGAAGTTTCTTTCAATTTTCAACCTCGAAACCTCCCTCTTCAAATGGTCGACTAGAGACGTTAAACCTTTCATTTGAGCTTGCATTGAGTCGACATCCTCTAACTCATCCATTAATATAAGCGGAGGTTGATGTCGGCCTTCAAGTAGCTCCAAGATCACTCCTGTCGCTCGATCGGAGATTCGCATCAACCCATTTGAAATATTTACACTTCGAGCCTTCTCTATATTTGCCACACCCATGGAATCTTCTCTCGGGATTCAACCAAGTCCAAGATATTACTTGGTAACCTGCAATAACAGTAACACTAACTATCTAATTTGCTTTTTTTTTTGCACGAATGTGAGTCGCTGCTGAAGGTTCCGCCTTCCATTTATAAGAGTAAGTTGATAATTTTGGAAGAAAATCGAAGTATGCACTCAAATTGGGGATTTAGGGTTTAGAACTTTCGGTTCTCTTTTAATTTGGAGATTTAGGATTCTTACTTGGAGAAAAGACGCCAAATGGCGTCATTTTGTTGTTTGCATACTGATTGTACTCTTCGGTGAGCCACGTCAACTTCAAAAATTAATAAAAAAACTGTCACGTTAGATTTCTGGTCAACTAGATTGCCGTTGGCATTGAAATGATCGTTTTTCAAAATTTTTGGCATTTAAGTGATTCAAAATAAACTTTTGGCGCCAAAATGAGCGTGATACACAACTTTTGACACTTCTAGTATACTTACCCCTTCAAATCATAATTAGAACTTCTTATCAAATGCTCTGGGGGCAATCTTCTGATGGAGTTGTGGAATCTAATAGAATAAAATAATATTCAAGCGTAGAAACAATTTAATTTGGACAGATACTTCCCATTATATTACTTATTTTGTAATGTTAAAGCAAACAATAAGGTTTTTTATTGCTACTAATTGCATACATGTAATTTTCATATCAATTATGTATGCCATGGGCTCCTCCTATATTTAGGGGCAATATCTTTTATAGTTAAAACATTAAAAATTGTAACCCTATAACTTGTAACACTGATACTAATAGTGGAAAGATTGCATTGTGCAACACCGTAATTTTTCCTTTTCCTGATCTTGGAAAGGGTTTTTTACATACAAATTTTCGCTTGTTTTTTCTTTTCTATTTTTATATTCATATATTCACGTTCCTAACAACCGGTATTAGAGTTTGGTGGTGGCAAAATAGTGGGAGCGAATATGGGCGAAGGGAAGGTGAAGATTGATAAGTTTGATAGCAAGGACTTTGGTTTTTGGAATATGCAAATCGAGAATATGTTGTATTAGGAGAACTTGCATTAGCCTTTGTTTGGAGAGAAACCAGACTTTATGAAGCAAGAAGAGTAGAGATTTTTAGATCGACAAGCTCTAAGTTTGATTCATCTCATATTGGTGCGAAACGTTGCTTTTAGCATTACTAATGAGGCGACAACAATGGATTTGATGGCGATGTTGTCCAACATGTACAAGAAGCCTTTTGCATCAAATAAGGTATACTTGATGTGTTGTATTTTCAATCTGAAGATGAAAAGGGTGCTTCTATGACAAATCACAACAACAAATTCAACATGATCATGACTCAATTGAGTTCAATGGATATCAAATTCGCTAATGAGGTATAGGCTTTAATTTTATTATCTTATCAACCTGAAAGTTAGAGTGCAATCGCGATTGCAGTGAATAGTTCATCTAGTAAGAAAAAGTTGAAGCTTCAAGCAGTCCGAGATTTGATTTTTAGTGAGGATATTCACAGAAGAGAATTGGGTGAATTTTTAGGTGCTACCTTAAATATTGAAGATAGAGGGAGAAGCAATCAATGAGAGTGGAACCAATACCGCAGTAGATCAAAGTCCAGAGGGAAAAGTAAATCAAGACTTTGTGGAGAAATAATTTGTTAAAATTGTGAAAAGAAAGGTAATTTGAAACGAGATTGTGGAGCTTTAAAGAAGAAATTTCAGTATCGAGACTAAAATCAAGAGGAAGAAAAATCCGTGAATGCAACTCTTGAAGAGACGCATGATAGTGATGCTTTAATTTTGAGCATTGTCAGTCCAATTGAGTCTTGGATCTTGACTAAGGTGAGTCATTTCACTTTACTTTGTGCAAATAATTAATGCATAATTTGTTGCTGGAAAATTTGGAAAGGTTTATCTTGTTGATGATAAACCTTTGGATATAATATGAAAGGGTGATGTTTACATAAAATCTACTAACATATATCAATGGAAGTTGCATGATGTCAGATAAGTTCTAAGACTTAAGAGAAATCTAATCTCTATAAGTCAATTAGATAGCACGGGATACAAAACTATTTTCGGGGATGGCTCTTGGAAAATAGTGAGAGGTGCTTTAATTGTAACTTAAGGAACAAAGTCAAGAATGCTCTACATGACTGAAAACAGTAGAGAAATCGCAATAGTTACTGAGTTAGAAATTGATTTCAAATTATGACACCATAGGTTTGGGCACGTGAGAAAAAAGGGGATGAACTTACTAGCATCTAAGGGAAAACTATGTGATTTGAAGTCAATAAATATTGGTCTATGTGAAGATTGTGCTTTGGGCAAGCAAAAGCTTGTCAGTTTTTGAAGATTGGGAGAGAGCCAAAGAAAAGAAAATTAGAGCAGGTGCATATAGATGCGTGGGGACTAGCTCCAATGCATTCCCTTGGAGGCTTGCGCTATTATGTCACATTTATGGATGACTCCACCAAAAAGGTATGGGTTTATTTTTGAAAAAATAAATTTTACGTGTTTACTACTTTTAAGAGATTGAAAGTTGAAATGGAGAATGAGACTAGCCTAAAGATTACATATCTAAGGTATGATAATGGTCATGAGTATGATAGTAAGGAGTTCAAATGATTTTGTGCAAAGAACGGAATCAAAATGACAAAAATTGTTCCCAATAGATTGCAGCAAAACGGAGTTGCTGAAAGGAAGAACATAACTCTTAATGAGTGCAAGAAATATGAGGTTGCATGCAGGATTACCCAAGATGTTTTAGGTGGATGCAATTAACACAACAACATATTTGATTAATAGAGAATCTTCGGTTTCACTTGATTTTAAGCTACCAGAAGAATAATGTAATGGAAAGAAGGTAAATCTCTCACATATGATAGTTTTTTCATTGTGTTTCGTATGTCCACATTGATTCTGAAAATAGAGATAAGCTTGACGCGAGAGCTAAAAAATGTTTTTTCATTGGATAAGGTTTTGATTATTTTAGTCATTTATTTTGGAATGAACAAAATAGAAAAATAATAAGAATTGTTGAAGTTGCATTCAATGAAAACAAGTTGTATAAGCACAAATCTGTAGCAAAATCTAGTGTGAAGAAATAAATGGTGGATAATAGAGAGATTAAATTAGTGGAGGTTTTTAAGAGTGTTTTGGTTGAAATTCCTAAAACTGTTGCCGTAGACTTTGATCCAAAATCAGAACAAGAGTCGTGTACACCTAAACTTACTTCGAGAAGATCTAGTAGAACACCTAAACTTGTACAAAGATATTCTCCGTCATTGCATTATTTGCTTTTGACTAACATTGGCAAGCCATAAATTTTCTCAAAAATAGTGTGGGTTAAAGATTCTATTAAGTGGAAGTTAGCTCAGTTACCAAATGGGAAGAAAGCATTGCAAAACAAGTGGGTGTATTGAGTCAAAGAAAAACCTAATGGCAGCAAAATGTACAGAGCAAAGTTAGTAATAAAAGGATTTTAGCAAAAAGAAGGAATTGATTACACAAAGATTTTTTTTCTGCAATTGTGAAATTGATTACTATTAGGTTAGTATTGATTATTATTGCCACTTAGAATTTACATCTAGAGCAATTAGATGTTAAGATATTTTCAGGTTCTTAGAAAAAAAATTATGTCTGCAAATTGAAGAAAAGTCTATGGATTAAAACAAGCTTCTTGACAGTGGTACAAGGAATTTGACACTTTTATAAGTGGTAACGAATTCACTAGAAGTGATATGGATCGTTGTTGTTACTTCAAGAAATTTGATGACTACTATATTAATTTGCTGTTATATGTGGATGATATACTCATTGTAGGATTTAGCTTGAGGGAGATCAACATATTGAAATAGTAATTGTCAAAAGAGTTTGAAATGAAGGTTTTGGGCACAACGAATAAGATTCTTGGGATGAGGATCAGGCGGGATAGATTCAAAAGAATTCTAAGATTATCTCAAAAGAAATACATTGAGTGCTAGACATATTTAGAATTTAGAATGCAAATCCTAGAAATACTTTAGGAAGTCACTTCAAGCTCTCAAAGGAATAGTCACCGAAGATAGATGAAGAGCAAGAATATATGGCTAAGGTGCCGTATGTATCAGCTGTTGGCTGTTTAATATACTTTATGATATGTATTTGACAAAATATAGCTTATGTAGTAGGAGTTGTGAGCAAATACATAACAAATCTAGGAATAAAGCATTGGGAAGCTGCAAAGTGGTTATTAAGATACCTAAGAGGCACTTTAGGTATGTCATTATGTTTTATGAAAAACAATATAACTTTACAAGGCTTTGTTGATGCAGATCTTTATGGTGACTTGGATAATAAGAAAAACACTTCAGGTTATGTTTTTACCTTAGGTGGCACTGTAATTAGTTGGATGTCTAGACTTCAAACATGTATATTTCTTTTAACCATTGAGGCAGAGTATGTTGTTATATCTAAAGTTAGTAAGGAGATGATTTGACTGAATTTGTTTTTTGTGAAAGAAATAGGTAAAGAGCATGATAACATTGTTCTTTTCAATGATAGTCAAAGTGCTATTTATCTTGCAAAGAATCTAATATTTTATTCAAGAACAAAACACATTGAGTTAAGAGTATCATCAAATTCGTTTGTTGATAGATGATGAGACTTTGTCATTGAAGAAGATTCTTGGTGCAGAAAATTCAGAAAAATGTTAACAAAGGTTGTCACTACTGAGAAACTAAGACTATGCATTATTTTAGTTGGCCTATATGGTAAGTGATGAGGGAGGTAATTGCACTAGGACAATTTGGGCTATAAAGATGGAGATTATGAAAGATTATTATTATTATTTTTTTTGAAGATCACCCTCTAAGTGGGAGATTGATGGAGTTGTGGAGTCTCGTAGAGGAAAATAATGTTCAGTGCAGAAATAATTCATTTTGGGTAGACATTTCCCAGTAGGTCACCCATATTGTAATGCTAAACCGGACAATAGAGCTATCATTACTATTAATGGCATAAATGCAATTTCCATATTAATAATGTATGTCATAGACTCTTGCTATATATGAGGGTAATATTTTTTATAATTAAAACGTTGAAACTTAGAGCTTGTAACACCGATACTAATAGTGGAAAGATTGCTTAGTAAGGCACCGTGATTTTTCCCTTTCTTGATGTTGGGAAAGGTTTTTCACGTAAAAATTTTCACTTGTTTTTTCTTCTCTATTTTTCTCTTCATATATTTGTAGTCCTAACATCTTCAACAAAATCTTTATCACTCATTTTCTTGTGAAAACAATTTTCAACGCATCAATAATTGAGCATTTAGGTCGGGGTTTCCACGCAAAGTTATTATCAATAACTAAACTACTTAGGGCAGAGCATAAACTACTTACAACTTTTACAAGGAGTATCATTGAAAGTTTGAAATGCTTTGTACATAGCAAAAGTCATAAATTTATTAGGATCATCAAAAATAATGTCAAACCTTATGTACCTCTCTATGAAGTTGATAATTTGGTAACATGGTTAATATCTGAAAAATCTTAAATTAGTACACTTATGACAAATTTAACTTAAACTAATTTTTTGATAATGAAAAACTCTAAACCGGTACACCTATAATAAATTTACCCTAAATAACCACAAAAAATCCTAAGCTGATATACTTGTGATAAAATTTACTCCAAACTAATTTATTTGACTACCAAAAAATTCAAAATAATACATTTATAACAAATACACCCCATGTTAAATTAAATTAATACCACAAAAATGATACAACTAGGTCAAATAGAGTTTAAGTTAGTACATCAACCAATTATTATGTGTCATCTAACTCAATAATTTGATAGTAAAATTTAATAGAAACTAATAGAGAGTAAATTTGTCATAAGTATATCGATTTAGAGTAAATTTGTCAAAGTGTATCGATTTGGAGTTTTTGGTAGTCAAAAAATTAGTTTAGGGGGGTATATACTAGTTTTGGATTTTTCAGGGTATTAATCTTTTGGTAATATATGGCATTGACTTGGATGACTACAGAATGAGGTCTAATCTACCCTTAATTTGATTTACATGGCCTTTTCCTATCAATATAAAAGGAAGAACAGAGCATATATCGTTGATGTAAATAAAAATATTAAATAAGTGGTCTAATCGACCCTTAATCTGAGGAATTTTTTTAGCTACCCAATCTCTTACTAACCATCAAATTACTTGAGGAAAAATATTCTTACATTATCAATATATTTTATAATTACTAAAATATAAATGGCAAACTTAAAAGAGTAATTATAGCATACTTTGACATAAAAGGGTCTACACAAATAGTTCTATACATCCCTGATTTGAGAGAGTAGGTAATTATAATTATCAAAGATGAAATCTTAGATAATATATTCAATCCCCTCCCATTTCTTGCTATACATTCTTTTTCCATAGTGTTACCCCTTGTCAGTCATCTTTACCACCAATATGGTGATCGGCAAAACATGAGCAAGTAAACCTTCTACGCGGCATAGGTTTACGTGATTGGAAAGTTGTTCTTGCATTAAAAGGTCGATGAGAATTTGTTTCACCTTGATTCAAGATCACTTATGATAACAATCATTCAAACCATATGAGAAAGGAAATAAGTGCTCCTTCAAGGATTTTTCAAAATGAGAAAATCCTAAATACTCGCATAAAAATTAAAACCCATGATGGTTCAATAGTTTCTAGCCATTAAATATATATATACACACACACGTAGGTACGTACGTACATAGGTACTGTTTTGGCTAAAGTTGAGATCCATAAAATCACCGGTTCGACTCCCAAAAAGGATAAAAGGGAACTCCCCCTATTCATAAAGTATATTTCTTTCACGAAAAATAAGATTTTCCCTAAATTTATTGATTGTATGCTTATAATATCAATGAACGAATAATATTTTTATCATCCATAATAAATATAAATTGTTGTTGACAGTGAAAATATTTCATTTTTCGATAATTAATTATTTCAAGTGTTATAAATGATTAATTTTAGGATAATATTTTTCAACTCATTTATGTTTTGTGAAAAAAATGGAGCTTTATTTTTTACATATTCTCTTTCTCGTACATGTCAATGGTAATGTCAACTGTAGACTGATGTAGGCCGGGTTCAAAGTGCTTACTTAAGTGCATAAACCCGAATCTTGCGGGTGCGCGAGTTTTGAGCTTTCGTGCGACGGGACGAACCAAACCATACTAGAGTCGCCCAGCTCAGGACAATTCACGGCCCAAGGCATGGACTTGAGGCTTGCCCAACAAAAGATAAGGGTGAATGACCTCGAGGCTTGCCTCCCAAATAGGCTTATCTTCCTCGGCCTCTCCGGCTCGGCCTCCACCGGTGTCTATTCCCGGGACTTCACCTTCTCTAACTGCTCCTCCAGCTAAATCAAGGACGGCCTGAACCTGATCGCCTGTCTCAGCGGCTCCAACTACACGGTCTTCGCAACTTCCTCAGCCGGTGTCATGAGCAGCCTCTCCTCCTCATGCGTGCTCATGAAGACCGTCCCAATCCTGGTCGGAATGGCCGTTCTGCGAGCAGGTCATCTCTTCGGACCTCAGCAATGATCTCCGGCACCGGTGGGGGCACCGCTGTGCAGTAGGTGTGTGGCTTGGGGCGGGCAGTGGGGGCTCGAGGACCACTGCGCCACTCCACCAGTGAGATTGAGTGCCACCAATATTCCCCAGCGTAGTAAGAAGGATCTATCAGTTCAGTGTACAAAGATTGCTCAGTTCCTACTACATGCAATAGTCAAATGTGCCCAACAAAATAAAAAAGATGTCTGCCTGCAGTGGATGAATTACTCTTATATTAGGTTAATCTCGTTCTTTTATACGATTAACTACGGTAGATTGTTTCAGGTGTTGCACAGAATAAAAATAGGTCCGACTTATTGGAGAGGGTGATGGGACAGTGTACACTCGAAGCCTCCGCAAAACGTGATTTTTTGGGAGTTATGAAACGATGAAGCAGATTTCGGGTACATCTAGTCATTTACTTGATAATCCTGGAATTTTATATATTATCGAGGATTGGCATTGATCGTGTTGAAGTTTATGATCCATTTTTCTAAGAATTCTCTAGCCAAGTCTAGAGAAGTCTAGACATGCGCGGGGAGAAGTCTGCTTCAAGATCCTGTAGTCTGTAGCAAGAAGTTATTTTAGTCCCCAAATATGGTCAGAAAAGTAACTCCATGGTTGGGAATTGTACACGCCGCTGTAAAGAACACCAAGAATATGGTTTATGTAGGTTGACAAGGTCAATATTCAGGAGTGATTGTCGTTCTTATGAGCGAGTGAGGAGCATGAAAATAAATTCCATATTATGTAGTATGTAGCTACTCCACCAACACCTCTTCCGGTAGCGTAAAGCCATTTTTATGAACTAAAGAAACTATCATTTTCTCATGAAAACTTGTCTTTTATCCCTTGAAGGAGTATCCTACTTTGTCCCTCGTCCATCCTTTACCAAATAAATACTACACATATACATTTGCACACATCATTAAACCGAAAACTATCACCGACATCAAAACCATGCTTCCGCACCTTCTAACTTCCTAGAGATCGCTATAGTATAAGACTCAGGATGGATGAACTCAAGACTTTGAGCTCTTTGTCTAGGTGGGGGGAGAGTGAACCATCTTGTGTTAGTACAAAAAGATATAGTCTGCAAAGTGGCCAATTATGCAGTGCATACGTCCAGATGAGGTAGCCATCGACAGAAAATGGTAAAACAGGTTGAAGAATTCTTTTCGAGAATTTCTTCAAAATAAAATGCTCAGATGCGTCAAAAGGAGCATTCTCATCTATGTGAGGAGGCCTTGAAACCACTCTTTTGCGGTGCTTTTCCTGTTTCTCTGGTGCCTGAAATATTGTTCAAAGAACTAAAAGCCACTTGACAGTAGCAAAAGTCTCCTTTTGTTTCATTTTTTAGCTGAAAGAGCTCAAGAGTGCTAGAAAAAACGAGATGAATTAGTTTTGCTTGGCTTGAATTGGAAGGCAGTGATGGAGAGTTCAATCAAATATACGAGGATGAGATGAATGTCTTCTTATTGTGTTTACTCAAAAGGACACAACTAGATACTGCGAAACGATCACGTGGTTCGGTTATGGCACATATTAGTAATCGAATTCATCAGCTGAGTCACCCCTCATTCGTTAGAACTCCCTCTGTCAATAAAGCCCTTGTGCCACCCTAATTCACTGATGCAATCTTTTTTCAGAAGCTTCAAACCGATGTCATTTCAAGTCTCGATTGAATGGACCTCAAAAATATATCCGTTTTAGCGCTTATGCAAATTTGTTGTTTTTGACTTTAAAGTTTATCATCCTGATGAGAAGGGCCATTTTATTTGTAGCAGTACTCTCGTTCCTTCTTAAATTGCTGAAGCTGGATATTTTCTACTCCCCAAGCAGACACAGCACAATTCTTGTCCTAATACTACCTGCTGCCGTACTCATTGCGATGGGCTATGAAATCCGGAATACTTACAATCTTACAAACTTCCAATAAGTAGATAGATTCTAGTATAAGATAAAACTAACATAGTTAGAAATATAAGAGGAAAGGAATTCCTCTATGCATATTGGATCTGAGCAGACGGGTAAATAGTGGGAGCGCATCGATGGTTTTCACGCTATATAGCGGCAGAGAGAGTTCCCACATTTAACGTATGGCTTCTCGATCGCAGATCTATTTACTTTTAGACAATTAGACATCCATTTCAGTAAAGGACAGACAACATATTGCCAAAGGGCACTCGAACTTATTCCGCGATAACTTCTAGCTCCTTGTTCCACAGTCTTCCCCGCATGGTCGCAGCATCCCCTGAACCGGATGAAACGAAAGGATTTTTGGGCATGACGGGGCACTCATCTCCCTCCAGCATCTGAACCACCGCTTTCATGGGAGGCCAGTCGGCCGGGTACCAGTGAATGCACTGGAGACCTATGATTGCTAGTTTCCTGGCAATCTTATGGTCGCCATCCTCTCGGATTCGTATTTCGATCTCTTTACCCTTATTCAGATGGTTATAGACCCACTGTGGGAGGTATATCTGGCTCATGTTCTTTGTGTACACATTGACGTTTTTTCTCCCCCCAACCATTTCGAGCAGGAGCATTCCGAAGCTGTACACGTCCGACTTAGACAACACGCTTCCAAAGTTCCTGGAGAAGACTTCTGGGGTGATGTAGCCCATGGTACCTCTGGCCGCAGTCATGGACACCGCACTTTTTTCCTTGTAACATAGCTTTGCCAGACCGAAATCTGCAATCTTAGGATTGAAGTTGTCATCCAGCAAGATATTGTGTGGCTTGATGTCAAAATGAAGGATCTTATGATCACACCCCCGGTGAAGATACTCTATGCCTCTGGCCACTCCAAGAGCGATGTCGTGGAGCCTCTCCCAACTAAGGAACAGGTCGAGAGTGTCATCGCCCTGGAATATGAGCTTCTCCAGAGACTCGTTTGGCAGGGACTCATACACCAAGGCTCTTAGGAAACCGTCGGCGCAGAAACCAACCATCTGAACCACGTTGACATGGTGAATCCTTCCCATAATGCTCACTTCGTTGATGAACTCCTCTCCATGCCCGAACGAATTGTACAGCATCTTCACAGCGACGAAAATCTCATTTAAAAGCTTCCCTTTGTAGACCGTTCCGTAAGCCCCCTGGCCTAGTTTTTCCTGGAAGTCATTGGTTATCCTCTTGATGTCATTGTAGGAGTAACAGGTCGGCTTGAGGGCCTCATAGTCATGCAAGAAGCTCTTGATCTTGAGTTGGAATGCTTTATCTCTTCTCTTTTCATTGAGGACATAGCCAAATCCGATCAATCCAACAAGAAAGAGAAAAAGAGCCCACGACTCCTCCCGCGATCTCTAGCTTTAATCTTTCTGCAGAATCAGAGAAGTCAGTACTTGAGCTTCTGCCGAAGTTCGTATGAAAAATAAAACAACTAGAAGAAAAGCCCTCAAAACTAGTTATATCAGCTTAACTTAACACCGACACCGTGACTGACCTTCATTTCAGGTCATCAGATAATTTTTATGAAAACGGGCAATCGGGATTCAGAACACCTTCGATTTAAATTACAGAAAGTATCGTCTGAAAAACAAGACTAAGTTGTGGAAATGCATCCATCCGACAGAATTGCACATATAAAAGTAACCTTAGTTTCGCAGAAGCCCTATTTCTTGCGTAGAAACTATGATTCTCCTTCCTCTGCGCTCCATGGATCTTGTTAGAGTAATTTAATCTGATAGATCTTATCTTTACAAAAGAGAGACTTGATAAATTTCAACAACCGTAAGTCAGAAAGCAACTTTGCTATATCCATCACCGGAGTTTAATAGCTTTGGAGTGAATCACCGAAATAGAAGAACACGAGCATTAACAATCACTTAAACTAAAGAAAGTGAAGTAACACAAAGTCAAGCAAAGTCTGATGAAACATAAAAAAGTTTGGGAACCCATAAACGCATGCGCCCTGGACTAGGATTAAAGCAATACCTTTGTGCATATTATGAGGGTCAGTGCAGCTGATGTCGCTCCCGTTCCGTCGACACCAACTGCTGTTTTGTGCACTGATCGCAGTCCGGCTTGTCCCAGACCAAATGAGCCTCGCGCATCATGTTATGATCGGCATTGGAAGCAAGTCGATGCTTCCACTCCTCTCGCAGGACACCAGCGGCAAGTCTCTGACATAGGAGTTGGAATGGGCGGCATAAACATTGTATGACCTGGGTTGGGTCTGGCAGTCCACCCGGGTCATGCTAGGGGTCCTCTCGGGCGGTGGGCACTTGAATAGGGAATAGTTATTGTGAAAATATAGTTTCGAATTGGGTAGAACAATGAAAACGGATCTTTAGAGTACTCAAATCGGATTTTGAAGCGTTATATCACTTTCTTTAAGTATTTATTTGCCCCACAACATTGCTAATGGTCACCGGCAAATTTCCTCCAGGATACAACAAAGTCTCAAATGAGAATACTGGATAGCAATTCTAGTATTTCTCTAAGATCTTTCTAGGAAACAATTGAAAAGATGGCTGTAATTTTTTCAGAGATAAGTCTCGAAAATGATCATATTATTTTCTTTTGAAAACTGACATGTATAGATAAAACATTCTTAAAATGTAGACAACTCTTCGTGAAAGGTTGCAAAGTAAACAAATGTATCCTTTTGAAAATTGTCCAGATGAACAAAAGCGTCCATTTGTAAGAAGTTAAAAAACGAACAAATGCAACATTTCCCGAAAGGTTGCAAATTGAACGGGTATCTTTTTCAAAGGTTGTTTTGAAAAGACACAAACAAAATTCGGAATAATAATTTTTTTAAAATAAATAAAATTTCGAATTTTTTATTTTTTAATAATTTCCGAAAATTCTCAAAACCAAAAAACAACATTTGAATTGATTAAAGTTAATAATATAACCGTATGAAAGGAAAAATAAAATAACAAAGGGGTTAGTACTAATTAAACCGTGGGCGCGTAAGCGTGCTAAGTGTGCCAAATAATCGCACAATTATTCGCATACCCGCACGCGGGTATAGTAGGGTCTAGCCCACACCCAATCATTTCTTTAGGTACACAAAGGAAACCCATACTTATTAATTGGCCCACTTCCTCCCACTTTTCCTATGTGAAACAAGGAAAATGCACTCCAACAATCCCCCACTTTGTTTGTAAAACAAAGATTTCAAAAATTAAAATTTTAAAACCGTACAACTAAAATTTCAGTAAGATTAATATACATACATAAAAGTCTCTTTCAAGTTAAACATTTACTTAGTGCAAGTATATCAAAGCTCTATCAAAATCACAAGTAGCTCGACTTTAAACTTGTACTTTTATGTAATAGAACCGGACATACCGCACATACACTAACCTTTGTTTCAGCGAGAAGTTCTATATTACTTTGCACTATTATGGCTTTGTACTTGATCCTGTTTCATGAGTTCAAGCAACCCTCACTTTTGTAAGAAGCGGCACCACTTCTAAGCTCATATAGGTGAAGTATCTATTATGTGTTTCTATTACTATCAACACATTACAAGTTTGTATTATACATCATTAAGAATTCAATCCAACCTACAAAACGTAACAGACGATACTAACTTCTCATATCAAGAAAATGCACTTAGTTTGTTTTTACAAACAAACTTCCAATAATAGTTGTAGTTGGAGGGCAGGTACCCATTTGGGTTCTTGTTATAAACCCTTTGGTAGGAGAAGCTAGAGAGGTTAAGGTTTGCCGGCAGCAGGGGGAGGCACTCGTTGGAGTCCTGCATGAGGACGGACTGTTTGGCGTAGTCGATGGACTTGACGAAGAGCGGATGCAAGGTCTTTGGGAGCGAGAGCAGAGTGTTCCCATGATCGTCGCAGGACAGGTCGAACTCCTGATTATAGCTGCAGTTGGCAGGTTGGTATGGTTCGAGCCGGAACGGGAACTGAACCGGCGGCCCCTGGCTAGAGCAGCTTTTGGGGTCGCAAGGGTCCCAGGCTCGAATGGCATGGTGGGCGGTGCCATGGCCGAAGCAGAGGGAGAAGAGGAAGAGAGAGGGAATGGAAGAGTGCACGGAGGACGCGTTGGTGTAGATGAATACGAGGTGATACGTGATGTTTTGCGGTTAACGGATGACGGATCGACTTGGTTTCCCTTACGCTTTCTCTCCAATTTATGCTCGTCGGGCTCGCCCGAGAGATGAAGACGAGAGAAGCAAACTTTATCGACAAGTGATATGAAGACATGAACCTCCTTCCTGGGCTTGTCTAAATCGAGAGATGACTTGGACTTGGACTTGTCGGGGTCTCCTCCGTTTCCTTTCGCCTCCACGGAACTCGCATTGGTGAAGTGCGGGCACGGAACTCCCGTAGCAAGTTCCTCCCTTCTTCCTCGATCGACCGTCCTTGGACTCTTCCGCCATGGAGCTCGACCCACGTTTCCTTTTTCTTCTTCTTATTGCAAATGAGTTTTCTCTTCGCAGGGAAATAAACGGGTTTGGTCAACTAGAAAAACCGTGCTCAAATGAGAAATTCTAAATCACCAAGGGTCGGGCATGGTGTGATGCAGAATTAAGGGATTAGTGATGTAATCGAGCTATTAACACAAGACTTAGGAAAACAAAAAAGCAACTCCTTGTCGAGTCCCTGATAGACACGTGTGACGAGATTAAATCCATGGTGTAGGTTCGATTTCTCGCATCAAGAAGTATGGCATGCTATATTTGTTCCACCAGTAAATAATATAGTGTAAGAGAAGTCTCTTAAGTCAAATGTATGTGGTTCACACTTCTTCCTTGCCATTTGGCCTAGGTTTTTGATTGAATGAGGTAAAATTATCAAAAAAGTTTTAAACATATTGTATTTGTGTCAATTCAATTATAAACCATTGAATTATGCTAATTGAGTCAATTAAGTCAATCCAATAAGTTTTAGTTGGAAATCGTTGATGTGAATATTTTTTTTTTTGTATTTTTGTTTTTATATATATTTTTTCTTTCATGGCAACCCCATCGAGCCTCGCCTATGACCAAGGAGGGAAAATTGCCAACCCTCGCCGGACTTGGTGGAAAGAAAAAAAAAAAATCACTTTTAACAAATTGTGAAAAATTGTCCATGTTAGCCCCAATTGTCCAATGCAACACTATTGGTGTCCACCTTAAATTTTAGCTAAAATTAGTCAGAATGACTCAATTGGTAAAATGTGAAAAGTTTTTGGATTCAATAGGCACGATTGGAAGGATAATGACTGAATTGACATAAATACAATAAGTGTAAGATTTTTTTGGTAATTTTCCGATTGACTGCTTTCAATGTTCTAATATAATCTATACAAAATTAGAAATTCCATGTTTAGTGGCCTTTTTAAGGTTTTCACTCTCGAGAAATCTATACTCCATCTAACTTCATTCAAAGCTTCATCAAATTAATTTATTCTGGCAAATTTAGCACATGGTTAAGCGGTTACCAACGACTTATTTGCTTATGCTAAAGTTATGTGATAAAAATGGTGTACTAATAGAACCTAAAGATAGAAAGAACTATTCTAAATGGACATTGATGGACATTGATGGACATTGAATATTGAAAATTTAATCTCTTTTAGCAGGTCGTCGTAAATAAAGCATGTTCAAAGTATAATCTTATAAAATGTTCTAGGGATGATGTTTAACAAAATCCTTATGTGTTAATTTTTTCGGGAAATCAAATCTCAATGCTTCACAAACCAAGCATTCACTTGGCGATTTATGCACACAGTTGTCGTCAATAATCAAACTACTTATGGCAGAAAAAAAAAATTACCTATGAATTCTATGAATATCTTTTGAAGATTTTAAATGCTTTGTGTCAACTAAAAGTTAATAGAGTGTGAATGCTGCAAGAATTCAAAAAAATCGTCCTCACCTTACATATCTTCCATCAATGATCATGTGGTACATGTGGTGTTCATTTCGATGACTCCAGAAATGAGGCCACTCCTATGCATGTGGGCCTTCCTTCTGTAAAAGTAAAGGGAAAATTAGAACATCTTGTGTTAGTGCAGAGAAAACTTTAAGTAAGCGGTCTAATCCATCCATAATTTGAGGATTTTAACGATCCAATTTCTTACTAATCATCATATCAGGGATGAATAAGGCCTCTTGAAAAATATTTTAACTTTGGCTATGTATGTTGGAATTATTCATTATAGCATACTTTGGTAGCGGAAAAAAGTGTTATACAAATGGCTCTATACATTACTGATTTGAGAGAGCGGGTAATTACAATCCTCAAATTCAAATTTGAAAATAATCTTTGTAATTCTTGAAATATGAGAGGCAAGGAAGTTGATCAAGAACGATCTCTTATTCTTAATTCAAGGACGGAATGGCATCTATTTATTTTTATTTAAAATGACGATATATATATTTTATTTTTCCATATTTAAAGAAGCGGTAGATGAAAATTAATTCTCTCTTACCTTTACCAAAAAAAAAAAAATTAATTCTCTCTCTCTCTCTTTCTCTAAAGGCGGATGAAAATTTGTTCTACCACAATTCAAGATCACCTAGGGGTAAGCGGTTCCAATATATATCCAAGTTACCCAAAACTGGCCTTATCAAAATTGATTTTCAATTTTTAGAATGTAGAACGTATCTTGTATACCATAAAATCGGCCCTAAAACTGGACCCGCAATTCCAGAGTCAATCTGGGGTTTACCCGGAATCGGCTAATTCCTTTTTTCTTTAGTTTCATTTTAAGTCAAGTGGAATGAAAGTTAAAGCAACAACAACAATCTCTATCCCGCCAATAGCGACAATCAATTGTCTCCTTCTTAGCAGACCCATTCTGCTCATACCTAGAAATCATCGAATTTCATGCAAAAAATTCTCTCCCTCATTGTATCGAGCACCTCGTGGGCAATATTCAAATAGCCTGAATTCGCATAAAAAGCAACTAAAGCCGATTGAAGATAAGGATTCGAGCCAAACCCACAAACCAAAGCAGAAGGGCATGAACGCCTAAGCCCACAAACTGTTTTCATAAAAGGCAACTATTTTCATGTTGACATGCACTCAAAATACTCCGTAACCAGAGACAAACTCACATAGACTTGATTTATGCATTTCATTGAACATGTTATGAGTAGTTTCATGCAAGTGTTTATATTCAAAGCAAGTGACAGATTAATATCTAGATTATCGACAAACATGTTAGCATACTAAGAATAACCAATTTGATCGAATTTTGCTCAAATAGAGATGAGATCTTCAAGAATCTGTTCTTAATCAAAGTGAAATGAAACTGATCATTTGGATCTCACTTGAAAGATGTGAGTAACAGTCGCAGAGCATGACAGATGCAGCAATAAGAGGTTCTAGAAGTGTTGTTAGTAACCTTGGCCAGCAAAGCCTCGAGCGAAGTCTGAGCTATACATGCTTTCCCGCCCGAAAAACCATGCTCAGCTCTAGAGGGAAGGAATTTTTCCTTCGCTCCCTATCATGCTCTCTTTTAGGGTTACCTCGATTCAATCCAATTCTTCGATTTTTAATCCGATTCTTAAGTTTTTTGGTTATTAATATAGGGAAAACCGAATAGGACAATAGTAAATCGATTTTCATTGGAACATTTAACCGCACCTCATGGCTGGTTCAATCTAATTTTCAATTCTACTGGGGACCCATGTTCTCTTCTAAGGATTGCCCATGAAAACAATCATCTCAAATCTAGCTTGAAATTATTAAACCATCGCGTGTTTAATTTTCATTAGGTTTCTAGGGTTTGTCATTGCCACCGCACGTCATTGCTTCCACCATAAGAACGGAACTCTCCCTTACTCTCTCGTCCTTTCTTTCTTCTCCACCATGTTCTTTTTCTCGTGCTTTGTCGATGGTCACGTCAACTGTAGACTGATGTAGGCATGATTCCGAGCGTTGATTCAGGCGTTGCGTAAACACGACTTCGATTAGCAAAGAGGAAAGGGGACAAGATGGGTTCCGATGGAAGGACCTAACTCCACGCATTCTCTCTTTGCGTTTCCACCTTGCGACGTCTGCCCAACTGCTCAAGGTCAAAGGAAACATCACCCATTTCTGGAATCTCGTGATTCATTTCTCCTCCGATCTCAACCAGATGAGAGAGAGAGAGAGAGAGAGAGGAGAGAGGGAGGAACCAGAAGACAAACATAGTCCCGATGCGAATGCTCAAGTTCAAGCGTCGCATGCACGGAACCATCAAAGATCTGGTGTCATCTTGCGACCCGGGGGACGGTGGATGCGACGAAAACAACACATCTTTCGACCGCAGCTCCGCAGCCACGTTTCGTAATCTCTACTGGGTATAATACGATACCCTCGCGGCGCATTGGCTGCGTAGGACATAGGGTTCTAGGGCTTTCGACGTTCGAACTCAGGAGACCAACCAGGAGAGGCCAGCTGGCTTTCTGGCGATGCTTCGGACCAATCAGGCGTCGACGCAGCGTCCGGGACAGCTGACCCCCTCAGGTCGCTCCGTCAAACCACGCGGCGGGCGAAGAGGGGGCCTACGCATTGCACGAAAGAAAAAGAAAAAAAATATCTGGGTTAACCTGACACGGGGTACCAAGTACACGTTCTTTCGAAACAGCGACCACCATTTGTCTCGCCACGTGTCCCCGAAAATCCCGACGAGTCAACATTCCTTGTCAGAGGTAAACTCTCGAAAACCGTGAAATGCTCGCCCGCCCCCCGCCCCCCTTTGCTTTTGAATAATAATAGAAAAGGCTAGGAGCTACCCACCTAACGCAACCATCACAGATCTCCACGTTTACCCTCGGTGGGGGCCGCACGTGGGCCCTGCCGTACGAGTACCAAATCACTAGCCCCGAGATCCGACATCCGCGTGTCCGGCCCCCCGATCCGGGCCGTCCACGTCTCTGTTGCCGAAATCCAAGTTAGAGGCGCATAGCCCACCCATGTGGCAAACCACCGACGGCCGACTCGAGCTGGACGGCCACGATTGGATGCCCTTTCCCGTGCTGTCGCATCAAATAAATGCCCCCACACCGGTGTCCGTCGCTCCGATTGCTAATGCACTCGCATCGCTTCCTTTTCTTATTTTTAACTCCTTGCTTTTTCTGCATGCAATGAACAAGGAGAAAAAGCTGCACTCGCCGGCGAAGAGAGTGACCCGCGGAGGATGACGGCGGACGCCGGCGGAGGGATCTTCCCGGTGGCGGCCTCGGAGAAGGGCAGGAACGGCTGCCGCAGGAGGTTCAAGATCCGGAAAGCTCACCGAAGCGGCCAGCGGCACGTGCGGAAGAGAGAGCCGCCGGTCGCGAGACCCCCGGATGAGGAGGCGGAGGAGAAGCCGATCGAGATATCGCTTTCGTTCTCTTCCTCGTCGTCGGAGAACGACGGAGCTCCGGCGGGCGAGGACGACGACAGGGCCCGCGAGAGGAGAAGGGAGCGGTCGATCAATCACGGGTCGCTCTCGGTGATAGGGAGGAGGAGAGAGATGGAGGACGCGGTGAGGGTGGAGCGAGGGTTCGCGAAGAGGCTGAAGGCGGGCGAGGTGTACGATTTCTTCGGGGTCTACGACGGGCACGGCGGGGCGCGGGTGGCGGAGGCGTGCAGGGAGAGGCTGCACCGGCTGGTGGCGGAGGAGGTGGAGGGCCGTGACCGGGAGGGCAGGGAAATGGACTGGGAGGGGACGATGGTGGGGTGCTTCGTTAAGATGGACGGGGAGGTGACAAGCGGCGGCGCGGCGGAGGAGATGAAGACGGTGGGGTCCACGGCGGTGGTGGCGGTGGTGGGGAGGGAGGTGGTGGTTGTGGCGAATTGTGGGGACTCGAGGGCGGTGTTGTGTAGAGGAGGTGTTGCTATGGCGTTGACGGATGACCATAAGGTATATACATATATACGTATATACATACAACGTACATGGTTGGTAGTTGGTACTAGGTTTTATTTTCGGCCACTATAGTAGTTACTTCAGCTGGAAGCGTGATTTCTTTTGTCAAAAATTTTCTCGATGTCTTTCTTGATCTTAGTATTGTTCACGAGGGTGCAGGTAAATTTGATCTTTGGCGAAGCCGAGATTTTCCCAAGGGATTCTCCCTTTGGAATCGTATTTCGCAAAGTTCATGGACTAGATTGCAGCTACTTTAATTTGTCATTGTGAGCTTAGTCCTTTAATTTGTCGAATAAGAACCATTTGTGACGGCAAATTCTGGAAATTCATGATGCTTGTTGGATCAAAAGATGCGCCAAATTGAAATTTGCAATTGGCACGGGATCCATAAGAGGGGTAGCATAAACCGTGGCATGAAGTGCTTTCTCGTGATCTTATCGCAACAATAGAAATACACTTTGCCTCCGTAAAATGAAAAGGTGAACTGTGTAGTAAAGGCTCCATGGAATTTTAAAGTGGGGCATCCGATTGACCTTCCGGCAGTTTTAAGGATGTTGCATTTCTCACATCCCCCTCGATTCGTTTGGCTAATGTTATTATTTTAATGGATCTAGATCTTATTCGGTATCCATTATACTTGGTCATGATAGGCACTTCGCGACTTGTTGAAAAGTCCATATCAAATTTGACCAAGAGAGGCTTGAGTGTGGTAAATATCATGGATAACCCGATTATCCCCAAAGTATTTGTCAAAAATAATCTGTTTTAATCAAACTCTCAGATTTATTTGTCTTGCTTTTTATACATCTGCTGGATTCCATCTGATGCCCCCTTTTAGGAGATTTTTCCGGACGAAACATTTTTTATCTGTCTAAACAGTGTTAGTTCTTTATGCCAAGAATAAAATTAGAAATCAGTATGCTAATGCTGGGTATTATTTCCATTGTAGAAATTGTTTTAGGTTTTGCATACATTAATATTCTTAATGACTCTTCCTTATGCTTTGTGCAGCCTAATCGGCCCGATGAATTGAATAGAGTTGAAGCTGCTGGTGGACGGGTCATAAACTGGAATGGGCACCGCATTCTTGGTGTCCTCTCTACCTCGAGATCTATAGGTTCGTAGGTGCATTGTGTACATTATATAATATGTGATCGAAAGTCATACTGAAAGTACCCAGCTTTGTTTTCTCCTGATAGAACAGAGATGGTGTAATAGTGTTTTTGAGCCTTTTGGCTTCGACTGGTTGCACAATGGTCTCTTGTTCTGTCTGAATAGCTGTCCATTTTATTACTATTCTTGTAGAGCTCGCTTTTTATACAGGAGAATATCTAGATCATGTTATTATGGATCACTTTAAGTCGAGACATGAGTATTACCTTATAGCACTCGCGTGGGGGAGTTTCTATATCTATTGCAACTCAAAAGACTATAATTTTGGGACAACTCTTTCATGCCCGTTTCTTACATGTAGGAGATCAATATCTGAAACCATTCGTGATCCCGGAACCAGAAATCAAGGTGAGCAGACGGACCGACGTGGACGAATTTCTGATCCTTGCCAGCGACGGCCTGTGGGATGTTGTCTCCAACGAGTTTGCGTGCAATGTCGTGCGCAGGTGTCTGGCGGGCCAGATGAGGAGGAGAACCCCGGAGGCCAACGCGGTGGAGAACCGCGCTGCCGAAGCGGCGGCCATACTGGCGGACCTTGCGATGGCGCGGGGAAGCAAAGACAACATCAGCGTGATCGTGGTGGATCTGGCCGGACTGAGCTAGCGGTTCCATGGAATCATCCGAAACTGGATTTGTTTGTGTTCGTGCTGCCTACTTTAGACGTGCTTGTCGATCATTGTTTTAAAATTTGCCTTCTCTGCGGTTTTACACTTGAATATTCTGTATGATTCGCAGAGTCAATCGGGGAACTCTGCAGGAATCTGTATATCAGCGGTGTCCCTGATCATGATTTTCTCTCTTTTCGGATCCGCGGCTCATGGTTCGTGATCGCGGGTTGGAGTCTTTTCTGTGTAAGAAAGTTCCATTCCTCTCTGTACGAAGGCATAATCTCTTTGCCAAAAGGAGAGGAAAAGTTCTCGCAAAGAATATCCCTAATGGTTTAGTGTAACGAAGGTGAACGATGAGTCGGCTCTTGGCATGAAATTTTGGAAAAAAAAAAATCAAGTAAAAATAGGAATTTGTCATTACTAATTTTTATGAAAAGGCAAATAAAAGTTGATAGAAGATTAAAAAGACGAGCATATTTTCAAAAGAAGTTCACAATTGCGGTACGGTACCCGCGGGTTGTTGAAATTCTGAGTAATTTGTAAAAGGTGGGTGATAGGTACTTCATTTTTGGTTAATATCAGTGAAAAATTTATATTGTTACTCATGTGATGAATTTATTTTAAATTATTTTTTTGATACTAAAAATCGCAAACATTTTTATCACCAAAATTTTAAATTAGTATATTTTGAGAAATTTACATTATATTAATTTTCATTAAGTTGGATTAATATTATGAAAAATTACAAATTTGTATATTTATGATAAATTGATGGTAAAATTGAACGACTCAACAACTTGATGATTGAACTTAAAGAAATGATAAATTTGTCATAAATATATAAATTTAAGAGATTTTCAAGATATTAATCTTATTTTTTTATAATATATTTGTTTTGACACCGGGCAATCACTAGTACGAAAACGTGTTGATTTTTTTGGATCGGTCTGATTAATGTTTTCTTATTATTTGAGTAAGGCGGAAAAATTATCATAGTATTTCATGCTATAATTAACAGAAATCTATATGGTATTGAATAAAAATAAGAACATAATGAAAAGATGATGTTTAAAAGTTAGAAAAATTATCCAAAAAAATCCAAATTTAATGTACATTCGACAATCTAGTTATATATATTAATTTGATTAATGTAATCTTGAATATTTTGATACAATGTAGATCATCTAATCGATTTAGACTTTCAAATAGCCCTATCTAAATTCAGTAGTACATGATGAAAGGCTTGGCATACTGACCAAGAAAGGCTCTAGGACGAAGAAATACACCCGCGCATGATTGAAAGCCATGAAGGCTATCTGGCAAAGTTCAAGCATCTTCTAGCTCATTACCTTCCTTTGAGCTTTCCCTAATCTTAAGTAAAATCATTGGCGTGACCATTTAGTTAGTGAGAGTCGTTCCATGTGACTCAATTGGTAGCTGACATGAATGGTCTTAAATAAAACGACATTCTCTTGCGATTTTTTTTCACTTCTTTATTTTTTTTTCATTTTCTTTCATTTTTTTTTTTTTTTTCCTACTCTATTGTTCATCTTCTTCTTTGCCGGTTGTGGGGATCTTGATATCCATTGTCGAGGCCCCGGCGATTACTGGAGAAGAAAATACGGAGGATAGTATGGAAAAAAAATTTTAAAAAATAAAGAAAAAGGAAAGGTAAAATAGAAAACGAAGTCTAGAAAAAAATTGTAAAATGATGCGTCCACATTAGCTGCCACTTGTATCACATAGGATGTTGATGCTTCAAAAAATTTGAGTGTTAAAGGGTTGCGAGCTAAAAAAAGAGTGAGCTTTTGTAAGAAATGAGAGATTTTTGAATTAAAAATATTACTAGGAATCAAATTATGTATGTTCTCGTTTAAGAAAAGCTAGGTTTCATCCCTTGATTAGCTCTAGATTAGCTTCACTTAGGGCGAGAAATCTGCACCAGAGTGAGCCCATAAACCTAGAAAACCCAGAAATTTTTCGTAGTGTTGAGACCAGTTGGTCCAGGTAGGGGAAAACGAGTTTTTGGGAAAAATGAGAGACGTTTGAGGCAAAGCATGACTTGGGAATCAAACTAGGACACACCTAGTAGAAATAGATGTCAAATTAGTATTTGAGAGATGTCCAAGCGTAGACTTTTGGATACAAACAGAATACCTTCGTGGTCAGTTTTCTTCCTTGTAGGTCTTCATTCTAGAGTTGACAAGGCCAAATTTGTGCAACTTCAGTAGGCAATTTCTTGCTTTCTTTGGCCAAGACCCTCGTGACACAGCAACTAGAAGCAAGCTTAGGATTATTTAGTGTAATTACATACATTTTAAATAATCTCACGCATATCTAAATTTTCATTTAGTTCATGGGGATCATATCCTAGGGCTTATAACACGGCCATGTATATTCCTTGCCTGACTGGCATCGGGTTTTCTTTCCTGCATTTACCGTAGTGTACTTCAATAATTTTTTTGCTAATTTCTATTTCTAGATAGGTTAGGTTTAGTTTAGAATCATAATGGACCTCTTAAACTCTAAACCTATTCTTTTCACCCTCCCTAAGATGGAAAAGGAGGGTTGCAAGAGAATTACATTTTTTTTTTCATTATTTATGAAAAAAATTTCCATTGGCCCATTTTTCTAAGCGATCCAAGTACCGAAAGATGACAAAAATGATTCCCAACAGTAAATTTTCTACAAAACAAATGGACTACTTACGTATCTTCCCTAATGCTATCCCTAAAGTTATAATTAACCAAACCTTTTCTTTGAATCCACATATGCACCTAATCTATACCGTATTCATGATTATTGGAGTGTGATTCATACTCCTCATCGATAAGGATCTAGGGAGTTGTGAAAGCAGGGCTTTGAAGCTCTTAAAGGGTTTTTATAGATTGAGCCCATTTTTATAGATAATTTGTCCTTGGGGCCTATGAATAGCTACTAAGTATATATAATCTCTTTATCATATAATTAAGGGATGTAAGAAAGATGTGCTGAAGTGTTAATTATAATAGAATTATCTACTAGATATAGCACTAATTTAATGGCTAATCAAGATAAAATCTCATATCTCAAATCCTCTTTTTTGCTTTTACTTTTTTATTCCTTGTAATTGTGCGCCGATCCTAACGATGACAGCCCAACACAAATTCAAATGTCTAATTGTGCACTTAAAAGAAATCAATTTATCTTTTGCCTCTTTATCTTATTTAGAAGGAGTTCACAAACTGCAAAACTCCAACCGCAGAAGCACCTGAAAAGATTATAGGCTTGCTTTTACTTTTTAATTTTTTGTGATTGTGCGTTGAATCCTAACAATGACAGCCCAACCCAAATTCAAATGTCTAATTGTGCACTTAAAAGAAGTCAATTTATCTTTTGCCTCTTTATCTATTTAGAAGGAGTTCACAAACTGCAAAACTCCAACCGCAGAAGCACCGAAAAGATTATAGGCTTGCTTTTACTTTTTAATTTTTTGTGATTGTGCGTTAATCCTAACAACGACAGCCCAACCCAAATTCAAATGTCTAATTGTGCACTTAAAAGAAATCAATTTATCTTTTACCTCTTTATCTATTTAGAAGGAGTTCACAATCTTCGAAACTCCAACCACAGAAGCACCGAATTATGGGCTTGATTACTCTCCTGCGGTCCTTGCCCTTTTTGGGGACTCATCTATGGACAACCCATTTACAGTCAGCCGTGATTCATACAGCTGCTAACCCCAAAGTCCGACGACGCTTATACAGAAAAAAGAAAAACATGGATCGTCACCGTGACTGCGGATGTCTACGTCTTGGAGAAAAGAGAACCACCAATCATTGTGACTGTGGAAGATAAGATAAGTTGTGGATGAGGCCTCTTTGGATTTTACTCTACACGTGTTTAGCATGGATTCTCAACGTGGAGACACGGCACGGGATTCCACAGAAACTAATGCATGAAGCCCACAAAAGAATCACGTTTACAGTATCAGCCGCGATTCTATGAAATCAAGAATCACGTGTAAGATATCGTGTCTTCACTTCGTGGAGTTCACTTTTGATCGCTTCTTTTCCCTTGATGCTCAATTATGTTGGTTTCTCGATCATCAATCACCAGGTGGCCTGTTACTTCCTTTAATACGCCACATCAACATCATTGAAATATCACACACGACTCGTTTGCAGGGTTTATATGCTCTTTATATACACGTGGTTTCCCTTTATCCTTAAGTTTAAGCTTTTTGGATTGGGTGTTTCATTGCTGTGGATACATAGTTCGGCATCTCGTGGTGTGTTTATTTTACTGAAAATTTCATGATAAAGAAAAATATTTTCAATGAAAATTATTTTCAAGAAAAATAGTTAATATTTATTTGTTCAGTAATTTAGAGAATGTGATTTCTTTCTTATTAAAATTGGAAATTATTTTTTCCCATTTTAAGTTTATTGTTTTCAATTAATTGGAAATGCATTTTCTAGATCTAATTAGTTTTTCGTCATTTAAATACTAAAAAGTTAGAAAATAATTTCCCGTAAGTAAATTTCCTTCGAATAAAAAGCCTCTTATAGTAGAAACTCAGATGATTTTCTCTTGATGATAGTGCAATTCCATATAAAAAAAAAAAGTCCTTAAATATTTGTGTGGACGATGGAGAAAAGCAGGGGAAAGTGGATGGAGGGGCAACCATCCATGCGAGTTGGCCGCGGACCTTCCTGTGCCTTGGACCAACCACATGGTGCCATTTCCAGTCTTCACA
The DNA here is from genome assembly GCA_014182565.1 of Eucalyptus marginata. NCBI lineage: Eukaryota > Viridiplantae > Streptophyta > Magnoliopsida > Myrtales > Myrtaceae > Eucalyptus > Eucalyptus marginata. The sequence continues at coordinate 23,168,704 of CM024585.1, read as the reverse complement.
AGTCCTTTCGCCCTCTTTTCCCGCTTTAAAGCTGACGGGTGACATGATATCATCGATGAGAATGGTTCGGGACCTTTTGCTTTTTCTATAATACATTTTTGATCATTTGTTGCTTGTCTTATCATTACCTAAAATGGGGCATTTCCCGTTTTTGCCGGTCGTTATCCTGATGTCGCACTCAAGGTTGATGAGGACCGAATGTGATTCTAATATTTTGGGCCGGAGCAATTGCTACTGAAAATATTAAATTATTCTTTTTATCATTTTTAATTTCCTTTCAACAATTTGAAATTGTAAATATGTATCTTCTAACATACAAGAATATATGAAGTTTTATCGTATCCGGGCTTTAAATCCAAGCCTCCCAAAACATGACCTCAGTAGTTAAGAAATAGTATTTTTTTTCCTCTTTATTTCTACTTTTGCTTTAAAAAAGATCATGTTTTTTTCTTTATAAGGAGGTTGTACTTTATTTGTCAAAGTGAAAAGGAAGCGCCATCCATTCCTCCTCGTGGACCCAGGAAACGTGATTTCCTCTGGCCACCGCGTGAGAAACGGAAGAGAGCAAAAGAATAATGGCAAAATTGATAGAAAAAAGCAAATTAAGACAGAAGTATTTCATGTGCTTTTTAAGACAAAAGTATTTCATGTCGCTTGATTACGAATTAATGTGCTTTTTTTATACATGTATCTCTCTCTATCTATTAGTTTAAACCCTTAAATGGGACATTTTAACATGATATTGGAATTAAGTCTTGCTCCAATTTATTTTATTGTGCTCAAGTTCCAATCCGTTAGATTCCACGTGTTATTTTATATCCAGCTTGTACGTGAGAGGAATGTTAAGTATTTCACTTCATTTGTTTATAGGGCTCTATGATTTAAGATATAAATATTTTCCTTTCACCTATTATAACTTAAACTTTCAAGTTGGACATTCTAACGTGTGCTTCGCAAAAATCAAATGAAATTTATACCAAATTTGAGAACATGAAAATCTAAATTTACTTTGGATGTATGGAAAAGTAAAAACAACCGTATAACAAACATGTTAAAATTGATCTAATGCTACTTATAAATCATGTTATCATTTCGTCTTCAAGTATACCGTGGCTTGTTAAAATGGGTCATAAACACATTTCTTAACCCATATTTGATGGGATCGGTGAATATACAATTTATCTATGTTTAGTAAATGGGTTATAATGGCAAAACTCAAAAAAAAAAAAAAAAAAGGGGGTCAATAATGGATTTACATTTTACATAAATCTAACCCACTTTTGTGACTCTCTTTTTACCCTCTATAAGAAAATAATGGACTTCTCGGACTATTCCAAGTTCAAAGTCTTGGTGCGCTTTGCAAGATAGGCCTAACTTCACTCTTATTAAAAAATATTAAAATGGCTTCTTCTTTTCCACGTTACTTTTTATTTTATTAATCCTCTAATTTTTGTTTGTTAGTTATTAGAGTATTTTTCCTTAGTTGCCTTTGGCATTATCATTTTTATGTAATATTCTAGTATTAGTTCTTGTCATTGCAATCCATAGTCAACATATATCATCTTCTTTAATATTTTACATTCAATTTAATTAAAATTTCAATTCCCCCATGTTATTTGTTGCTAATAAATTTATAAGTTCACTAGCAAGTTTTAATTTCTCTTATTCTTCATTAAGGATTGACACAAAAATTGAAAATTCCATGCAATGTTTAAAGCCAATTATTTAGCATCTTATAGTCGAAATAATGATTTTATCCAAATGACACAAGCATGAAGAGCTTGGTTTAATTAAATGAATTTTCATAAGTTGGATTAAATATGAAAGTATTTTAGTAAATGAGTCGAGTCGGCCATGATCAAGTATAGGTCACTAAATTTATATTATATATAAATAGGTCAAAACAGGTTAAATGAGTCAATTTGAGTCGGACCATTTTTAATTTGATTCGCCAATTTGACAGCCCTAAGCATGTGACCACAATGGTGGACTTTTGGTAACTCGTGTCTTGTTGCTGAAATCAAACCGAAATAGAAAGAGACTAGTCCTAGCTAAGGATTCACATCTCTTTTCTTCCGTTTTTTATGACGAAGAAGTCCGCATTAGGTTTTTGGGCAGTACTTCTGTTGAATAGAAAATTAGGGAGAGTTGCAAGTAAACTTGACATCTTACACAAAGTCTCCCCATAACGTTCGTCGACAAACGTGAAATGGACTTCTGACATTTTTATTTTTATTTTTGCCTCCGTTTCTGGTAAAATTGCAATTGCAACGTATCGCTTGAGCATGGCAGCTTGCTATCTGACGACTGCAATGACGAATATTTCCATTGCTTTTTCCTCTCCTTTTTTTTCGGCATTGTTGACGTGTTGAAAATCAGGTGTGAAAAATGGTAGAAACGAGAAAGACTTCTATCGCTTAGTTCGTGCATAGGAGCCTAATTGCACACAGAATTGGAGAGCAACCAAGATGCAAATCGGGGCTTTTTTTGGTTTAGAATTCAGTTAACGTAAAAAAAGAACTATTTATTTCTCGTTTTCTTGCAAAACTTAAAATGCTGTTCAATTTTTAGAAAAATTGTAAAATAAATTTACACATGAATCTAAGTGTCAACATTTGCATATTGTAAAAATTCTAGATTTTAGGGCTAAGAAAAAATCAAAGTGCATCCATCGCAAATTTTAAATTAAACAAAAAGTGAAGACCATAAGTTTATATTCAAAAGCATTATAAAATCAGGACTGTACACATGTGCAAAATATGTCATATCAATGATCATGAAATGACCCAATTTTCTTTCTTTCTTTCTTTCTTCATACTTTATATAATTCTCTTTTTGTTATTTTTTAGTCTGCCTGTGTCCAAAAAGTTGAAATCGAAAATTGACCTCGATGATAAAAAGGTGAGGCTATAGAATTAAAATTTGAAGGCCCATCTTCATGTTTTGAATTGATGACAACATCAAAAATAGGGTATTTTGCCAAAAAATAAAAAAGACATAAAAAGAGAAAATTCAAAAAATTGTGATTATCTTCATTAACAACTAAGCGTGCCATGTAAAACGACTAGTACTGACTAAATCGTCATGTCAGTAATTTTTAGTCTAAATTAGCTAGATAGACCATAACGGAAAATCGTCAAAAATTTTAGACAACATTAACAGTTGTACTAAATTAGTATGTCCATGATGGAGTGTGATGAGAACGCATCGTTTCGTCTTGATACGCTATGATGGAAAGACACCATTTGAAGGGGTGTGATGGAGTCATATAAAAGACTATTGAAGACAACCGTTGGCAAGGTTGGAAGAACGTACGCTCAGAATTCTCTCATTGTCTTGTCCCCTTTCCATTGAGAGAAAAATGAAGCGTTCTATTTCTCCTTTACAAGAACAATCGGCATTTACGTTGTGGAAATAAGGTGCTTTCCTCGTGATTGCATTCAAACCAACGTGAAGTATTTTTGTTCGTGATTCATCCACAATTCAACGTTTGTTCCGGGATTAATTGTTGTTTGCGCATCGAATAAAGATAAGTCGTCTTCCGCCGACTTGAATTCCAACATTGGTATAAAAGCCCGATCGTGATTTCTGCCTTGTTTTCATCGAATTTTCTCGTTTACCATTTGATGTCGAGATCAAGAGTATGAAATCTAAACTATTTGGAAGTTTATTGCTCGAAATTGCAATATGAATTGTCGAAAACGAACCGAAGCGAAGAACGGGTTCGGGGCCGCATTCATCCGTATGGTTTTGGCCATTTTTCAAAGTATTTTTTTCGGCCAAAATAAATTTTAAAATATGTAGGGTGAAAGTATTCATCGAGACGAGTTCAACAATGGGTCGAGCATCGCCAGAAGACGCCGGACGCACCCACACACGAGGCCAGAAGCCACGGCATGTGGGCACCACGTGCTCAACGCGCTGGGAACGTCAACGCGTGAGCGTCACGTGCGCGTCGGCAAATCGACGCGTGATGACGTCACGGATGACGTCATCCAACGATCGATAACCGCTAGATGACGTCATCGATGACGTCACCACCGGCAGCGGTTGGCTGGTCGGTCACCGACCGCGGTTGGCCAGTCGGTCACCAGCTGACGACCCGACCGGAGAATCGACTCGACCTGTGACCCAACCCGACCGTTGACCGATCAACGGTCGGACCGGTTGACCGATTCGTTGGTCAAACCGGTTAGACCGGCCAGGAGTCGTTTGGCTCGCTGGCGCGTGCGCCACACGCGCTGCGCACTCAGGTGGCGCGTGTGGGCGCGTGGGAGCTCCAATTGGAGCGTGGTTGGTGGGGTTTGGTTCATATGGATGTGCTCTACATTGTGGTATATTTATTTTATATTTGTTGGTTTTATAAATGTATGAAAATGTGTAGGAAACCCTAAGTACACGTATTTTTAGGGGTTTAATGCGTGATTTATTCATTTTTTAGCTTGTATTTTCTTATGTTTTAGGAAATACAGTAGCTATCCTATATGAAAATTATATCATATATGCTATGTAGAGCTTGGTTCGATGATAGTATGTATATAATTTAATACACTTGCAATTTTCTAGTTCCAAGAAAATTCGAACAATGGTAGGAAATCCTTGTTTTTCCGTTACATGTTGAATTGCGGTTTTGATTGTAGTTGTAGCATGATTATTTTTTGTACATTGGTTCAAATCATGCTATGTTTTTGTGTTAATGGAAAAATGTAGAAATTACATGAGATCATGTAATTATTTTTCCTAGTGGCAGTTCGTAGGTTGCTAGAATTCGAAGGAGTTCTCACCTAGAACTTAGAATTTGCACAAATTAAACTAATTAATGATAATAAAACAATCGTACATAAAAGTTGATTGGGAACATAGTGAACTTTTGTTTCTGTGTCTTTTGTTGAATTATCATTGATTTAGTTTGTCTTTGTTGCAAATTAAATATGTGTGTTATTCTAAAAAGTGTGATAGTATTGATTCTACGTTTATTATGTCAATGTGTTATAGCAATTGATTATGGCTTCGGCATCCAAGACCATTGTGGCTAACCTTAGTAAGGGTGAGAAGCTAAACGGTGACAATTATGATATTTGACACCGAAAGGTTCAGTACATCCTTGAGGAGCAAGAGGTTTTGGAAACCCTCAACCACACCATGGATGAACCTGAGCATGGAACTTCAGCTCAACACATGAGAGATCTAGAAGCTTATCAAGCTTGGAAAAAGGTGAATAGCATTGCTCACATCACGTTGCTGAGCTGTATGCAAGATGATCTCATGTGTGAGTTTGAAAGTTATGATAAAGCTCAAGCAATGTGGGTTGTCTTGAAAGATAAGTTTGGGGGTACATCCACCACTAAGTTGAGGAGACTCACCATCAAGTTTGATACATATCGAAAGCGTCCAAATGTAACGATGAGGCAGCATCTTCGAGAGATGTCAAACATGATTCGTGAGCTGAAGTCGATAGGTCACTCCATTATTGATGAACAGCAAGTTCAAGCCGTTATAAGGTATCTTCTTGACAATTAGGAATATATGAAGATCAATATGATGCATAATGAAAATATTGTCATTTTTTATGATATAGCGCGTCATTTGGAATTAGAGGATGAGCACCTAGAGGCCACGAGATCCTCTACCCATGCTTATGTTGCCGAATTGAGTTCACGCAAAGCTTCGGGTTTCAAGTGCAAAAGGAATCATCAATTCAACAACAAAGGGAAGAAAACTGATCAGCCACCTAAGAGGGCTAAGACCTTTCAACGCAAGAAACATGGTGGGAAGAAGGACAAGATCAAGATGAAGTGCTACAATTGTGGCAAGATGGGTCACTTTGCTAGTGCGCCGAAAGAGGTACCCTATAACTCCATTACTTTAAGTAATGCTTTCATTTCTAGCACTGTGATGCTTGTTGAATCTCATCCAATGTGGACTATAGACTCAAGACCAACAGATCACGTAACTAGAGACCGAGAAGTATTTGTGGAGAATCGTCACATACAGCTTGGAAGAAAATGGATATAGGTTGGGAATAACTCAAGAATTGAAGTGAAGGGTATCGGCACATGTAAATTAATTTTACGTGGTGGTTGAAGCTTATTCCTACATGATGTCCTCTATGCTTCGGATATTTGACGAAACTTGGTATCCGCTTAGCCTAGGTTATGTATTGAATTTCCATTGTGATTGTGTTGACATCTTGTTTGGAACAATTTATTATGGTTCACGTAATGTATTGAATGGTTTTATAGTGTTAGACATTGACTATGATTAGTACAATGTTAATATTGATAGTTGTTTTTTCTTTAATTGCATCTTCTAGTAATGTTGAGATTGATGCAAGTACTTGGCATGCTAGATTAGGTCATATTGGGATACAAAGAATGCAAAAATTAGCTAGAAAATGCCTTTTAGGGTCACTCGCTAATGTTAATCTACCTGTATGTGAACATTGTCTAGCGGAAAAAATAACTAGGTAAAGGGATTAGAGCAGAATTTCCATTGCAACTCATACATTCTGACATTTGTGGTCCTTTGAATGTGAGGGTGAGGCATGAAGTCTCATATTTCATCACTTTCATAGATGACTTCACGCATTTCGGTTATGTCTTTCTGATCTCCCATAAGTCGGAAGCATTAGACTGCTTTAGACGATATATAACGATGGTAGAGAATCAATTGAATAAAACAATAAAGGCATTGAGAACCAATCATGGATGTGAATATCTATTTGAGCAATTTAAGGCTCTTTGTAATGAAAAGTGAATTGTATGACAATTGACTATTCCTGGTACTCCACAACAAAATAGGGTAGCTGAGAGAAAGAATAGAACCATATTGGAAATGGTTAGATCTATGATAGCGCAAGCAAATTTACCTATCTTCTATTAGAGAGATGCATTATTGACTGCTGCCTATGTGCTTAATCGAGTGCCCTCAAAATCGGTCACTTTCACCCCTTATAAATAATGGATTGGTAGGAAACCAAACTTGAGTATTCTACGTCCATTGGGGTATGCAACTTATGTTCATGAATCTTCCCATAAATATGGCAAATTAGGCCCTAAAGGGAATAAATGTATCTTTATAAGATATTTTGAACACTCGAAAGGATGCGTGTTCATAAGTGAACAAGCTGATGGGAGTGTGACCGAAATGGAATCATGAGATGTCACGTTCTTAGAAAACGATTTTCCTAGTAGATGTGAGATTGATAAGGACTTCCAATTATATGAGATGGAAAATCCAAATAACACACTCACTAATGTTATAGATGGAAATGAAGATTTATCTCTACATGCAAAACCTAGTGGGAGTGTTGCATCATCTGGCGAATTGAATTCAAGAGAAATTTAGTTGTGTAAAAGTAATCGTAAAAGCATTTCCCGTCGTCGTTTTGAGATTGAAGGGGAAGTATTTATGATTGCTCAGAAAAACGATGCCGAGCCTAAGACTATTCAAGAGGCTCTCTCATCTTCTGATAAGAAAGAATGAATAAAAGCTTTGGAAGATGAGATGGAGTCAATGAGGGCAAATCATGTCTGGGACTTAGTTGATCTACCACCCAATCGTAAGGCCATTGGAAACAAATGGGTCTTTAAGATTAAGCGAAGGGCGAATGGATCCATTGAAAAGTATAAAGCTCATCTTGTAGCAAAATGTTATACTCAATAAGAGGGTATAAATTATGAGAAAAAATTTTCACAAGTTGTAAGGTTTGCCTCAATACACCTTATTCTAGCCATCGTCGCACATTTGGACCTTGAATTACATCAAATGGATGTAAAGACGGCATTTCTCAATGGAGAACTAGATGAGGAATTCCATATGAAACAACCAATAGGTTTTATAGCTAAAGGTCAAGAGCATAAAGTTTGCAAACTTTATCATTCAATATATGGCCTTAAGCAATCATCTAGATAGTGATATCTTCGTTTTCATTAAGCCATAACAACTTTTGGTTTTACGATGATCGAAGAAGATCACCGTGTATATGTCAAGCGGTCCAAAGATATATTTATGATTTTATCACTTTATGTGGACGATATTCTATTGGATGGAAATGACAAGGTTTTGGTTATCACCATAAAAGAATGGTTGTCCTCCAATTTTAAAATGAAGGACATGGGAGAAACTGCTTTTGATATTAGGAGTTAAGATTGAAAGAGATCGATCAAGAAAACTCATTACTTTATCACAAGAGTCTTATATAATGAAGATTCTCAATCACTTCAATATGCAGCACTGTAATCCCATTGATATCCCTATCATGCAAGGTGAAGGCCTAAGTACTAAGATGTGTCCTAAGACTCTAGAAGAAATTAAAGTAATGGAAACTGTTCCTTACGCTAGTGTGATCGGAAGTTTGATGTATGCTATGATGTGTACTCAACCCGATATATGTTATGCCGTGGGATTAGTGAGCCGATATCAATCAAATCCCGGTCAAACACACTGAAAAGCAGTGAAGGGGATCTTGAGATACTTGAAAGGCATCATGGACTATCGACTTCTAGATATGCGCTCTTGCTCAATGGAGGTGCGATTTCTTGGAATAGCAAGAAACAAACATGCACGGCCTTGTCTACGATGGAGGCAGAATTTGTTGCATGCTCTGCCGCAGTGCAAGAAGCAGTATGGCTAAAACATTTCTTTGAAAATTTAGCCACTGTAATTGAGGTTCCAAGACCGGTGATAGATTATTACGATAGTCAAGAAGCCATTGCCTATGTGAAAGATCCCAAGTATCATGGAAGGATGAAATATATTGATATAAAGAACAACTTCATCAAAGATATAATAGAGCAAAAATAAGTGATCCTACAATACATTTCAACCAATAGAATGGTTGCTGATTCATTTACGAAGGCTGTTCTTGACCCACAAGATGTCACTAGGATTACGTAGAATGTGATATGTGTTATTGTAGATGATCATTGGTTTATGTATATGTGGACATATGTATTATACGTGTTTATTTATTAGTGACTTGATATTTTATCAATAAGTATAAATACATCATGAGACTAGCACATACACACATATATTTTTGAAAAGTATGTCAATAGGTAATGATTGGCCCACTCACACGAGCAATCACCTCAAGTGCTATAGTTAGCACGTTGAGATGAGACATTATGTACATATAAATGCTGAAGAGCAAGTTTAGTACATAAAATAATATGTTGCCTATGAGGTCTGTGATTTGTAATAATAAAACCGAACATGATAGTCTCACAATCATGTATGCCTGAAAGATGCCGGATACGAGTACTTAATTGGGGCTATAGAAAGCGTGCCGATATAGCACTCGAGCTAAACATGAGTACGTGAGAAGCACGTGACTATGTTTAGGCTAAGATCTGTATATTGTATATATTAATTAAATGGCATACACTCTTATATTAAGAGAAATCCACTATAGCATGTAATTCATACTATATGTGCATTGTATGACCGATAATGGAATGTGAGTAAAATTATTCATATTTACTCATTGTGTGAGCCCTTGAGGTAATTTATAATTTACCTCATTTTGTGCTCTATGTTACTTCTAACTATGTTCTCGAAGTGAATGATCAATGTTGTTACTTTAGCATGTTACTAGCGGTCATGAATGGATATGGCCTAATGGGACGTGTCTAAGAAAGCAGTTGTTCTGAAATGGAGAGAGACATGAGTGCGAATGAAGACTATTGTTGTTTTACATTTATCACATGTATTTATTGGTCGATCAATTATATCGCCTTATGTGGTTGCGGATATAATTGTAAATACATGGTGTTTTGAGGATAGTCAAGTATAGCCTTTAAGGGATAGGTATACTTGGATTGATGTAACAAAATATGTCTAGGGCACCGTGAGACATCGATTGTTTATTTCTTTTCGGAGTTGTAGCCATTATGTCATCCCTAATAGGTGTATAATATGAGCTCCCAAGTGTAGGTGTACTCACTAGTCGCACGGCTTACTTACCAGTATGAATTGTTTTGTAAAGTTGATGAATGTTGAATGCATTATATTCTTGATAGAGCGCTATTCAAGCCCATCATGTCCGAATGTGAGATGTTGTACTAAATTAGTACTTCCATGATGGAGTGCGATGAGAACGCATCGTTTCGCCTTGATACGCTACGATGGAAAGACACCATTTGAAGGGGTGTGATGGAATCATATAAAAGACTCCTAAAGACAACCGTTGGCAAGGTTGGAAGAACGTACGCTCAGAATTCTCTCATTGTCTTGTCCCCTTTCCATCGAGAGAAAAATGAAGCGTTCTATTTCTCCTTTACAAGAACAATCGACATTTACGCTGTGGAAATCGGGTGCTTTCCTCGTGATTGCATTCAGACCAATGTAAAGTATTTTTGTTCGTGATTCATCCGCAATTCAACGTTTGTTTAGGGGTTAATTGTTGTTTGCGTATCGGATAAAGGTAAGTCGTCTTCCACCAACTTAAATTCCAACATTAACCAAATTGAAAAGTTTAGAATTAAATAAGTGGTTGTTTTTAGATTTTTTTGGACAATTCTCCCATTATTGGTAAAATGTCTTGGGAGGGAGGAAGAACAAGAGGTATCGGCATCTTTTTCATGATTATAAGGGCTATAACAACAAAGCAAGAAACCTTAAATTTAATTGTTGGATTGAACCAATGTGGAGAATTGCGTTGTAGTGTTATTCAAACTGAGATAAAGAATCTATTTGTTAACTTCACCAAAAAAAAAAAAAAAAAAAAACAGAGAGAGAAACGTCAAATTTTCTTTACTTTTTTTTTAATATGTGAGTACTGTCCATAAATATTAAACCAAAAGTTGAAAGAAAAGAATGAGAAATGTGAAGTATGTGGAAACACATAATCAAAAGAATGCATTACCAAGGGAGATGATATAGCTTTCTAAAATTTTCAAAAAAGACAATGCTTTTAATCATAAATTTATACTATAGATGTACGTAATTCAAACATAATAATTATGAAAGAGAGATAGATGGGAATGTGGAAAAAAAAAGTCTATAGGAAAAAAAATCGAAGAAAGAGGAAGGACGGAAAGAAGGGACTTATGAAAAAAATAAAGTCCACTTTCTACACTTTGTAAGGATGAAGATAGTAATAATTATCTTTTTATAGAAATATGTCACCTTCATCATTTAAGTAAGGGTTAATACCCTGAAAAACCCCAAATTGGTACACTTGTGATAAATTCACCCTAAACTATTTTTTTGACCATAAAAAACCCCAAACTGGTACACTTATGATAAATTTACCCCGACTGACCATAAACAATTATAAACTGGTACATTTATGACAAATTTACCCAAAACTAATTTATTTGACTGCAAGAAACCTCAAATTGGTAAATTTGTAACAAATATACCATCCACTAAATTGGATTAATACCACACAAAAATCACTGTAAACCATGACAAACGGAGCGTAAAATCCCAAATTGATATACCAATCAACTGTCACGTGTCATTTAACTTAATAATTTGACAATAAAATTTAACAAAAACTAATAGAGGGTAAATTTGTCACAAGTGTACCAGTTTGGGGTTTTTCAGGGTATTAACCCTTTAAGTAATCGTGAAAGCTTTTACCAAGAAAATCAACAGTTCGTTCGAAGAGTAGCCAAACTAACCATATGCTTAGGCTTAGGATATACTTTGGATCTCATTGAAAATGCAGTTAAAATTCAAGGAACTTAATTTCAAGGAAAAAGATTTCAATCTCTTAATTTTGTTTTATTTTACAAAGGGATAATAACACAAATAGTTACTCAATTTTGGTTTAATGTGCAATATCGTCCTTAAACTTTTAATTTGTGTACTAAGGTCTCGATTTTGGTTTAATGTGCAATACCATCCCTAAATTTTGAATTTGTTCAATGTGGTCCCGAACTATTGGTAAATATTCAATGTAGTTCTTAAATTATATGAAAAATGTTGAAAAGTTGAGGATCATATTAAACATTGGACCAAAAATCAAAGATCATATTAAACAAATGGAAAATTCAAGAGATGACATTGCCCACTGGATCAAAGTTCAATTACCACATTTCACAAATGAAAATTTTATGAACTACAGTGTACATTGAACCAAAATTCAAGAACTAATTTTGCATTTACCCTTTTTCAAATAATATGAGTCATCTTCTGGTGTTTGTTACGGGGAAATAATGAAACATATATTTTAGAACAAAGTCTCAAGTACAGAGCTAGATATTGGGACTTGAGTCCGGCCTCTAAGAATGCTGGCACATGCGTTGGTGTCGGCCCATTGGTCCTAGCGTAGGGGAGACCTTTGTGCAAGAGTCGACAACTTGAGTGCAAAAGCTTGGTACTGGGGCTTCACCATTAAGATCTTAAGCATTGGTGCTAGGGATCCAACCTCGGGGGGACCTAGGTGCAAGCGTAGGGGTCCTGAACAAGAGTGCTAGGGTGCTTGGCTTGGCTTGGCTTGGGGGGACTCGAGCTCGAGAATTGCATTCCTGGGCTTGGTTGCCAGGGATCAGGCACATTTTGGAGAATGATATTTGATTTTCAAAAAATAAAGTCATTTTCCTAAATTTAATTGTAGGTTTCCGTTAATTATGAATATATTTTTCATTGAATCATTTTTCTAAGTCATTTTTCTAAGCAATCCAAGCATTAGAAAATGAGAAAAAGGATGTTCCTACGAAACAAATGGATTATTTAAGCATCTTAATGCCATTTCTAATGGCATAATAAACCGAACCTTTTCTTTGAATTCACACCCACCCAAACCATGCCTAGGCACATTTTGGAGAATGATATTTGATTTCCAAAAAACAAAGTCATTTTCCTGAATTTAATTGTAGGTCTCCATTAATTATGAATATATTTTCTACTGAACCATTTTTCTAATCGATCCAAGCCTCAGAAAATGAGAAAAATAATGTTCCTACGAAACAAACGGATTATTTATGCATGTTAATGCCATTTCTAATGGCATAATAAACCGAACCTTTTCTTTGAATCCACACGCACCCAAACCATGCCAAATTTGTGATAGCCCAAGCCTTCACAATTTTTGAAACTCAATCGATAAGAGCTCCTGGAAAGATGATGGGGCTTGATTCCTCTCCTTCACCTTTTGCCTTTTTGCGGTCTCATCCGTGAATTATGCAGCTGCTGACCCCAAAGTCCGACACCAACATTTAAGAAAAAAGGGTTCATACCACGACAAAAAAAAAAAGGGGAGAAGAATCCGACGCACATCGAGAGTGCGTAGGTCCACATCTTGGTAGATTTCAGGGTACAACTGAAAAGCAGAGAAAAGAGAATGACCAGGCACTGTGGATGTCGGAGTTGGACGATTCTTTATGTTAATATACCTTTATGAGGCCACTTTGGATTCTTCTCTTCTCTCGTCTCGTGCTTTGCATGGATTCTCAACTTGGAGACATCCCGCGGGATCCCACAGAAACTAGCGCATTGAGATCACAATAGAAGTCACGTATGCAGTATCAGCTAAGATTCTATGAAATCTTGTGGTGAAATCAACTATCACGCGTAAGATATCATGTCTTCGCTTCGTGGAGGATACTTGTGGTCGCTCCTTATCCCTTGACGCTCAATTATGTTAGCTTCTCGATCCCAGGCTGGCTTATTACTTGTTCTACTCTAATCTTTCCTTTCACATGCCATATCGTCATCACCGGAATATCTCACGTCACTTGTATGCAAGATTTATATACTCTTTACATACATGCAGTTTCCCTTCATTTTTGAGTTAAAACTTTTTAAATTGGGTTTTCCATTGGATACACCATTTGACTCCTTTCCAATCAATGGGTGGACTAGAAAGAATAATAAACAATGGATTTTATTCATTGTATTTATAGTGTGTTTGTTTAAAAGTAAACTTCATAATTAAAGAAAATGATTAGTTTTCGTTTATTTGGTAATTTAAGAAAAGTGATTTTCTTCTTACCAATAGAGAAAGTTACTTCTTCAATCTAAGCTTGTTGTTGACAATCTAGAGAAAATATTTTTCATAAATCTTATTAGTTTTATGTTATCTAAACATTGAAAAGTTGAAAAAATAATTTCCTAGAAATAGTTTTTATTCAAAGAAATCGACCCTAATTATACTAACTTGATGATTTTCTCTTGATGATAGCGCGATTTAAAAAAAAAAAAAAATCCTTAAATATTTGCGTGGACGGTAGAGAGAAGCAAGGGAAAGTTGGGGGAGGGGCAATACATCCACCATGAATGGGTCACGGGCCTTATTGTGCCTTGGACCGACCTCATGGTGTCTTTTCAACCTTCGCAATTTCCTGCACCTTTTTCTCGTGATTTATAGAATATCATCGAAAAGGCTGTATAGGGACCTTTGCTTTTTCTATGATGTATTTTTAATTATTTGTTGCTTGTCCTTTTTTTTCTCCTAACATTGCTTGTCTTATCATTACCTAAAACGTGGCATTCTCTGTTTTTGTCGCTCGTTATTCTGTTGTTGCCATTCAAAATATCATATAATTCCTTTATCATTTTTATTTTCCCTTCAAGAATTTAAAATTGCAAATATGTATCTTCTAAAATCAAAGAAAAAATGAAGAGTTATCGAATTCAGGCTTTAAATACAAGCCTACCAAAACATGACCTCGGTACTTAAGAAATACTTTTTCTCTCTTTGTTTCTAATTTTGCTTCAGAATGAGACCATGCTTTTTTCCTCTATAAGGAGGTTGTACTTTATTTATCAAACTGAAAAAGAAGCGCCATCCCACTCCTTCTTGTAGACCCTAATAATGTGATTTCCTTAGGCCACCACGTGAGAAACGATATATATACATATATCTTCTTTTACCTATTATTTTAAGCTCTTAAAATGGACATTGGAGACAAGTTTTGCTCTAGTTTATTTCCAGTGCGTGGGTTCCGATTCAACAAAATCCACGTGTTATTTTGTATCTCACCTCGACGTGAGGGGGTTAAAGTATTTCATGTTGTTTGTTTACAAGGTTCATCTACTTTTAATATACATATCTTTTCCCTCTACCTATTAGCTTGAATTTTCAAGTTGGACATTCTAACGTGGGCTTCGCAAAAACCAAAGGAAATTATGCCAAATGGGAGCACGTGAAAATCTAGATTTACTTTGGATGTATGAAAAAGTAAAAACAACCATATAACATAAGTGCTGAAATTGATCTAATGCTACTCATAGATCATATTATTATTTCTCTTTCGAGCATACCGTAGACTTCTCAAAATGGGTTATAGATCCATTTCTTAACTCATATTTGATGGACTGGGTCACTATACTAATGGGATATAAATAATTTTAGAATGGTAAAACACAAAAAAAAATGGGTGAATAATGAATTCACAATTTATCCAAATTCAACCCATTTTTGCGACTCTCTCTTAACCTTTTTATGAGAAAATAATGGACTTCTATACTATTCAAAGTTTAGAGAAGTCTTGGTGGGCTCCGCAAGATGGGCCTGACTTCACTTTTTATTAAACTTTTCTTTCATACATGGTATTGACATCGTCGAAATATCATACGCGACTTATTTGCGAAATCTACATGCTTTTTATATACAAACAGTTTCTCTATATTCTTGAATTTAAGCTTTTCGGATTTGGTTTTCCATTGCCCTAGATACACTGTTCGACGCTTTTCCAACTAGATGGGTGGGAGATTTTAGTCCTTGTATTTAGAGTGCATTTGTTTCATTTGAAACTTTATAATTATGAAAATGATCAGTTTTCATTTATTTGATAACTTTGGAAAAGTCATTTTCTTCTTGCCAAAAGAGAGTTATTTCTCTTCAATCTAAATTTGTTATTTTTAGTTCATGAAAATCATTTTTCATAGGTTTAATTAATTTTTTTTATCATTTGAACATCGAAAAGTTGAAAAACAATTTTCGTTAAAACAAACGGACCTCAGTTATACTAACTCGATGATTTTCTCATGATGATAGCAAGAAATTCCTTAAATATTTGTGTGGACGGTAGAGAAAAGCAGGGGAAAGTAGGGGGAGGGGGAATCCGTCCACCGTGAACGAGTCGCAGAACTTATTGTGCCTTGGACCGACCACATGGTGTCATTTCAGTCTTCACAATTTCTTTACCTTTTTCTCATGATTTATAGAATATTATCAATAAGGGTAATCGGGGATCTTTGCTTATTATTATTAGGGAAAAAGCCCACGAAAACCCCGAACTTTCTTCAAAGCGACACATTTACCCCAAACTTTTTTTTGACGCGAAAAACCCCAAACTTTTCAAACCGCGACACATTTACCCCATCAAGGGCATTTTTGTCTTTTTATTCTGATTTTTCCTTTTTCTTTTTTTTTTCTTTTTTTCTTCTTCTTCCCTCCGCCGGCCATGGCGGAGCCGGCGGAGGGAAGCCGGCGTCCGGCGAGGCCGGCGGCGTTGGGCGTCCCTGCCCTCGCCCGATGCAGGCGAGGGCGGCCCTCGCCGGCGACGGGCGAGGCCGGCGGCGTCGGGCGAGGGTGTCCCTCGCCAGATCCGAGGGCGTCCCTGCCCTCGCCCGATGCAGGCGAGGGCGGCCCTCGTCGGCGACGGGCTAGGCCGGCGGCGTCGGGCGAGGGTGTCCCTCGCCAGATCCGAGGGCGTCCCCTGCCCTCGCCCGATGCAGGCGAGGGCGGCCCTCGCCGGCGACGGGCTAGGCCGGCGGCGTCGGGCGAGGGTGTCCCTCGGGCGTCCTTGCCCTCGCCCGATGCAGGCGAGGGCGGCCCTCGCCGGCGACGGGCCAGGACGGCCCTCGCCAGATCTGGCGAGGGCAGAGACACCCTCGCCCGACGCGGGCGAGGGCGGCCCTCGCAGGCGACGGGCGAGGACGGCCCTCGCCAGATCTGGCGAGGGCAGGGACACCCTCGCCCGACACAGGCGAGGGCGGCCCTCGCCGGCGTCGGGTGAGGACGGCCCTCGCCAGATCTGGCGAGGGTGCCCCTGCCCTCGCCCGACGCAGGCGAGGGAGGCCCTCGCCGGCGTCGGCGAGGGCTGCCTTCGCCTGCTCGGGCGAGGGCGCGAGGGAGGCCCTCGCCCGACCCAGCCGAGGGCCGCCCTCGCCCGACGCCGGTGAGGGCGGCCCTAGCCCGACGCCGGTGAGGGTAACCCTCGCCGGATGCCGGCGAGGGCAGCCCTCGCCGGATGCCGGCTTCCCTTCGCCGGCCAGCCGGCGGAGGGAAGAGAAAAGCAAAAAAAATTGAAAAAAATTTTAAAAATGAAAAGACCAAAATGCCCTTTAATTTTGGGGTAAATGTGTCACACGATGAAAGTTTAGGGTTTTTGTGTCACAAAAAATAGTTTGGGGGCAGAATGCTGTCGGTTGAAAATTAAGAAAGTTCGGGGTTTTTCACGTCAAAAAAAAAGTTTGGGGTAAATGTGTCACTTTAAGAAAGTTCGGGGTTTTTTCGCTTTTTCCCTTATTATTATTATTATTATTATTATTATTATTATTATTTTATTATTATTTATTTTAATTAGGGTTAATATCATGAAAAATTATAAATTAGTACATATATGATAAATTTACCGTAGACTAATTTTTTTATTACTACAAATCCCAAACTAGTACACTTGTAATAAATTTACTCTCCGTTAACTTCTATAAAATTTTACTGTTAAATTTGTTGACGGGTATGACATACCCATAGGGTTAGATAACATAAAAAAATTCCCAAATAGCTACACAAATAATTTTTGCGATCATTAAAAATTTTAAACTAATACACGCGTGACACATTTATCATGTGACACATTCACACAAGAAGTTCTGTTAAGGTGGTGCAAATCATATGGTGGACCTTTCAAGCCTCACGCTAGTATTAAATCAAACACGCCAAAGGAGTCACAAACCAACAATGGTAACGGCAATAATGTTATAGGACCACCGTGGGGCAGCCCGGAAATCTTGAAATGACCGAATAAGATCTCATGGCTTTTTGTCCAGCCCTTGAAGCTTGCTGGATAGTGAGTACTTAGTGCCCATTTTTTGCCCATTCAACAATCCCAAACTAACTCTAAAAATTGCGTGTGTGCATGAGATGAGCGAATTCGTGCGTTCAGTGGAGGTGGGCTTGATGGTGTGCATGTGTATGTGTACCAAGCGTGCCACGCCCGTGCGTTGGCTCAGTCGTTGCACGCATGCTAGACACTAGGGGTGAGAATGGTTGGTGGGCGGCCTGCCACCCCTAACCCTGTGACCAACCCATGATCTTCAGTGCCCATCAATTTTGGGACCAAGGGCCGATCTTATTAAGCTTGAGACCGAGGACCGAACCAAACCCATTGGTTCGGTCCGGTTCTAGGGGTCAACCCGGGACCAACTGATAATTTTTTATTTCATTTTTTGTATTCCTTAAAAAAGCGATTGAGAACCAGACTAACCCAATGGGTTCGGTCCGTTTTCAAGGTCAACCTAAGATTAACCAATAATTTTTTATTTCATTTTTTATACTTCTTGAAAGGGAAACCGAGGACCATATCAACTCAATGGGTTCGATGATGAGCGAGGTCAGTTAAGAAAGGCAAGCGGTGAGAGTCAAGTGGGATGAACGTCGAACAGAATGAGCATCGAATGTCGAGCGGGGAGCAACAAGCCAAGCAAACATCGAGCGGCGAGCGGCACAAGTGACCCAAAGCGAGCGAGGCGAGTGTCGAGTAGCGAGCGGAGAAGTTGTTTCTTTCGATTTTGGCAAATTGAAGACTAAGAGGACAAATAAGACAAAAGAGAACGAATACTAGAGGAGGATGACATAAGGAGTTGTTTATACCTTTTTTGGACACCGTGAGAACTCCTTACAAAATATTTTCCAATTATAACTATTGACGCCATAAAAGACATTAAAAATCGTAGTTATTAAATAACAATGTAAAATTACTTGAACTCCTCACTAAAGAGCTGTTTAATATTGTTGATGTCATTTATTTTAAGATTTTTTATAAAAAATTATATAATATATATATATATATATATATTTATGGTTGGCCTAAATTGGATCAATCCGAACTCTGGACCAGAATCGACTCACACACGCTTGGGTATTGGTCAGGAATTTTAAGGCCAGGGACCGAGCCTAATCTCCCCGAGAATCGGGACCAAGCAGGCCAGGCCCAAGGCGGTCCGGGTCGGTCCAGGGATGCTCATCCCTAGTAGACACTCTTGCCCAGCTTATGGACCATCAAGTGAGGTCTTGGTGCCATCTTGAGACGGATATGCATATCGAGGCTAATTAGGGATGGTCCCGAGGGCCCGCTGTCGTGTCAAGACAGTTTCGGGTTTGCTCCGTTTCATTTAATGGGCAAATAGGCACTGAGTCTGGACAACAAGCCATGAGATCGTATTTGGCCATTTCAAGAGTTCCGAGCTGCCCCAGGATGGTCCCATAACATTATTGCTGGCATCGTTGTTGGTTTATGACGACATCTATGTTGGTTTATGACTCCTTTTGACATGTTTATTTTAATACTAGTGTGAGGCTTGAAAAATTCACCATATAATTTGCACTAACTTGACGAAATTCTTGTGTAATTATGTCACACGTGTACTGATTTGAGATTTTTGATAATCGAAAATATTAGTTTGGAATAAATTTGTCATTAATATATTAATTTAAAATTTTTTGTAATATTAACCCCTTTCATTATTTGTTACTTGTCTAATCATTACCTAATATGTGACATTTCCCAATATCGCCGATCGTTGTCCTGTCGTCGCTACTGAAAATATTGTATAATTCTTTGATTATTTTTATATTCCCTTCAACAATATTAAATTGCAGAAATGTATCTTTTAAAATTAAAGAATATATGTGGAGTTATCGTTTCAGGCTTCCAATCGAAGCCTGCCAAAACATGACCCCAGTAGTCAAGAAATAGGTTTTTTCTCTCTTTCTTTCTACTTTTTCTTTAGGATGAGATCATGCTTTTTTTCTCTAAAAAGAAGCGCCATCCCGTTCCTTCTCGTGGGCCCTAGAAGTGTGATTCCTCTTGCCACCGCGCGAGTAACGTTAGAGAGCAAAAAATGACGGCAAAATTGATAGAAAAAAGCAAATTAAGACAGCATTTTCTCGATGCAAAGTATTTCACATTGATTGCTTGCGAATTTACGTTTATATATATATATTTTTTTTTTACCTTAAACTCTTAAGTTGCACATTTTAACATAATATTGAAGTTGGGTTTTGCTCCTATTTATTTCCTGTGCACAGATTCCATTTCGTCAGATTTCGCATATTATTTTGTATTTGACTTGTACGTGAGAGGGGTGTTAAAGAATTTTATGTCATTTGTTTACAAGGCTCATATGCTTTTAAGATCCATATCTTTCCCCTCTACCTATTAGTTTGAATTTTCAAGTTGAACAATTCTAATGTGGGCTTCACAAAAATCAAAGGAAAGTTATACCAAATGGGAGCACGTGAAAATCTAGATTTACTTTGGATGTATGAAAAGGTAAAAACAATAATATAATAGAAGGGTTGAAACTAATCTAATGCTACTCATAGATCATATTATCATTTCGCCTTAAAACATATCATAGACTTGTCAAAATGAGTTATAAATCCATTTCTTAACCCATTTTTGATGGATTGACGACTAAGTCATTATACAAGTTAACTATACTTAGTAAAAGGATTATAAATAAATTTAGAATGGCAAAACTCAAATAACATGTACAAATGAAAAGTCAAGTGAATTAACTCGGCGAATATGAATTTTCATAAGTTGGATTCAATATGAAATAGTCTTAATAAATGAGTTGGCTCATCTGTGACATGACTTGGCCTGCCTATTCCGATAGAGGGATTTTGGTGACTCGTACCTTGTTATGGAAATCGGATCAAAATAGCAAGAGGACTAGTCCCAGCTAGCTAAGGATTCACATCTCTTTTCTTCCTTTTTTTAAGACGAAGACTTTTTTTAAGACGAAGAAGTCCGCGTTAGGTTCTTGGGTTGTACCTCTATTGAATAGAAAATTAGGGAGAGTTGCAAGCAAACTTGACATCTTACACAAGTCCCCCCATAAAGTTCGTCGACAAATGTGAAATGGACTTCCAACAAATTTTTTTTTTTTTTTTTGCCTACCGTTTCTGATAAAGTTGCAATTACAACGTATCGCTTGAGCACGGCGGCTTGCGATCTGATGACTGCGATGACGTATATTCCATTGCTTTCTCCTTTCCTTTGTTTTTTTATTTTGGCATCGTTGACGCGTTGAAAATCAGGTGTGAAAAATGGTAGAAAGGAGGAAGACTTCTATCACTTCGTTCCTGCATAGAAGCCTAATTGCACAGAGAATTCGGAGTGCAACAAAGATGCGAATCGGGGCTTTTTTTTTTTTTTGTTTAGAATTCAGTTAAAGTATAAAAGTATTTATTTCTCGTTTTTCTTGCAAAACTTAAGATGTTGTTCAATTTTTGGAAAATTGTAAAATGAACTTACGGTTGAATATAAGTGTCGACATTTGCATATTGTGAAATTTGTGGATCTTAGGACTAAGAAAAAAAATCAAGGTGCATCCATCGCAATTACATGAACAGTAAATAACATAAGTTTATATAGACGCGTTATAAAATCGGGGCTGTACGCATGTGTAAAAAATGTCAGATCCATTAATCATGAAATGACCCAATTTTCTTTCTTTATTCTTACTTCATATGACTCATTTTTTTTTATTATTAATTTTTGGTCTGCGGGTGTCGAAAATGTAGAAATCGAGAATTGACCTCCATGATGGAAAAATGAGGATATAAAATCAAAATTCGAAGGCCCCTGTTCATGTTTTGATGCCAACATAAAAAATCGGGTTTTTAGCCAAGATAAATAAATGAATAAAGAAATAAATAAAAGACATTAAAATTCGGGGTCCTGGCTTCTCTTGTCCCTGCCAAAGCCTTTGTAGCTGAGCTGTCCACGTTCATTTAAAATGTGCGCATTACAAAACCAAACCATAGTCAACTTAAATGCGCCATGCCCTTTGGACTCTCAAAACTTGGTCGTATTCAAGAATTCCATTTTTCTATTTATGGATTGAGAAGTATTCAAGTAGATTAAACTATGTATCCTGCCTCCAAGTTTTGAGGTCATGGCAAAATGTCATATCTACAAACTAGCTCATGTCATTTTCCCCTATAAAATGGAGTCGTTTAGTTTTTGCTAACTTTTTTTGGTCGGTAGTTTTTGCTAACTTGTCTGTGCAGTATTTTGGCTCGAGTCGACATGTCTCTTGTACATGTCAGCACCATAGCCACGTCATGCGCCACATCAACTAGCATGGAAGGAAAATTTAATGATGGCTATTTTTATCTCTTGGGCGTACATTTGTGGGCTTTTCTAGGTCTTTTGAAAAGTTAAGATAATTTTCTCCACCAAGTAAAATTTCATGAGAATTTTTCGGGATTTGGCTTTAAAAGTTATGTACTGAGTATTACCGTACCGAGTATTGATAAATTAAGTCCGAATTCATAAAATATTGGCTAAACTCATGAATTAGGTGAAAAAAAGAAATTAAAGAGAGTGATCCAAACATGAAATTGTTTACACTTGATAGCATGAGGGAAGAAAAGAAGTGTAAAGTTCTTCCATAACCTTATGCTTGTGCTTTGTGATAAGTTAATGATTGAGAAACGGGGTTTAGGGGGTCACTTTCTTCTTCAATTCTGATTACTCAAGAAAAAGGAAAATTACCAAAAAAATCATAAATTTATTATACATATGACAATTTAGTAATAAATCTTTCTTTTTGGCCCTTATATATATAGTTCTGTCATATTCTATATTCTTTTTATAAGCAACTACACGTGTTATATGTTGTACGCAGCTTGTGAAACCTTACCTCCTCGCTCATGCGTCTCCATCTTAGCCTCAAGATAGTGGGGAATCCCACTCCCCACCTAGGAAAGGTGGCCACTGGAGCAATCTTAATTCAATATTAAATTTTTGATAATTTATCAATATAGACTTTCGATCAATTTTCGTTGAAAATGGTGGACGTTGACATGAGCCATCCCACATGGCATTGCTAGCGTCAACATGTTAGAATTTTTTTTTAAAAATTTTTTCCTTTTTTCTTTTCCTTTCCTCCTTCTTCTTCTTCTTTTTTAATAATCTATTTCCCTTTGCCATTTGTCGGGGCCTCTATGATGGCCGAGACGCCCTCACTAGGCACCATTGAGGGCATCCCTCGCTTGTGGCTGGCGATCAATATAGGGAAAATAGGAAAAAAAAAAAAAGGAAACCCATTTAGAAATTTACAAAAAAATTGTAATTGTAATGATGGTTCATGTCAGCATCAATTATGCCATGTAGGACAATTGTCACTGATTGGATCATAACGTGAGCGATTTCTTATTAAAATTAATTGGAAAGATTATATTAGTAAATTGTCGAAATGTTTAGAACTTGATCAACTAAATCGAAAGGTCCATTACTAAATTAACATCTATACATATATGTTTGTAACTTCTTTTTTGTCATAATTATCCCCCCAGAATGTCCCCATTTTTCTACGTGGATGGCTCATGTTAGTTCTCTAAAAGCGATGCTCATGCTGGCAATGATCACGAACTCGAAGGAATCGCATCACCCATACGTGATGCCTCTCTCCTCCTCTACCGAGTAAGAGGCTGCCTTTTCGCTTTTGTGACCAGAAAAGAGAGAAGCAAAGAGGGCCCCGAAATGCACTGCTCCTCTCTATATCTCTCTCGCAAAAGCGTACACGACAAAGAGGAACCTAACAACATTCTTAACATCTGCATTCTTTTAAGACTCTTTAATCAAAAGCAAGAGTGTGATTCCTTTTCCAGCTCCACATATGCCCTACTGTGTAAAAGAATGGCTTGTATACATGGAGAACTCGAACAGACGCTCTGGGGGAATCGTAATCGTATCCTCTTCCCCTTTGTGATTGTCGTGTTTTTTAAATTCATGGCCTGGACATGGCTACAGCTCTAACCTCGATCTCGATCAACTTTCTTTTGTTATGATTGTACCGCTTGTATGATATCACGATCAACCAGGTGGATGTTCGTAAGCTTACTTATTGTAAGTCTTATCGTACGAAGCTTTCAAGTCATGACTTTAGTTTGAAAGATACTTGATAAATTCATTCTATGTATGATTTTACACAATTGAAGTGGTGTAATTGCAAGAACGGGGTTTCTTCCGTGCCACCCTTTCAACTTGGAAGGAGAAGGTGGGGAGGTGGGGAGGAGGGGGGTTTGAATCCCCACCTTCTCAAGGGAGGTTGGGGTGGGGACGCTGTAGTTTCAGGATTGAGTTTCGAGCCGACTTCCACGCCCGAAGGAGAAGGTAGCGCAAAAAGTCAAAAAATAAAGCGTTAGAATAGAAATAGAGTAGGACCGATAAAAAAAAAAAAATGATGTAATCAAGCAAATACATTTTTTTGGAGTCTATGCATCCCGTCTAATCTTGCTTTTGAATTTAGATGATTTCCTGGTGTTGCTACTAGTGATATCACTCGGTGACAGACATGATGATGATCCTCACAATTCATCCAAACTTTTGAGAGTCTGGACAAGCAATGTCTTTCTTCGACATGAACCCTCTTGCATAGACTCACTTAGGCTCGTCGACATTATATAGTCTTGTAGATGCGATATCCGATCCGATCCGATCCGATCCGGTCTGACATCCCCCGTCCTTTCATCAGATGTACTCGCCAGCTTCTCCTTCCTTTCGTCTGGACGGACGCGTTCGCGCCGCCCGGACAAATTACGGCTCAAAAGAGAGGAGAAAACAGGATCGACGCGTCGGTGTCAGGCGTGGCGGAGAGGAGACGATCGTAATTTCCGGGATCCCCGTCCCACCGCAGGACCGCCATCATTCGGTTCGTCAGATTCTTTGGAAAGATGATTTGCGAATCATGGCGTCCCCCTCTTTTTCGATGACCGCGATCTCCTTTTGGGTGGAGCGACCTCGCGTTTGTCTCGACCCGCTTTTCCCTCGCGTGCGTTCGGCCCCAGCCATCCTTTCGATTCTTTCATTCCACATCCCGTCAGTCAATAATTTCTAAGGATGACCACTTTAAGTTCGGTATAAAGAGATCCCGTCAAATATTTCAGAATCAATTCTAAATTATACCCAATTTCATATGTATTATTAATTAAACGATTGTATTGAATAATCAACTTTAATGAATTCGACTCGTTAGTACAATTCACTGACCACAACTTATATTTAAATACATGAAAGTAAAAATCTCAATCATAAAATAATAACTCAAATTAGTGATTTTAAATTATATATCATCATCACATTGGAATATATCGTATATAACGAATAAAAATAAAAAAAAAAAGCAAAAAAAATTTGTTTATGGTTCCAAGTTTTAGATTTCATGTTCCACCTATTATTAAGGATCCGAACTTATCTGTCGAAATAAATTTCCTAATTTTTAGAATATTTTGTATATATTAGAATATGTTCATTCGATTTCAGATTCTATATTAGAACCTTACCATATTTAATAATTTTTGTCGCCGATCCTGTGGAGCGGATGTAAACCCGTCTTACGGAAGGAAAGCAGGTAGAAAAATCGACCATGTTCCCATTCGGATTCCGCGTGGACGACGGGGGCACGCCAGTAGTTTCAAAGCCCGAATTCATTGCTCGAATGAAGAAGGAAGTACGTGGGAAAAAGGGACAAGAGCAGTTCGCGGTTCAACACGTTTTCCCATAATTATATTCTAATGGTATTATATATCTAATGGTATATATATATATATATATAGATATAGATATATATATCTACACCATTTATTATTTATATCCACTGGTCCACTGGGGTAACAAATTTTGCAGGTATATATATACTCGAGCGGAAGGCCGCAGAGGGGAAGAGAGACAATCTGCAGACGAAAAGGAAGAGGGAAAGCGAAGGGAAGATTTTGCCACTGCTTCTTCCTCCTCCTCCTCCTCCTCTCGGTTTCCCCATCTTCATTCTCGCTTTCTCTCGCTAGATTTCTCGGCAGAGGTTACTTCGTCGTCCCAACTGTTATTAAATACAGGCAAGATCTCCTCTCCTGCTCTTCATCGGTCCACGAAAGTTCGGTTTTTTTCCCTCGAATGAGCTGCTCGTGGATCCTTGGATTGCGTCCTCGATGTCTCTTTGAGTCCTGGGTCTCTTCGTTCTCGGTTAAAATGAAGTGGGTGCGGACAAAAATCGATGCTTGAGTTCTTTCACGTCGGAAAAAATTTAAAGCTTTTTTTTCTTCTTTCCTTCTCGTTTTCCATTGAGGGTATTGAAATGGCTATGCTGCTGAATGCTGGGCATGCGTGGAAAGAGAGGAAAAGAGAAAGTGATTTTCACCCGACCGACCAGACTGGGACTGTTTGGATTTTGAATTTGATGTTGTCGGTGTTGTCATTTTAAATGTTGGACTTTGATCACTGGGTTGCTTGGGGATTTCGAATAGAATTGGAAGTTATATTTAATGGATTTTATATCCTTACTTTGAAAGGGAACTCGTGTTGTTTATTGTTGGTTATCGTAGATTTTCTTGATGTTAATTGGGTTATAAAATATTCTTCCTTATTTGCTTGATATAGAGACCGTTTTTTCTTTTTCTTCTTTTTTTGAAGCAAATTGATATTGAGACCTGACAAGCGAATTATTCTGTTTTGTTATTTCAATCGACTCTTGCCTAATTTATAGCTGAAGCGGCATATTTTGTTACTGGATTTGCTCTAATATAATATGTTGCTTGGAATTTCTCCCTTTTTAGTTCTTTTGAGTTCTACCCAACAGGTATAGTTCTTCCATTGTCTTGTGGCTTTGATGCTCGCTGAGTAGCTGACGATCTGGTACTATTGTTTGAACTTGGTGATCTGGATGTGTTGTACAAGCTCTGTTTTCTGAAAATCTCGTGAATGATCAATTTGATATTTTTGTTGTGTGTGATACGTGGCCTTTCAGAACTTTTCCAATCTCTGGCCTTATAATTCTATTTGCATGTTCGTTATCTATTGTCAGATATACATGGAAGCTGTAAACTAAAGCAGCTTGTATATCTGCGGGTGTTTCTGTGCAAATTATACTCGAGCTGTTCTATTTCAAAGATTGCCTAATTTCTGACTGTTTGGTGGAACTTTCAGAGACTGGAGCCAGAGAAGAAAAGGATTATATATGGAGGGAGGCGCAGGAAGAGGTTTGGAATGCCTGAAGACTATGGATGGGAGGGAGAATAACGGGAATGGTTCAGAGAAGGGGATCCCTTCTTGTTGCTTAAAGGCTAGGGCCTCTGCCTCCGAGCTCGATGTGAAATGCCACTCCACTGTTGTTTCAGGGTGGTTCTCGGAGTACAAAACTTTTGCCGGTCTGTTTGTTGACTCTCACTGTTTGTATCTTTGATGGTTTAGTCCAATGCTCAGGATTTAGATCATTTAATGATTAGACTTTCTCTTTGGGACCGACAAGTGATTATCAAGTTAACTAAGAACCTTATCCAATGTATTATACATAGGGTTTAGGAGCATAAGCTATGTAGGAGTTATATTGACACTTTTCCGATTCTGATCTCTGCAGCAGATGAAACTCGCAAAGAGGTTTACTTCAACAATCCAATGTGGCCAGGTGGTTATTAGTCTCTGTTCTTTTATTTTGCAAAATTTATCTACTACCAGTATTCTTTTCCTGACGGCGAACTGTTGACACATGAAGAATCACTTAACCACAAGCATTTTAGAGATTGAGGTCCTGCATCATTATATCAAGGAGTAGGGGACTTTGATTGTTATTTTTGTATATCTAACACAGTTGAGATTGCTGAATTCCTGTCGAGTTTCCGAACTCCTTTGGGTTAGTTTTTACCCTTGTTGTTCAGCCTTATTTAGCTTGGCATGATTAGGTGGTTATATGGAAGTAACTTATGGCTACTTTTTTTTCTTTCCCAGCTGAGTTTTGGATATAGGATTTTGCTGGAAAATGCAATACTTCTTATAGTCATGGTGTATAAGTGTATGACTTGCATTTTCTTTGGCAGGGGAAGCACATTCTTTGAAAGTAGAGAAGATATTGTATGAGGGAAAGTCGGAATATCAGGAGGTCCTGGTTTTTCAGGTGCTTTTCTTCATTTACCTTTGGTGCTCCACTAATGTTGAGTTGGACGTAGAGAATGTGGCAATCAGTCTCAGAGAAAATTTTTCTGCAGTCCTCAGCATATGGTAAGGTGCTGGTTCTCGATGGCATTGTACAACTGACTGAGAAAGATGAATGTGCCTACCAAGAGATGATTACACATCTTCCCTTGTGTTCAATACCATCGCCGAAGAAGGTAACTTACATTGACTTTTTCCTGATTCCGTCTTTATATCTCAAGAAAGGCAAAGGAAGAGGAGAAATTTTATATGAGCTATTTTTGTAGCTAATCCTTTTCATCTTTATTTGCTGAATAATCGACAGATAAAATTCTTCTAATAGTAAATGGCGTATTTAATCATAATTCAGAGATAATGCAAATTTTTGTTTATTCTCTGAGGGCATAGCCAGTCGCTCTGAGTCTCTATGCCTAAATAAATTAGACTGACAATTTTTGGGTATGTTATACATTGTATTAAGTTTGTCAAAATGTTAGTTTAGTAGTGTAAAAATATATTTTGATGCAGGTTCTAGTTGTTGGTGGAGGTGATGGTGGGGTACTGAGAGAAGTTTCTCGACATAGCTCTGTGGAGCTTATTGATATCTGTGAGATAGATCAATTGGTAATTGATGTAAGTAACTTTTTTGCCATACTTTGACTTTCAACAATTTTGTCGGTTCTTTCCAAGTTAGCGAGCTGATTGTTCTAGCATCTAATCTTCTCAGGTGTCTAAGAAATTTTTTCCAGAGTTAGCAGTTGGATTTGAGGATCCCCGGGTTCACCTGCATGTTGGTGATGGTATTCAAATATCCATAGCTCTTGTTTGCTCTTTTGGCTTTGACACTATCCTTAGTGAAGTTTGTTAGTGTGTCTTACTATTTAACTCCTTTGGTATGTGTTCAAGCTGTGGAATTTCTTCGGAGAGCTCCTGAGGGCAAGTATGACGCAATTATTGTTGATTCATCGGACCCTGTGGGTATGTGAATTGTGAACTCTGTTAATGATTCTGTTTTGTTTGTTGAATATGGTTACATATATTATCTATTCTGATTCAGCTTGAGTTCAAAGTAAAGTCTGTGATAAGGAATTCTAGATATATGCAACGATGTACAGCAAATTATGTTTTGTACACTTTTTTAAACAATATTTCTACTGCCTTGACGTTTAACTGGAATTTTTTGACATTTTCTGATGCGATTTGATTTTTTTGATAACTATGCATTAAGTTTTTCAGTTTCTGGGTTTCCTAAATGCTAGTATCTAAGCAAAATATCAAGAAGAAATTTTCTCATCAGATTGTACATCTGTATGCAGGTCCTGCTCAAGAGCTGGTGGAGAAGCCATTTTTTGAGACCATAGCTAGGGCATTACGACCAGGTGGTGTTCTCTGCAACATGGCAGAAAGCATGTGGCTCCACACGCATCTTATAGAAGCCATGATCTCTATCTGTCGTGAAACATTTAAAGGATCAGTCCACTATGCATGGACAAGCGTTCCTACATATCCAAGGTAATTGTTGAAGCAGTCCTGCTGAGGTTCCAAAGAATCATTATTGTATGATTTGTTCAATCGCAGTAATGTTTGTGTAAAGTGGTTTCTTTAGCTTCTTATGGGTATCGATGTGATAAAACATGAGTTGGTGTGTAAATGCTGATATGAATACTGTGGAAATATTTCTCACATATGGGCTGTTTACTTGTAATGCAGTGGAGTGATTGGATTTCTGTTATGCTCAACAGAGGGCCCACCTGTTGATTTTATTCATCCTGTCAACCCTATTGAGAAGTTAGAAGGAGCCACGAAGCATAAAAGAGAACTTCGATTTTACAATTCAGAGGTAAGCACTTTTGGTCTTGCTGGAATTCAAGTAGATTGCATAACTAGTGGGAAGATTAAAAATGAATATTTTATGATTAGCAAAATGTGAGCCATGCTGATTAGAGGCCTTTTTTGGCAGTGATATTGATCTTTGACAAAATAAGTAACCCTTGATCATATTGAGAATCAGCAAAAATCCTGGCAGATGCAACTGCTCCTTGCTTTTAGTTTGTTTGTGGCAGTTTAATTCTTGGCTTGTTTCTCCTGTTTTCTTGCCACTTAACTACTGTCAGTCTAAGAATACGTTGATAACATTTCTGGTGCTAGACAGTATAAATTTTGTGAGAAGGGCTTGGCCCGAAAATATTTTCCTATGGCTAGAATCCCTTTCTTTTTCCTTTTGTCACAAAAGATGTTCAGTTTTTTCTCTATACATGGTATTGATCAGCCATGAGGCGATAAACACAGTTCTCAGCAGGGGACTGCCAGAGAAAATTTAAGGATATAACTCTTAACAAAAATTACTCTACTATGAAATGATTTATTTTTATGCGTGAAATTCCAGATGCACTCAGCTGCATTTGCACTGCCGACATTTCTGAAGCGGGAGGTGCGCTCACTACAAGAGATTCAGAATCCAGTGTGATGAAGTTGTGCTCTCTTGTGGAAGCAGTAACTCTATCATTTAGCAGCATAGCAGCATAGGATTACCCCATATGGGAAAATATGGTTATTGCTGAATATTGAAGTAGAGTGAAGCATGGGAGTCCTAACTTCAAGACTCTAGTTGAATGAGACTTTTATTATACTGTCTATTGATCATTTCTATGCAAATGATATAAACACTCGTTCGTATACGTGTGATCACACTCACGAGTCTGATCATCCATAGGAGTAGACTTCCAGAAAAGTAACTCCACTTTGGAGCTTCTCGGCTGTAAAAATTCGAGCTATTTGTGTGGATTAGATTCAGTTTTTATGCGAGTTTTTTCTCATCTGATGGAGATGAGGTCCGGTTTTTGCCATAGGGATACATGGTTTGATTTCATTGCTTGCAG
Organism: Eucalyptus marginata; assembly: GCA_014182565.1. Taxonomy (NCBI): domain Eukaryota; kingdom Viridiplantae; phylum Streptophyta; class Magnoliopsida; order Myrtales; family Myrtaceae; genus Eucalyptus; species Eucalyptus marginata. Next base: position 23,137,725 of record CM024585.1, on the reverse strand, counting down.
TTCACATTGACAGTGAACTCGAGTCAAAGCTCCATTGATGGTTTATCAGGCCTTTGTTTTGTTGTAATTGTGTTGCCTTGAGATTGAGTGAGTTACGCCATCATGATGTTGTGGCTTACCCCAGGAGACAGTGCACCCTATTTCAACTGTTTTCCCTGAATGATGCTCTTGAAAGCAGCGTTTATAATGTGGTCTTCCTGCGCTATAATTTACGGAGGAACATTAAAATTGCCATCGCAACCCATTTTGAACTGATAGACTAAATTTACAAAGAGGAGCAGCAGGGTTGCAATTACAGACAACCTGAAGAAATTAGAGCACCTACAGAGTCTACACACAGGACTGATGGCACACAACCCTGTGTTATCATGTTTTCAGTGTCTTATCACTCTTTCACTAGCACCATGACCATCCAGTAGGGCACGTCACTGCGGAATGGAAGACGGTGGCATCAAAGTCCAAGGGGTCCCTTCCCAGCACAAGAAACTAACCCTCTTGCCTCTCCGACGTACATTGTGCGTTGCTTCCTTGATGCTTTGGCCATGCTCCTTGTATGGTGTAGGCTGCCAGAATCTCTTTCCGCTTGAGCAAATCCCTTAACTGATCTGCTGTTATTACGAAGGCTTGGACTTCCCAGGCGGCCACAGGTAGTTTCAATGAAGGGGAATGCATGACCTGCTCCAAGAGTTCTTTCCCACAGACAAGTCTCTGAGATGGTTGCCACATGAACCCTAGAGCCCATGATGCTTGTTAACGAAGGACGATATCTTGCCTTGTAATATAAAGGACCCTCTTGTGGACTTGGTCTCCGGCACGAAGGGTATAGCTTCTGTCCGTGAAGTGCACTGGCTTGAGACAGTCACAGAGGCTATCCCCCTTGGAAGATTATTCATTTGGCGCTTGGAAAGTCGGTCAGCGCCTTTATATGCATTGCAGAGGGGGAAATTTTGTATGTGACTGATGTAATGAAATTATGAAATGGTCAAAGCTTGCATAATGCTTCAGCCGCTTTCTTCCAAATATGAAGCAGGAATGCTTTTGACTAGCGCAACATTTCATGGAAACATGGTGTCTTTAGACCAGATGCGAAGTGTCTGACTTAGAGAACTCTCTTCTTTCTAGACCTCCTGGCAGAGATGGGGCTTCATGTCCCTCCTCAAGTCGGGTAGGACATTGTCGAGCAATTTCTCAAGCTTGACACCTCTAGTCTCTTGCCAGTTGATGGCTTGACACCAACTTATTTGCTTCCTCAGATTCTTCGGGATTAAAGGCTACTGTCTTCACCTCTCCAAATCTTGATTTTTCTCCCCCTTTCCTATAATTTCAATGACGTCTTCGTCTGAAGATACGTATGCCTCAACTGGCAGCTGATGCAACACATTTTTCTCGAGGTGAAGCTGAATTATGAAGCAGAAAATATTTAAATGGTCTCAAAATGGGGACAGTCTAAATAACAGGCATAGATATAAGGTGCGGACGCTCATAACCATTTTATCTTTCCCTTTGGTGCTAAGTACCAACCTGCATATTTCCAATAAGCAGCGAGATAAGACCAAGCCCGAGATGGAAATACAAACTGCAAAGCAGGTTCCCCATAAATAAGCACTTGATTTCTGGTTCTGACCGAAAGCACTGCAAAAAGATTTGCCAGTAGCGTGCATTAGTCAGAAGATAACCCCTGAAGCTGAGTCATGAATGAAGCTTATAATTTAGGAACTTAACTCTTCTGAGAGTTTAGCATGGGATAAAACCTATGAAGCTAATCTAAAGAGGCTCTAATGGAGCACATTGGAACTTAGTCTTCTGTGATTTTAGCATGGGATAAAACCCATGAAGCTAATCTAAAGAGGCTCTAATGGAGCACAAACCTCAGGTTTTCCAGGCACCACTAAAAGCAGTAATAGGACTCACTCTCAGATCAGTGGAGTCCTGAATGCCAGATTGAAGGCATCGAGGTACAATGGGGAATCGAAGAGTGTGGCATTCACTGTCTGTGCTTGAGTAGGGGAAAGTACTTCCAGGTATGTCGTATCTCCTGAAGTGCATTACTATACAAAGACGCAACAACACAATCTGCGCAGATTTTGCACGCATGTGTCCAACGCCATGTTGCTTTCAACGGATAACATGTACCAAAGCGTCTCCAAATACCTAGAATACAAGCAAGCCACCACAAAGAAATGTCAAACTAAGAGGTTGACAAGATTCTGATTAAATTTGCATTGCTTGACGAATCGATAACCTCTCCTGTCTCCTTGGGGACATAGGTCTATTACCTGTTTCTCAACATGTTCATTCCTTCCTAAAATGAAAAGGAAGCATCAAGGCAAGTGTATATAACTGCAACACCCCTCATAAGATGCCCATTTCCAATGACATACAAGCCAAGATGTGGCGTATTGCTCTAATATTTACAGAGAACCATCTGGGTAGCAATACTTACTTGACTAGCAAGCATGTAAAGGATGAGATTTAGCGCAGCATGAGCCCATCCATATTTGATAAGAGTACCGGATGTTTTTTCGGCTCTCACATATGAGGGGATGCTTCGAAGAACATGGGAGCAAATTGGAAAAGCACAACTACTTTCAGCGTATCCATTGCTACAAGGATCTCAGGCCTCTTATTATATGGAATGACAACTAAAATCATCACTTGACCATTAAAACAGCATTTCGTCGATACTAGCTGCATGACTTTCATTAGGTCTCTTTTGAATGAGCATTGGATACCGTAATCCTTCAGAATTTTCCAAATCAATGTAGTATCGAGTAGGCAATTGAAAATATCAGCTAAGAATTGAGCTGTTGGGACATTTTTATCTGTGGTGACAGAGGTATGGTATAATTCTTCCACTATATGACAAACGATAAATCATTTAATTGATGACTCCCATAGGCACATGAGAAAGCATGTAAAATTAGTTTACACAAAAACTTAGGGCATTTGCTTTTTTGCTTCTGCAGAAAAATCTGCGAGAAGGCTGATTAGCTGGGCAATTCTATCGGATACAGGTGGTGGGTTTTCAGTACAGAGTGAGAGCAGCAGAAATGCTGTATGAAGAAGATCTACAGCTGAGTGCATGACTTTTGCTATGGTCCTTAGGATTTTGCCCAACTCGAGGCATTTTGAATCGTCTTGGATCACCAATATATGAAAGAGAAAGGATCCATTGAGACTGAGATGGTACAAAATACCAAGATATCTTCCTCTTAACAGAAGCCTCCTTTGGCCTTAACATAATATTCTTCATCCTAATAAGGATTGCGGCGAAGGCCACAGACATGGCCACAATGCCATGGAGAGTCCCTATCGGGTTCTTCTTTTTCTTCTCTTCTTCTTTTTTGCAATCATCGCAGATTCGAGTCCAGTAATATCAGGATGCTCCTCGACATGCTTCTCGAGTATCTGACTCTGAATCCTGAGGGGAAAAAAGACCTTTAAGTATAGTTCCCTCGTTTTACATTTGTTCATCTCCATGATACCGGAAAGATGAGAAATGCCTTTTTGCCGACATGTTCGAGTTTCCTAGAATTGGCCACGGCTTTTTCTTCAGAGTTAGGTTATCAAATATCATAGAGGCATTACGCTTTAGAAGATTAAAGGCTTACAACCATTCAGGTGAAACGTAATCCTTCTTTTCACAAGGTAAACTGATGCACATCAACATCACAAGAATTGGAAACTTCGCGACAAACGATATGCACAACTTGTTATTTCATGATGATTTTTGTGAACAGGAATTCGGGATTTCTCTTATAAGGCCCTATAGTAAGTACTTCTGAAAGAGAATATGTAGGAGAAGGTGGCTTCTTTGTTATAGCATAATGTCGAGTCACGACCGTGATCTGCATGCGGGATTTTTCATCTCCCATCATTATTTTCTTCAAACGTGCAGCGATTCAGCTCCAGAATTATTAGGGCCTGCTTGATAACTATCTCAACAGTGCCAGATTCTGATTTTTTGTTTCCAGAATCAGTTCGGGACGAGAATCGCGTTTGGTAAAGTTTTTGTTCCTAGGAACAAATTTGTTCCCCGAATCAGTTTGGGACGAGAATCAAGAATAAAAAAAAAGTCGATTCTTGTTTCGGGAACAAAATTGAGAATCAAAACTCTTCTTCTTCTCTTTTCTTCTTCTTCATCGACCGCCACCCCGCGACCGCCGCCCGCCGCCCGCCGCCAGTCGCCGGCGACCGGTCCGGTGAGCTCGCCGAAGGTAAGCCTAGCCACCGGCGAGGCTCGCCCAACCCCGTCGGTGGCCAGGCAAGCCTCACCCAGCTGTCGGCGAGGTCGAGCCAATGAAGGCCGGCCTCACCGAGGGCCGGCAACCGGCCTGAAGAAGAATTAAAATAGGAGAAAAAAAAAAAAAAAAGGAAAAAATTATAAAAATTATTTAAAAATTAAAATAAATTGATTTGAAATAGAATCGATGAATACGGTACCAAACGATTCTATTCCAGAATCGAAATTTTGTACGATTACCAAACGCATTCTTTCACTCGGAATCGGTTAGGGAACGAGAATAAAAAATAATTATTTCGATCAAAATTTGTTAGGAACGAATCGTTCCAAACGCGCCCTTAGTGGACCCCTGGATTTTTCTTCTCTAGCCGCAAGTCTATCAGAAACGGATAACCAACTTAATAATTTGGTCGAGTCAAGTCCGAAACACATGAACGCAGAAAGTTCAACTTGCCCCATAAGCAGATAAGCCTTCCTCGTTCAGCTTCAGTTTTTGAATAATGCAGCGCTTGAGCTGACTTCACTATCGAAACCCAGGATGGAACAATTACAAATAATGCAATCGTGGCTTATAGTGGAGATCTTGACATGTGCCTTATCCCAAAGTAAGAAATAGTGGATCATCTCAAGTTGGGCCAGACAGACTACACTCCAAGTGAAGTACATTTTGTTCGCTGAGTGAGACAGTGGAAATTTCCAACTTGCTTTTACCGAGTCACGCCTCTCGAAACTTCAATCGCTAGAGACTTGTTTAACAAGATAAAGCATCGCTGTAGGCCTTTAGTAACGTCAATATTGTCCAGACTTGTTCTACCAGATCAAGTCGACTTCAATTCAAGAGATATTAAGAAAAAATCAAACCTCGTGGGGAGAGAGAGAGAGAGAGAGAGAGAGAGAGAGAGAACATGTTTTTCCTTCACATTTTTTTATCTTTTCCGAGATAATATAACAGCTCGAAGCTAGTTTAACTTCTTCTGCAGAGCAGCATAGAGAATCAATCTTTTTCCAGTTGAATGGGACAAAGTACAAGGTGTCATCACAGCAAGCATCAACTTTACAGAACTATAGTGAAAAACACTCTACTTCCTAGCCTTTTCTTCTTGTTATTTCTGTTTGCTTTGTAGACAAACCGACAAAATCACTTTATGAAGTCTACACTGAAGCATCTCGTGTCCATAACCATCACCAAGCCGTGGAAGGAAAGTGTAAATACGGCTTGAAGACGAGATTACCTCGACGATTTTGGCAAGCACAAGAGCATGCACCTGCTCAGCTGAGTCGATGGTGGACATGCATATCTGGGAACTCTCAAGTCTTCGTCCCCTCAACATCAATTGCTGCATTATTGACCAGAAAATAGCAGAAATTGGTGAATGTGACCTAAACTCCGGATTAGTGGGTACCAAGGTCTTTTTTTCTTATTATTTTTTTCATGTTCCCTCCAGAAGAGGTTGGGGAAAAAAATAATGAAAGAAAGCAATCAATCAGCTTCACAAAACAAAATAGTCTCTGTAAACACTGTTTGATGAATGCTTGCATTCAAGTTAGTTTTCTCATAAGAGGAAAAAAAAGGTGATTTTCAATACTATATAATCAGCAAACAATGGCTGACACAATAATTGAGTTAGCTGGACAAGGTAACATCATCAAGGAGACCAGCTGTGGTCCAACATTTAAGCTGGAGAAATCCAGAGAAAAAATGCAAACTCTCACCTATTTTTTTTTTGGCTGTTAAGTAACGTTGATTACACAGAATTCGGTCTAGTCACCTGTCTTAACTCCATATAACAAAGAACGGCAGCAGTGACCGTATTTAAAATATCAAAATGATATACACAGACCTATTGCAAGCGACGTGACATTGCTCTAATGCAATGGGATTTTCATTTTTATACAACGGCATCACATAAATCACTGAATACTACCGACCAATTATTGCTCTTCAGCAGTAAAGTCGGGCTCTGCCGGCTTCTGAAGTAGCATTGGGGGTATTCTCTCCGGCATCCTCGCCTTCCTCGACCCTTTACTTCGTAAGGCACGTAGGGCATTTGCTGCAAAACGTGATGCATAGATGGTGGCACCTAAACTTGGTGAGCTCCCACCACCATTTGCCAAAGCATCCTGTAACCTGTTCTCCTCCTCCCGAAGAGACTCCTCCAGCTTCTTTCTCATGTAGCGTCTCCACGCTGCTTGTATAAAACAAGCTGCCCATGTCCTCCACTGCTGTGAGTAAAACCTGAAAGTGTGTCGTAGCTGCTTGCTGTGAAGCCGCCGGAATTGAGAGGCAACAAGCTTAAGGTCATCAGAGACCAGGGCAAAAGCTTCCACTTCTACTAAGGCTTGGACGGTTCTGGTCGAGATTGGGAGGTTCGATGAGGAATGTGGGTCAAGTGCCCATGTGAGAAGTTCTTCTCCACAAAAGTCACCAGCTTTGAGATATTCCAAGTTGAAAAATCCTGTCCTCCCACCATTGGTGGTTGTGGTCAATAGCCTGCCCCGCATGATGAAGAGCATCACGTCAACTGGGTCCCCTTCTCGAACAATATAGCTGTCCTCCGTGTAAAGAACTGGCTTAAGACGATCGCACATTGCATCTAACAGTTGATCATCCATTTTCTCAAAAATTGGCACCTTTTTTGAATTGGAGAAAAAAGAGAGGAGAAAATGACAATTAGTGTCTTCACGATCTAGTCAAGCACCAATTATAACAAGAAATACCCATTAGCACTTACTCTTTTCTCCCCCATTCAAAGGATTTATATCTAAACATAAAACATATATTCATCCTGCTATCTTGACAACTTATTACAATTCTCAAATATTAGCACCCATTATGAAACCCTAGCCAAATGACTACGCTAACAATTCAAAAATCAAACAAAAAACATAGAAGAGATGAACAGGCACTATGATAGATGAAAACAAATTCAAAAAAATAAACTCACTCTCATGAGAAGAGCCAAACAGAGATGGCGTTTAATGTCCCTTCTAAGATCTTTGGGTAGATTGCGCAGTAGATTCTCTTCATCAACACCTCTGGTTTCCTGCCATTTGTAGTGTTCATACCTCCTGATCCTTTCTTTCAAATTCTCAGGCAGCAGACGGTGGGCCATCCACTGCTCCGCATCTCTTCTTTTCACTCTCATCTCTTCCAATCTTGTCGTTGTTGATTGCAAATATGTCTGTTTCAAAGAAAAGATCTCACCCATTAGTACAGACTTCAGTCAATGAGCTCATTAGAAATAAGACAACCAACTAATACAAACCAGAACTTTTCCTAGACATTCATTCATAGCCCAGATTAGCTTCAATAAAGACACAACCGACCAATACAAACCAGAACTTTTCCTAGACATTCATAACCCAGAGTAGCTTCACTAAACATTCTAACGGTACAGTCCATATGATACCAGATCAGAATCCACAAACTGAGCGACAGGGAATTGGATGGAGGCGGCGTGATAACCCAGAGTCGAAAGCTTATGAGGAGGACACTCCTTCAGACAAGGAGTAAGATATATTCAATGTGACTATACAGTGGCCCATTTCACACAGAAACACATAACTATAAGTCTTTAAAAAAAGAAAGAAAAGAAAAGAAAAGCGAAACCAACCTGCATATTTCCGATGAGAAGAGAAAACAACACCAAGCCAGAGATGGCAATGAAAACGGCAAAGCAGATTTCCCAGACATATGTACTTGTCTTAAGGTTTTGACCAAGAGAACTGCAAGGAAAAGCATGTAAAGTTCAAATTAATTTACAAAGTAATCAACCGTAGAATCCCATCGATTACTCCGACCGAAAAGAGTTATATGCACGACACCAAAGCCAAGCTCAACCAATCCCCCCAACCTAGCTGAAACGTCCTTCTCTATTGAAATTGTGTTTGAGACAGGCAAAATATATCATCATCCTGAATAAGGATGGCTCAGGAATTAATGCTCTCAACAGCTTTACTAACTATCCATTCTCCTTTATGACTCCTTCGACTAGGAGATAACAACATGTGTACTGCGATAGTGGAACACTCATTGCCACTGTACTGACTCACACAACAACTGGAGCAGCACAAGCTGCCATCAGAAAACTTTAAATCTTTGATTGCTTCATCCATGCAACAAAAAGATTTATAAATCCTTAGTATTACAACACTTGTAACAAGCGTAAAATGCTTAAGACTTTTATGTGTACCTCAGATTCTGCAATCCCCACCAAAAGCAAAAAAAGAACTTCTGTGGAAAATTAGTCGACTGCACAACACCAGCATCAAGGGCATTCAGGAATATCCCAAAATCAAATAGAGTAGTATTTGGTGTCTGTATAGGGCAAGAAGTATTGAGGAATAAATTGACTTTGTGCGGGCTGTCCTCACAATACAGAGAAGAACGGTTGCATCCATTTTGATCACATGCTTGCCGCCAGCATGTGGTCTCTCGTTCTATTGAGAATAAGTACCAAAAGGCACCCATAACCTATAGTAACCAGAGATAAGTGTAAGCTTAACAAGAAATTGCAAGAGAAAAATAATTTCTCTAGAATGGCTTCTTCAATTTAGAAAAACAAAAAGGAAATATAAAGAGTATGAAAGCAACATGTTTCTATGAATGAAAGATAGACGGGAAGATATTGATAGAAAGAAATGAGGCATCTACAAGTTGGCAAAAGAGTAACAGAACTTACATGACTAGCAAGCATATACAGGATAAGATTAAAGGCAGCTCCAGCCCATGCAGTCTCTGTGAGGATGCCCGAACTCCTTGTTACTTCTTTGTACAATGGGTATATGCGAATAACCCTTGGGATGTATTGAAAGAATACTACGAATTTCAATAAGTTCTTCGTATTCAAAGATCTCCAACCCCTCAATCTTGGTATAACAATCCAAATCACGACCTAAATAATACACAAAAATGACAACACCCAGCATAAAATTTGTGTTAGTTAATATAGACACGAAATGATAAGAGATATATTTCCCGAGAAAGGTCATTGAAAATGTTCCATCACCTGTGGAAGAGGAAGGACCGCGAGAATGTCAATTAGAAAGTACGAAACTATGTACTTCTTTGCTATAGCCAATGTATCTTCGACTAAAACACCTCTTCCGAACACTCGAGAATCTGGTGCAATGAAGCCTGTGCTGAATTGAAAGATGATATGCAGGATGTAAAAGATATCTGTGAAGGAACGCAACACAGTGGCTGTAATCTCCATCTTTCTATCATAGGAAAGGCACTTCTGGTCATCATCAATGATAGGAACATAGTAGAACAGAGGGTCCAATGACACAGCGAGAATGCACGAAAGCACAAATATCTTATTCCATTTCTGAAGAAATGGACCTTGTGGATCAAGAACTCTCTTCTCGGATCGCAACACCTTCGCCAGCATGGTAGTGAAAGAACACAATTTCCATGATTTTCTAATATCTTTTATACGTCCAGAACCAAATTCGAAACCTCGCTGAAACTTCTCTGAGGTTGAACTTAGGGCATTCCTAAATTTCCCTGTCCGTAATCCTATATTTCCATCGTACCTCCCTTCATTAGCTTTATCAGAACTAAGGGGCTGAAACCTGAAAAATGCCAAAAACCATATAACAATGGCAGAAGATAATGGTAACATCTTGTCCTATCGAAGCCTAAGCAACATTACATTTGAGCAGTAAAATTCCAAACTTCAATGCTAAAGACTTCCAGAGACACATAATCAGAATAGCTCATCAAATATCCTGGTTCACGTTAAGTGAACTTGCTTCCACGTTCAACACAGTACAGGTCAATTTATCTCATACCTAAGATATAACAAATTCGACAGCTACCACAACCGATAAGAAAGCAAGCAAGCAGAAGGAAAAAGCAGCTTTTGAGAATTCGGATGAGATACCTTACGAATTTCTCCGACTGAAAATCCATTTCTATTTATAGCTACAGCAATACCCCGTCACAAACAAGAAATCCCGAGCAATACACCGTCAAAGTCCGAGATCCTCTCCATGAACTGAACACTGGCTCTAGCTGTGAACACAAGAATTTACCCCGTCAACTAATTATGCTCACGGTGAATCACACTTGCGATAAGGAAAACACAAACGTCGAACTAGTCGCACATCACAATTTCCAGAGACAGAAAACTGAAATCTGGAATAATTTCCCATAATTTACAGCAACTCCAGAGGAGAATCAGTTCCTTTAATAAAAGCAAGGGGTCAAATTCAATTGCTCCCATCATCTATACACAAATTCAGCATCATAATTGCCTCCTACACCGTCGCCTATCTTCACATGAGAATCAGCAACAACGTCCCGTCGCTGATCGAGAACCAAAGCAATCCCCCGAATCAAACGGCGTCCCTCCCCAAATTCCACTCGAGAACACTAAACACCAGAGAAACACGGCAAAACGGCACTTCAGAAAGCCGCCGCCGCCGCCTAAATCGGAAGTTTTAGGAAAAGAAAGTAACCGTTCGCGGAAGAAGACGGTTTCAAGGCTCGAAATGGCGTCCAAAGGAAGGAAGGAAGGAAGGAACGAACGAACGGATTCACGCCGTCGACGGGACTGACCTCAAGCGCCGGAACCAAGAGCCGGACGCGATCGGCGGCGGCGGCGGGCGTCCGGGAAGGAGGGAGCCGAAGGAGAAGGAGGAGGACGGAGGAAGCGAGGGCGAAACTCCGAAGTGACGCTGACTTCGATGGCGATCAGATTATAAGCGCAGAAAGAGAGAGAGAGAGAGAGAGAGAAAGTTCGAGGAAGAAGCGTCTTAGGGCGAGTGTGACCGCTCGCGCTTGACCTGTTCTCTCCTTTCCTTCGATGTTCGTCTCCTTTCGATTTTTGTCCTCCCAAAATATATTACGGAAACGGTAAGAGATAGAGAGAGAGAGAGAGACTGGACGAGTCATGCGGTGATGGAGAAGCAGCACAGTCAAACAAAGGTAAAGCGGAAGTGGGACCCGCCCACCCCACCCCCACCCGTTCGGACACTTCGTTGAAACTCTCCCCCTTTCTTTCTTTTTTTAATATGGTGGAGTGCGGCGACGGTCGTTTACCCGGGGCGGGGTGGGGCGGCTGCGTGGTTTTTTCTACTGCAAATTGCAACTCGAAAGTCATGAAACTAACGAAAGGAATATGACTCCTTCTTCTTCTTCTTTTTCTTCTTTTTGCCTATTCATTCTGGACAAAGGCATTTTCTCTTTTCAGCACGCTTAACGAGTGCATGAAATTTGGTTATTTGATTTTATATTTTATTTTTATCGTATTTTAGATAGTAACCGATTGGGCTGCGTATGGTTATTTGATTTTTTTATTTTATTTTTATGATGGGAGAAGACGGTCGGGGATTTTGCTAGATGAAGCGTGATAATAAAATGGAATGCTTTCATATCCCATCATGTTATGACATCGGATTGGTATAAATCAACTTGAAAATGTTGATGGTAAGAATTTATCTTAATTCATTACTAAAAGAACCAGAAATGTACAAAACGAAGAAAACTTTCATCAATTAATCCAACATTATTGTATGATCTAGATCTTAATTGACAAATAAGCTCATTATAACATTTCAGAACTATAGGTCTGATTATGGACAGAAATATGAACGAGCACAAGCGACATTGACAAAGCAAATCGACCAAGGAATAACAAATCTAATAAGAGAGAAAACACGATCATTCTTCACCTTCATGGTTCCAAAAAGTACAGTGTTTCGACTGTCACGATACTTTTGTGAAACTTCAAAGTGAACCACAGAGCTATGAAGGAGAGGGAGCTTCGACTCTCTCATTGCTTCTTGGACTTTTAACATGAATCAAAGAGTTATAGCGGACTTTCGTTGAGCTTTGACGTGAGAATAGTTTTTTTTTTTTTAATCTTTTGGAAATCTCATCGCCACTTATTCTTGGAGAATTAAAAAAAAATCAAGTTTGAATTTGTTCATTTAAATTAAGTTATTCTAATTCATTTTTATTTATTTAATCATTTATAATTGTCCCTCTCTTTTTTAATTTATTTATATTTTATTCCCTTCCATCATTCCTTAATAAAAAAAATATTAAATAATAAATTACACTAATATATCTAGAATGTAATATATGTTATAAAGTAAAAAAGTAATTCAAATATATATAAATAGACATAAATAGAAACGTAAATTGTTGTTATTGTTTTGTTATTTTGAATTATCTTTTTATATTAGAATTCAACAATTTTTATTTACTTTATTATTTTAACTTTATTAATTTAAGAATTTCTTATTTAAGAAAAAAAGTATTTATCCATCTTTATTCCATCTCCCCATGGGATCTTTTTATCCAAGTTATATCTCTTTTAAATTCGACCTTATCCTAGGGATCAAATATAGGATGACGTCATTTTTATCTTATACTGACTTTTGTCTTATTTATGAAACATAGCATTGATGGTGAATCAATATCCTTACCGGGCAATCCTTTGATTTCTTTATTCATCCTATATTATTCTAGATGTTGAAAAAGAGCAATCTTTTATGTGGCTCCATATCTGCACAAGTAGTCACTTGCAAACTTAAGGTCCGTTTGTTTGAAGGAAAATTGTTTGGAAAATTATTTTTAAACTTTTCATTGTTTAGATGGTAGAAAGCTAATCGATTTATGGAAAACCTTTTCCATGGGTTGAAAATAGCAAGTTTAGATCGGGAGAAGACACTTCCCATTATGGTAAGAAGAAAATCACTTTCCCTAACCATCAAATAGATAAAAAAAAATTAGGCATTTCCCTTAAAAATGGATTTTATGGAAAATATTTTTCTTTATTATAGAATTTTTAGCAAAATAGAGGAAAGTTTTTGGGAGAAGCAAAGTTATTTTCTCTAATATCATTGACTCAAGGTATATTTGCTCAAAATAAATATTGTTTGGTCAACTCATTTAGGGTTTTTTTTTTTTTAAAGTAACTTTGAAGTAAAAAAAGAAGAAGGAAAAAACAAAGGGCATGCATACTGGAGGATGGAGAGGATCGAGCTAGCAAACCTAGGGGAAGTAATTGAAGCCAATGAAGAGAACAAGTCATGTGACACTGAGGTCCCGTGATCTTGAGTGATCTAAAGGAGGCAAGATGGAGGGTTCTAAGAATCTTGGTGGCCCTTGCCTCAGGTCGCGTGAACTCATGTAATCCTCACACGGTGAAGTTGAAGATTGCATGACATAGACATTTTCTAGGTGAAGCCCACAAGCTCTCTAGTGACCATGGTGAGGCAACGCCGAGGGTCGCGCTACCTTGGTGACCCAAATCTCGACAAAGCCAAATTGCAAGATCCCAAATCTCGGGAACGTCCTTGTGTATTTCTTGGTTGCTTGTGTTCTCTATGTTATTGCTCCATTTAGATAATGTGGAAAGAGAGGCCTTCTCATTTACTTCCAAACTGCGATTTCCAATTGTGTTTTAGTTTGAAATTGAATACAACCTATACTATTGATTTGTACTCTCTTCTATGAGGACATGTTCACTTTTTCAAATGTGCTCCCTGCTCACTCAATGAAGATACAAGTAATTGATGACAAAAAAGTCATAAACCTTTTGTTTTTGTGCCGATTTAGTCATAAAATTTTTTTTGGTGTCGATTTAGTCCTAAACCTTTTTATGTTGTGCCAATTCAGGCCAATTTTGGCTGGATTTTGCTGATTGGACGCCAGTCGGCTGATGTTGCCTAATCGGCACTGACGTGAACAACTTTTAATAATATTATAATATTTTTCTTTTTTCTTTTTCTTTTTTTCTTCCCTCTTCTTCCTCCAATCGGTCGCTAGACTTCAGCGACCGGTCAGAGGCGACGAGCAACGAGGTCAAGGTCGACCTCGCTGACCACCTTGCCAATGGCCACGAGGGTGGCCTCGCGCTAGGCGGTGAGGGCAAGCCCCGCCAGCTCGACGCGAGGCCAACTCTCCCCGATCCCAATCTCGCCCTAGAAATTTCCTCTCTCCGCTCGTCGTCGTCGTCGTCTCTAGGGTTTTACGGGAGCTCGAGGGTGTCCTCAGTCGCACAGCTCCGGCCCCGAATTTTCGCCTGGTTTCCCCCATGGCAGTGATCCATCGGGCGAGGCTCAACCCTCACCAGATCTGGCGAGAGCGAGCCTCGCCGCCGGGCCTCAGGACGGCCTCGGGCCGAGCGGGCGAGGCTCGACCTTGCCAGAAAAAAGAAAAAAAAGAAAAAGAGAAAAAAATTCAAAAAAATTAAAATATTATTAAAAGTTATCCACGTCGGCGCCAATCGAGCCACGTCAATCGGTCGACGTCCAATCAGCAAAATCCGACCAAAATTGGCCGGAAAGGAATGAATTGGCACAACGTAAAAAAGTTTATGACTAAATCGGTACCAAAACAAAAAAGGTTTAGGACTAAATCAGCACAAAGATAAAAGATTTAGGACTTTTTTGGCACTTTTCCCTCCAAACTGTAATTTCCAATTGTGTTTTAGTTTGAAATTGAACACAACCTATACTATTGATTTGTACTCTCTTCTATGAGGACATGTTCACTTTTTCAAATGCGCTCCCTGGTCACTCAATGAAGATACAAATAATTGATGACATCAGCAAGTGAACAAAAGGATTCTTTGTCATTGATTTAGTTGATATTTGGAAGGAGGGTTTTTAATCTAATGGGTCTCTCTCTCTCATTGATTTGGTTGATATTTGGAAGGAAGGTTTTTAATCTAATGGGTCTCTCTCTCTCTACTCTCCATTCTAAGCTTCTCTCTTCATTCTTGATTGACGGTTGTTTGCTTTTCGTTTGGGGGATTCTTCCCCTTCTTGTGCATATATTTCCGTTTTGCTTCCTCAGAACTATGGCACCTCACACTCTTTTTTATCTTGTCTTCTTGAGTGTTTGATGTTGTTGGTGTCGGGCCTCCGTCTTTGTTCTTTCTTCGGTTAAATCTATTCAATACTTACCTTTACCAAAAAAAAAAAAAAATCTTCCAAAAGCACCATTGCAGGCCTTATCTTCTTTAGACTATCCATGTGAATGGCTTGGACTTGTGATGTGTTGGCATGGCATTGCCAATATATAGTGTTATCTCCCGGCATTGCAAGGGTACAATTAGATAAGAGTTGAGAAAGAAGAAAAAGAATTCAGTAATATCCTTCAACACAAATCTTGTATAAGGAAATAGGAAAAGGAAACATATAAATCTATCTTATTAGTGGCAATGGAAGATGGAGGTGATGCAACAGCTATAGATCACTCCACTTTGAACACATCAAAGGCGACTGTTTCTAAATGTCCTGGAGAAATTTGTTAAAGACATGGTCAATAAGCAAACAGAGATGATAATTTGACATTCAGGAACACCAGCGACAACTTCAATCTTAAGTCTCTTTTTCCAATCCATTATTTAACCAAACTGATGCATGCTTGATGAATAGAAAGATATATTTAAAAGTTTCCTAGTGCCACACTACTTGAGCATTGTCGTAAGTTGTTCCTCAGTACAACTAAAAGACACAACACCAATTTCGTAGAATGCGAGTAACATGAACAAACAAAGTTAAGAGAAAAAGGACACTTCAAGTCACAAAAGGGGTTGGTTCTCAAGTTCTCTAAGTTCTCTCATCCCCCAGTTAATACGTTGAGAGTGGAGTTAAAAGAGCAATCTTTAATT
This sequence comes from Eucalyptus marginata, assembly GCA_014182565.1. Taxonomy (NCBI): domain Eukaryota; kingdom Viridiplantae; phylum Streptophyta; class Magnoliopsida; order Myrtales; family Myrtaceae; genus Eucalyptus; species Eucalyptus marginata. The sequence continues at coordinate 23,121,846 of CM024585.1, read as the reverse complement.
GTTTTTTGGGGCTAATCAGAATGGTTATAGTCTAGCTGGGCTAAACATATTAACTATTAAATGACTCGGCCAGTAGAGACTATGAAGTTTAACAGTATTAGCATAGAGAAAAAGGTAACTCTAGCCAGTGATGCATACTTTTCTTATTGCTTCCATCCCTAGCGATTAACATTTTGCTCCACACAGAACTCCACAACAACTAGCTCTCGGTGATGGATGGAAGCCTCAAATCTTGGTTCTTGACCAAATCATCTGAACAAAAAGCAGGTCAACCAAAAGCCGATGACTTTAATTTTCATTTGAAGTAAGACAAGAATGTTGATATAAAGAGTATGGCCCAATGGTAACTTAAGAGACTGAACACACCATTTCAAAGTCTAATGAATACAAATCATTCAATGTTCTGGAGTTTGATGATCCTCTCAAAATTAAAGGAAGCTATGTCAATGATTTCAGATCGAACATATGTAGATCGTTTAGCTTTCTCCTTTAAGCATCTTCACTTCCATTGAAGATTAAAAGAGACTTTGCCCTAACGATAGAATGACCGCCACGAGAAACCCATAGTGCAAATTGACTATATGAAAAAAGAAAAAGAAAAAAAAAGTAGCATCATGGGACTTCAATACTACAACTAGAGATTTAATCATACTCTAATATTTTGTGTCAATCTTTTTAAATATATGAATCATTATCCATCAATCCGAAAGACGTGCCTAGTCTTGACACCTAAATTTTAACTATCATCTTTAGTCATTGATCACATAAAATATTAGGGGTTAGTCCATCTTCTAAACAAAAATGTCATTAGTTTAACTTTTGCATCACATGTGAATTGCACGGCTCGAGCACCATGGTACCACATACCATCATATGTGTGATTGAAGGAATTTGTTAAAGAGATAATTAGCATGGCAAGTAAAAAAATTGCACTTAATCCCTGTTGATAAATTCGATCTAATTCAAGTCTATTAATTGATCTCCAAGAGATAGATTCGGGTTGATAATTTCGGAATCAAATAGAAGTAGGAAAATTTGGAGAGTGAAGGCTTTTAGAGATAAGAAATATCAACATTTAAGTCATCTTTTGAACTTTGAAGAAGAAAATTTTTACTTCTACAAGTCTTTATCAACTAACGAACATGGCCCTCTCAATTTGCTTCTTCTTGTATCTCTTGTAAACTAGAGAGAGAGAGAGAGAGAGGAATTCTTTTCTCTTTCTTGAACTGGGCTTTTGTTTGTGAAGAGCTCCTTTTATGGGGCCCTTCTCTTAAAAAGAGTTCTTGAGCCAACGATCGAGCTGGCCCAATCACACCTAACTGAAAATCGAATTAGGAAGTTGGGCTCGGTTTTCAAGACATGAGGCCTGATTTGCAGTTAGTTGATTCTTCACCTGCAGGATCCAATATGGATCTTGACAACGACTCGGGAATAGCAATAGAAGATCTCAATAGCTATTCCTATCAATAGAGGCCTAAGGGAGGCCGAATAAAGGGGTCTAGTACGAGGTCCGTCCTCTCTCTCGCATGTTGTCAAGAGAAGAAGAATATCTTTTACACAAAAAGACAAAAAAAGGAGGGGAGAGAAGCTTTTTTCTTAGGTGTGCGTTGCTGCCAAGGGGGTCTTCACCCGAATTGTCGCCGCTCACTTGCAATCCACTGCCCGCCATTGTTGTTTTGATGTCGATCGCCGCTGCTGTTGCCCCGAGTGTCGCTGTCCTTGCTTGCCTTTGCCGACATGACCCAATGCTACAAGTCGCAGTCCCGATCTCCAAGATCTTGAGCGGCAGAGGTTATTTTCGTGATATCCTAAGCTCGTCATCATCTCGATTCTTTTTATCTTATTATCATGCACATACGAAAACGTGATTAAATAACTTCTCAAACAAACAACAATTGGAAGATTGGGACATACATCACATAGAACACACTAGTTTATATTATAATAATATTTTTATAAGCCCTCTCTCTACGGGCCCTCTTTCCCCTTTACACCATACTACAAGTTTCCATATAGGCTAGGGGAAATTTCTATCTCATTTAGTGTGATTGCAGCTCTCAAAACGGACCTGAGACTTCTATGCCTACATGATTGAAAGATGAGGGAGTGTCTAGTTCTCTACTAGGAAATCATCTCATCATCAATGCCTAGCAAGTACAACATTCGCAAATAGTGTTGATGATAGATCAATAGCAAATTTATTGCTATCATCGACTACATGTAGATGTCAATTACAACATGCTTCAATGTATACTTACCTTTGGCTTATCAATAAACATATCAACATATCATACTTATGCATAACCGACATTCATGCAAATTCATTTATCATTGTCTTGGCTTGATTAGGCCCTCCTAGCTCGATCGGGGTTCCCAACTTCTTGTTGGGCTTCCTAGCTCAACCAAGACATTCTTGCTCAATCGAGACATCCTAGTGCTAGCTCATCAAGGCATCCGAACTCAACACAAGTATCCTGGCTCAACCAAAGCATCTCGGGCTAGTTTATCCGAGATATCCAAGCTCAAACCTAGGCATCCTGGCTCAACCAGGGCATCTCGTTCAATAAACAAGGCATCACTGCCAACGCTATGTGGTGATGGAAGTTTTTTCCTCTTTAAGTGCACACATATATGCATCATATAAGCTGGTTTTTATCTTTTCTCTTAGTCAACACATATATGGCTCAAAGGCGTGCTCATCCATTCGTGTGTGCCATGAGTTCTCGCACTATACTAATAAACATGTTGAGAACAAATCTTGATTTGTGACTTGAATTGATCACTTAGCGTCAACCCCCGTATCGGACAAGGCTTGAAAACGGCACGCCTCAATGCCAATGCCAGTTCAAGACCTTGAAGCTTGGGTTAACCTCTCTTTAGTGAAGATCCTAAGCTCAACGGACCTTGGCCTCAACCCGGCATGAAGGATCATGGCTTGATTCAATCACCAAATACAAAGTCCTCACACCGATTGAGATTTAGAATTGGCACGCTTTCATACCTCACCAAGACCTCATGGCCTTAGGCGATCCTCGTGCCGATCAAGAATTAGAACTGGCACCCCTCAATGCCGTTTGAAGACCTTGCAACCTTGGACGATCCTCGCATTGAACGAGACTTGGAATCAGCACGCTTTAATGTCGATCCAAGGCCTTGTGTCCATGGATGACCTTGCCTCATGGCCTTAGGCAACCTTGCCTCGTGTTGAACTCAACTAGAATGAGCCTCGGCTTCATTCCAGGCGTGAACGATTCAAGTACATGTTCAAACACAATTATGAGTAAAATCATACAAAAGATCCAAGATCCAAGATCCTACCCACGGCTTAACAAGTGAGTACCTAACTAGACTCGACAATGGAGACTACCACCTAGAGAAGAAATAGGGATCTTATTTACGTGTATAAACCTCAAGAATCCTAGAGAGAGCGGCTTGATGAGGGGCGGCTAAAAAGGTCAATAGAAAGGAAAGAAATGAGAGAATGGTGTGTGAATGGAAAAAAGGTTCTAATGTTTGAAATGAATGAGGGGCTCATCCTATTTATAAATGCCAACCTCATCGTTACTTATCCAAATGTTTCAATTACTTTTCTTAGGGTGGTATGGCTATAAAGTCGAGGTGGCAAGTCTAGTTTTCGTGATGGCATGCCTAGGGTCCTAGGACAACACTTGCTATTTTCTTATTGGACCACATATTCAATGCCATCATGACTTAGCCTACTTGTTTTCCAATGAGAATTTTATGGTAATGATGACCATATCTTCCATGGACATCTAAGCCAATGACTCACCATTTTATGCCTAGATTTGTTTATCATGAGGTTTGAATATTTAGCACATGCCTAAATTAAAGAATTTGCTTTTTAAGTTTTGGCATTTTAGAATATTTCACAAGTTCTCTTCTAATCGATTCACTTAAGCCTTTGAGTCTTTTACTTCTTCCTAAGGTAAATCTTTGGTAATCATTACCAAATCTAGGAATGCCTACCTAAGGTGATGACTCATCTCCTTCATGAAAGACCTTGGGTATTTTAGAATGTTCTATTTCCAAAGAATATGGCAAACATGGGAAATAGACTATTGGAAGTGCAATCGAAACCAAGCAAGGGCTTCTTTTTGTACATTCTCTAAAGACTATTCTGACACACCCAAGGTTCGTGGCAAAGCCACTTGTGGTGTGGTTATTGTAGGTAAAGTTTGTCTTCTTGGCTAGATCAATGGCCCAGGGCATGAGCTTAATGACTGTCCCTTAGATCGACTCTGGCCGAGCAAATCGGTTCTAGATCAGCCTTAGGCCTTATCCAAGTCAACTCCTGATTGTCATGTGGCTGTTCGAGATCAGTTAGATCCGCACCCGACACACGATCATACCAAGTCGAATCATGGTCGTCCACAATTAGTACATGACCGAGCGGAATCACCCGTGATCAAAACGTGACTGTTTGGAACCAATCCATGATCGTCGATTGAGCCATGGTGGATGTGACCATTCCTCGATTAACACTTATGGTCGGGCGGTCATCCATCGATCAAACTATTCAGGTCCGTTAACATGGTTATTAGATTGATCCATGACTGTTCCCTTGATCGATCCATGATTGGTACATGGCTGATTCTTGGACCGATCCACGACCTGTCCTTGCCATTGGCATATCAGATTCATAAGCATTTCTTGTAGGTCGAAAACCAGGATGTTACACTGACTACTTGACATCGCAGCAACTAGCCCGTGCTCGTGCCTATGGACTCACTCTCAATACCGTTATTTCATGCAAACTCGAAACTGTCACATCTCGAAAGAGAAAAAACTTAATCACAATCCATTCGGTTGACAACACAATAGGTAATCAGAGTTTTGTGTTGACAAACGATGATGAAGTGAACGAGCCACATACTCGGAAACGAGTCACTTGCTCCTCGAAGAATCCAATGGAGAGCGGCTCCGAGTCTAGAAGCAAGCACTAGAAGCCGAAGATGAGGACGGAGATAGAGGTGAACTTGAGGCTAATCAGGATGACGAGCCACATCCTCAGAAGCAAGTCACTCGCTCCATGAAGAATCTCGTCGAGTCCAGGAGCAAGCACTGGAAGCCAGTGAAGCTTGTGGACGAAGACGAGGATGAGGACAGAGATGGAGATGAACTTGAGGCTAATTAGGAGGACGAGTCACATTCTTGGACTCGCTCCTCAAAGAATCTTGTGGAGAGTAGGGCCGAGTCCAGGAGCAAGCGCCAGAAGCCGACGAAGCTCGTGGATGAAGACAAGAATGAGGATGGAGACAGAGGTGAACCTGAGGCTGATCAGGAGGGTGGGCGAGAGGGGAAGAGTACGAAGAATGTGAAGAGGAAGGAGGAGGAAGGGGACTTAGAGAAGGAGTCCACTAACGAGGCAAAGTCGATCGGTGAGCTGGTTAGGTTTTTTGGCAAGGGGAGGGGGCGGAGGAGCCATTACGAGGCGTTTGAATACGATGGAAATCAATATGATCTCGTAAGTATTTTGCTTTTTATTAGTTTTCCCTCGACGATTCTACATTGGATAGGGTCGTTCATTCCCTCTTTCTAGTTTTGATCTTCTTGTTTTTCGTTTCATGTCGTTCATGATTTTTGTGTTGGTCTATTGAGAATTGGCTTTTCGTAACATCAAATTTTACCTTCTTTGTTTTGATGGAAAAGACAACTTCACTATAGTTTCTTAATGTTTATTTCATCGACAAATTGCATTTCTTTGGTCTATATAATCATTTAGGCTATGTAATTCACTGAAAGATATACATCTTGTCTTTATTAATTTAGTAAAAAATGTTATTCTTGTGTTTTTTTTTTCGCTCCACAACACTTGTTGGCATTTGTTTGCCTATTAATCAATCTTTTTTGATGTTGTAATGTGGATGAACGTATGCACAACCTCCCCTAAGAAAATTTTCCCATTGAATTAGCAATTAACTTCCCTTTATTGACAAGTTGCGTTCCTTTGGTCTATATGATCATTTAGGCTCCGTAATTCAATAAAAGATATACGTCTTGCTTCCGTTAATTTAGTAAAATATTATTCTTGTGCTTCTTTTTTTTTAACCCTAGAATACTTGTTGGCATTCTCACTTTAGAACACTTGTTGGCCTTCGTTTGCCTGTTTGTTCAGTCTTGTTTGATGTTGTAATGTGGACAAATGTATGCACGGCTTGTGGACGAAGATGAGGATGAGGATAGAGATGGAGGTGAACTTGAGGCTGATCTGGAGGACGAGCCACATCCTTGGAAGTGAGTCTCTCGCTCCTTGAAAAATCCTATGTAAAGCAGGGCCAGTTGATAAAACTCATGGAAGGAGACAAGGTTGAGGTTGGAGACCAAGGGTGAACCTGAGGGTGATCAGGAGGGTGGGTGAGAGGAGAAGAGTGCGAAGAATGCAAAAAGGAAGGAGGAGGAAGAGAACTTAGAGGAGGAGTTCGCTGACAAGGCGAAGTCGATCAGCGAGCCGGTTGGGTTTTCCGGCGAGGGGAGGGGGCAGAGGAGCTATTACAGGGCGTTCGAATACGATGGAAATCAATATGATCTCGTGAGTATTTTACTTTTTATCAGTTTTCCCTTGGTAATTCCATATTGGAAGGGGTCATTCATTCCCTCTTTCTTGTCTTGATATTCTTGCTTTTCGTTTTAGGCTATTCACGATTTTTGTGTTGGTCTATTGAGAGTTGGCTTTTCGGGACATCAAATTTTACCTTATTTTTTCTTTGTTTTGGTGGAAAAGACAACTTTACTATGGTTTCTTGATGTCTTCTTCATCGATAAATTGCATTCATTTGGTCTATATGATCATTTAGGCTTCGTAATTCATTGAAAGATATACTTCTTGCCATTGTTAGTTTAGTAAAAATATTATTCCCGTGCTTTTTTTCTCTCCAAAACACTTGTTGGCATTTGTTTGCCTATTTGTTCAATATTTTTTTCCATTGTAATGTGGACGAACTTATGCACGGCCTCTCCCAAGAAAATTTTCCCATTGAATTGGCAACTAACTCTCATTCATTGACAAATTGCGTTCCTTTGGTCTACATGATCATTTAGGCTCTGTAATTCAATGAAAGATATACATCTTTGCTTCCGTTAATTTAGTAAAATATTATTGGTGAGTTTTTTTTTTTTCACTCTAGAACACTTGTTGGCCTTCGTTTGCCTATTTGTTTAGTCTTGTTTGATGTTGTAACGTGGACAAATGTATGCACGACTTGTGGACAAAGATGAGGATGAGGATGGAGATGGGAGGTGAGCCTGAGGCTAATCAGGAGAATGAGCCACATCCTTGGAAGCGAGTTACTTGCTCCTCGAGGAATCCTATGGAGAGCAGGGTCGAGTCCATGAGCAAGTGCTGGAAGTTGATGAAGCTCATGGACGAAGACAAGGATGAGGATGAAGACGGAGGTGAACCTGATTCCTGAAGCTGATCAAGAATGTGGGCAAGAGGAGAAGAGTGCGAAGAATGTGAAGGGAGAGGAGAAGGAAGAGGACTCAGAGGAGGAGTTCGCTGACAAGGCGAAGCTGATCGGCGAGTAGTTAGGTTTTTCGGCAAGGGGAGGGGACAGAGGAGCCATTACGAGGTGTTCGAATACGATGGAAATCAATACGATTTCATGAGTATTTTGCTTTTTATCAACTTTCCCTTGATGATTCTACATTGAATGGAGTCATTCATTCCCTCTTTCTTGTCTTGTTCTTCTTGTTTTTCGTTTCGGGTTGTTAATGATTTTTGTGTTGGTCCCAAATTTTACCTTCTTTTTCTTTGTTATGGTGGAAAAGACATTCACTACGGTTTTTCGATGTCTCCTTCATCGACAAATTGTGTTCCTTTGGTCTATGTGATCATTTAGGCTCTGTAATTCATTGAGAGATATACATTTTGCCTTTGTTGATTTAGTAAAAATATTATTCTCATACTTTTTTTTTTTTGCTCCAGAACACTCGTTGGCAGTTATTTGCTTGTTTGATCAATCTTTATTGACATTGTAAAGTGGATGAATGTATGCACGACCTCCTCCAAATAAATTTTCCCACTAAATTGACAATTAACTCCCCTTTATCACAAATTGCGTTGATTCGATCTATATGATCATTTAGGCTTAGTACTTCAATGAAAGATATATGTCGTGCTTCCATTAATATAGCAAAATATTATTCTCATGCTTTCTTTTTTTTCTTTTTTTCACTCTAGAACACTTGTCGACCTTCGTTTGCCTATTCGTTTAGTCTTGTTCAGTCTTCTTGTCTTGTTTTTCATTTCAAGTTGTTCACGATTTTAGTGTTGGTCTATTGAGAGTTGGTCTATTGAGAGTTGGCTTTTCTAGACATCAAATTTTACCTTCTGTTTTATTTGTTTTAGTGGAAAAGACAACTTCACTATGGTTTCTTGATGTCTCCTTCGTCGACAAATTGCGTTATTTTGGTCTATTGATCATTTAGGCTTCATAATTCACTGAAAGATATACATCTTGCCTTTGTTAATTTAGTGAAAATATTATTCTCGTGCTTTTTTTTTTTTTTTTGGCTCCAAAACACTTGTTGGCATTTGTTTGCCTGTTTGTTCAATCTTTGTTGACGTAATAATGTGGACGAACGTATGCACGGCCTCCCCCAAGAAAATTTTCCCACCGAATTGGCAATTAACACCCCTTTATCGACAAATTGCGTTCCTTTGATCTACATGATCATTTAGGCTCCATAATTCAATGAAAGACATACGTCTTGCTTCCATTAATTTAGTAAAATATTATTCTTGGCCTATAGGTTTCCACCGGTCTGGTTTTCAGGTTCCAAGTTCTATCTTTGAATCATATTCATCCCTAGAAATTATTATCATTTTCCTTAAAAAATGACTAGAAAACATTTTTTTAGAAATGTCACATTTTTTTTGAATCATTTAGGAACTAATTTAGCTCCATCCGACTTCAAATTAACAAAACCAGGCCCCATATATCAAGAACCAAAGATGGACAATTGAAAAGTGGATAAACCAGCGATCTTGATGATAGTGACAACATAGACAAGATTGAAGTTAGGGTTCTGGGAGCCATTGACCGGCGAGGATCGCACCCTCGAAGAGGCTAGGCGAGGTGACATTCAGGGTCGCGCGACTTTGGCAACCCAGACTTGCGATTGTTGACCTAGACATACAAATCTAGACCGTTAAGTGCGATCGTTAGACAGTCAACTAGGTCTGAAACGTCTGGTCCAGCGAGGAAGAAGAAGAACGGTAATTTTAAGGGCGCGAAATTGAAATATGGAAATATAAGTGAGGGTAAAATTGAAAAGAAAAGATAACTCTCATTAATTTCGGAAAAGCGACACTCCGAAACTGTCAAATGCCCGAGTCGGACTCGCGTCGAGCTCGGGACCTTTGAAAAATGCTCGATCCGGTTCAAAGGCCTTCGCTATCTTGTCGCCAGAACACCTCAGCATTTCGTCAAAAGTCCGGGCCGGGGGCGGGCCCGGCGACAGCTACTGGTGACGTGGCGGTGACATCGGAAGGGGGCGAATCCCGTAGGCTCGACCGCATCCTACCGGATCTCCAAGTGGATGCATGAAGTGTGCCACGTTGCCTTCTCCCCTTCGGTGTGCCAAGCTACAAAAGGCCAGCACACCCTCTCTCTCTCCTCTCTCTACTCTTCCTCCTCTCTCTCTCTCTCTCTCTCTCTCCACCGTTTTTGCAATCTCACTCCTCCTCTCCCTCTCTAAGTTTTTTTACCTGTGTTTGTTGTCCGCTTTATATTCCTCCATCTTTCAATCCCTCTCTCTTTCTCTCTCTCTCTCTAGGGTTTCGGATTCTCTTGGTTTCTGCAGAGATAGGGAGAGGGAGAGGGAGAGAGAGAGAGAGAGAGAAGTCGCCTGTAGCTCTTCTTTGGTATATGCACGGTCGGATTCGGATCCATCCGCCCCGCCCCGTCGCCCGAACCGGATCGCCTCCACCGCCGCCATCATCCGATCGGCCGGATCTCCCGCCGTTTCCATCCCGGGGAGCCGGAGCTCGGCGGTTCCTCGCGCGAGATCTGCCGTAATGTGAGCGTCCGCCCCTGGCTTCGTTCGTAATTTTGGCTCAGATTCAGCTCGACAGTTCATATGATCCTGGTCTCTTTTATCCGTCCTCCGCTTAATGATTGAAGTGAGGCGTCCTTTCGGAAACGCGATCGAGCAGCTCGAGATCGAGCTGCGCGGTTTGAATTGTTACTCTCTGCGCGTCTCGTGTTGTTAAGATTAGCATTTTTCCGAGGTGTAAATCTATCTTTGAACCTTGTGATTGTGTATCGCCTTTTGGTGGCGCGGATGATTCTATTTGTCAGGTCGATTAGTATATGGATGATCTGTTAGGATCGGTTGTGCTCTGGATAATTCTTGAAAAGATAGACTAATTGCCTTTGCGATTGTTTTTTTTTTGTCAGTTGGGTTGGTTTCATACGGGAAGTATCCATTGGAAGGCCTGGGTTGGGTGATTTAGATGGTATGCAGCAGCTGCATAAGGAGTGTGATTGTTCAAGCTGGGCACATAGGGATATTCACCCGTGGAAGGCTTCCATCGCGCAGCTTCGCGAGAGCTTTGCATTCTGGATTAGCTCTGAATCGTCCGTGGTACTGCAAAGTTAGAACGAGCAGCAAGATGATGGTTGACACGGGAGCGATGGAGAATCGAGAACCAGTTGTTGATATGATGGTGGAGAAAGAGGACGATGGTGGAATTGCTAGCGGAGGATGGAAGAGGTTCTTTTTCACCAATAGCTACTCTAACGTGGTTTTTTCTTGTTCTAGCTAATTTGGGTGGTCTCTTTGTTGTCTTCATTTTTTTCTTGCGGTGGGGGTTTGATTTCAGAGAGAGCTCACATTTGGATGTTTGTTTAGTTTCATCTGAGTCTAGTCTCTCGTGTGCTGTTTGTCACCTATTGAGCGAACAATCTGAAGTCCATTTCTACATTTTCAGAAAAACAACCCTTTCTTTGTAATTACTATGATGCAGTTGGAGCTTATCTATGGAAAAGAATCTATTCAGCCAGTGCTTTGGATGCGGATATTGAATTAGCCCTTCCTGCTATATTTTCTGCTACTCCGTTTGCCTCCTTCATCTATTGCTAAATCAGAACTTTTTTGTCAAACACCCACATCTTCTTTTTTATTAGTTTCTCTTTCATGGAGTTTGGCAAGAAATGATTACCATAGGCTCATGATTGCATGCTTTTGGCTAGTTTGACTTGATGTTTATTGTTCTAAGGTAAAACCCATTGTTTAGTAATCAATTCTCCTTTTCTTTTCCTTTTTGCAGTGAAGACGGAAAACTGAGCTGTGGATACTCCAGTTTCCGTGGAAAGAGAGTTACCATGGAGGACTTTTATGATATTAAAACTTCGAAGATTGATGGAGAAACAATCTGCATGTTTGGAATATTCGATGGTTGGATTCTCTCTTGTACACTTACACATGAAAAGATAGAAGAGTTTCATGTCCTGTTGTCCATAATTCTGTCAAGTGAAGATAAGGTTGCTAACTTCTTAGGAAAAAAAATATGGGTGTCTCGGAGTCACAGTTCCGCTCTGTTAAAAGCTTTTGAAATCGAAATTGGTGTCTCATCTTTTTTCTTTTTTTTCTTTCAATTCATGCCATTTTGTGGGGTGGAGGTATGAGGGTGAATGGTATAGGCACACATTTAACTGTTTATCATGGATAAGGTTTGACATTTAGTCACGCATGCATGTGGACAAGTGAAATGACCATGTGAGCTTGAAGTTAAGTGGCATCAGACTGAATGAGGACAATCAAGTCTTTAGTGTGAAGCTGTTAAACCTCCAGACATTCTAATTGAAGCTAGTTTTTTTTTTTTGGTTGAAATTGAAGCTAGTTAATTGAGTATAATAAGATGGGAAGCTATTGCCAAATCCTGATCAAACTATGAAGCTCAATGGCTGATCTTGTTAAATAATAGAATTAGCTTCATATTGGAATAACTGATGATATGGATTGGTGCAGATCAGGCTTTTTGTCTCCAGGAATTTGAAATGACCTATTCATTGATGTTTGTGTTTACCTTACTAGGAAAGTTTATCATTGATAAGTTGCTAGTTCTTAAATTTCTAGGAGTGGAGGTAGGTGACATTGTCAGAGTGTGGGGGACTGATTAGGTTTGTTTTTGTTGGTTACGCTCCTTACTCATTCTGATTGTTGTCATGTAAATCTGTCAATAACCATATATGTCTAGCCAAAAGGGTGGCATTATGGTCTTGTAATTCTGTAAATCGTTTCCTAGGACTTTGCCCCAGAATTGATAATGTGTTGTTGGGAAGAGAAACTTAGCTAGGTGAGAGTACTGTAAGATCGAAGACAAGGTGCTTCTATCAGCAAAATAGTGTGATGTTATTAATAATAGATTTAAAGGCTGTTAATACCACTTCATACTTGTATGACAGAGTATTTAAAGCGTCTCTTGGCATTAATATATCTTACAGGTCATGGTGGTTCTCGTGCTGCTGAGTATCTGAAGGAGCATCTGTTTGACAATCTTTTGAAGCATCCACAATTTATGACAGATACAAAATTAGCAATAAGTGCGTTCCTTTCCTTTGTATAATTACTTGATGCCAATAGTTACTTTTGAGACGTGATTCATGACTGTGCAGTATGTTGTTTACTGCAAACATCACATTGAAAATCACTTGATATCTTTAATAATTCAGCTTTTGCCTAAGATCGGTTGGTGTAATTCCACAACATCTCTTGGAATTTAATGCAGGTGAAACATATCAGCAGACTGATGTGGAGTTTTTAGAATCTGAAAGAGATACTTTTCGGGATGATGGTTCCACTGCCTCGACAGCAGTGCTGGTGGGTAGCCATCTGTATGTGGCGAACGTGGGAGACTCTCGGACTGTAATATCAAAAGCTGGCAAAGGTACCATTCATGTGAGGCGTCTGTGCCAACTCTACTGATGTTGAAAATTTTCCTGTGCCTTTTGGCATGCATTATATCTGTGACCTTAGATTTAGTACCTTTAATCCGTATTGTTAATGAAAGTTTTTATTATCACTGGGTGCTAAATCTAATCACCTTGAGAAATCCATTGCCACCCTGTGGTAACTGGATACTTTTGCTTTGGCAGAGTATAATCCTATCTAGCTAATATGTACTATTTGCAGTTATATCCACATGTTAAAGAACCATTTAGCTCTTTGCAGCTGTGGATTTAGTGCATTAAATATTCTTTTTCTTTGGACAGCTATTCCTCTTTCTGAAGATCATAAACCAAATAGAAGTGATGAAAGGAAGAGAATTGAAAATGCCGGAGGTGTTGTTATGTGGGCAGGTATGCTTCTATTCTATCTTCTTCATGTGAGAGCTGAAATTCTGGGAGATGCATGTTGTGTTGAAGTTTGAGTCTTGATGCCCTTGTTTCTGAAAATGATTTGACACTCTCTCCAGAAACCCCAAGTTAGACTGTTTTTTGAGGCAATGAGACTTGAAATGCAATTCTTCCTTTAGAAGTTTAGAACACTGATATGGAAATGTGGACACTATTCCTACCTTCAGAGCTGACAATTTGTTGATAACCCTTTGCTATTTTTTTTTATTAAAATGGACTCATTGTGGTTGGATTCAAATGTTTGAAACTTTCATTGCTTCTGGGCTAACGTCACGGGGGCAGCTTGAGAAGAATAGGCTTTCTTAAATTGATATGATGGAGAGATGCTTTTATGTGCACCGTCACCCCCTTGTTTTTGTACCATTACCTCTCTGACTTCATTTGTCAGGATAGCATGTCTTATAGTATTCATTTTTTGCCACTACTTTCTTGTGATTGACTGCTGTCTTTGCAAAAGGCTGACACCGTCCTCATGTGTCCTGCAATATGCATCAGCTAGTGGAGTTAAATTGTTTATTTGGATAATATCTTTCATTTGTTGGCGCTGTACTGTTACTTTGATTAAAAATTGTAGCGACAAGTTGTCAAGATGTTTGCATATCTCATCAGGCACCTGGCGGGTAGGAGGTGTTTTAGCTATGTCTCGTGCATTTGGAAATCGGATGTTGAAGCAATTTGTTGTTGCAGAACCTGAGATTCAGGTAAGCATTGATTGGCATCTGGTCATCTTATTATGACCAAAAAAAGGGTTTTGAGTGTGTGATATAAGCCAGAAGCATAAGTCTTATTCTCTTATCCATGTAGAGTAGAATATTTCGGGTCATCTTAAATTTGTTGATTCGCTAGGTATTCCTTTTCCTTTCTTTTTTTTTTTTCCTTTTTTCAAGAAAAAAAAATGTTCTGCCTGTTTGACTGTCATCCGTGCGTCCTTTGTCTGCTTGACTGTCTGTCAATTGTTCAGGAAGTCCATGCCTTGTTTTAGAGTTGTAGCAATAATAGCAAATGTTCTGCCCATGAGGGTTCCAAAGCTTCTGCCGTATGAAGGCGGATTTAGCCGCAAAAACAGAGATCATAATGGCTATGGTAGAATTGCCGGCATTACATGATGTAGAGCCAGGTTGATTTATCAAGGTTAGCATGCTTAAGTTATGATTATGCTGTTTCAGGATCAAGAGATAGATGAGGAATTTGAATTGCTTGTGCTAGCAAGCGATGGACTGTGGGATGTGGTCCCTAATGAGGTAAAGATACTCCCTACATATGTCATTTGGATGCATTGTCCCCTTTCTTTGCAAATACTAGGCGTAACCAAATGGGTGAAATTATCTCACAACAATATATCTTAAGGTCCTCATAACGTTGTCTTACCTTTTAATTTACTTGTAAGCAGACTAGTGTGGCTACAATTACTGAGTAGTCAATTTTCAACTATTGACTTCAAGAAACCATCAGGACTGAGCATAATATCCAGAATCAGCATCGACTTGCTTCAATCACAACGAGTCTACAATGCTTCCGAATTTTACCTTGAATCATATTCGATTTTCAAAATAAGAAGCCGAATCTTCCTGGCTCATCATTTGTTTTGTTGGTGCTCAATTCGCAGGATGCTGTTTCACTTGCACGAGGAGAAGAAGAGCCAGAAGCAGCAGCCAGGAAATTGACAGAGGCTGCTTTTACTCGGGGAAGTGCAGATAACATCACGTGTGTCGTGGTAAAGTTCAATCATGACCAAATTGGATCGACCGTTGTGGAGGATCAGCGCCAAAACTCTGATTAGGGAGTCTCAAGTCGACGATGCATGTGTGGATTTTGTATAAGATGTAAGTAATTTAACGTCGTGATCTGCGCATGCATGCGGAGCTGATTGTGCTCGACAAGGAGGCAGCGATTTGTTCATTCATTGTTTGTGTTCCTTGTTCCCCTCGTAATGCCGGAAGCCCTGGGACTCATTGCTCGTTCATTGAGCATTGTTATCTTTGAAAGCTGTGGTTCAGTAGTGAGTATTGCGTTTTTTTCTGATTATACATAGAATTTTGCAGTATGGGTCCTAATCGAAACGCTTTCCTTTCCTGAAATGAGTCTTGCTGGTGTTTCTGAAACCGACTTTTTATGAAGTGGGAGAGATCATGGCCGTGCACCTATTTTATTGTTTTACTTAGATTCCGTTTGTAATTTTTTTTTAAAAATGATTTCTTGTATTGTTTGAAAGTGTTTTAATTATTGATAATAATATATGTAATATTTTTTGGACGACAGAAAATATTTTTAATGAATTTTTTTAAAAATTATTCATTTTCAATGAAATTAAAGCTTCATTGATTTGTTTCAGGAATGCTCTATTTGTTTGGTTTGTTCGGGCAGATGGGCACAAGGTGGTTCGAGTCACGAGGAGGATCAATTTGGATCTGTGTGACCTTAGGGACTAGCAAACTGCCCCCGGTGCAGCAATATATTTATGTGAGGCTATTCCCCATACTTTGAACCAACTATTGTTAGTATGTCGTTGAATTTTTCCTTTTCTTGCCACCTCAGCCAGCCGCTGCCTTGCCTTCGGCCATCTCTTGCAGTTCTAGTCTCGCCTCCAACCGTCCACTGTGGCATCACAATCCCGGTTAGCTCGGTCGCCTCAAATCTCTACTCTTCCTCTAGCCCTCCCTCACAGTTGCAGCCTCGCTAGGCACCTCCGCCCCCCCTTCACGATCGTGACCTCCCCGTTGGCCATCACTTTTGCGTAGTTTGAACACTGGCTTCGGGACTTATCTCGAAATTGTCGATCCAATTTCAAGACCGCGTGAGCCAGTTCTCGATTTTATAGTTAAGAATCAGATTCTTGATTTTTGATTTTAGCGGTTCCAAAACCAGCTGGTTCTCGATTTATAACTAAGAATCGACCTCCTGGTTCTGTTCTCAGTTTCTTGATTCTAGACCTTACTCTTAAAACGATCACTCTTATTCTTTACCTATCTGTCTTTTGTTACCTTTCCAGCCAATCTTACCATTAATGGTCTAGCATGACTAGGGATGTAAGTGTAAGTGTAAGTGTAAGTGGTTTGGTTCAGTTTTTTAAGAAAATTGAACTGAACTGATAAGGAAAAACTTAAATCCCAGTTCAATTCGGTTCAATTTTTTTTTTTTTTTTACTGCTATATATTGTTAGATTAATTTTTCACTCAAATTTGCCTAGCAAGATAAAAAAAACTTCATTGGTTTTCACAAGAATTTCATTTTTTTTAATTAGGTAAGAAAATGAATTCAATATACCGCTATTACTATTCCAAATGAAAACAATTCTACTACATGGAAATAAATAAAATGCAATATTAAATTCTATAGCAATTCGAAAACCTTAACATTAACATTTTACTTTAATTTTATCACTTTAAAAGGTATCGAAATTCTTATTTTTTGCATGAAATCTACCGTAACATATTACCATTATAATAGATAATGAAGGCTTGAAGACACAATCCATGGTTGCACGCTTTGTATTATGAATTCGCATAATAGGCTTGGAGAAGAATTGGTCTTACGTATCTCCGCATATAAAATTAGAAATATCAAGGCTATCAATAAATAAATGAAAAATATTTATATTATCTTAATTTATTAATTATAAATTGTACAAATTATGAAATGGTCGGGTGGTCCAAAATTAATGAAACAAAAGTTAGAGCCTAAGCAAATTAACGTTTTAGGCTTTGTTCATTTTGCAGAAAATATAGCTTTTTTTAGAAAATTTTTAGAAAATATTTTTAATAAGTATTTTTTAAGAAAATAATCATATTTTTTAGATGTTCGGTTGAAATCTGAAAAAAATTAATTTTTTTTTTCACAAAAAATATTTTCTACATGCACCCTTTCAATAATTTTTATTTTTATTTTTTAAAAGATAGATTTTTAATTATTTTTAATTATTTTTTTTTTTTTTTTCTTCATTGGCCGGCCATCCTGGCAAGCTTGAGCCTCCCACCCTGTGGCAAAGCTCTAGCTTGTGTTAAGAACCATAGCATTTCGTGATTCATTGGTAAATAAAAATATCAAATTTTTTTTGAAAGTAAAAAGAAAAGGTATTTGATCGCCGGTCGATCGGCCTAATGAAGAAGAAAAAAAAAAAAAAAAAAAAGAAAAAAATATTTCAATTTTTTTAAAAAAAGTAAAAAGAAAAGGTATTTGACGAAAGAAAGTGAGGTGAAATAAGGTATGAAAAATTAGATTTTATCAGTTTGGTCCGAACTAAATCGATAAAAATCGAACTGGTTAAAAAGTTTTGGTTTTTAATATTATCCAAATCAAATGAGAATCGAACCGAAAAAAAATGAACTTTTCGATTCGGTTAGATTTTTGACAGCATGGTAATTCCACGTAAAAGTATGTATTAATTGACTTCTTCCTTTTCTTTTCTTTTGTTTTGCTTCTGCCATGGGCATCAACTAAGCCCTACGATCAACTCAACCTGTGACTCCTTCCACCACCGCCTCACTCGATGGCACGGAGCTCAATGCCTTTGATCTCCCCCCATGCCCGAAAGCCACTGAATTCGAAGCCTTGGATAAAATAGGGCTCGTCGAGGGAGACTCTACGGAATTCACGTTGCATCAAACTCTGTCACCAAGGAGCTCAATGCCCTTTCGTGCTCCATTTAGCGATAGTTGGAGTCGCGAGACAGAGGAAGTAAGAGAAGGATGGGAGAGAAAGAGAGAGACGCAGCCATAGGCGGCAGCATGGCGGACATTGTTGTTGGCAGCTGTGTTGGCTGAATTAGGTTCAGATTTTCCCAATAAGGAGGGAAGATTGGGTTCACTTTGGATTCTTGTCTACTAAAGGCTTAGGTTAAATTCCTTAACTAGAAAAAAAAATTAGTTACCCGTCCATAAATTTTGCCGATTGAACAAGGCAACCATAAGATCTGCCTATTTTTCAAATCAACGAGTTAATAGTGGTGCACAGGTAATATTTCTCACCTCACCAGGTCACTCCCTTTTATGTTTTGCTATCTTGTGAGGTGGTCGCGAAGGGCTGAGTTGATAGTGCCCGTGGCAGTGCCGCAGAGCATGTGGAGTAAGCCTTTTGGACTGGATCTATAGTCAGTGACGGCACTAAGGCCGCAGACGGACACCTTGAGGTCGCTTATGTCGTCGAAGAGGTTTTCGGCTTTGTCAGGTCATGGCGGAAGACGGCTGCCCTTGCAGACTTTAGTGAAGAGCTCGCCACCCTTGGCAAATTCCATGACGTTGTAGATCTCGGAAAGGGTGGCGAGAACCTAGAACAGGGAGACGAGGAAGGGATCCATGGCAAAACCCAAAGGAAGAAAAAAAAACATGTATCCAAAATCTGACATTGAAAAAGAAAATGACATAGATATCAATAACAGTAATGATTGGATGGAATGTTAACCCGGGCAAACCTGAGTAAAGTGCGAAAATTAGTGATTTTTCTTTTTACGAGCTGGAAAAAAGTTTGGGGCTAGATTTGGACTCGATCTAAAGTTGGTGGTTCTTCAAGGAATCGAGCCAAAAAGGAAGGGTTCGCAGTGATCACCCTTCATATCTTGGAAGGGGAAGGTTGGGGTTTAAATCTTCACATTCTCAGGGGGAATGGGGTGGGACGATTTCATTTTTAAGAGCGGGTTTGAGTCCCACGCCTAGGATTAGTGTAGGAGGGAAACTGAAAAAAAAAAAAAAAAAAAAAACAGACCGATTTAACGGAGTGCAATGCCTTTAAATTTTCTTTTCCAATTCATTTCACCTATCCCCCACTAAACAAGCTGCGGAACACATTAAACGGAGAGCATACAACAATGCTTGATCACAGCTTTTCTCTTTCCTCGCCATGAATCGCACGGATCCATGAATGATCACTTTTCCCACGGATCAGAAAAGAGATTATCAATTAGAGCACACTAATTACCTCTGTCGGTACATCAGCTGTGTACGTTGGTTGTAGCACTGAGGGAAGTATCCCAAAGCATCATCGGATCTGAAGGACTGCCGGGAGACAGAACCCGCTTTAGCTGCCGAAATACCAGGAACTGCACCAACGGAAAAAGCCCGTGCGCACCGGCACTAAGCCACAGTACTTGCTTGGGTTTCTTTAAGCATCCGTCGCCGACTCTGGCCCGAGGGCAGACTCGTTCTCGGACTCATCGAGAATAAGCTCCTTTTCCTCCTGTTCCAAATCATAGATCTTGTCATGCATTCCCTCTTTTCGATATGCCTCGCACATAATTGAGTAGGTGGTCGAGTTCGGGCGACAGTGCTTGTCTTTCATTCGCTTATATACTCTCTCCATTTCCAAAAGATCTTCAGCTGTTGCACATGCCGATATAACTGCATTATAGAATGATGTGTTCTCAGGTATTTCAAACTTCCCGGCTAATCTGACGCTGCTTAGAACTTTATGGAAGAGACCAGCATTGGCGAATCCACGTATAAGGCAGCAGAATGTCTTGGTATCTGCTTTCATACCCTCAGCGCGCATCTGATCGAAAGTATATTCCATGTTCTGTGCATCTCCGACATCTGCAAAAGCCTCGATCACATTATTGTAAGTCGAGGTTGTCCAAGGAAACTGAAGCTTACGCATGTACTCCATCACGGACGACATCTTGTCATACATTCTTTTCTTTCCATAGGCACCGATGAGTATGTTAAAAGTCCGAGTTTCTGGTTCGATCCCGAAATTCCGGAATTTCTCGTACCATCTTTCCATCGCATCAATCTGCCCCTTGTTGCCAAACACACTGAGAATGATGTTCATTGTCCAGACATCTGGTTTACACTCCCTGCTCTCAAGCATACCCGAAAGTACCTTTTCCATCTGATCAAATTTTCCAGCCCTCCCATAACCACTTAAAACTATATTTTGTGTGACGGTGTTAGGAGTTATCAACCGATCAGCCATTTCCTGGTAAAGTGATTCAACCAAATCAAAACGTGCAGAGTCGACACACACCTTTATTAGAATACTATACGTGAAAACATCCGGTTGACAGTTGGGGAGGCCCTTCATTCGACTGAGAATTGAGAATGCCTCATCGATGAGATTGTTCCTGCAATAAGCCCCCAGCAGAGCCGTGTAGAGTTCGGGAGTGGGTTCACATCCTTCTTCGACCATTGTATCAAAGAGCTGGTGAGCACGGTCCGGTTGGCCTGATCTCCCAAGCAGAACAAGGAGTTTCATGTAAGTCCCTTCTTTTGGCTGATAAAAAGGCTGCTCTCTCAGCATATCAAATACCTGGACAAACAGAAAGCAACTACAATTAACCTACTGAAAAACATCAACCATCGCCACTGCCACCGAGATCAAGGGACATTCTAGCAATAATCTGGTACAGATTTAATCAGCAATGCCAAGTTAAACAAACAGTACACAAAACCAGCTGATTCAGCCACAATGTGTAATCTTCTCAAGAACAAGCATATCCAATACAATACAAAGTAAAACAAATACAGACCTTCATCAAGTTGCACAACGATAAAGATTATCAGTGAAACAATGCAGATAAACAATCCATTCGACTTCGAGTAAAAGAAATTCGAGTCCAAGAACACAAATTTGAAGGTATCTGCTCCACAACCATCCCATAAAAGCAGAAGCAGATACTCCCTAGCTAAGCATTATCACATCATTCCATTCCGCACACCTGCTGAACCTGAAGATGACCAAATCATCAAGCACGAATTCGCACCCGCACACCGCCTAAAATCCAAAACAAGCAATCAACCCGCTCACCTCAAGCGCTTCAGCCCACTGCTTCTTGAGAATGCGATCGGAAAGGGCTTCGGTGACGGTACAAGCCCACGCCTTGGCGTCGCTCCGCCGGTCCAGTCTCTTCTTCACGTTCTTCAGGGGCGGCCGCCTCCTCCCGTTCGCCGCGGGGGAATTCTCGGACATCCCGGGGTACTCCCCTTCCTTCCAGTGCCTCTTCTTCGGGGCCGCCGAGGAAGGCGATCCGCCCGCGCCCGCGCCCGCGGTCTTCCCCGCCGGCGGCGCGGACGCGCACAGGATCACCCGCCGGGACGACGGCGCCGGGAGGGACACCGCCGCGTTCCTCCGGCCGGCGGCGGCGCCGCCTTCGAGAAGCGGAGATCGGGGGAGTGAGGATGAGAAGGAGAGAGAGGGAGATGAAGAAGCCATGGGGGACTGGGGACTGAAGCGGAATGCTTGCGCCGGAACGGTGGTGAGGTTTTAGCTGGGGAGAGATTGTGATATGACGATTTTACCATCGGAACCAGCTTTCAAATTACTCTCTTGGCCTATTAAGATCTTTGTATTTACGCCTTTAGCTATTTCTTTATTCCTTATATTTTTCATGAGTTAATATCATGAAAAATCTTAGATTGGTATTTGTGGCGAAAATAAAATTACAAAAACAACTTTAAATATATTGTGATTGTACCAATTTAATTATAAATCTTTTTAATCAATTTAGTTAAGGTCGTCCGACAGATGCTAATGTGGATGATCTTTTAATAATATTTATTTATTTTTTGAATTTTTTCTTAAATTTTTATTTTCCCTTTCTTTTTCCTCTTTCTTCTTTTGACCGACAAAGTTGGTCCTCACCATGGCTAGGTGAGGCCTCACCATCACTAGGTGAGGATTATGCTCGCCACGATTAGTTGAGGCTTACCCTCGCAAGTGGTTGGTGGGGGCAACCCTCACCATTGGCTAGCAAGGTTGATCTCACTGGCCTTGGCATCGTCGGTAAGGAAGAAGGAATGAGGAGGAAAAAAATAGAGAAAGAAAAGAAATGAAAGAAATTTAAAAATAACACATTTCAAAAAAATAAAAATATATTAAAAAAATCTATGTTAGTATTGTTCAAATGGTAAGCCTTCATCTTAGCCAAAAATGGTTGAATGGACTCAATTAATCTCACATGTGTTGGAATTGTATGTTGAGAAAGTTGACCACGCTATTCGACAAGTGGTTTGACACAACATGGAAGCTCCGAAGAGTGTTGGTATTTCCTAGGTAGCCTGATGGATATAGCAATTTGGATTTTACCTTTCGTTTGTCATAGGTGTACCGATTTATAATTTTTCGTGATATTAATTCAATTTAACATAATCTAACAAAGAGTAAAATTATCACAAATGTATTAGTTTGAGATTTTTTATAATTAAAATATTAAATTATAATAAATATATCATATGTGCATTAGTTTTGAAACCCTATTTCCATGAACAATTTGATGTGCCATTTCATCGTGAGCGGCCCATCATCGGCCCAACTAAGCTCCTTCCCACATTGGTCTCATGCTCAACTTTTACTTTGATCAATTTGATCCCCGAAATTTATCTTTTTATGCAAAGTTGACCATGAATTTTACTTATTTAATATGATCCTTAAATTTTTAGTATATATTCAATTCAATTAATGAAATATATGAAAATGTTCAATATTATCCGTTAACCTGAATTGATGGAATGATAACTTTAGATATTTCCTTATTGTCTATGAACTAAATTGAACATTTACAAAATAAAAAATTCAGAGACTATCAAGTAAATTAAAAGTTGAGAGACAAAAGTGCACATTGAACTAAAGTTCATGAATTATATTGAACAAATTAAAAATTTATGAATCATGGTAGAACGAAGTACAAAGAACGTTTATGTAATTATTATTTTTTCCTTCTTGCCACTCGATTTCCTGTCATGACACGAGTAATCGAGCAGGTGAGTTCGGCACGACAGCTGTAAGAGGACGGGGGGAGAGAGAGAGAGAGAGAGAGAGAGAGAGAGGTGCCGACAGAGGAGAAGGAGAAGGGGGCGGGGGGTGAAGGTCTAGGGCAGCTTCTTTTATCAAGTCCAAGTCGGGAATTTTCTCCAGCAAAATCCACCAGTTCCAGCGGCATTGACACTTTATAGGACTAGTTACTCGATTAGTCAAAAAAAATATATTAAATGAATTTCAATTCAATCTTAAAATTTTTTCAATTTTATAAATGTAGCCCTAAATTTTTTTCATGTAGAAGGTTAATTGCCATTGAAAATCACTAGTCCTTTAGGTCAATTACCATCGAAAATCGCTAACATAATGTCTAGTTATTGCCAGTTGTTCTATGTGACATTTTACGTAGATAACTTAAGTATCATCAAGTCAGCGATAATGATTACATTAAAATTTCACGTAAAGTTTTATGATCACATTGACAAAATTGAAAAGTTTATGTTTGAAGATTATGATTGAAACGGCAATTAATCTACATGACTATCTCACATGATATTGCATGTAATGAAAATACACACAAGTATAAATGTGCTTGCATCAATCTATAGTTCGAATCATCACCATTCCTGAGTACCAACACGCCACCAAGATTGACCCCACGCAAAGAAGACGATGAAACCCCAAACAGTAAGCAAGAGTGCCCAAATGTATACTGGTTCAAAGTGAGTTCTGAGAAACAAACGAAATGAAACTATCCTACGCATGTTTCGATCGTGAAAAAGGAAGCGATTCCCACGTCGGAATGACTAGAAAACACGCGCGAACGCGGTAAAATGATGTCGAGCGGAGACGATGAGACACTACGACGCCTTAGTAGGTATTTCCAGGCTTTTGAGATCCCAGGTGAGACTCCGGCGGCACGCCGGGAAGCTGTCCTGCAAGGAAAAAAACACGGGAGACGGTTGGAATCAGATGGAGGGCCCAAGTCTTAGGAACGGGCTATGGAGCTTCGGTTGGTCCGAAGCGAGAGATGCACGAAATTACCGCCCCGGTGGAGGCGAGACACGGATGGAATAAGCAAAGACTGGTGAAAGGATGGCGGATGAAGATATTTACCAGTGTCGTCGCGGTGATCTGGAGAGTCGAGGAGAAAATCCAGAGGGTCGAGTTGATCCGCTTCCGGTACAGGTTCAAACTCTGCACCCAACAACAACACAAGATCGTTGTTTTACTCAGGAATGACTAAATTAAGAGCAAGCTGTACAACCAGGCTGCTAGTTAGAGCGACTAGGGTTTGTGGAACGTTGCTTCGGTTCTAGCTAATGCTGTAACTTAACTAAACGGAGGGAAAGGTGTCGACTATCAAAGTCTCGGCGAAGATATCATGCGGCACGAACCCAAGAGAGACGGCTTGAAAGGTCATATGGAGGTAATGTAGTCATCACATGACATCTCACCTCCATGAGCGGGCAAGCTGGAAGAGGCCGGATTGTTCAGGAGGCTAAAGCGGCCTTGATTCTGGATATCAAACGGCGAGGGACTCGCACCTTGTTTACAGCAATTTGATGGCGTCGCTTGTTTTGAGAATGCCTGAGTCAAGAACCTGAAGATCGACACTGATTATGGCAAGGATAATGGAATTGCTGTTCAACAGGACCAGTTATGCATGTTTAGCTGCACCTAGTGGTGGAACCCTGATCACGGGATAACGGTACAAGTAGAAGTTTCGATACGTGGATGGAATAAGTGACTCACTTGTTCTGATTAATGGATTGCAAGCTGTGAGCTTGGACAGGGCTTTGCATCGAGGCAACCGCACCGGCAACATTGGAAGCACAATGATCCCTGTAGATGCCACCTAAAACATTGTCGCCATACTGCACTGGCGCTGCATTTAAGAGCTGTTGCTGGTAAATCCCGCCTGCTAAAATGCAATGGAGTGGCGTGCATGATATGTATTTGTACAGCTTTCTTGTTTTGAGGAGGAGGACTATGCAAAGACTCACCAGCAATTTCAGGAGAAGGCTTGGCTTGAGGCAGCGACGGTTCCTCGAATGCTGCTCGTGGCATCTGTTCGTACTGTTGTCGTTGCTGCTCGAGCAACCGATTGAACTCACTGATTTGTTTGATCAACTTCAGCCGAATGTAGTAATCATGGAAAAAT
The DNA here is from genome assembly GCA_014182565.1 of Eucalyptus marginata. NCBI lineage: Eukaryota > Viridiplantae > Streptophyta > Magnoliopsida > Myrtales > Myrtaceae > Eucalyptus > Eucalyptus marginata. The sequence goes on along the minus strand of CM024585.1, from coordinate 23,096,619 downwards.
CCCGGGTTGTCCTCTTGTAGTTTCCTCCACACTGAATTCGGAAAATTCCATCTCGATTAGGGTTGACATGAAAGCATAAACAAATCGGTTAAAAAATGTCAATTTCTTAAAAATTTAGGAGGGCTGCTGATTCTTTCCTGTCTAGGAAAAGCAGCTCCGATCGAGGCTGAGCGGTGAAAATATACCCGGTTGAATCGAGGAGAGCAGGATCTTACCTAAGACTGTCAAACGAGGTTCTATGTTAAAATTATCGCGCAGAGAGATTATCACCTCGTCCATAGCCATGTACAGTTGCAAGCACTTCTCAATCAAATCCTTGACCTACAAAGAAGAAGCATTGAACGCATCTATACCAGACAAGCGATCATGGGCTTAAAAGTTCATGGACGAAGAAAGACAGGACTGTGACAGGACACGGTTCGAGTTCCTTACATCGTCTTCTATCCCGCGATTGCTGCGCGGCGCCGGCTTCTTCGACTTCTTGCCCCTCATGGTGAGTGTCTGCTCTCAGCCCACCGGTCCAACTAGTACACTCCAGCAACAAGAAACGGGTATCAGAATAACACGCGAGTCCTCAGCGTTATGGTATCATCGCCGGACACGGACACGGAAGCCGAAATCTAACAGGCAAACAAGCGAAAGTCAAAGGAAATCACGTCGCCATGCAGTGTTCTTGGATTCAACTTACAGGTGGAACGAACAGATTTCTCGAAGACGAGACGCTTTCTTTACGTGCGAGAGTGATCTCCCCCTGGGATGAAGCTTCAAAGGATGAGTAATGTGGTGAGAGGAGTTCTATTCGTTGAGCTTTGGGTTATCCCTTCTTCTATTTGGTTAGTTAATAGAGTCTATCGTCTTGCAACCTTCTACCTCAGTTTAAATTTGTTTGTTATTTTCTTTTTTTCAAAGTTAAAATCTCGAAACTTACTTTCTTGGATTCTGGCTAGACTTTGGCACTGTCGCTATGGATAATTGTTACCCATTCACGGTATTAAATCTATGTTTCCAACGAGAAAGAAGAAGCCTAATTTGTACATGAAAGATGATTTATGTGATATTAGAGCATTCAGATTTTAAATTAACATTGGAACTATCTTATTTTTTCAACTAGACAAAACAAGTACATTGTATATTCCGTTTTCAATTGACGATGATAGGAGATTATTTACATGATACTAAGCATTCAAATGTTGGAATCTCTTCTCCTAATCAAAATTCAAATTTTGTTCATCCTTCAATCTTCGACCAAGTTCCTATCTTCCGTACGTCAAAGTGACTTCCTCTCGAATTGAATCTTAGGATGAGCGTGGGGAGAGGAGTTCTAGTGAACTAAGGAAACTAGAAGTTTATAGCAGTTGAGCTTGGGTTATCACTTCTTCTAGTTTAATTTTTTTTTTTTAAAAGGAATCTTGGGCAGACTTTGGCATTATAATTTTGAATTGGTTGGGTTATCGTTATCTATTCATGGTTCAAATCTGGTTTTCGAAAACCATTCTTTTCTCATTATCAGTAATATATATGCATAATGTTTCGAAAGCTTTGAACAAAATTACTCTGGTGACGTGCCGTACGATATTGGACTCATAAAATTTTTCAAATTAAGGTATTCCAAGTTGGTCTTTATAGTCCAAGTGAATTAAGTAAAACAACAGATCCCCGCATCATTTTTTTTTATTTCATCGATGCATCAAATTGACTTTGATGGAGTATCTTTTAGATTAGATTGATCACGGTGCTGCTTAGACTTGAAACATGTAGTATCTGTTTGATAAAACACATGATTTGAATTGTGCTGTCGAATTTAACATACCATCAAGTGCTAAAAACACATGATTTGAATAATAGGGTCCGTCGAAATTTACCATACGCTTATAAAACCTGCATCATCTTTGCTTTTTTCAATCTGTAATTGCTGCATGAAAATAAGGTAGAAGTAGTTGAGTGAGCAATTCAATTTGTACATCTTTTAACTTGACACGGATTTTTTTTTTGTTTTTTGGTCAATAGTTTACACAGGCCGAAGGCCCTTGAGCCCATTAAGGAATGGCAATGAGGTAAAGCTAGCATTTCCAAACGCTCTTAACCCCACACAAGTATTACCCAAGATTGGCGTTTGGCATTTACGGAATGCTGCTTACAAGATTAATGAGTTTTATTTTCCAACTTTGTCCTCACTAATCTAAATTTTAGTTTTAACCTCACCCTCATTTTTTTGTACAAATTTGATCGGCATTGCATGTCCACGTGAACTTAGATCTAATATTGGTAGCCATTGATCGAGGTCGCGAGACGACACTTGGGGTCACGTAGCCTAGGCAAGGTGACCCTTAGGTCGCCGGCTCTAGTTGCTTTGTAGTTGTGTTTCTTTGGTCTCTGCATTTCAAAAAAATTGCTTTACGAAACCCGAATCTAAAGCAAATATGCTTGCTTGAACATTGTTTGCATTTCGTCAAAATCCTTTTACCCTAAAGTCCTTACACTTGATTCTCTCGGTACAAATAAGTTCTCTCGATGATTTTGATTTGCAAGACTACAAGGAGTCTTAATTATAGAAAGCCATCACACTTTAAATTGTTAAATTTTTTTATCGAAGGTGAAGTTGGACCCTTGAGCACGAAAGTTGCACGATCGAAATTGAGTGTCAAAAATGGTTCAACTAATGTGCATCTGAAAGGTTAGAGACACATGATCACGTCCAAAAGAGTCGCAAGCCGGGCATCTGACTCTCCCTTACAGACTCTCGGGCAAGACGGCTTCAATGTCGGACATCTAAACTAATCATGGTTGGGCATTCGATTATGCACGGACTCACTTCACCGCAACTTTTGAAACTCACAAACCCATATAAAATCGATGTAACAAACTCCACATTATAATCAGATTAATGAACTACTTGATTTTGAGAAAGGTTTTGTAATCATCAAAATTAATATAGGCTCGGCGCATGTGACTCTACTGTTAGCTTTTGACATTATGATATGGTAACCAAAATGATTATATCATGACTTGTTATCATACTACTTTTGAAGTTGATGCAGACTGTCCTTTGAATTCAGTATGAAGAAATCTTTACATGACCAAATTCTAGATAAGAACAAAGTTCACACAACTGCTTTTAGGAATCTCACACCTACCGCTTCTTTTTTATTTTCTTTCTCTTGATTTTTGACTTTTTCAATGACATTTCACTATCTCATTCTCATAATCCAATAAATTATTATATCCGTATTTTGCATTTATGTGATTATATACAACTTTTCCTGCCAAAGAATCCTACTTAATGACCCGAATATAAGGAATTCTTCTACCTTTTGTGAAGGATTTCTAATTCATAGTCAAAATGATATGTTGTAATCGACATGCCTAAGGACATGTATCAAATGAAAAAATAATAATCAAGATTTACTCTTAACTTTCATTACTTGGTGAATGTTGTTGACACTTATCATTTATTCAACATCTAAAAATGCCATCGCCAATCTAGCTCACGAAGAATTTGCAAATGCCAAAAAGTGTACATCTATTCAAAGTTGATATGACATATAATGTTGGAATTATCCTATGTTTCCGATGAGAAAAATAAGTAAAGTTGTACATTCCATTTTTGGCTAACGATAGTATAAGATAATTTCCGTGGCATCAGAGCATTTAGATGTTTGAATCTACTCCTCCTCATCATAATCAATCTTTTTCAAGCTTCAATCTTCGACCAAAGTCCCATCTTCCATTTGACAGGATCATCACAATATATAAGGCAGTGGAACTGCAAAGTCCCGCATAATCAAATACATTCACAACCTAATTGTCAATGTCAGTACCTTAGTTACTTAAAGCTTAAAAAACAAGCTTTTCATGATCTATCCCAATCGCCGAAAAATCTCGAGAAAAACACAAATCATGTCGAGTAACAATCATAGATCGCACTTGCGATGACCTATTCCCGATGAGAAAACCCAAAATTTTCGGTGTCGATGAACCCTAGAAGTTATTAGATTATCTATTCTACCTGGACTTTGCAAATTCACCTTGGGTTGTTGGATTGTCACTATCTTCATGATTCATGGTTTAATTCTATAATTCCTAACATGATATTATCATTACCATGCCAAAGAATAGTTGGATTAGAAAAAGATGAAAGCCAACTCATCGTACTTTACCGGCTTGATTTTTTATGGATCAAACCGATTTTGACCTCTAGGGAGAGTTGAGACAAAGAAAATGACTTTTGAGGGTGTGGCATGTCCCGGAAATCTTGTCGAAACACGATTGATGGCAAAATCTACCGCTAATATACTTCCCAGTTGACATCACTATAATGGGATGAGCTTCGAGTTCGATTCTACTCAAGAACCATCTCTTGAATTTGGGAGTTTTGATCCGGTCTAGGACCAGGTTCGCGTGCTGTGCATGTGACTTTGCAACCTTTGTTGCTGTATGATCGTGGGAGTTCAGATTCGGTCTAGGGCTAGTCCATGCTCGAGAGACCTTTGCAACCATTTAGAATTTGTCGGCATTGATATAGCTTTGATACTCAAGTAATCAATCACACTCAAAGTTAAAGACCATATGAGAATATAAAGTTTGGATCATTCTATGAAGTTGATTAGTCCATGACTTAGACTCAAAAATTTATATGACAAGATGTTGAACGATCCAATTCATTTTACATTCTTTGAACTTTCCATGAATATCAAATGACAATTTGCCTTCAATCTTACACCCAAGATATTATATCACCATAATTGATTATAAATTTCCATTAATTGTATATAAGTAAGACTTAAAGTCACATTTCAAAAATTCATAAGATTAAGAAATTAGTGCGAAAATTGTTTAAGCCAAAGAAACTAATGTGAGCTCGACATAGTACATCTCGAAGTAAGCTTTTTGACGCAGAATTTGATCGTGTCGATATACTTTGTGAGCAGTCTTCTTTTATTGACGCGTATCGATAAAATTTCAAGTGCCAAATTTCGAGTGGTGAATACATTTAAAGATACGCGGTTTCGAGCTCGCCGACCATCGGACTTTAAATTAAAAAAAAAAATCTCCAAATCTGTAATACTCATCAAAGGTTAAAAATTAACCATGGTTAAGCATCCCATGGCCTAACACATGAACAGTGATGGCCAGCTTAACCAAGAGATTGAGTAAAATACTAACCATACTCGTACCACCCCCCCACCCTCCTCCTCCTCCTCTCTCCCCCTTTTTCATATGCCATTGAGTACATCACTTTTCTTTTCCATGTGCTTGCGCTTGGTCTGACCAGCAGGCATTGTATGGATCACTGCAGACGCTGATGCTGGTGGCCTCAGATTCAAATTCCCCTCGTGCACAGCGACCTCCGCGATAATGGGTAACTGCTGCAACCTCCAAAGCTTACATCTTTACTCGTCTCCGAGGTCGTGGTTAGCGGCCGGAGCTTCTGCGCTTTACTGGGTTTCAGCGGGGAGGGAGAGAGAGAAAGAGAGAGAAATGTTGGGTTCCATGTCGGCCGGGAGTCGGATTCTGCGGAATCCCGGGGAATCGAGTGCTCGTGTAGCGTCTTGAAGTTCTTGGTTACGGAGATTGCGATGTTGCTTTGTGTTTGCGGCGAGGTTTTGGTCCGTCTTGAGTTCGTTGTTGGGTTGGATCTGGGACGGTCGCGGGGCGTTAGATTTCGTTCGCGAAAGTTCATGCACCTTTCTCGCTGGGGAAATTGCTGACGTGGGTTTGACTCGCCATGAATTATCTTTGCCCACATGAGACCGGCTCTTCTTCAAGTCAATTTTCGTTGCTGTCGATGTCCGTGTTGTTGTTGCTGTTGCTGTGGATGTTCTGTTCATTTGTATCTGGACCATTCTTTCGTCTGTGAAATTATCGAGCAATACGTGCTCTTTGCTCATGTCTTCCCCTTGTTGTATTCTGGATTCGTCAATTTTGATTCATTTTTCTCTCCTCTTGAAGTTAGATCTCCCCTGTTATTCATGGTTATGGCATCTGCTCAGTAGGAAATCCCGCCCGTGCCTTAGTGTGGTCTAAGTTCCTCCATGGGAGATTTTTTTTTTCCTGTAACGAACATCACTCAGCCCAAGTACTTGTTCATGAATTGGAAAGGTCTTCCAAGTGGGGTTCGTGAAAATTTGCGTCTTCATTCTGTAATCTCGAGAATTGAAAATAAAGCATGTGGAGATTGCTTGTTGCTTGGATCAAATATGCTTCTCACATAAACCTCACTAAATGATTAGATATGCACTTGTGCTTTTCTCCTTTCCTTGGTGTTTGTTGTTTGCATTTCCTCATTCATGTGAAGTCACGGGCATGTCGTTTAGAAACATAGAACATATCAATAAAAGACATGTGCATCCAAGCGGTTGAAGACCAGCTCCATTTTTTGTGAACAGGCCTTGGACAGGTGTTGACTGCACATAAAGGCTGTAATCCATGCGAATGTCTCTCTCTCCCTCAATTAAAGACGTGCTCATGTTGATAGCTTTTTTTTCCTATTGGTCAGGTCTTGAATTGAGGAAGTTACTGCCTTCGTTCTTGGAGTAAAAAAGAGACATGGTTCAAAGAAGATCATTCTTCCATTGTAGTACGTAGTAACTTCTTGTGTAGGTAAAATCAGAGAGAATAGTGCAGCAAGAGAGAGCAACTTATCAAGACTCTGAGCAGACTGATGGAGTGTAATAAAGATGATGCAGTCAGGGCTAAAGAAATTGCTGATAGAAAATTCATGGAAAGGGATTATGCTGGTGCAAAAAGATTTGCTCTGAAGGCTCAGAGTTTATATCCTGGACTTGAAGGCCTTACTCAGATGTTGACTATTTTCGATGTTCATTTATGTGCAGAAAATAAGATAAGTGGTGAGGCAGACTGGTATGGCATTCTGGGCGTGAACCCTTGGGATAATGATGAACTAATCAGGAAGCAGTATCGGAAACTTGCACTTATGCTGCACCCCGATAAAAACAAGTCTTTAGGTGCCGATGGTGCATTTAAGCTGGTTTCAGAAGCATGGAGTCTATTATCAGATAAATCTAAAAGACAGGCCTACAACCAAAGGAGGAATTCACGAGTTTCCGACCAGAAAACTCCCGGTACCAGCACTTATCCATCAGCAGCATCCCATCGAAATGGGACCTATTTTGATGACATTGGTTCGAATGCAAGGACGCAGCATACGAGTACTCGGGGGAACGCGACTTCTGTACCTTCTTATCGGAAAGCTGATACATTTTGGACTATTTGCAGTAGATGCAAGACCCACTACGAATATCTCAGGATATATCTCAACCACAATCTCCTTTGCCCGAATTGTCATCAGGCTTTTTTTGCAGTGGAGAAGGCACCGCCTGCACATGTTTTTAAGTCATCAAACTTGCCTCATGACCAGACGCAACAGAACTCCAAGTATCGTGCTGGTGGGAGTAACAAATCTGCTTCTGGAGTATCGGCTTCTACTGCCACTCAAGGTACGAGTAGGGTTCACCATCAGGTAGCTTCTGAAAGTGAGAGAAGTAACTTTTTTAGGAGGGAGGAATTTATTCATAAAGGAGAAAATCCATCGAAGAAAAGAAGAATGGATGACCATCAGTCCCATGGCTTTGGGGGTTCTGTAGCGAACGAGATGGATAGAATGTACTATTCTTCTGGAAAAAACAAGATGCACTCTGAGAGAGAGTTGTCGAATCCAGAAACGCGACATATATTGATGGAGAAGGCCCGGGCTGAGATCCGGAAGAAACTGAAAGAGTGGTCCCCTGCAATTAAAGCAAATAAAGCAGATAAAAGGGTTGAACATGCAAAAGAGAGGAAAGGGATGCCTGAGGTCAAAGGAAAACAGGACGGCACTCATGTAGATACAAGGAATGGTGAGGCTTTTGCTCCCTTGTCAATCAATGTTCCAGATTCTGATTTTCACAATTTTGATTTGGACCGTAGTGAAAGTTCCTTTGAAGTTGACCAAGTATGGGCCTCATATGATGATGATGACGGGATGCCTCGATTCTATGCCAGAATCCAGAAAGTTATCTCTCGGAAGCCATTTAAGATACAGATCAGTTGGCTCAACTCGAAAAACAGTGATGAGTTTGGCCCCCTTGACTGGATGGGGTCTGGTTTCACGAAAACTTGCGGTGATTTTCGGGTTGGCAAGCCTGAAATTAGTACAGCCTTAAATGCATTTTCACATAGGGTAGTCTGGACGAAAGGTTTACGGGGGGTCATACGCATAATTCCTAGGAAAGGGGAAATCTGGGCTCTTTACAGGAACTGGTCCTCTGACTGGAATGAGGATACACCAGATGAAATTAGGCACAAGTACGATGTGGTGGAAGTTCTTGAGGACTTTAATGAGGAACAAGGTGTGTGTGTTGCTCCTCTAATAAAGGTTGCTGGTTTCAGGACAGTGTTTCGTAGGCACATGGATCCAAAGGAAACGAAGTGGGTCCCGAAAGAAGAGATGTACAGCTTCTCTCATCAAGTTCCTCATCATATGCTCACTGGCCAAGAAGCTGTGAATGCTCCCAATGGGTGCCGGGAGCTGGACCCTGCTGCTATTCCTATAGAACTCCTTCAAGTGATAACAGAACCTGAAAAGGTCACATGCTAAGGCTGATGAAAGCAATGGTGAAGAGAAGTTAGGGAGAATGAGAATGGTCCAGAAGATGAGGAGCGCAGGGTGGTGGAGACTAATGAAAAAGCTGAGGATGAGAGGTAGTGCTTTTGATCAAGAAGCGTAGGAAGCTGATGTAGAAATTGCTGGAGGCTCTCTCAATCGGAACATCAAGAAAGCTATACACCAAGGTTAGAAAGGTTTTTGATTTTGTAAGTCTAACATGAAATATGAAGGACAGTTTTTTTTTTCGGTTTTTTGGAGGCCATAGCAATTCTAGAGCTGTCCTAGCCCAAATGATTTTTTTGTGGTTTCTTGTTGTATGACATGGTGAACATGACATGCGAATGACAGAGGTTTGGGCACTGGCTCTGCATTCGGTGTTCTAGTGGCAGAACTGGAGAAACCATTTTAGGTCGATTCTCAGTGAATGCCTCCATATATAGTTGGTCATACATACGTTTTGACATGATACACGAGTTTTGTTGGAGCCATGTTGAAGCTGATGTGAACTGATTAGACGCACTTTTGAATTTAGTATTGATGCGGTAACATTCTTACGTACGTTTGAGCTGTTATTCTTTTCGCTCTCCAAGCTTTCTGCCACTTCACCGGGAAGTAAGAGAACGAGTCGAAAAGACAGAAGCTGAAGTGATCGCTTACATATCAAATTATGCCTGACAAAGTTCCGCGTCCCACATGAGGGATGATGTTTTGATAGTTCTGCAGGCATTTATATTGCAGCCAGTGTGAATGATGAACTATTCTTTTACGAGTAACTAAAACCAAACAAAACAGACAATCTAGATACACATTTACCCATTCGCCATATCCGTGGAGTACATTGAATGTGCAGAAATGGCTAGGACAACATGCATACATATATGCAGGCAAGCTTGTTTTGGTAGTAGAATTGGGTCCCTCTTTACTTCAGGGCGAAATTAGGCCTTCTTGCAAGGGGAGCAAGCCCAGGAGAAACACCATTAGGAAGATAGCATGTGGTTTACACTATTGTGTCAATCAGCTCGATGGCAACCCATGGGGAGCGAAAGATGATGGTCCTGAGGCCTGGACCCCTGAAAACATGGGATAGTCAAAGAGAATTCAGCAAAAAGGGGGAAAAAAAACAAAATGATTAGTTGAAAAGAGAGAGAAAGATAGCCCATGGTCATCTCTTTTTGTTATTGCTAATTTAAATAATGGATGATCTACTTAATGAGTGTTGTAAGAAGAAAAAGAGAAAAAGAAGCTAATGGGTAATCTTTAAATTGGATGAGATGAAAGAGTTACTTGGAACTGGGTACTATTGGGATCCTTGGTGTCTGGTATGAAGGTTCTCACCTTTATATTGGGGCCGCTTCGCCTGCCAGATAATCTTAGTGGATTGACAGGGATTTGTGTTTTTATTTTAATATACCGGTGCCCATATGCCAAACTTAATTCCCTTCTATATTTTTTCTTATGTATATTTTTTTTTTCCTCAAGAGGAAATTCCCTCTAATTGCTTTAAATATTGAAAATTTCGAGCTCCATATTGAAACGTGATGAAGTCTTTTAAGGACTTACTTATGTCCATAGTTTTGACCCTTTTGAGCTTCCGACAAAAGGGTAAACACAGAGCATCAAACCAGCAATTCTTGCAGAGTGAGATCAGGCCTCCTTATTACTCACGGGCCATGGGCCTGAAAAGCTTTAACGACGAAACAGTTCGATAAATGTCTTAATCTGAGAGAGCGAGCCGAAAAGTATATTCCCTCTCAAATGCTTTTCTCCTATATTTTAATGGGAGATATTTTTCACCCAGTGCAGACCTGAACCCACTTTGGATGTCGGGTAGGTACAAGGTCATCTCCCTCTATCTTGATTTTTTTATTAGGTCGAGGATTAAAAGTATCTGGTCGTTAAAGAAAAGAACACGAGAAAAAGATGTCATAAGTGTGTTATGACGCTTGTCTCAATGCCATAAATTGATTAGTTGAATGCTATAATTTTAAATCGATCATTTAAGTGTCATAATCTTTTATATTACATTTATTGCGCGATCGTAGAAGATTTTAATGTCATGTCGGATTTTCCAGTATCACCGGCATAATTTAATCAAATATTTTTTCAAAATTGGTACTCAAAAGGTTTAAGGGTGAGTATGTATCTTGATTAGTAGGCGGAAAAAATTCGACATGGTTGTCATATTGGACATCCGAAGGAGGTTTGCCTTGTGTTACATATGGCAACAGACAAAGTATAAATCCTTCATATACGAGGAACTAGGGTGAATCAAATATAAATTTTTTTTTTTGGGTTGATATGCAAATTTTAAATTTATAATAAATTTATTTCACAAATTAATATATTTATGATAAATTTATCCTCCATTAATTTTCAAACGTTTTCGTTAAATTATTATGTTAAATGACACATGACGGTTGGCGAGTGTATCGGTTTGGATTTTACTCTTTTTTTTTTACAGATAATCAATTTATAATTTTTCGTCATATTAATTTAATTTAACATAAATTAATTGAGATATTATTATAAATATATTAATTCAAGGCCCTTGATGATATTAACATACTCAAATATAAATAAAAGTTGATATGTTTTTTTGTATTATGAAACCCTAAGATAATCCGGGTCACTATCGACTACTTTCTTGAAAAAGCTGAGTGCACTAAAACCAACGTATCCATAAATATTATATAATCATTTTGTCATTGTCCGTGCGAAATTCGTGTGCGCACATTGTGGAACAACTGTTACTAGTCCATCTTAATTTATCTTTTCTTTTTTCCTCTCTTTTTCATTTCTTATAATATAATGAAAGTGGACACAAGAATCGGATTTGCAACTTCACAGAATCTTTCGAGTAATTTAAGCTTCTTCTAAAGCAAGAAAAGATCTAAGGGAGAGTGCGAAACCCTAAAAAGGCCCCAACCCTTTATGCTCTTAATTAATTAGAGAGGGATTCCACACTCTTTCTTTGGAATAAAGAAAATTATCAAATGAATTAAAGTAATTAATGCAATTAGAATATTTAAATATGAAAAAACCACACATTCATCCAATAATTTATATTTTTAGAACTATCAATCTCACAAAATCTTACATTGAGATCCATTCACGTGAAATACTAAATCACGTTTTTATCTAATAATTTAAACTTTAGATCAGTGGGCAAAGCATTTCTCAAGAGCTGCACCGAGTTGGTTTTTTTTTTTTTTCCTTTGGTATTAAGTGAGGAGAATCCTTTTGGCTTCTTTTAAGCTTTTCATCTTTTTAATAGCTAAAGATCTTGTTTAATTACCAAGCACTAATCTTCAATTAGCGATTTAATTAATCTCTCAAGATTCTGGAAGGGTTCTTGCTCTTCAATAAGATCGCAATGTGGTGGTCCAAGGACTAATTTTTTTCTACTAATTTAAAGGTCATCGAGTGTCGTGGATCTGGGTGTACTCCATGAATTGCATGTGAAGCCCATACTGTACAGTACACAAGTTTTTTTTTTTAATGTTAAATTTGTATACGGTATCAGACAGCTCTTGCACCATTTAAAAACCTTGGATCGTTGGTGCAAGTTGTTCGACAGCACCGTCGTTTCGCGAGGCTTGACCATGTCAATTTAGGTCCGAATGATTCTTTTGATGTTTAGCCCGGAGAAACATAGCTAATGCGTATCAAGGATTCAGATGTGCCGCGCACCACGCATCATGGGGTTGAACGAGATTCACACGTCAATCCCCACTAATTTTAACTAAGTTGGTGCGCTCCGATGTCGAATATTCTTGATCGATGGGCTAGTCGAGCCTAGTGCAGGCGTAAGTATTTCCTCGGCCAGACCAATCCATGTCTAAAGATTAACCGAATCATTTACGTAAGATTGTTTGGATTGGAATAGATGAGATGGGTACTTTGGACCCGAAAAGAAATTTGCTTGCTCGGATCCATTCAATTTGCCCTTATACTTTGTGGGACGGCCCGAGCGGTTGTGCGCGGGGAGGAGGGATGGTGGTGCGTCCACACCTCGGTCCCCGGACGTGCGCAAGGAAGGGGTCCCTTTCCCTTTTGTCCCACATCGCTTAAGGGGGGAGTCCTGAGCCAGTTTATAATGGCCCCTTTAACTTGCACGACGCGTTTTAAAGTCGTGTGAACTCGGTGTCGAGTGGACAATATCACACTTGATGGGGGAAGGTCGTTACAAATGGTATCGAGCCGACTCCCGGCCGCGTGTGGGGCCACGACGAGGGCGCTCGTGCTCCCAAGGGGGAGAATGAGGGTTGAGCGGCGGTGTGCGGGGAGGCTGGGGGAAGAATGATGACGGTGCGGTGGTGTGCAGGGAGGAGGGATGGCGGTGGGTCCTCGCCTCGGTCTCCGGACGTGCGCAAGGAAGGGGTCCCTCTCCCTCTTGTCCCACATGTTGGGGAGTCCCAGCCTGATTTTTTTAATGGCGTGATGGCGTTTAAGCGTGATACGTTTTAAAGCCGTGATAGACAATATCACACAGTGGGGCCGGGTCGTTACATACTCAGTGGGCCACCCGCTCATTTCTTTTACCATTCTTGAAAGATTGTCGGTAGTTTCTTGATCGAAACAATTACTCACCGTCCTCATCAGATCAGGTTGCCACGGGTTTCGACAATCTATGGCTTCGTTCTCAAATCGTAAGCATACAAAAACATAGGAAAACAGAAGCTTCTTGTTCTTCCGGCAATCTTCTTTCCTAGAGCAAAATGAAACGCACCGGAAGAAACAAAGGCTGCGGTCGTGTTCACTTGGCCTCCTTTTTTCCAAGTGCACAAATGCTCGATGACGCAGATGATGGCCACATTGAAAACATTCGAGTAGGTTTCCACGACAAGTGGCGCATCGACAACACTCCTAATTTTCAACCATATGCTCATATCATATCAGTTCTCGGTGTCCCGTCAATCCTTGATGTCTGTTTGGTGAGTTGTGTGCATGTCGCGACATCGAACTTTCACTTCTAATTACTTCCACTGCTCTATCATGCCGTTCCGTTTCTACAGAAGAATCGAGGTCTCTAATTTATTGAAGCAGCATAAACGATGCCGTATAATCAGTGGTGGAAAAATAGAGTTTCTATTGAGTGTCGTCGTTATCTTGCCACATATTGTATACTAAATCTTATATTTATATTATTAGCTTTTTTCTGATAATAATAGCACACTTTATTTTATACCTTTTTTTTTTTTGAATTTTTTTACTTAACAGTGGATGCTTATTATTGATGCCAAATTCAAAGGGGTCGCATCGACAAGCTTTACAGTTAAAGACCCACTCACCAACAAATAGCCTCCCTTAGGGTTGGGATCTAAGCCACTTTGAGGACCCCCACTCATTGGATTTTCTCCATTTTATATATTAAATAACTGATATTTTATTTTCATATAGAAGGAAAAATGCTTCATGATCTTCGAATTCAACTATATCATGGGTTCTTATGCTTCATTTTTGAATGATGGGGAAATTATACAATTAGTCCCGGATCTATTGTGCAAATGGTAATTCATTCCTAAACTTTTTATAATTCCCAATTTAGCTCTAAACATTTAAGTATAATTCTAATGTAATCATCCTAGTCAAATTTCATTAGAAAATGACTGACGTAGTGGTGGGGAAAAGTGTTAGAAAGTCTAAACCTTAGTGCTAATTTAGTCTTTTCAACTAATTTTGGTTATATATTATTGATGTAAATATTAGTCAACCTATGTGGCACCTCTAGCTTTGATGTAGATAAATTTTAATAATATTTTAATATTTTTAGATAATTTTCCTTTTATTTCATCTTTTGTTGGGACCAGCCACCGGCCACTGAGCCATGGGTTTCGCTTGGGTGAGGTTGCTATTGCCCGCCATTTGCAAGGCCTGGTCGGGTGAGGGTTCCCCTTGCTAGATTTGGCAAGGCTGGCCCTCGCCTAGCTAGGCCTCTTTGATGGCGAGTGATGGCGATCTCACCTAGGCAAGGCCACACCGCCTAGCCATCGCCCGTGGGCGATCACTAGCAAAAGTTAGAAGAAAGGGCAAAGAAAAAGAAAAAAAATATATATAGTAAAATATTATTAAAAATTATCCATGTTAGTATCGGTAGTGCCATGTAAGCCAATATTTGGCCGTGCTTGAATGACTGAATTAACACTAAGTCAAAATGTTTAGAACTAAATTAGTACAAGTGCAATATGATTTATAACTTTTCCAACACTTTTTCTCACGATAGTTTGCCACGTGGCATGGCTGGCAAAAATTAGTCCACCGCGCATGTAATTTCTTATAGAGATTGATTAGAAGATTATATTGAAATTTTGCACAAATGTTTATGATTGGATTGGCTTCCGTATAATAAATTTAGGACTGAGATTTGATTATCTTTTTTGAAAATGATTGTTCAACATGACATTGAAGTTGAAATCTTACGGTGGTTCAATAATTCTGGGCATTTCGTCAATGAGATTATGTTTATATTTGTCACTATTTTAGCATAAGGTCCTATTATACACACGAGGGACAACAAGGGGGGGATATTATTTTCTTTTTCTTGATTATCATTTTAGATACGACCTATATATAGGTTTAGGGAGACAGCACTAACGGTACGAAGGGGTACGCAGCAGCGAAAAGAAGTGCCCCAAATAATGGAAGGCAAAAACCATCTCCAAGTCAAAACGAGAAATTGTCGGCACAACACGTGTCTTGGAGTCCCCAGACATGTTCTGCTCACTTCTCTCTGCCACAGCCTCTGTGCCCCAGTGGCGTGCATGCTCTCGTTTTAGTCTTCGCTTTCCTTTCCGTTCCTTTTTGCGGCCCTTCCTCTGGGGCTTCTCGTTCCGCGGAATCTAGGACGGACACGCGTCGCGCTTCTCCCACCAGCGCATGGATGTCCACGCTTACTTTGCATGGTTCAACGACACATCAGGAAAAAAAAAGGTGCATTCGGGTTTCTCTTCGTTCTCTTCTTTCTCCCTTTTTGGAGAAGCCCACCACTATGTCTGGTCTGACCTCGGTTGCTGCAGCAAAGGACTTGCTGTCGTTTCTGGCCGAAGGGGTCGATGCAAGAAGCCAAAATTGTTTTGGGACAGGTTGACCAGGTTTCTCCTGCTGGCGATGGGTTCTTGTGTTGGTTGATGATGAGTTGCTTTTTTTTGGGGAGGTTTGTATCATCGACGGGGTTATATTTTCGCTCTTTTTAGTCTCGCCCACCTTGTTTAGGTCTGCACAGCGCGGTGGAGTTCTATAACTTTGATGCGATTGCATTTGAGTTTGATCGTTCAGTTTCGTTGTCGTTGTCGATCTAGTTTGTCTCAATTGATGATCCTTTCTATACAAGTTAAATGGTGCACGTCATCGGTAGGGGCCTCCATCACTATGGTCGCTAAGTGCTTGGGGATAATCTATCACTAAAATATACCCATGTTCTATGAAAATAGACATGTGAATACCATCCCTAATACTAGTCAAGATATTTTGGGATTCACCATTACTTGGCATTGAGGTCGTCATTCCTCTCTAATCTTTTGTCCCATCATTTTTACAGGGAAATTCGCTACCACTGATCATAATCGATGCCACTCTCATCGAAATTGATAAAGTGGAATTTCAAAACCGACGTAACACATGATGGTGGAGGAGTCTTGTTGGTATCAGCACGAGTTGCTTGTTTGGAAAACCACATACGATCATCCGCCGCGTTATCTAGCACACTAGTTTTACACAACAATCCGAATGTGCACGAACATTACCCTTTTGTCATTAAAATTGATGGATGCCCATTGGTCCCAAGCTCACTTGAATGGCAGGATTACGAAAGCGAATAGTGCTAAGATAAGTAGGTGAATGATTGAATAATGACAACGATGGCATCAAGATCTCTCCCTCCAGAAGGCCCTAAAAGAACCAGATAACGCTAGTCAAATGAGCCAAAAGCCACAGCTTTTTCTAGAAAGATACAGCCTTGCCCTAATGGCAGCTTCTCGTTCTTGCTCGTCCGGCTCTCAAACACTCGCCAACTGCCAACCTAATCAATGCTTCTGGCGTATCCGCTTCTCGCGCGAGTGTGATCATCGGCCAAACTATTGGAATTTGTGACGTCCCCAAATTAACTCACTTAAAATATTAGCTGCTTTGGTATGTCTTATACCAAATTTCCCGATTTTATCCTTTGGCATATAAGTATGCATTTTCTTGAGAGGTCACCCATAAGCATGCATTTTTTCAAGAGGTCACCCATCCAGGTAATGTGGGCTCGCTTAACTTTAAAATTCCAAAGCAAAACTTGCTATTATGTCAAAAGGCACCTCCATGAGTTAATTCTAATTCTTGCCTTCTTTGATGTATAGTTGGTTCGTTCTTGCTCCCTTCGCCATTCTAGAAACTTACTAGAAGCCACTTCTTATCCAGGCCCTTTGGCCTTGACAACCACTCCTTGCCCTCATTGAATTAGTTCGTTACAAACCACAGCTTCTGCTTGGTTCGTTCTTGAACCACACACCTACTAGAGGGGACCCCGCTTTGACACAATATCGTAACATCCCTAGATTAACACACTTAAGGTATCGTTCGCTATGGCCCGTCTCATGCTGAGCCTCATGGTTTTGTCGTTTGGCATATAGGCAGCCACTTTCTTAGGAGGTCATTCATCTTAGTAGTGTTCTAGTCTGGACTTACTTAATTTTGGAGTTTCAAAGAAAAACTTGTTGTTGTGTTAAAAGGCGCCTCCATGAATCAATTCCAGTTCCCTCATATATCTCGCAAATTTTGGTTCATTTCTATCCCATTCACCATTCTAAAAGCCTACCAAGAGCAGCTCTTTGTCCATACCGCTGGCCCCAACGACCACTCCTCGCCAGACTGGATTGTTACAGAACTGCGGTTTTATGTGGAGGGTTTGGATTGGATGCCCGAAGTCAACACTCTCTGCGTATCATTCCCAGCCCTGTGTCACACCCTTTTTAATAGCTCCCGTTGCATCGTTATCGATTGCAGGTGGGGGGAAAGGCAGCTCGCGCATGTCGTGGGTCGAGACAGTCCGACGGAAAAGAGTGGTTCTAGATGATGGCTTGAGTTGACATTGGCGCTTTGATATGGGCAGGAAGCTGAAACCCTATCTTGAAAACCTTATCTATCTTTGGGCATGTGATTTGCCCTAATGCGATGCGTGATGTGAGGACCTTTGATGATTATTAGTATATGATCCTTTGTTTCACTTTCCGTGTGAGAAAAAAAAGGTACAATAAATGAGGACGCTCCTAGGATCATGCATCGAGAAAGTCCTGGAGCTCGTGACAAGAACTCATCGTCGTGAAGGAAAAAGGGAGTAATCTGCCAAGTTAAAATGATCACCCCAGAGGTTTCATTGACTAAAGGCGTGAATTACAATCATTTTATTTCTAGAAATAATTTTTGATTAAAAATAGATTTTTTTTTCTATTTTCTAGAAGATTTTTTAAATAGAAAAATGTGTTTGATAACAACACGAAAATTCCCTTCCTGGAACAAAAATTCGTTTAATAACGAATTAAAATTTCTATTTCTTCCAAGCAAAGACTTATACAACTCCATAGGTTCCTTCTCTTTGCCCTAATTGAAGAACCAATCCATGAATGTAGCGTTCCCAACTCCATCATTGACTAGACCCCTCTCTTTAGGCTCATTGAACAACTTGTTCACCTTGTCCAGAATTTCCCGGGTTGAGAAAACTGGAAATCAAATTGTTGTGAACCAAAGAATCAGCTCCACGACCCTTATTCAACATCTCATGCAAAAGATCGATGCCTTCCTCTATCCTCCCGGGGATAATGAGACCCTTAGGATGCTTATAAGTGACGAAAGAGGGATTAAAGGGGGCATGGGCTAGGATGTGGCGGTAGACGTTGAGAGCTGTGTCGACGTTACCCATATTACAATGGGTGTTGATCAAATTATTGTAAGAGACAATGTTGGGGACGATGTTGGACTGGTTGAAGAAGAACTGGAAGAGGGCAATAGCGTCATTTTACCTCTTGTAGTGGTGCATAGAATCGACGATGGTGTTGCAAATGAAGATCCGTTTTTTTTTTTTTTTGGTGGGGGATTGTTAGAGAAGACATAGGACAGGCAACGATAGAGGCGGCATCAAGATCCGCAACACTAGGGATGAGCATGGTTTCAATGTAAAACTTAGAATTTAATAATCGAACAGGTGGGAACCTGTTCGGTTTCAAATGGAGTAGGTTCCAAATTCAAAAATTGGGGAATTTGTTTACAAATAGGTTCTAGGTTGGTGGAATTTGAAACCTATATCATAGAATTTGGAGTATGTTTTTGTTTTTTCTTGTTCTATGTGTTCACGCGATCCTACAGTATTCCATTGCATTCGATGATGAGTACATAATATAGAACTACTAATCCGAGTTTCTATTTTATTACTAAAACTTTTACTTTGTTAATATTTCATATATTTGTGTATCTAAATATAAATTATGGTAAGTGAATTTTAACAATAAGTAGTGGTTATTAAGGGTGCACATGACAATGTTTCTTGGCTGGGGATGATTTTTTTTTTTTTTTCAGAAATAGTTATTTTCTATTTCTATTTAGAACAATTTCGGAGTAAAAGAACGCATTTGGTAACTACACAAAATTTATACTCTTGGAATAGAAAAAGAATAGAAATGCGTTTGGTAATGCAACAATTTCTTTTTTGTATTTCTTCGTTTTTTATTCTTGCTCACGGATTGCCAACCGCCAACCGTTGCCGCCTATCGCCGCCTGCCGCCGCCCGCCGCCGCTATTGCACAACCACCAGCCGCCGACCGCTGCCACACAGCCCATCGGCTGCGGGAGGGGGTGACCGATGGGCTGTGCAGCGGAGGGCGGCAGTCGGCGCCAGGCGGCGGCGAGCGGTTGGAGGTGGCTACGGCAAGAGAGAGGAACAAAAGAAAAAGAAAAAAAAAATTGGTTTATTTCTAGAAATTGTTCTGAACAAGAAGCAACTTTTTTGTTTTTCGTCTCTGCTCCAAATTTATTCAGGAACAAAAAATAGAGAAATTGTTCAGGAACAAATGTTTTACCAAACGGATTTTTGTTCTTTTTTTTTGGGGAACAAAAGAACAGAAAATATGGAGGAACATAAATATTACCATGCAGACCCTAAATGTGATATTCACTACAATTGTTCAATTAATGTGTAAGTTTTAGATTCTCGGTGAAACCCGGAACCTGTTATAGGGTAGATTCCGAATTTTAGAATATGCATGGTAAGTTTCAAATTATAAAAAATGAGAAATCTATTTCAATGTGTAGGTTTCAGATTTTAGGTGAAATTTGGAATAGCTCACCCCTACCCAACACGGATAAGGGACTAGATGAGATATTGGAGGTTGAGGCGAGGGCCAATGAGGGCGTTGGGATTGCAGGGAGGAGGGGGGTAGTCGTCGCAGCGAAGGGCATAAAGAGGGGGCTCGATGCCAAGGTTGCGTTCGGTGGCAACCTCCTCAGTAGAGCTGAAGGTGTAGGAGTGATGTTAAGCAATGGGAGCTAAAGAGGGAAGGAGGAGGAGGAGGAGGAGGAGGGGAGGTGATGGAGGGAGAGGAGCGGTGACAGAGAGAGTGGAGGAGGATGCAGTAGAGGGTGAGAAGAGAAAGTTTCTCTTTTTGTTTTGAAAATAGAATAATAGAAAATTTTCACTTCTCATTTGTGTTCTAAACTTATTTCTAAACTAAAAATTTGTCCCGAAAATAGAAAAATAAAATTGCGTTACCAAACGGATTTTCTATTCCAAACCTGTTTTCGATAATAAAAAAAAAAATATAATTATCATGCGCGTCCTAAGCCATTTCGTGTATTGCGTAGAGCTTATGTTGGAAGAGGACAAGGAGTGCTTGATTTATCTTTGGAGAGCGATGAAACACATAAAAAACTGCACATGATACATATGATGTGACTATAATTGATTTGACTATAATTGATTCAGCAAATCCTTTCGGTAGGATTTGAGGACATGACAAAATGGAGTTTAGACATGTCTTCTCGGTGTTTCCTTGACTGCGTTTGGTTCGGCTTTGAAAATGAACCTTGGAGAAATGCAAATATTTTTAGCCTAAAGGGGTTTTGAGGAAATGCAAATTGCGTTTAGTAAAAAATTCTTTATAAAGCTATTTTAGCGTAAATAGTGTTTGACAAATCTTTTTTTACAAAGAGATTTTGGATTTCAATTTTCTTTTTTATAAAAAAATATTAAACTATTTGCCGACCGTAGTGAATGTGATGGTAGTTTTGGAACAATGAGAGGTAAAATCGAAAAAGTAAAAAAAATTAGGATAGTAGTATCTTTTTTTTTTTTTTTTCGAAAAAAGTAATTTCAATATTTAGTCAAATGTTAAAAGCTCAAAGTTGGTCCCTATCAGCATTGGGTTTTAGACTTTCTCAAGATCAACATTTGACTGAAAGTCCTTTACCTAAAAAAAAACATTTGACTGAAAGTCACCACCGCCTACGGTGGCCCAGTTGGATAAGACTCCCATGATCCTTTGCGAGGAGGAGAGGAGTTCGAATCTCGCCGCCGCACGGATTTTATGCGTGACGTCGGGGTGGTTCCTCAAAAGGTTTACCAGCGCTGAAAGTCCCTTAGAAAAAAAAAAAAAAAAAAAATATTTGACTGAAAGTCCCTTTGACAGACTCGTCAAATACCCTAGCATTTCCTCACAAGGCTTCGAAGGTTGAAAGTCCCTTAGAAAAGCTAAACCAAATACACCTTAAATCTCGAAAGCCGTGCATCGTCTTTCATGAACATTCTCGGTGCGTTTCTTAGACTTCAAATGCCTATCCTAAACATGCCCCACCTCCCTCCGAGCCATCCTGTGGAGCCATTGTACGTATGAAGCTGCAGAGCTCTGTTCACTCGGTGTGAAGAGAGAGGGAGAGAAGTCCGTTCATGATGTCGACTGGAAGACAGAAGCCGAGTTCTAATTAACGGTTGATCGATTCCTCCTTGCCTTGAAAAGGAAGAGGATGGCACCGTCTTCTCCTGTAAAATGCTGCTTTTGGCCATGATTTTTAATTTGATTGGATGGAGAAAAGCTCAAGGTTGACCGAGGACCGAGGACTATAGACTTTGATATTTTAAAGCTGTGGCGGCTTATGAGATGCCGTCTCCTCGTGCCTGTTATTGGGGTCGGCTGAAAAATAAAGCGCGTGTTTAGTCGCCTGTCAAGGGGAGGAAGGAATCACCGAGGTTACGTCAGTAGCCACTGGAGAGATGGGGAGGTCGAGTTCCCACTCTCTCAAAAAGCTTGAATGAGAACGTTTAGTTTCACATGTGAAATTCGATTTTCACGTTTTGTAAAGAAGAAAGCGAAAGTTGAAAGTGAGTTGATAATTAGAATATGACAAATAAATCAAAAAATGGGAGAGAAACAAAAAGCGAAAGAAATCCGAAATTCCAAACGTATTTATCATTAAATGATCGTATTCTTTCTTTGTATTTATCCCAAAATTATCGTTTACTTTGCAAACTCGAATTATAGATCATAATGACCAAATGTAATGCGGGGAAGGAAGGTGCTGTAATAGGAGCTTTAAATTTTGATAAATTTCCATCTATTATGTGAGGTTGTCATCCTCTGATAAATAACAAACTCGAATTTCCGACGGCCTAGACATGGGGTGTTTTTTTTTTTTTTTTTTCCAAAAAGGTCTTTGAAATTTGACAAAATCAACTCGATAAAGAAATTTCTAAAAAGATTATTCCCCTTCATATTTTTCTGGCTACTTTTCCGAAAAGCCTACGAGGAGGAAGTTCTAACTCTAAACCCTAATCTACGGAAAATAAAATTAGATGATCATATGGCGACGTGAGACCGATTAATGTTAACCAAACACCAACTCCAACTTCTATCTTTCGATTATTTTTTTCTCCTGATCTAACTCGCCATTAAATAATTAATGAAATGTCCAGCTACATGGCCGACATAATTTATGCAGCCGACAGATAATATTCCCAGCTCCTCTTTTTTATTTTAATTTTAATTTTAATTTTATTTTTTCACGTTGACAATGAAATGTCGCTTTTACCGAAGCACCTAGCAATTTAATTCGGCAATTAAAAAACAAAAAGAGGCCCCCCCTCTTTCTTTTCGAATATATATGAAATTAAAAATTCCTCATTTTATTCTCACCATCGTGAAAGGGAAATAACCAGACCGCCACCATGTCCTTTTTCGTCAAACGAGACGATGCGCAAGACGCCAAGATCCGGAACCGGACAAGGCGAGTGGCACGATCGTAATTAGCCCCGAACCGGGGGGCGGTTTCCTACCGCACGAGGCGTGAAGGTGAGGGCGGAAGCTGCACGTGAAAGAAAGTGCTCGCGGGGGCGAATCGGAATAGAATCGCAAATTCCGAGGACGAAAAAGTAAATTAAAAAAAAGGTCGGAAATTTTCGGGAGTTTCTTTTTTTTTTTTTTTTTATTTAATATTTTTCCGGTGGAACGAAGATGAGGGAAGCGATAAGAGCTTTAGCTTTCAGCAATGGCGGTGTGCGACATCCGCTCTGCGCCCGCAGCATAAACCCTAAAGAGAAATCGCTCTCGAAGGCGATCCGTCGGCCGGAGATTCTCCGTCCTCCGGCGAGCGCCGTCGCCTCCGGCCGTGCTCGCTCGCTACGACTCCTCAGCCTTCTCCTCGTCGTTCCTTCCGGCTCCGATGTTCGGGCGCTCCGAGAGCGAGCGAGGGCGCGAGGCGAGCTGAGCCGAGCTGAGCTGAGCCGAGCCTGTAGCTTCGCCGAGGGAGGCGGAAGAAGGATGAATGCGAACGCCGCCGCCGCCGCCGCCGCCGCGAACGGGTGCGAAATCGGGGGCATGGAGCGGGAGTACATGAGGAGGCACCACAGGCACGAGGTCGCGGAGAACCAGTGCAGCTCCGCGCTGGTGAAGCACATCAGGGCCCCCGTTCCCCTCGTAAATTTTCCTCTCTCTCTCTCAACCGCGCTCGATGTGGACGTCTCTTCTTGCGGGTTCTGTGCGGGATGTGGATAAGGGGGTCAAATCTGTGCGTGCGGATTGTGGATACGTGTGCGTCGCTCTGCGGATGTTTGCATGAGTACGAGGGATTTTTTTTTTTTTTTTTTTGTCGGATAAGATTCGTGGCTCGATCTGTTTCGCGTTAATTGGTGGGACTGATGCGGGGGGCGGGCGGCCGGGCGATGCTTTTTTCTCGAGCTGTATTGCTTAGCGAAGTGTCCGCGTCTCTCGCTAGATTCGCTAGCGTCCGATTGTGGTTCGGGGATGTGTTCTTTTGGGTTGAGGAGTTGGTTTGGTGTGATTGCATGTGATCGGCGTCGAGCTTCGTACTCTTTTTCCCCTGTTCATTTACGGAAATACAACAAAAGTAGCTAAAGAACGACGTTTGACCAGAATCTGTTTTCGGAAAAGATTGATCTTGGTCTTGATCTGGGGTTGGTGTTTTGGTTTTTGATAACGTTGGGGTGTTTTCTCTTTGGGAGTTGACTCAGTTTTCCTTTCTGGGTATTTACTTGGGAGTCAGGGGAAACAGGAATCCACGCTTCTATCGGTTCAATGATTGAATTAACTAGATGGGAGATCTCGGACTAATTAATGGGCGCAGGTGACGTTATAAATGGCAAATGGAAAGTTTCCTCTTCTTGGCATGCAGTCCACATGGCGAAATTTGTGCCGCTGATGATTTTCCATTTCGCAGTGTAATCGATATGTATTGTTTCACTGGACTATTTGAACCTTGCTATATCAATTCCTTTAAATGTCTCTGCTGTCGTCTGAAAATGTCGATGACTTTTGTTCATACAGTTATGATAACAAAGGTTGCTTACTTTGGGATTTTCCTGACATAATGCTTGATCCTTCATGTGTCCAGGTCTGGTCTTTGGTGAGAAGGTTTGATCAGCCCCAGAAGTATAAGCCTTTTGTCAGCAGATGTGTTGTGCGTGGAAATCTCGAAATTGGTAGTCTGAGGGAAGTTGATGTCAAGTCCGGACTTCCTGCCACTACAAGTACGGAGAGGTTAGAGCTTCTTGATGATGATGAGCATATCTTGAGCATCAGGATCGTCGGTGGGGATCACAGGCTTAGGGTATGTTTGTCTGCTGAATGTTTGATCTCTTGGTCTCCTTTCCTCTGACTGTGTATCTCTTTCCTTTAGCATCCAATGTGATCATTTTTCCCAGAATTCTCCTAAAAACAGTAGTTTTCTCTTTGAAGACAGCGTAAGAGCACTCGTTGTTTCAAAAGTTGATGGAGAAACCACAATTTTGCTGCAGGATCTATGCTTGTCACTATGTGTTTGTTCAGTGGAGGTGCTCAACCATTTTTCCACATTCAACATTTTGACTTTTTGAACGTATTGATATTTGTACACAGCATCTTGATACCAAACTTGACAAAAAGCGCTAAAATAATCTTAAGCGTTGAGTTCTTTAGCTATATCTTGAATCCAAATTTTAGGACGACAAATCTCTTTGATCCAATCCATCTAATATCTTTTGCGGGAGCAAGAGGAAATGCATCTCAAGTACACTAATTAGTAGGTATGAGAGAATTAATGTCAGATCCTCAAGGACAAATGATTGGTTTTCCCCTTCAAAGGAGTTTATGCGAAGAACTGTCTTTTAACAGAATATAGAATTTGTTACTATGGAGCCCGCAAAGGAGTTGTGGATACTGTTGTACGAACATTAGATGCTAGAAATTTTTATGCGCAGGCTTGTTGAAGTAATAAAACAAATTGTTGTATGCAGAACAGACTGTGAAACCATCTGAGGGGTTTCTGTGAGTCCTCAAAATGGGATGATGCGGGAAAGAGTTTTCATGCTGCATTAAAGCCTACGCTCAATGCAGTGTTGATTTGAGAGTTTAGGTTCTTAATAACACTCTGGGAAGAGGCCTTTGGTGTCTGAATTTGTTTTGCACAGGGCAACCTATCATCTGATTCTGCTATACCTTTTCCATAGTTGGATGAAAATTCTAACATCATTATTTACAATGTACTGAATCTGGCAGAGATGATGCTTATTGCTGTGCATTTTTCTTAGTTCCATGTCGAGTCTCTTGTACCAGGTCAAATTTCTATAACTTGTGGTTTTTCATTATTTGTATTTCAGAACTACTCTTCAATCATTTCTGTTCATCCAGAAATCATTGAAGGGAGGCCAGGGACTTTGGTGATTGAATCGTTTGTGGTGGATGTTCCCGAGGGGAATACCAAGGATGAGACTTGCTACTTCGTGGAAGCCTTGATCAAGTGCAACCTTAAATCTCTTGCCGATGTCTCAGAGCGGCTAGCAGTGCAGGACCGGACTGAGCCCATCGACATGATGTGAAAATAGGGGCTGAGATGTGTCGGCATTGTAGGTTGCCAAGGATGAAGCTTCTGAAGCATTCCACTTGAAGAGGCTTTGGAGACAGACTGGCGCTAGCTCTTTTCTTGAATCTTCCCATACCGTCACTCTCCTTTTCTTTTGGGCACTTCTCCCGGTGTTCATCTCCACTTCGAAATTATTTGCTCAATTTCGTGTTTAGTGGCGCGAGAATTAGAGATTTACTGAGCTCCTTTTGTGATATTAAAGGATGAGAAGAAAAGGGTCATGATTCTCCGAGAGGAGTTTATTCGGGCCTTTGTATATGTGCTGGATAAAGTCTCTGTACATTTGCTTTCATTTGGTAGTGAAAGTTGTATTCAGTATGAGGACTACTAGTACTACTTCACGGGTTTCTATTCTGTCTCGTCTTTAGTTATCGCCATAAGCGGCGTGGTGATGTTCTACCGTTGTTCCGTAACCTTTGCCAAACCCGTGATTCGTCCGCGGAAGCCCCTGCTTTTAGGATATCATCGGCTGCATTCGTCCTATCGCCCTTTGTGGGATTGGTTGGTCTTGCTGTGTTCCCTCGCATTTTCACTCTGTCGGCGATGTCGACAGGTTGTTTGAAGATGGGCATGCATCAAAGTGGTTTCCCACACCACCTTTCTCCATGGAAAAGGCGATTTGATATTTTGATGTCGCATTCCTCTTACTAGCAGTGCGTTCAAAAGCCCCAATGATGGCAGGAATCATGCGCGCTCTAGTGCAACCTATTATTGAAACCAAACCTCTAAAGAACAATGGCTCTTTTCATTGCCCGGTTTACTGATTAGTCAGTCAACCGATCTCTCGTCTTTCAACCACTCCCTCCAGACTTCACTTGGCAAACAAGACGACACAGCAGTCCTTGTTAGCACCTCAATGGAGCATGGGACCACTTGGGGAAATTAATCAGGTTACCTCCAAATGATAATAGTGCCCGGGATGCTCAACAGTTTATTGCAGGAGGCTCAAGAGGGCATTCCAAACAAAATTTTTCCAAGACAAATCTGAATTAAATCCGTTGCACAAAATAAAAGCAAGCAAAGTATGGGCATGACCACTGTAACGAACCCTCTAAGAGCTCTCTTGAGTAATAAGTCGGACGAGTTACTGTAATCTGATGAGGATAGGGTGCTCAGCAAGGACTGCACACCACAACCTCATTCAAAAGGAGATTTTGAAAGAAAAACAAAGAAAAGTTTGATCTTGCGCTTCTAACCTTAGGAGATTCTCTCTCTTGGAATGGTGTCTTAAGTCCAACTTAATAAGACACATGCTAACTAAAAAGAGCAACCTCATAAAAATGAAACATCCATTAAACTCAATTATGTAATGGTCGTAACTTCTGCTATCCAGTATTGTAGTTTGCAGTAGATCCCTGATGAATTTTCAAGTATTTCCTCCAGGGAACTGCATTTGCATTTCCAGTTGCAATTAGACAAGGAGAAAAGACATGTAACAAATGCTATCTCTTATCCTTCTTCTCTTCCCTTTTTTTTTTTGTATGAATACTTCATAAATAACAAGACAGAATACATTGTGTCAAATGCTATCCAAAATTTCACCCAGAATGGGTGGGTCTTGACAGCTTTACACCATTTTTCTGATGATTTATGACAACCGTCTCTGCATGGTTTCTAAGAGCACTGTTTCTTTGGAGATGCTACATGTAAGGCAATATAATCTTTACCTGCTCTTTTTCCTTTTCCTGTCAACAGGATCATGTAGGGGATAAAATGGAGACTACATTATAAACAATTACCTCTTTATGCTTTTGAATGAGCTGCGCAACCCACCCCTACAGTTTGTTACACTGGAGCAAGAGAACTCTTAACACATTTGCTCCATTTTCCCATGTTTCTCTGTTGCTGGGATACTGTTCTTCAGGCTTCTACTACATGAAACTCCAATCATGCCAATACAAGTTCACCCTCTTCTACTTGTTCTTGCTCCTCAGGCAGACTTCCTTCCCGATAAGGAAGTAGTATACGCTTTACATCTTCTGCATTAAGGGTTTCACACTCCAGAAGCGCATTTGCTAATGCATGCAGAGCCTTCTCATGCTGAAATAATGTTAAAAAAAAAATGAAATCTGTAATTTGCAATATGAAGAAGTTTGACACATTTTCCATTAGGTAGATGTTCATGGAAATCCACAATGCACCCAATGCTGATTATGGACCAATAGCCCCAAAGTTGACACAAATGCAAGGTAACCACAGGAAGATAAGCACCTAAACATTTATTAAGGCAGAGGGTTTTTGACAGTTAAGGAGCTTCACATCTGTGTTGTGTAATACCACAATCCAGCAAGTCAGCAGTAATGGCTGACCACCATAATCAAGAGTATAGTGATAACAAGACATTAACCTTTTGTCAATGCTAAAACACGCAGAGATCAGTGATATAAGATGCAATTCAATGCACACGCATGATACCTATTGTACACTAACCATATTTTTATATGTACTGAGCAGAAGACCACATAGCTAAACTAAACCAAGGTTCTTGTGCAAGAAGACCACTATGACATAAAATAAATCTCTTGGACAAACCTTTTTCAGCAGGGCCTTCACTCGATCATATGCATCTCTCAGTAGCTTAAGCACCTGCATGACCATCGATATAAAACTTAGCACAAATAGCTCACATAAATACTTGCATGCACGAATATGCAAAGAACCATACTTCTGCATCTATGCGAGATTGCATCTCTGGGCTTGGTCGCTCTTTGATATGAATCGGACCAACTGCGTTGCTCATTCCACAGTTTGACACCTTAAACCAAAGAATTCCCAGATCAAGCAATCAATAGAAATGATGAAATGTTATAAAGTAGAAGCACATTGTACAGATCCTGATGCTGACAAATTACTGGAAAAGAAAAGGTAAACAAATACAGCCAAACTGAAATTTGACAGCTGCTCAAAAGAATAATTTCATAATGACAATATTTGTTGACTAAGTGTCAATCCTCTTCTAAGCATAAAAGATTAACAAGCACCTGCAGCTCCTTACATATACAAGATGCCATGGCAGTTGGGAATTACCATATAGTGCGCTAGTTCAGTAGCCGTTTGAAGATCACTGCTTGCACCAGTTGTGATCTGATCTTGGCCAAAAATGAGCTCTTCGGCAACTCTTCCTCCCATACAAACATCAAGGCGGGCTAACAACTGCTTCTTGCTAATAGATGTCTCGTCACTTGATGGGAGCTGAGTCACCATTCCCAAAGCAGATCCACGAGGCATGATTGTTGCCTTATGAATTGGATGTGCTCCATCAGTGTTGAAGGCAACTATTGCATGGCCGCTCTCATGATATGCAGTGAGCTGAGAAAATGGACGACGAAGTGAGAAATACAAAACATATTATGGCAAAGATGTTCTTTGACTTGATT
Source organism: Eucalyptus marginata (assembly GCA_014182565.1). Lineage (NCBI taxonomy): Eukaryota > Viridiplantae > Streptophyta > Magnoliopsida > Myrtales > Myrtaceae > Eucalyptus > Eucalyptus marginata. The sequence continues at coordinate 23,067,261 of CM024585.1, read as the reverse complement.
CAAGAGATGGCAGGGTCCAATTGACCTGTTACGAATGTAACATCAAACTTTGCCTATATATTTTAATCTGTCAACATACTTGGAGTAAAAAATGTTCCAGAATACCTTCTTTGACTCTTCAGATAGGAACATTGTTTTCCGTTCAGTGCCCATTATTATCCGATCTTTAGCAAATTCCAACTGTGAAGAAGTTAACTTGTCTGCCCCTTCAACAGCAGCTTTGATGGCAGCAATATTCACCAAATTTGAGAGATCTATCAAAATTGGCAGTGATCAGAACAGTCAAGAGTTAAGATAAAACATCTTCCTGATGTAAGACACACCATTGAAATAGCAAGAAAGAGATGTCACCTGCCCCATTAAAGCCAGGAGTGCCACGAGCAATTGCTTTAACATCTATGTCATCCGCCAAAGGTTTATCCTGTAAATATAGCTCTAATATCTCCTGTCGACCCTTGACATCCGGATTTGGCACAACAATCTAAAATGAAAGTTCAAGAGTTTTAAGGTCCCATCAATTCCATAAACAGCTCATTACACATCTTCAAATCAACAAAGTTTCTATCTATGACCAGTAATTCAGGAAACTTCTTATTGGGGTCTACAAAAGCAAGCACACATAACATGAAAAGGGGGAAAGAAAGAAAGAGCTTAAATATAAAGTCAGGTGCAGCAGAAAGGACCCTTACGAGTTTTTATTTTCATATAGCTGACATATTGAGGATATTACGAATGGAGAACAATATTTTCAAGGTTAATGACCAAATGATACGAAATTGGACCTCTAAAAGAACATGGAAAAGAGAGTTAAGACAATCTACTATACAGCTGCCAGATTGATTATTACTTTTTTCAAGAAATTTCAACTATTATTCCATTTTGGGTTTTCCTTTAGCATATAATTAGACTATTGAACTCAGAAGACATCTGATATCTGAACCCAAGATAATAGCAAAGAAAGTATGCCTAGACATGAATAAAAAATATACCAGATGCTTACAGAGGATCAATGAACTTACATGCCTGTCGAATCTACCAGGCCTCGTCAAGGCAGGGTCAAGAATGTCAGGGAAGTTTGTTGCAGCCATCAATATGATTCCCTGCAGATAAAATTCATGGGTTTAGGATACAGGAAAGCCCATCAGGGGTAAAGTTACTCCATTTATACCTCATTCTGCTCAAAACCATCCATTTCAACAAGCAGCTGATGCAATGTCTTCTTTGTATGGCCCTCCCACTGTTTTCTTGTGGAACCAACCGCATCTATTTCATCAATGAATATGATGCAGGGAGCCTATCAAATGTGATGCAAAGAAAATAAGACATAGATATGAACAAGTACAGAACTTGTGCAGCCATGTGAAAACTATCAATATAACAAGAATGAAAAACAGAGACACAGAGGCCATCCATGGGCCAGTGAGACTGCCTGAAGACAGCTTACCTTCTTCTTGGCTGCTTGAAATAAGGATCTCACACGCCGAGCACCAACCCCAACAAACCTGTCATTCAAGTTGGAAGCAACTAATTTTTAAGTTTTGACTAAATAACAATAGAAAAATTAGTTGCAAGGTTCACATTCAAAGATTTTTATGGTTCAAGACCACAAGCCAACACAGGAATCTGAATAATCCATAGAACCAAGAGAGTCATAACTTAGATCAATCTGCATGAAAGAGGATAGACTATTATAGCCATATGTTAACGAGAGAAAAGCATAATGTTAATAAATTACAGGAACAAAAGTCCGTGTAGCTGCAGAGCTAAGACACTCTTGAGCCATTAGCTCAGCACCATTACAAGGTGCAAAAACTATGGGCCTTCAATGGGTTCAGCTCAGATACCATCACAGAAGAGCTGCCCATGCAGCACTAAGAGAACAATTTACAATGCCAAGTTATAAAGGCCAAAGATAGGCAAAAAGGCAACTTTTGTTGCACTAACACTTTTGGGTGAATGCATTTTAGGTGAAATAGTGTATGATTGCAGCATCTAAGTACAGGCGACGCTTGAAACATATGCTCTTTCACCTAGAACCTCAATTTTCTCAAGCTGAGAGTAGCTGTCTAGCACCTAAGTGGCAATTGATGGGTATCTTGTGCTTGTAACAGCAACACACTCAATCACAATCACAAGCTTTCAAGAGATGAATCAACAACTACATAATAGTACAATAATTTTGCTAGAAACTATGCCGCGGTCTGCCCCGGATCCACCATTGCTTCAACAGCAAGTCACTTTGATGCATAAATTTTTGTTCAATAAACAGAAATAGTTCTTTGCACCTTTCCATCTGTATAGACTAAGATACTAAACGTGACATTATTCGTACAAGCAATTGCCCAATAAACTGAATAGTCATTTGACCTACTTCATCATTAAATAATTAACTGAGCTTACCGGAAGACATTATTGTTATGAGTAATTGGGAAACAAGCATGTTATAATTTCGACACTAGATGAAGAAAAGAGACATGAGCTAATGTTGAAATCTATAGCATAGCAAGGAAAAATGGCTTACATTTCCTCAAATTCAGACCCCGCTCTGTAGAAAAAAGGCACCCCAGCTTCTCCAGCAATAGCCTTCAAGGTGCAAATTAATTGATATACACTCAGTAACTTCAACAGCTAACAAACTTCAAACAAATCATCAAGTACAATATATCAGACAAACTTAGAAGAAAAGCAATAATCGTTAAGTGCATTCCTCTTATCAACTAGCAATAGCTAAAGTTTAGGATGTATAACATCTACTTTGCTGCAGAAAACCACTGAAACCCAGATATCACTGACGACAAGGAAATGCTAGTATCCCAACAACAAATCACCTTTTATGAGTGTTGCATCTTTATCCACAGAAAGCCTATTAATATTGATATGTGTAGCCATAATAGAAGCCCATGGAGCTTGTTTAGAGTTGTTAAAACCTAATCCTATCCATTATCTGATGTTTATAATGCTATCGACTAAGGCTTTTAGAGAGAAAAAAGGGGAGGTCAAAGTTCAGTAGGACATTACAGAAATCTCAAACCACCAAGAGCCATGATCAAAAACTGAAATAACTGCTATCAGCAGACGAGCAATCTCAAATGTCCTCATTTCAGAAAAAAAGTCAAGGACGGATATACAATTAGTGAATGGCAATGCATTCCGTTTCAACTACTGAGCAGCAGACAAGGAGCATATATACCTTTGCAAGAAGAGTTTTCCCTGTTCCAGGAGCTCCTGTCAAAAGAATTCCCTGCAGAAGGCAAATAAGAAGCTCATATAAGTACACAGATCAGGGTACTTAAGGCATTGCCATCGCATTGTAATATGCAAATGAAGAAATGCCAATCAATATGACATCTCCCTATCTAATGGCAAGCAACAATTGAAGCTAACCTTGAGAGCAAGAACATTAGCAATGAAATAACTCATATCATGCTAAACTGATGTTTGAGCAATATATCTGTGCATTTAGGCATTATAATATCATATGATTAGAGAAGAAGTGAAAAATCCAGCTTTTTAAGATGGATTTGATCTGGTTATCATAAAAAATTCATGAAGGAAACACACATATAGGTGTCCTGCTTTAGAAGAATAGAGTTGAATAAAATGTCTGTAGCACTTGCAGCCATTGATAGTCAACAAAAGAAAGATGTACCAACAAAGACAAACGAACCTTAGGCAACTTTCCTCCGAGGCGAGTAAATTTAGTTGGGTTCTTGAGATACTCCACCACTTCCTCTAGCTCTTGTTTTGCATCATCACAGCCTTTGACATCCTTAAATGTCTTCACATTCTACAGGAAAAACAATTTTTAGTGCAGGCATACTTTTTGAATGTATGAAGTGGTTTACTTGACATACATATGAGTTCAGAGGATATGTAAATGTGCACATAAGACAGAGTTTGATGGGATGAAACATAAATCAGCAATCGCACAAGAACTGCTCACAGATACCTTCTCAGGTGTAACTTCCTTATTTAACTCCTTAGGGGCATAGGAAGAGCTTGAGCCCACACCTGAAGCACCGATACCACCCAAGCTTCCTATATACTTTTGAAGTGCAGCAGCACCCATCAGCCTGTAACCAGCTTAGTCAATCGAAGCACAAAATCATAATGTTTCGACTAGGAAAAAAAATTGAAAAAGAAGAAGAGAATAATAGAAGACCAAAAGCACATACCATACTAACCCAACAGCAACAGTAAATAAGATAGTTGAGATAAGCTCTTGAGCAAAACGTGATTTGTTTGAAACTTTGGGGTCAACCTAACAAGAGATAACATCATATGGCATTTAAACTGTAAGCAACAAAGAATAAGAACTGCCAACATTCAAAGGTATCACAAAATGGTTAATCCTCACCATAACAACATGCAATGGCTGCTTCTCAGAAACCCCAGGACTTAGAAAAGGCTCATCCATGTTTCCTGATGCACGCTGCTTCAATTCTTGCAACTACAAATGAGATTTACTGATTGAATAAGCTCGTAGTTTTCAAATAAAAGAATGGACTAGTGAAGGAAAAAATTTCTCATACGATTGACTTAAAAATTTTCACTTTAGTCTGCTGAATTCTCCAGAGCAGAAATACATGTAACTACATGACAATGACAAAAAACAGTGCAGGAGACCCAGTTACCAGTGTCGGAAGGCTAGAAGGCTTTCCAGTTTGCTCGTCTGGAAGATACTCAGCAATTGCATTGGTGACGACAAGAGCTCGAAGATATTCTGCAACTCCTCTACTGTCAACAGCATGGTCTCTTTGTTCAAAACGCTTGATGACAGTTTCTGGACTGTGGCAACAAACAGAAAAGGAGCCAAGTCATACATAACAACTTTTATAAAAAGAACAATGACGTTATCAAACAAAAAAGATACAGCAACACCCACGGATGCAATCTTCTGTCACCCGAAACTTTACTATAAACCCGTACAGCGTTTGCCAGCAAAATGGAACCTTTTGTCCCTTGAAAAGAAGGAAAATTACGGCAAACATCATTGTACTTATTAACAGAATAGTTAGAGAAGGATCAATGACCTAACACTAGGTAAAGCTTCCAAAAGTTGATGCTAGAAATTTGATCCATTGGGCTTAATGAATCAGTAAGATTATAAGAGTATCTTTCATTAATGAAATGAACAACAGATGAGTCGATTGATGGCAACCCAACAAGCGCCATCCAAAGTGAGAGAAGTATTGGTTCAAGTGCATGTTCACACTAAACTGAGAACCACTATAACTCCAACACGGTAAGTAGGTAAACTAAGATTCACACACCAATTAACAATAAGGCGATGCTTAAAACGCAAATCGAAAACCAACAACAGAAACAGACATTGCACACGACACTAAAAAGTCATACCAGAACTCCATTTCACTGCTTCGGACAAGTTGGGTACGAAGCAAAACAAAGCTTACTAGTTCCAATACCTGTGCTTGTTGAGCTCAGCCAGAAGGGCGCCCTGCTTGGCCGCGTCCAAGGGGTTGGCATCGGCATCCGCAATCAGACGCTCCAATTTCTTCTCTTGCCTCCAGAAGGGCAACCAGCTCAGCCAATCCCCCGCCAAAACCCTCTCGTACCCGCTCTTCAGCATCGCCCACACCCCCATCAGGAACACCATCACCGGGACCTTACTCTTCCCTCCGTCCTTTTCCATCAAGTACCCATCTTTCTCCCCCTCGCTCCCCTCCGAACCGCGCTCGCCGACCACCTCGCCATCCTCCAATCTCACTCCCCCGAACTCCCCCCTCGCCTGCTCCTCAATCACCGAGCTCCCGCCGCCGAATCCCTCCGCTTCCGAACCGTCCGCCGCGGCACCCGAGCTCCCCCCGTCGAATTCGTCAACCCTCGCCTCGCCGGACGAAGCCGGCTCGGAGCCCGTCTCCACGCCGTCGGGCCGTAATGCGCAGCAAATCAGCGGGCGGGCGGCGCGGAAACGAGGATTCCGGGGCGCGGGTTTCAATCGGGGCGAAGCGAGGAGAGGATTGAAGGCCACTTGGTGCGAGGGGCAACGGGAGTGGCAGTGGCGACGCTGCCGGGAGGAAGAAGAAGAAGAAGAAGGAGAAGGAGAAGAGGAGGAAGAGCAAGGAGGGGAGAGACTAGGGAGAGAGGCCTTGCAGAGGAGGGAAGCTTGGAGCAGAGTCATGTTCCGCCGCTGCCAGTCGCAGGGTGCTTGCTCCGGCGGGTTGGGGCGGTGGACTGCGGCGGCGGAGTGGCTGCTCTTCCGCCTTCTTCACCCCGACGACGGAGGAGGAAGAGAGAGAGAGAAAGAGAAAGAGAGAGCCACACAGGATTGCGGGGGGAAGGCGTTGAGAAGCGGAGGAGTTGTTGAGGGACCTTATCTATCTCGATTGAAATTGGCGCCGGCTTTGTGGCTTGTGATTTCGGTTGCTTATTTGTTCTCTTTTTTCCTATTTCATCAATTACAGTTCATATATATATATAAATTATGCCCGTTTGAATGAAAATTTAAAATAGAAAAGGGTACTCTTGTTTTGCGAAAAATTAATTTTGTCACTGAAAAGTATGTTAAAAGAGAACTTCTCTTTGGTGGTAACTTACGTTTCAAAAAAAAAAAAAATTCACATACTATCTTAAGTTTTAAATTCGGCCGTTGACGCTGCACACCCCAGTAGTTGAGGCTCCAATGACTAGCCTTGGGAATCTTGGCCCAGAAGCCTCGATCCTCGACTGAATTGCCAGTGAGCCTGAGCTTGGGTGTTGAAGACTTAAGCTCGACCATCAAGGTTCGAACCTTGGCCTCGAGGGTCTAGAGTGTGCATGTCAGGGGCTCAAGTATGGCCATCAGGGTTTAGGGTCCAATATTGAGGGACCAAGGCCCGTCATCCATCGAATTGCATATACAGAGGAGGAAAGGACCCAATCCACTTATCTTGATCAAAACAATTGAAGAAAGAGAATGGTGGCCCTGTCCAAATCAGGGGAGGAAGTCAATGGATGTTGTTTAGATATCTTCGTCTAATCAAAGTAAGGAGCTCTTTTTGCTGGAAATATATTCCTATTTATCTTTGTTTCAAAATGGTTAGAGGCTCTTTTATCATGGAAAATCATATAGTTACCTCATGGGGAGTTTAGCCACACCTACGAATGATATAAATATTACTATTACTTTAGCTTTACTTACGTCAATAGCAACTAAAGATTTTTATTCCAGTAGGGACAATTGTAATCATGGTAGTTGCAGTGAAGTAGGCATGGGTATCAACGCCTAAGCCCATTGTAAACATATGATGAGCCCGAACGAGAATTCCAATAACACTTGGCTAGTCAGGCATCGACTAGTTCATAGATCTTTTGTTGCGTTTGGTCATCTGGATTTCTAGATAGGATAGGACTGGATAGGATATGATAAGAAATACATGAAATTTTTCATATCACATCCACTGTTTGGTGAGCTACGGATTTAAAGTTGGATATGTTCATATCATATTCTATTTATTGTTTGGTAAATTGTGGATTTAAACTCGAATATTTTCATAAACAATTATATTCTTGGAAAAAAAATTAGGAAAGTACAAACTAACATATTAGATTATAGCAAAATCTTCCAAAACGAAATATTTTTTTAAGTCAACAGGTTCTCACAAAATCGCACAAAATCAATCCATGATTATGCGTTATATGCGAAATGCATAAAGAATTAAAAAGTGATATTGTGTATGCTAATATGAGATGAGTCAATTAAGAATGTTGCCTTGAAAGAATGTTGACTTGTTAGAATTGGACTATTGCAAATTATTTGTTGATGAGAATTTGCTTTCCTTATACCCACTGAGTAACTCCCATTGTGTTACATTAAGGTATATAATTTGGCTCTAGAATAGATGAGCAACTGACTGTAGCTAGCCTTGATTGTGGCAGGTTCTATAGTACTTTAGTCAGTTAATTCAATCAAGGTCTAAGCCCATGTAGATGATGCATTCTAGTATACCAACTGCAGTTCACAGAAAATTGAGAGTGCCGGGCTTCTAGAATGAATTAATACATACACACGTTCTGATGCCAAGATCTCCCATAGTTTTAATTCTTTACTAAAAGTTCAATCATTATCTTGCTACTTGCATTGTCCATTGAGGAAACATGCTACGCGACAGAAGTCAATGATGGAAACTTAATATTCAATTCAGGCCAATCTGAATAGAAACACTCAAAGAAAAAAGCCTAGACTGGCCAAAGCCAAGCAATAGAAATTTAAGACACTCTTCTTCACAAGAGGGACGCAATCAAGAAATAAATAAATAAAATTGCAGATATGCAACCACAAGAATACATAAATGGACAAGGTAAAACAACATCGCAATTCTAACATTTACTTCTAATTTAGATATGTTTTCCCACGTAGAACTTGTAAACAATACCACACAAATAATGAATATCTCCTACTGAGATCAGGTATTCACCAATAAATCAATGATGATCCACCACACCACTAAAATTGCAAATATACAATCACAAGAACACATAAACCAACAACAACACAGTTCTAATATTTACTTCTAATTCATTTTTTTCCCACATTGAACTTGTAAAAGATAATACCACACAAGCAATGAATATCTCCTTCTAAGATCAGGTATTCGCAAAGCACAATTGTGAAAAGATATAGATAGCTTTAATGCTAGAAACATTATTGATCGAATCTCACTCCAGATAAACATTAGTTCATCCTCACAAAAATAGGGTATGAAAAGAAACAGTGACCAAGTGATGAAATTCGTGGAAAAACAAAAGTAGGGCGCACTGTAAAGTAGGACTTCATGGAAAAAGAGTCGCATTTTCATGAGCCACAATTGACTGCACCTATGAAAGCAAAACCAAGGAAGGAAATCACAAACCTTGTAAATCGTGTGAATATCAATGCACAGAGAAAGACGAAATCTTGTGAGAAAGCAGAATCGCTATGGCTCCTCGCCGGAGATGGTGCTTGAATTCGTCGGATTAGAGATACCGAGAAAAAGACGTGTTTTTTGTGAGAGGAGTCGTGCGTGTGAGAGAAGGAGAAGGAAAAGGAGAGCATATGATTTTTTTAATAATAGATCAACAAGAGAAATCCTATCCGGGTCTATCCCACCCCTCCCTCTCGGATTTTTTTATCCGGGCTATATCCCCTCTATATCCGACCTTATCCTATCCTAGCGGGTTACCAAACACCGGATATGATAAAATATATCCTATCCAAGCTTTTATCCGGTCGACCAAACGCAGCCTTTGGGTTTCGATTATCAAAGGCTTTAAATTTTTTTAGTAATAATGGGTGATGGTATTTTGCTTAAATAGTAAACACGGGTAATAAATCATAGAATACTAAAGATTTGAGCCATAGATCCAAAGGTAGTGAAATTCCTTGTCAGATAAGTTTTGACCTGCATGAAAGGCATAACAATGATTCCACTATAAACTTAGTGTAAAAGCAAGACATGTTGGCTGATCGACTCATCAAGTTTCCATTGAAATATGATCCACATAAGGGAAAAACATTTTCCATTCATTGATTATCAGGAGCATCCCGACTCCCCTACCAATGTATTTTTACATCCTGGAGCTTCAGTAGATCACTTAGCCTCTTTTTGACACAAGAAAGGAGAAGAGCTCCACGTAAGACTTATAGAAAACCCGTTGTCGGACTTGGTTAATCTTTCTTTGCTACTCAAAAGGAATAGTTTTATTTTATAATTTTCTAATTGTTTCAAGGTTTTATAAGTTGACTTAATTAGATTCAACTTTTCTTGTTCTATCTCAGAGCATCTATTCACTCAAAATTGCTCCACTTCCATTTCCACTCCCCGTAAACGGGCTCGATTGGCTAGGTCTACAAAGATTTTGGATTTCAATTGGAACATAAAAACATAATTGAATTAATCCTAGTTACTCTCCGGATGGAGTGGAAGAAAGGAGGAAATTCTCGAATGAGGACTAGGACTCTTCTCTCTTCTCAAGAATCCATACATCCCTTGTCAATGTATGGACAATTATCTCTCGAGCAGCGACGCAACTAAAGAGTCAAATTTGAATTCCTTCTTAAGAGATAACCACTGTAGTTATCTCTCTTCTCGACAATTCATACATCCCTTATCAATGTATGGACAACTATCTCTCCAGTAGCCACGGGATTAAAGGGTTAAATTTGAATTCCTTTCTTAAGAGAAAACCACGGTAGTCAATACATATTCTGAGTAAGCTAATGATCAATCATTGCATCATACAACCAATACTTTCATATGTAGAAATCATCAAGAAAGAGCCCAAATCGAGCTCATCATAATATTAAGCTATACTTATGCTCAAAAAGCACAAAAAACTTAGGTGAATGAAGTATGAGCCAATTAAGTGGATCCACATTTCGCCACATCTTCAAATATGCGACTTCTTTTGTGTAAAACCCTCAAATGTGTATCTCAACAATATCTTTGACCCAATTCTTTGACTATTCATTTGACGTGAAATGTACTTCCAGCCTAGAGTACATGGTTAGTTAAGTAAATTTCTTGCCCAAACATAAAGAAGAAAGTACTTGTCTTGTATCGAGAAACCATCCTTAATTGCTTACTAAATCCTCAAATTGATATTTTGCCTTCCTAGCATAACAAAGAGCTTCTCGAGTAGGGTATCAAATTCTCTCAATTTAGTTAGCCAAAACAAGGAACAATATCTTTGAATCCAATAAAGAATCCAATAAAGAAAAAGAGGCAGGCAAATTGGCTAAATGGCTACAACCTCACTCAAATCCAATTGAATCAAAATGGACAAGAAATTCCTTACATCCTTAGCAATCTAATACCAAGCTTGCCCAACAAGGACATCCTTGTAAGGCGTGAGCGGCACGGGGGCTAGCGGCTGCACTTCTTCTACCGGCTTCCTCCTCCTACGTAGCTCAGGATCCTCCGAGAGAAGCGGCATTTAGCCTTCTCTTGCTCGCATCAACCGCTTGTGTGCTCCTCCTCGTAGCTCCTCGAGCCAAAGCCTGTCCATTGTTGCATTTTGAAGACCTTTACCACGTTCGCCAATCCCTCGATTATGAACATGAGGCTCCCGAAAATGCCAACCATATCCAACTCCTTCCCTGCATTCATAAAATTTCGATGTGATTACAAGTTTTGGCGTTTGATTGAGATAAGGTACATGCCCACTTGCTGAAACATCTGTATGATGACCGGGTTATGCTAGGATTCACGTGCCTCAAAAACTCTAATAGGGTTTTGAAGGCAAATAATCCAAGCTTCACCAATTTACTTGAAATCAATCATAATACACAACCATCGTTCATATTCTCTATCAATCAAGTTGTTCATCCTAGGCTAGTCCTATTGGTTGAATTCATACAATTAATTGGCTCTATTATCCGCCCTAGGATCTCACTCCAAAAATGATCTCATTTGAGCTTAATCTAGAATGCAAATCCAATGAACTATCTCCAACTGAATGGTGAATAGGAATAGAGGAGCTAACCAGCAGCTCGGTACTGTGGTGGAATGTCCTGGCCTGCTCTCGGCTATTCATGATTGCCCCAACCACGAATAGCAAACTTCCGGCTAAAAACGGGATGTGGATGCCCTGTTGCAATATCTGAACATGTCCATCGGCTCTCTCATAAATTTGGCAAGAGTTATGAATCAATCCAAGTAGCCAAAGGGCCATTTGGTTTTTCTCGGTACACTATTCACTCTTCCTCTCCACCGATGCGATTTTGGACTGTTCACACCGACTAGTCTGTTGCTCGTTCTGGCTGCTCTAGCCATCTGTGAGGCATGAATTTTGGGGGTTTGCCTCCTCTGGTAAGCACCTTGATTCTCACCAAACGGATTCGGCCGTCTCCCCTCTCTTTGTGAGATCCGAGCTACCCTATTTTCCGTCGATCGCCTGCTGTTGCGTTGCTCGGTTCCTAGTGGTGCGGCGGTCAGTGCGACTTTGGGCTTCCTCGACAGGAGTTGATAGGCGTCCTTGCACTCTCCTTCGTCCCGGCCAAGCCTTGTTGTGCTTCGGCCCTCGTCGAGCTTCCCTTATCCCTCTCGAGTTGCGGCTGCTTTGTTCGTTGGGCTTCTGTGAGCGGCTTGCTGCCTCTGCTTCGAGGGTCTCGAAGGGGTTTATTTGGACTCTCCAGCACGTGCCTTTAGCCGGTTAGCCTCTTCTTGTCACGGTTTTCTTTATGGTTGTACTGTAGAGGTTTTGGGTGGTTGTTGGCTTGGTGTGCTGTATTTATGGCTACTCCATCTTCTGTGGTTGGTGAGCCGAGTAATGCGGCCTAGTTGAATGCTGGAATAGAGAAGGTTTTTAGCCCTATCACTCGAAACAAGGAGGCCCAAACTTCCTCGCTTGCGGGTAAGGCTCCTGCAGCAGCGGAGTCGAATCGTGGTCGCTCTAAGGATGTAGCCCGTGCTAGGTGTTCAAGAGGACGAAGTAGAGTGAGGTCGTCTTCCAAGCGGCCCTAGGCCACGCAAAAGCAGTGAGGGACTTTAAGGCCTCGGCTGCCCGAACGTGGGCAAATGTTGCAAAGCTTGCGGCAAAAGAGTATAACCTTACCTATGTTCCTCCTTCGTTTGAGGATGATGTTCCTATGGTGAATCTCCCTGAAGAGGTGCTCAATGCGGTGGATCCCAAATGGCATGAGTGCCTTGTGGGGTACTATGTAGGAAGGAGATTGCCCTTCCAACTCACGGAGCTCTCGCTCAAGCAGAGTTAGAGACTGAAGCTTGTTGAGGTCCTTGCCGATGACTAGGGCTTCTTTTTCTTCCGCATCCCTAACCCCTTGTTCAAAAGGAAGATTTTGGAAGATTGACCTATAACGGTTGCAAGAGTTCTGCTCATATTGCAACAATGGAAGCCTCTTCTAGAGCTGAAGAGGGAGAATCAAACCACGGTCCCAGTGTGGAATCGCTTGAAGAAGTTACCTCTTAACCTCTAGACTACTACGGCAATTAGCATCATCGTGAGTACCGTTGGCAAGCCTCTGTATGTTGATCAACGTATGGAGTAAACACGCATGACTTCCTTCGTAAGAGTTTGCGTTGAGCTGCAATTTAATCAACCGAGGGTCTCTTTGGTCAAGGTAAGAGTTAATGGAGTGGCTCGATCTATTACCATCGAGTACGAGTGGAAACTAGCGGAATGCTTGAAGTGTGGCTCATTTGGACACACATGTGCGGCCTCTCCAGCGGGTCTTAAGGCGATGCAAGGAAATCAGCAGGCTCGGCTCATTCCCTTCGCACCTGTGGAGGCCTGGACTGCTCTGGTTGTGGAGGAAGATGTTAGCCAGGCTGATTTGGGTTGGAAACAAGTGAGGGGCAAGACGAAGAAATCTCCCCCTCCTAAGGAGGCGAGCTTGGCCCATCCGGTCAACACCGGAGACGAGGGGGCATCCCTCAAGAAGAAAGAGGCAGCTGTGAAAAGCTTGCTCTCAACCTCTACCCGTAGGGCTCTCAGTGGGCTTCGGATCATCACTAAGGTAGATGCGGCTGGCAATACCGTGGAGGAAGACCCCATTAGCCCTCCTTATGGTTCGACAGCAGACCGAGGAGTGGAGCGGAGACATAAGGGTCGGCCAACCACCTTGGTAGCTCGGATGATGATCTCTCTCACCTTGTTTGTCGTTAAAGGCTCCTTCGACTAGGAGGAGAGAGAGGAGACTATATATGATAAGCTATTGGCGCTCTTCCCCGTCTCGCCTCCTCCGTCGACCCGTGCGGCTCCTCCTCCAAGTCACCGTAAGCCTTCGAAAAGGAGGTAACCCTTTCTCTCTTCTTCTCGTGTACATATGCATATAGGTTACTGGAATATTAAAGGCCTTGTCAACCTGACTAGGCAAGCGGAGGTTCGTAACCTGATATTATTGAACCACTTGTTTTGTATTGGCTTGTTGGAAACTAAGGTGCCATAGCATCTCTTCAATTCCATTTCCGGAAGTCTGTTGAGAGATTGGTATTGGATTGCAAACTGCAACTTCTCCCTTAGGGGCAGAATTTGGGTTGGATGGGGCCCATTGAGGGTTAAGTTTAAAGCCTTCTCAGTTACCAAGCAGGCGGTTCATGGGAACTTTGAGAGCCTGGATACTGGGGTTGCTTGTTGTATCTCTTTTGTTTATGGGGATCACTCATTCTCGCTGCAGAGACCGCTCTGGGAGGATATCATTTTCAGAAGCATCCATCTCTAGGACACTCCTTGGCTTGTCTTAGGGGATTTCAATGTTATTAATGATCCATTGGACCGGGTCGGTGGCTTTGAAGATTGGATCCCTTGCTTTGATGAGTTTAGACAGTGCTTGGAGCGAGCTGAGCTGAAAGACCTGAGGTGGAGTCAGGATCTGTCTTACTCGAAAGCTACCTTCCTGGAGTCAGAAATGTCGGATCACTCGCCTATGGTGGTGAAGGTTCTTAGACCGACTCCTCAGAGGAAGCCCTTCAAGTTTTTCGACTTCTGGATGAAGCACCCGGAGTTTAACGAGATTGTCTCGCAAATTTGGGATGCCCTCGGGGTTGCAGTCCCTATGTATAGGCTTGTTTGTAAGCTCAAGGCTCTTAAATGCCGGCTCAAGCAGCTCAATAGAGATTCTTTCTCTAATATCTTCGCCAGAACCCTTGATGTGAGGAAGACTTTGGAGACCACTCAGGCAGGCTTGTAGCAAAATCCCTTTTCTATCGACCTTGATGAGGTGGAAAAGAACCAAAGGCGTATCTTTGCATAGTTGCGTGCCTCGGAGGAGTCCTTCTTCAGGTAGAAGTCCAAGGTCAGATGGCTCAAGGAGGGACACCACAATACCAAGTTCTTCCACCAGTATGTTAGTAAAAGACAGTTGAGAAATAGTCCTATCCGTCCTTGACTCCTCGGGGAACTTGGTGATTGAGCCTCGGCTGGTGCAGCGTCACTTTGTAGGTTTCTTTGAGGACTTCTTGGCGCCGCAAGGGAAGCTGGTTAGACATTCGCTGGAGGACTTGAGGGAGGTTATCCAACACCTACTCTCAGATGATCAGGCTGCACTCCTTGCTCGGCTGGTTATAGAGTTGGAAATCCGAGACACTATCTTCTCCTTACCTAGGGGAAAGGCGCTTGGACCGGATGGTTTCACAATGGAGTTCTTCAAAGAAAACTGGGAGACGGTTGGTCTTTTAGTCACGGCTGCTGTGATGGACTTCTTCACCTCCGGAAAGCTCTTAAGGGAGATTAACAATACCATCTTGGTGATGGTTTCTAAAGTGCTTAACGCCACATCCGTAGAGGATTGTAGGCCTATCGCCTGCTGCAACACTATTTACAAGTGTATTACTAAGGTGCTTACTAATCGGGTGGCCCTAGCCTTGAAAAGCACGACATGCCCTTATCAGATTGCTTTTGTTAAAGATAGGAGGATTAGAGATAAAATCTTGTTGGCCTAGGAGCTATTCGCTAGCTTCCATCTTGAGCCCTATCTCCCTAAATGTGCGATAAAGGTGGACTTCAAGAAAGCCTATGATACTGTGGATTGGGACTTTCTCGAAACTGTCTTGCTGGTGTTTGGCTTCCATCAATCGGTGACGTGACTTATTATGACCTATGTGCGCATGCCCAAGTTCTTTATTGCTTTGAATGGAGAGCTCCACGGGTTCTTTGCAAGCGGCCGAGGCCTCTGCCAAGGTGATCCCATCTTCCCTTACCTTTTCACTTTGGTTATGGAGGTGCTTTTAGGGATCATTCTTAGGTACTCTTTGAGGCCTGAATTTAAGTTCTTTTGGAGGAGTGAGGCGACGAGCCTTTCACATCTCTTTTTGGCGGATGATGTCTTCCTTTTTTATGAGGCTGACCTTCCTATAGTGGCTCTCCTCAAGGAAGGCCTACATATCTTTTCCTCATGTAGTGGCCTTTGTCCTAACTCATGCAAGAGTGAAATTTTCTTGGTGGGTGGTGCTCCCTCCTTAAGGAATGGTATTCTCTCTGAGTTGGGCTTTCAAGAAGGGAACTTGCCAGTTCGGTACCTGAGGGTTCCCATAATCACTTCGAGGATCATCAAAGCAGACTGTTGCGCCCTAGTCAACTGTATCACTGCAAGGGTTCAGTCTTGGACTCACTGATTCCTCTCTGTTGTGGGATGACTTTAGCTTATCAGGTTAGTTCTTCACGCTATACAATCCTACTAGGCTAGTGTATTTGTTCTACCTATAACTGTGTTGGACTAGATAGAGAAAATCCTTAAACAATTCATGTGTAAAGAGCCAGACCTTGGCAGGGGTGGTGCTAAGGTAGTATGGGATGAAGTCTGCCTTCCAAAGGATGAAGGAGGGCTAGGTATCAGGAGGCTCCGTGATTGTAATAAAGTTGCTATATTGAAGCATATCTGGCTCTTGTTCACTGACAATGAGGCGCTGTGGTGTAGGTGGGTCCATTCCACTTTCTTAAAAAACAATAACTTTTGGGTTACCTGGGTCTGGAATAGCTTGTTGAACCTAAGAAGTGATTTCCGGATGGCCTTCTACTAGAAAATTGGTGATGGCCAAACAACCTCTCTATGGTTTGATAACTGGCACCCTAAGGGCCCCTGAACTTGCTCTTCTTAGATTCACTTATATACAGCTCAGGGCTTTCTAGGTAGGCCTGCGTTGCTGACCTCTTCTCTGATGCTGGCCAAGCTCTCAGGACGATACTTGAATCATGGGGTCATCCTCTCTCGGTCTTGTTTGGTGATTCGGATCGTTGTTGCTGGCGAGAAAGCTCGTTGGGTCGGTTCACGGTGGCATCAGCGTGGATTTTCATCAGGAAGAAGAGAGCTCGGGTCTAGTGGCATGTCTTTGTGTGGGACAACGCCATAGTGCCTCAGTATCAGCTTAATCTCTAGCTCATTGCCAAGCGCAAACTTCCTACCCAGGCTCTCCTTTTGTTTTATGGTAGAATTTGGAATGCTTCCTGTGCGTTTTGCAAGGGTATGCCCGACTCTATTGATTACCTATTTTTTGATTGTTGTGTTACGGCTGGCATTACTTTTTTTTTTTTTGGGCTTCCAGATGCAATTTGCCTTGGCGCAACATAACTTGTAGGGAGAACCTTCGCTGGGCCACTACCTACTTGATGGACAAAGACTTCTATAAGTGCATTGCCCGTTTTTCCTTTGGCGCTCTTTGTCATATCATTTGGAAAAATAGGAATAGCATCATCTTTAGAGACCAACCTCTGACGATCCCAGCCATGAAGAACCATCTCTTCAAGGTGGTTCATGACAAGGCTATCACCTTCAGGAATGTTGAAGATAGTTACAGAAACAGAAGGTTGCAGAGAAGTTGGGGCCTAGACCCAATTATTTTCATTGAGGACTCGTAAGTAGTTCGTTTCGTTAGTGCCTCCCCCTCGCCTTTGGCTTGTTTGGTAGCTGGCTGTCCATGCCGTGCTTTTCTTTTGACTTTGGTGTTGTAGTGTGTGTGCCGTGTTTAACGACTTTTACATCTCGTCACCCTTCCACTCCTTTTGTTTCTTGCATTTGGAGTGTAAGTTTCTGGTGATGAGATCTTTTATACATTTGGCCTTTCCTCATTATATTTATTGCCTTTTATCAAAAAAGAAAATAATAAATCCAAGTAGCCAAAAAACTGTGCCAGCAACAAGTAAGTTCAAGGCATGCTTTTCCAGCTTGTAATAACTATATCTTTTTTCAGCTTGCAATATCATGTACAAGTCATTGCCAATATCAGACATATATAAATAATCTTCTCACTGGATGGACGTACTTACTTGGAGACTAAGCTCAAATTGACAGTTCATCAACTCTTAATGATCCTTTCTCTGCTCCCAAAGATTTTTTTTTTTTTTTTTGCTGAGCAGATCTCAATAGGGCACTACATTCGAAGGCTTAAATCAATTACGACCCATATTGTCATGCCCCGAACTCCGGCACCTGCACACCCCTCGGCGGTTGATTAAAATTGTGACGTCCAAGGACGCGTCGCCGACCCTTTTTTTTTTTTTTTTTTTTTTTTTTTTTATCTTTCGATTAAGCACATGTGGAAGCGAATTAAATAAACACTCGGCCAACAATCAAACATAGGGATAGTAAAAACTCACAACAAAAGTTGCCAAAAACAACTTATTTATTTAACCACTGTTGTCCCTAGGAAGTTTGATGATTTACAAGTCCTTACACTGGCAACTTCCAACCGATCGTCTCAAAAACCTTTAGGGACTAGGGCAACCTAAACTTCACTAGCAACAGGGCCAGCCAAAGGTGTCGCATCTCACGCCCACCACATCTGCACTCAGCAGGTCTCCACTCTACGGCCCTGAAAAAGGTTACCCCACGACGGGGTGTGATAAAATCTCAGCGAGTCAAAACCCTAAGCTCTGATTAGGACGCAAATTCGCCTCGAAGGCAGTCCTAAACACGCACCATACAGAACTTACCTCGCCTCGGCACGTCCCTGCATGTTAGCTCATCACACATGCCAATATCAACGTAACAAACGCAATTCATAACTGGAACACATAATCTCAATCACAAACATCCACATGGGTCCCGATTATAAGATAAAATCGTTATGACACTTCCCATACCGTGCCACACAATTTTGCCCCATAATCAGGTGCAACTATCACAACCATTTAGGCGTGTTCCAATTATTACGACCCAACGGCCACGACTAACTCAACAGTAGGCGGTCATCCGGCGTAACCGGGCATCGTCTCGCTCCGTCAGGCACGACATCATCTAGCATCCTCTGCCTAGATGGCATTCCACACAGGAGCTTCGTTCCGAAATCCATCCGCGAACGGCAACGTCTAGCATCCTCCACCTAGACGGCATTCCACTTAGGAGCATTGTCCCACGTAATCATACGCATCAGGACATGTTCATTACCCCGCATATTCATATGCATCGGGGCATTTAGGTGAACACACGAGCACACCATCAATAAAATCCATTGTTATCTTTCTCATTAGCCAAGAACACCAAAATCTCTTTTCAAATAATAAACCTTGAAAGCCCCCCCTTTTTTTTGTTCAAACATTCCAAAATAAATTTGTACGGGATCACGTATTTGAAATCAACTCGTCAAACTTTGCACGCATCTACTTTGAAACTTCACGGTAACGAGCACATAAAACTTGGCGTCCAAACCCGACACCATATTTATTTTCTATTTTCTTTTCCAACCCCTCTTTTTGGAAACAATATTTGGTAACCCTTTTTTTTTTTGTTCAAAACATTTAGAAATAAATTCGTAAGTGCTCACGTACTCAAAATTAATCCGTTAAACTTTGTACACACCTAGTTTAAAACCTCATTGTTTTATTGGGCAAATAAATTTTGGTGTCCGGACCCGACACTCATTTATTTTCTATTTAATAGTCCATAAGGCCATATTTTGCAAGAATAATAAACAACCACCAAAATAGAACAAACTACATTTTCCCATAATACTCCACTTGGGCATAAGTTCTCGGCCTGGTCTTTTGTGTTCCCCGGTTGATTCCGCGACCTTTGAGCTGATTTTTCGTGGGTTGAAGCATCTGAGGACCTCCTTCAAACCCCAAGTAAGCTGGTCTTGGTTGGTTTTCGTTTGAGTAAAATGGAAGGGCTCGATGATTTCTACTGGTGCGCCTAGCTGTCCCGATTCTGTGGGTGACTTCGTGGGTGGCTTTGATTGATTGGTGGCCTTGTTGCTGGTGGTATTTCGTGTCCCTACTTCCCCTTTTAGCTCGTCCTTTGCTAGGTATGGCCCATTCGCTCCTCGTGATCTTCTAGGGTTTCCGCCCGGGTATTTTTGCATCGTCTTGGATCGAATGGCGTCCTCCTCGATTCCATCTGATCAGTTGAGACGTGATAAGCCTCAATTGGGCTCGAGGCGTGGTAGGAGTCGGCCTAGGTCAGCTTCTCGTGGCCCTCGTGCCACTCGTCCTGTTGGGCAGAGATCGACTGAGCAAAAAACACCCCCAAACCGTTCTTAGGTTAATGTGGCAAGATTGTTGGCTAAGGGGTATGAGCTTAGTTTTGTGCCCCCAACTTCTGTGGGAAAGAGGGGAGTGGTGCACCTCTCCGAGGAAGTTCGCACGCGGCCTGACCCGAAATGGAACCATTGCTTGATGGGTTACTTTGTAGGCAAGAATGTTCCTTTCAAAATGACCGAATCGGTCCTAAAAGATATGTGGGGTTCCCACCTTACCGAAAATGCTTGCCGATGATGAGGGATTTTTCTTCTTCTTCATTCCCGATCCGGAGTATTGCAGGAAAATTCTTGAGGAAGGCCCGATAACGCTAAATAGAGTACCGCTTATCTTGAAGCAATGGGACCCTACCCTTGAGCTAAGGAAGGATCTCCAATCCTCGGTGCCCGTGTGGATTCGTATGAAAAACATTTCGTTTGCCTATTGGTCTGCCCTCGGAATAAGTCAGATAGCAAGTGCCGTTGGAAAACCCTTATATGTGGATCCTTTGACGGAGAAAATGAAGCGGTTGTCATTTGCTAGAGTTTGTGTCGAAGTGTCTGCCAAGCTTGAGAAATGCGAATCTGTTGAGGTATTTTTAAATGGGGAGTCTTTTGTAGTCCCTATATTGTATGAATGGAGGCCAATTTCATGTTCGAAATGTCATGTTTTTGGCCACAATTGTGTGGAAAAGAAGTTCCCACCCATGTTGATCAATCCCATGATGCCGCCGCCGAGGATGGGCATATGCATGCCGTGCCTTCGGTACCTCCTCCATGCCCTCCCGCATGACCTCTTAAAGTGTCCTATGCTGACCAACAAGATGGTTGGAAGCAAGTGACTCGTAAGAAGAAGCATTCGTCTGTGGCTCGCATCCTCCAATCCTATCTCATCCATAAAGCGGGTGGATGGAGCTGAGTCTTCTAAAGTTGAAGGTAAATCTGCCCGGAAGAATAAGGGTGTTGCGACTCATAGTTCTTCAGGAGCTCTTTCGATAATCCCTGCCGTGCCTTTCCCTGAGTCTGCTTCTGTTGTTTCTGGTTCGTCTGATGAGGAGCCTGAGGATGTAGCTAGTGCGATTAGTAGCAGCTCGGAGGAGGATCCCGAAGGCCCTAATGATATTGTTACAAGTGTTGAACCATTGGCCGCTATTGAGGTTGCGATCGCCAAGAAGAGTCCGCCCAAGACACCTTCGGTGCCTGTGTTGAATGCCCCTCCTGTTCCAGCTAAGGTTGCTCCGCCCGACCCTCCTCATGGCACGGGCCGTAGGAGATCTCGCCGGTAATCTATGGTCCCTTCCTTTTTGGCATTATATATATATTCTATATAGCTATGCATATTGGTGTATGGAATATAAGGGGTCTTGGTAATCATCTTAGCCAAGCTGAGCTTAGAAATTTTGTTAGAACTCATAACTTATCCTGTGTTGGTATTGTCGAAACAAAAATCTCCCTTGGTGCCTTTAGAGCAGCCTCGGCTTTGCTACTACTGGGTGGGAGTGGGAGAATAACTATAATCACTCCCAAAAGGAAGAAACTGGGTTGGTTGGAATCCTCGGGATGTCTCTTTTGTTGTTAACTCTTCCTCGGATCAAGTTATTCATGGTAAGCTGTCTTGCTTAGTCTCCGGAAGAACTTCTTCCTTTCGGTTATCTATGCCGAACATAGCTTTGTGGCTAGGCGGCCTTTATGGGCAGATATTGTTCAAACTAGTTCTCTTCTCTTGGGCTCCCTTGGCTTCTTGCGGGTGATTTCAATGCAATTCGTGTCCCCGGATAGATTGGGTAGTTCTAATGGCTGGATTCCAGCCTTTGATGAGCTTAATGACTCCGCCTTGGCCAAGTTGGTCCTGGATGATTTAAGATATATCGGTAATATGTTTACTTGGTCCACTTCTACCGGTGCTAGACGCAAGCAGAGGAAGATTGATAGAGTTCTTATAAATGCTAGGTGGACCGCTGAATTTCTCTTTTCGAGGCCTCGTTCTTGGCTCCCGGTATCTCGACCATTCTTCTCGTGGTTATTAAAATTATGCCTACCTTGAAATCTTGCAAGCCCTTCAAGTTTTTTAATTTCTGGTTTTCTCATCCGGAGTTTTTTCAAGTGGTGTCGCAAGTTTGGAATTCTTTCGTGGCGGGTACTCCTATGTATACTCTTTGCTCAAGGCTTCGGCTTCTCAAGTGTAGATTGAAGCATATTAACAAGGAATCCTTCTCGGACCTTTCCACAAGAACGGCTGATGCAAGGCGGGCTTTGCTCCACACTCAAGATGCTCTTCAAGCCGATTATTCCAATCCTCGCCTGTCGAATTGGAAAAGCAACAACTCCAAGCCTTTTCGAACTTGCGCCTACAAGAGGAATCATTTTATAGACAAAAATCTAGGGTGAGGTGGTTGAAAGAAGGGGATCTTAATACGAAATTCTTTCATCACTCGGTGAACAAGAGACACTTGCGAAATAGAATCATATCCCTTTCCAATGGAAATGGTTTCACTTCAACTCCCTCGGAAATTCAAGACCTGGTTGTCAATCATTTTAAGGAGCCGATGGCTTTCTCGCCACGGCTGGCGGGTGCCTTTCGTGGAGGAGTTGCGAGCGGTGCTAAGGCGCACTTTGGGTGCGGACCAGGTAAGCCTTGTCTCTAATCCCATCTCCGAGGATGAAATTAAGGATACCTTATTCTCTCTTGCGGTGGGTAAGGCCCTGTGCCCCGATGGTTTTAATGTGGAATTTTTCAAACACTCTTGGGATATGGTTGGGCCTTCGGTTTTATTGCGGTGAAGGATTTCTTTGAATCGGGCTTGTTGCTGCGTGAAATTAACACAACTATTTTGGCCCTCGTCCCCAAAATTCCGAATGCCACGACTGTAAATGATTTTCGGCCGATTGCTTGTTGCAACATGATTTACAAGTGCATTACGAAGATCATAGCTAATCGACTTTCTCAGGTGCTGCCTTCTATTATCAGTTTGCCTCAAAATGCTTTCGTTAAAGGTAGGCACATCAGTGATAATATATTGCTTGCCGGGGGAGCTTTTTCGTGGTTTCCATAATGATCCTTATAAGCCCAAATGTGTTATCAAAGTTGATTTTAAAAAGGCTTATGATACAATAGATTGGGAGTTTATTGAACGTTGTCTCCAAGCTTTCGGTTTCCCTATGGATTTTTATTGCTCGGATAATGATTTGCATTCGGACCCCTAAATTCTCGGTATCAATTAATGGGGATCTTCATGGGTTCTTCTCTAGTGGGAGGGGGCATTCGGCAAGGTGATCCAATGTCACCGTATATTTTCACTTTGGTGATGCTCAAAATCAACCCATTTCACCAAACCGTCGCACCTCTTCTTTGCCGATGATGTGCTTTTGTTCGCTGAAGCTAATTTACCGTCTATTGATCTTCTCAAGGATGGTATTGATATTTTTCTAGCCGGAGTGGACTTATTCCGAATGTACACAAGAGTGAAGTTTTCCTTTCCGGAGGATCCCCAACTCTTCGTGAGAATATCCTCAACAAGTTGGGCTTCCAATTGGGCACTTTACCTTCCGTTATTTAGGTGTTCCGGTTATTTCGCGATTGGGAAAGGCGGGTGTGTGTCGCTGGTCAATTCTATTATGGTGCGGGTCCAATCTTGGACCAATAGATTCCTCTCCTTGGCGGGGCGTCTTCAACTCATAAGGTCGGTACTTCACTCCATGCAAGTTTTCTGGGCTAATGTTTTCTTTTTGCCTTGTTCGGTTATAAACCGAATTGAGCAAATATTCTGTCAATTCTTGTGGAAAGGACCCGAGATGGGTGCGGGTGGCGCAAAAGTTTCTTGGCGTAATGTGTGCCTTCCCAAAGTTGAAGGAGGCTTGAGTATCCGCACTCTAAAAGAAAACAACACAGTGTTCATGCTCAAACATATATGGGTTCTCTTCTCGGATAAAGAATCCCTTTGGTGTAAATGGATCCACTCCAATTTTTTAAGATGGAAAAATTTCTGGGTTGTTCCGTGCCCTACACACCGTTCTTGGGCGTGGAGAAAGTTGTTGGATCTTCAGGAGCAATTTCAACAATATTTTAGATGGAGCATTGGGAATGGGAAGTCGACTTCCTTTTGGTTTGATCCGTGGCACCCAAATGGTCCTCTTTACGGGATCTTTTCAAATCAAGACATCTACCGCTCCGGCATCTCTCGCTTAGCTACGGTGGCTGATGGGTTTGCTTCTCCTATGGGCTGGTATATTATCAACATTAGGGCTAACCGGTGGAACCCTCTTCCGGTTTTCAACCAAGAGGTGGATCGATTTCGATGGCTCCAGGACCCCTCGGGTCGATTCTCCACGGCGTCGCATGGGAATTGATTCGGCCGAGGAGTGTTGCCGTTCCTTGGGCCTCGTTCGTGTGGAGCGAGCCTTGCCTCCTAGATATCAAACACATCTTTGGCTTATGTCACGCAATCGGCTGCCAACTCAGGTGCTACTTATGTCTTATGGTAGAATTCCTCCTACCAACCGCCCTTATGTGTGTGTAGACCCGATTTCGTTGATCATTTATTTTTTGCCCGTCGTGCCTCGAGTACACTCTTTTCTTTTTGGGCGGCAAGATTTAATCTTGTGTGGCGTAACAAACTGTGGATGGATAATCTTGCCCGGGCTTCCAAGCGTTTTAAGGGTAAGAATTTCTATCAAATCATGGCTCGATTTAGTTTTGGAGCTATGTGCTATATCATTTGGAAGGAACGGAACAATGTGCTGTTTCGGAATCGACCCTCTTTCTCCCCGCAATGAAGATGCATCCGCAAAAGGCCATCAAAGATAAAGCTATGACGTTCAATCATGTCCCCGACGTGCCCATGAATAGAAGACTTCAACGGAGCTGGGATATCCATCCTTCTATCTTTGACCTGATGGAGGTTCGCTAGGGTTGTTGTCTTTTGGTCCTTGTTTTTCTCGCTTTTCCTTTTGGGAACCACGGCACCCTTACACTCTCCTTAGACCTTCGTCTTCTTGAGTGTTTGTTTTGTTGGTGCCGGGCCTCCCTCTTGTATTCTTTTCTGCAAAATCAATATACTACATACATTTTCCAAAAAAAAAAAAAAAGACAAAGAACAACCACAAAACCATAACCGGCCCTAATCGATAGAAATCGGGTTCACTCGCGCGTCTCCAAGTTTAATTACAGAAATATAACCAAACGAGTTTGGAAAATTCTCAAATTTGAATATATTATAAACAACACTTAAACAAACACTTTTTATGAAGACACCTTGACCCAGATTTTTCTAGATTAAGAGAAGTAAATTGCTCAAATCGTTGCCAAAACTGTGTCCGTGTCCAGAATTTATGTTTTCCAAAACCAGCTTGGTTCGAGGTCCAAAACTTATCCATTTAATCTGAAATCTGACTATGTTAAACTAAAATATGTGATGAAAAACTTTTGTGAATGAACTCTTTCGAAAATCGACCCCTAAGAGTTGATAAAAATCCCTTAAACACCAAAAGGTCACCAATTCCAGCATAGACCGAGATTCTGCCTTATTTGAAACGAAGCTGGAATCTTGTTCTTTTAAATCCATTAAATCTTGAGTAAAATATATGTCATAGCTGAATATATTTAGAACATGTTTTAAGAAGGAAGTAACCTCAAAATGGTAGCACATTTTAACCCATAAAAATGGCAAACGGCGAGGGTTCGGTAAACAGATCCGAATTTAAGTTAATCCAACTTAATTAACACTAATCCTTCTTACCACTAATCTAACCAACCTAGATTAATACTAATCCAACCACGCTAATTAACACTAATCTAACCCCATAAGCGCAATTAACAACCTAATCAAGGATTAGGGAGTTAACTCACCAGTTTTCGACAGCAGTGGGCTCATGATGATGGCAACGCGACGACAGTGAGAACTTGAGACTACCATGTCTCCAATGGAAGCTTGGATCGGTGAGGAGGGCTCACGGCCAAGGCTTGACTTGGTTCTGTTTGTGGGGGTTGAGGTGGGCTGGTTGGTGGTTGAACGGCAAGCTGGATGGGTTGCAGGTGGACGCGGGCTGGGCAGTTGGCTGTGCTAGATCTGGACAAGTGAGCTGGGGTGGCGTGTTAGTGGTGAGGCGCAATGAGATGGAGCTAGCTGGCGTTGGACGGTGAGGGATGGACGTCAAGCGTGAAGTGCAGGCAGAAGGAGAAGTGGAAGTTCTGGCGGTGGGTGGGATGACATGAAGGTGGGATGAGGTGGAAGGAAAGAAATAACGTGGGGCTGTTTGGGTTGGCTGTGAAAAGGAGAATAAAGGAGAGGGGAAATGAGAAGAGGAAATGTGAAGGGGAAAGGGGTGAGGCGATGATGGCAAAAGGAAAATGGATGAAAAATGAGGGGGAGAGAGAAGACGTGAGGTGAAGATGATGGGTGAAGCAGCTGAGGTGAGGAGAAGTGGGCGTGTGTGAGAGAGAGGGGGAAGGTTGGTTGGCTAAAGAAGAAGAAAAGGGGGGAAAAGGAAGTCAATGGGCTAGCCAATGGGAATTCTTGCAAAATATACCAAACACTCATGACCATTGCCCCTAAAGTCTTCATCCCCACAAGTTAATAGCTCCTCTAATTACAAATTAGCCCTCATTTTCTCAAAATTAAACCATTTTGGGGGCCAAATAAACTGTTTCCTCAGCCCATCCGAATTTTCATTTTCTTTTCCGTTTTGTCTGAAATTCGTTTTTCCACAAAATTTCGGACTCGGCGAAATTTATTCAAAAGATGAGACAATGTCCTATGAATGAATCATGACACACTTGAACGTCCGATTCCCGAAACCGAATTCAATTTCGTGGTTAAAATTGACCAAACGTGATTTTAGTACAATCTAACCTATTAGGTAACTTTTAAGGATTTGAGTGCGTTCAACCCGTGATTGGTAATTTTTTATTCACATTTGTGCATCTCTGACTTGTAGACGACTCTCGGTTGTCATAAAAATCACAAGGTTTCAATTACATGTCCCGAGTATAATTTTGATAAAAAATCGGGTTAGTGCCATTCGACGCGAATTTCGCAATCCTGCGGAATCACCCGCAATTCAATTACATGTTTTTGTCGAATTGACCTATATCCGATCTCAATTCGATTATAACGGTGTCGCATTAACCCTTACCGATTATTATAGTCAAGCAGTCGATCTCCGATTGAATTCTCGAGCCTGTCGCATTTATATCCCCTAACGGCTTCATCTAATAGATTAATTAACTTGTGAGTCACCAACTCAGAGTAAAATGACCATAGGCACGTCGACGAAACAACCATTTCATATTATTGAAAGGGGATAGAATTTCAGGATGTCCTATATATAGACCTTGTTTTTTTCTCCAAAACACAAACCAAGAACTACTATTCGATCGTGTGACATCCAACCACTCGAACTACGCCAATTTAGACACTACAAACACTTCCTTCTTTAGTATCGCCAAATTCCGAAATAAACCAGAGATGATTAAAATGAATTTTTCGGATGGCAAACTAATAGAGGGAAGTGAGTATAGCATTATAGACTAGTCAAAACCAAGTCACTAAGAAGCAATTGGGCCTCAAATGTTGTGAAAGGCCAATGTTGCGTGGTGACAAGACTGCTATCGGGCAGTGAAGGGCCTAGAGCATGAGGTTCAATGGTGAACTTGCAATCTCTACAAGTAGAAATTTATAACAAATATTGACTTTAGTATAAGGGAGGTCCTCTAGGTTAAAAATCAAGGGAATTCTTTGTTTGGGATCTCCATTTCCTTCACTTGAACCAAGTCGAGGTGCAAGAGAACTGCCGAACTTTCTAAACATCGAACCATAACAAACGTTAATCTCCCACAATTCATACTCAAATTACATTTATCTCATCGAAAGGCCAGCATTGGCATACACATTTGCACGCTCGAGGATCAGATGCGCACAATCTCACCAATCTAAACTACTAGAGTAGCCTACACACGAGCAAAAATCAATACGAGCTTACAAATCATAGCGAACTAATTGACCACACTAAAAAATCTGCAATCCAATTAACGAAACAAGAAGCTAATCGAGTGATGCACCTAGAGGAACAAGAACAGAATCCCCAAGAACACGAGCAACGAGCCCAGTGCCTGGACCATTAGGACTGCGAGCTTCATGAGCTCGAGTTGCCCGTCGTACTCCATGAGCGAGACTTGATAATCGATCCCGATGAGGTGCTCTATGAGGTCATGTACGTTCACCAGGGCGATGATCTCGGTGGCGATGAGCAAGATTACGAGGCCCAACTTTAACTCCCCGAACAGCTTCGCTAGGAACCTGCCCAGCAACACGATGATGGCAAATAGGTAGAGCCTCGCGTTTAGGGGTGAGCGGTTCCCGGTTCCGGTTCGGTTCTGTCTAAAACCTGGAACCTACCATCGGGTATAGGTTCCTCATTTTGTGGAACCTGGAACCTACCCGTTAAAACCAAAAACCTGAAACCTACCCTGTCATAGGTTCCAGGGTCGGTTCCAAGTTCCAACAGGTTCTTTTTTTTTTTTTTTCATTTTCAGATTTGAAATTAGTGAAGAAGGAAAGAGACAAACCAAAGACTAAGACTTAAAGCTTTCCAAATCATAATAGGACAAGATAAGTCAAATATCAAGTACTCCAAAATCCAAACTAAAAGTACCAACAACAATGCCAACCAATATATGACTTAGGTGATCGACTGTCAACATATGACTTAGAAGTAGAGATTGATGGTGGAAATAAAAACCTGCTAATATAATCGTATAACTCTTCTAACTCTACTTCCTCATCATCATCGTCGTCTCCAAAGTGAACTTTGCAATGACTTTTTGCTGTCATGTGTTTCCTAACCGCCTCTAAGCTACTGAAGGGATGACACCTCTCATTACAGTACAAACACATTAAATCCCTTTTCACCTGTATGAGGGCAAAGAACGATAAAAAAATGAGCCCAATTTTTAAAAAAAATTTAAAATTAAAAAAATCAAGAAACAAAACTACTTGCAGCAGCATGCTTTTCACAGTTTTTGCAGATTGTACCTTAAGGCCGAGGTATGTAAGAAGTCCTTCTGGATCCTTCAAATACTCAACATCAAGGATGAAGAAACCGTGTTGCTTGTGCATGTGAACCATACACAATTCTATGCTATCATGCTTGGGATCACAAATAAAGTAGCATGATGGATCCATTTCACAGAAATCATCGCCATCGGAACCATCTTCCATATGGTCGGTGGACAGCTCATTTACATTCATTTCACTCAAAGAGTTTGCAGCTTCCCCAACCAAGTCATCCTCTGAATCCACTTCTTCCCACTCATCTTCACTATCTTCGCTTTTTGCCATACCTAACTCCTTTTGTGGTGCAGGCTTGCTTTGAACATGTGGTGCTAGTGGTTTAATAATTGTCTTCTCCCCATCTTCAAGGTTCACCCCTTGCGAAGCCCTCAAGATATGGCTTCTGGACTGGAGATGTTGAGCATGTGCTTTATCACTTCTATATCCTTTGCCACAAATGCCACAACTATAGAGCATTGGAGTCTGACTGGACTTATTTTTTTCTTATGCTAGTGCAGCTTGCGTAGCCAAAAATAAAGCCTCTGTCACTCCCGGAACCCCAGGAACCTAACAAATTCAACACATCAGGTCGTGTTCAATTCAAAGCTATTCATACTGGCAGGAATAGTTTGACGCAAATCTCAACCTACTGTTACATGACTTTTCGATCGAACTGGTAATATAGCAAAGATGGTACATAATTACAAACATCAAGAGATCTGTGATAAATCAGACATCACATACATTAAGGAAGCATCGACTCGAAGCTTCCAATGAAGCAACGGCTTCCTCTGTTTGGATCACCGCGCTAATACCCTATACATATGTTCAATAATTTTACTAGAACTTTGGTAAGGATAAGCAAAAAGAAATCCCACCAATACATCATTGGACACAGAGCAGAGTACAACTCCTCAGGAAATGGCAATGTAGAAACCTCCTATAGCATTTTAAATAGGTTATGGCTCTCAAGTAAAGATCATTGCCATGTCCCAGTAACCTCGCACCAAAGCTACTGAGGTCGGTAGTTAAAAGAACGATGTACTAAAACAAACTCCAATCTCTTCCAAACAAATGGAATGCGAAGAATTCGGAAATTCAAATAGTTCAAACAATAACACACTCCTTAAGCCTAGAGTAGCAAATGTCAGGCTAGATGTCATCAGTCTTCACACAAAGAAACAAAAATTTCAGCTAATGAACAGGAAGGGATCCCCGGCCCAACTCCCTTTGCGGCTATCAACATCGAAATCCAATAAAAGGATACTGCTTGAGCACGAATTTTAATCAAACGAAACTCCTAAAAAACAACAAATGCCCTCCCCCCCCCAATACTAAAAAAAATTAGCTCCTAACAACATAAATGAACATATCTGGTCAAGAAGAACTCAAACCCGAAGACACCCAAAAGGGAATCATCAGGTACGGGGAGCCTTTCTGTCGAACAAAGAAGCCGTCAAGATAGACGACAAAGACTTTCATCGAGGCTAAAGCATGTTGCTTTAGATGAAACCAAGAAGACATCGCCCATGGTCGACGACAACAACAACAACAACGTGAGGATGGTGCGATTGAAGATGGATAGAGAGGGAGAAAGACCTTGCGTTTGAGGTTGTAGTGATGCCACTCGGACTTGTAATGGAGCTTCTGCTCAGCATCGTCTTCAAATTCCTTGTTGCAGGCATTGCAAGTTAGCCCCAACATTCCCCCCCCACAATCAAACCAAAAACCAGAGATTTCCAACCTTAAAGTAGAGAAGTCTCCCTCCGCCGCTCCTTCTTGTATTTATGGTTTGCGGGTGTGGAAGGGAGAGCGAAATGATGGCGGATTTGGAGTCGGAGGTGACGTCGGCGGTAGTGATTGGCGGACTATGCACCACATGACGTGGTCCGGCCCAATTTCTCATACTTTCTGTCTTGGGCGAGCAGCGAACGTTGAGCAGCGAACGTTGTCGGCTGGCGAGCAACGTTAAGGGTCGGCGAGCGACTAGGCAAGCGAGGGGTGACGGTGTCAAGGGAGTAGGAGGCAAGGGCGAGACGAGTGCGGGGTAACTAGCGTCTGGCGACATCCAGCAGTGGCGTTGAGGGTTAGGGCATTTGGCGGTGGCATCGAGGGTGAGTGGCGTTGGCGGCGCGTCGAGGCAGAGAATGCAAGAGAAGGGAACTCTAAGTGTGAAAGTGTGAAGGGTAAGGGGTATTTTCTATTTGGGGTTCTTTTGGAACCCTAATCGGTTCCAATTCCGATTCCCATGATAGGAACCGGAACCGCCGGTTCCCAGAAAAAAGGAACCGGGAGCGGGAACCGCGCTCACCCCTACCCACGTTCATGTAGAGAGAGAGATATATATATATATATATATATATATATATATATATATATATATATATATATAAAGAAGAAATTAAAGTCAAGTGAGAGATAGAAGGGGGGTTACGTGGCATCCTGCATGGATTACATGTGAGCAGCCTCGTGCATGGGGGAAAATCTCTTAAGCGAGATGGTGACATGTGGCTGCTTCCCACGATTTTTTGACACGTGATCATCTTTGTCCTTTTAATGTAATATTTGCATTATACGCTATGTTATGCATCATCGTCAGTAATTGGTGTCCAATTGACCATGGGTCTTACAATTTCAATTGGCTAGTTTGAGAAACCTATTATTGATCTTTCCTTAACAAAAGAAACCCTTCTCTTTTGGTTTGATTTTAAGATTAAGGGTTGGATAATTTTGCAGAAAAACCACAATTTGGAAATTTATTTTTCGAAACACGATTGCTTATATCATTTCCAAAAATGAATTAATGGAAAATATTTTTATTGTCCACACAAATGTTTAGATATAAACCATTGCTGATAATATGAACATTCGTCAACTAATTATTTCAAATGATACAAACAATCATTTTAAAAAAAATACTTTCTAAATCATTCATTTCGCAAAACAAATAGAGGAGAAAAATTTACGCTTTGGAAAATACTTTCCTAAGTATAATTGCTTATATTGTTTCAAAAAATAAATGAACAAAAAATATTTCCATCGTCCATATAAATGTTTAGATATGAATTATTGTCAATAATGAAAAGTAATTTGTTCACTAATTCCAAGCGATATACTTAATCGTTTTGGTTCATTTTTTTATGAAACAATGGGACCTTGAATGAGGTCATATTGTGCCATACTAATCAAGATTTCATGATACTAAGAGATAAGTATATTAATTAACATTTGATGCAATATAGCTATTGTGAAGTTCAACACCTATGAGAGAGATGTGTTGAACACATTCCTATGGAATTTTGATGATTCCAAACTTATTCTTGGTATGAACTATGATAAATGCAAATGTTCATGGTGATATTTGAAACACTGTGATGATATATCAATGTAGCTAAAAGAGCTGAGCAAATACTAATTACAGTGATGTAGATTTTGATAGGAGGTAATAAGTCAGACATGATGAGATGTTCATAAGAACTTGGAGAGCAATGGTTGACCTGTGAAGTCTTTAGAAGTTGATACACTCGAAAGTATAATTGGAAGTAAAAATCGTAAGTTATTCTCTATGATTTATGTGCAGATAGCATCAATAAAGTAATGATAATGTGGGTGTGCTAATTATAACCATGGAATTATGCCGATACTAAGTAATTGATGATGTTGTTGACATGTTTATCCGAAGGTGACCATTAGAGACAAAGTTTAGCCATTGGTAGCGGGAAATACCATAGCAAAAGAACAAAAATTGGTGGGAGAGCAGTTGACAGCTTTTGGTCAACGTGCCAGAATATCCGACCATGTGACAATTTCAGCATACTTCAATTTAGGAAACCATGCCCATTTTTCAAGAAAAGGTTGTATGGGTGATCCTATTTTCGGACAAAAAACTTCTAGCGACTCTCAATGGCTATTTGCTCCTCGAGACCATCTCTACTAGGAAGATATGTATGTATATATATATATGAGGATCAATGAAGCTTGGGAAGTTGGACGAAAATAAGAGAAAACTATTACTGGTCATTATTATTCTCTCTACCATTCAAAGTGTGATATGTTCATATGAAATTTCCAATGTAGTGTTCTTTCTGCTTTGTGATCGTGAGAACATTAAGTGTCTTGATAGTTTGATCTATCATTGATAAAATCGGTACTTGTCAATTATAACTTGTCTTGGAGATTTCTAATAGATTTCACCTTGAGTTATGGCTGCTAGTCTGAAGAGTAGATGTAGGCTTATTTTGAGATAAATTCGAATCACTATAATTTGTTCGTTGTTATCTATAATTTACTGATAGCACCACATTCACTTGATATTATCTCATTCAACTCATTTTCTAATATTGGTTGTTAATTTTTTTGCAAAAGATTGTCATGATCATTAAACAACATATTCTCTTCATCTAGATTATATTATTAGCCTCGACAAGATGTGGTCCTTAGAGTAAATAATCATATGAAATAAATATAAGAAGCTAGTTGGAACAATTTGGGGGTAAGTACTGTACAAGTGCCAAAACTTTCGTATGGCGCTTACTTTGGTGCCAAATTTTTTTTTTTTGCTCACTTGAGTGTCGCATGGGAGTAAAATTGCTTGCTTAAGTGACATTTCTGGCCAAACGTCCTCTGTGGATTTTTTAAAAATGATTTTCCATATTTTTAATGTTTTTTTATTCCTACGTGAATATTTAGAAAAATAAGATGAAATTTTTGATTCCAATGGGGATATTTAGAAAAATAAGTGTAATAGAAATGACGTTATTCTCTTGCCTAAAACAGCATCATTTCGCATGAGTACACACACACACACACACACACACACACACACACACACACACACACACACAAAAGAGAAACAACATCGTTTCTCTTTGTGCAACAACCAAATCACACAATTCGTCTCAGACGAGGTAGAAGACCTCTTTCTCTTCGATTTTAAACCTTATTCACAAAATTAGGGTTTCTGTCCAAAATTGCCCCCATCTTCATCGATCCCACATTGATTCATCATCCAACACTGAATCTTAGTATGCCTAAAATCCCTTTGTGATTTGTCTATGAAATTACAAATTAGGGCCTCGAGTTTATGGTTGCGCATCATCCTTACTCGCTGGACGAAGAATGAAAATGTAACAACTTGGAGGGAAAAGTCAGGGGTTATAACGTGAGAAATCATTGTAGACAAAGAGTAAAAGTTAATGCTTTTTGTTATTTTGTGTTGATTAACCGACAATGTGAGTGAATTTGGTGCTATTTGATAGAGTCAAAAGTGTAAAAAAAGTGACATATTAGAGGGCAAATATTAGAGATTTGGCCAATGTAAATGTGAGTGTTTTAGTTCATTCGTACTTATATTTTGTCGGTTGGAGTCCACTGGGACAATATAATTATTGTTTATTGTGGTTGCAAGGACCGGTCGTTTATTGTGGTTGTGAGGATCGATTATTTATTATTATTTGCTTGAGTTGTGGAGACCGATTGATATTAATATTTATCTGTGTTGTGGTTCCTTAATGTAGAAATAAAGTTTTATTGTATTTGGTGCAGTGTTTGTTAGGGAAATCCCTTATGATGTTTTAAAGATGACAAAATAAATCAAAGGCTATTAACATGTTTGATAGTTGAGTAATAGATTATGCAGATGATAGAACGTGTAAAGGATATTGTCGAAGTCTATGCTTAGAAGAACCAGAAGATGGACTCTATGCTGAAGTTGAACTTATTTAGACTGTGTCCAGACCTTAAAGTTAAATATGTTCAGACTCAGATTGTAAAGTCTATCGCACTCAAACTCAGATTGTAAAGTTTGTTGCTCTCAGACTTTACATCCAGAACGAGACAGATCGTAACACAAGCCCTAAATGTATAACGGCTAGTGATCTGGTTTAGATTCTACATCAAGATTGATTTGATTGACTCAATCTAATTATTGTAGATCTTGAAGACAAGAACTTTCTATACGAAGAAGCTCTACTTATGGAAATCAAGATTCTATTTGTATGGGCAATCGGAATTAATTTGGGATTCTACTTCTATCACTCAACGGCTACCAAATCTTCTAGATACAGATCTGTCCAATGGGTAGATTGGAAGACGATCCTCAAGATGTTGTCCAATGGCTAGTTTGGAAGTGGAGGAGTATTTAAGGAGATGAAGGACCGGTGAGCACGTAAGAGACGGAGCGTAGAATTTATAATTCCAAAGTTTGAGCGAACTTCGTTCATACACTTATCTTTGGTGAACTTAAACGTTTGTGATCGTGAGAGAAATACCAAAATAGTGACTTAGTAAGATAGTGTGATCTACTACTAAGTGTTTGCACTCAAAGTTGTAATCTCTTGTTGATTGCATAGTGGAATCCAGCAGAAGGCTATTTGCGTGGGAAAGTGGACGTAGGCTTGATCTAAACCGAACCACTATAAACCTTGTGTTCTTATTCTCTTCCCTGAACTTTATTTTATTCCGCATATATTTGCCAAAGTTTTGTTTAAATACCTATTCACCCCCCTCTAGGTATTGTTACTAGTCCTTACAGTGTTAACATGAGCGATATAAGTGCGTCCATTAAAGTTTGCTATGGTGGAGAGTTTAGGATTACTGAGAAAAAGAATGAATACATTGGTGGGCAAATTGCCGTTGTCTTGTCAGTGTAAGTAAGCTATCATTTATAGACTTTAGAAGGAATATAATAGACCAATTGAAATGCAAAATAGGAAAATTATATTACTAGGTACCTAGTAAGTCTCTTAAAGATGGTTTAAGATATTTATATAATAATACTGAGGTAAGGGATCTTGTTTACCATTTTTTGCATGATCATGATGTTTGTGTATGTTGAACATAGTTGCGATGAAGAAGATGAGCAAGCATTGTTGGAAGCTACTTTTGAAACCTCGTCTAATGTTAGAGCTATTTTGGAAGGACATGTGGAAGCAGTGTTGGACACCGTAAATTTGCATACATGATGTGTGTTAGAGATATTTAAACATCTTGAGGATACTAAAGGTATTTCTAATGGTAAAGATACACTTGTTGAAGAATCAACTAAAATAACTCTAAGATGTTGAGAGATTGCATTATTTAGTGATGACGACGATGAAACACTTGTGCATATCATTTGTGCAAATGATGTTGACAATGAGGATATCGCACAAGCAACGGAAGAAGTCAGGATATTTGAAAAAATGAGAAAAAGACAATGTGGCCAGTGAATGTAGGCATTGTAGTAAACATGGATGTAGGAGCTCCTATAGCTGCTGGTGATGATTTTGTTCTTGGGGAAAGTGGTTGTGATGACAGTGGCAGTCAAGAGGATGATGATGAAAATGGTGCAGTGCAACATAAAAGGGGAAGTCAATATCTTTTTTATGATTCATTTGGTACAAATCCTGTCTTTTTATGTATCAATAACATTTGATGATGTCAAGTAATTTAGAGATACTATTGTTATGTACTTAATCTTTCAACAATGAAATGTTAAATTCATTAGATATATCAATAATTTTGTTAGAGCAAAGTGTGCGGAAGACAATTGTCCATGAGCAATATATGTTGTATTGAGTAAAAAGAGTGGTTCATTCCATATCCAATCATTATAGGAGAAGCATACATGTAGTATTGTATCTAAGAATAAAAGAGTGACTAGTAGATGGTTGGCCAAGCGCTTATTCAATATCATCAAAGTAATGCTAAACATCAAAATCCTTAATTGAAACTAGTAAAAGAACAGGTTTGTGTAAATGTTTCTCACAATTAGTACAAAAAAACTAGGTACAAGATGACAAGTACGTTGATGAGTGTTTATAAAGAAGAATATGCAAAGATTTTGGACTATATTAGGGAATGTAGACTGCAAAATTCACCTAACAGAATTCATGTAGAGGTTGTAGAGAAGCCCTTGCTTGATCATGGGATATAGTTTGATAGGATGTACATATATTTTTGATGTATGTAGAAAGAGTTTTTTAATTGGTTATAAAAAAGTGATTGGAATAGATAGGTGTTTTTTGAAAGGGATATAAGGGAGGGTTATCATCTACTGTTGAGAGGGATGGAAATAGCCAAATGTTTCGAATAGCTAGGGCTGTGGTAAAGATAGAAAATAATGACAATTGGTTCTAATTTTTGAAAAATGATGGCTGATCTTGGAATGATAAAAGAGGTTAGGCATTTAGAAGCGATTAAGAAAAGGTATCGGGAATGTTTGCTAATTTTGCTAATATCATTATATCATGCTATATCATTCAAGTAGTTTACAAATGTTTGCTAGTGTTGCAGGGACTTATTCTAACCATAACCGAGTTGGTGCAATATACTGAGCACATAATGTGTGCTCGGCACGGCACATATATGTAAATTGGGTGAAGAAGTATATAGGTGATCAATTGCAGAAGTAGTTTTAGTTGATTGCAAAGAGCTCAAATATAGCAGATTTTAGAATTCACAAAGAAGTTCTACATACCTTGTTAACTAAAGCTTTTGAAGCATTATTCCAAAATTAATGCAAAACATTGGTGTAGAGTTTTCTTTAGTAAGAAATTCAAGTGTAATAGCGTTGACAACAACCTTTGCAAGGTTTTTAACGGCAAGATTATGGAAGTTATGTGCAAATCAATTGTCATACTTGAAGACATTAGAGTTATGGTGATTGCGTGATTGCAAAAATAGAGAGATGAATGTTCGAAGTGGCCTACACAATGTGGGCCTAAGATTGTAAACAAATCGGAAGACAATATTGCTGCTAGTAAGTTATGTTATCCAATTTAGAATGGGGATGATGGATTCAAAATCATGAATGATGGTGACAAGTATGTGGTTCATTTAAAGAGAAAAGGAGTTTCTGTTGAATATGGCAATTGAGTGAAATACCTAGCTTACATGCAATTTGTACCATCCAATTGAAGCAACTTAATCTAAAGGATTATGTGGAGGATTGTTACAATAAAAGTAACTATTTTGTTGCATACCAATTCATGTTGTAGCCTCTGAGAAGTAGCAAGTTTTGGGACAAAACAAACCATTAACCCTTAGAGCCTTTACTATTGAAGAAGTAAGATGGCAGCTAAAAAAGAAAGAAAAAAGTAAGAAATTAAGAGTAGTAGTAATACAATGAACAAGGCCGGTGGAACGGTTTGATGCTCTCATTGTCATAAGAAATGGCACAACAAAATTGGTTGTCCAACTAATAAGCAACAATAGCAAGTGACAACACAGCCTAGTTATGCACGGGCATGTCCAAGCAACACATAAAGTAATGCAGAACCAACTATAATGCCAATTGAGTCTAATAGTGTACAATAGAGAAGTAAATATAGGTAAGATATTTGTTATGGTTATTACTGTTGTATGTACTTCTTGGTACAATAAATTCATATTATGTTATTTCATTTTACAATTTAGAAAAAGAAGAAATAAAAAAGTTTCAGTTTGTGAAAGTTATTCACCACAACATACATATGGTGCAATTAGGAGAAGGATAAAAGAATATGATTATTGGTCTTTTACAGATATGAATACCAATATGACAATTTTGAATGCAAGTTTTAAGTTGTTATGCATTTAATGTGTTCGATTTGATTGACATAGTAATTAATGAAGTTTATATGATTGTAGCTTGGGAGAAGTTTGAAGGTGTTGATATCTCAAAGAGAACCAAGTCAATAATCGACTGCATCTAGAAAAAGAAGTCAAGGGCAAGAACCGATAAACTAACTAATGGTAACTCGAGCACAATCGAAAAAGCAATCAATGATAGCTCCAAAATAGAGAGTAGCTTGTATACAGGTACCAAAGAAGACTTTAACATTAAATCTATATCAAATGAATGATTTTGAGAATTTTTACAACCTTCTACCATAGTGCCAATACCAATTACATAAACTTCAACAATAGACAATGTCGAAACACGCGAACCTCAAAGGAAAATAATGGATCATCCAAAAGATAAGACAATGAGAAAATGTATACAAATGAATGATGTACCTACAGTTTCAATTCGAAAGAGTGCAAGACTCATGAATCAAATGAAGCCATTGAAGAAGAAAAAATGAAATGATGAGATTCTTCATATTGACTAATGGGAGGATGACATCCTTTTATGTTTGTTGTTAGGTGTCAATGTCTAAGACTTTAGGATTTTATTATAAAGCGATTGAAATTATTGTTTATTTTGGCTGGTGATGTATTTAGCAGCAATTTTAGTTGTTTCAAACTATTATTGCATTTTAGATGGATAGCTTAATAGGAGTGTTGTTTGATCTTGAATTTGTAAGGCAACTAATATTATTTTGTTTCAAATTATTATTATATCATTGTTGATGTAAAAGACATTTTGGTGCAATGTGTATGGTGTAATGCTATTTCGAATTAAACCATGCCAATACTGATGAAGTTTGTCGAAATAAGTCTTATTTTATATGCTATTATAGGATGATAATCTGCTTTAAGTTATTAAAGGATGTAAGATGTATTTGACAAAAGTGAAACCAATAATTTCATTAAATAGTTGAGGAACCCAAGTTGTCACTTTTAAAAAGTTAGGGAACTTAAATTATTACTTTTAAAAAGTTAATGAAGTAAAATGTTCACTTCAAAAAATTGTTGGCACTCAAACGATCATTTGTAAATTTATTTGAGACTTCAATTGTCCTTCAACGTATGTAGAAAAACCAAAATAAACCACAAAATGTAGAACCATCCATTCTCTTGCTACAACTATTGTGAACTAGGTTGTACCAACACGGACACGCGACACGACACGACACGACACGACATGCCGACACGTCATTTCTCAAAAATAGATAATTTCGACACGTTCTGACACGTTATATATTAAATATATAAATGCATAAATAACTAAATAATAATAATAAAAAGAGCCTAGAATTAATCTATACTCAAAACATTAATCCTACATTTGTTAATATCATTCATTGTTTGAATTTGACAAATTCAACTACATTTCATTATAATAATCCATAAAACTTGGAGGAAAAAACAAGTAATCCATGTTCCACTATTAAATTTAAAAATTTAGCAATAAGAAAAAAAATAATCAACATTCCATCATCAAATATAACAAAAAGTCATTCGTCCACATTATCCACTTCTTCTGAAAAAAAAAAAAAAAACTCCATCTTCGGCTCATCAAGTGAAAAATTTGCAACTTCAAGCACCCCAACATCTTCAAATGAGTATTGGAAATTTGTTTTAGCTTTTATTATTATTTTATTATTATTTTTTCATATATTTATATTTAGACCCCATAAGTTTTGGAAATTTATAAAAATAACCCCGTGTGTGTCGGAGTCACGTGTCGGATTTTTCGGAGCGTGTTAGTTGACTGCGTGTCGGAGTGTCGGCCATAACACGAAGGGTCCCGGTGTGGCATCCAAGAATTTGAGACGACCCCTAGATATACGACGGTCCATGACTAAGTAATGGACATTGTTTTATTTTCATTGGACCGATGCACAATGTGTTAAAATGATTCGATCGTTGTGGAATTACAGGATCATTTTCTTCATATTACCACTAAAACGTAAGGATTTATTTTTGGGAGGAATTTGAGCTGTGAATTAAAGGGCCATACGACCACAAGCCCACGGGCCCAAGCAACTCTACTCTTTCCCTTAATTGTGGACAAAGTTGACTTATTGGGCTTGTTGAGGCTCGATCGAAAGAAGCCCATCTTGGCCGAGGCTGCTTCTTCATGCAGCTGCCTTTCGGTTTTGATTCCAAGTGGCAAGGGAAAGTCTTCACATTCCCTCCACTTGTCCAAAGCTGCTGCATTACCAATTGATCAGCATGCAAATAATTAATTAGCTAATTAATGAAGGAACAAAAAGGAAATTCGGAATTGAGAGGAGGAGGGAGAGTAAATCGAGCAGACCGAAAGTAGAGAGAGAGTGAGCGATTGAGAGGGTTGTGAGTGAGAGTAGTGCGTGCAGCAACCGGTCCAAGCGAGTGAGGGCAGAGAAGGAAGGCCGCCCTCCGTCCGTGCCATGTTCGAGCTGCCGCCGTTGTCACCGCCAAGCTCTGTCGCCGTATGAGCCAAGCCGAGACCCCCCGAACCCCTATTTTTGCTGGCAACCTAGTAGAAGAGCTTGAGGCAAGTGAAAGTTCATGGATCTATGTTTTGCATGCTGTAATTATCTAGTGAGGAGCTGGTAGATGTGAGAAAATGCAGAATTGAGAGTTGCATGTTGATTTTGGATGAATGAGATGAAATTAGATCAAGAAACTAAGTAAAAACAGAGTATGTTTTGTGGATTTCGGTTTTTGGATTGAAATAAAAACTTAAGAAGCTATCTTAGAGTGGATTTTTTTGAAGTGAAGTAGCTGTATTGTAATGCAATACATTTGTAAATACTTGGCTATGGATGTTGGGTGCTGTGATTCAATGAGTAGGAATAGTTCTCTTTAGATTAGCAAACTGTTTTCGCAGAAAACAGAATGACCTACGGTGATTCCATGAATTTTCTGTATTTATATAGCCAAAATTTAACTTCGAATCCTCAATCAAAATTATAGGGAACATCTTTAGGAATAACATATCAAAAATTTAGAATAAATGAACAAGTTTTGATCGATGAAACGATTTTTCTACGAAAATGCTAAATCTGGAAGCCGTTACAGAACGTTAGCAAGGAATACAGCAATTACTGCTCTCGATACATAAGGAATTTGACTTGGTGTTCTTCATGAAACTTTTTCCTTTAGGTCTCATTGATAACATGTCAAAATTTCATAATTTTCTGAGTTCATTTAGGGATTATTCCGAAATTTTTCCCAGAACTGTGCATTTTAATAGTCGAGCTGTTTTGCTTCGAATTTATACAAATTGTCCCAAAGGTGAATATATCTTGAAATGTTATGTGACATGATGATACTGGCATGGCACATTGTGCAATGTTGAGATTAGATAAAGGATTCATGAGACATCTTGTCATTGCATTTGAAAGTATTTTTGTAAATTAAGATGTTAATTGTTACCGTTGGACGCTCGGGTCAACGTTGCCCCGGGAGTCGGGAGGCCCAAAGGATCGAATGAGTCGATGCCTTATGGATGCCCGGTGGCCCTAGTGGCTGAATGCCGGAGGTTTTACCCCAGGAGCTTCGGGATGCCTAGTTGTATGCTAGTCGGTACGTAAATCCGGAGGGCCGGGGTAACCATTCTCGTGGTGAGCCTCGGAGGTTTCCTCGTGATGCTAGGTGAGGTGCGAGATGCCTGGAGGTGTGATACGCTTCGGATGCCCGGTGGCCTTGAGTGGCTGAATGCCGGAGGCTTTGCGATGCTAGGGGTGCGAAATCCCAGAAGGATGCAAACGTTGGTCATCTGGG
This sequence comes from Eucalyptus marginata, assembly GCA_014182565.1. NCBI lineage: Eukaryota > Viridiplantae > Streptophyta > Magnoliopsida > Myrtales > Myrtaceae > Eucalyptus > Eucalyptus marginata. The sequence continues at coordinate 23,024,990 of CM024585.1, read as the reverse complement.
GGATGAAACCTTTTGAATGATAAACGGATGATTCTGCTAAGTGTGTGTGTGGTTTGGTTATAGGACTAAATTGTATGGCATGGAATGTGACGTGTAATTACAGTTTGGCCCTATGATCGGGACATGGATAACTGGACATGATGCATCTTGATTCTTTTAAAATTGCATTTGCTATTGCATTAAATAATCTCATGATTTTGATGCATATTTATCCTTTGATTACCTGTTTTTGTCTATCCCGTGTGAGTCTAGATATTGACGGTACTGCTTGACATAGCTTGATGAATCTTTTACTGCTAAGTGGCTATACTCACCCCGTTTGGGGACTAACATTTTAGATTAGAAGATATGTCTTTGCTACCAGTCACCCCCGGCACACTTTATGGTGTCCCGGTTGACGTTGAGTGCGAGTGTTCGGAGCACCATCATCCCGATATACGAGGTTTAGTATTTGTTTGAGTGCGGGTACTAGTCATGTACAACATTGGTTCATCAGACGGCCCAGTGATTTAGGAGTTTCTGTTTGTGTTCGTCCACCGCGATGGGATCACGCTGGGGATGTTGCCGCCGCCGCCAGCTAATGGACCGGGCTGGGTGTGACCGAGAGGGACGGGTAGCAGATGAAGCATTTTTGGACCGCCGACACTGAATGATAGACTTTTGTATAAGACTGTATGGAAAGGAAAGTAAAAGGGAAGTCGGGTTATCTTTTGATATGAAGCCGGGTATAGGAAACCACGGCAAATTTTGATGTACCGACTGATGTTGTCTATCAGACCTATGTAAACAAAGGTGTTTGGCTTGACTTATAAACCTGTTTAGTAGGTGTGCATCGTTTCTAATTTTGGGATAGGGAGATGCAACTTTGCTTCCGCTATATATTTATATACTGCGCAGGGACCGATCTAAAAGATATAAACCCCCAGGATTTATGGACCTATTTTAATTCTTGGTATCAGAGTATTGTATTATCAGGTGAAGTGAAAGGTAAGCTAATTGTGGCGACCCTAACGGATCGGGGGCCGTTTGGGGGTGCCACACCCGGAGAGTGTCCGTGCAACCTAGATTGTGAGTAGGTCAATTCATCTATCATTTGTATAAGTCAACAATAAGACTCAAATTGCATAAAAAACACAACATCCACCAAAATCCATTAGGCCATTCAATCTTCAAGTCAACACAAAATTAGTAATTTATCCACATACATTATAGAAAAAACAAAGTTATTGTGCCAAATACAGTAACACATTTCATTGTTTTTTAACTACGGTAGACTCAATAGCTTCTTCTTATTATCGAGACTACATATGACCACAAACCAGACCAAACCCGACAACATCAAGATAAACAACACTCGGTAAACATTTCTTTAAATTTTCATCCTTGAAACTTCCTTTTTCAAATGATTCACCAAAGATTCCAAACTCTTTATTTCCGCTTGCATAGAGTTGGCATCGTCCAACTCATCTTTCATTATAGGCGCAGATCCATGTTGTCCTTAAAGGAGTTCCAAGATCACCTCTATTGCTTGATTCAAAAATTTCACGTCATCCCACTTGAAATATCCACAATTGAAAGCATTCTCTATACCTAGTGCATCTATGGAACCTTCATCCAAGATTTTCTCTCATCCAAGAAACTCTTGTTGAACTTTGTAGTCCACAAAAGCATAAATACTGACTTTCATCATCACTTTGTTTGGAAATTCATGAGCCGCTTCTCCAGCTTTTGTTCTCCATTGCAAAGTTGATGAGATGATTTGTCCTGAAATTAAAGAGAGTTTGCGAGTTAAAGGTTAGAGTTAGGGTTCATGAAAAATGAAATTGGAATTTTGCCCCAATTTGTGAGGCCGCTTCATTTCTTATAATCACATGAGTGAATGACATTATTTACCATCTTATTTGCTGACTTAACTCGCTAGCAAGAGATGTTGCAAGTTTAATGTTATTTTAATGTCATATCAGCTTTTCCGGCGAGCCAAATCGGAAGTGGCACTCAAAAGCTCGATTTTTCAAATTTGTGATACTCAAGTGAGTGAAAAAAAAAAAAAAAGTTTTGGCATCAAAGTGAGTGTCGTATGAAAGTATTGGCACTCGTACTATACTTACCCTAAGCAATTTGCCAAAATCAACATATATGTATGTGTTTCGCAAAGGCTCTGTATGTTTTGTGGAAAATAAATAATCTGGAAAATATTTTCCTAAATATGATCGTTTGCATCACTTACAAATATCTAGCACATCAGCTATTGGAATTCATGTTTGTTATCTTAAAATATGATAGCAAAAGAAAAAGAAAAAGTAAAAGAAACTCTAACCTTTTGGTGTGATGTGTGTCATGACTACTTTTCACATCTAGATGTTTTGCCACACTCATCAATTCCTTGTTCATATGGATTGGCTAAAATAAACTTGGAATAGACAAACCAAGTGGTATAAACAAATCCAAACTGATTTATAGAATTAATACGATAACAAGTAATGTGAGAGGTTGATCTTATATTAGATGCTCCACGTGACTCGTTTGCACATAAATTTACTTGAAGTCTATCACACTACTTAACATGCTGGTTTCTTTCAATTATTAGGATGTAGAAAACTTATAAGTTGAATACTTCGACTCTCTTAGTAAAGATTAGAATTTGTCAAGGAGATATATCCAATGGCCAACATCAGGGGTTAGATAAAAGAAATTTGCAATATTTATCTTAGGCAACATGATGATAAGAATTAATAATACATTCTCGGGGAGGGAGACAAAATATAGAAATTTTATTTCAAATCTCATAGGCTACATTTGATCGTCATGAATTCTAACGGAATAGAACTAAATAGGATAACATATAAAATTCAGGGATTTTGCTATATCTAATCCACTATTTGGTGAATCTCAATACTAAATTGGGATATATTCATATCATATCATTTACATTATTTGATATAAATGGTATATGAATATAAATAAAACTAAAAGTTACACAAATAAATATGGTAAAAATTTCTCGCGACACTCTTGTCTGCTTCATTTTTATTTTTTTCCTCTCTTATTTACTTGTTTTTCCATTTCTAAAATTCTCTAATAAAATTTTATTAAATAGTAAATTGTACTAATATACCTAAAATACCTAAAATATGTAATTGAAATAAGATTAATATTGAATTTAATTATACCTAAGATTTCCCTATATTCTTATATTTGATTGTTATAGATATAGGACTAGTCTAGATAGGAATTAAACCTCTTACTAAAGAATGTCTCATTACATATATTCTTTTAGTTCTACGAGACTTAGGTCTCTTAAACTATGATGAATCCATTTATGATATTGTAATGACAAGTCTCTACAAAGGATCAATATATTTTGAATGTTATCTAAATTTCTTAGTATCCCTTAAGGATAAAAATATTCTTAAAGCACTCACACTCCAAATAAAAACACATAATTACAAGGTAGCTAATAGATTTATCATTTTAGCTTTTGTCAATAGGATCCATTACAAAGTAATGGCTTCTACCTTTGGAGAAAATGCTTTCAAACATAGTCCACAAGGTGAAACACTTCTCTCCTAGACTGACGTTTCTAGAGCAAATACAACAATTCCTAAACCTATTAGTTGGAATCAAGTCACTTTACCAAAATAATAGAAATTAGAAAACCAAATTCCCTAACAAGTTGTTCAAAATACAAATCTAACCAATGTTATTCAACATTCAAAGGGAATGGTAACTATTAGGTTTCTCAGAAGATCTTTTCATTTAAGATATAGCCTATCATTTCATACATCTTTTTCAAGATCAGTGGACCTTAATTCTCATCTTCCACCTATAATCACCATTCCACCAAGTACTCATAGGAATACTTTCATATATGAAGAATCACCGCAAAAAATACAAAATAAATACTCTCCAGATGCCATTTATAAGTTGAATATAGATGGTGCAGCTGAAAGCAATATTATGAATATTTTAAATAACATTGTAATGCTTGCTAATACCTATAAAATACAGCAAGATATTTCAGACCATGCTATTACTAATCTTTTAGTAGCCAGATTCATTGGACAACTAAAATGTTGGTGGAATAACTATTTAACAGATGAATAAAGAATACAAATTTTAATTGCCTATAAAATAGATGACTTTGGACAATGCATGGATGATGAACAAGGACATCTTATCCAAGATGCGGTGAATACACTCATATACTCTATTTCACAACACTTCATAGGAGATCCATCACATATTAAATATAGGAATTAAGACTTCATATCCAATATGAGATGCAAATCTTTAGGAAGATTTAGAGAATACAAAGAACTTTTCCTTTAAAAGGTTATTGTTAGACCATATTGTAACAAACCCCTTTGGAAAGGAAAATTCTTAGCAGATTTACCCCAAATAATAGGTGACCAAGTTAGAGATAGGATTAGAGAATAATATAGTAGCCAAATATCTTATGATCTACTTTCATACAGAGAAATAGTCTCTTATGTTTATAGACAAGGAATATAAATGTGTAATGCAATCAAATTACAAAGACAACTTAAAGAAGAATAATCTCTTACCAATAGAAGTTTGGGAGATTTCTGTACCTAATACGACCCTTCTTATAATGAAAAATCAAAATCAAAATGCAAAGGAACTTGTCCTTTTGAAAAAGAAAAAAGAAAAAACCATAATAAATCACAACCTCACAAAAATAAACAAAGACACAAAAATAGACCACAGATTGATAAGAAAAGTTTTAAAAATCTTAAATGTTACTCATGTGGTAGAAAATGACATATCTCAAAATAATCTCTTACCAATAGAAGTTTGGGAGATTTCTGTACCTAATAAGACCCTTCTTATAATGAAAAATCAAAATCAAAATGCAAAGGAACTTGTCCTTTTGAAAAAGAAAAAAGAAAATACCATAATAAATCACAACCTCACAAAAATAAACAAAGACACAAAAATAGACCACAAACTAATAAGAAAAGTTTTAAAAATCTTAAATGTTACTCATGTGGTAGAAAATGACATATCTCAAAATATTGTAGAATTAATAAAAGATTAAATGAACTCTCCTTAGATGATAATATTTTATACCAATTAAATAACATTATTGTAAAAATTGATGATACCTCTTCTGATGAATTTCTTGAAGAAGAAGGTCTTCAAATAAATGAAACAGAAACCTCTTCAGAATCAGAATATGAAGATGCCTCTCCCGATAAACCTACTCCTGAAATAAATATGTTGACAAAAGAAGAAGAATTCCTCCTTAGCACTATGATAAAATAACTGACCCAAAAGTCAAAAAAGAATACTTAGATTTCAATCTTCAATGAATATTATTTCTAAATCCAATACTTCTTACAATCTAAAAGATATTCTTAATAGAAAAAAAAAAAAAAACCCAGTTTAGACCAATAAACATTAATGGTCTCCAAAGTGAATAAAGCAACAAAAATTAGAAATAAAAGCTTTGAAGGTGGCACAAATAGAAATGAAACAAGAAATCTCCGATATAAAATCTCTTGTCACAAAGGAAAAAGCAAAATTAGAAGAACAAAATGAGATTACTAATACTCTCAATACCTCTTATCCAAACTTTTTAATGTTATTAACATAAATAACCTCTAAGAAATGGATAATAAACATAACAATAAAAATCAATAATGAATTTATTATTGAAACAATAGCACACTTTGACACAAGAGCATATCTCAATTGCATCAAAAATGGCTTTGGTCTAATAAAATTATTCGATAAAACATCATAATTATTAAAAACAGCTTCAGGAGACAAGTTAAATATCAAATACAAGTTGCTAGAAGCCTTAATAATAAACAATCAAATGTCTTACAAGACTTTCTTTCTTTTATTTAAAAATATGAGACAAGCAATAATTCTAGGAACACATTTCATACAATAAATTCAACCCTTTACAGTAACAAATGAAGTAATTGAAGCTCATGCCTTAAATAGAAAAATCACATTTGACTTTATAACAAAACCACAAAAGAGAGCCTAAATATCTTACAAGAACATTCAATTTCAAAAATAAATTGTCTTATAAAAGATAAAGAAAATCAGCTTGAATTTTTAAAAGAAGACTTGGAATTCAAAAGAATAGAAGAAAATCTCTTAAAATCAAACATCAAAGATAAAATAGCATCCCTACAAAAACACAGAAAAAGCTATATATTCCACCTTACCCAATGTTTTTTGGGAAAGAAAGAAGCATATCGTAGATTTACTTTATGAACAAGATTATTTTGGAAAAAAAAAATTGACAAAAGCTCATCCTACACAAATGAATCAAGAAGTTTTTAGATTTTGTCAAATAGAAATACAAGATCTTTTGAACAAAAAACTTAGTAAGAAAAGTCAATCACCATGGAGCTGTTCTACTTTCTATGTCAACAAAAATGCTGAATTAGAAATAGGAGTTCTCAGGTTAGTTATTAATTATAAATCTTTGAATACAACCCTTAGATGGATAAGGTATCTAATACCCAACAGAAAGGACTTGTCAAACAGATTATGTAGATCAAAAATATTTTTAAAATTTGATATGAAATTAGGATTTTGGCCAATACAAATCAGTGAGAAGGATAAATGTAAAATAGCTTTTACTGTCCCTTTTGGCCAATACGAATGGAATGTCATGCCATTTGATCTCAAGAATGCTCATTCAGAATTTCAGAGAATCATGAACGAAATTTTCAATCCTTATTCAGATTACATCATAGTTTATATAGATGATATATTGATTTTCTCCCCCAATTTAGAACAACATTTCAAACATATATCTACTTTAATAAAAATAATCATACAAAATAGTTTAGTAGTATCTCCTATTAAAATTGCACTGTTCAAGACCAAAATTAGATTCATAAGTCATTATATCCATTTAGACACTATATTCTCATAGAAATATCAATATCATTTACTAATAAATTTCCGGATAAGATTAAAGACAAAACCCAATTACAACGATTTTTAGGTAGTCTCAATTATATTATAGATTTCTTCCCTAATATAAATATTCTTTGTAAACCTTTACATTGAAGGTTACAAAAAGATCCTCCGCCAAGGACTTCAGTCCATACAAATATTGTCAAACAAATAAAGATCTATGTTAAGGAAATACCATGCTTACACCTAACTGATCCATCTACTTTCAAAATAGTTAAAACAGATGTTTCAGAAATAGGATATGGTGGTATTCTTAAACAGGTCGAGAGTAGTAAAGAATATGTTGTCCAATTTATTTCAAAACATTGGAACTTCACCCAACAAAATTACTCAACAATCAAAAAGGAAATACTTACTATAGTTTTGCCTATATCAAAATTCCAAGGTGATTTATTGAACAAAAAAATTTCTCTTAAGAATTGATTGTAAATCAGCCAAAGATGTTTTACAAAAAGACAACTTAAATATTGCATCAAAATAGATTTTTGCCAAATGGCAAACCATACTTTCAATATTCGATTTGATATTGAATTTATACATGGTTCTTCAAATTCATTACATGATTTTCTCACAAGAGAATTTTTACAGGGATACAATTATGCAAAGACTTAAAAAAGACAAATACAAAGGCAAAGCCATTGCCAAAGCCTCTAATACACCACAAAAGCCAAAAAGCTTGACACCAATCAAGTCATGGCTTTAAATAATAGAAAACCAATGACATCCAATACTAAATACCCCTCCAAAAGAAGATCCCATACCAGCTCTAACCCAGCTAGCTGCCATACTGCTCAAGGAAACACTAGAAATACTCACTCAATCTTTACAGAAAACAATAAAAAAAGAGTCGTCTAGTGCCATTGATGTAAGCAATAGTCCCTCCCTGCTTGCCATATAAAGATAAGTGGAATACAAAAAAATTTCGATTAAGGTGGTCATTACGCCACAGGCAATCCCTCATTCTCAAAAATCAAAATTCTTTCCAAAAACCTAATTTTAAAAAATACTAACTATATAATATGGACTTTTTGACAAAAATCCAATCAAATTTGCAAAAAATATATTTCCAAAAAATTGATTTTTAAACCACACAATACAAATAAAACTATTGCTTTTTATGAGCAAATTTTAGTGGAAACGGGATTAGCAAGGTTCACCCATTTTGCTGATAAGTCTGATACATATAATATTATACACTCCACTATTTCTATCAACAAAGTCATACACCTTTCACAATGGGGAGCCTCATCTCATACACCTAGAAAATTCCAAGCCAGAGTTACCCAAAACCTATTATACTCCACTTCATACACATATTAGGACTAACAACAAGCTTGGTGGAATGTTTTCTTCTGTCAAAATATAAATTTCCAACACACTTAGCTAGTATTCTTCAAAGATTATTTCCCAAGAGAGAGCCTCCTAAACTAGTTTGATTCCTGGTGGGATCTCTTTGGTCCTTTAGATATAATACTACATCCCATAGTCAAACAAAGAAACCAAATATTTTGTGAATACTTTGCACCAACGTAACATGATGCAAGGTTCCCATGTCTTATGCACTTCTTCATAATATTCAGAATCTCATGGGTAACAACATAGGAATTTGATTCTAATACATCTTCTACCAAACCTAATGTACCTATACCTGTTTGAAAATACAAAATAAAATGGTGGGACGGATTCAAATACCATGAACAAGAATCTGAATCTACGGTTAGGAGTTGGCTAAATAGCCAAAATACTCAAATAACTACAGCACCATCCGCTACAACATTTTTGTAGGAGAAATCCATTGCAAATGCAACACTCACTCTAGTATAGAATAGAAATGAATACTTCAATGTCCTCAAACATACTCTCGGAAAGCAGAATAATCACAATGTGGATCTTCCAAATCATAAGACAGTCAAGACAGATCCTCACAGTCACATCACAATGGAAATACCAATGAAGATGACTGCTACGGGATCAATCTTGCCCAAAGATAAGACAGAATATCACATGCTAATACTGTTGCAACGGCAGAAAAACAATACACTATAGCAAATGGTAGACACACTATAGCAAATATTGTTCACTTAGTACTGTTCAATCATACTGTTTACTCAGTACTGTTCACTTTACACTATTCAGCACTATAGCACACTCTACAAATACGCTTTCTTAGCACAAAAGAAAAGGGCTCGATCCAAATCTCAGAATTCTATCTTCTTCCTCCTCACTCCCTCTTGTAATCCCTTATCACCCTTTAAGCTTCAAGCTTTCTTACCTTGTACCCCTAGTCACAAAATAAGTTTATTTTCAAATATATTTAGTGTGATTTATACAGGATTACCAACTTACATGATAGTTGGTTAACTTTTTCTTATAATATAGATATCAATACTCCCTAAAGTGCGGATTACCGCCCTAGTGGTGTCATGACTCGATCTCGCCGTTGATCATTCATCATGAGGAGAAGAATAGGGGAAATGTCAGATTTAAGGGTACTTGATCACGAGAGTTTCCTCACAGCTCGTATTCTAAAAGACGTCATTACCTCGCTTTTTAGCTCTAGCCTCTCGTGCGCTCCCTCCACAAGATCGCAAGCTCTCCCAAGCTCATACCCCGCGTGACAGTGGAGTGTCGTGACTAGTAGTCACAAGGGCGACATACCTCGGGAGAGGAGGTCGAGCGTGAATATCATATTTAAGGGTACTTCTACCATGGTAGCTCTCTCGATAGTACACTTTGCCCATAAGGATGACATCACTTCATTTTTTGGGATACTATCGCATCGAGTATGCTAAACCATGGTGAGTTTCATCGAAACTCGTACCCTGCGCGACGGGTTCATTTATATAGTCTAGTTATTTATGATAACCTAAAAATAAGACGGAAGTTGCCACCAACCTCATTTTTGGGGGTTGGTTAGAAACCCAATTGAGGGTCGGAAGTGTTCCCTTTGATTTCTACGCAACCAGATATCTAGGTTCAGGGATTTGTATTATGCCAATATTTTTATTAGCGCCCTTTCGGTACCTAAATAGTATATTGTGTTTACTTAACGTGTCCATGTATTTCTTCTTACATTTTCAAGATCGTTACTCCTAAACTAAGCAATCATGCATGGTTGGTTGTTTTCATGCTACTCTATTTCTAAAGAAAATGGAAAGAAAACACTCAATTATATTGAAAATTGTGAAGCAATAAGTAAATAATCAAGGAAAACTATAAATCTATCATCCAATCCTAGAAAAAATAAAAGAGAAAAACAATTGAAAAAAATATAAGAGAAAGAGAGGACCCGCAACTTGTCGGACTTTATAAAAAAAAAGGAATCCAAGACATATATCGAGGAAATAAATAATACAAGATAATGGTCGGAATGGACATTGACCTCCACCATTTTCGTGTTGTCTCCATCTTCGGCGTCCTATTCTAAACATAATCTAAGAATTCTATAACTAAGTATATACAATGAAAATAAACAAGCATACATGTCAAAATAGTAAAAAACACAACTTCATGTCAAAAACAATCACTTAAAGAAAGTTCAATGCGAAAATAAGATTTTGGGGCTTTGGGATCAGCCTTTGCCTTTCATGTGTGGGTCCCACTAAAACACCTACTAAATCCATTTTTTATGACTTATAACCGTTATCAACCCAATTGTGTTTTCGCATAGCCAATAACATTTATAAGTCTCTTAACCAAGCAATCTATTTGATCCTAGGGTTTTCCCTTGATATCATGCATCGACCCTATCATATGTATAAAAGTCACATGCATTGCAAGAATTAAACATGTATGCAAGTCTTTTGGACCTTATTTCTCAACCAATCAAGCAAGAAAGTAAACCGTCGGCCAATCACTTATTACCAAGGGCATATGCCAAGCACATACACAGGCACTTCTAAATGTTGACGTAATTATATGCATGGTGGGGTACATATGATGTTTTAAAGACATCTTTTGAAATCATATACGAAAAGTTTTGAGACAAAGTGATGTTTCGACTATGAAATGCATTCAATTGCCAAGGCTAGCACGAGACTCGCATAGATGCACTCACAAGCATTACAAGCATTTTGAATACAATTCAAACTGTGACTTTCACAATGTCAAATAGAATTATAAAGAGGTTTGAAAATATTTAAGATTAAAGAATATCTAAGTTATGAAACACATGCTCTCTTATGACACACATTAATCATGCAAAATGACATTCAAATGCAATGACGTGAACACGTACTCAAACCTTGTAACATATAGTTTAAGTGTCAAGAAACATTATCTCAAAATTTGGACTACAAATGACTCAAACAAGCATGGCAAGATGCATATACAGCAAAATTTGGTTTTAGCATTAACCTCACAAAACGTGTACAATTTCAGCCATTTGAAGACATGCACAAATCTTACGAAAAATCCTACATATTGAACACGTAGTGATGAGAGTTCAAAACCTAAATGTGATCACAAGAATCAAAGCAAAATGGATAAAATAGAGATGCACATTTAGACTATGTACTGTTGCAGCACATTTTAACCTTAACTCATGCAATTGACTCACTTGCCAACATTAAGACTTTGCAAAGCATGCATCAATTGAACAATATGTATCATGTGTTTCAACTCTGATGAAGGATTTGAGACCAAACAAGCACATTTGTAGACTCAATTTTATCAAAATAGAATCCGGATCAATGCGGGGCAAACTATTCTATGTTCGGATCTAAGTGATTTTGATCTAGTTAATCATGTCTAAAAATTAAAAAAAATAAAAATGCAAAACATGCTTCACACTAGTACAAGCAACTTTCATGAAGGAAAGTTCCTCCAAAAATCAACACATAGATCAATACAAAAATGACAAAATCAGAGATCAACACGGAAAAGACTGACCTAGGCTTGGATTTGAGTGGATGTGACCTAGTTAAACACATCCAAACATCATGAAAAAATTACCAAACATGCACAAGATGATTTGGAACACAACTTATGAATGAAAGATTATTCATAAATCATCACAAGAGGCTATACAAAAATAGTAAAATCTTATTTCGGGACAAGAACATAACCAAAAATCCTCCTAAACTACTATAGAATCGCTCATTTTCAAAGATTTTTTTGAGGGTCAAACGACACTCAATTGGGGCGTATGACCTATGGTTTCGAAGCTTGAGACGTGTATTATCTAAGCCTAAGATGGCTCGAGTTGAAATGAGGTCGTTTCAGATCTCGTTTTAGCCAAAACAGTAGATCAGTCCTGGGGTTACGAAATTGCAGATTTAACCTAAATCAACCATAATCATTCAAGTTCATCATCAAAGAACACTCAATTGTTGCAGATTATCATCCAAATCTATCATCTAACATCTAATCATCACTTATTTATTTAAAATTGAACCCCAACCCCAACCAGCTAATCCAACCTCGCTTCACAGAGTTTGAGATCGAGAACTTACCTTTTATTGTGATTTAGTCGATTTTGATCGAAATCAATCAAAGTTTTAGCCAAAACTTCGATCAAACCTTCACAAACCGCCAATGAATAGATTTGGACAACAAGGAATAGCTTTGAAAGGCGGCTGAACCACCTGCATTGAAGGAAAATTGAACCAGTCCAAAACTAGACCGGTTTGGAAGCCGTCGGAGTAGATCAGGTCATCGATGGTCTTCCGGTGATCGATTGGCAAGGACCATACCACATTCCAGTGATTGAGAAGCTTGAGGATAGATCGATGAGATTCAGAGCAGGAATGCCATCGGCAAGAGTTAGAATTAGTGGCAACGGCTTCATCGGAGAAGAATCCAATTGAACCGGTGGAGAGAGAGAGAGATATGATTTTGGTGCCAAAATAGAGAGAAGAGAGAAGAGAGAGAGAGAGAGAGAGAGAGAGAGAGAGGAGAGAAAAATTTTGTGCAAAATGAAAACCTCTTAAAATGGAGGGAAAATTTGCTTTATATACTCCCCAAATTAAGTGATTTCGGCCGTTGGTTCAATCTGACGGTCGAAATTTCGATCCAACAGTCAAAAATCAATTTCGAAGGCTCAATCATGATCTCGAGGTGTAAGGTAATTAATTTAGTGAGTTTGATTTGTAACAACTTGAGCCAAAATCGAGAATTATGTCGAAATGTCAAATTAGGAATTAATTTGCAATTTGATGAAATTCAAGAGTCAATCTGTAAAATTTCAAGAAATTGAAGGTGCAAAAGTGAAATTAACATTGAGAGGATTTGAGAACTAGTCGCTGGAGGTCAAGAACCGGTTGACAAGAAATTGAACCGGCCAGCCCTGACGACGAACAATCAGATTGGTCAAACCGGTTCTTAATCTATTTGGTCCGGTTCTTATCATTTCGCCCACTTGGGGCCCTTGTGGGTCCAAAATTTATACAATTTGGTCCCTAAATGACTAAATTGAAAAAGAATTTTCCCCATTTAAGAAGAAATTAGCCAATTAAGGTACAATTAAGCTAATCAAGCCTTATAAACATGATTTAGAGATCTCCTATTGACCTAATTGAATGTTTATCATGAAAAATAACAAGTCAACATCATGGTTGCTTTAAATTGGGTCTAAATGGCTAAAATGGTAAAATTTGCAATCCAATTGACAAAATTGCAAATTAACTAAAATTGAACACAATTAGTGTCACAATTGCCCTATCTAATGAACTACCCATGTATAAAATCACTTATCGCCTTCAAATTGAGCTTGAATTGAAGCACTCGAGCTTATATAAAAAATGAATCTAGGCATAATATTAAAATTGGACCTAGATTTATGAGATTAAATCATAACCATGAATGGGTCAATTCGAATTTTGACAATTGAAGCTTAATTGCTTGATTTTCTTATGCTTGTGAGAATAAAATTCTTCAAATTGATAAGTTCTTATGTAAATTTCTCAAAATCAATTTCGAATTTGGACTTACCCTTAAGGAAATGTGCGAGAAACAATCGTCCATTTGCAAGTCATAAATGATCGATTTTGGTCTCCCAATTAGGGCTCAAAACGGCAATTCGCATTTTGACTCACTAAATCGCGAAATTAAGGAAATAAATTCATTTTAGATAGTCCTTAAACAAAATGTCAAAGAATGAACTACACCTAATTATGACTAAAATAAAAGTAATTTTATTTTTTGGTAGATTTAGAACCTAAAACTGAAAAATTCAGAAATCAAGGTTCTTAATTGAATTTCGTGAAATTTTCAACACAAAAATCAAATTGACATTAAAAGAAATATTTTTGTGCATTTTTTATTTTTTTCCATTTTTTTTTATCAAATGTTTGACCAAAAGTTAACCATTTAGTTAACTTTTTCCTAAAATATTGATTTTTAAGTCAAATCTTTGAAATTTCAAGAAATTGATTGACAAAAGTGAAATTAAGGTTAAATGGAATTTTTTTGAGTAAAAAGTTAATTTTTGACTAGGGGTTGACTTTTGGTCAAAGAGTTAAACTAAAAAGTCAACCTGAAAGTTAATCGTTTGACTTTTTGGGTTTTTTTTTAAAAAGTGAATTGGAAATTGCTTAAAAGAACAATGCAAAAAAAAGAAAAATGAAAAATGACACTTTTTGGCCGAGAAATGAGGCTCCATTGCGATCGGAAATCTAAATCTCGATTTTTACCTTTGATTAACGCGTTGACTAAAAATTAGGTGTCAACATAGTGGGAGTTCAAAGAGATTCCACTCAAAGATAAAATTGATACCTATAATTTTTAGTTCACTCCACTTTGGGAATAGAAAATGACAAAAGATATAATATTTGGTTAGGGACGTACTTGACACTTATCTTTGCTCATTGGGGTATTCGAACTCTTGCTGGGGTTTTCTCATTTTGTCTCGCTCTCGTGGAATGGAATGAAGGAAATGGGGTTATTAAGGAAAAAGAAATGGTTTAAGGATAACTACTAACCTAATGACAAGATTTAGGGATCACCTAAAACCCTAAGTCAAGGATTATGAGGATAGCCTAAAACCTAAATACAAGGTTTATTGATAATCTAGAACATAAAAAACAAGGTTTAATGATAACCTAGACGTAAAGACAAGGTTTATGGACAACCTAGAGCCTAAAAGACAAAGTTTAAGAATAACCTAGAACCTAAAAGACAATATTTATCGATAACCTAGAACCTAAAGATAAGGTTTCAGGATAACTTAGAACCTAAGGGACGAGGTTCATGGATAACCTAGAACCTAAAAACAAGGTTTATGGATAACCTAGAACCTAAAAGACAAGGTTTAAGGACAATTTAGAACCTAAAAGACAAGGTTTATCGATAACCTAGAACCTAAGGGACGAGGTTTAAAGTTGACCATGAACCTAAAACAAGGGGTATGGTTTAGGATAACCAAAAACCAAAACCAAGGGTTATGGTTTTGGATGACCAAAAACAGAAAACAATGGTATGGTTTATGATTACCAAAAATCGGTTCACTAGAGAACACATATTTCCAAAAAGGGTTTCGAGATTACTTGAAAGCCAATCTTGCAAAACAATTTAAGCAATCTTGGTAAACAAAACCGATTGTTAAATCCCTTCGGAGATGATTTTAACAAAATGAGATTTGATTAACTACCTAATTGTTAAATCAAATATGCCAAGCAGAAATATCCTAATCAAAAGAGGTTTTTCACACTGGCTCTCAAAAAGGGCTTTTATTCCCAACCATTGATGTGGGAAAACTACTTAAATCTCACTAGAGAGGTTTCACTCAACCTAAGTCTAAGCCTTTCAAAACATTCATAGTGAATACAATTCATTGATCAAAAGGTCTTTTAAAAGGACTGTAATGATGGTCGTGGGCTTACACAAAGGGTATGCACTTTAAGGCTAAGAAATGAATATTCAATCAATATCTTCATCAGGTTTATAAGTCAAGAACCTTGAAGATAAGATAAGATAGGATTGCTTCCACTCTTTCCAACAGTAGCTCCTATGTGAAATCCTCATTTCAATCAAACCATCCAAATCCAAAGAGATTTCGGATGAGGGTTGTAATATTGATTCAGGTGAGGCTTAAAAAAGCTTGAAAATTTTCAAATATTAAGGGGTTAAAAATGAGTGATTATCTTGGCATCATTACCATCACACAACTTTTCAGAAGTCTAACTCTTGAAATCTAATCTATCTTACGAGTCCTTTTGACTATTTGTCTTGAGACATGAGAGCTTGGTTCTTGCAAAGCTTTTTTTTTTTTTTTTTTTCCCTTTTTCCAAATAGTCTTTTGCATGACCATTAATTCTGCTTTTTTTTTTTTTTTTTTTTTTTTTTTTGCATTTTTTCATGGGCATTGACCTTACTTTTACCAGGCACACTGTTTTTTCATGCCCCTTAGTTTTCACTCTCTTTTGAGTACTATGACTCTCAAGTGGTATTTAAAAACATGACAAACATTCTCGATTTTGTTGGTAAATCACATGCCTTGCCCCAGTGTGGGAAGATAATAATCACTTGAGGTTATGAAGGAATTGCATAAGGGTCAAATTGGCTAAGTAAAGGGTAATTGTGTTTAGGGTAGTGAACGGAATGCTTTTCGTCATTTCAGGATGCTTCAAGCTTTGATAAGAAATCACTTGAAACTAGCTTAAGAAGATTGATGCAAGTGAAAGCAATAAAAATTTTCTTGATGTTTTGCTCTATAATTTTCAACCAAGACCCCTTATTTTGCTCCAAATATGGTGTTGTTCTTGACATAGTTATTTTAGAAATGCTCCATATTTGGCTCAAAGTGGCTTGCAAGAGATATCAGTAGTGTTTGGGATTGAGAAAGAAAATGCATTTATCTTCTCAAACCATGTATTAACTGTAAATGAACCCTATGCCCCAGGACATAGTTCTTTTCACTCAATTCTCTTAGATAATGTATAAGGACATGTTTGGTAAAGAGGTTACCTCTCATCATTTTAGACACTATCACTTGGCATATTTAACAATCCTTTTTGGATTTTCCAAAACACACTTTGGTTAAATTCAACTCCCTGGGGAATGAAAATGTATCGAAAATTTTTGAAAAGACATGTTCCCTTGACCCTACTAGGGAGACTTTTGGAAATAAGGTTGAATAAAATTTGTGGACAGAATAGGCTTTGTTCAGCATAGGGGTTCGCTTCTAGAGTTTAATTACTCTTTCGGCATTCTAAGGGATCGGGTCACTTCTAAATTCTAAAGAAGATTGTCACTTTTTGAAACTTTTGTATTTCTGAAATTGATCTCCCCTGAACAGGTGGAATCTTCTTCAGAGATCCTGCAATTTGAACAAATATGCAGATGCAATATGTATGTGTCACGGTTTATGATTTCTCCCGTACTTGTGAACTCTTGGGAGTGAAGCTTGGGGTTATCAAGTAAAGAGTGAGGAAACAGAGGGGACATACACAATTGGTCTGTGGGAGTGGCGTCAAGACGATTGGTGCTAAGAGTTCTAGGATAGAAGGATTATATTATTTAAGAGCTCTGAAGGCAGGGTTGGCTTTTCGTGCACAAACTGGTCAAGAGCTTATGCCGCTCTCCTGATGAGGTCATGGCAGGCCAAAACCAATTATTGAGTCTAAAGAGAACTGCTGTCTCGCTCGATGGACTAGATGCTCGAACAAAGCTGGGCGTGGTACAATCTCGTATAAAAGAGCTATTCGCCTTATTGTTCACTAAAACAACTATAGGAGGAAGGCTGACCTAGTGAGTTTCACTTGCCAGGCGCTGTGCGAGTTGATCCGCGGCCAAGGAAACTACCAACCCGTGACAAATGATATCGAAGCGAGGATCCCTCTAGTAGGTGGGTGATTCGAGGAAAAGCCTGTGGTCTTCTCAGTCTTATGAGGGCGGAGAGTGATCGCCGGGGCCAGAGGGGGCTCGAAAAACGTGCGGCTCTCGTCTAGCTTCTGGGATGGCAATAGGGGCATAGGAAGGAACCGAATTACTTGTTGAATGGGGATAACGTTCCTGGATCAATGGGTGAATCTTAAGAAGAGGTCTGCGATCACGTTTCCACCAAGGGGACCCTCTGTTGGCTTGTAGAGATTAGGAGGAGCTCAGTAGGCGAAAGAATGTGCTGCCGTAGGGGTGCAGTTGGCTAGGGGTGCCACACTTGTCGGGGAGCACAAGTGACTGGAGATCCGGGAACAGCTTTGATTGGGGGAAGCAAGCAATGGAGTGGAGTGACTTGTTTTGTTGGGTGAGTGTTGCCATCTATGTAAGTCCTAGGGAGTGGCATTGATGATTAGGGAAACGCAAGGAAGCAACAGAACAGCCCACAACGAGGGTGTTGCGAAATTGAGTGGGGGAGTTTGTCACAGTTCGTGATTTCTCCCACACCCGTGAACCTTTGGGAGTGAAGCTTGGGGTTATCGAGTGAAGAGTGAGGAAGCAGAGGGGATAGACACAACTGGTCTATGGGAGTGACGTCAAGACGGTTGGTGTTAGGATTTCTAAGATAGAAGGATTATATTACTTAGGAGCTCTGAAGGTAGGGTTGGCCTCCCATGCACAAACTAGTCGGGAGCTGATGTCGCTCTCCTGATGAGGTAGGGGCAAGCTGAAACTAGTTGTTGAGCCTAAAAAGGACTGCTGTTTGGCTCGAGGGACTAGACGCCTGAGCAAAGTTGGGCGTGGTACGATCTCATATAAAAAAGCTATTCAACGTATTGTTCACTAGAACAACTATAGGAGGAAGGCTGGCCTAGTGAGTTTTGCTTGCCAGGCGCCACACGGGTTGATCCGCGACCAAGGAAACCGCCGACCCGTGACATATGCATGAGATGCATGATGCAAATATCCTAAAATGGCTCGGATTCAATTCAAAAGTGGCTAAAAAACCTTTCACTTTATTCATGGATAATACTTCTTGACAACATCAACATTTACAAGCCTTAGCAATTCTTGGCCATCCATTTCTACAAGGATCAGTACTCCACCAAGTAGTACTTTACATACGATATATGTACCTTCGTTGTTCAGAGTAAACTTCCCACGAGGATTTGGAATGATAGATAGGACTTTTCTCAAGATGAGATAATTGATCTCAAAATGTCTTGGTTTGACCTTGTGATTAAACAATTTAGCTACCCTATTCCAATAGCTCTGTCCATGGCATATGGCTATTACCCTCTTTTCATCAATCATATTGAGTTGTTTTATTGAACCCATTCAACTGCAGAGAGCTTGACTTGAGAAAGTACCCTCAGTGAAGGAATTTTCACTTCCATGAGTAGCACGACCTCCATTCCATAGACCAATGAGAATGGTGTTGCCCTAGCTAAAGTACAAATTGAAGTTTGGTAAGCAACCAAAGCATATGGCAACCGGTCATGCCAATCACAATAATTTTCCGCCATTTTGGCTAAAATATTCTTGATATTTTTATTTGCCGCTTCCATAGCTCCATTCATTTATGGGCGGTAAGGAGAAGAATTCAAGTGGCAAATGTGGAATTCTCCAAGTAATTCATCCACTATTTTGTTATTCAGGTTTGATCCATTGTTTGTGATAATCACTTCGGGAACTCCATATCAATTGATGATATCACAATGGACGAACTTTGCCACACTCTTTGCAGTGACGTGGGCATAAGAACTGGTTTCAATCCATTTGGGAATCAATAGCCACCAAAATAAAATGGTGTCTATTCAATGCTTTAGGATTAATTAGTCCGATAATATCGATGCCCCACATTGAAAAAGGTTAGGACTCGAACATTTGATGTAATTCAATAGGAGGAGCGTTGATTTTCTCTCCATAGACTTGGCATTGGTGACAGCACCTCACATGTTGTATACAATCGGCTTCCATGGTCAACCAGTAATAACCGAGCCTCATGATTTTCCTTGCTAGGAGATGACCATTCATATGAGGGCCACACTCTTCTTCATGTATCTCTTTCATCAGGAGTTTAGCTTCTTGTGCGTCAATGCATTTCAACAAAACTTAATCGAAAGACCTTTTATAGAGCTCCTCCACTGAGGAAGAATTTAGATGTCAACTTCATCAAGTATTTTCAATCATTGGCTTGACTCCATTGGGGAAATTTGCCTTCTCGAAGGTAATTCATGATATCATAATGCTAGGGTTGACCATCAGGTTCCTTTTCAATCATCAGACAATAAGCAGGCTTCTTTAAGACGTCAATTTGCAAAGGATCAATGCTTAAACCATCGGTTACTTGTAACATTGAAGATGAAGTCGCCGGGGCATCAGCAAATTGATTTTGTGATCTTGACAGATAATTGAAAGATATTTCGTCAAATTTCTTGACCTTGTCTTTGAAATATTCATGGTAAGTAGAATCAACTTTACGTCTCGCGTTAGCCATCCACCTTTCATTTGGAGGACGATGAGAACAGAATCACCATAAACTTGAAGCTTTTTGACTTTCATATCGATGGCTAATTGCAAACCAAGGATGCAATCTTCATATTCATAAATATTGTTGGTACAATGGAATATCAACTTTGCAACTACTAGATAATGTTGACCTTCTAGAGATATTAAAACTGCCCTAGTGCCAAAACCAGAAAGGTTAACAACACCATCAAAATACAAGGTCCACTTGTCATGCAAGACCAAATAAATCCATTCATCAACTTCATCACAGTCATTAGACTCCTCGGGATTTTTAGTTAACATATCAGCTATGGCTCGCTCTTTGACGGACTTCTATGTCATGCTTTGGATATCAAACTCATAGAGTAATATTTGTCATTTAACGAGCCTTCCTGCCAATGAAGGCTTCTCCAAAAGATATTTAATTGAGTCATTATCAGTCACCAATAGGATGCGGTGGTGAAGAGTATATTACCTCAGCCAATGTAAAACCCAAATCAAGGCTACACAGGTCTTTTTCATCTTGGGATATCGGATTTCGAAAGTAGTAAACTTCTTACTAAGATAGTACATGGCACGTCGTATTCCATCCTTTGATCCTTTTTGTGCCAACATGGCTCCTAAAAACTCTTCATGAATGGTGAGATACAAGATCAAAGGCACACATTGAATAAGCGGTACCAGTATAGGAGCTTGCAAAAAATATCGCTTAAGCTCTTCAAAGGATTTCTGACATTCTTTATCCCAATTGACCTTGGCGTTCTTCTTCAACAGCTTGAAGAATGGCTTAGCGGTTTTGAAAATTGGGAGATAAATTATGCAACATAATTCAATCTTCCCAGTAGACTTCGAACTTCCTTAATAGTAGAAGGAGGTTTTAGCTCGTATATGGCCTTCACCTTAGAGAGATCTATCTCGATACCCTTGTTACTAACCATAAATCTAAGAAGCTTCTCAGACTTTACCCCAAATATGTATTTTGCAAGGTTAAGCTTCAGCTTGAATTTCCACAATTGGTCAAACAATTTTCTTAAGACTTCAACATGGTCTTCACCTTGTATTGACTTTGCAATCATGTCATCGACGTAGACTTCAATCTCTTTATGCATCATGTCATGGAATAGTGTTACCATGGCTCTTTGATATGTTGTCCTTGCGTTATTCAAACCAAATAGTATAACCTTGTAGCAAAATGTTCCCCATGGAGTGATGAAAGACATTTTAGTCTTGTCTTCCTCTTTCATCCGAATTTGGTTATAATCGGAAAATCCATCCATGAAGGAGAATAATTCGAAGCTTGTAGTACTATCAACTAAGACCTCAATATAGGGTAATGGGAAGTCCTCTTTAGGGTTTGCTTTGTTCAAGATACAATAGTCAACACACACTAGAAATGATTTGTCTTTCTTCATAGCCGAGGCAATGTTTGTTGTCCAATTGGTATAAATGTGCAACTTAAATAAAGTCCACCTTCAAGAATCTCATGAATTCTTCTTTAACTTTTTTGAATAATTCCAGTCTTGTCCTCATAAGTTCCTACTTCTTAAGTGGGATGAACAAATCATGAGGCAGTGAATGCTCCACAATATTAGTATTTAAGCTTGGTATATTAGCATAGGACCAAGCAAACACATCTTGGTATTCCTTTAGAAGTTCAACCATTCTTTCAGCTTCGGCTCCAAAAAGGCTTGCCCTAATTTGTGCTTCTTTTGGATTCTCAGATTTACCCAAATTCACAGTAATGGTCTTCTCTATAGTGGGAGGTTTAGATTCCTCATGATGGATCTATTCCTTTTCAATAGCCTTTGTATTGTCTTCATCTTTAGACTCAGGATAATGGGGTCCGCTTGAATTTCCAATGGGCGAATCTAAGCCATGCATATGACTATCATGATTATGCAAAGTGTTATGCATGAGATGTAATGAAAATGGATAGTATAGTAACAACAAATGTAGTGCGTGTTATTTTTATGAAAACAATCTTTTTAAATGCCATTTTCAAAAAATGATCAATAGGGAACTTGTCTTCATATTCTCAAACATCCTCATTCCAAAAATCCATTTGAGAAAACTAAGAAACGTGTGGCAATCCATGCCTCAAAACATCATCATAGGACTGGTTTGGAGCACTTTCACATGTCCTTAATAAAACGTGCGTATGCTTTATTGAATCTAAAATGATAAGGCTGTATTACAAAATATATTATCTTAAATCAACGGCTCAAGATCCAAGTGTTTATAACGATACAAATGAAAGAACAACTTGAACAAACGAATTGAGCAAATGGAAAATCCCTCATAGGGGAGAATTAATGGAATGAGAAACTAAGGAGGAGTGGGCATGCTCCCAATTGCTTTAGTAACGTCAATTATGATCACATTCATAATTCCATATGGTAGACTTCTTTTTACCTTTGGTGTAGCATCCCTAAAAATCAGAACTCCCTTATCAAGCATATTTTGAACTTTGACCTTAAGGACCAAGCAGTTATCAACATCATGTAATTTTTATCCCATGTGATACACGCATGCATTGGACATATCGAATCCAGTAAACTTTGGAGGGTTTTCTCTCGGGACTTCCTTAGCCACCAATCTCTCTTCCAAAAGCATGGGCAATAATTGAGAGAGTGGTCTTGGTAAATCTATAAACTGACGACCGAGGAATACTTACGTGGCTTCTTATTGAGATCATGATGTGATTGAACATGAACCACGTCCATCATATCAAGACGTCTTTGATTACATTCTCCAGTCCTAGAAGATAGTTCAAGTTTAGATACTTGTTCTTCGTAAGCCTATTTTTCTTTACCCTTCAAATAAAAGCTAGTCGTCTCTGGCAAAGAAAGAGCTAATAATTATATAACCATTTGATTTACACGATCCGTAAAATGCATCATCATTCCACTCATTTCATTTACTTGATTCTGAAGATCTTCAAGAGTGGGCGCAGTTTTGGTTGGAAGTAATGGAGTTATGAACGCTTCAAAATTTGCAAATGTGGCGATTATTTCGTCAAGTCGATTTTCTAAATTAGTAACTCGAACTTGAGTGTCTTTGTTCTCCATTCTTGTTTGAGAGCAAATCCTTATAATGGAGCATCTTTTAGCCGCTTTTTAGTGCCTTTTGGAAAAAGATTGTTTGAATTAGTACAAATCAAGAGAAATCAAGAAAATACAAAACGTAGTCAATTTTATATTTTCTTAAGATGAAATAGTGATAAGCATATATGATCCCAATATCACATAGCATCCTCTCATCAAAATTTCTTCAAAAGAAATTATATAATTGAAAATGACGACGACAAATATTTAATTAGAATGTCCCTTTTCTAAAAATTACATGAAAATCTTCATGAATTTTTTATTGATTACATTGAACAATTATAAGGGAAATAGGGCCTTGAAACTTACAAAACTATTTGGTTTTTTTTTTTTTTTTTTTGGAGAAGTTCTAGTGGGGCTCTAAGAGTTTCTCGGCCATTTACTTTGAAAAGATTAAGAGACACAAATGTTTCAACAAGCATCATGTGTGTCAAACAACTAAAGGCACACATCTAATTGACAATATGAGTGACTAAATGATTCATTATTTTTCGGGTAAATGGGAATACCACAAAGCCAAAGAACATGAGTAGGAAGACACAGGGAATTTGATTCCCAGATTTAGGCTTAAGGCTAAGGAAATGTTGTTCAAGGAAAGCATAAGACATGGAATTCGAATTTCCTTTAAGAATAGCCCTAATTTTATCGGTAGGGACATTAATGAATTGACTTAAAAGAGATATTAGATCTTGACCAATAGGAGGAATGACTAAACCTAAAGAAGCTTTGCCTAACCCAATGTCTTTCCAGAACTCCTCAATTGTAGGGTTCAATTCATATCAATTAAACACAAAGGTGGAAGTCATGGGATTCCAAAAATGAGCCAATGCTTTCACCATCGCGATACGTGGCTCGACTTTTAATAAAGTCGGGAGGAAACCTATGCGTTTTTCCACGTAATCTTGATGTCTTGGGTGGAGATTTTCCCATAGAGTCTTTAGATTCCTCGGCACGGGGACAACATCCAATTTAGGTTTACCCATCTAAGCCTAAAATTAGAGGGGCATTCATGATTAAAATGTATCGTCGTTGAAATATAAAGTGCATAATCAAAATATGAAAAGTAAGAAGATAAGAATGATAAGAAAGGAACAATATCTTACCCACCAAACACATGGCAAGCACAAATCACATGTTGCATGAAACTGTGAGGTTTCGACACCTAAGATGAAAGTGTTAAAGGCTCAAGGTCCCCATTCTAAAGAATAAAAATAATTTACCCATTGCTACCATCGTCGGTCAGTGCTATTTTTATCAATTGGAATGAGCAGATTTATGTAAGTAATGGATTACTACGAATATTCACTCGTAGATTCCACCCATAAACTCTCCTAAGGTTCTAAATTGAGCTATCGGGGTTTTAGACCGCGGTTATGTGTGTGGTGTTGAGCTAAAGCTTGTAAACATGCATTTAAACTTAAACATCCAGCACTTCAATATAAACCATCATACATTCATACATCCTTACACTACCTGCAAAACAAAGGATTTACAAGCATGCCTCCCCTTATGACTCCCACCTATAAGACCATTTAACACGAGGTTAGCAACTAACCTGATTTTCTACACGACTTTGACATACAGGCGATCCTACAAAAGACACGTTAGTTAAAACACAACAACTATTTTTAAAAGACTTCAAGTCCTCTTAATCTAGTAACCAGTCCCTAGTAGAGTCGCCAAACCTGTTGGGACCTGATCTTGCCACCAATCCCTCATCACGAGGAGAAGAAGTGGGGAAAGGTTAGATTTAAGAGTACTTGATCATAAGAGTTCTATCATGGCTTGTGTTTAGAAAAACGTAATCACCAGCCTTTCGGGTCAAGCCTCTTGTGAGTTTTATCCACGAGATCGCGACCTCTCCTAAGCTCGTATCCCGCGTGACAGTGAAGTGTTGTAACCCGTACCCACATAGGCAACACACCTCGAGAAAGGAAGTCGGGTGTGAATACCAGATTTAAGAGTACCTTTACCATGATAGCTTTCTCGATAGTACACTTTACCTATAATAATGAGATCACTTCATTCTTTGGGGTACTACCACATCGAGTATGCTAAATTATGGTGAGTTTTATCGAAACTCATACCTCGCGCGACGGGTTCATTTATACAGTCTAATTGTTAATGACAACTTAAAAATAAGATGAGAGTCGTCACTAGCCTCATTTTTGTGGTTGGTTAGAAACCCAATCGAGGGTTAAGAGTGTTCCCTCAATTCCTACGCAACCAGATATCTAGGTTCGGAAACTTGGGTTATGCCAATATTTCTATTAGCGCCATTTCGGTACCTAAATAGTATATTGTGTTTATCTAACGTGCTCATGCATTTCTTACATTTTCGAGATCGTTAGTCCTAAACTAGGTGATCATGTGTGGTTAGTCATTTTCATGCTATTCTATTTCTAAAAAAAATGGAAAGAAAACACTAAATTATATTGAAAATTGCGAAGCAGTAAGTAAACAATCAAGGAAACTTGTAAATCTATAAGGCAATCCTAGAAAATATAAAAGAAATACACAATTGAAAAAAGATAAGAGGAAGAGAGGATCCGCAAATCGTTAGGCTTTATACAACAAAAGGAACTCAAGACATATGTCGGGAAATGAATAGTATAAGATAATGGTCGAAATGGACATCAACCTTTACCATCTTGCGCTCTCTCCATCTTTGGGGTCCTATTCTAAACCTAATTTAAAAAATCTATAATTAAGTACATACAATGGAAAGAAACAAGCATACATGTCAAAACAGTTAAAAACACAACTTCATGTCAAGAATAATCACTTAAAGAAAGTTCAATGCAAAAATCAAATTTTGGGGCCTTAGGATAGACCTTTGTCTTTCATACGTGGGTCCTACTAAAACACCTAACCAATCCATTTTTGTGACTTATAACCGTTATCAACCAATTGTGTTCTCACATGGCCAATAACATTTATAAGTCTCATAACCAAATGATCTATGTGATTCAAGGGTTTTCCCTCGATATCATGCATCGACCCTCTCATACATCTAAAAGTCACATGCATTGCAGGAATTAAACATGTATGCGGGTCTTTTGGATCTTGTTTCTCAACTAATCAAGCAAGAAATTGAACCGTTGACGGGTCACTTATTACTGAAAGCATGTGCCAATCACATACACAAGCACTTCTAAATGTATGACATAATTGTATGCATGGAGGGGTACATGTAATGTTTAAAAGATATCTTTTGAAATCATATACAAAAAGTTTTGAGACAAAGTGATGTCTCAGCTATGAAAGGCATTCAATTGTCAAGGTTAGCCGAGGCTCGCATAAATGCACTCACAAGTATTGCAGGCATTTTGAATACAATTCAAATCGTGATTTTCACAATGTCAAATAGAATTTTAAAGAAGTTTGAAAATATTTAAGATTAAGGAATATATATAAGTTATGAAACACATTCAATTGTTAAGGCTAGCTTGAGGCTCGCATAAATGTATACACAAGCGTCACATGCGTTTTGAATATGGTATAAACCAAGTTTTTTCCTTAAGCCAAATCGAGTTTTGGAAAAGAATTTCTTAAAACTTGTTTTTGGGAAACATCACATGTACCAAAACATTTTTTAAATTTAATTTGAAAAGAAGATTCATCGAAAATCATTTAACTACGAATATCGAGGTATTTAAAGCAACTTTTATGAAGATGAAATGACCTAGGTTTATGTACAAACTAACCTAGAAAGTTTATCTAAACAATCACAATCATGTTCATATCAGAAAATTATAGAACAAGCATGCAAAGACAGCAAAATTGGGCAATACTTAATGACAATTTGGCGAAAAAAAAAATTCTCTAACATGCACGACATGATAGTGAACAAATTTTGTGAAGAAAGTTTTCCTAATGGAGCTACACATAATTTTACAGAAATCAAACAACAAGCAACATCATACTAGAAAATTGTCAAAACAGCAGGACACTTAGCCAATATCACAAGGGTTTGTCCTATCAAAACAAGTCTAAAAATCGCCAAATTTATACACAACATAACCAACATGACAGCAAACAAGTTTCATTATGAGGCCAAGTATAGAATCACAATAGAAAAAATGGAACAAAAATATCAAAGGTCTATCCAAACATGGGTTAGAAGAGGGATCTGAATTTTATCCCATGTCCAAATTATGATCTGGTTTTAAAAAAAAAATGGAAAGTGGTCTAAATGATGAGCGATCTACGTGAAATCAGCAGTATTGGAAACCTCTAAGTGTGCCTTTCGATTTCTTAGAAGGGCTTGAGTCCAAACTAGGTCAAATTGGTACACTGAGATCAATATCTCTAAAGGTACGCATGTTGGTAACTAAAAATCAGAACACAAATATGCATTAATAAATCTCAAAATTATTCAAGTAATGCATAAATGGCATGAAGAAATTGCAGCGACATAGAATTAGATGAGAGAAAAATTAGGGTGATCATCTAACCCTAAATCGACATGAGAAAATGACATACAATTCAATGATGAAATGCTTGAGGGTTTCTAGGTAAACATGCACTCTTATGGCACACATTAATCATGCAAAATGACACTCAAATACAATAACATGAACACATACTCAAACCTTGTAACATATAGTTTAAGTGTCAAGAAAATTATCTCAAATTTTGGACTATAAATAACTCAAACAAGCCTAGCAAGATGCATATACAGCAAGATTTGGTTTTAGCATTAATCTCACGGAACGCATACAATTTCAGCCATCTAAAAACATGCAAAAATCTTACGAAAAATCCTACATATAGAACACTCAATGATAAGAGTTCAAAACCTAAATGTGATCACACAAATCGTAGCAAAAATGACAAACAGAGATGCACATTTAAATTATGTACTGCTGCAGCACATTTTAACCTTAACTCATGCAATAGACTCACTTGCCAACATCAAGATTTTGCAAAGCATGCATCAATTGAACATATGTATCATGTGTTTCAACTCTAATGAAGGATTTGAGACCAAACAAGTACATTTGTAGACTCAATTTTATTAAAACAAAATCCGAATCAATGTAGGGTAAATTGTTATATATTCAGATCTAAGTGATTTTGACTTAGTTAATTATGTTTAAAAATTTCGAAAAAAAATACAGAACATGCTTCACACTAGTATGAGAAACTTTCATGAAGAAAAATGTCTCCAAAAATCAACACATAGATCAGTACAAAAATGATAAAATTAGAGATCAGCACGAAACAAACTCACCTAGGCTTGGATTTGAGTAGATTTAACCTAGTTAAACACATCCAAAAATCATGAAACAATTATAGGATGTGCACAAGATGATTTCAAACAAAACTCATCAAGGCAAGATTGTCCAAAAATCATCACAAAAGGCTACAAAAAAAATAGTAAAATCTCATTTCGAGATAATAACATAACCGAAAATCCTCCTAAACTACTGTAGAATCTCTCATTTTTGGAAATATTTTTCGAGTGTTAAACAACACTCGAAGGGCGTACGACCTATTGTTTTGAAGCTTGAGACGTGTATTATCTAAGCCTAAAAGACTCAAATTGAAATGAGATCGTTTCAGACCTCGTTTTGGCCAAAACAATAGATTAGTCCTAGAGTTACAAAATTGCAAATTTAACCTAAATCAATCGCAATCATTCAAGTTCTTCATCAAATAACACTTAATTACAACCAATCATCATCTAAATCCATCATTTAGCATCTAATCATCATTTATTTACTTAAAATTGAACCCTAGCCCCGGCCGGCTAATCTAGCCTCGCTTCACGGGGTTCGAGATCGAGAAATTACCTTTTATTGTGATTTAGTTGATTTTGATCGAAATCAATTGAAGTTTTCCCCAAAACTTTGATCAAATCTCCACAAATTGCCAAAGAGTAGATCCGGAGAACAAGGACCAGCTTCGAAAGGCGGCTAAACCACCTGCAACGAAGGAAAACAAAACCGGTCCAAAACTAGACCGGTTTGGATGCCGCTAGAGTTGATCGGGTCACCGATGCTCTTCCGGTGATTGATTGGTAAGGACCACACCACAATTCAATGATTGAGAAGTTGGGGACAAATTGGTGAGATCCGGAGCAGCAACGCCGGTGGCGGGGGCTAAAATCGATGGCAATGGTTTCGTCGGAGAAGAATCTGATCAAATCAGCAGAGAGAGAGAGATATGATTTTGGTGCCAAAACAAAGAGAAGAGAGAGAGAGAGATTGAGGAGAGAGAAAAATTCATGCAAAATGAAGTCCCCTAAAATGGAGGAGAAATTACCGACCAAAAAAAAAAATGGAGGAGAAATTTGCTTTATATACTCCCCAAATTAAGCGATTTTGACCGTTGGATAATCCGACGATCAAAATTTCAATCTAATGGTCAAAAACCGATTTCAAAGGCTCCATCATGATCTCAAGGTATCGAGTAATTAATATAGTAGGTTCGATATGCAAAAACCCGAGCCAAAATCGAGAATTGCATCAAAATGTCCAATTAGGGGTTAATTTGCAATTTGATGAAATTCATGGGTCAATATGTAAAATTTCGAGAAATTGAAGGTGCAAAAGTGAAATTAATATTGAGAGAATTCCAGAACTGGTCGCCTGAGGTCAAGAATCGATCGGCAAGGGGCTGAACCAATCAGCCCCACCGGCAACTGGTCAGACTGGTTAGGTCCGATTCAGCCGGTTTGTAACCAATTCTTTTCCAGTTTGGTCTAGTTCTTATCATTTCACCCATTTGGGGCCCCTATGGGTCCAAAATATATACAATTTAGTCCCTAAAAGACCAAATTGAAAAGAAATTTTTCTTAATTTAAGAAGAAATTGGTCAATTAAGCTAATCAAACCTTATGAACATGATCTAGGGGTCTCCTATTGACCTAATTGAATGTTTATCATGAAAAACAACGGGTCAAACCCATGGATGCTTTAAATTGGGCCTAAAGGGCTAAAATGGTTAAATTTGCAATTCAATGGGCGAAATTGCAAATTAATTAAAATTGAACTATCCATATATAAGATCACTTATCGCCTTCAAATGGACCTTGAATTGAAGCACTCGAGCTTATATCATAAATGAATCTAGGCATAATATGAAAATAGGATCTAAATTTATGAAATTAAACCATAAATATAAATGAGTCAATTCGAATTTTGACAATTCAAACTTAATTTCTTGATTTCTTATGTTTAGGAGGATAAAATTCTTCAAATTGATAAGTTATTTGTGAATTTCTCAAAATTAATTTCGAATTTGAACTTATCTTAAGGAAATGAGTGAGAAACAGTTGTCCCTTCGCAAGTCATGAAGGATCGATTTTGGTCCCCGAATTAGGGCTTAAAACGACAATCCGCATTTTGATTCAGTAAATCGCGAAATTTAGGACACAAACTGATTTCAGATAGTCCCTAAACCAAATGTCAAAGAATGAACTATACTTAATTATGACTAAAATAAAAGTAATTTTATTCAGGTAATTTCTACTTATCACGCTGTTTGATTTACTCCATTTTCAAGTCTTGCGCCAGCTTTTTATCACCAATCGCAATTAATTGCACAACGTCATCTGTCCACATCAAGTTACATTAGATGCATCCGACATCATCAAGTTACATTAAATTGGCGGAAGCCTAATTAAAAAATCCCACACACCAAGGCATAAAGTTTATGATTAAAGTGAAGGAGAGAGAATCATCAAGGTATAAACGGCCTAAAAAAAATTTGGCGGAATCTTAATTAAAAAACCCCACGCAACAAATCCTAATGGCCAACCTTAGAAACCGTGGTATCATACGTAATAGGTGACTAAACTCATCCATGTGCGTTTAATGCGGGACTTTATTTGGGTAATTTCTACTCTTGCTGTTTGATATACACCCTTTTCAAGTCTTCCATCACCAGTCACAATTAATTGCACAACGTCATCTGTCCACATCAAGTTACATTAGATGCATCCGACATCATCAAGTTACATTAAATTGGCAAAAGCCTAATTAAAAAATCCCACACACCAAGGCATAAAGTTTATGATTAAAGTGAGAGTTAGAGTAGGAATAGAATAGAACTAACAAAAAAAAAGTGAAGGAGAGAGAATGGTCGAGGTATAAACGACCTAAAAAAAAATTGGTGGAAGCCTAATTAAAAAACCCCACACACCAAATCCTAATGGCCAACTTTAGAAATCGTGGTCTCATACGTAATAGGTGACTTAACTCATCCATGTGCGTTTAATGCGGGACTTTATTTGGGTAATTTCTACTCGTGCTGTTTGATTTACTCCCTTTTCAAGTCTTGCATCACCACCGACCAAAAAAAAAGAAAGTCTTGCATCACCAATCACAATTAATTGCACAATGTCATATGTCCACATCAAGTTACATTAGATGCATCCGACACATCAAGTTACATTAAATTGGCGGAAGCCTAATAAAAAAATCCCACACACCAAGGCATAAAGTTTATGATTAAAGTGAAGGAGAGAGAATGGTCGAGGTATAAACGACCTAAAAAAAAAATTGGCGGAAGCCTAATTAAAAAACCCCATGCACCAAATCCTAATGACCAACCTTAGAAACCGTGGTATCATACGTAATAGGTGACTAAACTCATCCATGTGTGTTTAATGTGGGACTTTATTCGGGTAATTTCTACTCGTGTTGTTTGATCTACTCCCTTTTTCAAGTCTTGCATCACCGGTCACAATTAATTACACAACGTCATCTGTCCACATCAAGTTACATTAGATGCATCCAACATCATCAAGTTACATTAAATTGGCGGAAGCCTAATTAAAAAATCCCACACACCAAGGCATAAAGTTTATGATTAAAGTGAAGGAGAGAGAATGGTCGAGGTATAAACGACCTAAAAAAATATTGGCAAAAGCCTAATTAAAAAACCCCACACACCAAATCCTAATGACCAACCTTAGAAACCGTGGTATCATACGTAATAGGTGACTTAACTCATCCATGTGTGTTTAATGTGGGACGTTATTCAGGTAATTTTTAATTATCACGCTGTTTGATTTACTCCCTTTTCAAGTCTTGCGCCAACTTTTTATTACCAATCACAATTAATTGCACAATGTTATCTGTCCACATCAAGTTACATTAGATGCATCCGACATCATCACCAACAAAAAGAATTCTCCTCTGTATTTCCGAATATGTTCTCCTTGCTCGCTTATCATTTTGGAAAAGAACTGAGGTTCTAGTCAAACAATGCTTATGCCATCTTAATTTCCAGCCCGATTGAGCTCATGTCTCCAATTTGACTAGAGGTAAATGTCTTACTCGTTACTAGATCTTTTTCATTTGAGAGTAGTCATTCATTTCACTCATTATCAGGAGGTTTGAAAGTCGACGAGCCATCATTGCAAAACCATCGCTGATGCCAAAAAGTGAGGGAGGACTTTCTTCATTCGATAGTTCGATTCAATGCACATTATTTAATTAAAGATGTTACATTTATCGATAAGCGCAAAATTACACTCAAGGCACAAGTTGGATAGAGGTTCATTCGTGACACGGCTCAAATTTGTACTTGACAGAAGACATATGTCGCATTTCATGGAAACATATCGAAATCTTTTGAGTCTAAATACACAGGCAGCATGCATTGAAAAATATGTGGCTGACAATAAACTTGGCGCAAGCATTCTCGAGAGAAATCCAGAAGAGAAAAAGGAAAAGTTACATTCGGAGAATAAAGAAATGCAAAAGATGAAAGTGGGACGCGCAAGGGGAAAAGTGAAGCGATTGGAGGGGCAAACACGAAAACAGTAGGCGACAACCATTGAATATTAAACAAACGATTCTCTAGACAAGATAACACCCATGTGGAGGAACAACGTTCCAAAACGAAGCATCCGAAACCCCATAAATTACGATTTGACGATGAAGAATAATGTAATTGGTCGATGATGATGATGACGACGACGACGATGCACGAAGAGCTAAATGGAAGACAGCCAGAAGGATATGCTGAGATCAACGTCGCAAGGAGGAATCCAATTTGAATTGGTAGAGCCAGCTCGACCCGCACCATTTAGTTCATTAATTAGTAATTAAGCAGAGGCGACGCTCCACATTAGGACCAATAAAATGTGGTTGGCTTATTCGAAGAATAGCAAAGATGAATCTCCATTTTGAGATCCCATGATATTTTTCTTCTTGACTATGACAAAAGCCTATCGAGCCGAGTGCGCCTTCCTCTTCAGATTTATCGAAAGAAGACAGACATGAGGAGTAAGTGCCCTAGAGTCCAAAAATTTATGACGAGTCGTATCGAATCTCAAGACTTCTAAATCCAGAAACGAAATTCTAAAACTGGTCTAGAAAGTGTGAGGACACTTTCAATTCTATTCGTTTTGAGCGATGGAAATCTTAAGAGGCTCGTTATCAATAGGTTTCCCCTTATTGACGGAAATTTTATTGAGTTTCCACGTAATTTTTGTACATTATAATCGATTGATTGTCCTCTAGCTAAAGGTGCTCACGTGTTTCCATTATCATGGGCCTTTTTAAGATAGCTTGCTAATTCTAGTGGCAAACAAAACCGGGTGGCATGCCTTTTGCCCTAATTGTACACTTGTCTACTACAATCAAAATACGTGAAATTAAAAAGTTTCTCCTAGCGACTAGCTCTTAAGGGGGAAAATCCCAACAAGCAAACCTAACCATAGATTTTAGAATTCCGATTAGGTTTTGTTAAGATACAATTGAAAGTTCAAATTCGAGGTTATATTCAAAATTTTAAACTAATCAAAGGAAAATGTGCAAATGAAGCCATATTCTCCAATTTGATATGGATCTCTACAGGTTCACTCATATTATAAGGCCTGTAGGAGCCAAGACGTAGGCAGATTACACGTTCCATTATGCCGAGATGTGAGGTACAGGTGGTGATGATCACCCCCAAGGTATGCACTAGCGCCCTTGACAGGCACTCCATGACCCGCCAAAGCTCATGAAAACCCGGGTCAGTCTTCCATTCGTCTGACCGGAGTTGTGGATAACAAGGCAAGCAAAGGGGAACTAGACGAATAGAGACAATGATTCTTGAATGGACATCCATTACAAAAACATGGCATCTAATGTCGATGCATGTATAACTCATTGCAGTCTGTCGATTTAGTCGACTGAGAATTGGCGCCTTGGAGAAATGATGGGTCTCGTGTTTTTCTTATCCTTCCTCGTCGAGCCAAACAGAAGCGATATCTCACCAAATTTCCTAATCTTCTACTGAAATGCTCTCGCCCAATAATTGAATTGGGAAGATAAAACCTAGCTCGAGGAGCAAAACCTAACTTAGCATATCACATAACCGCAGGAGGGATACAGCTGAGAGTTCACAGAATTATTCTGTCAAGTAGACCGTGCCTTGTGCTTTTTGAACTTACAACCTACAAAGGAAATGAAGTTCTCTGCGATAGTATGGAACCAGAACCTAAACCAGCAAATATGATTCCCTTTTTGCGTGTTCGAACACGATAACATTCTGCACTTAGCACTTGAGAAAAATAAAAATTCCTCTTTATGTGATCTGATCGATTTCCATCCACTAGTTCAAAAACCCTCTACAATCTGCATTGAAGACGTAGACAGCACTTGCGCCTCTATAATTCATTAAAAGAATATTACTATTTTCCTCTGTCCTATAACATATAAATAGCCTGAGGTGGGAAGCAAAGTCCACAAAGCACTTTACAAATAGCTCATAACGAGTGGATAGTTTGAGAGTGTCTCTAGTGTCTGTAGACACCCCACCGTTCGTCCTAGGGTTTGTCGTCTGTTTTCGACAGCGCAAAAGCATGGGAGATGGATTGCGTCTTGCAATTGGAGTGCTGGGTACACTACTATACACCTTTCCCTTTTATGTTTTTCTTTTTGGTAAAATCTTCCCCTTTTATGTTTATTCTTCTAAATTCAAAATCAGCAGCATAAACAGTTTGTAATCTATCTATGGTATATATATTTATTGAGTGTGCGCATGGTTTTTTCTATTGTTGCAGGAAATGCTGCTTCGTTGTTATTATATGCAGCTCCCATGTAAAGTTTCCAGTGAACTCCGTGCTCCATCGTTGTTATTGTTGCAATCTATTTATGAATTTCGTGTCATAAATAGATTGCAATTAACCTAATAATTGTATCATGCGTTGCAGATTGACTTTTGCAAGGGTTATAAAAAAGAAGAGCACGGAGGAGTTCTCTTGCATTCCATACATCCTCGCGCTCTGGAACTGCTTCCTTTACACTTGGTACGGGCTTCCGGTTGTGAGCTACCGATGGCAAAACTTTCCGGTCGTCACGGTCAACGGCGTTGGGATTCTTCTCGAGATCTCTTTCATTGCCGTATACTTTTGGTTTACTTCCACGAAACAGAAGGTAAGCTGAGTCCATTTAGTTTTGCTGCCATCCGCTCATTTAAATTAGCTCAGCGGCAGACAATTTTTACAATATGCATAAACACAGTATTTTAGCTTATTGTTCCGGTGGGCCAATGCACCAGGTGATTTAATTTTTCTGATCTTTGACATGTATATTTACAGAAAAAGGTGGCTGCGATGGTGCTGGGAGTGCTCACCTTTTTCATTATCATTGCCATCGTATCAACTTTTATATTTCATGATCACCGTCACCGTAGAGTATTTGTCGGAAGTATAGGGCTAGTGGCCTCAGTCGCGATGTATGGATCTCCACTGGTTGCTGTTGTAAGTCCACTTCTTCCCTGTCTTCACGCATATATTATAAGTAGCAGTAGACCAATACAAAGATGGGAAAGCTGAGAAATTAAAGCGACCAACTTGTTTTTCTTCTGTCAATACTTGTCAACAACTTATCTCTAATATGCGTAAGTTGATAAACAGTTTCATCCCCAATCACACGGGTCATTTGAAAGTTATATTACTCGTTAAAAACCAATATAAGTCCCAGTATTTATCATATCTACCATAGACTCATTCGATCGGGTGCGACATGCATAGCAATAAGCAAGATTTGTGGACTTTCGTAAGCTACTTAAAGGTCCTGGTTCTGATAGACTTATTAATGATCTGTGTATGAATTTGTGCGAAAGAGAGGCTGATGACAAGTTAGAGGTGGGCAATAAGTCGGCTCATTTATCAACACGAGTTCTTCATTTTCGCTTCTCAGTATCTAATAGTTAATTAGGCACCGGTGGTCAACAAACTATTTCGCATCATCCATGCAGCATATATGCGTATGCTAATATCAAGTCCGTGGCTAGCATCTTGTAATGGTTCTTATCCGCTTCCGCTTTGCAGAAACAAGTGATAAAGACGAAGAGCGTGGAATTTATGCCCTTCTACCTGTCGCTGTTCTCATTCATCTCTAGTTCCCTTTGGTTGGCCTATGGACTACTGAGCCACGATCTCTTCCTCGCGGTTTGTACAACTATAAATCCGTCTTCATGTTATCTTAAAACATACCCATGTAGACTCATTCCAAGAATGGTGCGATAGATAGAATCATTCATACTAAAAACATGTGTATTTTCCCCGGGCTCGAGGGGGTCCGACTGAATTCTATAATGGGACTGACATTTTCTCAAACCGTATTTGACAGTCGCCTAATCTGGTGGGGAGTCCTATGGGGATGCTCCAACTGATACTCTACTGCAAGTACAGGCAAAGAGGAGTCGTGGAAGGGCCGAGCAAGTGGGATTTGGAAAGCAATGGCGATCGCGACAAATCCAAACAGCTGCAGCTAGCGGTCAATGACCATGTCACGGATCCGAAATGTTCATCTTGATCCCTCTTGTAATCCTATCATCTGCCGGCTGATCAATGAAGTTCCAACGCCGCTCATGCTGAAATTTTTCAACTCAGCTTCGCACAATCTAGATAAATAAAGAATAAAAGAATTGAACTTTGTGTTAGATATATGCCCTAAAGCAACCATGTAATAATTACATGTTAGGGATTTCAGTTGTGTTGTCAAATTAATGGTAAAGACGTATTCATTCATTTGTCCAATTATCTATATGAATGATTCCATACGATCAATTGTGACTGGACTTATTCTTGAGACGTTAAGAATATATGTGATGGGCTCACTGATAGACTAAATCTTTAAACCGTTCCCGGTCAATGGATCATTGAGTGGATATTAATGATCCTATTGAGACCGGTGTGTTCTTAGCTTCGCCATTAAGTATTAGATGCTTAAGGTAATGATGAGTCATGAGTCATTGGGTATTATGATGCCCGAGTTAAAACAAAAGTGCTTGTAGCAGACAAGTTCACTAAATGTGACACACATAGAATGATTGGCAACATGTAAGCTTTTAGCAGGGTCAATGACTAATCGTTCATACTCTGGTCTTGTGTAAATAATCCTTAGACCTGAGGCACGGTGTTAACTTGTGTGTTGGACGACTATGGTTCACGGGTACACATATTGGCAGCTCATTGATCCGTCTCTATACCTTATGGTTATAGCTTGTTCACATACGAAGTTACACGTGTGCGCAACATGGAATCTGTCTCCTTGTTACATACAAGGTATAGTAATGATGTCCTATGCGATCTAATTGTGACACTACATTGAAATCCTCGGCCAGGGTTGTAACCGAGAATGAATTGTTTATGTCTCGTATAAAATGCAGGTCAATTAGGTTTGTGCATATGATCGAATTGGCGACTTGACAAATATTCTATGGTCTTTGTTCAATCGGGACATAGCAAGACAGATGGATTGAATTACACTGTAGCTAGAGTTAACGGGTTCATTATATTCTTAAAGCATTCACACTGTTTGGGTAGCCATGGCATATTGCTAGATGTCAATCATGGCTTGTAGAACCTAGAGATTGATTGGGACAATCAATTCTCTTGGGAGTACTAATGTGTTAATGCAAGTCTTACTGTTAGCTCAGTGATGAATCAAGGGATATCACACACCATAACCAATTCACTCGATCAGACATAGCCCACTCACGAGAGTTGTTCTCCTGCTCACCCGGCTTCTAGAGGAAGTAATCAATAACTTATTTGAGAAGTTATAGACTAGCTTCTGGTGGAAGTAGTCAATAACTTCTTTGAGAAGTTAAAGACTAGTTTCTACAAGAAGTAGTCAATAACTTTTTTGAGAGGTTAAAGACTAGCTCCTAGAGGAAGTTAAATGTTGACTTCACCAGGACATTATATATAGAGAGCAAAGAGAAGGTGAGTGGGTTAAGTAAGAAAAGGAGAGAAAGAGAGAGAGAACTACATGGTTAGCAAACGGCTGCTAATCACGTGCAGAGGATTGTTTCCACGAGATTGCTAGCACAATTATAGTGGCGATTACCTGCGAGCTCTTTTTCGTTCGAGGTGCGTTGGTGGTGTGTCGGAACTAGAGACTCGACGTTTGTGGGGCTTGAACTAAAGAACATTTGAATCAAGTCGTTTAAAGCACACTTCGAGAGGTAATCCGTATAATCCCCTTCGATATTCTAATTTTTTTATTAAAACACACGAATAACGTCTGTGGAGATATATGTATAGTAGGATTTTATCTTTGTTTTCACTGTGTTTATGTTTATTTAGTGTGTTCCGTAAAACCCCCACACTCTGCACGATTGGTCATCCGAGAGAGAGAGAGAGTTTTGAGGAATTGTCTTGAAGCCTACAGAGGAAACATCCAATTATTGGCTAATGTTTACATGAAGACAAGACAGTTCACTATGTTTCCCTTTTGTCGTGACAGAGAACCCAGTTCCCCTGAAATCATCCGTGAGGTAGGTATCAATTCCATGACATTTGCAAATGGAACTTATACGTGGAGAATCAATTCACAAAATCCATTTTGCTGGGAATAAACGCGGAGGGTAGTGGATTTTGCTGTTAAAATCTAATACAAGTTGACGAAATCAAAGAAAAGAAAAGCACAAGAGATTTATGTGATTCGGTGGAAGTGTCGATTCTTACTCCACTAAAAAAGCCGGCCGTAAAGAATCCACTAATTCATCGCATAATTACAAAGTCATGATCACTCACTCTAATGTTTTTAAGTACTAAATTATATCCAAATCCAGAGTGTTTCACCTTGTCTAAACACTCGCACTTTCAGCATGATTAGCGATCTCCATTGGACGTACTTGCGCAGATCATCGGGGGAAGTCTGCGAAGAAGTTCTGGGTATTCAAACGGCTCTTGGACTTTCATGTGCGAGTACAAAACCACTTGAAATTACTCCCGGATGTAGCTGCACGAATGACGCAGGCACGGGCCAGAAGTCACGGCAAACATCTCTGCACAGAAGGCCCTTCGAAGACAAAATAAGCCAGTGGAAGACTGTATATACAAGTTTTAGGATAGCGTGAAAATGACCTAACTCCAACTAGGAAACTAATTTCCCTGGAATATCTGATGTGCACATGGAGTCCTAATTCAGTCGAAACACAAAATCAATCATCAAAGTCCAACTTGGATTTTCCCTAGTTGATTTATATCTTTGGCTTCGATTTGCATTGAAACTTAGCTTGAAAATTTCATAATAAGTATAATATTTTCAAGGAAAACAGTTAATTTTCATTTATTTAATAGTCAAGCGAAAAATGATTTAGTTCTTACTTGAAGGGTAAGTTGTTTACCCCTCAAACTAAACTTGTTAATTTTCCAGTCCATGAAAAACGTTTTTCGTAAATCTATTAGTTTTGTGTGGTCAAAACCAATTTCCCTAAAAATGGTTTTTCTTTAATCAAACAAACTCTTGGTTGTGTTTAGGGGTGTGCAAAACGGATTGTCCGAACCGAGAATTGTCCGAACTAGCCAATTAGGTCCGATTCTTGAGAGTATATGTCGAGGAACAAAAGTGGAACCAATGTTTCGGAAAGGTAAAGTTTGGTTGGTTCATGGTTCCAAGGTAAGGGGAAGCTCTTGTTTCGCGAAGTAGTAATGAATATATTTATTAAGTAGACATATACATGTTTTAAAAATTTGTAGGTTAGAAAGACTTCTTGAGGATGAGGACCTACTAAATATACTTTTTTATATTATTATTTATTCCAAAAAATTAGTAAAATGTGAACTATCTCAGTTTGGCTCCAACTAGTGGGAAAAAATAATGAGAAAAAAATAGTGCAAAAAAATAAGTGATTGGTTCCATTTGATCAAATTAGAATCGGATTGGTTCCATTTGATCAAATTGAACTAATAGTGCAATCCATTTCCTAGTCTATTCCCTAGTTCCGATTTTTGGAAACCGCGAACTGATCACCCCTAATTGCATTTAAATTGCAGAAAATAAATGATTTGGAAGATAGTTTCCTAAGTATGATCACTTGTATTGTTTATAAATATAAATGCACGAAAAATATTTTTATCATCCACGAAAATATTTAGATATAAATTCTTGTCAATAATGACAACATTTTCTTTTAACTTACTATTTCAAGAGATATAAGTACTCATTTTAAAGAATTTTTCTTTTCCAAATCATTCATTTTTTGCGAAATAAACATACTCTTAAGAGACCAAGTCACTGAAGTCACATGCATTCAGGTTATTCAATTTCACTTGGTCGGCTAGTGCACATGCTTTTCTAAATCGGGTTTCACAACAATGGGTCCAAACTCAAGACATGATTCCAACACATTTCAATGATGAAAATTTATAGTTCTTCATATCGTGCAAATTCTTACGTGTAAAGTGAAAGAATTTTGAATACTAAACGTTGTCAATTTGTCGGGAAATTTTTTTTTTTTTTTTTTTGTCAATTTTGAGCAAGAAAAAGGTAATAATAGAGCTCAATTTCCGCCCATTTACCAATCCATGATCATAAAAGAATTGGAAAAATCATTCAAAAAATTTTAAGCATATCACATTTTTGCTAATTTAATTCTAAACTTCTTAATTATATTATTAAGTGTTAAATATTTTCACGTTTTGCAATTGAGTATGTTACACACTCTATTCCGACCCCGTAAAGATCAATCATAAGATCCTAAATGGATCGACCATGGGCCATTGGTCATGAGATTGATCGGTTTGATCGGTAAGGAATCAAGGATCGGTCATGGTCCAACCGACCGACTAGCCACAAATTGGTTGAGGTGTTGGCCGTGAATTATCTACTGACCATAGTGGTGGGATAGGATCACCAGCTCATAAGATGATTTTTGATCATAAGGATTGGTCACGGGATGATTTTGGATCGGCGGATGGTCATGGGTTGATCCGATTGGTCATAGTGCTCGGCCACGAGTGATTCCGCCTGGCTATGCATCGATACACGGACGATCCGACTCAATCAAATGTGATCGTCTTCCAACCAAAAATGCATCATTCCCTAGTTAATTCTTAGTGATTGAAATAGAATCTTGAATTGGTGATGTTAGATCATGGATTGGTAATGCACCGACCATGAACCATACGGATGGATCGAGTGCCGATCGGAATGAGCTTAGGGATAGATCCGACTATTTTGTCATTAATTCTAAGGTCCATGAGTGCCTTGGCTTAGTGCTAGGCCATGGATAGACTTAAGATTGGCCTTGAACCGATCGAAAGACAACCGACCCTCTAGGCCAACCATCCAAGGGAACAATTTGGCTAAGCATGGAGCACAATGGCCAAACCTCAGGTGTTTGTGATTCGATTTTTTGAGGTTTACCTAATGATCCATTTTCCGGCCCATAAACCAACTTAGATAATGGAATTCTCCAAACCGCCTTCTTAAGGAAGAAAAAAAAAATTAGAGAACACTCTAGAACACCATTATTAAATGAAGGGGGTGATGTGTCCTTTGACTTTTCAAAAGTTATGATGAAGTTAAAAATATCCTTGATGAGCAAGAAAAGGATGGCGCACATATGGCCCAATTGGAAAGTGATACCTAAAGCCCCCATTAATGACCTAAGAGACCTAAGCGCCGAGTTGGCAATCTTGATAGCCTTATCTTCAAACTTCATTAAATGCTCATTAAATGAGGGATACAAGTGGTCCAGTGAAAGGAAGAAAAGTGGGCCATCATCGATGACGCCTACGAGCTAGATTGCCAAGCGAAATCTTCTTGCCGTCCAACTCATTCTTTAGGAGCAATCATTGGATAAATAGACTTGCCACTAAGAACCATAGGCGGGTCACTTGGAAAATTTAAAATGAACCATTTGGCTCGGTAATGATGGCACTAAGTAGTATAAATAGGAGGACTTCTTCTCATTTTTCACCTTGCCATCCACTTTCCCCTTCTTCCTCCTCCTCTTGAACGCTCCCCCTCTCTCTCTCTCTCTCTCTCTCTCTCTCTCTCTCTCGGCCTTGCTTGCCCACCGCCTCACAAGACAGCCCTCTCTTGGTAAAGTCACTTATAATTTATCGAGGTTCATCGAAGGTAAGTAGAATTCCTAACCCTTAGCTAGGGCAATATGCTATGTCATCGAGTTTTAGTCATGTGCTTACTCGTGAGTAGTCGTTTTTATGTCGCGGATCCATTTTGTATGGTGTGCTCATATGTGGGTTAAGATAGAAGATAATAAATTGGCTTATGCAACACATGATATGTGATCGCTAAATGAAAGAGGAAGACCGTCGTC
Source organism: Eucalyptus marginata (assembly GCA_014182565.1). Taxonomy (NCBI): domain Eukaryota; kingdom Viridiplantae; phylum Streptophyta; class Magnoliopsida; order Myrtales; family Myrtaceae; genus Eucalyptus; species Eucalyptus marginata. Next base: position 22,982,061 of record CM024585.1, on the reverse strand, counting down.
ATATAGCGTTGGTGGCAATGCGTCGTTCGTGAAAATGAGATGCCTGGGTTGAGCCCGGATGCCTTAGGTGAGCTAGCCTCTGGGATGCCTCGGTTGAGTCGAAATGCCCTAGTTGAGCCAGGCTGCCTAGCTTGAAGCTGGATGCCTCGGTTGAATCGGGATGCCCTAGTTGAGCTAGGATGTATGTTAATGAACCTTTTATGCATGCGGGAATATTTATTACTACTTGACTCGGTGTGTTCATGGATAACCCAAAGGTAAGCATGCATGGAAGTTACGCCAAAGGGATACATATGTGTGGTTAAGGTGAAGTAGTAATATTGCTATCGATCTGCAATCAATATTGTAATACAAGTACTATTCATGCTAGATTTGATGACGAGTTGTCATCTTAGTAGATGATTAGAGGTTTTACTTACTGAGTCCATAACTCACCCCGTTGTTTTTTATAATTGTAGGCATAGAGAAGTTGCAGTCTCACTAGAGGAGCTAAGGTTTACCCCGGCCTTTTGAGCATTGAAGATGTAGATGTAGTAAAATATAACAGCCCATGATAGAAGGGCTTGTAAATGTGACTGATGTAATTGTATGTTTGTAAATGATTGTTTTCATGGCTGCTTGTTGTTATACAAGTATTGATTGTAACGTTTCCGCATGTGTTAATGAAAAGATAAAAATAAACGAGACGGCAAAAATAACCTTTGCTGCTCGTGACCCTAAAGATGGAGTCGGGGTAGTGACAATTTTTGGTATCAAAGCCAGGTTATTACCTGGAATGATAAGGTGCGCTGAGAGTCATGGGATAGTATACTAGGAAAACACTTGTGCATGTGATTTGTTGTTGATTGATGTTTCCAACGGTAGTTCATAACTACTAACCCCTTATTGTGTTGAAGAAAATCTTCCCTAGAATTCTTGTAGCTGCAACATGAGTGCTCAGGACTAGGTGGCCACAAGAGAAAAGTCGACTTGGGGCCAGGCAAGTTCCAAAGGAAAGTCAAAAGAGGATTTTCGACTAGATGGAATTCTGCAAGCTCTTGAGACCATTGGAAGTATAATGGGGCAGCAAGCACAACACCAAGTGGCTTCTGCTTCTTAGAATGCCTCTGTGGCTAGAAACGGAAGAGGAAATGGCTAACAGCCTATGCAGGGACTGGTGGAGTAGTTCCTAAAGTTGCGAACCCCGAGGTTTACTGGGATAGGAGATCTCGAAAAAGCCAAATCATAGGTCAATAAGTTAAAAAAGATATTTGCACTTTTAAGGTGTTTTAATGAAGATAATGTGACCTTGGCCATGTACAGGTAACGCCAGTCACTAGTGGAAGGCAATGCAAGGAATGGTGTTTCCTACTGATACTGTTGTAACTTGGAATGCGTTTATTAAGGCATTCAATGGAAAATATGTTTCTAAATGTGCTTGTGACAAGAAGATGGCTGAATTTCTACACTTGCAGCAACGAAATATGACGGTGGATCAGTATGAGGCCAAATTTACTGAATTATTGAGATATGCTCCCCAATTGATCAAGCTATAAGATTTGGAGATGGTCTTAGACCTAACCTTCGAAGTCAGCTGGTGCCCTTGAACCTTAAAGATTATAATGAACTGTATGAGCAAGCTCAGATGATTGAGATAAACTTGCAAGAACGTATTGCTACGTTGACTTTCCAAGGGAGACCTTCTCATTTGGCCTTCCATCCTAACCAACGATAAGGCAAAAGATTCACGCTAGGTGGAAAGCGCGTGTTAAAAAAATATAAGAAGCAAAAGGTGAGAGTGGTGTTGTCTGGAGTATGCTATAATTGCGAAAAATGACATGATAATGCTCCATGCTTGACTCGAACAGGAGCTTGTTTCGGTTGTGGTCAGTAATGCCACATTATCAGAGATTGCCCATAACGGTGGCAAATGATGCCGCTGCAGTAGCCGCAAACGATGTTGCAAAATAAAGCACCACAATATGACAATTTCCAACGTCCGCCAGTATATGGAAAGGTTTATGTGGTCACTCAGGAGGAAATGAAAAACTCCAAGACCGTTATTACAAAATGAAGTACTATTCATCATAGAATGTAAAGAGTGTAAGACTGTTATAAATAAATAAGAGGAAGCAATGGATCTAGTTGTGTAAACCATGTATGACACTGACATCATTATAAGAATAGACTATCTTTAAGGAATGCCTTATTTTATCCGAGTGCGCAGTGAAAGCATGATCAAGCCAAAAATATTATTGAGAATTAAGGCGCTACAGCTAACAGATGGTTAAATTGAGAGAACCATCCAAACATCGGAAGACATGTTATAAGCTTGTGTTATCAACTTCAAGAGAAGCAGGGATAAGCACCCACATCTCGTCAAGTTCGCCTATGATAGTAGTTTCCAATAGAGCATTTGCATGGCTCCATTTGAGGCATTGTATGATTGAGCTTGTAGTATTCTAGTCTACAAGGTTGGGGAAATGAAGCTTACTGGTTCTGAGTTAGTGCAACTTACTACCGAGGCAGTATAGGTAATTAGAAAGAGACTTAGAGCCGCCCAAAATAGGCAAAAGAGTTATGCAGACAATAGATGAAAACCTCTAGAATTCCAAGTAGGAGACCACGTATTCCTCAAGATATCTCTATTGAAAGGTTTGTCTCGTTTGGTGAGAAAGATAAGTTAAGTCCACGGGTACATAGGACCCTTTGAAATCCTAGAAATGATAGGGAATATGGCCTATCGTTAGCATTGCCACCGAAACTTGCTCAAATACACGATGTATTTCATGTGTCTATGTTAAAAAAGTACGAGTCAGATCCGACACATGTGCTCAGCTTTGAAGAGATTGAAGTAGATGACCAAGGGTCGTATATTGAGGAGCCAATGCAGATCGTGGATAGACGCGAGAAAGTAATCAGAAATAGGGTCATTCCCTTAGTCAAGGTCCTATGGAAACACCATGGAACAGAAGAGGGTACCTGGGAAAGTGAAGAAATCATGAGGCGCAAGTATCCACACCTTTTTGAGTGCCCAGGTACGTTGTAAAATTTTGAGGACGAAATTTTTAAAGAGTGGGAGAATTGTCACACCCTCAATTCCAACCCCATAAAGATCGGCCATAAGGTCCTGAATGGATTGACCATGGGCCATTGGTCATGGGATCAATTGGTTCAATAGGTAAGGAATCAAGGATCGGTCATGGTTCGACCGATCGACTGACCGACCGGCCACGAACTGGTCGAGGTGTTGGCCATGAATTATCTACTAACCATATTATTGCGATAGGATCACTAGCTCATAAGATAACTTTTTTATCATGAGGATTGATCACGGGATGATTTTGGATCGGCATATGGTCATAAGTTAATCCGACCGGTCATAGTGCCCGGTCGTGGGTGATTCTACCTGGTTATGCACTAATACACGGACGATCTAACTCAATCAAATGCAAACGTCTTCAAACCAAAAATGCATCATTCCCTATTTAATTCTTAATGATCATAAAGGAATCTTGAATTGGTGATGTTCGATCATGGATCAGTAATGCACCAACTATGAAACACACGGATGGATTGAGTGCCGATCAAAATGAGCTCAGGGATAGACACGGCTATTCCGTCACTAATTCTAAGGTCCATGAGTGTCTTGACTTAGTGCTAGGCCATGGATAACCTTAGGATTGGTCTTGAACCGACCAAAGGACAACCGACCCTCTAGGCCGACCAACCGTCCAAGAGAACGGTTTGGCCGAGCGTGGGGCACAATGCTCAAATCTCGGGTGTATGTGATTTGGTTTTTTGAGATTTACCTAGTGATCCCTTTTATGGCCTCGAAACCAACTTAGATGATGGAATTCTTCGGACCACCCTCTTGAGGAAGAAAATGATAAATTAGAGAACACTCTAGAACACCCTCATTAAATGAAGGGGGTGATATGTCATTTGACTTTTCAAAAGTTATGGTGAAGTTAAAAATATTCTTGATGGGCAAGAAAAGGATGGTGCACATGTGGCCCAATCGGAAAGCGATACCTAAAGCCCTCATTAATAACCTAAGAAACTTAAGTGCCCAATTGGCAATCTTGATAGCCATATCTTCAAACTTCATTAAATGCTCATTAAATGAGTGATACAAGTGGTCCAATGAAAGGGTGAAAAGCGAGCCATTATCGATGACACCTACGAGCTAAATTACCAAGCGAGATCTTCTAGCCATCCAACTCATTCTTTAGGTGCAATCATTGGACAAATAGACTTGCCACCTAGGAACCATAGGCGGGCCACTTCAAAAATTTAGAATGGACCATTTGGCTTGGTAATGATGGCGCTAAGTAATATAAATAGGAGAACTTCTCCTCGTTTTTCACATTGCCATCTACTTTCCCTTCTTCCTCCTTCTCTTGAACACCTCCTCCTCCTCACACCTCTCTCTCTCTCTCTCTCTCTCTCTCTCTCTCTCTCTCTCTCGACCTTGCACACCCACCACCTCACAAGACAGCCCTCTCTTGGTAAAGCCACCTATAATTTATCGAAGTTCATCGAAGGTAAGTAGAATTTATAACCCTTGGCTAGGGCGATATGCTACGTCGTCAAGTTTTAGTCATGTGTTTACTCATCAGTAGTCGTTTTTATGTCGCAGGTCCATTTTGTATGGTTTGCTCATGTGTGGGGTATGATGGAAAATAATAAACTGGCTAGTGCGACACATGATATGTGATCACTAAATGAAAGAAGAAGACCGTCGTCACATAGCATAGGCGGCAATGCCTAGTTCATGAGAACGGGATGCCCTAGTTAAACCAGAATGCCTGGGTTGAGCTCGGATGCCTCGGGTGAGCTAGCCCCTAGGATGTTTCAGTTGAGCCAGGATGCCCTGGTTAAGCCAGGATGCCTAACTTGAAGTTAGATGCCTCGGTTGAGCCGAGATGCCTTGGTTGAGCTGGGATGCCTAGCTTGAAGCTAGATGCCTCGGTTGAGCCGTGATGCCTGGTTGAGCTAGGATGTATGTTAATGAACCTTTATGCATGCAGGTATGTTTATTACTACTTGACTTGATATGTTCATGGATAAGCATGCATGGAAGTTACGCTGAAGGGATACGTATATGTGGTTGAGGTGAAGCAGTAATATTATTATCAATCTACCATCAATATTGTAATACGAGTATTGTTCATGCTAGATTTGATAATGAGTTGTCATCTTTGTAGAGGATTAGGGGTTTTACTTACTGAGTTCATGACTCACCCCATTATTTTTCAAAATTATATGCGTGGAAGAGTTGCAGTCTCATTAGAGGAATTAAGGTTTACCCCGGCCTTTTGAGCATAGAAGATGTAATGGTAGTAAATATAACGGCTCGTGATAGAAGAGCTTATAAATGTAACTAATGTAATTGTATGTTTGTAAATGGTTGTTTTCCTCGCCGCTTTTTGTTGTTTGTAACACTTCCACATATACTTAATGAAAAGATAAAAAGAAACGGGATGGCAATGTGCTTGGGACGTTACAAAAATAACCCTTGCTACTCGTGACCGAATCGGGGTGGTGACAAAGTGTATCCAACCATTTTTATTTGAAAATCACTGATGTGGACATCTGCCATCCTACGTGATATAAACATCGACATGAATAATTTTTTATTTATTTTTATTTTTCCTTTTTGTCTTTTATACTACTTTCCTTCTACTCTTGTTTCATTTTTCCTTTTTCATTATCTTTTTTTTTTCTTTTTCCCTTTTCATTTGGTCGGCCATCGCCAGGCCTCGTCAATAGCTGACGGAGGTTGCTGGCAAGCAAGGACAATCCTTGCTAGCCCAAGCGAGGTCAACCTTCACTTAATCCAATGAGAGCGGTCCTCACAAGGCCAGCACGAGCGTCCCTCACTTGAGGCTTGGAAGTTGGCCCACGCCCAAGGCCGACAACCTTTGCCGCCCATCGACGAGGTGTGATAATTGTTGACCAAGAAAAAGGGAAAAGTAAAAAGGGAAAAAAAAAGGGGGGAGAAAGTAAAGAAGGAAAAAAGAGAAGGAAAAGAAAAAAAAAGGAAAAATATTATAATAAAATAAATAAATAAATAAGATATTATAATATTATAAAAAATTATTCATGTCACTGTTGATGTGCCACGTAGGACGCTCGACCGTTTATGTTAATGATTTTCGACTAATATTAAATGTAATGATTCAATTGACAAAATATGAAAATATTTAAAATTTAATTAATATAAATAAAAAATTTGTAAATATGTGATGGGTCCGAGATTTTTCCGATGACTTTCCCTATAGGATGAGTGGATCCCTCCAGCCGGTGAGAAGGTTGATCTTCCGGTGTGAAAAAGGCGAAGCACGTCCGAACGGAAAACACTTACAACCTTTTTCACACTGATCACCGCCGTGAAAATCTGCTGCTGTTTTGGCAAACAGGACTAGAACGATCTCACGCTGTTCCTCGTCCGCTCTTAGTATACACCTCCGCCGCATGTAGTGTTGTCCTTTTATAAAATACGATATCGGTCCGATCGTCGGCTCGGTCCTTGGGAAAAAAAAAAAAAGAAGAAAAAATAGCCGTCCGCACCTGCGTAAAGCTTCGAGCAATTCCCAGCCGAGTTCGATCGAACTCCATCGATCCAAGCAAAGGATCATGAGGGTGGCCCAGATCGCTTCCTTCGCCCGGTCGGGATGCCTGATCCCGACCCGTCACTCGAATCGATGATTCGGGATCGAGGGATGCTCGCCTTGCTCGCGAAGGTTCGGATTCGCGCTCGTTCCCGATCCTGTTCTGGGGTCGTCGACGATCGGCTCTCCCGGTGAGCGGCTGTCGGGGCTTCGAGTTTCTCCTCGTTTTGGGATCGAATTTCTTTTGGGTCTTCGAGTTACTGCGAAATCCCTTTCTGGGTTTTGCTTCTTTTTTCCTTTTGTCTGATTGCTTTTGGGGGTTCTTGTTCGGCTTGCGTTCTTTTGATTCCGATGATCCATCGTCGTGCGGGAAATACAGGTTGTAGCATTCCTGGCATCTGAATTGGTGTTGGCTTCTAGTCGCTCTGCTGAAAAATTCCGATATTGTCTCGTTAAACCTAACACTGAGCTCAAAAGGTCGTAGCTTGGGACCGGAATTCGGCTGAAAGATCTTATATTTGGTGAAAAAGCTGCAGCAAGAACGACCCTTTAATACGGTGCAATCTTTGTTCTGGTGGTTATTCTATTTCACTGCCGGCGAAATCGTCTGTCCGCCCTGCATACATGGATGATCTCCCTGTTGAAGTGATTGGGAACATACTATCGCAGCTCAAAGCTGCGAGAGATGTCGTGGTTGCTTCCATGACTTGCCAGAAATGGAGAGAGGCTTGGAAGAAGCACCTTCGAGCGCTCTCCTTTGATTCCAATGATTGGTCCATGTACCATGCTTTCAGCACGACCAAGCTGGAGATCATCATTACGCAGACCATATTCCAGACTCGAGGCCTGCGGTGTTTGTCCATCTCAATGGAGGATGCGGATGAGTTTTCGGCCGCCCCTGTGATCGCCTGGCTCATGTACACCAAGGAGACCTTGCGTGAGCTGTGTTATAACGTGAGGACGCTTCCGAACATCAATATTCTTGAGAGATGCGGAAGGCAGAAGCTCGAAGTGTTGAAGTTGGCTCATAATTCTATCACAGGTATTGAGCTGAGTTCTCAGAAGTTTCCTCAATTGAAATCGCTCTCTTTGAGCTTCGTCAGCATCTCAGCCTTGGATTTGAGCCTCCTCCTTTCTATCTGTCCAAAGATCGAGTCACTAGCTCTTGTTAATCCAGAAATCGCCATGTCAGATTCACAGGTGATTATGGAGTTGACAAGTCACTCGTTGAAAGAAATCCATGTGGAAGCGGTAAGCTTGGATAAGTTTCTATTGGAGGCTGATAGCCTTCAGAGCTTGCACCTTCGAGATTGTAATCTTGAGGTTTTTGAGCTGATTGGGAAAGGGGCATTAAGAGTATTTAAGATGGATGATGTTAGTATTATACATCTCGATATTAGTGAAAGCATGGAAAATCTCGAGGTTGTGGATGTCGCAAACTTCACGGTCATATGGCCGAAATTTTACCATATGATCTCCAAATCTTTGAAGTTGAGGACGCTTCGTCTATGGGGTGTTGTACTTGATGAAGAAGTTGAAGCTATGGATTTGGAGACGATCTCTGTTTGCTTTCCTCGGTTAAGCCACCTAGCTTTGAGTTACGATCTCGGGGATGGTGTTTTAACCCACTGTTTGCAGGGTTCGTCTAACTTGGAGAATGTGGTTGTGCTTGAACTTGGATGGACCATAATTAGCAACCGCTTCTCAGCATGGGTGGCGGGACTTCTCGAGAGATGCCCCAGATTGAAGAAATTGATAATTTTCGTGGGTGTATCAGAGGCCAAAACAGAGAAAGAGCTTGGTATGCTGGGCAATTTCACCACGTCAATGATTCCTCTTATGAGAAAATATATGGAGGTAGAGGTGCAATTTGAGTTTGAATAGACGTCATGTGAAGATCAGTTTTGATTTTTCAGGTCTCAGTTAATTTCTGGTTGGTACAGGACCTCAGAAATATTGCAATCTTTTTTGTTTCTTCAGTCCTATAGTGAACAAAGTTGCTATTTCTTTTGATGAGTTATATGCTGAGCAATATAGGATCGTGGTAATTCATTATGTTTGCCACTCATCCTCTTGCCCGGCCCCCATGGAAGTGCCCTTTTCAGTTTTCATTGGCTATGTGCTATTCTTGTGAGATCTGAAGTGTCGAGGACAATCTTCTTTGCATTTGTACTGTGGCCAGAATAAAGCTGAATAAAGCTGTGTCGACAGCTTAGACCGTGCTATCATTGAAGAGATGGTTCCTGAGAGTTCAATTGTGGACCACCTCTAGCAACTTGACAACTAACCGGATAGTCCCACCCTTCTTTGTTTTAAACCCCATGACCTGGAGATGGGTTTTTCAAAATGATTATCCTGTGCTAGTTGTTGTCAGCATCATACTACCAATTGCAGCAACGGCAGTGGTCCTGGACAGTTTCTTAGATTGTCTGGTTTGAAACATGTCAGACCATCCTTCACCAAAGGAAGACTGGAGAGACGATCAAGTGCTTGCATTGGTAAGATCTCACCTAATGATAGGAGGCCTTTGACACTGGTGTTTCCGATGTATTAGGGCCTCCGATGGCCATGATTGTGGAATGTTGGGTTCAGCTGATTGGAGCATGGACGATCGCCAAGCGGTCATTCGAATCTGTCATCACAATATGGAGCAGCTTGATAGAACTACCAGTGGATTTGATGGCTGGGATTGCAATTACCGACTGCCTTTGAGCAGCGCTTGGCTGATGCTGCAAACTTGACATTAAACCTGAAAGCGACTGGGTTCCCGACCAACTCTCCTAGACTTTGGGACATTAGCTCTCCTTTGGAGTCAGACATCGTCGGCTCCCAGGACTACATTTCATGGTAGATGTGCACGAGCCTGCGATTTTCTACTCAAATGAATGAGACAGTGTCTGAGAAAGAGCTAGCAAAGGCAATGTTGGGTGTTCTTCAAGTTCGAATCAGTCAATGCCATCACCATATAAGCTTGCAACGAGCCAGAAGCCCGAGTGCTTGCGAAGAAGGTAAAGAACAAATCTGTCCCGCAACTACATACAGCTTTCTCTTTTCAAGAGTTTTAGAATATCTGTAACTCCTCTGCTTAGAGTTGGACCTTTTCGTGGGTTGATGAAACATGCTAAAACTCATTCAATGTCTCTCGAGCTGTTCTTACATTCTTGCACCAGGCTTTCATATCAATTATGTTGAAATCCAAAAATGCAATGCAAAGCACCTCCACACCCTTAAGAAAAGAAACAGAACAATATAACAAACCGGGACTGCGATTGGCACGGACGTCGGATTGGGTTTTTTTGGGAATTGAAAGAAAGTGAGAATTTGACTTGAGATGACAATTAATAACCAATGATGTAATTCTCCTGTATCAGCATCTCAAAATTGCACTGTCAAATCCAGAACTTTTCATCTGCATATTCTTTTACTAACAACTACTACACCAACATCAATTAGAAAAGCATGCATACTCTGGGTTCATAACTAAGGCCAAAAGAAGGAAAAAGGGGGAAGAGCGAAAAAAGAAAAACATTCTGTCGACACCTTCGACTGATACATCCTTATGATGACTGTACGGCCAAGTATTTCCACAGACCATGGGTTCCAACTTATCCTCTAGGCATCAGCTGACTCTCCCGGTTGCGATCCTTCTCTCAACTCTTCAAGAGCTTTCCTGTTCAGATCCTCAATTTGCTGCAGAAGTTTCACTCATCAGGAACACGGTAAGATCAGCCTTTTCAGTAAAAGAAGAGGCCAACAGAATAAGCAGAGATCAAATTCGAAAGAAATACCAATTCACTTCACAAGGGGGAACTCAGGTTCCTCCTGATCATCTTCAGTTTCTCCTTCGCTCTGTATGCCCTGGTTTGACTTTGAGCTTTCAACCTCAGCTCTTCCAGATACTGTGCAACAATCCTACCGACATGAGTGAACAAACAATCAAACATAAAAGAAAAAAATGATCATGCAAGAACTGACTCATATACAAGCAGTCCCCATCGTTTGGTTCCTTGAGGTCATTCTTCACATGTAAAGAAGACCGAAAACATTGTCCTACAGAAAATTGTGTGTTCTGCAGCAAATTAAAATCACAACATCAAGTACCTGCTGCTTTCTCTTCTTCTCAAGCTCCGCCTATATAAAGCACATGGAAAGAATGAACCAGAATTAGCTCAACATAGATCAATTCCCAATAGAAGCAAGTACCATAGATGCTGGCATTACCAGTGCCTGTTTAAGCTGGGCGTTTTCTTCTTTCAACTGGTTTAACTCCGCCTCTAGTTCAACTGTATAAGCCTGCACAAGCATATAAGCAAGTGCCAGGGAGTACAAAGTCAGATCTTGACAATCACCAGGCAATATAGTGCGTGAATGTATGCCAGGTGATGCAGTAGCCAAACAATCAACGACCAGAGTCACCACACTCAACCCCCAACTATGCATTTAGCACACGCATTTCCATTCTGAAACAACTTCTCGGTTTGCGATTCCTTTAGCAAAATGGAGACGAGTTTAGATCAATTCTCACTTCTTGATTTTTGAACTAAACCAGCCAAAGTCCAATAACGGGTACATCAATGGACGATCAAATGAGATAACCATTCTGTCTCGTCAACCTTTCATGAGTCCTTATTCAGGTATCAAACCATACACTTCGCAACACAAAATCCTCTGAAATACTAATGAAGCAAGTGCTTGTCTACTTGCCAACTACAAATCCTGATACTAGCATCAAGAGCATCAAATACATATAATTTAGAACTAGTCAATATCAATCATCGCTATGTTTCATTCTTCTGTGTAAGGTTGTAGCGCACTATATGAAGTTTAGAAACTAAATCATTGTAGCTGATGCATTCACTTCTTTATTTTGAGGCAGTACCAAAACTGTTAAGGAGATGTTGTGAATGAAGGACAGGAAACAGCACAATGAACAGAGCACTTCAAATTGATAGAGCACTTGTACCTGTTTCCTGGCTCTAGATCTCGCAGCCGATTCTCTATTCTTTATCATCCTCCTCTGTCTCCTCTCCACCACTTTATCCACTGGACCGTCAATTATCCTCTTCCTTCCTCCTCTAACTCCCCTCATATCCATTCCAAATTGCCCTCCAGAATTCTCAACCGGTGCGCCACACATCCCATCTGAAGACACTGGACTCACCGGCGGTCCCATCCCCATCGCCTGACCTGCCCCATACGCACTGCCACCACTTCCGTTCCCCACCCTCTGTCCATAACTCACTGGCATTGGTGCCGGCGCATACCCACCGTTCCTTTTCCCATTTGCCTGATACACTGATGGCTCTCCAATTGCAGCAGCCATTGGCTGGTATGGTGCTGCATTAGCAGTGGCTCCACCCAGTCCCATTATGGGCCTGGGGACGAAACCGGGCCCAATTGACAGGTTGTTTGGGTACATCCCGAACGGCTGCTGCGGCTGCTGCGGCTGCTGAGTTGGCTGCGGATGCGGCATGTGCTGTTCCCTAACCACCCCTGCCTTTATCAGGAAATCCTCCAACGTCATCTCTCCAAAAGTTGGCTGGCGAGGGGCGTCGTCAGGATTCTGCACGTTGTTGCTTTGGTGCTGACTCTGCTGGCCCTTGTGGATCTCGGACCACACCTCGTCCACCGTCTTCCGGCACAGCGGAGCGGGTAAAGTGAGTGAGCCTTGGTGGGGTAGGCTCTGCTGCTTGGCTATGCCTTTGCTGGTGGACGTGTCACCCAGGGTGGACATGTCGCCCAGGTACACATGTTGATCTGCAATCTCGGTGCTGTTGTTGGTGGTGTTATTGTTGCCGGAGGTGTTTATGGCTTGGTTTTCTTCAGCATTCCAGATGCTGGTGAGGAATTCATCCATGTTCATAGAGCCGAAATTCTTGCCACTCTCGCAGAGTGCGTGCTGGAACTCATCAAGGGTCAATGAGTAAATCGAGGATTGCCTTCCGAGGGTTGAGAATGGGTGGCTCTTGGGCTGTTGATCGATTTGTAATTGGGACTCTACCTCTTCCAGGGGAATGATTTCGGACTCTGAAACCACCATCTTGTGATCTGAATTGGATTTCCTTTTATACCTGCATAAGAAAGAAAAGGCATATGGAAAAATAAGGCAGATTCTTAAATTTATTGATTGATAATGAATGGTAAATGAATGACAGACAAGAGTTTGTCTGAAGAGGTAAGTGTTGCTGAGAAGGGAGACATGATTCCGATATAACCGAGATCTTTCGAGGTTTGTTGGGTAATTTAACTCTACCAATTAATTCAGCAAAGAGACAGATCATTATCAGAGAAATGTAAGCTCATTTTCTAACTCAAACAGAAGCATAAATGCATTAGTAGCTGGATTCATCGTATTAGACTGGACTATTCACATTTCAAGAAACGGTCAGGATTGTGTAGGATTAAAAGAAATCACGTGTTACAACACTTTCGCACTTTCTTGAGTTCTCTTAAAGACACAATTCCCGGAACGAGTCTTTACTTCGTACTAACAGAAAGTTCCTAGCTGCACAAATTACTGATATTTGGGTCGACTGGGTCCTAGTAACTGTCGAAATCCTATTCGAATTTAATATAGCACCAGATACTCTATCTTAACATTTGCAGGATTCCCTCATTGTAATTTAAGTACTCAGAATGATGAAAACTCAAACGGAGTGAGGTCATCTGTAAAAGTCATATATATTCAAAAGGAACGAAAAGGAGTCTTATGATCTCAACATTTTCAGACAGAACCTGACCCATAAAATGGCTAACCTTACAGGCATAAGGACTTCCATAAGCAAAACTTTCACTCATCCAGTCTTTGTTGGTGCATTAGGCCAAACATATTAGTGCTGTGCTTGAGAAATTTTGCTCTTGTACGAATCACACGGACACAAACATTCAGATCAGACATGATCAGCAACACTGGCTTTCAAGCTATGACAGATAAACTTGGCTGCTATGACTTGGTCGTGTAAGTTAAACTTGTACACATATACAACCGAAAATGACTTTCTTATTTCTTTCCTTTGCTAATACAGAATTGCGTATGACTCACTAACTCAATTGCACCACACATGAATACAACAAAAAAGGGGGGGGAAAGAAAGGAAATACGTAGAATATATAGAAGGGTTTCCTCCACGAAAGCGTGGATATAGAGACAAAAGGCGGTCCACATATAATCTTAACTGTTCGAGAATTGACATCGAAAATCTAGTCAATAACTAGTTCGTCACTTCCAAAACGAGACATTATAGGCACTCGTTAAAAAAACAAGAAGATACTTTCTCGTTTAGAAAAGTCCAATAGTCCCCTAATAATTTAGAGATCAAATCAACAAAACCAAGTGATCTAGAGAGAAAAGAAAGAGCGAGTTCTACAAGCAGCTGCTATCAACTCCTAGTCCTAGATTCCACCTTCACGGGAAGCTATATTAGTCAATATTAAGTGCACAACAGGTGAAGATCAAGCAATAAGCAAAATGGGTAAAGAAAAACAGAAGCTTCAGAAAAGAGAGAAGAGAAGAGCGGAGAGACATTGCATGAGGTTTACCTGATTCAAATCAGATGGTATTATTGCAGAGCAAAGCAAGGAACAGCTGACGATGAGAAGCTCTCAGACGAGATTAAGACGTTCGACACTCCATCGGACGTAGAGCCCACATGTCATTCGGCTCAAAGAGTCGATCAAACCAGCCAATCTTCCACTCCTTTGCACTCAAGAACGTGGACTCGATCAAGACCTCTCCACTGGGCAAAGGAAAGAAAGAGAAGAACGTCGACTTCTTGTAATTTTCCTCGAACCAGCAGCTGAGGGTGGAGCTCTCATTTCTGGGTCATGGGATGTCTGTTTTCTTCCTTCTTTTTTATATTCTCGTTGCCAAAAGAAGATCTTGCGAGTCTCGGACAAAGCTATATCGACACCTCGCGGGCGAAGTGGGTCCCCTCACAAGCGAGAATGAGTCAAATGCCGTATCAGTCAGTGCGCAGCCCTCCTCTTAACTTTCTGTTTATAGTAAGAAAGATGGAGGGGGCTCGAGCTCTCGACACGTCCCGGCCAGATGTCGCTGTATTAGCCCGTTTTGCTGGCCCCAGCCGTTCCCCTGCCCCCGCGTGTATTCCCTTCACGAATAATCCATGGGTTTTGCTATTACCGATAGGAAAAGAAATGCTTTTGCAGTACCCTAATACGAGAGAGATTTGTACACCAAACTTTCATCATGCTTCCTGGAATATATGGGATGTCCTTTGAGGGATATTATATACCAAATTTTCATCATATTTCTTGGAGTATATAGAACATGTTCCCGAGAAGTTATATTAAACATCAAATTTGTTGGGGAAGCCTCACCGGGTCTAGGCTTTTGACATGGTGACAAACTGAGGTGAGGTAGGATTGGCAACGGTTTCTTTAATTTATGTAACCTCACTCACACCATGTCTCTAGACAAGGTATATAGAGTATACATTAAAAAAAAAAAAAAGATAAGGTTTTCCTTCTATTTATGTAATAGCGTGTTTAAATAAGTGAGAATTTGGTGACCGAGGTGATGTGTTGGGTCAAAATAAGAATCTAAGAGGAGGTAAATTGGCTGTTCAAGAAAATACAAGTTGGTTTTGCACAACCAACCCCCCAAAAAAAATTATGTTTCGCATTGTGCAAATTAGTAGTATGAATAGCGAAAATTAAAGAGTTTAGAGACGGAGAAATTGCATGCCTGAAATATAGATGTGTCCTTTCCATCAGCTCAAATAAGTTAGATTCCACTAGTTACGCCAAGAGTACAAATACCTCCTAGCCACAGTCGTTGAAGTTTCTGTCATACTGAACTATATTCCATTTACATCTATTCACTATAGATTCGGTCAGTCTTAGATCCCTTCAATATCTGCTCTCTTACTAAGTATGCCCGGCACAACTCAATCCCCAAATTATGCACTACAACTTGGGTGTTTGTAAAGGGTCCTTTTCTTATTGTCTTTCATCTAGAAAAATGTGCTTTCGATAAATACAATAGTTTTCTTGTGCATCTTCAAATGGTATTTGTCGCTATCGCTTTATCTTAAGAATAACATTTTAATTGATATTATATACTTACGAAAGTAATAGACTCCAGGCCCTTTCAATCGATCACAATTTCTCTCATTTCTCGTTTTGTCAACGGCGCCTTTTCTATACGAGCTTTTTTTTTCTTTTATAGGCTTTGAACTTCGAATGTTGCAATTGAATCTTGTAAGCCATTATATCCATCATGAAAATTGTCGGTAGAACACATTGTATAACATGTGTAGAATCTTGCTTCCATCTGGGCAATCAATCACATCTTCTAATTAAGCCAAGTTTTAATTGGGCCATATCATCAATCTCTCATGCTAAAGAATTCATCATTTTTGGGCAGAATATCTTAGAATATCGTACATGATTGTCATGAGCTGAATCTTCAAATTAGATGGTTGACCACCCATTGACAGTACAAGAAGAGAGTAGGCTCCCAATGCTCCTCACTTGTCCACCTTCCCCTAATTTCAATCTTTTCTTTTATGTACTATTTTGTATTATAAACTACACATAATATGTATTTACCTGGCAAACACAACACAAGACATCTTGGCGTAGATCGGACCCTGGCCTAGATTTGAGAACCGATCCCCTAAATTGAGATACTAGTCGATACATATCTTGATATCGCCAATTCTATAACGACCAGGTCTTACGAGGACAAGAGTGATTGCCACGTGGCCAAAAAGGGTTCAAACAATGTGCAGCTTTGACTCTAAGATGACGGGAGGTAGCAATGAACCAAATCTCACATTACATGAGTATGGTGAGGTGAAGTACCATATATGAGATGGCACTTGTCCTAACTTGCAATGAAGCCTTTTCTGGGAGGAAGCCTAGAGGAACAAAATTGTGCGAGCACTTGGACAACTTCCTCAGGTCATTCTAGGAAGGCTAGTAAGATTGATAGAGTCCTTGTGAACTCTAGATGGTGCCTGGAGTTTTCTTACTCTGAAGCCTCATTTCTAGCGCTAGGTATCTCGGATCATACACCTATGGTGGTCAAAGTGTTGAACCCGATTCTTCGGAGGAAACCATTCAAGTTCTTTGACTTATGGATGAAGCATCCATAGTTCAATGCAATTGTTACTCAAATCTAGGAGGACCCAGAGGAAGGGGTTCCCATGTTTAGGCTTGTACACAAGTTTAAGGCGCTCAAGTATCATCTCAAGCAACTTAATAAGGAATCATTCTCTAATATTTATGCCAGAACTTCAAAAGCAAGGGTCGCCTTAGAAAGCACGCAAGCCGACCTTCAGAGGGACCCTTTCTCAACAAGCCTTGCTGAGTTGGAAAAGGTCCAACGAAGTATCTTTGCTGACCTTCGGGCTAGTGAGGAGTCATTCTTCAGACAGAAATCTAGAATCAGGTGGCTCAAGGAAGGAGACCACAACACTAAGTTCTTCCATCAATTTGTAAAAAAGAGACAACTTCGGAATAGAATTCTTTTTGTTTTGGATTCCTCTGGTAACCAAATTACTGAACCGCACTTGGTTCAGCAAGCACTTGGTGGAGCATTTCTAGGATCTCTTGGCCTCATGATCAGAGCAACAAGGGCCGTCCATTGAGGAGATTCAGGAGACTATTCAGCATCCTCTTACGGACGACCAGGGCAACTTCCTTACCCAACCGGTCACCGAGATGGAGATCAGGGATACACTTTTCTCTCTACCTAGGGGCAAGTCCCCTAACCTGGATGGCTTCACAGTTGAATTCTTCAATGAGAACTAGGAGACGGTTGGACATTTGGTCATAATAGCAATAAGGGATTTCTTCGTAACGGGAAAGCTATTGAAGGAGATAAACGCTACCATTCTAGTGCTTGTGCCCAAAGTCACCAATGCAACTTTTGTTGATGATTACAGGCCCATTACCTGCTACAACACTATATATAAGTGTATCACAAAAGTGTTGGCTAACCAAATTGCGGCTGTTCTAAAAAATATTGTTAGTCAGACTCAGAGCGCTTTTATGAGACAATATCTTGATAGCTTATGAACTATTTTATAGTTTCCACCCGCAACCATACCTTCTTAAGTGTGCGATTAAGGTTGACTTCAGAAAAGCTTATGACACAGTCGATTGGGGTTTCCTTGAGAAAGTTCTGCTTGATGTTGGCTTTCCCGACTTCGTGACTACGCTTATTATGACATGTGTGTGTACACCCATATTTTCCATTGCTCTGAATGGGGAATTTCATGGCTACTTTGCAAGTGGGCGTGGCCTACGCCAAGGCAATCCTATTTCTCCATACCTTTTTACCTTGGTTATGGAGGTACTATATGAAATCCTAATGAGGTCCTCTTCTAGGCCGGAATTTAAATTCTTCTGGCGATGCAAGGCGACAAATCTCTCACATCTTTTCTTTGCAAACGATGTTTTCTAATTTAGTGAGGCAGACCTGACATTGGTAAATCTCCTCAAAGAGAGCCTCCAGCTCTTCTCGACATGGAGTGGCTTGTGCCCAAACCCCTCCAAAAGCGAAATTTTTTGGGCTGGTGGATCGCCTGCTTTAAAACTTAGATCCTCACCTACTTTGATTTCCAGGAAAGCAACCTACCGGTAAGATACCTGGGGGTTCCTATCATTACTGCTAGGCTTAGCAAGGCGGACTGTTGTGTTCTTATTAACCGCATTACTGCAAGGGTACAATCTTAGACTCACCGCTTTCTCTCTTTTGCTAACTGGCTTTAGCTTATCATATCAGTCCTTCATGCTATCCAAGCCTACTGGGCAAGAGTTTTTATGATACCTATAGCCGTGTTGGAACAGATTGAGAAAGTATTTAGGCAATTCCTATGGAGATACCCGGAATTAAGGAAAGGGGTGCCAAGATTGCCTGGAGTGAAGTGTGCCTACCAAAAAAGGAAGGAGGCCTTGGCATCCAAAGGCTTAGGGATTACAACAAGGCTACTATGCTGAAGCATATCTGGCTCCTATTTTCAGACAATGAGGCCTTGTGGTGCAAGTGGATCCATTCCACGTTCTTAAAAACAAGAAATTTTTGGGTTGCTAAAAAACCCACCTGCTGTTCTTGGGCTTGGAAAAAAATCATATCCCTCAGAAGTGAGGTCCACAATGTCTTCTATTGGAGGATTAGAGACGGCCTTTCTACCTCCTTATGGTTTGACAACTAGCACCCTAGAGGCCCCTTGAACTTAATTTTTTCGAACTCGTTCATATACAGTTCAGGACTTTCTAGGCAGGCAACAGTGACTGGTCTCTTCTTTGATGATGGGCAACCTCTCAAGTTGGTGCTTGAGTCTTGAGATCATCCCCTCCCGAGTCTCTCTTAGAATTCGGATTGTTTTGGCTGAAGGGAGAATTCGTCAGGACGCTTCACTGTTGCGACGGCTTGGGAGACCTTCAGGCAGAAGAGGACTCAAGTCTTTTGGCATACGTTCGTCTAGAACAACGAAATTACATCACGGTATCAAATAAACCTTTGGCTTATAGCTAAGCGCAGGCTACCCACCCAGACACTTTTATTGTCTCATGGTAGAATAGATAGTGGTGCTTGTGCCTTCTGCAACGATGTACCGGACTCTATTGACCATCTATTTTTTGGGTTTCGTGTCACGGCCGAGGTTGCCTTCTTTTGGGCGACCAAATGCAATTTGCCTTGGCGAAACAGGGCGTGGGAGGATAATCTCCGTTGGGCCATCACCATGCTTATAGGCAAGGAGTTTTATAAGTGCATAGCACGCTTCTCCTTCGGAGCATTGTGTCATATTATTTGGAACAACAGAAACAGCATTCTCTTCCAAAAACAAACTCTTTCTATCCCGGCTATGAAGAATCATTACTTTAAAGTGGTCAGAGATAAGGCGATCACTGTTGGGAATGTTGAAGATAACATCAGGAATAGAAGGTTGCAATGAAGCTGGGGCATTAACCCGGTCATCTATCCGGAGAGCATTAATTCCCTCCCTTTCAGCTGGTGTGGCTTGATTAAAGCAGTTGGTGCAGTTGGTGCAACGATTCTCATTGAATCCTGAGGATGGTTCCTTCCCTACCTGAGGGCGTTTTGTATCTATTTGCCGGTTGTTCATGCCGTGCTTTTCCTTTCTAATTAGTAATGGGTTGCCATAGATATGGCCTTTTTCTGGCATCCCTCCACTCATTATGATCCATTGTTTTGAGTGTGGATTTTGATGCCATGTTCTTTTTGTTCACTCAATCTTTTTCAATATATTAATTACCTTTCACCAAAAACAAAAACAAAAACAAAAACAAAAACAAAAAAATTGTGCGAGTTTTGGCCTAAAGCGAACAATATCATTGCAAGAGAGGCTTAGGCTTAACATTATGGTATTAGAGTCAATAGCCCAGTCAAAAAGTGTGCTTTGAGGATGAACCATGCAAAAACTAGTGGGCGTATAA
Organism: Eucalyptus marginata; assembly: GCA_014182565.1. Classification (NCBI taxonomy): domain Eukaryota; kingdom Viridiplantae; phylum Streptophyta; class Magnoliopsida; order Myrtales; family Myrtaceae; genus Eucalyptus; species Eucalyptus marginata. The sequence continues at coordinate 22,962,037 of CM024585.1, read as the reverse complement.
CAACCCGGTCCTATGGAGGAGGGAGTGATCGCTGAGGCCAGAGAGGGCTTGTACAAGGTACAACTCCAACTCTAGATGGCGTGGTGGTAGAAATGAATCGAATCTCACATCACCTAAGTATAGTAAGGAAAAGTCTAGGGGAAGTCTAGAGGAACAAAACCATGCCGGGTTTTGGCCCAAAGCAAACAATATTGTTGCAAGTGAGGTATGGGCTTAACAAGTTCCATACTAGTTCCTATTTCTACTCAAGATCCGGCCTTGTTTGCGAGAAAATATGAGAGTGACACCATTTTATCACGAAAATTGCTCTTCATCAAGTGATAATTTAAGTACTTTTGTATATCTTAAAGGTCACGATTCAAGTTTTGGTGACTGCAAAAGTCTTGTATCTTGTTTTTAGAAGAGCATTAGAAATCCAAGAGCCGGTGAACTGGCCTCGCTGGATGGGTTCCGGAGAACGCTGAACCGAACCAGTTATAATCAATTCTAGGTCCTTGGAAGCAAATCGGAATTGAATAGAATCAGTTGCGGTCGGTTCCAGAATCAGAGCAAGTGCCTCACCCAAGTTGAAAACAACTAAGATATAATCGCGGCAAGACAAAGCATCCATAAAATACATGCTTCCTTATTGCCCTCTAATTCGTAAAATGTCCACAAAATCCAATAGTTCAGTGATCAGGCTTTGATCGTAAGATCTATTCACTTCACGTCCTTTTACGACCGTAGATCTGATACTGTTGAACAATCGTGTTGATCTTGTCGATATGGCTTTTGATGAGGTCGCAGCTTGGGATGGCAAAAGAATTGTCCAGCTGGATGCACAAAATACCAAAAGGACAGTGCTTGTGAAATTTCTTCATTTGACAACGGCATCGAAAAGAACCTTTTGAATTTTCCATTCCTTACTTCGACAGAGCACAGCAAATTTGTCAACACAAGGCCATTAACCATCACCTCTCGACAAGGGTGGTTGTAAAATACAAAGCATTCCTCTGACAACATGGCGTTCTCATGTTCATACGTGGGTCAAACGTGAGCAATGCTTTCAAAGATGAAAGAAACTTCTTCCAACTGACAAGAAGAGGTTCAGTTGAAATGGTCGTTTCAAGTCTTCAAAGGAGTTGTTCGACTAGCTGACCAAGAAGTAGAACCACTAATAAGACCTGTCTCCACAAACCAGGCAGATTGGGGGGGAAAATACATAGAACCAGAAGAACGGCATGTCCACTATCCAGACAAAGGGTCTACATACCGCCTGATATGACAGATGCATCAATATGACATTAGGAATCCAAATTCTCTACCAAGAGTTAAGCGAATGCAGTGGTTTCCCCAACTAGAAGTGTCTTGACTATAGCATTGCACATGCCCTTGGCAAGGGGAAACACGTGACCAGTCTGGGGCAGCTCGTGATACTTAATCCAGGGAAGCCGGTGGGCGATGAAACGCTGCAGCATGACAGGCACGAGCAAATCATCGTCACCCTGCCATAAATGTACGGAACCTTCGCCATTGGGAAATGCATTTTCCAAATCCATCAGATCGAACTCCCAGGTACCAAACCCAATCATCAAGTCTCGGTGGAGAGTCTCATATTCTCCTTGCTGTCTTACCTGTGCCTGATCATTAAAGCATTCAACTCAATCTGAGATAAAGTAAGGATTATCACAAATTGCATTGAGGAGAACAAAAGGCCCATCGTGCTGTTCTGAGCAACAGGAATTGTAGATAATAGTGAGATTGAGAAAGGAATGCACAGTCCATGATTTTAGCATCATTATACAAATGGTTAGTTAAACAGACAGGGAGAAAAGATATTGAGAAAAGAACTATTCATCTTTACTCAGTATATCTATCACCATTTCACAGAAAAAATCTATTTGCCTCTGGTATAGAAGAAGACTTTCTATTGGCATAGATCTCTCAGTGGAATGGATGCAGGGTGAGGATGCTATTTTAAGGAAACAAAATATTAGTCTAAGCATGAATGGAGGAACTAAAAAGTTCTCTCCCCCAAAATAAATCAAGCTTTCCCCTTTCTGAAAATCTTTAGCATGTTAAAGTGAAAATATAACGAACAAAAGATTAATAGAGTAGAAGTTTAATATGTGAAACCTTTCAATACTAAATAAAAGATGTTCCCTTGAAGAAAGAAACTCACGGAGAAAATTCAATATTCTCAATGCCATGCAACAGAGTTGCATATATTACAGTGATGATACTCCAAAATTTCTAGAAATGCTTCCTACAGCAGCCCAAAGAACTTGGACCATGAACAGATCCCTGAAATGTTGGGAAAACATGGAAATGCTTCAAGACCTCAAGTCAAAGCCGTGTGATAGTAAGATTGCCTTTCATGAGATGGCGTATATGCACAAAGAAACTAGCTGTAAATAACTTCATTTTTCTCAATTTCAAACTAATAGCTTTAGCTAAACAACAGAAAGCAAATGCATGAGACTTATAAAAGGAAGTTAACACACCGCATGTGGTCGTCTCGGGGGAAGCTTGGAAAGGATTGCCTTGTCGGGAGGAGAAAAAATATCAGGATGATGAGCGACAACACTAGAAGCAGGAAACCATTTTTGAGTGTTCCACCAATAGGTAAGCCAGGGAATGTAATGAGCAACCCGGAGAGTCCATTGATCTTGCCGAAACTGTTGGTAGTATGCTTCCTTCGACAGGTTTGCTGGAAAGCCAGGCCACCAGTAGTTGACGACCGGAGCCAGAAGGACTGCTCCTGCTAGTCTGCGAATCATTTAAAACAATTAGAGTAATAGAGAATGCACCCGCTCATAACTATGCCCCATTTTATTTAAATTTAAGTCAGCATGAGCAATGTAGTTTCATACACGGTAATACTAATGGTTACGCAAAGCGATTGATACCTGTGAGGAATGTATTTGAGGCAGCCCCACACCACCTGCCCTCCCATGGACATTCCAATCACATAAAATCGTGAGCCTAGACCCAATTTGTCAGCAAGCTCTTCGATGTCTAATGCGATGCTCTTCGGTGTTCGTTTTGGGTCAGGGTCGCTCTCACCATAACCAGGTCGATCAAAGGACACAATGTATATACCCAAGTCATCGATAATTTCCTGGAAGAACCCAGTGGATAAGAAATCATAAGGACACAAGAATAGCATTCTCAGAGTCTTAGCATGCACAATTTTACACTGGAAGCAGAATGGGAAGATATACACACACACATATATATATCCAAGCACCTGAGATAAAGTGTTGGCCACAACAGCATCATGCCGACAAGAATCGAAACCATGGACGGATACAATTTTATACTTTGCTACGTCCTTTGGCTTGCCGTGTTCTTTGTATGCTAAATGTCTTCCATCTCTAAGCTTTATCCTCGGTGCTGTAACAGGGGGACCACCTGGAGTTCCCGGTATCCTCGGTGCAGCAGGTTGGATTGCTCGATACGCCAATGCAAGAATTCCAACAAATAAAACCGCCAACAATTTGGTGAAACTCCCTGAAATCAAATCCCGTGAGAATGCAATTTAACAGCACAGGCATGAAATCGGAACATTAGACCTGTGGATGCTTTTTGCTTTCAGATAGGAAAAATGCCAGAGTTAAGAAGCGTAAGAGAAACCGATCACAGAACAATTAGGATCTTTTGGTCGGACAATTTCAATACCATTTCAAGGGTCCCATGTCCAAAGTACCAAGTACGGAGCTATTCTTCGCACCACGATCTCAAGTTTTTTCTTTTCTTTCTCAGGGGTGAAAGTACGAAGAACATATGACAAAATATACACACGGAGATAATTATTGTAGGACAACAGAAATGATGGTATCAGACAACATAAGACAAGCTGAACCAAGTAAATTAAACATGTTGTGATTACTTCCAAAAAGCAGGACACTTTGGAGTTCTGACCCCACTTTTTATGCCAATAAAGTCCGGGTGGATGAACAGGTGGTTGCATGCCTAAAATTGGGAACTGGATCAGTAGTACTCATCAATTCCACTAAAGTAGAATTGGAAGCCAGACCGGCCTCAATGGGAACCGCCAGTTCTAGTTCAGTCCGGTCCGGTTCCAAACGGTCAGGGCGGGTTCCAAAGTGGGGTGAAGAAGCAAGAGGCAATCAAAAAGCCCAAAAAATCACGGAAAAAACCAAAAGGGCAACCCACCTGAAGGCAGCACAAGAGCAGAGCCCTGCTTAGCTCTTCTGGTGTGAGACCTCGCTGATGCAGCAGAAATCTTCCTGTTCACGCCTCCCGCCATTTCCTAGCACCGGTACCGCGAGAAAACGGAAGACCCACGAGAATTATCTTGCAGAAAAGCCAAGGGCTGATGCATTAGAGAGAGAGAGACAGACAGAGAGAGACAGAGACAGAGACAGAGAGAGAGGGGAAGTGTGTCGAACAGAGCAAGAACCAATGACACCATGGGGACTGCGAAGCGTGGCATTGTATTATGAGGGGACGGAGGTTTCGCGAAGGAATGACTTTTAGAGTTTCTAATACATAAATAATTTCGCGCGATGCACGGTCCACATCTTAACAATTAAATTTATTTAGAGTATACTTTGATAAATATATCGCAAAAAATCATCAACAATGTCCTCGAAGAAAGAATTATTTTTGGATTATCTCCATCAATTAAAGGGGAACAAGGGAACAGACCTTTTATAGGCCTAATGACCTAAAAAAATCCCACCTTTAAATCTAATTCTAATTTTATCATAATTTTTTATTTTTGTCTTATAAAAAATCTTCAATTTTAGGTCATATTTTAATTTTACCCTAAATTTTTTTCCCTTAAAAAACCCCAACTTCGGGTTTAGTCCTAATCTTCTCTAAACTTTTTTTTTTTTTGCCTTATAAAAAATCATAAACTTTTACAAAGTCCAAAATCTGCTCATGTTAACCCTCCATTCAAAATTTCTTATTTTTTCATCCCAAGTGAGAGCCGACAAGCACTCAATGGCAAAACTTGAAAGATTCCCGAGCATGAGAGATTGAATACTACAAATAAAATTAAAGATTCCCAAGCGAGATGAGAGGAAAACTCTGGTAAAAGTAAGAGCAATTAAAGAATAACAACCCTAATTACTCTAGTTTATCTAAATTTTATAACCAAGAAGACATCATTTTGACTAACATGGAAATTCATCTTCGAAACAGAGTCTTCTTGAATCTAAAATTGGGTAAATACTAAAACAATGAAGTAGAAATGCTAAATCACTAAAGGCAATTCTAGATGGAGTTTTAACGGAGGTAGATATAGAACTCAAATAAAAATTTGTGGTTTTTAATAAGATAAAAATATTTATGGTAGAATTGAGACTTGACCTAAATTAGTGGTATTTTATGAAATTAAAAAAAAAAAAAGTTTAGGATAAAATTGAAACTAGACCAAAAGTTGAGATTTTTTTATAAGATGAAAAAAAGTTTATAGTAAAATTATAAATTAGAACTAAAATTGAAAGTTTTAGGATATAATGCCCTTTTTCCATAATACTTAGATTTTGTTTTAATTCATCGGCGAGTACTGAATGCCAATGACTGATTTTTATTTTAACTTTTTATAAATCTGGTGGGCATTCAATGTGACTTTCTTGTTAATCTTAAACTCCCGAAATGTTGATTATCAATTTACATTTAATTCTCTTATACTTTTCAGAACACAACTAATATTTTAAATTTTCCAAGGAAAGTTAAAAAGCTGTTTTCTGCTTTCGGAGAAGTCCAAACAAGCAGATCTTATGAAATTCATTAATGAATACTTCAAAATACTTGTCAAGCACCCAAGTACAAAAAGCCTGGAATTTTCAACATGGTGTCCTTTCCGTGTTACAATCACCATGCCATTGAAAATTGAAACATTTCTCTATCGAGCAAAATTAACTGGCACACTAAGATGATTGTTTATGAAATCCTTAAGATATGTACTCAATATCGTAATTATTTTTGAATAGGAAGTATCTAGCGCGCTAATGATGAAAATATTTTTTATTAATTCATTCATGCAAGCGATATGAAAAAATCAATTACAAGAAAATATCTTTAAATCGTCAATTGCCCACGAAACAAAACAATAGGAGCCTAACTAGACGGCACAAAGTCAGGGATTTTAATTTTCATAAAGTCCTTGCACGCGGATGCGACTTGCGACCTTAAATTATAAAATCACGTGAAGAATGATGTCGACATTGATATAGTAAGTGGAATATTCCATCTTCGTGTAAGGAATACCTTTAACTCTTGCTGTTTCTCAATCTCGGTCCTCTGTAATAATTTATATTCTAGATCTCCCAGCTACAACCGAGCAACACGACTCAAATATTCCATCTGAGATCATGCAAGATCCTAATCTCTTTCATGTGTCGGAACTGGGAAAAGAAAAATGAGCAGATCTCAAGGGAATAGAGCACGAAAAAGATGGATTAAACCCAAAAAGCTACAAGCTGTGAATCCGTTCTAGGAGTTGATTCCAATGCGCAGTGAAGAACAAGAGCGACCAAAGCCCATATCATTCAAGAAAAAATGGGAAAACTAGGAGAGCTCTGCTTTGCTTTCCTGGTGTGAGACCTCGCTAATGCAGCTAAGACCTTTGTGCTCACACCTCCCCGCCATCTTCTGCCTCCGGGACGACGATAAACAGAAGACCCAGACAGATATCTTAGAACCGTGCTTGAGAGTTTCCTATCTAGGACTATCGTTTTCAAGCATACAGATACCTAGATTTCGGTCATAATGTCTTAGCGGGTATTATTGCATCTTGTCTTGTTAACTAAACAAGAAAATGTCAAAAAGATTAGTATAGGTTGCATACTAAGTCTGCATTTTTATAGTATGTTAGTTCATGCATAATCATGCATCATAATTGGGAATTTCACATATTTCTTGCAGATATCATGTGAATGCATTTTGCACAAGCTCCCATTTCGACGATCAATCATGGGGATTTGCTTGCTCATGCTTCCGGGTTCTTCAGTTTTTCCATAATTTGTTTACTGTTTTGGTAACTGAGCGTTATATCCATGTTTGTGTATTCGCGTTATCTTTTTTTACGTGTTAGTAGTTTAGGACAATAAATCGATAAAGACTGCATGTAATACATCTTCATTTAAAGAGAAAGGTACTGAAAAAATGTTACAGTAATTTAAGCGTAATCAAGTTCTCATATTCAGAATCTTCAATTCACAAAAGTGAGACAAGTTCTCGTAATTGACCATATAAGAGGTGAGTAGGCTCCCTCTACTCACTTGTTCAACCAGCTCCCTATATTCGATCATTTCATTTTAGCACTATTTCGTATTTAGAAAATACATATTCACCTGCTCATATATTCAATCTTTTCTTTTAAGTACTATTTCGTATTTAAAAACTACATATGATATGCTTTCACTTGGCAAACACCACACTTTGGGAATTGATTGTGTTTATCCCCGATCTGAAAATTAGAGCTGGGAAACCGGTCAGTACACGAACTGGTTGTATCCGAACCAACGGATTCCGGACCAATTTCGAGTCGGTTCCCTTCCCACTTCTACAAAAATCGGCCTTCTTTATGGTTAGACACGAAAGTTGCACGTTTTCCTTACAAAAATTACTCTTCGTCGAGTGATATTGTTGTTGTTTGTTCATATGTTGAAGATCATGGTTCCAATTTTAGTGAGTGCAAAAGCCTCATGCTTTCTTTCAAGAAGAGGCTTACAAATTGATTCAACCCAAGAACCAATGAACCAGCCATGTTCTTAGCCGGTTCTAGTTTCGCAGAACCAGCTCGGAACTGAATCGGATCAGTTCATACGTGGATCGACCATGTACTATGCTTTGAAAAATAACAGGAACTCCTTCCAACAGCCAAGAAAAGGTTCAGTTGAAATGGTCGGTTTCGAGTCTTCAAAGGAGTCGTTCAACTAGCTGACCAAGAAGAATGCAGATGAATCCAAACTGTCTACCTAGACTTATGCAAATGCTACGGTTAGGGGTGAGCATTGGTCTAAAGTCAACCCTGAACCGATCCTGGACCGGCCCAACCTTGCGCGTCCCGATCCGGTTCCCGAGATCGGGTGGTCCTTGATTCTAGGATTCCTGAACCAGCACTGTGCGGGTTGGTCCTTGGTCCTAAGAGTTCAGGGTCGGTCCAACCCGAACCATATAGTATTATTTATAATTTTTTTACATAGAGAAAACCTTAAAATAAATTACGTCAACAACATTAAACAGTTATTTAGTAAGGAGTTCAAGTAATTTTACATTATTCTTTAATAACTTAGATTTTTAATATCTTTTACGGCGTCAATAGCAATAATTTACGAAGGACGAAAATGTTTTTATGAAGAGTCCTCATGGTGTCCAAAAGGTCAGAAACAACTCCTCACGGCATCCTCCTCTAGTACTTGTTCTCTTTTTGTCTTATTTGTCCTCTTAGTCTTCAATTTGTCAAAATTGAAATAAACAACTTCTCCACTCACCACTCGACACTCGCCTCGCTCTCTTTGGGTCACTCGTGCAGCTCACCACTCGATACTTGCTTGGCTTGTTGATCCCTGCTCGACACTCAATGCTCACTTTGTTTGACGCTCACCTCACTCGACCCTTGCCGCTTGCATTTATTAGCTGACCTCACTCATCATTGAACCCATTGGATCAATCCGATCCATGATTGCCCTTTCAAAGAGTGCAAAAAATGAAATAAAAAATTATTGGTTGATCCTGAGTTGACTCTAAAACCGAATTGACCCAATAGGCTCAGTCCAATCCTCAATCACTTTTTCAAGAAGTACAAAAAATGAAATGAAAAATTATCGATTGGTCATGAGTTGACCTTGGAACCGGACCGAACCCGTTGGGTCGGTTTGGTCTTCGGTCCCAAACTTACTAAGGTCGGTCCTTAATTCCAAAAATTGAAGACTAACACTATGCGGATTTATCCTAAAATTATAGGATGGACCGATTCACTCCGGACCATGCTCACCCCGTAGCTACGGTTGCCCCGACTAGAAGGGTCTTGACTATAGCATCTCACATGCCGTCAGCATGGGGAAACATATGGCCAGTCTGGGTAGCTCATGATACATAATCCAGGGAAGCTGGTGGGAAACGAAACGCTGCACCATGACGGGCACAGGCAAATCATCGTCTTCCTGCCGTAGATGTACGGAGCCTTCGCCATCGGGAAATGGGTTTCCCAAATCCATTGGGTAAACTCCAAGGTACCAAACCCGATCACCAGGTCTCGGTGGAAGTCTCGTATTCGCCATGCTGTCTTACCTGTACCTGATCATTATAGAATACAACTCAATCTGAGATAAAGCAAGGATTATCCCAATCTACATTTGCATCAAGGAGAACGAAAGGCCCATCATGATGTTTCGACCGAAAGCAGGTAATATCGTTGCGAGTGAGATCTAAACTTAACAAGTTCCTTGCTAGTTCCTATTTTTGCTCAAGATTCGGCCTTGTTTGCAACAAAATATGAAAGTTGTACCGTTTCATCATGAAAATTACTCTTCATCAAGTGATAATTTAGGTGCTTGTGTATATCTTAAAGATCATGGTTCAAGTTTTGGTGAGTTCGAAAGTCTTGTATCTTCTTTTTGGAAGAGCATTAGAAATCCAAGAGCCGGTGAACTGCCCTCACTGGATTGGTTCCCGAGAACGCAGAACCGAACCAGTTCTAAGCCAATTCTAGGTCCTTGGAAGCAGCTCGGAACTGAGTTGGATCAGTTGCGGTCGGTTCCAGAACCAGACCAGGTGCCTCGCCCAAGTTGAAAACAACCAAGATATAGTCCCGGCAAGACAAAGCATCCATAAAATACATGCCTCCTTATTCCCCTCTAATTCCTAAAACGTCCACAAAATCCAATGGTTCAGTGATAAGGCTTTGATCGTAAGATCCATTCACTTCACGTTCTTTTACGACCACAGATCTGATATTTTCGAACAATCATGTTGATCTTGCCGATACCGCTTTTGATGGGTCGCGGCATGGCATGGCAGAAAATTGTCTAGTTGGATTTATGACGATACCAAAAGGACAGTGCTTGTGAAATTTCTTCATTTGACGACAGCATCGAAAAGAACTCTCTCCATTATCTATTCTCCAAAGTATTACTTCAACAGAGCATAGCAAATTTGTCAACACAAGGCCATAAACCATCATCTCTCGACAAGGGTGGTTGTGAAATACATAGATGAAATAAACTTCTAACAGCAGCCAAGAAGAGGTTTAGTTGAAATGGCCGTTTCAAGTCTTCAAAGGAGTTGTTCAACTAGCCGACCAAGAAGTAGAACCACTAATAAGATCTGTCTCCACAAACCAGGCAGATTGGGGGGGAAAATACATAGAACCAGAAGAACAGCATGTCCACTATCCAGACAAAGGGTCTACATACCGCCTGATATGACAGATGCATCAATATGACATTAGGAATCCAAATTCTCTACCAAGAGTTACGCAAATGCAGTGGTTTCCCCAACTAGAAGTGTCATGACTATAGCATTGCACATGCCCTCGGCAAGAGGAAACATGTGACCAGCCTGGGGCAGCTCGTGATACTTAATCCAGGGAAGCTGGTGGGCGATGAAACGCTGCAGCATGACAGGCACGAGCAAATCATCATCGCCCTGCCATAAATGTACGGAACCTTCGCCATTGGGAAATGGGTTTTCCAAATCCATCGGATCGAACTCCCAGGTACCAAACCCAATCATCATGTCTCGGTGGAGAGTCTCATATTCTCCTTGCTGTCTTACCTGTGCCTGATCATTAAAGCATTCAACTCAATCTGAGATAAAGTAAGGATTATCACAAATTGCATCACAGAAGGCCCATCGTGCTGTTCTGAGCAACAGGAATTGTAGATAATAGTAAGATTGAGAAAGGAATATGCGGTCCATGATTTTAGTATTGTTATACAACTGGTTAGTTACACGGACGGGAAGACAAGATATTCTGAAAAGAACTCCATTTTTACTCAGTAAATCTATCACCATTTCACGGAAAAAATCCATTTGCCTCTGGTATAGAAGAAGAATTTCTAGTGCCATAGATCTCTCAGTGCAATAGATCCAGGGCAAGGATGCTATTTTAAGAAAACAAAATGTTACTCCGAGCATGAATGGAGAAACTAAAATGTTCTCACCCCCAAAATAAATCAAGCTTTCAGCTTTCTCAAAATTTTCAGCATGTTAAAGTGAAAATATAACAAACAAAAGATTAATAGAGTAGACGTTTAATATGTGAAACCTTTCAATACCAAATAAAAGATGTTCCCTTGAAGAAAAAACTCAGCGAGAAAAATTAATATTCTCAATGCCATGCACAAAGTTGCATATATTATAGTGATGATGATACTCCAAAATTTCTAGAAATGCTTCCTACAGCAGCCCAAAGAACTTGGACCATGAACAGATCCCTGAAATGTTGGGAAAACATGGAAATGCTTCAAGACCTCAAGTCAAAATCGCGTGATAGTAAGATTGCCTTTCATGAGATGGCGTATATGCACAAAGAAACTAGCTGTAAATAACTTCATTTTTCTCAATTTCAAATTAATAGCTTTAGCTAAACAACAGAAAGCAAATGCATGAGACTTATAAAAGGAAGTTAACACACCGCATGTGGTGTCTCAGGGGAATCTTGGAAAGGATTGCCTTGTCAGGAGGAGATAAAATATCAGGATGATGAGCCGCAACACTAGAAGCAGGAAACCATTTTTGAGTGTTCCACCAATAGGTAAGCCAAGAAGTGTAATGAGCAACCCGGAGAGTCCATTGATCTTGCCGAAACTGTTTGTAGTATGCTTCATTCGACAGGTTTTCTGGAAAGCCAGGCCACCAGTAGTTGATGACTGGAGCCAGAAGGACTGCTCCTGCTAGTCTGCAAATCATTTGAAACAATTAGAGTAATAGAGAATGCACCCGCTCATAACTATGCCCCATTTTATCTAAACTTAAGTCAGCATGAGCAATGTAGTTTCACACATGGTAATACTAATTGTTATGCAAAGCGATTGATACCTGTGAGGAATGTATTTGAGGCAGCCCCACACCACCTGCCCTCCCATGGAAAATCCAATCACATAAAATCTCGAGCCTAGACCCAATTTATCAGCAAGCTCTTCGATGTCTAATGCGATGCTCTTCGGTGTTCGTTTTGGGTCAGGGTCGCTCTCACCATAACCAGGTCGATCAAAGGACACAATGTATATACCCAAGTCATCAATAATTTCCTGGAAGAACCCAGTGGATAAGAAATCATAAGGACACAAGAATAGCATTCTCAGAGTCTTAGCATGCACAATTTCACATTGGAAGCAGAATGGGAAAAGATACGCATGCGCACATGCACACACACACATATATATATCCAAGCACCTGAGATAAAGTGTTGGCCACAACAGCATCATGCCGACAAGAATCAAAACCATGGACGGATACAATTTTATACTTTGCTACGTCCTTTGGCTTGCCGTGTTCTTTGTATGCTAAATGTCTTCCATCTCTAAGCTTTATCCTCGGTGCTGTAACAGGGGGACCGCCTGGAGTTCCCGGTATCCTCGGTGCAGCAGGTTGGATTGCTTGATACGCCAATGCAAGAATTCCAACAAATAAAACCGCCAACAATTTGGTGAAACTCCCTGAAATCAAATCCCATGAGAATGCAATTTAACAGCACAGGCACGAAATCAGAACATTAGACCTGTGGATGCTTTTTGCTTTAAGATAGGAAAAATGCCAGAGTTAAGAAGCGTAAGATAAACCGATCACAGAACAATTAGGATCTTTTGGTCGGAGAATTTCAATACCATTTCAAGGGTCCCATGTCCAAAGTACCAAGTACGGAGCTATTCTTCGCACCACGAACTCAAGTTTTTTCTTTTCGTTCTCAGCAGTGAAAGGACGAGGAACATATGACAAAATATACTCATGTAGATAATTATTGTAGGACAACAAAAACGATAATATTAGACAACATAAGACACGCTGAACCAAGTAAATTAAACATGTTGTGACTACTTCCAAAAAGCAGGACACTCTGGAGTTCTGACCCCACATTTTATGCCAATTAAGCCGTGGACAAAAGCAGAGATATAATCAGATTAAAGACATGACTGATTGTTCACTGTACTAAAATTCCCTTAAAAGTCCGCCCAAATTTAGTTCAGAACATATTCTTGTCGTGATCTCTAAGGTGCTTGTTCTCTCCAGTCAGTTCGTCACAAGCCACACAACCCTCTCTCATCTCCAGCTACAACCAAGCAACACACCTGAAAAATCCCATCCATGACATGCCCAATCCCATTCTCTTTCAAACGTCAAAACTGGAAAAGAAAAACACGAACAGATCTAAACCAAAACAAACCACGAGAAAAAAAAAAAAAAATCAAACCCAGAAAGCCACAACCGGGCGAGCCCATTCTGAGGCGTTGTGGTTCCAATGCGGGGTGAAGAAACGAGAGGCGATCAAAGCCCAAATAATTCACGGCAAAAAAAAAGGGAGAAAAAACCAAAAGGGCGACCCACCTGAAGGCAGCACAAGAGGAGAGCCCTGCTTATCTCTTCTGGTGTGAGACCTCGCTGATGCAGCAGAAATCTTCCTGTTCACGCCTCCCGCCATTTTCTAGCACGAGAATTATCTTGCAGAAAATCCAAGGGCAGATGCATGAGAAAGAGAAGAGAGAGAGAGAGAGAGAGAGAGAGTGTGTCTGTGGAACAGAGCAAGGACCAAGAACCAAGAACACCATTGAGACTGCGAAGCGTGGCATTTTATAATGAGTGGACGGAGGTTTCTTGACTCCTTCCCTCGGGTTTCGTGAAGGAATGATTTTTAGAGTTTCTAATACGTAAATAATTTCGTGTAATGCGCGATCCACGTCTTAAAAATTAAATTTATTTAGAGCAGAGATATATTTGATTGATGCCCTCGAAGGAAGATTCATTTTTGGATGGTCTCGATCAATTAAAAGGGAAGAGTCTTTTTCGTAGGCTTGATACATAAAAATCCTAGCTTTTAGCCAAAAAAAAAAAAAAACCTAAAAATCCTAGCATTACATTCCATCCCAATTTTATCGCAACCTTTTCTTTTCTCGTAAAAAAAAACTTTTACTTTACGTCCGATCATAAATCTAACTCAAAAATATCATCAACTTTAGGTTTAATCACAATTTACTCTAAGATTTTTTTCTCATAAGAAACCACCAACTTTTATTTAGTCTCCAATCTACCCTTGCTAACCCTCCGTCCAAAATTCCAATCGAAAGATGAAAAAATCTGAACGCAAGCTGTTCAAGCAAGAGTTGGAAGATTTCGGGGCATGAGAGATTGAATACTAAGCACAAAATTGAAAATTCCCGAGCAAGACGAAAGGAAAACTCTCATGAAAGTAAGAGTAATTGAAGAATGATAACCCTAATTGCTCTACTTTTTACCCAAATTTAATATTAACAAAAAAAGTTTTGGCTAATATTGAGATTCATCTTCAAAAGAGCTTGGATCTAAAATTTGGGTAAAAATTAGAGCAATGATGCGAAAATGCCAAATCACTAAGTGCCTTTTTGAACGGAGTGTTAATGAAAACAAATATGGAACTCAAATAAAAATTGATTGTTTTTTATGAGATGAAAAAGTTTACGGTAGAATTGAGACTTGACCTAAAGTTAGTGATTGTTTACAAGACTAAAAAAAATTATGATAGATTTGGGATTGGACCAATAGTTGAGGGTTTTATATGAGACGAAAGAATATATAGTAAAAGTGGAACTAAATTCAAGGTTGAAGAATTTTAGGATATTAAGCCCTTTTTTATAATACCCAGATTTTGTTTTAATTCATCGACGAGCGCTGGATACCAATGATTGCGTTTTATTTTACTTTTTCTAAATCTTGGGGGCATTCAATGTAACTTTTTATTAATCTTAAACTCCGAAACTTTAACATTATATGAATATTGATACGTCAATTTACATATAATTCTCTTATAATTTTCAAAATGCCAATAATGTTTTGAATCTTCAAGGAAAAAAAAAAAAAAAGTTGTTTTTTGCTTTTGGAGAAGTCCAAACAAACAGATCTTATGAAATTCAGTAATGAGTACTTCAAAAAACCTATTAAGCACTCAAGTACAAAAAGCCTATAATTTTCAACACGGTGTCCTTTTTCATGTTACAATCACCACGCCATTGAAAATTGAAACATTTCTTTATCAAGCAAAATTTGCCGGTGCCCTAAGACGATTGTTTATAAAATCCTTAAGATAAGTATCCAATATCATAATTGTTTTTGGAAAGGAAATATCTAGTGCACTAATAATGAAATTATTTTTCGTTAATTCATTTGTGCAAGCGATATAAAAAAACCAATTACAAGAAAGTATCTTTAGTTCATTGATTTCCCGTAAGACAAAACAATAGGAGCCCGACTAGACGACACAAAATTGAGGATTTTAATTTTATGTCAAAGCAGTCATGAGTGTATAATATAAGTAAGCATGTGATGTCTTTTTGAAAACATTTGATGCCATCATTGAGACTGCTGTGGACCTCGAGGTCGTGTTTGGTCCAAGTTTAATTATTATTTTTCGCTGGGAATTTCGTAAAGTCCTTCTTGCATGTGGATGCGACATGCGACCTTATATTATAAAATAACCTGAGGAATGATGTCGACATTAATATAGGAAGTGAAATAATTTATATTTCTAGATCTCCCGGCTACAACCGAGCAACGCGACTGAGATATTCCATCCGAGATCGAATATTGAGAGTTATATTCATGTTTGCAATTTAGGACAATCAACGGATAAAGATTGCATGCAATACGCCCTTACAAATTTAGGACAATCAACGGATAAAGATTGCTTCCAAAAGTAAGACAAAAGTTCTTGTGATAGCGAGGAGGCTCCCAACGCTACTCACCTGTTCACCTGTTCACCTGCTCCTACATTCGATCTCTTCTTTCGAGGACTATATTTCTTATTTAAAAAACTACATATTCACCTGCTCCTATATTCAATCAATTCTTTCGAGTACCGTGTTTCAAAACTACATGTGATATGCATTCGACAAGCCTCTGTCGAAGGAGTTGGTAGCCGGAGTCCTCTGGCGGATCTGGAAATAGCGAAACTCAATGGTCTTCGAAGGCGAAACACCGAGACCAAGCGACGGTGTGAACGAAGCAAGCGCAGATCTCCAGCTTTACAACTGGTGGAACCCAAAAAGGAGAGATTGAAGGAAAAAAACCCACAGAAATACTTGCGAAATGCGTCCCTCCGGTGAAGGGTTCCCAAAGTCTTGCTAGCTCAACTCAAAGAAGTGTCAATATCTTAGGTGTACAGAGAAGCTAACAAGCCCGTCGACTCGATAGCAAAAGCCTATGGGGACATTCCTAATAGTTGGGCTTTATATCCATCCCCCGTGCTTGTTATGTACTAATTCTGAACTTAGTTGCGTTTCAGCAATAATTTAATAATAAAAAGTATTTATTGACCGAAAAAAAAAAGAAAAAAAAAACACCAAACATTAGGATATCCCCAATCTAAAAAATAAGGTCGGTACATGAATTAGTTGTAAATCTTTTGATCTTCATGATTTTCACAAATAGATGAAGACATACCTTTATCCATAGCGTTGCACTTGATGATCGTTGTAGAAAACCCAAAGAACTCGAACCAAAAAGAAGAAATCCGATTTCTCTCCCTTAACCCACTATTCTTGATGTATTCTATCGATGGAGGAGAGAATACCAAATTCCTTTAGGTTATTGTTGTTCGTTGTGGGTGGAGAGAGGACCGGACTCTATTTATACGTTCCGTTGAAAATGTGCCTTCCATCAAAGCGATATACCCTTTCAATTAAAGTCGTACCTCTTCGTTTTATTAGAGTCGTAACTCCTCAAAACCAATATTATTATTCTTATAGCATAACAATAATTATTAAACCATATAATAAATCATATCATGTGGGTCACAATAATTCTTACGTTCTCCCACTTGGCCCATATGATTTTCCTTTCATGGTTTAATAAAGACTATAATGTGCACAATAATATTATGCTATAAAATTTCATTAAATTGGTAATCACATAATAATCACAATCAAGTAAAGAAAACTAATGTGAGTCATAGCGGTTGTATGTCATTAATCGACATAGTCCCTTTTATGTACTACAACTATAGCACTTTACTTAACATGATCCATAAATGAGAAGTACAGTAATAGTCCAACTATAATGTTTCCTTAGAAACTATCCTGTTTAACATTCATCTATTTCCATAATGTATACTAAATAGAAAACAGGAAATATCAGAAACACGTAAGTGAGCTCAAAGTGTCAAATACATAAACTTAATACAATCATAATACAAACATTAATGACGTTCAATAATGCCCATCTTTTCAACATGCTCATTAAATGTTTTGGGCGGCAGTCCTTTTGTTAAGGGATCTGCTATCATAAGTTTGGTGCTAATGTGCTCAATTGACACTCTTCGTTTCTGAACTTCTTCTTTAACAGACAAGTATTTGATCTCCATATCCTTAGCACCCTTAGAATACTTGTCGTTCTCACAATAAATTTTCAGCGGCTTGGCAATACTGTCGACAACCATAAGCCCTGAAATAAAATTCCGCAGCCATAATCCATGAATAGTGGCCTCAAAGCATGCCACAAATTCAGCTTCCATAGTGGATGCAGCAATAAGCGACGCTTCGCACTCTTCCATGAAATTGCCCCTCCAGCCCGGAAGAAACAAGTAACCAAACGTTGATTTTCTTGTATCGGCACATCCGGCTAAGTCTGAATCGAATACCCAATCACCTCGAGATGATCGGATCTTTTATAAGTAAGCATATGATTCTTCGTTCCTTGCGGTATCTAAGAACTTTCTTTGCAGCTTTCCAATGATCCATTCAGGATTACTTTGATACCTGACCAGCATTCCGACAGCAAAACTGATGTCTAGTCTGGTGCAAGTTTGTGCATACATTAAACTCCCCACAACAGATGCATAAGGAATATTCTTCATTTGTTCTCGTTCCAATTCACTTTTCGGACATTGCATAAGGCTAAATTTGTCACCTTTCTGAATTGGAACTATTCTGCTGAACATTTACTCATATTAAATCTCTCTAAAATTTTCTCAATGTAGGCTTTTGAGACAATCCTAATAATCCTTGTGATCTATCACGGAATATTTCTATTCCTATCACATATGTTGCCTCTCCCATATCCTTCATTTCAAAATTCTTAGAGAGAAACTTCTTGGTTTCATGTAACAAACCAAGATCATTAGCAACAAGCAAAATATCATCAACATACTGAGAACTAGAAAAATAAACTTGCTCCCACTAATCTTCATATATATACACCGATCAACGGTGTTTTCCTTAAATCAAATGAAGTTATGGTATCGTTAAACTTAAGATACCATTGTCGGGAAGCTTGTTTAAGTCCATGTATTGATTTCTTTAATTTACATACCTTGTGTTCCTTTCCTTTAATTGAAAAGCCTTTGGGTTGGTCCATGTAAACCTCTTCTTCTAAATTCCCATTAAGAAAGGCGGTTTTTACATCCATTTGGTGTAACTCCAAGTCATAATGAGCCACCAAAGCCATAATGATTCTAAGTGAGTCCTTTTTAGAGACTGGTGAAAAAGTCTCTTTATAGTCAATGCCTTTTTTTTGCGTAAAACCCTTTGCAACAAGTCTGGTTTTATGTCGTTCAATATTGCCTTTTAAGTCGCGCTTGGTCTTAAAGACCCATTTACACCTGACCTTCTTACATCCTTTAGACAATTCAACAATATCCCAAACTTGATTTTGATGCATGGATTTTAACTCTTATTGCATGGTATTAAACCATTCATTAGAATCTTCACATTCCATGGCTTGGGAAAATGAATCTGGATCATTTCCAATTCCTAAGTCAATTTCTGACTCTTGTAGATAAACCATATAGTCATCAGAAATAGCCGACCTCTTTTCTCTTTGAGATCTTCTTAATGCTATTTCTTGTGACTCAGCTATTGGAGGTTCAATATTGACATCTTCATTATGGAGTGGTTGTTCATTAATTTGTTGTTCTTGATTATTGTTAGATTGTGCTATAATATCGGGAACAACAACTTTAGAAGCTTTCGGGTATAGGAACTTCTACCCTTACTTCTTGAATGCAAGCATCACGCATTCTTTCACTCCCACGATGTCACCATTCTCAATGAACCTAGCATTTCCAGATTCAACAATTCTTGTACTATGATTAGGACAATAAAATCTATACCCTTTGGATTTCTCTGCATAACCAATGAAATAACCACTGGTCGTTCTTGAATCCAATTTCCTTTCATGTGGATTGTAAATTCTTACTTACGCTTGACAACCCCAAACATGCGGGTGTCGTAAACTAGGTTTCCTTCCCGTCCACAGTTCAAAGGGAGTCTTTGGGCGCCTTACTAGGAACCCTTTGTTTAATAAATACATAGAAGTCTTTAAAGCATACATCCACAAAGACAAGGGTAAAGATGAATGACTCATCATACTCCTAACCATTTCCATTAAAGTACGATTACGCCTTTCGCTACACCATTTTGTTGTGGTGTACCCGGCATTGTGTATTGAGCACAAATGCCATGTCTTTCAAGGAATTTAGCAAATGGACCTGGACATTGTCCCGATTCATTATACTTTCCATAATATTCACACCGCTCTATCTCGATCTTACTATTTTCACATTTTTATCTAATTGCCTCTCAACCTCTTTAATATACACTTCAAGTGCATTTATTGATTGAGACTTATCATGCAATAGATAAATATAACCATAACGTGAAAAATCATCAATAAAGGTAATGAAGTAACTTTCCTTACCAAAAGATGGAACATCAAATGGACCACATATATCAGTATGTATAATTTCAAGAAGTTCTGTGCTTCTTGTGGCACCTTTCTTAGTGTGCTTTGTTTGTTTACCTTTAATACAATCAATACACACTCCAAGGTCAGTAAAATCCAAATTTGGAAGAATTTCATTCTTCACTAATCTTTGCATTCTTTCTTTGGATATATGACCCAAACGTTTATGCCACAAGTAAGCAGAATTTTCATCCACCAAACTTCGTTTAGTGCCAACATTATGATGCAAGGTCATTAATGTCTCAACAAAAGTATTATTAAGTCTAAATTTGTAGAGACCATCACATAAAGTTCAGTTCCAATAAGAGTATCACTCTTAAATAGACTGAAAGATTCAGAACCAAACTTACAATAAAATCCCGCCACATCAAGTCTTGGCAAAGAAACTAAATTGCGAGAAAATGTAGGTACATAAAGGGTTGAAACAAATCCAAATAATGCCCAGTATCTAAGATCAAACGATAAGTGCCAATGCCTTCAACTGGAGCTTTGTTTCTGTTCCCGTAATCACATAACTTTCATTTGGCTTTATAGTTTGGATCGTAAGAAATCCCCTGCATCGTATTTGACACATGAGTGGTGGCACCAGAATCAATCCACCAAGTATTATGAGGAACTTCAGTAAAGTTTGATTCAAAACATACTAAAGCACAAGGCTTACCTTTCTTTTCGAACCAAGCTTTACATTTCAGACAATCTTTCTTCAAGTGTCCAATTTTGTTGCAAAAATGACACTTAATAAGATTGTGTTCCTTCTTGTGGATTTGAGAAGCCTTTGAAGAGTCATTCGGGACGTGTAGTCCTTTCTTCTTGCTCCTTCCACCTTTCCTCTTGAAATTCTTTCGAACTTCTTGATGACTTGAGAGATGAAAGAATGAGCCTTTTGATTCTTTATCCTTGTTTCCTCTTGAACTAGCATACTGGCCAATTCATTTACATTCCACTTATCCTTTATAGTGTTGTAATTCATTTGAAATGGCCCATATTGCTCATGAGGCAAGGAATTAAGTATAAATTGTACTAAAAAGTACTCATCCACGTTCATCCCTAAAGTCCTTAACTTTGCTGCTAAATTCGTCATCTCAAGTATATGCTCATGCATGGTACGCGAACCATCATATTTCATGGTGGTCAGTGTACTCATCAATGTACCAGCAAGTGACTTATCGCGGTTTGAGAACGCTCTTTCACAAATTTCATAAATTCCTTAGCATTGTCGGTTTTGGGAAGAGAAGTCTTTAAATTGTTTGCAACTGTCATTCGCATGAACATTAAGCTCAGTCTGTTCGATCTTTCCCAAGCTTTATAGAAAGACTTTTCATCATTGCTACTTTCATCAGTAATAGCAGCTGGTTTCTCAGCTTGAAGTGCTAAATCAAGATCCAGGACACCTAAGTGAAACTGGACTTGTTCACTCCAATCAGGAAAATTTATCCCATTGAATAAGGGAACAGATGAGGCGTGCGAATGGAGTGAAACAGGTACAGATACTGCAAACATATGCAAGAAAATACTCATACATTAATGCCTTGAGAATATCACCTAATAGATTCAAACTAAACTACACATGTACATCATAGTTCTCCTTTGGGCGATCCTATGATATACAAATATATAAAAACCATAATGATGCTAATAACTTTTATTTGATAATTGTAAATATATCTTATTAAAATTTATTTGCTATCTTTGGATATACAAACAAAAGTAATAAGTCATATTAATTATCAACCATAACGTTCATGAATTATAGAAAATAATTAACCTTTGGGTTAATCCCTAAGTTCTTATAATAAATGAACTTCAATATACCCATAACACCAATAATGATATGAAACATATCAATTTCATAAATAGCATCAATTAATCATGGGTAATTGAATAAAACAATTTACAATATCAAAAATTCAAAAGACTTCAAGGTTTGGCCACTTTGGTGACTAACAAACCATTCATAATATGAATTTTTAATATTGTAAAATACAAATATTTACCAAATTGCACACAAGGACAAAAACTTAATCAAAGCATAAGGGCAAAATCGTAAAATCATAATTCCATAAGGGCAAAACCATAAATTTATAATCCAGGGGCAAAATGGTAAATAACCAGTAAGGGCAGAACCGTAAAATCATAATTCCATAAGGGCAAAATAAATTTATAATCCAGGGGCAAAATGGTAAATAAATTAAACAAGGGCAGAACTGTAAATAACCATCAAAAGAAGGGCAAAAATAGTAATTAGGAGCTTCGGGAGGGGCAAAAGCGTAAAAGGGCCCCGGGACGTCAAGGCACGTGCCGAGCACGTGCTTCGTCCCTCGGCGGGCGCGTGCCCCGCACGCGCGCGTTCGGCGCGCAGGCGCGTGCTCGGCACGCGCGTCCAGCGCGCAGGCGCGTGCCCACGCACGCGCCTGGCAACTGCGCGGGCGCGTGACGCACGCGCCTGGCGCACGCGCGCGCGCGCGCGTTGCGCGCATCCCCACGCGCAGCGGTTGGCGCGCGTGCGGCGCGTGGCGCGTGGGTTCCACGCGCCGCAACTGCAGCGCGCGCGTGGACCCACGCGCCTTCTTCTTCCCCTCGCGCGACAAAACCTTTTTTCTTCGCCATTTTTTTCCGTTTCGTCCCCTGTTTCGCCCGAATTCTTCCATTTTCGACATTTTTTCAACATGAAAACATTCATCATTCGGATTTTCTTCAACATAAACCATCCGAAAACATTTCAACAACAATAAATACTACGAACAGGATCGTTTAACAAATCATCAAACATAAATCATAATATTTCTATAAACGGAAAAATCATGAGATCATAAACCACGCTCTGATACCAACTGTAAGTCATTATACATCATAAATCTGTAATGCGGAAACTCATAATAAACACAGTGATCTTTTGATCTTCATGATTTTCACAAATAGATGAAGACATACCTTTATCCATAGCGTTGCACTTGATGATCGTTGTAGAAAACCCAAAGAACTCGAACCAAAAGAAGAAATCCGATTTCTCTCCCTTAACCCACTATTCTTGATGTATTCTATCGATGGAGGAGAGAATACCAAAATCCTTTAGGTTATTGTTGTTCGTTGTGGGTGGAGAGAGGACCGGACTCTATTTGTACGTTCGTTGAAAATGTGCCTTCCATCAAAGCGATATATCCTTTCAACTTTTAAAGTCGTACCTCTTCGTTTTATTAGAGTCGTAACTCCTCAAAACCAATATTATTATTCTTATAGCATAACAATAATTATTAAACCATATAACATAAATCATATCATGTGGGCCACAATAATTCTTTTGACGACCGGAGCCAGAAGGACTGCTCCTGCTAGTCTGTGAATCAATTAAAACATTCATGAGCAATGTAGTTTCAGTAAGACAAATTGTTTCACAAAGCGATCAATACCTGTGAGGGATGTACTTCAGGCAGCCCCACACCACCTGCCCTCCCATGGAAAATCCAATCACGTAAAATCTCGAGCCTAGACCCAATTTATCAGCAAGCTCTTCTATGTCTAATGCAATGCTCTTCGGTGTTCGTTTCGCGTCGGGGTCACTCTCACCATAACCAGGTCGATCAAAGGACACAATGTATATACCCAAGTCATTGATAATCTCCTGGAAGCACCCAGCAAATAAGAAATAATAAGGACGCAAAATTAGCATTCCCAGAGTCTGGACATGCGCAATTCCACACTGGAAGCAGAATGGTAAAACAATAATAGTCCAGCACCTGAGATAAAGTGTTGGCCACAACAGCATAATGCCGACAAGAATCGAATCCATGGACGAATACAATTTTATACTTCGCTACGTCCTTTGGCATACCATGTTCCTTGTATGCTAAATGTCTACCATCTCTAAGCTTTATCCTTGGTGCTGTGACTAGGGGACCATCTGGAGTTCCCGGAATCTTTGGTGCAGCAGGTTTGATCGCCTGATACGCTAATGCAAGAACTCCAACAAATAAAACCACCAACAATTTGGTGAAAATCCCTGAAATTAACTCCCATCAGAATGCAATCCAACAAAACAGGCACGGAATCGGAGCATTAGAGCTGTCGATGTTCTTTTCTTTCAGATGGAAAAATTGCGGGAGTTGAGGGTAAGAAAAACTGATCCCAGAACAATTGGGATATTTTGGTCAGAGAAATTCAATGCCATTTCGAAGGTCACATGTCCAAATTATTAAGGAAACTGCTTTTTTCTCTTTTCTCTCAGCAGTGCAAATACGAAGAACATATAAAAAGTACACACTCATAGAGCTCATAATTGCATGAGAACCATAAGACGAGCTGTACCAAGAAAAAGGAACTGCTGAACATGCTGTGATTTCTTCAAAAATCATGAAACTTTTAAGTTTCAGCCCGACTTTGTATGCCAAACAAGTCGCGGACAAAAGCAGAGACGGTCTGCCTACGAAAGGAAGCTTCTGTACAGACATTTCTCACGATTTTTACAAGCCACATAACTCTCGTATCCAGCTACAACCAAGCAACACAACCGAAAAATTCCATCAAAGATGTACACACTCCTCTTCTCTTTCAAAAACCACAAATTGCGAGTCCATTCTAGGGGTTGATTACAGTGCGCAGTGAAGATCAAGAGCAATTAAGTCCAAATAATTCATGAAAAAATGGGAAAACTAGAAGGGCAATCAACCTGAAGGCAGTATAAGAGGAGAGCTCTGCTTAGCTCTTCTGGTGCGAGACGTCGCTGATGCAGCTGAAATCTTTCTTTTCACGCCTCCCGCCATTTTCCAGCTCCGGGACGACGAAAAACAGCAGACCCAGATATCTTGCAGATTACAGTAAAGAGAAGCCAAAGGCGCATGTGAGAGAGAGTGTGTCTAACAGAGCGAAAATCAACGACGGTGGTACTGAGAGCGTGCAATAGAAGCATCGTACCTTCACTGAATGCGATTGCCGACAAGGAGTTCAGCTCTGGCCGTTTGCTTTCTGTCCATTTAATGCATACAACTTGAGCACATATGTGCATCCTAACAATCTCTTTACGTGCGAGTTCCATATTAGGTCTACTCCCCTTAATCCAAGTATTCTGATATTGTCGCATTATTTTTTCTTGAGATATTTACCGAACATCAAAGAAGATAGGCACTCTTAAACTGTTTGTTTAGAGCATACAGCAAAATCACAATAGCTTCACTTGAGAAGATTGCCAAGAGAATCTAACTCAAGATCCACCTCCACTCAAAGCTTAAACTAAGGAGTTTAAGTTAATTAGGATATATTACACAATGCAAATTATTCAATGTGGGACCTTTTAAATACAATTTATAGGTGCATCCTAACAAGTGACAAGACTGTGAATTATGAGTAGATGAGATTTTTTTTTATCTTTTTTAAACTTTCACTTGGATTTTTTCCTTATCAAACAAAGTTAATCGGTGCCGTAAGAAGACTTTCAACCAGATAGACAAGATAAGTTTTCAATATAGTAATTGTTCTTGGACAGTGAGTATCTAGTACATTAATGAGGAAATTTTTTGTTAATTCAATTTTATAAGCAATATTTAAAAAAAAAAATCATTTTTAAGAAAGGTTTTTTAAAATTTTCATTTTCGCGAAATGAAAAATCGAAGACCCATTTGTCATACAAAAGGGCAGAGATCAACAATAATCAAGAGGTCAATTTTGTCTGCTCACCATAGTACTAAAGATTCTTTCGGGGATCAGCCTTCAGTAATTGTGGTGGGGTCCAATGCTGAGAACCTGTGGACCTCAAGGTCGCCTTTGGTCCAAGTTCATTTATTATTTTCACCGGAAAATTTGATCAGTCTTCATGAATGCGACAAGCAACCTAATATTAACTCCCCCAAAGAATGACATTATATGAAAAGAGGAATATTTCATCTTTGCATTACAAACACCTAACTCTTGCTTGTTTCAATCTTAGCCCCCTCTTTAATGTTCGTATTCTAGGACGTGTGCTTAGTCAGCATGTTAAAGTGCATAAAATGAGGGCAACGATGGTCAAGGATGGATCTAGGGTCAAAGATACGCGAAATCAAGTTTACAATGTGAATTGACTCTTTTTTTCTTTTCTTCATAAATTGAGCCTTTCAAAATTCTCGCAGAAAAGGTTTAGCTGTCAAGTACAAGTGGACAATCACTCGGTAATTCTCGGCCTTGGGATTTTGGCCTTGATGTTGGATATCATAGCATCGATGGCCTCATTTTCTTGTCTGAGTTATCTAATCCTCAAGGCTTTTGACCTCTTATTTATCCGAGTTTGCCCCAAAAGAGTTCATGCCGAGCACAACTGTGAGAGTTGGTAAACAAGTCTTCCACCTAAAGGTCAAACAAATGAAGGCCTACCTTTTAATTCAAGCACTTCTAGTGAGCAAAACACCCTAAAATTTCTAAACTTATTGTATTATACTAATTTAGTACTAAATCTTTAAATTTGACTAATTTAATCTAAAATCTTTTTATAATTTACAAATTTAATTCTAAACATTTTGATAATTTGTTAATTTAGTCATTTTTACTAACATGGCAATATAGTTAGTGTCGGCCATTCCACGTGGCATAGTCCTTTTGGTCAATTTTGATCAGAAATCACTAACATGACAATATAGTTAGCGTCGGCCGTCCTACGTGGCATAACTGATGTTGACATTGACAATTTTTACAATTTTTTTATGAATTATTTGTTATTTTATTATTATTTTTTCAAGCCTTGAGCCGATAACTTTGCAGGCCTAGAGTTGGAAATAAAAAGAAAAAGAAAAATAATAGAAACTTTAGAAAAAATGATAAAATTAAAAAAAATTGTCTACGCCAACGTTGTCCGCACCACACAAGACATTTGACACTAACTATACTACCACATCAGCGACCAAAATGGCTAAATTGATAAATTATATTAAATTGACATAATTTAAAGATTTATTATTAAATTGACAAATCACCAAAATATTTAAAATTAAATTTATCAAATTAAAATATTTATGACTAAATTTACATAATTATAACAAGTTTATGATTTTTTTGGTAATTTTACTCCCTAAATGAGTAAGGCCACTTCTAGCTCTCATTCTGCATCAATATAATTTTTTTTGGGTAAAAAATGTTAAATTATTGAACAGCTTACTTTATTACATATTACTTTATAATCAAGTGATAAAAGGAATGGAATTTTAACTTTGAATAGTGCATTATTCAATTAGTGAAGTAGAATTCGCCAATTTGGCCCCAAAAAAATGTGAGGTCAAAGAACGTTCAATGAAATTTTTGGGTTTACCATTATGCCATTCGAACTTTTTTCATGAACTTTATTCACATAAATTTTCCAAAAACCATTTTTTTTTTTCCTTCTCCTCTGTCCTGTCTTTCTGGCATTGGTCGCATTGCGTCGGATGGATTATACATTCGTTTGTCGACCAATAACGTAGAACTTTCACTTTCCCGGGATTAAAATCTCCCACGTTCAATCTTGTCACGTCACTTGAAAATGAGCTTTGAGGAGGAAAGAGCCAATCCCACGTCGTTGTTACTTTTTTATAGTAAATTTTCTCCAATGAAGAACGACTATTGTCAGAAAATATTCCTTCACAGGCGTGCGCACTAAAAGAACGAAAATTCACGAAGATTGAGCACTAAAAACTTCACATTTGGCCAGTAAATCATATAACGTTCAACAAATGTTCATTTAAAGGTCCTTTTCATAACTTCACCAGTGAAACGCAAATCTAAGTTAGCATCAAGAAGGCATAAAAAAGACATCAAGTTTTCAATGGAACAACTTAATTCGCTAAAAAGTTGTAGAAAAATCGCCCTATACAGAAGTGCTTGAGGATACAATTATATCTAGAGTAAATTTTAGAACTTCTAATGGACTTATATATTTTTTTTGGCACACACACATGCAAACAATTTGTGCAATAATTTTTACCAAAAAAAAATTTAAAAATTTTACCAAAAAAAAAAAACAATTTGTTCAATAATTGAAGTATAGGCGGCTTTGTTAGTGTCAAAAAGTGCCGTTGAAGTTTAAGCCATTGATTTATTGACCAACTAGGATGGTATTGTCAAATCCCCATAAAACCCAATCTTTAATGAAATTTCCAATGTCGAAACCTTTTTTAATGTAACTAACTCGTGCACCATAATAATCTTCCATCACATGTGAGTTTCAATATTATGCATGCTTCCCCTTAGTCTCCTCTTCATTACTATGCATCAAAATCAATAGATGATATTATTATGTTGCAGCGTGCACCTTCACTCATGATCTCCTCTCACTGAACCAACCATGAATGCAATGTCTTACTCTCGAAAATTATTTTGGTCATGATAGTTATTCTTTGAGATATTTCAATCAAATACCGATCCAAATCGAGGGCACATCAATCAAATATCGACTTTGATACCAATTATGGGTAGATGCAACATAAACGTCATACTTCACTTAGGAAATTCACCAAGAGAGACTTAAAGTATTAAACCATTAACATATTTAATTCAACTCATGTCCACTTAAAAATTTAACCAATGAGTTAGGGGCTAATTAAGATATATAAACAACTTCACTTAACCCCAAATTCCCAATATGGGAATTCTTCAAAACAATTCACATGCATTATTGCTCAACAATTATGAACCCAAGCACGTAATATTGAATTACAAGATGTCGTAGCCGAAGACAATCAAATAGGTAGACAACAAGTCTGTCAGATTAGTTTAATGGCTAATTGCCAAATATGAGTGGATTAGATGCACGAATAAGTTTACTTCTCCGTGTCACCAAAATTGGAGCAATCTTATACTTCTAGGTGCACATCTGAATTTCGGCTCAGTTCTTACTATTCTCATTGGTCGAGTATTTAAGTATGGAGTTTCTTTTTGGTAATAGAGGTTTGCGAAACATATGACTCGACTAAACACCATGAATATACCACATATATCGGGTGAGGGGGATGGTAAGGGTGATTCCTAATATCAATATGAGTAGGCGACGCTATGATTTGAATACGTAATCTGTTGGAGTCAAATGAGTACTTAACCTCTCAACTAATTTCATGGAAATTATGCATTTTCTTCCATAGTGCGATGAAAGCTAGATAATAAGCTAGACAACAACTAGCTAATAAACACATATATCGGCTGTTACAAAACAACCTATGACAATAGTTTGCAACTTTCCTAGACATAGATAGCACGTATTATCAACAGCAAAAAGTCACAATGCTCCTAATTATCTCTCCAATGCCATACCCTATGGAGCCATCCTAAAGCTTTAGTAAAAGTGAATATTAGACAGTCTCAAATTAAATCGCACAGTCTCACATCGACTCTAGGATTTCTAAACACTTACATTGCCAGCTTACGCAATCTAGAATTTAATTATCTTGGCTTCAAATCAAGATTCAGAAGTGTCTGGAGTACAAGTATTAAAGATGTCCATGCCAAACTTAAACAAAGTAAAACGAAAGTCAGAAGCTAAACGTAAACTTACAATGCGAATCTAACAAGCTTGCTTTTGCGCAATCCTGCAAAAATTTGCCAGTTTCGTATATGGATGGGTTTAATATAGGGACACCCCATAAAATGGCATCTGGAATCCGATTTCATGCACTACGGGTGACCGGTTCCCGATTCTCAAAACTAGACTAGTCCAATAGAACTGGTCACTATTTTTTCCGTATTTCCATCCAGATATGGCCGACTCAACCCTAAAAACGGAAGCTTTAGCTCTCTGTGTAGCTTTGTCGAGACTGGCGGAGACAAGAAAGGAGTCTTCGACCGCACTTGAACTGAACTGCAACATTGAAGTACAGAGTACAAACCGATGACGAGTCTGTGGTGGAGAGCTTATCAGGCCTTGCACCAAGCCCATAGATGGCGGAAGCGATTTTGGAGGATTGCAAAGTCTGCTGGGTCAACTCAAAGGAGTGTCAATATCTTAGGCGTATAGAGAAGCTAACAAGCCTGTTGACTCGACAGCAAAAGCGTATAGAGAAGCTAACAAGCCCATCGACTTGACAGCAAAAGCCTGTGGGGATATTCGTAATAGTTGGGCTTTATATCCCCCGTGCGGGCGTTACTATGGGTCTTGTTATGTACTAATTCTGAACTTAGTTGTGTTTCAGCAATAATTTAGTAATAAAAACTATTTATTGATTGGAAAAAAAAAAAAAAAACACCAAACATTAGGATATCCCCAATCTAAAAAATAAGGTCGGTACATGAATTAGTTGTAACCCAAACCAACCGATTTTGGGCTAGTTCCGACTCGGTTCCCTTCCACTTCTACCCAAAAATCAGCCTAATTTATGGTTAGATATGAAAGTTGCATGCATTCCTTACAAAAATTACTCTTTGTCGAGTGATAATGTTGGTGTTTGTTCATATCTTGAAGATCATGGTTCCAATTTTAGTGAGTGCAAAAGTCTAACGTTTACATTACAAGAAGAGGCTTAGAAATTGATTCAACTTAAGAACCAGTGAACCGGCTTGGTTCTAAGCCGGTCCTAGTTTTCCAGAACCAGCTTGGAACTGAATCGGATCAATTCACTACGTGGGTGAACCATGTGCTATGCTTTGAAAGATAACAGCAACTTCTTCCAACAGCCGAGAAAAGGTTCAGTTGAAACGGTCGGTTTGAAGATCCACTAATGATCATCGCATACAATGCAGATGAATGATGGGGGCGCAAAAGAAAAAAGAAAGAACAGCATCTCCGGTGTTCAGAACATAGGGTCGACACACCGCCTGATGTAACAGATGTGTCGTTAATCTATATGGCATCAGGAATCCAAACTATGTGCATAGATTTATGTGGATGTGGTGGTTTCCCCGACTAGAAGGGTCCTGACTATAGCATCACACATGCCGTCGGCATGGGGAAACATGTGGCCAGTCTGGGGTAGCTCATGATACTTAATCCAGGGAAGCCGGTGGGCGATGAAACGCTGCAGCATGACCGGCACAAGCAAATCATCGTCGCCCTGCCATAGATGTATGGAGCCTTCGCCATTGGGAAATGGGTTTTCCAAATCCATTGGGTCAAACTCCCAGGTACCGAACCCGACCATCAGGTCTCGGTGGAGAGTCTCGTATTCACCTTGCTGTCTTACCTGTGCCTGATCATTACAGAATACAACTTAATCTGAGATAAAGCAAGGATTACCCCAATTTGCATTTGCATCAAGGACAGCAAAAGGCCCATCATGCTGTTCTGAGCAACAGGAATTGTAGGTAATAGCAAGATTGAGAAAGGAATACACGGTCCATGATTTATTCATGTTTCTCGGTATATCTACCAGCCATTTCACTGATTAACTCAAATAGGGTTGCAGACCCAAAAAAATCCATTTCCTTCTGATATAGAAGAAGCATTTCTATTGACATAAGATTGATCTTTCAGTGCAATGGATGCAGGGTAAGGAAGTTAACTTCAGAAGACTTAATGTGACTCAAAGCATGTATAGAGTAACTAAAATGTTTGCTCCGCCAAAATACATCAATCTTTCCACTTTCTCAAAACTTTCAGCATGTTTAAAGTGAAAATATAACAAACAATAGAATCGCAGAGTAGAATTGTAATACGTGAAACCGTTCAACACTAAATACAAGACATTCCCTCAAAAGAAATACTCACAGAACAAATTTAATATTCTCAATGCCTCGCAGCAAAAGTTGCATGCATTATGGGGACAATAATTGAAATTTCTACAAAGCCTTCCTAACAGTCAAAGGACTTGGACCATGAACAGATCCCTGAAACGTAGGGAGAACATGGAAATGCTTCAGGACCTCAAGTCAAAGCCCCACGTGATACTAAGATTGCCTTGCATGAGATGACATAAATGCACAAAGAAACTAGCTGTACATAACTTGCTTTCTTCTCAATCTCAAACTAATAGCTTTAGTTGAACAACAGAGAGCATATGCATCAGACTTATTAAAGGGAGTTAACATACCACATATGGTCCTCTCGGGGGAAGCTTGGAAATGAGTGCCTTGTCGGGAGGAGAGAAAATATCAGGATGATAATCGATGACACTAGAAGCAGGAAACCATTTTTGAGTGTTCCACCAATAGGTAAGCCAGGGAGTGTAATGAGCGACCCGAAGAGTCCATTGATCTCGCCGAAACTGTTGGTAGTATGCCTCAGTTGACAGGTTTGCTGGAAAACCAGGCCACCAGTAGTTGACGACCGGAGCCAGAAGGACTGCTCCTGCTAGTCTGTGGATCAATTAAAACATTCATGAGCAATGTAGTTTCAGTAAGACAAATTGTTTCACAAAGCGATCGATACCTGTGAGGGATGTACTTCAGGCAGCCCCACACCACCTGCCCTCCCATGGAAAATCCAATCACGTAAAATCTCGAGCCTAGACCCAATTTATCAGCAAGCTCTTCTATGTCCAATGCGATGCTCTTCGGTGTTCGTTTCGGGTCGGGGTCACTCTCAACATAACCAGGTCGATCAAAGGACACAATGTATATACCCAAGTCATTGATAATCTCCTGGAAGCACCCAGAGAATAAGAAACAATAAGGGCGCAAAATTAGCATTCCCAGAGTCTGGACATGCGCAATTTCACACTGGAAGCAGAATGGTAAAACAATAATAGTCCAGCACCTGAGATAAAGTGTTGGCCACAACAGCATAATGCCGACAAGAATCGAATCCATGGACGAATACAATTTTATACTTCGCTACGTCCTTTGGCATGCCATGTTCCTTGTATGCTAAATGTCTACCATCTCTAAGCTTTATCCTTGGTGCTGTGACTAGGGGACCGTCTGGAGTTCCCGGAATCTTTGGTGCAGCAGGTTTGATCGCTTGATACGCCAATGCAAGAACTCCAACAAATAAAACCACCAACAATTTGGTGAAAATCCCTGAAATTAACTCCCATCAGAATGCAATCCAACAAAACAGGAATGGAATCAGAGCATTAGAGCTGTCGATGTTCTTTTCTTTCAGATGGAAAAATTGCAGGAGTTAAGGGTAAGAAAAACTGATCCCAGAACAATTGGGATATTTTGGTCAGAGAAATTCAATGCCATTTCGAAGGTCACATGTCCAAATTATTAAGGAAACTGCTTTTTTTCTCTTTTCTCTCAGCAGTGCAAATACGAAGAACATATAAAAAGTACACACTCATAGAGCTCATAATTGCATGAGAACCATAAGACGAGCTGTACCAAGAAAAAAGAACTGCTGAACATGCTGTGATTTCTTCAAAAATCATGAAACTTTGAAGTTTCAGCCCGACTTTGTATGCCAAACAAGTCGCGGACAAAAGCAGAGACGGTCTGCCTACGAAAAGAAGCTTCTGTACAGACATTTCTCACGATTTTTACAAGCCACATAACTCTCGTATCCAGCTACAACCAAGCAACACAACCGAAAAATTCCATCAAAGATGTACACACTCCTCTTCTCTTTCAAAAACCACAAATTGCGAGTCCATTCTAGGGGTTGATTACAGTGCGCAGTGAAGATCAAGAGCAATTAAGTCCAAATAATTCATGAAAAAATGGGAAAACTAGAAGGGCAATCAACCTGAAGGCAGTCTAAGAGGAGAGCTCTGCTTAGCTCTTCTGGTGCGAGACGTCGCTGATGCAGCTGAAATCTTTCTTTTCACGCCTCCCGCCATTTTTCCAGCTCCGGGACGACGAAAAACAGCAGACCCAGATATCTTGCAGATTACAGTAAAAGAGAAGCCAAAGGCATATGCATGTGAGAGAGAGTGTGTCGAACAGAGCGAAAATCAACGACGGTGGTACTGAGAGCGTGCAATAGAAGCATCGTACCTTCACTCAATGTGATTGCCGACAAGGAGTTCAGCTTTGGCCGTTTGCTTTCTGTCCATATAATGCATATAGCTTGAGCACACACGTACATCCTAACAATCTCAAACGTGCGAGTTCCATATTAGGTCTACTCGCCTTAATCCAAGTATCCTGATATTGTCGCATTATTTTTTCTTGAGATATTTACTGAACATCAAAAAAGATAGGCACTCTTGAATTGTTTGTTTAGAGCATACAACAAAATCACAATAACTTCACTTGAGAAGATCGCCAAGAGGAGTTAACTCGAAGATCCACCTCCACTCAAAGCATAAACTAAGGAGTTTAAGTTAATTAGGATATATTACACAATGCAAATTATTCAATGTGGGACTTTTTAAATACAATTTATAGGTGCATCCTAACAAGTGACAAGACTGTGAATTATGAGTGGATGAGATTTTTTTATCTTTTTTGGACTTTCATTTGAATTTTTTCATTATCAAACAAAGTTAATTGGTGCCATAAGAAGACTGTCAACAAGATAGACAAGATAAGTTTTCAATATAGTAATTGTTCTTGGACAGTGAGTATCTAGTGCATTAATGAGGAAATTTTTTTGTTAATTCAATTTTATAAGCAGTATTTTAAAAAAATCATTTTTAAGAAAGGTTTTTAAAATTTTCATTTTTCGCGAAATGAAAAATAAAGACCCATTTGTCATTCAAAAGGGCAGAGATCAACAATAATCAAGAGGTCAATTTTGTCTGCTCTGCATAGTACTAAAGATTCTTGCGGGGATCAGCCTTCAGTAACTGTGGTGGGGTCCAATGCTGAGAACCTGTGGACCTCAAGGTCGTCTTTGGTCCAAGTTCATTTATTATTTTCACTGGAAATTTTGTACAGTCTTCCCCCAAAGAATGACATTATATGAAAAGAGGAATATTCCATCTTTGCATTACAAACACCTAACTCTTGCTTGTTCCAATCTTAGCCCCCTCTTTAATGTTCGTATTCTAGGACGTGTTCTTAGTCAGCATGTTAAAGTGCATAAAATGAGGGCAACGATGGTCAAGGATGGATCTAGGGTCAAAGATACGCGAAATCAGGTTTACAATGTGAATTGACTCTTTTTTTCTTTTCTTCATAAATTGAGCCTTTCAAAATTCTCGCAGAAAAGGTTTAGCTGTCAAGTACAAGTGGACAATCACTTGGTAATTCTCGGCCTTGGGATTTTGGCCTTGATGTTGGATATCATAGCATCGATGGCCTCATTTTCTTGTCCGAGTTATCTAATCCTCAAGGCTTTTGACCTCTTATTTATCTGAGTTTGCCCCAAAAGAGTTCATGCCGAGCACAACTGTGAGAGTTGGTAAACAAGTCTTCCACCTAAAGGTCAAACAAATGAAGGCCTACCTTTTAATTCAAGCACTTCTAGTGAGCAAAACACCCTAAAATTTCTAAACTTATTGTATTATACTAATTTAGTACTAAATCTTTAAATTTGACTAATTTAATCTAAAATATTTTTATAATTTACAAACTTAATTCTAAACATTTTGATAATTTGTTAATTTAGTCATTTTTACTAACATAGCAATATAGTTTGCGTCGGCCATTTCACGTGCATAGTCCTTTTGGTCAATTTTGATCAGAAATCGCTAACATAACAATATAGTTAGTATCGGTCATCCTATGTGGCATACTGATATTGACATCGACAATTTTTACAATTTTTTTATGAATTATTTGTTATTTTATCATTTTTTTTTCAAGCCTTGAGCCGATAACTTCGCAGGCCTAGAGTTGGAAACAAAAAAGAAAAGAAAAATAATAGAAACTTTAGAAAAATGATAAAATTAAAAAAATTGTCTACGCCAACAGTTGTCCGCACCACACAAGACATCTGATGCTAACTATATTACCACATCAGCGACCAAAATGACTAAATTGGTAAATTATAAAAAAAAAATAGCACTAAATTGATATAATTTAAAGATTTATTACTAAATTGACAAATCACCAAAATATTTAAATTAAATTTATCAAATTAAAATATTTATGACTGAATTTACATAATTATCACAAGTTTAAGATTTTTTTGGTAATTTTACTCCTAAATGAGTAAGGCCACTTCTAGCTCTCATTCTGCTTCATAGATATAAATTTTTTTTGGGTAAAAAATGTTAAATTATTGAACAGCTTACTTTATTACATAGTACTTTATAATCAAGTGATAAAAGGAATGGAATTTAAACTTTGAATAGTGCATTATTCAATTAGTGAAGTAGAATTCGCCAATTTGGCCCCAAAAAATGTGAGGTCAAAGAACGTTCAATGAAATTTTTGGGTTTACCATTATGCCATTCGAATTTTTTTCATGAACTTTATTCACATAAATTTTCAAAAACCATTTTTTTCCTTCTCCTCTGTCCTGTCTTTCTGGCATTGGTCGCATTGCGTCGGATGGATTATACATTCGTTTGTCGACCAATAACGTAGAACTTTCACTTTCCCAGGATTAAAATCTCCCACGTTCAATCTTGTCACGTCACTTGAAAATGAGCTTTGAGGAGGAAAGAGCCAATCCCACGTCGTTATTACTTTTTTATAGTAAATTTTCTCCAATGAAGAACGACTATTGTCAGAAAATATTCCTTCACAGGCGTGCGCACTAAAAGAACGAAAATTCACGAAGATTGAGCACTAAAAACTTCACATTTGGCCAGTAAATCATATAACGTTCAACAAATGTTCATTTAAAGGTCCTTTTCATAACTTCACCAGTGAAACGCAAATCTAAGTTAGCATCAAGAAGGCATAAAAAAGACATCAAGTTTTCAATGGAACAACTTAATTCGCTAAAAAGTTGTAGAAAAAATCGCCCTATACAGAAATGCTTGAGGATACAATTATATCTAGAGTAAATTTTAGAACTTCTAATGGACTTATATATTTTTTTTGGCACACACACATGCAAACAATTTGTGCAATAATTTTTACCAAAAAAATTTAAAAATTTTACCAAAAAAAAAAAAAAAAAAAACAATTTGTTCAATAATTGAAGTATAGGCGGCTTTGTTAGTGTCAAAAAGTGCCGTTGAAGTTTAAGCCATTGATTTATTGACCAACTAGGATGGTATTGTCAAATCCCCATAAAACCCAATCTTTAATGAAATTTCCAATGTCGAAACTTTTTTTAATGTAACTAACTTGTGCACCATAATAATCTTCCATCACATGTGAGTTTCAATATTATGCATGCTTCCCCTTAGTCTCCTCTTCATTACTATGCATCAAAATCAATAGATGATATTATTATGTTGCAACGTGCACCTTCACTCATGATCTCCTCTCACCGAACCAACCATGAATGCAATGTCTTACTCTCGAAAATTATTTTGGTCATGATATTTATTCTTTGAGATATTTCAATCAAATACCGATCCAAATCGAGGGCACATCAATCAAATATCGACTTTGATACCAATTATGGGTAGATGCAACATAAACGTCATACTTCACTTAGGAAATTCACCAAGAGAGACTTAAAGTATTAAACCATTAACATATTTAATTCAACTCATGTCCACTTAAAAATTTAACCAATGAGTTAGGGGCTAATTAAGATATATAAACAACTTCACTTAACCCCAAATTCCCAATATGGGAATTCTTCAAAACAATTCACATGCATTATTGCTCAACAATTATGAACCCAAGCACGTAATATTGAATTACAAGATGTCGTAGCCGAAGACAATCAAATAGGTAGACAACAAGTCTGTCAGATTAGTTTAATGGCTAATTGCCAAATATGAGTGGATTAGATGCACGAATAAGTTTACTTCTCCGTGTCACCAAAATTGGAGCAATCTTATACTTCTAGGTGCACATCTGAATTTCGGCTCAGTTCTTACTATTCTCATTGGTCGAGTATTTAAGTATGGAGTTTCTTTTTGGTAATAGAGGTTTGCGAAACATATGACTCGACTAAACACCATGAATATACCACATATATCGGGTGAGGGGGATGGTAAGGGTGGTTCCTAATATCAATATGAGTAGGCGACGCTATGATTTGAATACATAATATGTTGGAGTCAAATGAGTACTTAACCTCTCAACTAATTTCATGGAAATTATGCATTTTCTTCCATAGTGCGATGAAAGCTAGATAATAAGCTAGACAACAACTAGCTAATAAACACATATACCGGCTGTTACAAAACAACCTACGACAATAGTTTGCAACTTTCCTAGACATAGATAGCACGTATTATCAATAGCAAAAAGTCACAATGCTCCTAATTATCTCTCCAATGCCATACCCTATGGAGCCATCCTAAAGCTTTAGTAAAAGTGAATATTAGACAACCTCGAATTAAATCGCGCAGTCTCACATCGACTCTAGGATTTCTAAACACTTACATTGCCAGCTTACGCAATCTAGAATTTAATTATCTTGGCTTCAAATCAAGATTCAGAAGTGTCTGGAGTACAAGTATTAAAGATGTCCATGCCAAACTTAAACAAAGTAAAACGAAAATCAGAAGCTAAACGTAAACTTATAGTGTGAATCTAACAAGCTTGCTTTTGCGCAATCCTGCAAAAATTTACCAGTTTCATATATGGATGGGTTTAATATAGGGACACCCCATAAAATGGCATCTGGAATCCGATTTCATGCACTACAGGTGATCGGTTCCCGGTTCCCAAAACTAGAGTAGTCCAATAGAACTAGTCACTATTTTTTTCCATATTTCC
The DNA here is from genome assembly GCA_014182565.1 of Eucalyptus marginata. Taxonomy (NCBI): domain Eukaryota; kingdom Viridiplantae; phylum Streptophyta; class Magnoliopsida; order Myrtales; family Myrtaceae; genus Eucalyptus; species Eucalyptus marginata. The sequence goes on along the minus strand of CM024585.1, from coordinate 22,923,607 downwards.
ATCCAAATTTCTTATTGTCTAAAGCATAACTAGGAATAAATTCAGAATTCGTGATAAATCCTATGCTTCCATTCGGAGATTTTATTATCCAATTATGGGCTCTTATTTCTGTGAAAACAATAAGCCCACTATTTTTTTTTTGAAGAAATAAAAGAAAAGTATACATTTTCGGTCGGGTCCGGTTCTCCATTGGAACTGGGAATCATATCACAACCGGACCGCTTGGACACTAGTTCTTTAATCGACATTCTTGGGAACTGGTCCAAGACAGCGGGTTCGGTCCGTTCAGGCAGTCCGTTTTGCATACTTTTATCATGCGCTACTCAGATTCTTTCCTGTTGTACTTTACACCGTGTGGATCGTCCCTCTCGTTCTTTAACGTTTCCCAAAGAATGTTAGCTTCGTCATCAAGAAAGAGAAGTCTGATAAGAATCTTGCCAATATAAGAAAAAAGCCCCTGATGAGTATGATCTGCTCAGTGTCACCATATAAATGGCGACGTCTCACCAAATACCATGTGATCTGCTCAATCTCAACGTACAAATTGGCGACGTTTCACCAAATAGTATACCTTTTCATGCGTTTTCCGTGCATTATGTTTTATTACAAGTATCTCAATTCATTCTTTGGATTGATAACGTCATGGTCTTTTCCTCAAATGATAGTATCTTTCATGTTCATGTCGCCTCTATCATTAATGAAATTGACGGGAAAATTATCCGAAAAATTCTAAATATATTATAGAACGGCTAATTTAATCATAAAATTTTCAATTATAGTAATTTAGTCATAAATATTTCAATTGTATCAATTCGGATTTTGAGTATTTTAACAATTTTCCAATGTATTCCTAAACCTTTTTACAATTTGCCCATTTAATTATTTCGGTTAATTTTGACTAAAAATGACTGACGTAGTGGATTAGTTAGCATCGATTGTCTTATGTGGCATGATTGGGTCTAATGTGGACAATTTTTATAATTTTTTTTAAAATAAAATTTTCTGAATTTTTTTTTTTTTTTTTTTTTTTTTTTTTCTATTCTCTCTCTCCTTTTTCTTTTTTTTTTTTTGCAACACTAGGCCAGCGGCCTTCATCTACTCTAGGCGAGGGCACCATGGCCCTCTCCGACCATGGGCAAGGGCCTCCACACCCTCACCAGCCATAAGCAAGGGTGTTAGGCCCTTGCTTAGATCCCAAAAAGGGTTGTGACCCTCACCTCGTCGGGATGATGGCATTGCGATCCTTGCCGGGATCTTGGGGAAGAAAGCAACCCTCACCTACTAGGTGAGGGCCTAACACCATCACATGTGGTTGGCAAGGGCCGCTATGTCCTTGCCTTTTGGCTAGTGAGGGTTGCGCGGCTCAAAATTGCAAAATAAAAGAAAATAATAGAAAATAAAATAAATAATAAAATTGTAAAAATTGTTCGCATCATTGCCACATGTGTCATGTAGGACAACCAACGTTGATCTGATTGCAATGTCAAGTCAAAATTGGTTGGAATAACTAAATTGGTAAATTGTAAAAAAAAAAAAGGTTAAGGATTATATTGACAAATTATTAAAATATTTTAGATTAAATAGAAACAATCAAAAATTTTATAACTAAATTGGTCGTCATATATTAGATTTAAATTTTTTGGATAATTATGTCTTTATTTGTACCACTTGACTCAAGAGTCAATACTAAACAACACACCACAGAAGACAATAAATGTAGCTAGACCGCCAAAAATGTAGAAATGTTTGTTAGCAAGCACGATTAGTTATTACAAGAATTGACATCTGTCGAACGTATCCCACGTGGAGAAGAGCACGACAATGACAACATTTCATCCGAAATATGGCGAGGGACACGAAGCCAACGGTACCAAATTATTAGACATTTTTACAGCATAATTTGTATGTAATCATTATTAGGGTATACGTTATTCTTTTTTGTGAAAATTTGAATGAGTTCTTTTTTTTTTTTTATCAATTCTATTCAAATAGTGTTTTCATCATTACTATTTGTTGAAAAAAAAAAAAAAAAAAAACTTAAGAATTTTTCCTCTGTAAATAAATTTGATTTATTTAAAACATGTTGGGCCGAGCATGGGCCCGACTTGGACGAAATAATGTGATGGCCCGGGAATGGCCCCATGGCCACCCCAATTACCAACTGCCAAAGGATTACTAACTGATCTATCCACTTTCTCGTGGATTGTTCGCTTCCAAATGCACTATTGTGACCTCGCATGTCTTGCCAATCTATCACATAGTACCCTAATTACCTACGAAGTCTATGTTCGTTGGATATATGTTGACATCTAAATTTTACCATTCCATTTAATTATTTACTACATGGAAAATTAAGAGTATATATTTAACCCCTAAACAAAAATAGTGTAATTAAATTGCATAGCAATTAAAATTAGGAGCATTTGCATTAGTATTAACGTAATTTACTAATTTTTTAACAATAATAAAAAAAATTATTATAATTATAAAAGAATGGAGAGAAACCGGTCCGGGCCAGGCCGGCCTTCTTCCTTATTCCTCCAGCCTGGGTCCGGCCCAGCCCCTTTCTTTTCTTCCTTTCTTCCCCATGCCTCTGCGGCACAGCGTACGACAGAAGCAGCGCAGGGTAGGGAGAGGGGACTGTCCGCGGCAGTTTTGAGCTAGGAATGGAAGGGGAAGGCAGCTAGCCTCGTTGACCAGCCAAAGCGGTTTTGGAGGAACGCTATAAACGGAGAGGCCCGCCGAACAACTTAAGGGAGAGATTGAGAGAGGCGGGCGGGGAGCGTTCCGGGAGAAAGAGGATGGAGCTGAGACGGAGGGGGACCGAGGGGAATCCGAGAGCGAGGGAGAGATTGAGAGAGGGAGAGTTGGGAGAGGTCGGAGATCAAGAGTGAACAAAACGGAGAGAGTGCGTGAGAGCCAAACCGAAGCCCCGGCCGACGCGGCTGAGCCCGTGGTCTCCCCTTTCAGGCGACACCTTCTCCGGTAAGTTCTTTTTAGGTCATTTTGATTCGACCCTATTCCCTGAGGATCCCAACTCGGAGGCGACGGAGCTCAACGAATCAAACTCACCTCCCATTTGCCACCATCGAGTCAGGTAGGGCCACCACGGTGATCGAGTTCGTGTTCTCCTAAGTAGCACTGATATCGACACGCGACACAACACGGCATATTACACGTCATTTATCAAAAAATAGATAATTCTGATACGTTGAGATGCTTTTTATATATTAAATGTATATTTTTATATATACATAATAAATTATCATTTTTATGATTATTTTAATTAGATTAATTTGATTTAAATTCACAAATAAATAAATAAATAATAATAAAAGAACCTAGAATGAATTTACACTAAAAACATTAATCCCTTATTTATTAATATCATTCATTATTGCAATTTGACAAATTCAATTCCATTCCAATAATCCATAAAAGTTGAAGAAAAAAATAAACACTATATATTTTGGACTTGCGTGTGTCGGAAAAGAAGATAATAAAAATAAACTTAATGGTGAATTGTATGTCAAAGGAAGTAAAAGTCGGAAGAGAAGAGAAAACTAGGTTTTTTTTTTTCTTTTTTTTTTTTTTATTTTTATATTTACATTTTGACCCCTCATTTATTGAAAAGTTTTTAAATTGACCCTATGTATTTCGGAATTCTAGAATCGCATATTAGAATTTTAGACTCGAGTGTCGAAAAGTTTGATCAGGTGTTGGATTTTCTAACATGTGTTGATTAAGTGTCGAAGAGTATTTGAAAGTATCGGACATATGTTGGAGTGTCCAACACGACACAAAAGCTTTTGAAGAGTGTCAGTGCTTTATAGACATTCCCATTTTCCCTATTTGATGCTCTATTTTGCCCTTTCTCGGTTTAGCCGAGACTAGGACTCTTTCATTCTTCATTCATGCTTTTGTTGAATGCATATAATTCATCTCTGCGTTGGCCTTGAGTGCCGTTTGTTCATTGTGTGTTGATTTTAGTCCGCATCTATGTCTTGAGTGAGTCCGTGACCTCCTTTTTGGCGACGCCCGCCAAGTGTTTGATGGAATGCCTCCAAGGTGAGTCTGTGAGAATGGTGTCCATTTTGGTCCGTTTGAAGGCACATTTGTGTGTTTTTTGTATCATTTCTATTCTATTGACTTTGATGTATTAATTTGTGGGTTTTTGTGATATTAATCCAAATTAACAAAAATTAATGTAAGACAAATTTGTTATGAGTATATTAATTTGGGGTTTTTAGTAGTCAAAAAATTAATTCGAGGTAAACTAGGTTTACTTGTTTAGGAATTGATTTTGGTTAAATTTATCACATGTATACCAGTTTGAGATTTTTCGTGGTATTAACCCTATGTAAAATTAGGAAAAGGTTTAGAAGTTAAATTTTTAGAGAAGCTTTCTTTTAAAATGTGCAGAAATCTCTAATTAGAAAAAATTTCTTCACTCAGAATTGAATAAGCTCTTAGAACTTTATGATATGATGTCGTGTACTCTTAGAGACAAAGGCTAAGTCATTGTTTGTACACTTCTATTTCAATTGTTTGATTGTGCACTTCCAATATATTGATTGTTGTTTTCCCTTTAACTTGGTTAAAAATATAACTTTAGCATTCACTATTAGCAAGAAGGCTGCCTGAATAAGATTAGATATCAAAATTACACTAGTTGATTAATTAGTATAACCAAATCCCCGATTTTATATTATTTGGTTGTGTAGAAAGTGAGATATACTTTCATGCCTCACTTGGACAGAATAGTGGCGACTCTTCATTGAAAAATCCTCATGACATCAATTTGGATTAAGATCAAATATCCCATTGTCAAGTGAAATATAAGTGTGGGAAAGTCCACACCTAATCAAGTGTCGTAAGCCCGCTTTAAAAGTAAAACTTCTAAACATGTCTTTTTCCCTTGTATGATATGCAAATGATTGTAAAGTAAAAGAAAGTAATTTTCAAATCTCAAGTGTGAACCCAATTACTTACACATAAGACAAGTTAGAAGATAATTTAACTTAGGGCACGCATGACAAAATTTCTATTTCTCTTCCTTAGAAAATGTTTAGAACAGAAATTCATTTAGTAATATAATTTCAGTTTTCTATTTCTAGAACAGATTTCTATTCAAGAAATAAATTTGGAGCAAAAATCATAAGCTAATTTTTTTAGTTTTTCTATTCATTGAACAAAAGTGAAAAATGAAAACTCCTCTCATCGTTTATTCTCGTCACCATCTACTGCCCAGTCACCACCTGTGAGACACTGGACGCCCACTGCCAGCCACCTACTGCTAGTTATCGGATGCTGCCCACCGGCATTTTGTCATGCGCGCCCTTAGTAATGTGTTGGAGGAATCAAACTAAAAGATCCTTGGGGAGAGAGAGAGAGAGAGAGAGAGGGGGGGAGAGAGAGAGAGAGAGAGAGAGAGATTATGTGTGATGGAACGAAAATTAAAGAATTGAGCCAAGTACAACAACAAATTAATGGGGGAGATTTACTATTAAAGAGTTGAGCTAGTACAACGACGGATTAATGGGGAGGTATACTGCTCTAATTTTTCAAGCCTTTTCTTATTATGTAAGCCAAATCTAGCAAAAGGCTTTTTAGACTTCCATAGATCTCCATAACTTCCTTTAAGATGGAATATTGTTTTGGCATGCCTTATTTTCGCAAACCCAAAAGGGGTATAGATGGGATTGGGACTTATATTACATGCTGCTGAAAAGTTATGTTTAAAATGGCGTCAATGAAACACCAGTTGTTCACTGATTGAGCCCCTCATCGCAGCCCTACCAAACATGAGAGAAAGCTTAACACCGGTAATACACCTGGACCCAAGCTTGTCCATTGTAGGCTAACCAAAGTTTTTTAAGACCAAGCATTGATAGGGGAATTGAATCGGTGACCTTCGGTTTGCAAACTAAGTCTTGGACTACTCGATCAACCACTTTGTTGGTCATTACTCTTTATTTGTGAGAACAACATAAGGAAACAAGGAATGTACGCGGGCTATAAATCAGTGGAATAGGCAAATGGGTATTTTAAAGACCTAACTCAAGTTTGATGGAGGAGAAAGAAGGTATTTCTATTAATCATAGATATGAACCATAGTCTAACTTTGGCGATAACGGTAATTATGAAATGAGGAAACCAGCCACAAAGTCCTTAGACGGGCTAGGAAAGAAATTCATTCTTGGCCAAATGTCATCTTGCATCAATGCAAGGGTAATTTCCATTTTTAATGAGAGCCATCTTGAGTATTATGTGTAACTTTCATTTTGCTAAAGCTACATTTAGGTAGCAATTAAAAAGATTAGAAAAAAAAAAAAATGTCTGAGGCGTGCAAACACTGTCCTTAAGGATAATTCCGCCCCTCGGAGTACGAAACTCGGTGCGTAAGGCTTCAGCGGCTATCCTCCCAAGATACAACAGACCTTCCTCTATACTCCGCATTGAATATTAGAAGGAAACAGAACAACTTTTTTGTATAACCCAGCAAAAAGAAAAGGAAAGATGTGAGAACATATTGTATCTACTAAGATTGTGGTTTGAAGTTTAATTTATATTTAAACAAGGAAAAGAGAGAGCCGTTAGAAGATCATCATAAATCAATTGGTAATTAAAAAGATGACCGTTATAAAATAATGAAGAGTTTATGAAGTAATAAATCAAAAATTATAAAGCCGTTAGACGACCGTTACGACCATTAGAAAACCGTTACAAAAATGATGACTTTTATGACGATCATAATTTCTAAATATTTCAAAACTGCTGAAATATCCAACACTTATCATGTATATTGACATATATGAGTCATTAGAGTTTGGATCTATCATGCAATCAAAAACCCTAATTTTGCATCGCTAACCTCTTTCTCCTGCCAAAAACTCTAATACAGATCCCAAGTTCCACGTTAAACAGTGGCATCCTCAGCATAAAATAGTGGGAAAATTCCAAATAAGGACCCAAAGTTGACCAAGTTTCTCAAATAAGGACCCGAAATGAACTTAATGTCAAATAAAGACCTAAGTGGACCCATTGTCTCAAATAAGGATCCGAAGTTGACCGATTTTCTCAAATAAGGACCCGAAATAAACTTTGTGTCAGATAAAACCTAAAGTGGACTCATTGTCTCAAATAAGGACCTCAATTCCAAATAAAAACTTGAGCTTACTAGTCAGCCAAATATTCGTCGGCTATCAAGCATGTGACATTTCCGACGACCAGAGTTTGGGTAATTTTGTCCAAAAAAAATATAGGGAAAATTAACAAATCCAAAAACAGAAATAAATAAAAATAATAAAACCCTAGGTTTTCTACGGTCTCCCCATTCCTTGTGCCCATCCTCCATAAAGTCGAAGACCTAAATTTTCTATCGGTTGAGGCATGAATTCAAAAACAAGAAGAAAACCAGACGCTTCTTGCTTCTTCTTCTTCTTCTTCTTCTTCTTCTTCTTCTTCTTCTTTTTTTTTTTTGCGGAGACCCAAATTCTCTGTCAGTCGAGCAAGGTGAGGAGCAGCGAGGGAGAAGAAAGAAGAAAACGTAAACATCTAAATAGATAACCTAAACTTAATTAATATAGATTTTTCCCTTTTTTTTTCCAATCACAAATTTCTAACAAAATTGCCCCTATTTTAATTGTCGAAAAATGTTTACCGGTGAGCTAAGGTCCTCAATAGAGATTAACTTGATCACTTCGGGTCCTTATTTGACACAAAATTCACTTCGGATTCTTATTTGAAACAATGGGTCCACTTCGGGTCCTTATATGACACAAAGTTCACTTTAGGTCCTTATTTGAGAAAATAGATTCACTTTGGGTCCTTATTTGGAATTTTCCCTAAAATAGTTTCCTTCGTTTATTGAATAGTATATGTTTATAAAATTTCGTTTATATTTTATTTAGGTCAATGTTCCAGTAGTCATTAAAGCGAGGGATGGAATCAATGAGGGCGATGATGAACATGAAACATGAAAAGGGCAGGCAGTGGGTAAATTCAAATTTAAGTAATTTTATTCTGACTATCATAGCATTTCTAAATAGATTATGCTAACATTAATTTTAGGTTAAATCTTTTATCAGTAATTACAAGGGATGGAATTATTGAAGGCAACAACAATGAAGATGAAAATGGTAAGCGAAGTAAAGTATAACCAGGGAGGCCAGCTTTTAATTCGATAAGTAAAAAGTTAGTAAGAAATATTTGAGAAATGATTAACCATATAATAAAAAATGAATTAAAATAAACTACAGCTTATTAAATTATTCATTGATTTTTATTTGGTCCATTTTCGGTGCAAAACAAAAATACATGTCACTATTATATAGTTTATATGTGGAAGAACTTAGTTACAAATTTAACTCCAAATACACATTTCACTTATTCAACAAAGTTGGTTGTGGGCCTACCAATAGTCCTTAATTCACTCTTTCATAGAAAAAAAAAACATTTGTGTTTTTCTCCTTTTTCTTTTTATTTAGTAATTACATATTTCAAAATATTTTGAATAAGTTATGCAAAAAGTAATTCAGGTTAAATTTTTATTATTTACTAGGAGATATAGAGTTAACTAGGGCAATGATGATGAGTTAAGTTGGTCATTTTAAAATTTAATTTGAAATAAGGTCCATTTTCAAATTTATTTTGAGAAAACAACTTCACTTCAAACTTTTATTTAATACTTTTCTATAAATAAAAAAAATTCAAAAATAAGCTGATCTTTCGATTTGTGGTGGGTAGAATTCGAGGTGACACGTTCTGCAATAATGCGTTCATGATAGAAATTGAAATTTAAGATGTCTAGAAATATGATGATATTACGTAATGCCATAGATGGCAAAGATGTAGATTTAGATAAATATTCTTGATGTGCTCTGAGAATTATATTTTTATATGCTATTTATAAAGTTCGTTTCACAGATTTTTATTGACGCATGGACAATTTTATTAGATGTCCCCTTCGATCCATTTGTGTGGTGTTTTCCTTTTTTTTCTTTCCCAGAGCCATTTATATGTCTTCTGATCACATTAATTAGAAGAAAAAATATATTTGGTCCTGAAAGAGATAAGAACCTAATTAGGGCCGGCAGTTTATATTCCGTATCATAATAGTGTGGTCAAATTTAGGTCCAATCAAAATATCAAGGTTCATATTTTTGCAATCAAAACACGGCACGTTTATCGAATTGATTACATAATGCTACAACTTATCATTTATGATGTACACTTTTATGAAAACGTATAATATGTGTTTGAACACATGTCAACATGTGTAAATATATTTCAAACATATCATATTAATAAAAATAACATGTTAATACTGTTAAATAAAAACGTATCTAAACGTGTCATAACAAGCTAAAAGGACTAATCAATGAATATATATTCTTAATTTGTGTCTAAATGGATTGACTTGTCTATGACATGAATACGATTGAGTTCAATGTGGAGACGATTGACTACACGCTGCACAGGGGGGTCATGTCGAAAACCATCATTCCCAAATCTAATGTTGTATAGCAGCAATAGACATGGAGAATAGACGCATGCTAAATTATAGTAGTTCACTAGAGATTAAACACTCAAACTCTCAAACCTTGGTCATTGACTACATTCTTACCTCCCTGTTGATCATCTAAACTATTTATCTTCTATATTTAAGTAAGCTAGTCATCGAGCTTACATCACAAAAAACTATTTACACACGTGAAAGTACTCTCTCACCCCGAACAAAATTTGACAATAAATATACTAAGTTGTTTCATACCGGACATAAGATAAGCAATATTATACCAAATGGTTCGATTCAATTGTTCTCTCCGTAATCGAACTGAATAGAATCATTATGAGTAGCTTCATATTAAAGCAATATAGACATAGATCCCATAACTATGAAGAAAATCTCTAGGGCAAAGCATATGGACACGAGTGTTCTCATAAAGCAATAAATAGGAGTGAACGTGAAAGTTATAGTCTATAGAAGGTGAAAAGGAGGACCCAAAAAGAATACGTAATGAATCTTGCGATGGAGCATCAAACATGAACCGACCAGTTGCTTCACGACATCGAAGCTCATGCCATACAGAAAAAAAGAAAAAAGACACAGGTCGTCTTTCCAGCTATGGAAAGTCACTTTCTTGCTCTTACCAATAATGGAATTCTAATGAGACTCTTTATCTTGAAGTGACTAATGCCACTCGCACTAACAGGATGAGCAATTTGTGGCTCCTTTATGCGCCAAGCTGAAGAATCTCTGGGAAACAGTAGATTCCTCTCCGTCTGTAGATGATTTTAAGGGAAGGTTCTATGTAACACAGTTCCTGGTCTCTCCATTAAATTACCTTAAATGCTAAAGATGCTTCTTTAACCAAAGTCGGCTGATGTCTAGACAGCAGGAATCATCCCACTGATGTCTCTTCCTCTTTCACTTCTTATTTGTCATCAATGAGTGGTCTAAAGCAATGGTGAGGATTCATGTCTGCTTAATGAGGAAGTATATAACTTGTAAAGAATTGATTGTATGCTATAGAGCAAGAAGGGATAAAGATGATGCTCTTTATTTGGCACGCGAGTTTACATTTTTCATTTTGTTCCCTGTGTTTGATTGACACGAGAATAATAGGAGCCCAAGGCTAAAATGGACACATTGACAAATTCTCTCTCTCTCTCTCTCTCTCTCTCTCAACTATAATGTAAGGTTGCCTAGCTTTAGGCCAAGGACGCGAAATCATATTGGAGATCACCTAAGGTGACAACTTCCTCTACACGAATGATTTATAACGGTTAGATCATTGTACCAATCTACTTGATTTTCACGGACATAAAAGCGTATGCTTGAATATAGAAAGAGGATTTTAGAATTTCAGATGGATTCATGAAGTTGAATAAGGATACGGTCTTATTATAGGAGAACGGAGAGGATAATTTCAATCGCGCAACATAGATTGACAATTTAAGTTATTTTTTCATTTGAGTACTTAACAAATGTTTCGGTATATAATTGACTTCTTTCTTTGCTTTATTTATTTATTTTGTTCATGTCTAGCAATGACCAGAAATGGACAACTTGCATCCTTATAAGGACCCTACAATTGAAAAGAGTGTTCATGATTTGTTTCCTGACCTGAAGTATAAGAACCCTCACCCCCCTCCCAATGAGTGAACACACTTTGCAACAGGCGGGTGGTGCTAATCAAGAACTGATTCTTGGGGACCCAACACGAAGAGGCATGGCACGGAGAATCACATAAATTATCATTTGCAATCAAATAAAAATCCCATAAAGCTGACAATTAATATCAATCCCTCTAATCAATGAGGAATAAACACCAGAGCTTCCGTAAAGGATTTCCACTTCCACCACCCAAAAGCGTAAGTGGTAGAATATAGTTACCTTCCGTTTCGATGTACAAATTGGTGGACACTTGACACGCATTCTTGTTTTCTCTCTCCAATCACATGCGGCCACACTTAGTGTTTGTTTGCAACACTATAAATATAAGGGTTTCCCAGTTCAAGAAACTCACCTTCAGTGTCTATTTAGGCCATTTCTGTGCACAACCCTAAAAGTTTCTCTGCTTCAGTAGAGAGGGAGAGAGATGGCAAGGGCTTTGGAGCCTCTGACAGTTGGGAGAGTGATTGGGGATGTGATTGATCCTTTCACTGCAAGCATAAGAATGAGTGTGAAATACAATGGGAAGCAAGTGAATAATGGGCATGAGCTCTACCCTTCCTCAGTTGCCGCCAGACCTAGGGTTGAGATTCATGGGGGCGATATGAGGTCCTTCTTCACTCTGGTATCACACAAATTTATCTTCTTTGTAGGGTTTTCATTGCTGCATCAAAGATGATCACTAATAAGAGTAATACTGTTCATTTCTCCTCGTGGCGGGCAGGTCATGACAGATCCAGATGTTCCGGGTCCAAGTGATCCTTACTTGAGAGAACACCTTCATTGGTAAGTGTCAAACCATATAATGTGTGATTTTTTAGTCATAATTACAGTAGATTGTTTCATTAACTCAGTCCCATTCAAATGAGATGTTTTTCTGATTGAGAATTCCGTTGAATTATTGATTTTGTGCGTGATCATTCGACAGGATTGTCACTAATATTCCTGGTACAACAGATGCCACATTCGGTATGTTTATCCTTCATATTACATCATTCAGCATCTAATCTCTCTCTTTGGCGACAACTTATGACCTGATTGATTTTACAACATCCAAAGAATCATTCTATCTAAAATCCTAACCGTATGATAATATCGCCAGTAAATTGTGCTAAGCCTAGCCTAGCTAATGCGATTGCGTTGGAACATTGCATTTTGTGGACTAGCATAACTGTGGAAGCGTGACTTACAAGTCTGACGATTCAGATGGACTAATGAACAAACTTTACGCCCATACATGAATCATTCAATATAAATGCGTCCACGAGCTTGGACATCCGACACAGGATTACTGGGTTTGAGGCTTTCTTTGCAAATTGTGACAGGAAGGGAAGTGGTGAGCTACGAGATCCCAAGGCCAAACATAGGAATCCACCGGTTCGTCTTCATCCTCTTCCGACAAAAACGGCGACAGCAAATAAGCCAGCCTTCTTCGAGAGATTGTTTTAACACCCGCAACTTTGCCGCCGAGAACGACCTCGACCTTCCAGTCGCAGCTGTTTACTTCAACGCCCAGAGGGAAACCGCCGCGAGAAGACGCTGATCTGAACACCCTCTCTCTCTCTCTCTCTCTCCCTCTCATTCGCACTTCCAAGTCAGTTCATGACTCTTGTTGTAACACCAATAACCAAGAGAACTGAATTTTCTCTCTTTCTATTTTTATGTCGTTGCCTGTGAAAGTCTGTCATGGTTGTCTTTCCATGGAAAGACAATGGCTTTGTGACTGATTATTTCCAGATTTGAGCCTGTCAAAACTGCCCTCTCTCTCTCTCTCTCTCTCTCTCTCTCTCTCTCCCCCGATAGTCTCTTATCATCTCTTCTTGTTAGATTCAAAAGGAAAATCATGAGATGGCGCCGGAGATGTGAACCTGCATATTTGCTTTTGATTTTATGCTAAATCCCAAGTGGGGGTTTTTTTCCTGGGCCTGAGTGGGTTGTGTTCCAGCTCAAACATGAAGCATAAAATTGGAGTACTGGCATCCCATCCCATCAAGGGCACATCAATTTCCCATCTCTGTTTTATTAACTGTCAGATTTGCGGACTTATCTCAGAGACTCGTTTGTTTTTCCAGTTTTGACAGCATCTTGGCATCTTTGTCCAAACCAGCAAGTTTCCTTTTACCAACGTGTATAGCAAAGAAAAAAAGCCTAGAAGTCCGCCAATCGAATACATGATGTGTACACGCATGGTACATATCGCGTACTTCGGTTCAGAATGCTGTATGTGTACGCAGGAAGATGGACATTGAATCTTCTCGAAATTTTGCAAGATCTAATCGCTGGTTTCCGATCATATATGAGAAGAAAAGTCAGCATGCTCGTCCCACTTTCAGTAACTTTTGGAGGTATACAATAAAGTTTCCCTAACTTTTAAACAGAAAATGAATTATTAATACTGTCTATTGAAATTTTCTTTCTTAGTGAATCCCCATCTTTTGAATTTGACTACTTGATACAGATGTTGGCACTTCGGGGAAAAACGAAGAAGAAGAGAAAACATGAGATAATATGCAAGTTTATTTTTCTTTGCAAGCGACATATCATGTGGATTACTTTACATGTATGAAGTGGAACCATTCTATCGTTTTGTTAGAAGCCAAATCAGATTCATTTTTCATGCTTGAAGACTTCTGAAAGGATTGATGGGCGTGAAAAAACACTATTAGTAAAACAAATTACGGGTCACATGATTTTCTAAAAACTTATTCGTTACCTACCGACACTATTAGGAAATTACTCTCTCTTTTTTAGCAATTGAACTTTCAGCTTTTCTTTTATGAATTTTAATTTGTTTTTCTTACCTAACGCCTAAGTCGAGGTGGTATTTCTCGTTTGTAATTCATATCAATCGATTTTACAGATGTGGTGGTAGTTGTAATAATTATTTATGATAATTGTTTGGTATTCCTTGCATCGCCTCCCCTTATATAAACATGTTTGCAACAATTTCTGTGTTAATTGGGGTCTGGAAGAATTTCACTATACAACCGTCACTTGTATTATTTGCATCACATCGTGGTACGGCGCGTGGAAAATCGAGTTTGGATAAAAGGGGTGTGCATGGTCCGGGCAGGCGATTCTCGACCTAGAAGCAGGAAGCGCCGTAGGGCCAGGTTTCGAAAAATTGGGCAGGATCCACCCGTTTGTTGCATGGATCCACCTGGGAACTGGACCACCGGTCCGGTCCGGTTCCCGAGTGGATCCATGGAACCGGTCTCACCAATAGAGAAAGGGACAGACCTGCTATTGTCGAGGGCGACGGCAATTTTTCGAAGTGCCGAATAGAGAAAGGGACGGACGGATGGACGGCTGCTGTCAAGGGCGACGGCGATTTTCGGAGGGCTGAATAAAGAAAGGGATGGACGGACCTGCTGCTATCCTCGCGAACCCTAGACCTATTCTTCTTCTCCTCCTCCTGCAACCCTGCTACTTCGCGTGCGTGCAGATGGAAGAAAGATGGGTACTTGGGAGGGTTCTGGTACTTGGATTTGGAGGGGCGGAGGCAGTGTTTTAGGGTTTCTTCACTATTGTTTTGCAGCTCCCTTCCGTGCCGTTTCACCGGGAAGCGATGGAGCTACGCAGCGTCGATGGAGGATGGCGAGTTGGGGAACCTCAAAGTTGAGATCTTTCGAGTTTTTGGGGAAGGAAGGGAGCGTGGAGAGCCACAGGCTCTCGGGACTTGGTAAGGTTTTCGGTGGTGGGTCGACTAACGAGCATGAAGTTGAAGCTAGAAAATGGTGGTGATGGAGAGAGAGAGCAAATTCGACAGGGTTTATTAATTAGTAATTTCAATTTTTTAATATTAAAAATTAATCGGTCCGGTCCAGATGGGCGGGTGGACGGATCCGCCCATGGAACCGGGAACCGGACCAATACCCACCGGTTCCCATAAATTGGAACTGGGAACTGGATTGGTTCCCTCAAAAACCACCGGTTCTGAGCGGTTTCGGTCCGGTTCCGGGCGGTCCGGACGGATCCCGGTTCTTTTGCACACCCCTAGATAAGATAGGGGTCCAACGTTGGTGACCTCGCAATTTCTGAATGGATGGAGGGACTTGGCATCGGTATGAGAATGAATCTTCCTTCATAAAAGTGAAATCTTTTTGCCGGGAAAAGTTTAGAAAAAAAAATACCCGAGATGTTTATCCAACCTGTCAATGGTTTTGACAGAATTCCTGACATCTGGAAAATGATATTTTAGTGAGTTGCTCTTGCACAGGAATCTTTAAGATAGTCCAGTCGGATCACGTCTAGGATAAGAGGAGGCATTTCGTTTCTCTGTCCTCAAAAGTCCCTTGCTTAACTCTTCTTTGGCTAGTTTCGTTCCTAAAATTTTAACCTCACTAAAAATTACCGTCCGTAAACGGATTTCTAAAGAACGGCGCTGATCGAAGTCCTGCTGATGCGGCTCATAAGTCAAGAACAGGACAAGGATCCTGGTAGATTCTAGAGCTGGAAGCACGTTACCTGCACGATGATCATGGAAAGGCCGCGACAAGGTGGAACCGTATCTACTCGTGTCAAGGTTATGAGCAACGCAAGGAATTGAACAAAGCGCATTCATGCACAGTCCAATGGTCCATCATTTCTTTCGAAGAATACTACACTCTGGAGCTCCCAAATTTTCCACGCAAGACTCGATGATTTCAACTGAAACTCCACGAACAAGAACACCAAATCTGAACCGCACAAGTTTCTTCTTGCAACACGTTCAGTTTGGTGCAAAAACAGAAACCCATAATGAATCCGACATATATTTGTAATTTTCAGCTATATATGCAACCATTTTTCTTGAGTTTTTCTCAGCTACAAAGATCATAAGTCGAATCAAATTCCTCTAATTATATCGTCGTACATAAGTGCCCTCGACAATGGGAGCTCAAGAAGCTTCCCTAGGGTCAGTGGCTGACCAGCACCCGCAATCAGAAACCTCGGCGTATCCGTGAACGACCACCTCCTGCTACTACTTCTTGGTACCTCGTCGGACGACTTCGCCGGGACGGCGCTGGAGACTTCCTCGACAGGCAAAAGGCAGTTGGCGAACCGTGTGGTTCCGCCACCGGCTGCAGCGACGGTGGCGGCAGCAAAGCAAGAGGCGTCGTCCCAGAAATAGTTCGGTGGCGGGGTCTTGTCGACGGCGTCTAAGTTGATCTCGAAGAGGTCGTCCTCCTCGTCTTCCAGCTCCCCGACCGAGGCGAGGTGGTTGGGTTGGTTCTTGCCAACGACCAAAGCCATCTGAGAACAAGGTTGGAGGGAATGTTTCTGTGATGGAGAATGATAGAGAAAAATTTTGAGTATTTATAGGATGAGTTTTGAGTGGTGGAGATGGGGAGAGTGGGTAAGTAGAACGCCTACAACAAATCTCCAGCTGATAGGTTCTGGTTGGTTGCTATTGTTGACGCAATCCAACATGCCAGCTGACTTATGAACACGCTCGTGTTTTCCTTGGGAATTCCGAGGTTTCTTTAAAGGGGGGAAAAATCACCTAACATCAACCAAGGTCGCGTCCGAGTGGTAAAATGACTTGAGATTTTGCGATTTTCGCCTCAAGAAACCTCAAAGTTCTTCGAGCTCGATTTCAATTAGGCAGTTGGTACAGGGGTAGATTGCGGGCAAGTAATTTCTAGTGAATCCTTTCATCGGATTGGAAAGGTTGAATAGTTTATTCGGTAAAAATATTCAGTAATATGGCCTTAGCATAATGAATAAAGGGGAAAAAAACCTCATTGACTCTTGTTCCAAATGATGGAAATTTTGAAACAGTCATGAGACGATTAAAGATATTAAGACACAAGGAAAAAATTGGTTCAAAAAGTAATTTGTTCAATTCTTAATTATTAGGTTTTTAAATATGATCCACTTAGTCAAATATGTACTTAAATTGCCACATCATCCTATGAACTTAAATATTTTATACCGGTATCAATATCGTGATTTCCATAGCGTACACGATTAGTAGAAAGATTTATTCACATTAGTGGCCTTTAGGCCATGACAAGCGTACACTGTCAAGATTGGTTGATAAACATGTCTACTCATTCTCATGGCCTCAAGACTTTCTTGTGAGTGAGCTTAAACCACTTGGAGTTCATTGTTTCTCAAGGAATGGATTGGTCAATAAACGTGCCTTCTCATTCTCATGGCCTCAAGACTTTCTTGTGAGTGAGCTTAAACCACTTGGAGTTTATAGTTTCTCAAGGAATGGACTCCAGATCGTAAGTTATCATAACTTTTTGTATATTTTATGTAACTCCAATATAAAATGTCGGAACACGTGGAAATCGAGAGTTAACGATCAACAAACTAGATTCACTCTTCTTCTCTTTCTTTTTACTTCACTCCAACGGTCATTGAGGAGTTGGGATTCATTTTTCGAGCATCGCTGAGAAACATCCGAGTTCAAGTAGTACGCGGCTTGCTTTTATTACATCAGCATAAAGCATCAAGGGAGAGACATAACTAAACAAGCCCAACACCCGCGGATTCAAATAGGATACGCTAATTGCCATCTACCATCGACCTAAACCATCAAAGACGAGAGTCAACGGAAGTAGACTAACGACCTCAACAAAACCTAATGTCCTTTTGACCCAGCAGCAGCCAAAATTCACAACCAACCGTTCCTATTTTTAGGACCTAATCTCCTAACAAGTGATGTTCGGTCGTTTCCAAAGTAGAAACTGTTCCCACTTCACGTCATGCTCTCTCGTTTTGTCTATGCAGTCTGCGTCATCATAGCTTGCTGCATAAGGAACAGATGCGAGCTACGTTCCAAACGGGACTTTTCTGATCGCCCGCCAAGAAAATCTCCGCCATGCCCCCATGTTTCAAGAAGCTATGGCTTTGACTATTGAAAATATTAGAAGGAAAGGGGTGGTGCTCCCTTGATGACCTCCGGTACCACCCGATTTATGAGTAAGCATCTCTTGTTGAATTTGAGCACCCGATTTATGAGTAAGCATCTCTTGTTGAATTTGAGCAATGGCAAATCCCTTTAGAACCCAAACCTCCGTTTCTCCTACCCACTCTCCCCCTTCGCTTGACCCTTTCTTTTTTCGGGAGCGCGCTGTGAAAAGTGAATCGGGTTTGAATGTTCTGGCTATCAGTTAATTGAGTCTCTAACATTTTATTTTACTTTGTTAACTATCTAACAAAACTAACTATATAAAAAAAAAAAAAAATACCTAGCGATACAAAGTTTTAATCAAGTTCCCAACCTACCATCGGAGGGTTTCCAATAGGGGTGTGCATGGTCCGAGTGGGCGGTTCCCGGCCTAGAACCGGGAACTAGGGGTGAGCATCGGTCTAGGGTTAATCCTGGACCAACCCCGGACCAGCTCAACCATGCCAGTCCTAGTCCGGTTCCCAAGCAGACCGAGTTGGTCCTTGGTCCTGGGATTCCTGAACCAGCACTATGCGGATTGGTCCTCGATCCTAGGAGTTTAAGGTCGATCCAACCCGAACCAACCCTGATTCTATATATATATATCTAATATATTATCTATAATTTTTTATATAGAGAAAACCCTAAAATAAACAGCATTAACAACATTAAATAGCTCATTAATGAGGAGTTCAAGTAATTTTACACTATTTTTTAATAAATTAAATCTTTTAATGTCTTTTATGGCGTCAACAACCATAATTTACAAATGAAGAAAATGCTTTTGTAAGGAGTTCTCACGGCATTCAAAATGGCATAAATAACTCCTCACAGCATCCTCCTCTAGTACTCGTTCTCTTCTGTTTTGTTTATCCACTTAGTCTTTAATTTGCCAAAATTGAAAGAAACAACTTCTCCGCTCACCACTCGACACTCGCCTCACTTGCTTTGGGTCACTTGTGCCACTCGCCGCTCGATACTTGCCTGGCTTGTTACTCCCTGCTTGACGCTCGACGCTCGACACTCACCCCACTTGACACTCGTTGCTCGCCTCTCTTAGCTAACCTCGCTCGTCACTGAACTCATAGGGTCGGTCCGGTCCTTACTCGCTTTCCAAGGAGTACAAAAATGAAACAAAAATTATTGGTTGGTCTCAAATTGATCCTGGAACCAGACCAAACTCATTGGGTCGGTTCGATTCTCGGTTGCCTTTCTAGAGAGTACAAAAAATGAAATAAATAAATTATCGGTTGGTCACAGGTTGACCCTAGAACCGGACCAAACCCACTAGGTCAATCTAGTCCTCGGTTCCAAAGCTCAATAAGATCGATCCTCGGTCCCAAAAATTGAGGATTGGTACTGTGCGGGTTGGTCTTAGGGTTAGGGGGTGAGCCCATACCATGCTCACCCCTACCGAAACCGCTACTAAGGACCGGTTCCAAAAAATTGGAATTGGAAACCACCCGTTAGTTGCGTGGATCCACTTGAGAACCGGACGCCAATCCAGTCCGGTTCCTAGGTGGATCTATGGAACCAGTCTCACAAATAATAATATCATTTTCCAAATCCCGCCGTGAGTACTTTTCATATCAAGTAATATTTTTCTTTAAATCAAACCGGCTTAATTAAGGGTACCATTTTTCTTTATTTTATTGGAAAACACTACCAAAGAAGAGAAATAGGTTTTTTTCCTGTTTTTGAATCATTTCAGTTGAAATTTAAAATATTCTTTAAGTTCAAGGTTCTGGATGATTGTCATATGTATATCGTCTTTTCCATTATCCCCTAATAGTGCTCAATCTCTTAAAACATTTGCTTTACTGATTTTTTTTTGTAGAAACAATTCCATTGATACTTCACATTTTCTTGAACACAGTATTTTATGTGAGTCCCGAAAGTATCATTTGAAGGAGCCATTTGTTGAGTTGCTGAAAGGCAGCTTACACACTTTACTAAATTCTTATAAAAACATGGAAACCATAAGAGGAGATGGAGCCCTAAAATTTAGATTTGCTAATTAGTAATTTAGAAATTTATTTTAATATTAAAAATATAATATAATTGGTTTGGTCTAGGTCGGGGGGATCCGCCTATGAAACCAAGAATTGGACTGGTACCCATTGATTCTCATAAATTGGAATCGGGAACCGGAACTAGTTCCCTTAAGACACTGGTTCCGGGCAATTCCGATCTATTTCGAGCGGTTTAGGCAGGTCCCGGTTCTTTTGCACACCCCTAGTTTCCAACGTAAAAAATCTTACATGGCTCTAACTTGACATGAAGTGTATTAATTAAAATTGAACGGCATTTCATAATCAGTACCTAGAAAATCAATTTTAAAGTAGTTTCCATTTAATTGATGTTCGGAAAAGTTAACATTTGCAATTATTTCTCTAGATTAATTGTCAGTTTGCATATTAATTTTCAAATTTTGCTTTTTATTTTCTACTCAAATGATAAATATGCATAATTCTTCTACTTCTTGTACATCAAGTAGAGATATATTACAAAAATATGCAGAAGAATCGACTGGAGATTTATTATCAAAATATTCGTAATATATCTCAATAGTGAACGGCCCTTTTGAATCTATTTTAAAGTATGAGGTAGACTATAAATTGAACTTGTTGCTGGTATTAAAATATGCTCTCAAAGAGTAATATTAGTTAAAAAAAAATGGGAAATTTTCTAATAAGGTTATGAGGTAAAGCCCTTTTCCCAAAAGTAGGTCTTAGAATTCACCTTCACTCAAATAAAGACATGAAGAGGCCAAGTTAGTCTTAGCCGAAACTTACTAGTCGACTAAACGAGGAGTAGCTAAGAAAGATTGCGAATTTTCTTGAGTGAGAGAAAGCTAATAGAGGAATTCCTTGATATACAGCTAGAGGATAAGAGAAAGAGGCCGAGACAAGCTTGTTTCAAAGCAAACTACAAGAAGAGAAACAGAATTTGGTTTAGGAGGGGTGTTAGTAATTAAACTAAATTCATAAATGTTGTCGATTTGATTGCCTGGTTGTGAATGCACAAGTTTAATGTCGATGTCTATTCAGATTCCAAGACTGCTGCACAATTAAGAAGAGTCATTATTGTAGTGTTGTTTTCAAGAATCTATTTGTATTTCTATATCTTGACTATTCATTTTTTTAGGAATCTATTTCCTTGAAATTTTAGATATATTTATGAGTCATTTAATAATAAGAGCAAGGGTCATGTATCGAGCTTATATAAAGGCAAGTCATATGAACATTTGTAATATGGGGTGATAAGTTGAAATAAAGGAAAATAGAAAAGTTTATTTGTCTCCTTCTCTTTTTTGAAGTCTCGTGAGTTGTGAGCTACTTTCGCCTTTGAATCAGCAGCTTCAGCCATACGAAGGGAACCATTGCCAGATGTCCAAAAAGAAAATGGTTCAGAACTGCACCCAACCGACCATCAAATAGAAGTGAGGACTTCAGTAAAGAAGCCTACCATTGCTCGAAAGGTGTAATGCTTTGGCAGGGGCCTCCGCAGGGATTACAAAGGTGTCATCAACACATAACACAGGACACTGGGAGCTTAGCACATGTTCCCAAGAATCAGCAGCTCCAGGCATACGAAGGGAACCATTGCCAGATGTCCAAAAAGAAAATGGTTCAAACTGAACCCAACAGAGCATAAAAAAGAAGCGAGGCAGCTTCAGTAAAGAAGCCTACCATTGCTCGAAAGGTGTAACGCATTGGCAGAGGCCTCCGCAGGGATTACAAAGGTGTCATCAACACATAATGCGGGACACTGGGAGCTTAGCAGATGTTGCCAAGAATCAGCAGCTCCAGGCCTACGAAGGGAACCAACGCCAGGTGTCCAAAAAGAAATTGGTTCAGAACTGAACCAGAACGAGCATCAGAAAAGAAGCGAGGCGTGCGCAGCAAGGAAGAAGAGAACGGGACTTCACATCTGTGTTTGATTTTCTTCACCAAGGGCAATGATGATTCGCAGAAGCAGGAGTCCATCTTCGGACAGCTGGATAAGGCCTCCTTGAAACACGTGGTGCGCGCTCGAGGGAGAATCTTTTGTTTATTGCGCTTGAATCCACAATGAACCCGTGGGAACTCCATTTAGGTTTTGTTTTTTTTTTAGGATTTTGCCTTCTTCTTTTTTTTTTCCAGCTGCAGATTTGGACAAAATCGCCTCTGTCCTATATGTTGGAACAAATCGGACTAGTGAGTTCAGATCTTTCTTTATTTCAAATTATTATTTGAGATAAGATACACTCTACGATCATTTTTTAAGAAAATAGTTTCACCTTGACTTTTATTTGAAATCTTATCTATAAATTTGAAAATGTAAACAAAGTTGCAAGAACACCGATAAATGATTCACATAATTTTTAGTGTATTGACAAGTTGAACTTGGATGCATTAAATGTTAACTCATATTGTTTTGGCTGCTTTGTAAATTTTATGGAAATTTAAGTAGTTTTCATTTAAGGAGTCCAAATGAATGCGAATTTATCCAATATTTCTCGGTTAAAATTAAAAATGAGATCTTAGATATCATTACCAAATCTAGCTTTAATATACCAAAACATCTTATCTTTCTTGGTGAAGCAACCGTGTTGATTAGACATTTATTACCAAAGTGGGTTTATAGCAGACCCACTATAACCCATCATTACACATATTTCTATTTAGAAGGGAACCTATATATGACCCACTTGAGTAAATATGGGTTAAACTATGGGCTTATATCCCATTTTAATTAGCCTAAGCAACACTAAGGCACATAACTCTTTGTTGTTGATTCTAATTGATATTTATCACTTTATAATATTTGTTCTTTTGTAAAATACATTCAAAATAAAGTATTATATATTGTGAGGATTTCTTCAACTCCTATCGAAAATTCATATAATATTGGAATTTTTTCAAAAGCTCATTAATAAAATATGAGAAATTGTATAATATATTAAAAATCTAATCATTAAATAATTATATTAGAAAAATTACCAAAAAAATCATAAACATATTACAATTTTTCCAATTCGGTGATAAATCTTTATTTTTGACTAATTTAATCTTTAACCTTTTGCAATTTGACAAATTCAAACAATTTAGGCAATTTTGGCCAACCAATGCTAATATTAACATTAGTCATTCAGTTTATGCTAACGTGGACAATATTTTAATAATTTTTTTTAAAAAAAAAATTTCTTGACTTCCTCTTTCTTCCTCCAGCTGGTCACTACTACAACCGATCACTATTGGTGACTGGTGAGGGACCTTGCCAACTTTAGGGAAGCTTGGCTGTGGGTGGGTAACCTTGCCCAGGTCGCCTATTGGGCTGACAAGGGTTGAGCCTCACTAGCCATGAGCAATGCCCAACCTCTCCGACCATGTGGTCGTGACCTGCCCATGGCTAGGCGAGGTAGAGCCTCACAAAATCCGGCAGGGCCTTGCTCAACCATGGTGGGGGCGGCCTCACTAGCGCTTGTCTCTAGTTGGTCGCCATTGGTTGGAGGAAAGGAAGGAAGGTGAAAAAAAAAAAAAAAAAGGGAGAGAAAAAGAAAAAAAAAAGGAAAAATAATAAAAAAAATTGGAAAATAAAATATTATTTAAAAAATTATCTATGTTAGCATCAGTAGGGCCAGGTTGGTGTCGGCCGATGTCCATTCATCGGTGTCAACTAATTAAAATTAGCCAAATGGATTAAATTGGTACAATTATAAAAGATTTAGGATTATATTGGCATTAAAAAAATGTTTAAGATTGAATTGGAAAAATTACAATAGGTATAGGACTATCTAGATCATTTTCCCTAAATATATTATATCATGTACATCGATGAGAGAAATCACCAAAATATGCATAAGGTTTAAATATGCAAAAATTATAGGTTTGCATCAATTGGAGATTGGTCATCAAAATATGCATAAGAACTAGAGATCTGAAAGTTTGCTATGATTGGAGACTGTTAGGAAAAGAGATTTGTAAAAGATCAGTAAATTAGTGGGCAAGTACATCGATTAAAGAATTACTTCCCACATACGCATAAAAAATTGAAGACCCAAAGTTAGAGAATCGCATTGATCAGAGTTTTATTACCAAAGTACGCATAAGAATTATGGACGCAAAAAGTAGTTAGGATTGAAGATTTGATAGGATTTGAGATTTGCTAAAGTGATTATCAAAAGCAGATTATTGGGCAAAGCGTGCATGAGAGCATGCTGCGTGGCTTAATCTCGGACGAGCTTTGTCCACTTATATGTGTGTGTGCCTGCGTATGCATGCGCGGGTACACACATGTAATTTTAAGGGCTTTTCTGTCTCTTTGGAGTCATAGGATACGTTTTCTAAAGAAAATAAAAGCTCGATTAGGCTCGTGCGCTTGCAAGCTCAGTATTGGCAAGCGCGAACTCAGCTCAAAAAGATACTTTACCTTAAACTTGGAAAGATACTCGAGTTCGAGGTCAACTTGAAATTAGATGGGGTGCTCTCAAGTCGAGCTTTCATTAATCCCTTCCACCCGCTCCCGAAACGGTTGAAAGAATAGAGCCAACCCTTGCGGAAATGGCAATTTTGGTCTCAGTGCTTTGGACAAAAGGCAAAACTAAAACTTTCACTATCATGACAAACTGCCTTTCAGAAACTTTTCCAAAGGCATCCTAGATTATGACCAACTGCACATGAACCTTTAAGCAACTCGCTGAGAATTTCATTTTAATACGGATCTCAAAACGGTTTCAGTAATAACAAGCACTAGTGCATCGTGGAAATCTCTGATGAGCCCCATCCACAAGGCCCATGATTTAAATCGTATGTCAAAATCATAAGCGAAAGCAACAATCCTCGGAAAAGAGTGCATTCAATCAATCATAACCACCCCAGTCGCCCCGATGTTAGCTTAGCTTGTCCCTGTATCCCAGCACTTTCTGGCCGTAAAAATTGACACAAATTCCTGCGAGTATCTATCCTTTTAACTGGGCACATTCTTAATGGCTTTAAGCATATGGGCTGTCCTAGCAGATGGGATTCATGGGATTGACTCGCAGACAGCAAAATTCAACATGACCAGACTCCTAGTATTTCCCACTAGCAGCCCCTTCGTAAAACTTGGATATTTCCTTCTTCTTAAGCCAGTCTTAGATTGCAACCAGATACGAAACTCTTGGCTTGATTCAAAATTATTGATGATGGGAAAATAAGGAATAAGAATACCTCCCCCATCGCCTATATCAATCAACCAGTGGAGGGTAGTAGATCGGCCAACAGAGCAAAACAGCCAGAGCAAGACATGTACCTGGTGGACTCAGCCTGCAGCAATAAAAGTTACTATAAGGCAAGCATCACCATGTAGAGGCACATGTTGCACTTTTCTGCTACATATTACTCGAGCACACTGATGTGTAGCCACCAGCTCATGGAGATAAATAGCATGGTATACGACCTCATCAGACTCGTTCCTTGTTTCTTCAATACAAATACCAACGACAAAACCTTGCTTTCCCAGTCCATATCCTCAGTAAGCATGCTGATGTGTAGCCACCAGTTCATGGAGATAAATAGCACGATATACAACCTCATTAGACTAGTTCCTTGTTTCTTCAATACAAATACCAATGACAAAACCTCGCTTTCCCAGTCCATATCCTCAGTAAGCACGCTTAACCTAAGTTTGACATGATAGCAGGACAATAACAAGCATCCGTTTAGTTTTTCTTTGGCGATTCTACAACTTCTGGAAATTTGGAATGAACTCCATGTTTTAACAAAAAGTTAAAAAAGAACATGTACCATCGTTAGTTTCTCCCTGTACAGCCTAAGCACACTACTACACTTTGTCCTCTAGTTCATGGAGATTCACATAGCAACCAGGACCCTCCGAGTTCTACATAACTTTTCTTCACGAAACTCCAATTCCAGTATAGGAAAGCTAAATACAGTTTCCTGGCACATACCTTAGCAGTTTCCGGCTTAAAAGTTTGAACTACAAGCATTAATGAGAAGCATCCTAGAGACACCACAAATCAGCACCACGGATTCAAGCAAAGATGATAAAGAACTCCTATGCCTATGAGTTAGCATTTATTGAAAGTGCGTCCCAAATTGTAAGATCCCCAATCTTCCGAGTCAAAGTTAATGAGCAACTTGAATTGCACTTAAACATGCAAGTTGTTAGAAAATTCATGGTGAATTAACTTGTCAGCCCATTGCAATTGTTGGAATCGCAATCTTCTACATGATATCAATGATTCTAACAATTACATAAAAAAACCCTGTGTTAGACTACAATTAGCATTTGGCTTGAAAAACACAGTCCAAGTCATGAAAATGCAAAAAACCGTGGTAGCGTGATAAGTCTAAAATGTTAAAGGCTCAGAAGCACCTTGACCCTGTGCCTTCCGCCCCACTTGCCTTCTCCCTAACTTTGATTTCTTGACATTTCAAGTAGCAGAACAAAGTTAAAATCATATTTATCTAGAAAACTCATGCCCCATAACCTCCCAGTTTCATTGATTAAGCAATCCAAGAAGGTAAACCAATCTCAGCTATCCACAAAGTAGGCAGACTTATGTTTCAGCTAAAACTTCTAATTCGTGGACTTCAATTTATTGACAGTTTGCTTAAGTTCACATTCAACAAACAGCAAACCAAGCACCAGATATCAAAGCATTTCAAATTCAAGTCCTCATTCTATCTTGATTGTTTTTCCAAGTACCAAAAGGGCACTATTCATTCCAAACCCTGCACATGTTGGAACCAAGTCCATTCATCAAGAAGCAAAGCCATATGCACATGTTTTCATATGACAAATGCTCGATCTTCCCTTCTCATCACAAGAAAACATTATTTTCTCTGAACCGCAAAGGCCTATCACAGTGTAAGGTCAACATGTCCCAGAGACAACAAGAATCTTTTAAGTTCTACAAAAAGCCCGGACAAATTCAAACAGCCATCCTATTCTTTTTTCCCAATCATCAAGAAGCAAAAGCATATGTATATATGCCCACATACAAGACGCTTTTTCATCCACCCCTTTCATCATAAGCAAGCAGTACCTTCACTAAACAAAGGCAGAAAACAGTTCCGCCTTAAGGTAAGGTAAGCATGTCCAAGAGACAACAACAACTATCATACTTCAACAAAAGCCTAGAG
The DNA here is from genome assembly GCA_014182565.1 of Eucalyptus marginata. NCBI lineage: Eukaryota > Viridiplantae > Streptophyta > Magnoliopsida > Myrtales > Myrtaceae > Eucalyptus > Eucalyptus marginata. The sequence continues at coordinate 22,896,414 of CM024585.1, read as the reverse complement.
CAACTATAATAACTGGCTTTTTTTTTTCCAAAAAGAGAAAAAAGCAGTCATAATTGCACGTAAGTAGATTCATGAACTTCAAATGAATCATCTAAATTGTGCAAACATTCTGACTGGGAAGCACTACATTTCCATCAGGAAGGAATAGCGTTATAGGTTGTACAGCTGCCTGCTGCCAATTGAAGCACATGATTTGTCTTGGAACAAGGAGAGAAAAGTTTCTAAGCTAAACTAACTATTCCGGGAAATAAGAGGCAATCATTCAATGCCTAAAATATTCAGTCAATTAACAAAGTGGAAGTTCACGCAAGTAGGATAAAACTCCTCCACATCAATGGCGTCAACCATTCATAGGTTGCACAATGTCTATGCATGTCCTGCCCATGAAGTTAAAGTCAATATTTCAATCAAAACAGACATTAGTTCGCGCATTTCAGTAATTATAGGAATAGAAAGGCATCTTCATTGTGTTGAATGTGTTGAGGAGAACTTCCACACAAATCTCCCAAAAAATGTTGTCAGCCATTGCCACAAAAATTGACAAGCAGCAAAGACAGAAAAGTTCTGTGATATCTACATACCACTTCTCAACCAGATTACAACGAATCATCCAATTTCATTACATCATAACCACATCCATCCATTCCTCGTAACCTGAACTATGGCTTCACTATCTTTCATATCCCCCCAAAAACTCACCACAAATCACTGGAAAAACAACATCTCTAGCCCTTTCTACTAAAATATGACGAGCAAAGAAAATAGAGTGTAAATCAAAAAGCACGCGTACGCAACGAGGCCACGATGCTCCTCCTCGCCTTCGGCAAGCGCCACCATCAGGGCCGTGGACGCCCTCGTCGCCCACAACACGAAGGCCCCAGCGATGCCGAACCGGACCACACTCACTTGCGGCAAGAAGAGCGACGCCGCCGACAAGATCACCAAAGGCAGCATGCAGTACCCGACGACGCTCGTACACGTGTGCAGGTTCAGCTTGCCGTTACGCCCGGCGAGCATGTTGAACACCACGTAGAGGAACATCGAGGAGACCACGATCCACCCGAGGATCACACCGAATTGGATCTTGCCGGCGAGCAACTGGAACAGGCAGAGCGAGAGGTAGAGGATGATCGGGCCAGACAGATCGGAGTCCGTGTGGACGGCCGGGTTCACGCGGAACGGGTTGAGGATCGATCTGGTCTTCTTCCAGATCTGTTCGGGGTGGATACCGAGCTCGTCGAGGAGGGGCTCCTCGTCGTCGAAGTTGGCGGAGCCGGAGGGGCCCCCGCCGCCGCCGCCGCCGATGGGGCCGCCGTAGATGGTGGAGGCGGCGGTGGAGGTGGCGGAGCCGATGTCGAAGGACATGAAGGGGAGGCTCGAGCTCGGGGGGCGCGGGGGCTGGAACGGCGCCGTGGGGACGCGGCGCTGCTGGAGGTTCCCGGCGGCGGGGTTTCCGCCGGCGGGGAAGACCACCGGCGGGACGTTGAACTCCTTCGACATGGCAAATAGGGAGGCGAGACGAGGGAGGGGCTCGCCGATTCAGGGGCGGATTAGGGTTTCAGGAGCGAGAATCGAAGGAAGCGACGCGAGATTGGAGTGGAGAAATCGGAGGGGAAGAGAGAGAGAGAGAGAGAGAGATTCTGCGAAGAAGACGAGAATGGGGATCGGTGGATCGGGAAGAAGAATGAGGAGGCCAACGAGGCGCGAGGGCATATTTGGGATTGCACTCGACGGGGTCCCACCGCGACGTGTCGCGAAACTATTGGCCCGGTGACGCTCACCGACGGGTGGAATGACCTTTGTAGGACGTGGGACCCATCTCGCCGTTGATGGGAAATTGGGGGAGGACTTCGCCTCGGGCAAGGAAGGTTTTTGATCGCTTTTGGCCGTCTTTAAAAAAGTGGCTAAAAGCTGTATCAAACGTTGATGTTACTCCTCTTTTCTTTATTTCTTTTTTTTTTCCTTTTTTTTTTCAAAGATGTTACTGCTATTAATCAGCTTTCTTATGTGGTTGTATCATGAGTTATTTATGTTCCATATGTTTCGCGAAAAATCTAGTATTTTTTTTTAAATATTTTCTATATTTGACTAAAATTTAAAAATAAATTGAAAAATATTCTTTATCATTTGATTATGAGATTTTCCTAAATAGACATATACAATTTGAGCGTCATTGACTTGCGCATGGGCAATCAAGAATCGATACTTATGCTAAATTTCTAGCTCTTCAACACGAGCATAGGCATTAATCCTAGGTCCATCGAGAACTCAGTACCCATGCTCGGCTTCCTTGCACCCTAGCTCGAATCTACAAAGGATCCTCGACGCTCGGGCTTGGATCCATCGAGTCTGGGCCCTAGACCATAGTGCCCGGGATTGAGAACCCGAAACTGAGGTTCAAGGCTCAACCTCGATAGACTCGAGTTTAAGCATTGGAGATTTGGTGCCAGGTGCCCGAGGCCAAGGGGCAACCTCGTTAATCACGAGCTCATGCACCGAAGATGCAAGCATGGGCATCAAGGTCCCGGACATGGCCTCAATGGACCTAAGCCTAGGTGCTAGAGTCCCAAGTGCAACATCTTAATTTTTCATTGTATTTATTATATATCTTGTGCTATGTAGAAATAAGATCATATTTCTCCATATGGGCATTAATAATTGTCACATGTTCTCTATCTCTCATAACCATAATTTATTAGCCAATTTTCACTAAATTGATTGCTATATCCCTTAGTTTATCTCCTAATCTCTTACTTGCAACTTACATCATTCCTTACATCACTTCTTTTAACTCTAGCCCATTAATGCTCTTTAAGTTTGCAAGCCAAGAGTCCTCCTTCGTTCACCACATCTCTCTCATTTTCAACCAAAACTTTAACCTATGGATTTACCTCATGCATGACCTCATTTTTTTGCTTCAATAATTACAAACAAATAATGATTCTTATACATGCATCTATTTGGGCTACCTTATCTTCTCTCTCTCATTCTCCACCAAGTGTTTTAACCCCAATGTTATTATGGCATTTAACCTTAGTTAACTAATATCTATAAATTTTAACTCATGAGAAAGACAAGTCAAGGTCTTCTCCTTCTCTCATTAATACTTGAAATGATTACAACTTAAATATTGTTTCTTTATTCATGTATTTTACTTGGTTAATGATGCACCCCAATGTTATTATGGCATTTAACCTTAGTTAACTAATATCTATTAATTTTAACTCAAGAAAGACAAGTCAAGGTCTTCTCCATCTATCATTAATACTTGAAATGATTACAATTTAAATATTGTTTCCTTATTCATGTATTTTACTTGGTTAATGATGCACCCCAATGTTATTATGGCAACCTTAGTTAACTAATATCTATTAATTTTAACTCAAGAAAGACAAGTCAAAGTCTTCCATCTATCATTAATACTTTGATTAATTTAAATACACTTATTCATGTAAAATGGTAACATTGAACTTAGCCTATCAAATTACATCATGTATGATATCATGAATGACATAATGTTCTAACTCTAGTTACTTTATATCACACTTATAATCCTAGTTAATTAACATGAATTGAAGCTATTCTTTAAAATAAGTAAAGAAGGAAGAAAAATTCATTTTCTTGCTCCTCTTTGGTAGAGCAACTTCATCTTCTTGTCTTCAAGTGCAAATTCTCTTTTCCCTTTCAAAACAAGCAAAGCTCCCCCTAAATTTCAATCAAGTTCCAAAGTTCATTCAATATGGATTGTTTGAGCTTTGAATCTCATCTTTCAAGTATTTCTATGTAAAAGTGCATGAACTTCATCTTTCTTCTTACCGAGTTAGTTTTGTTGTTTTTTAAAAGATTGAGAGGTATTAATCTTTGTTCTTATTATATTGCTTTGTAGGTGATTAAGATTTTGAGTTGTCCAAGTCTTTATTCAAGGACGGTGAAAACTCTAGGGCTAAGTTAGATTAATCTACTTAGTACTAGTGAACTTGGTTATTGGATTGATTGTTTATTTAGTTTAGAGTTTACTCTTTGTGTGAGTAAGTTTAATAATTGTATGTTAATCTATTGTGATTATTGAGTTTGAATTCAAAAGCTTTCCTCATGCCTAGAATGTCATTGAGAGATTACAAAAAGGTTTTGTTGCAACTTGTATGGGACAAATGTGAAAATGGTAAAACTAAGCATAAAAAGGGGTATTTTTATAAGTTCTTGTCAATGTTAAAGGCAATTTTGAAATTTCTAAAACTGAGATGGGACTATTAGCAAGGTTATTTTTATGATTTTTAGTGTTGATTAATAGGTTATTAAGTAATATTAATTAAGGTAAATCAAACCGGTTCAAAAAAATGAGTTTAGAAGCTTTAGGGGCAAATTTGTAATTTCACCAAGTTGAGGGACAAATTTGCAAAAATTGAAAGTTCTGGGAGTTGTTCACAGCATAAGGAACTTTATTTTGATAGGCGGTTGAGTTATTTTGAGAGATAATTTCTTAATCTAGGCAATGTATCTAAGGGCCTATATGGTAACCATTCATCTCTCGAGAATAATTTCTACTTAAAAATGATTATTTTTTATTCTATTCTTTGGACGAGTTTCTGAACATATGAAGGCATTTGATAATTGACCAAAATTTTTATTCTTAAGATAGAAATGTGTTTGATAAGACCTTGTGAATTAGGATTTTTAAAATTTTTTTGATAACTTTATTATATTTTTCTCTTTTTTCCTTCTCTTCTTCTCTTTCTTCCTTTGGCCGGCGATGCTCCGATGAGGTTGCTGACCCTCATCTGGTCGATTGCCAGCCTAATTGGCTGGCAATCGGCCAAAGGAAGAAGGAGAAGAAGAAAAGGAAAAAAGAAAAGAGGAAAAAAAAAAAAAGAAAATAGATTTGATTATGAAGTTGCTTCAAAGAGCAAAGAAGTAAATTTTTTCTATTTCTTGATTTTGTTTTAAATTTATTCCCAAAAAAAAAAAAATTATCAAACATATTTTTGTTCCTTTTTTATTCCAGCAAATAAAAGAATAGATTAGACTCTGTTTGCTTTTTACCAAACAAGCCCTATCTATGCACAATTGATCCTAATAGTGTTTCAAATTTCAAAGTAGGCTATTTTGGTAATTTTATATACTACATGGCATGTCCATAGTGTAAATAAAATACTTGTATATTTTGGATGACAAATAAGTGGCCCTTGGTGTTTAATTTAATTAATATTGCTTGATTAAGTGAAAATGCGCTAACGTTGAAATTAGAGGTGATAATAATATTCTTGTAATTCAACTAAGTTACCAAAGTACTGATTATGTGTTGACGATTAATCCCGAGGTTGATTCTTTAAGTCATTGTTACTCACGTGGTGGATTCTTTGAGTTGTCAATTTTCACGTGGTCCATTATGAACATCCATTCCTAGGTTACCAATTACCTATCTATGGCTCCTGATTAAATAATGATGGCTTGTTATGAAAGAATGAGGATATATGAATTAAAGTGCATGTAATTAATCATCTATTAATAATTGCATGAGAAATTGCAAATTATTGAGATGTACATAGCAATTATTATGTTGTTATGAAGTGTATGTGAATGATGCCACGCGATTAAGACTTTTGCCATGACTTATTCATCACAGAGTGAATTCCCTTGTATGATTATGTGGATGAGACTCTGGAGTTAGCTAGATGTTTTTTATTATATATAGACGGTTCTCTACAAAGTTGAGATGATATGAAATCCTATTATGACATGACTCTTGTAATCATGGAATGACATAGCTTTTGTGGTCATGGTATGACTTGGCTTATATGGCTTTTGTAGCCATGGTATGTTGAGCATTATCGTGTGGACATATAGTGGTGTATTTATTCTAGCTAATATAGAGGACACCTGTGATGAATTGGCTATGACGTGGCAAATGATACATATGATTCCATCCCCCATAAGTTGGTGGTGATTGAGACAGTCTTGACTATTGACAAGTATAGTGTGTGTTTGTGAGCTCCATGATAAGTATGACCTTGCCTATATATATATTCTTGTGTATAGTGGTGAGCTACTAAGCGATATTAGTTCATCATTAAATAATATGTCATATGCTTGCTTTTGAGCGAATAGAAAGCATTTGCTTATGCATTTGTCATTTATGGTTGTTTTGTATAGCTTGAGCTCATATTGTTTATTGATATCGAGTTGAGTGATAAGTTGATCTTCTACCTTAGACCTCGACAGTTCATTTGTTTAGTTTAGGCTCACCCCAAATTTACAGAGTTGTTAGGTTAGGAGTTCAAGGGCATTAGGTTAATGCTTTTGAAGATCACCAGTAAGGATCGGATCAAAGTGCACAGTGAAAGTAGAGATGGGTTTCTATACATAAGGTTTTGATGTATATTAGCTATAGTTAAATTACTTGTACAATTACAATTGAGAATAAGTTAATTATTTATTAGAGAATTGAAGCGAAGTTAATTTATATATTCATTCGAAGTTCAATTTTGTGGAAATTTAGGCTGTTAAAAGTTTTGGTATTAGAGCGAGGTTACCGGAGTGATATGGTGTACTAATGATTAAAAGCATAAGTTGGAAAAGAAATAGGTAGATTGTGCATATGGACTTAATTTATGAGAGTAACTTGGTGGAATAAGGAGTGCAGAAGTGATGAGCTTTCATGTGGAAAGTCATAGATCAATTGATAAGTTATGATCTTTAGAATAAAGTGCTATCCTTTGGTGATAAGTCATGAGCAATTTTGTGATAAGTTGTGATTTACAGAAAGTAAGTTATGATTTTAAGAATTAAGTTATGATCAATTGAAATAGGTTATGATTTTCTTATTAAAAAAAGGAGAATCTATATTGGAAGTCTTGATGCATTATATGGAGACATTAGGGATTGATCTTAGAAGTCACAAGTTGTATCATCATGTGAGACATGAAATTACTTGTGATTTATAGGCCGGAGTAAAAATTTTGGTCTTCATAGTCATAGGTTGTCAACTTTTGAGCAATAGGTTATGATCTTACTTTGAAAAGTTTTGTGGAAATTTAGGTTGTTAAACCAAGCCTAGCATCGATGGATTGGAGTATGGGTGTAAAGGATCTAGGTAGGGGTGTCAGGAACTGAACCGAAAACCGAACCGAACCGAAAAATCGATTTTTTTGGTTCAGTTCGATTTTCGGTTCGGTTCTCATTAAAAACCAATATTTTTTTATTGGTTCGGTTTTTATCGGTTAACCGAATCGAACCGAACCACAAATTGATAAAATCCAATCTTCGATTTTATTCTCTCCCGACTCTAAGTCCTCTCCTCTCGTGTCTCGTCTTGGTCGGCTTTGAGGTGCAATGGCGACGGCGTGTCGGCGACTGCAATGGCGATCGATTGAGGGACAAAGCCTCTTTCTTCTGCAAGTCTCTCCTTCATCCCTTTTCCTTCTCCAATGGCGATAGCAACTGAGAAGAATTTGTAGCGAGCATGCCTTGCACGCGCTCTGCTCTGGAATGAGGGGCTGCTAATGGCTTTAGATCTGCGACACCTCTTGCTTGCTCAGTGAGTTGGGCTAGTTCAAATCGGTAAGATTCTCCTTTGATCACTCTACGTTCATCTTCCTCAGCAAAGATCTCTTTTGCTCTTTTTCTCGTTGATTGTGCGAAGTGGGAGCACAATCGTGGGTTTTTTTTTTTTTCCTTTTTTCTTGCTTTGCTCCATTTGTTCTATTCTTTGAGATGTTTTCTTGGTGGGTGTCGAGGTGAAGGTTTTGTTTTTTTGCTGCGATGCGAACTCTGATCTGTGCTGCTACGTTGGTTCCGAGGAACACTCTGTCCGTCTACCATTTTTGCTGTTTTCTTTTTTGTGGATTTTTGTCTTAGCTGCTGTTGAGGTGGAATGAGTGTTAGCTAATTGCTGCAATTGCTCATGTCTATTCGGTTTTAGTGGCTCGGTTCGCCCTTTAAACTATTCGTTTTCTGTTTCATCTACTCCGAATTGGCTTTTGGGTAGGTTGTAGGGATTTGTATTGGTGATTGCTGCCCTTTGGAATTGGTAAAAAAATTTGGGTTGCTTTTGTTTCCCCCTAATTGATGGGAAATCCCATTTGTAGTGATCGGGAATCGAAGAACATAAAAGGGTTATCATTGATTTGTACCCTAAATGGTTCTTGGTGCTCTTAAAAGAGAAACCCAAAAACAAAAGAGGAATGTATTGCGTAGTTTTAACAGTGAAGTATGTTAGTGTGTTAAAGGTCTTCTTTTCATACAGTCTTACATGTAATTGTAAAGAGATCTCTTTTCTTGTTTATTAGTTGCAATCGTCTCTTCTTGCGTACATGAGGGCATGTGCTTGCTAAATTTGGTGTATGACATGTGTTTCCAGTATTATTTTTCATCTATATGCTACTACCATGATCTAATATTTCATGTTTCCGAGATTGTCTAGAAGTCACCAATTTTTTATTTAGACTTTGTCGACTTGAAAGTTAAAAATGTAGTGAAATAGGATCTATTTTCATGTGTTTCTAGTATTATTTTTCTCTTGCTTGATATTTGGACATGATTTGCAAATGGAATCTGTCTTGGGGTTCAAGTTGATGAGCTAGGTAAATATATAGAATTATCAAAAATATTAAGTGTCTTTCATAGAAATTTCGTCTATGTTTCCCCTTTAATTGTCTGCCTGATCTATGAATGTTTCCAACTTTTTTTCTTATTTCTCTTGCAGTAATGGAAATTCTGGATCAAAAGGTTTCCAATGTTGTGGAGGTATAATGGCATTAGAAGCAATTTCTCTTCTACGAGATTTTATGAATGAGGAAACCTTAATGCTATGAACAATGATCTACTATTTTAACCAACTAAATTGTCTGTTTGAAATAATGTTATAATACTACAGTTAGCACCAATTTTCCTTTTGTTACTAACCGTTCAGAAATTCACATGTAATTGAGTTTTCTATTGTTCGAATGTGCGAGAGTCAGTGCAATGTGGATAGGAAATGATGACGGTTCTTCTTGAAGTTGAGAAACATGTAATTGGGAAGCAGTTGCTCTTCCTTTTTCATGAAGTTAAAGTTTTTGTGTTTCGAAGTTGACTTGACAAAAACTCGGTTTCAGCTTTCGTTTTGGTGGTTGCAAGAGAGATTTGGTTGATATCACGGAGAATGAGAGTGAGGGAGATTTGCCAATTGACCAATTATGTTATAGAGAGTGTTGTTTTTGTGCTGGCAAGCCCTGTTGCTATAATAAATTTGGTGGAATGTATTTTCTGTTACATTTCCTGTTGACAGTGGGGATTTAGAAGTTGATTTGATATTCATGGTGGCAATTCATGTTTCGAGGAAGCTCAACTTCTTCTTTTTTTCCCTGCGATTTGCTTAAGATCTTGTGTGGATGGATTGGCATTGGACGTGGTGCATCATAGCTGTGATTTCATGCGGTTTTGATGTTTGTTTAATTAGGAATTCCTTCAAAGGAAATTTTCTCCATATAGTTTTCTTCTTTCTGTTTAGAGTACTCTAAAATTTGTTTTCTTCTCTATTTCATTGAACCATGCAACATGTATATCATTTCTCTTCTCCATTTTCCCCTTTTTCCATTCATTTGCTATTTATGACATTGTGGAGTTTATGATTTGTTTAAGTATTATAGATATATGCTGAATGCTAATATATGCATTTCAGCTCCAAAGTCTCACAAGTCAGGGGTTACTCAGGCTTCTCATTAGATCTGCGTGGACTGATTCTTCCTATGAATCCTCTCATGGCTTTGCATGACTAGGTAAGACCTTTGGATTATGATTCTCGCTTCTCTTAGCAACATGGACGTCATGTATTGTATTATGATGCAATTCTGCTACATATTGAATGATTGTTAGTTACTTGTGCATAAAACAAGTGGATTGCATGGTATAGCCTTTTAAAAGGGCATTGGATTGTGGCGCTATGGCAATGTCTCTTTTGCTTATATAAGGTTATTTGTCCTACCTTTTTCTGTAGTTCTCATTTGTTTTGGTATGTTACTTCTCGAACATGGTTGCTCAATATCTTATATTTATTCTCATGGCTTTTTTTAATCTAATTTATTGATGACTTTAGACAACTTTTCAAATTTGTGAATCTAAAAAGGGTTTCTTTCTACTCATGATAAGCCATTTGTAGATCTCCTTGTCAAGGTAGTAACATCATTTGCAAAGCCAAATATATAATGAGCAAATCTTTAATGAGTGAATCTAGCGGTACAAATAGGAGGAGGTTGAGATCTGTTGCATGGGAACACTTTAAAATGATAGAAAATAGCCAAAATAAAGTTGAATGTCTATATTGTGGGGCTATTATTGGTTGTTCTACTACTCAAGGGACTAGTGGGATGCATAATTATGTAGGTAGATGTAAGAATTATCCATATGTGAACGTGGAGAAAAGGCAAAAATTGCCTTGAATGAACTTGTTGGGGTTGGTAGTTCTATTTCAGCTGGTCTTTGAAAATTTGATCAAGATGCTAGTCGAAAAGATTTAGCAGTGATGTTTATTATTGGTGAACTACCTTTCAAATTTGTGGAACTTGAGGCATTTAGAAAATTTGTGAGTAGAATCCAACCAAAGTTTTTGATCCCTTCAAAAAACACATTAAGGGATGACTGTTATAAGTTATATTTGATGGAAAGAAGCAAATTGAAAAAATATTTTTCTGATACTTCTCCAAGGGTTTGTCTTACGACTGACATGTGGACTTCATGTCAAAATCTAAGTTACATGTGTCTTACTGCTCACTTTGTAGACGCTGATTGGAAGTTACAAAAGAAAAATTTGAATTTTTGTCAAATTCCAAGATATTCGGTTGAGATTATAGGGAAAGGGGTTGAGAAATGCTTAACTAGTTGGGGGATCAAAGGCATTTTTTCTATCACTGTTGATAATGCTTAACTAGAAGGTTTGAAAGAATAGATGATTCTATTGTTAGAATACGCTCAGCTGTACGTTATGTGAGATATTCTCCTTCGAGATTGCAACGGTTTAAGAAGTGCATTCTACTAGAAAATATTGATTCCAGTAATCTTGTATGTTTGGATGTGGAGACTCGGTGGAATTCAACATACCTAATGTTGGAAGTGGCTTTGAAGTTTCGAAATACTTTTATCTCATTAGATATTCAGGATAGAAGATTTGCTAAAGAGCTTTCCAATGTGAGAGGGTTGCCTACTGATGATGATTGGGATTATGCCCGTCAATTTCTTCCTTTCTTGAAGTTGTTCTATGATGCGACTTTAAAAGTATCGGGCTCTTCTTACGTCACTTGCAATGATATGACAAAAGATGTCTATGGAATTTATATGATGATTGATAAATATTGTGGGGATGAGGATAGGAGTTTGCAAAAAATAGCCAAGAGAATGAAGATCAAGTTCAATAAGTATTTTGGTAATGTGAACAACATAAATCTCACATGGTTCATTGCATGTATACTTGACCCTCGACATAAGATGGAGTATGTGAAATGGATGATTAATCAAGTGTATGAAGGCAACCGGGTAGAAACTTTGCGAGATAAAGTGACAAAATCTCTGACATTATGGTTTAAGCAATATCGCACCGGTACATGCCCCAAAGCAACATGAGATTAAAGGGGACAAGGACAATGAACGTTTCAATGTCTCTTGTGGTTGGTGCAGACATTATGACTACAATGTATCTTAGCCAAATGGGACAAAAATATGTGGAAGAAAAATCTAAATTAGATAAGTATTTGGAAGAAGGATGTGAACGGTATAGCTCCACTTTGATATATTAAATTGGTGGAAAGTCAATTCTTTCAAATATTCTATATTATCTTCCATTGCTCGAGATATTTTGGCTGTGCCCATCTCCAATATAGCATAAGAGTCTGCATTCAGCACCGGAGGTCGAGTACTTGATGTATTTCGTAGCTCCTTAACCCCAATGATGGTAGAGGCTCTTATATGTACTCAAGATTGGCTACGATCCGCACCACTTTCACAATCGATCGAGGAGAACTTAGAGGAACTTGAAAATTTCGAGTTAGGTGAGAAAAAAATAACCATGGAATATTTATATATTTCAATATTACAATTGATATTTCAATTCTCATTTTCATTGTGAATTTAATGCGAGTTATCATCTACAACCATGGATGGATTCAATAGCAATTTCTCTTGATGATTGACGAACTTAGATGTAAGAATTATCCATATTTATATCTTTCAATATTACAATTGATATTTCAATTCTCATTTTCATTGTGAATTTAATGCAGAGTTGTCATCTACGACCATAGACCTGAATTCAATAGCAATTTCTCTTGATGATTGACATGTAAGAATTATCCATATTTATATCTTTCAATATTACAATTGATACTTCGATTCTCATATTCATTGTGAATTTAATGCAGAGTTGTACCCGGCTCAGGAATTTGGTCAATTTTCCGGTTTTTATGTTCTCTCTTTGGAAGTTTGGAGGGCCATTTTGCAATTTCATCTTGTTGATAGAGCTCCTGGAGATTGGGAGATAAAAGTTACCTGGGCTTGTTCTGTTTTTAGAGGAATGGCATTCCCCCAATTTTATAATGTAGAAACAAATCTGAATGTTTCAGCTATTGGTTGATTGGGACCTTAAGCTTTTATTTTTGTCAAATGATAATTTAAGGTTTTAAAAAAGCCTCAATCAAGTCTCAAGCTCATCTTTGATGGAATGGAATTACACAATTGGCAATGGCACGTGGCAAGTAGCCAAATATTCCACATGGAAGCCATGTCGAATTTCCTACGCTTCAATTTTACTGGTGATGAGCACACGATTTAATTGGGACTTCTTAAACAAGTCTTCTATTGACCAAACCAAAACTTTCAAGTCTAGAATGGACTAAAAACCGGAAACTCTAAGATTTGTTTTAGCACTTACCAATATGTTATTCGGGAATGGGATAAAGTAAATACTTTTTGCCAATAGTTTTTTTGACAATTATAAACTTTTTTAGTAATTTATTAGTACGGAAAAAATTCTTTCTTTTTTTCAATTGAACAATAGAATTGTCTCTTAGAGAATCATCACGAGAGATTATGTTAAGCAATTGTTTAAATTGGATATCATTATTTGGCCAATGCTTAAAAAAGGGAATGAAGTATATGATCTAAATTGCAAAATCCTCTAAGTTTGAAGTGCAGTAACATATTGAATTTATATTATTTTGAGTTGAAGAAAAAAAAAAAAGAACTAAAAACCAAAAGTTGAAAACCAAAAATCGAAAAATCGAACCTAATCGAATTTTGGTTCGGTTTGGTTCGGTTCGGAAGATTTTTCTAATGGTTCGGTTTAGTTCGATTTTTCAAAATAACCGAACCGAACCGAACCGAATCGTTGACATTCCTAGATTTAGGCATATGGACATTGGGGGGTCTAAGGCCTAGCCTCAATGAACCCAAGCCCTTGGCCTTAGGGACTCAGCTCGTTGCTAGGGGCTCATGAGCAAGGCTTGGGGTTTTGGTGCCTAAGCCCAAAGTTTCCAATTCAAGCGTGATGTGTAATCTTATTTAGAAAATAATTATTAATTTTTAAGGAAGAAATCATTTTTATGAATTTAAGTTTTATTAGGAAAATCTTTTTTGTGGACTAGAAAACCAATCTCCTTAGACTCATTTTACGAAATCATCCTAATGTCGGGAAAATGTTTTCCTAAAAAATATTTTGTGCAAAACAAACGGAGGCTTAAATCAAGAGTTCGAAAAATTCATCGCAAAAGAAGTTGTTTCTACAAAAATAGGTTTCGTTTTTTTTCGCGTAAGATGAGTAAAAAAAATATTCTCATTACCACAATAATTTATATTTATATATTTTCATGAACGATGAAAATATTTTTCATTCGTTTATTTTTCAAGTAATTACTTTTAGAATTTTTTTCAAGTAATTTATTTTTTGAAAAATAAACAAAGCCTAAATGATCTAAATTCAATTAAAAGTTACACCTAGAGAAGAGATCACACAAAACAACCAGAATAGAATGTGCATAGTGTATTCTTTTTTTTTTTTTTTTTTTGTAAAATTCCAAAATTTTGATTAATTATTTCTTACTTATTTTCAATTAATTCCTATGCACCAAGAAATAGGTCTAATTATTCCCAAAACAGTATTATTATTATTATTATTATTATTATTATTATTATTATTATTATTATTATTATTATTATACAATTAGGGAAGAACCGAGTAGACCATAGACAAGCCCGAAAATGGAGATTCCAAGTACTTCAACGCAAGTCTACGATCCCCACGAACTCGTCACCTTCACTCTTCCCCTCCCACTCCCCCGAGTCGCGACCGCCGCCCCACCCGGACCTGCCCCGGCTCCTCCCGGCGGCGGCGGCGGCGGCGGCGTCCCACTCCTGCCTCCCTCCGCTAGGGCTCGCCCTCGCGCTCGCCGATCCGCCGGCGATGGAAGAAGGCCCCGGCCTGTCGAGGCCGGCCGCGCTCGCCGCCTGCTTCTCCATGGCCCTCCTCTACGTCGCCACCCTCTACGCGCCCACCGTCGTCCTCCGCCTCCCTCCTCCCGACTCCTTCAAGAGCTTCATGATCAGGCGCTTCGCCTGCGCCGCCGTCTCGTCCCTGGTCTCGGTCGCCGTGACCGCCCTCGTCCTCCCGGTGAGTCCAATTTCGGTCCGGAACGGGAAAGCTTCTCTTTTGTAACGATTGGCGGTGCCGATTTGCTTTAATCTCGAGCTGGCGATGTTGGTGTTCTGCTGTATGCTAGATAAGAAGATTGGAGGTTCGCGATTTGCTGGCTGTTTACGGCATCAGAGGAGACCATGTGGTGAGTTAACTGAGTCAAGTGCAGTGTTTCTAATTTCAGTTTGCGGCGTGATCCCGGGACTAAGGGATTTTCGCACATGTTGTTTGTGCGTTTGATTCTCGTTCTGCAGATTCTGAAATGAGATGGTTTGTGTATGTGCATGAAACAGTGGCAAGCCGTGGTTCTTCCTCTGTCGTTGACCTCTCTTATGTACGCTGGGAGTTTGGCCCTCAAGTTGTTGTTGTGGGTGGATTCATGGAAGGAGCATCAGAATGGCTTTGGATGCTTTTCCTTTGAGTATATCTACACTTCTGTGCAGTTTCTATTTAGGTGGATTCTCTCCAGGGCCTCAAATATTCTGGCTTGGCGTAATTTTGTCGTGGTTAGTGTTTTGTTTCCATTGTGCTTATTGCGGATTGAGACTTTATCATGCTTTGAAATCTCGATCAGACTAATCACGCATCTAAACCTATGTGATGTCAAAAGAGTTGGCAAAGATGATAAACTGCAACTTCAAGTAAACACAGATGTTTCTAAACACGTATGTTGCATCAAAAGTTAGTTACTTAAAGCAATGTGAAAGTGTGGCTCGGAGAGGTCATGTAGTCTCTAAATAAGGTTTTGGTGAGTTTTGACTGTTTAAGTGCCCATTTCTTTTGCTTTACCCAATCATGTAGCTTTGCATTTAACAATATTAGTGTTGTATTTTCCCATTGTAAGTTGATTTTTGATGAATGGTAAAGTTGCGAACTATTGACCTCGTTTGTAACTGCAATTAGCCTGTCTATGAACAAACGACTTGTAAGCTTTATGTTACTGATGATAAAGTATCGATAATGAAATAATTCGGCTTGTAATTTAAGGATAGACTATCTGGTTATTTCTCAATTTCATGCTGGATACCTTTCAATAAGTTGCTAGGTGTTTGATTCTTTTTCATTTATACTTTTTGCCTCCTTTATTTAAACAGGCGCCACTGACAGAAGAGTTGGTTTTTAGAGCATGTATGATATCCATACTTCTCTGTGGAGGATTCGAAAAGTACAGCATCCTTATTCTGGGCCCAATTTTATTCAGCTTGGGTAATATGATTGATGAACTTATGAGTTTGTCCTCTCCTAAGCAATTCCATCCACACAATGAAAATTGCAGTTAAAAGCATCTTGGTTGATAATGCTTACCTTGTTGAAATATTGGTCACGTGCAACACATGGATGGTGCTGTGTGTTGAAGTCCGTCGTTCTTGTCTGTATTTAGTACTTAAGTATTTATTAACTCCTGCAACCTTCAATTGTAAATAAGGCATGCTATAAATTGTCATCTGAATTAACACTTTAGAATCTCAAAGATGTCCTTTTGCTTCAGTATTGTCTCATATGTATATGATGAATTTGCTTTTCACTCACTACATTTTCCTGAGCTAATACTCTATGTATTCAGAATTGGATTAGGTCAATGAGAACAATTCTACATGCTATGATAAATAGTTAAATGTGACTGCTTTATCACACATCAAATTCCTTCAGGATCTCTTGCTTATAGCCCAGTGGAAGTCTCAAGAGTCTGCCCTTCCAGTCATAGTGTTTCATTAACATGTGATTGGGCATGGTGTTCATCTGTTAACATCTTTAAGACTTTTCTCTTCCTCTTGGTCTTTTTGATGATACGCGCTTGATCAATGTAATAAAGGTGGATTTCACTGGCTGTTCTCTTTTTACTGGTATTTGAGTTGGATTGTTCAGTTCATTGAAATGAGTGTCATATCAGTAGGAAGAATTCAGAGTTCTTTCAACTGGTAAAAGTTAACTGGTATTCCCTTTTATATACTCCTAATATTCCTTTTTTATTACATCATCTGACAACAAAGCTATTTGAAGTGATCAATATTGTTTCTATTTTTTGCGAAGCATCAGCTCTGTTGTTACCATTTCTGTAGATGTTTGCTGGTTTTAACTTCTGAAACATGCTTCAAAATTTATTTCTGCCTTTTCTGCTATTTTAAGTTGAGGTTGAAAACCTTATTGATGTGTGATCTTATTTGCAGCACACTTGAGCCATTTCATGGAGATTTATATGCAGCAAAACCGTCAATTAATAAAAGCATCAATGATCATAGGTAAACTCTATCCTGAAATTTCTTATAATTAGGTGCAATTTTTAAGGTCTGAAGAGCTTACTTTCAACCAATTTTTTTTTTCTTCCCATGCCCATCTTTCTGGTGATTCTCTTTTCTCTTTTTTGTGAG
Source organism: Eucalyptus marginata (assembly GCA_014182565.1). NCBI lineage: Eukaryota > Viridiplantae > Streptophyta > Magnoliopsida > Myrtales > Myrtaceae > Eucalyptus > Eucalyptus marginata. The sequence goes on along the minus strand of CM024585.1, from coordinate 22,879,392 downwards.
ATTTTCAACTGCTGAATGAGTTCATTCTCTCTCTGAGCAATGATCTGTTGTTTTGTCAGGCCTTCAGCTTGGATACACTGTTGTCTTTGGTTCATATGCATCATTTCTATTTATCCGGACTGGTATGTCGAAGCTGGTTTGCAATGGTGTTCATTTGATGTCTGAAACTTATTGAAGGAACGTATTCCATGCCTTGAACAATGTCACTGTGAAACCTAACTTTATCTGTTTTACAGCCGGAATTATAGCAGTAGTGTGCATTTGTTGATTCCATTGTGCTTTATAGGGTCAAGAAGTTACTGCTTCTGAGTTGTTTGTTTGTATTGTGTTGCAGGTCATCTTCTTGCCCCGTTAGTTGCTCATATCTTTTGCAATTTCATGGGATTGCCTGTGCTATTTTCACCCAGGAAAGGTATGTAAGTAAGAGTTGGCTTGGGATCTGTATGATTGGCCAAATGGACTATTTTTAATACTCTATAGATGATGTGTTGAATACAGCTTTATCTGTGAGTTTGGTTTTTTTTCCCCTGCTCTCCTTTTATTGTCACTTCTCAGCCCTCATTTTTCTTGGTGCTGTTCTGGCGTCCTATCAGAATGTTTTCTCAATGACTCAAGAACAAAGTACTAATCTTGATATTAATCAGTCCTATATACCTAAGATTCCCCTGCAAAAATCTTGACGGTGCCTCTTTTTCACTACAACAATGTGATGCCGTTGTTTTAGCGATGTTCAACTTTGGTCTATATTATTGTTCTGAACATATACCTCAATGACTCAAGTAGAGAATCATCATTTCTATCAGCAGAAGCTCCTCGGCTTGAAACTATCTAGAGGTCTTGTCTCCACCATTCTTCTACAATGTTACCTCCTAATCTTGCTTGTTAGGTGCGAGCATTGGTTTGGTTCCCAAGGGGGACTAGGCGGTCCTTGGTCTTGGGACCCTTGGATCTTGCATTGTGCGGGTTGGTCATCCGTCTTGAGATTTTAGGGTTGGTCCAATCCGGACCAACCCTATATATATATTATATGTTACATATATATTATGTGTATATACATACCATATATATTATATTTTTTTGTTTACTCTTAACCCTTGTGTCTCTGCCTCTGTTCTTTCTTATGTGGTTTTGTTGCGTAAATTTAAAAGTAGAAATCTAGTCAAGATTTGACCAAAAAAAAAAAGGAAAAAGAAACCCTCTTTGCTCGCCTCGCCACTTATGTCTAGCCTCTCCTCATGAGCATAGCTCAGCTGGTGAAATCGCTCGCTGCTCTTGGCCTGCCTTATGAATGCAGCTCAATAATCACAAATGGAGATTTCTATTGTTACCTCATCTTAGGTTTTGTTTGATATGTATTAGTGTTCATAGTTTGCTTGTTTAATGCTGTATCATTGATGGATATGTAATTTGAAAAAGTGTATTTGTCCTTTCAAGGAATATAATAAAAAAACAAAAAGATAATTGGTTAGTCCTGGATTGACCCTGGAACTGGACAAGACCCATAGGGTCGGTTCACTCCTCGGTCCTAGGCTCAACAATGTCGGTGCCAGGTCTCAAAAAATTGAGGACCACACAGGCTGGTCCTTGGGTTAGGTGCTGAACTGGCCCAACCCAAACCATGCTCATCCCTTGTTTGTGCTGGTGTGTGAAGTTGTAAAAGTATTTGTCCAAGTGCCATCTGAAATGACCATGAAGCAGGAAGCGTTATTGACCTCGGAACATTTGGAGAATTGTAGTTGACAGCTCTCTTCACTTAGCTAAGTTGTGTTTGCAGTGGACCATCTGACATTGTACACTTGGAGGTTCTGTTCGTTTGTTATAAAGCTGGCCAGATGAACCATATTTTCCCTTGGTGTTTCGTACGTTCTTTTTTGGTTGATGGGTTGATATTATTTAAATTTGTCCAGACTCTGCAAAATCACCAATGCTAGTATTATGAAAGATGTGTTTCGACTATTTTACCTTTGTGCTGCAGCTGGTCACCTTCTTGTATTTTTTGCGACAGGAATTGCAACTGTGGCATTTGTAGCTGGGATGATGGGGTTTCTATGGCTCCTTTTTCCTATGACAAGGCCAGATTTCTACAATGACAGAACTAAAAATTGTAGATGTTGGCACGCATACTGTTCCTGGATCTGAAACTTTTTGAAGTTGCAAGATATGTCTTCAGTGTGAGGTTGTGTCCGGGGAGGATATATTGGAGAATTGAGAAAAAGGGTTGAAATATGGGCGTCGGGTGATGTCTTCAGTGACTCCTCTCTCGGCTGATTTATCGGAGGACAGAAAGAAACTTCTCTGTTTTCGTCCATACAGAGTCCAACTGCTCCAACACAGTAGCCCGGCAGATTTTATTCAAAGTCCTTGAATCCGATGCCGCCTGGCACTTGAGCTGATTATCCATCGTTCCCCTCCTTTATAGACTGCTGCTGCCTGCGTAATTTTGTGTGCATCACTGAGCATGTTCTTTTCTCCCCCTGAAATCGGAAGAGATTGCTAGCGGAAATTCTATGGGGATTTACGAGGGATATATGTAATAAAAGGCATCTCCAAAGAGGATGTTAATATCTCTCATGTCACTGTATTTGTATTTGGAATACTCTGAAAAAGCTTTTGTTTAGATAAAGCCTTTGTGATTCAAATACCTTTTTGAGTACGAGGGGATTTGCCTGGTGCGAATTCACTTATAGATGTATGAACTTGAAGATAGAAAATTTCTGTTTCCTTGTCCATCTCAGATGAAATTATCATCTTCAAGTGGGAATCGTTCTATCGAGCAATCAAACCGTGCGTGAGAGTGAGACTCTGGAGGACCCGCCTGATGGTCAAATGGGTCAACCCCCCAACGTCATCAGGGAAATGGTACTATGTAGTAGTATTCTGAAGGACAGGCAGGATTCCTGTTGACTTTGTCCACCGATTGCACCATGACGTTCCTTCTCGGAATGGGTCCCTAACATAGAATCTGGACTGAAAACGCTCGTGTCTAATCGCGCTGTACGTCTTTCTTTTCTTTTTGTCTGGTGTTATGTTTTCCGTAGTGCACAAAAAAACATGCACGATGCGCAAGGAACGCAGTTAAAGAGCATCTCTCCAATTAAGCAGAGCAACATTCTTTAAGGATTCATTTTTAGTGGACCTTGATACGAGCTATTGCTTGAATGTGAAGGTGGGCATAACATAATTTCACATAGAGAGAGAGAGAGAGAGAGAGAGAGAGAGAGAGAGAGATGCATTTGGCATTTGGTGATAGACCAAGCCGTGTTTGTGAGAATAGATATTGATATGTCGACCCGCGAAGATCGTGGATAAAGAGAAACTGAACCGACGAATCTACTGATGACACTTTTTTCTAACTGGGTATCACACCTAAAGAAGAGAGCTGATTGTCGTCGATGGGGTCGCGGGGCATTTGTGGCGCATCTGAATCAGGCGTTGGCGCTGGAATTAGAATAATCAGGACGAGAGCCAGCGGAGCTGTGACGCAGATCATGAATGGTGGTGTTCGAGGTAGAACTAGGACCTTCCTTGGCATTGGAGAAACTGTTCTTCAGCTGGGAAAGGAGTGCCTGGTTCTCCTGGTTGAGGAGCTGGGCTTTCTTCCTCAGCCTCTCGTTCTCCTGCATTATGTAGCAGTTCTGTAGATACAGGTCCGAGTTCAGCCTCTCCATCTTCCCACAACCCGGTATTGCTTCTGCGGATCGCCCTGTTATTGTTCCAAGACACCGAATCAATGAAGCCTGAGCATTTTAGCGTGAAGAAAAAAGATTGCTGATTACTTTTCTAAGCATGATGATATGCACAAATTCATTAATCAATGCCATACACATGAGGAGTGTAGTACTGCTGCCTGAGCAGAATCAAGACCAGCTTAAACAATCAAACATAGCTATCAGAAACCATACCGACGTCTGTCTCTCCTTTTCTTGTGGCTAAGAACATGCATACGGTTCCCCCGAAACCATGGCAGATATAAATAGCCAGAAAACAGACAGAGGGCGCTTTTGTGGCGTAAATGTGAAAGCAGATGGAGGACATGGAATATCAGAAAAACAAGATATCTGCCCAAATCAGCACTGTTCAAGACCTGTTCCCCTTTCGGCTTCCCCTAAATGAAAGAAAGGGATAAAGCTCTCCTCTCTCTCTCTCTCTCTCTCTCTCTCTCTCTCTCTCTCTCTCTGTGCACTATCTCCTAATCGCTATTTCGCTGATTTGTAAGACAAGGGTCCTTGGGTACGAGGCCAGCCATATCTGTGTACAAAATGTCCTGGCCAGTTAGATTGAACATGCAAGAAAACCCATGTCCTAAAGAGAAGTGACTGACCGAAAGTGTCATGCACTAGATAAAGGGAGAAAAAGCGGGGATTCTAAAACCATGCAGTCTCATTCAAAAGCCCATTAAAGCTTATGCAGAAGTTTACCTGAGTGGTAATAAGCAGAGGGAGGCAGCGAATGTATTACAGGAGGTGAGCTGTGGAGAACACCAGGAGAGATTGGGACAAGGGGAGGAAAACCAGAGGGAGGGGCATGAATTATATAGCCGACAGGGTGGAAGAAAGAAGTGGGGAGATTATCTCTCTGTCTGAAACTGCAATCATGAAATGTGAGCATGGAAGGCGGCTCGGGTTGATGAGTGGTTTCGGAATTGATGATTCTCATCATGCTGGGGGAGGAGATTATTATTGCCGTCCTTTTCACTGCTTGCTACCTCCGTAGTATAATAGGATCATAAAATATGTAGGACGATAGAGAATGAATAATGTCATGCATGAATTGGATACATCTTTTAACGAATTTGTCTTTGGTTGGTGGGTTATATATTACGACCATGTACAAACTCAACTAAATAAAATGTGCCGGATGTGCAATGTCGTGACCCGTCAATTTGAGGTGTGGTCGGAAGAAGTTTAGATGTCTGAAAATGCTGTCCGATAAAGAATATGACAAGAAATAGGGCAAGTGTATTGCATAGGATTACAAAATGATACAAGCTGGCGAGCGTTCGGACACAAATTTTGTAGAGGCCAGTGGGTTCGACAGCTTAATGGAACGAGAGTCAAAATTAGCGGGAAGTGAGAGTTTGGGCGAAGATTCTCATGATTATTATTATTTGGTCAAGATCTTCATGATTATTTGATTATATTGACGAAGCTGACATATATGGAGAGAACTACTAACCTAGAAGGAACCATGCATGTTAAATTTTACTCAAAATTGATTCTTGGAGTACTGGTGGCTTGATTTGTCCAACAAAATATTTGCCAAACTATTCATTTACACTTTAGAGATTACGATCCTCTCAACTTTAAGAAAATTTAGATCTTCACTTAACGCCTTTAAGGACCACGAAGGGGCACACGTGAGGCCCCGGCTAAGGTGAGTGTATCTTCATGTGATTTGGTGTGATATCAACTGATTTCACGTGACTAGCTTTGGACACAGGTTTTCTCGGCGAGCATCCTCAAGAAGACAGTATATCATGCGTTGCTTGTACTCAATCCCATCTAATGAAAATATGTAATTAAACAATTCTATGAGTGAGTTCACGAATTCGACAATTAGAAAATTGCTATTAATATCATGTGATTATTGGATAAAATAGGGGAAAATGACATTATAAGTGCCATAACTTTCGTATAACATTAACTTTAGTACTAAAATTTTTTATTGGATAACTTAAGTGGCAATCACTTGAGTGCAAACTACAATCCGGGACACCGAAAATCCAATATTGCAATATTTTATAATTTTTTTGGACTGATGGGGCTCGCCGACAACTTCACTCAGCATATGTGCCCGAGCGATGTCATTTAGCATGGTTTGCCCCAATTTAAAATCCTGATTCGGTCAAATCGAACAAACCAAGGCTTGAACAAGACGAGTGAGTTCTTGAGCGATGAAGACAACGGGGCACGGCTCTCCATGGACAACAGCAAGAGGGCTAAGTGGTGAGGAGGGGCGTCGGGGCTGTGATGCATGAAACGAGATGAAGCCGAGTTAGGGAAAACTGGAGGAGAAGAAGATGGTGGCGACAGGGAAGACGGATGGGTCAATTGGAATAAGTTGTTTGGTTAAGAAGAAGAGGGAGATAGTGGCTGGAATTTCTGAGTTGGCATTTCTTTTTCATCAAAAAACCACGTCATTATATATAATTAATTTTAAAAAGCCACATAGGACTTTTGGCTGAAATTTAGCACTGGAGGCACTTAAATGATCATTTTTATTTGGTTTTATACTTATGTGATCTGGCAAAAAATCTTGGGATTAAAGTAAGTAATGAACAAAAGTTATGACACTTTTAATGTCATTTTATTACAAAATGGTTTTAGGAAAATTACCAAGAAAGTTTTAACACATATTACGTTTGTGCTAATTTAGTTTTAAACATTTTAATTTGGCCAGTTTAATCGTAAAACCTTTTGATAAATTTGCTAACATAGTTTATCTGACCAATTTTGATTGGAAATTGATGAAGAGGATGTCAATCATTTTATGTGGCTCAGGCAATGTTGAAGTAGACAATTTTTTTTTTTTTATTTGTTCAATTCTTTTATCTTTGACTTTTCTTTTCAAAGGTGGCCTAGGCCGCTAGCTATTGACGACTACCCTCACTTAGATCTAGGCAAGAGCTCATGGTGCTTACTCAGATCTAGGTGAGGGCTTGCGGCCCTCGCTCATAGCTAGGTGGGGTTGTGACCCTCCTTGTGGTTGGTGAGGACTCCTAGCCCTTATCGGTTGTGTGTGGGTGCAACGACTCTTGCCGCAGTTGGCAAGGACTTGTAACCACACCAACCCTTCTTGAGTGGCCGATGAAGGCTCGCTGCCCTCACATTGGGCAAGGGCAGCGTGTGAGGGTCGTGACCCTCATTTGCCGTGGGCGAGGGCGTGACCCTTACCAGGAGGCTAGCAATGGTTGCTAGCCCCTGGCTGACCCTTAAGAATAAAAAAAAATGAAAAGAAATAAAACAACAGAAAAAATTAATAAAAAATTAAAGTAAAATTATAAAGTTTAAAAATTTTCCACATTAGTATATGTTATGTCATGTAAAATAATCGATATCCACATAATCAATTTCTGGCCAATAATGGCTGGATAGGCTACATTAACAAATTATTAAAATGTTTAAGATTAAATTATTCAAATTAAAATATTTAGAACCGAATTGTTAGAAGCATAATAAATTTAAAACTTTTTTGATAATCCTTTCAAATATTTTACTTCTCTAAGTAGAAGTTGGTTTATATATGTATTTTGTTCGAAACATCGATGATATCACATCTCGCAAATTGTTCTTTCATTGACGAAGGCCTGTTGGCGTATCCAAACCTATCTACACGCAATTTATTAGGAATTAGATAAACAATCTTCAATTTTTGAGGTGGAAAACCGGAACTTGCCATTCTAACCACGTCAAACTTGGGCCTCTTCGGATTCTTCCTTTGGCATAGAAATGGGTATCATGGTTGTGGGATTAAGCTGAATCTCTTTCTCCCTATCTCTCTCGAAAGATAAAGGGGATAGGCCGTCTGCCAAGATACGCAATGATGGGCATGGATCGGTTCGAAGTTCCGACCATCATGACCTCTCTTACTCCCTCCCCATCAATAATGACCCTACTTTTGTCTCTATGTGGGAAATTAGGGGTACCATATCCGGTCGCCCACATTCTTATTTTCGGGTCATCATGTTGTTTGGGGGACGTCGGGAAGTGTTCGCCATCATCATTTCTCGCCGAAACGTTCCAACGCGCAATGGCCACATCGAGTTCACCCTCGTCCTCACTTTGTATTGAGCCTCGTGTAGCTCATTTGCCTTTTGCTTTGGCGTTTTGCAGTGCTTCGTTACGCACAAGGAAGATTGGCTTTTGATTCGAATATCGACGTGAGCTGATAATGCCCTTCTTTTGGGGATTGGGATTGTGCTCATCAATCATGACCTTTGCGCGTACGTGCCTGGCGTTGCGCTCTCGTAGCCGAAAAGACGTCGTGAGTGGAAGCCTCGATTCAAGCAAATGGAAAGCCAAAAAGAAATTTTATCTTTGATTCAAGTGGGCCTTCAAAGTTATTTCGGAATCACCCCATTCATTTTGCTCTTTAAGATGATTTCGAGGGCAAACTACGAATTTCGCCCCCCTTCTCGTAGAACGGACGTGAACTATCGAAGTTCTTGACCAAAAAAAAAAAAAAAAAAAACTACCGATTCTAGAGACTACTCATTCATCTTATTGTTAGATGAACTAAATCGATTCTAGAGTTTTAAGAAAATTCAAACGGCTTTGAGAGTTTATTTTTAGAATTTCCTCGATTGAGAGTGAGAGTGAGTAAAAAAAAAAAAAAAAACTACTGATTCTAGAGACGATTTAAAGTATTGGCCCATGAAAGTGGTTTCACACTCATTCATCTTATTGTTAGATGGAATTGTAAATCAAATTGCATTTTAAAAATCTTTTGCAAAGCTATTTTGGTCTCGGTAGCATTTGGCAATTTTTTTTTTTTTTTGGCTAAAACATATAATTTGTGAGTGCAGTTTAGAAGGGAAAAACTAGTTTGAGCATTTGACCAAACACTGGAAGCCCAAAGCTGGTTCCTGTTTGTGTTTAGCTTTCATCTTTCCCAAAGCTAATATTTGGTCAAAAATCCCTTAGGAAGGCTTGCAAACACTCTAATATTTCCTTAAGGGGCTTTGGAGGTTGAAATCCTTTTCAGAAAGTTAAACCAAATGCACTCGGAGGTTGTGCTTCCAAGACAAGGACAACCGTGGAAAGGCCAAGATAATTCGAGGGACCTCATGTCTGCCTTTGAGGAAAGGCTAAACAAGGAGATGGTGGCCCTAGGGGACATGAAGAATGGGAGGAAATGAAGGAGTGGATGCCAAGAATCTAGTCACGGCCCACTTGAATGAGACTGATAAAGTCCTTGAAACCATGGTCAAGGCATTGAAGTTAGAAGTTCAAGAGCTCAAGACCAAGTTAGTCTTGTGTAAAGCTAGCATTATAAAGGAGTGTGATCTGTGCTAGGGGCACCTAAAGTGGATGTGCCGAGAACCGAGGAGTTCAAGGACAACCGCTCTGTTGAGGACATGGACAAAGTTATTTGGAGTATGGAGTAATACTTTGACACCATCAACATGCAAGACAAGAGCACCAAGGTGAGAATGGCTTCTATGTTTTTGACCGATGTTGCGATGCTATTGTCGTGTCGTTGTGGTGACAAGATGAAGCTAAGTGTCGATCCCATCAATAATACTTGGGATGAATTTGTAATGGAATTTCAGGAGAAATTTGTTCCCCAAGTTCGCCAACGACGAGGCCCGTGGCAAGCTTTGTTGGCTCACACAAATGGGAATGGTTATGTCAACGAGTTCACCGAGCTTGGGCTCAAGATCCGTGACCTTGGGGATGGGAAGCTCTCTCGTTGCTTTCATGGATGGTTTGAAGCCTTGGACAAGAAAAGAGCTCCAATGACAAGGTGTCCAAGATATCTAACAAGGCCATGGCCGAAACTCGTGTGGGCTTATCTAAGCCCAACACTTCCAAACCGAAGAACGAAGGGAAAGGTGGGGTAGAGCGAAAGAAGTCCAGGGAAAGAAGGTCCATCCAATCCCCCTTGTGGGCAGGGGAAGAAGCCCCAAGGTGAACCGCACAAGGATTAGGAAATGAAGATTGAAGACGATCAAGTGCTTCTTTAGAAATTATCCGTAACGAGGCAAATGTCTCTGTCGACAGGAAGAAAGATGAATCAAATTTAGCTCGTGGAGTTTACCATAAAAAGAAAGTCTTAATGTTCACCAATGTCTAGATCCAGCCTAATCACAAACAAAATCTTATATCATTATATCATGGGAGGAAGCAAAGAGCCCTGTTAAAAATAAGACGTTCCATTCCTTTTGAGATCGAATATTTACATGGAACACAATTTATTTATTCTATCCCCGAACCGACTTTGCCTATATCCAACAATTACATTGCGCATTCGGGTGTTTCTATGACTCTGTATCAAGGTTATCACGCTTTACATGCAGGGTTAGACGAGAGGCTTGTCCACCAAGTTGAATCTGCTTCTATAGCCTCATCATCGTCATTTCTATGCCATGTCCAGAGTGCATGAGTCGCATTCACTACCTCCAGTTGCCCGTGCCCAAAGCTTGCCTCCCGGAATACTGATATCGGCGGTGCTGGCTTTATGTACCTGGCAAGGGAAGCAGCGGCTTTATAGTTAAATCCATTTATGGTTAGTCAGCTGCGGCAAAATGCAAATCGAAGTTCAACTTTTTCCCACTTTCAGTCGATTTCGGTTTCATTGTACAAGACATCAATTTAAATACATTATGCATATGAATTCTAAAGGAATACATCACAGTTTCAGAGCTGAGTCCGCAGTGATTTTAGATTTTGAAGACTGAGAGGCAGAAAGAAGCATTTGGACAAGGAACACGAGAAAAACCTTTTGGCAAGGCCTTCCCGGTTGCCGCCGTCGCCGATGGTGATGTGCACCGGACCGCAATCATTGGCACTTCCATTGTAGACACGGGTCTAAAGAGAGAAACGAAAGCAGAGATGATAAACCAGGAGGAATGGCATAGCCTCAACAAAAGATGGAACAGAGAAGGATTAGGGAGCTTACAAAACGCTCATACGCATGCACATGCCCGGCGAAAACCACATCGACTCGCGCTTGATAGAGCAAACCTTCCATGGAGGCTTTCATCCCAGTCGATTCCTTCTCGCCTTGATGAGCAGTGTTAGAATTATACCAGGGAGCATGGATCAGCACCGCTATCCAAGGGGTCCTCGTCCGGTCCACCTTCCCCAGGTCGGCTTGCAACCACTTGTACTGGGCCGAGCTCGCGTCAAAGTCCGTGTACGAGCCCAGCATGACGACATGGACGCCGGCGACATCGAACGAGTAGTAGAGGTTGCTGTCCGAGCCACTCTCCTCAAATGGCATCCGCCACCTCGCGTTGTAGGACGTGAAGGGACTAGGATGGATGAGTGGTATCTTCTCAATCTCGTGGTTGCCTTGGGTCACCATCCAGGGCCTCTGGCTGGCGAGGGGCTCGACGAGGCGGCCAAACGAGTCCCACCAAGGCTGGTAGACGTCGGCGTACGACAGGTCACCGGGCAGCAGCAGGACATCATAGGTTGATTGCCCAATGTGTTGAAGGGTCGTTTTGGTCCATCCGGTCTGTCCAAGGTCGCCTGCATCATTCTATATCAAACTTTGAACTAGGGGTGTATAAAATGGACTGCCCAGACTAGGCTGGAGCGGCCGGTTTGGTTTAGAACCTGGTTCAAAGGGTAACCAGATTGAACCAAACAAGAACAACTAAATATAATTTTTATTTTATTATTTCTTTAAAAAAATTAGTAAAATATGAATTAAATACTATCTTGATCCAGTTCTAAGTAGTGGGAAAAAAAGTAATGGGAAAAAGTAGTGATTGGTTTCATTGGATCAGATTAAAACCAGATTTGACTGATGGTTCGGTCCAATTTCCATTCCTAAGATTAATTAGTCTAATCCCGGTTCCAATTTTTGGGAACCGGTTCTTCCAGTTTGGTTCCCTTGGTTCCATCTTGGAATTGGAATGAAGTGGGAACCAATAACCCATACTTTTGGATCACCTTTGTTAAGAAGGTGAAAATCCTTGTTGATAATCATATGCTTCCACATACCTGCCACTGCGAATTTGATGGGTAACTGCGTGGGAGGGGTTGTGAAACTGAACTCGCGGGCCGAGTCCGAGCTGCACCGGTAGTAATATACCGTATTAGGTTCCAGCGGACCGATGACCGCCTCGTGGATTTGCCCGGACTTGTATAGTGCGTACTTGTACGTAGTTGTACTCCCCGTCGCCGAATTCTGGTATGTGCCCGGCGACTTGCCGTAGTCCACGGTCGGAGGAGCCGAGCCTCGGGTGATCCACGAGATTCTCATTTTATCTTGACCCACCAGAGACACATGCACCTGAGAAACAAAGCTGTGAAATTTCTAACATGACCTTTGCAATTCCTCCATTGATCTAGGTTCTAGCCCACCGATTATTACATAAACTTAAACTTAAACTTAAAAGGCACTTATCTTTAAAATCAAAAAAATTTGAGAAAAAAATTTGAAAACAGAAAAATCTTCAGCCAAAAATCTTTTGCCGAATAAGGTCCACGAAAATTTCTGCTTATGATGATAAGACCTTACCATAATTATGACTTACCTTACCATAATTATGACTTTCTGTTCATTTGCTTGAACAAGACGTATCATGAGGTGGTTCGTTTTTTCGCTAACTGGATCGAAATGGACATGTCCAGTTCATCTAATTTGTCTAATTAACCTAATCAATCGGTGGGGACATCTAATGATGAACTGTCGAAAAGTCGCACACTGCCAAACACCCCGTGACCTTCTTATTTGATTGTTTAGTAGAGATATTCGAAGGAATTTATTATTAACCATCAGGCGTGTATGTACGTATTGAGTGCACAATTTGCATTAGACTTTTCACCCTGTCACGTGTGCGGTTTGAATAAAATAATTGTAATTATTGAATTTCATGAGATTTACATAGTTCATACAATCAAACGATTAAAGGTTATGATATCAACATATGTTGGATCAAGTCGGGCAACTATTGCCGTGTTTTGAGCCATCCATCCATCCAAATTCTATGCTCGAGTCCTAAACGTTTGAGAAGTCAATGTGAATTCCAATGGGATTAGATTCACATGACCTTTCTTGTACTATAACTCACATGTACCGTTGAATTGGATGAATGTTACATAGGCTTATCTCATCCGACGGTATATAGAATCTCAAATCTTTTTTTTTTTTTTCCGAAAATTGCCATTGGTCATTGCTACCCTGATTTTCTCGCTGACTTTTCTCTACCAAAGCACCAAAAAATGACTGAAAATAAAACGAAAATGCGCGGAAGAGAAAGGTGAAACATCCTCGTTTTCCTTTTCTTGGGTTGGTACGGGGCCAACCTCATTCACTTGGGGTAGAAAATCGGTCGTTTTCGGCAGGTTTTTTTTAAGCATTTTGCATTTCCAAACGAAGCCAGACAAACCAGAAAAAGGAAAAATACAGGGAAGAAAACGTCGAGGGATCCGATCTTTCTATATTTAGCGTACATGAAAATGCAAAGTGAGTCGCCATTTTCTGCAACCCCGGGGAAGGGGGAAATCCAGCACAATCCCAGACTTGCCCTAACTAACGAAAATGACAAAACGAAAGAGAGAGAGAGAGAGAGAGAGAGAGAGAGAGAGAGCTGCAAGAAGCCCATGAAAATCAACGAACCGCCCCGACCGTGGATGATCGAGCGTCGTCTCGACGTACCTGCTGGGGAGAAGCCGAATCCTCGTCATCGGAGTCACGGACGAACACGTCAGGGCGCGGTCCCGGGCGATCGTAGGGCGACGTGCCGGCCGCCCCAGCAAGGCCAAAGCAGGCTCCGGCGAAGGCCGCAGCCATCAGCACGAGAAGGGCGAGGCGGGGCCTCATCGGAGCGCGCATCTCTTTCCAGGCCTCTCCCTCTCCGACGGCAGCGCGTGACGGGAGAAGGAGGAGGAGGGAGATCAAGAGAGGTTGGAGACGGAAGGCATGCGAAAAGGGGGAAGACGATCGCGGGGGAGGTTTTGAAATGGAGAGACTGTCCGGGTGGCTGCTCGGGAGTTATTCTCCTGCTCGTGTGGATTTATTTTCATTTATATATTCATGTCGGCCATGGGAAATTACGTTCGGGACAATTCATTCGCTTAACCCCCCGAAAATGAATAGCCATAAAATTATATAATAATTTGCCTACAACAGTGGCAGGAGCTAATGATGGATTAGGCAAGTAATTGCTCGGCCCAAACTTCCCATTTCTTGAAATTTCTCAAATGTTATATCTGTAGTATTTCTCAATATTCACAAGTCTTTGAGGTGGATTTTTTCGTGATTAAAAAAAATTAAGGTCTGATATATATTTTCTTCAAAATAAATGGTTGATGGGACTGTGAGGCTTAACCTCTTTTAGGCGTAAGTGAGAGAGTAGTGTCCTCACGAAAATGGTTTAGACAAAGTCCTGGGGTTTACATGGGGCACGTGGGCGATGTTGGAGGCATATTCCGAAGCATAAAATGACGTTTTATTGGGAATTCCTAAGCTTTTAAAATTTGGACTTTCCATCGTCCAATTTTGCCTTCAATTTTATATATTTATCTATCATTTTTTTTTTTTTGGGTGGATTGCAATTTTAGAGTTTCGCACTTGGAAGCTATCGTCACGGTTTGGTGCTTTCCTTGATTTTCCTCGACTTTGCATTGCCATTACGGTTTCGCTATGCTGTCCATCTAAATCTAAAACGAACATAAAAAGTATGAACTCCAGTAGTTCTGGTTTATTAAGACAAGATATTTACATAAGTTGGATATTCACATCATTCAAATATAGTTTCAGTTTATGGGTACATTTGATTCAGTATTTCCAAGGGACTTTTAGCCTTCAAAGCCTTTTGGAAAAATACTTGACTGTTTGACAACTATTTTGAAAGAGCATTCACTTCAAAATCAATATTGGGAAAGCTGAAAGCTCAATGCTAATAGGGACTAACTTTGCATTGGGTTGAAACTAGCATTGGGCTTTCAACAATTTGGTTAAATGCCGAAATTCATTTTTTTCTTCCAAAACTACCCTTACCAATATTTCAAAATTCCAATTTCATCCTTCATTAGTTTTTTTTTTTTTTTAAAATTAAAAAGGACCAAACCCTTCGCCGGTTCGGCGAAGGGTTACGGTTGTTGGTGAGCCAAATCTGGCGTTGGCAGCCATCAATCGAGGTCGCCCAACATCGGTGAGGGTCATGCGAGCCAGGCAACCGTTGCTTGTGTCTTGCGGCCCTTGCCTTGGTGTTGCGAGGGTCGCGCGACTGACGGCGGCGGTTGCTCGTTGGGTTGCCCAAGGTCGTGTGACCTTCGGCAACCCTCGGTTGGGTTGCGCAACTCTCGCTGGAGGTCGCTCGACTCGACCGACGACTACCAATGCTAGATTTGGCTCATTAGTGGTTGTAGCCCGTTGTCGGACCGGCAAAGGGTTTGGTCATTTTTCAAAGAAAATAAAATTAATATATATATATATAAGCTCATTGTAAAGACTTTTTGCCAAATGCACATTCAACTTAAAGTCCATTAACAAAGAGGTTTTAACCAAACACAATTTACATTTTCCCAAATAACTTTGAATTTCAGCATTTGCATTACACTCAAAACCTATTTACAAAGCTGAATCAAACGCACCTTATATATAATCTTTTTTGACCAAAATATATATATATATATATATATATATATATATATATATATATATATATAATCAATCTCGATTTGATTATCCATCGCCGTCCAACAAAGTTAATCAGCTTAATCTAAGTGTAGACGGAGCTGGCTACTTATTTCCTTATTAAACAACCCTAATTACCCTTGAGAGTATCGAAGAGAACTAACCTAATTTTCGCCCTCTCAAGATAGACAGTAAGGGTTTGGACATGATGTCGGCCGTAAGGTGTTTATTTTAACAAATGTTACATGATCAAATAAATATGCAATCCAAATATGGACACACTTAAACTTTATTCCCAAAGTTTGGCATAATTGATTATCATTTGACATTTGAAAGGGGTATTTGCCTGTAAAACTAGGTTTTTTCTATGACCTTAGCCTCTCCTTGTATAGTTCTTTCCGCAAGGCATGCAAAATAATCAATTTCAGTTCATGCTAGCTAATGAGGGTGAAAAAAAATGATCGGTGGTTATTATGATTGTATTTTTCTGTTCCTGGGGCCAATATGATCTTTGATCGAATCACACAAGTTTAATGGAAAAATTACCTAAAAAATAACAATATATTGTACAAATATTAATTCAGTTTTAAGCCTTTTAGATTTTCCACTTGAATTTTAAATATTTTGATAATTTATCAATATAGTTTCTCCAATCAATCTTGATTGTGAATCATTGAAGTGGATAATTTTTTTTATAATTACTTTTAATATGTTGACTTCTTCTTTTTCTCTTTTTCTTCTAGAAACGGCGAGGTCCTAGTTGGCCGGCCTTCACCAGCCTTAGCAGGAAAAAATAAAGAAAAGGAAATTCCTACCATGACATAAATCTTTCTCTTTGCATATAAGAATCTAGAATCCGGTGGGAGTATATTCCACTAGAGCTCGCACAAGGTTCAGGAATCCCTAGTTATCTGCGAAACTCCGTGCCTCGTCACGTTCTCGCGGTTGCAATTTCTTCAGTCGATCAAAAGCGATCGAAATAGTTTCACCCATTATTTATTTCGATTTTTCTAATTGACACCTTCGATTACGGGGACAACAAAGCTCCCACGGTGCACGCCAGGAGTACGACGAGAGGGAGACTTCCTATCTGTCATTAAGTCCCTAACAAGGCCTCCTAATTACTCCTCTCCAGGTCTTAACTGGACCACCAGTCCAAATTGGAGTCTATGTTCGAAGGGCTCGATGTAATTTATAATATAAAGCGCCCTTCGAAAGCTGTTGCCCCGATTAATATTTCCATCGAGAAATTGCTATTACATTGCCATGGATATTGTTTCGATTTGCCGTTCTTTTGAACGGGACTTTAGACGAACCCCTCTTTCAAAACCCTAGATGCACATAGAAAAGCAATGAAGTAACCTTTCTTATATTGTGCTTAACTTCTCAGCCCTTAGCAACAAAGAACTTTGAATGTCAATAGAAAAATGTTTAGCGTGATTAGAATTTGATAAGTCCACATTAAAGTTTGCGATCATTCTTATGTCATAATGAGTTGAACGTAGATTAGGTGAGATATCAATCTTTTGTAGGATGAGTATGGCATGAATTGCTGTCTTCTAAAGTGTGTGGAGCAATTTCATGCATTTAAAAGGGCAAAACATTAGTTTCAAAGGTCCTATCTATACCTTTAAAGTATGTTCCGACAAACGAAAAGTTCAGCGTCCATTTGTGTGTATTTTCTGCAAAATTATTTTCCGATTCTCCGGTATTTAGATGACAAAAAATTAATCGATTTATATAAAACATTTTGCATGAATTGAAAACAATAAGCTTAAATTGGGAGAAAACAACTTTCCTTCTGATAAGAAGAAAATCACTTTCTCTAAATCATTAAACAAAATGCAAAATAACAAATTTTCTTGAAAATGATTTCTATAAAAAATATTTTCATTTATCATCGAATGCAACCTCAACTCATGTGGTGGGCCTATAATCACATCGGGGATTGTTTGCGCCGCTCATCGGTCAAATCAAACCACAACGTCAAGAAGGCCATGTTAGCCCACCCTTCTATTCATCTTTGCTGGCGTATCCCACCTACTTTGCTGTATATTAAACTTTCTCATGAGTAAATCGCATTCTTAATATATATACTTCGACACAAAAGTAAAACATTATAAAATGATAAACTCCTTTATTTCATTAGTCGAGTTGAGGCATGCTCAATCTCTCTCTAGCGTCTAACTATTGGGATATAGCATGAAATTGATAATGCAAACATGACATTTCCCCATCATAATTTGATAAGCTTATAGATAAAATTAAGTGAATTTTGTTATTATTGTAAGATCTAAGTAGTAACAAATGGAGTATAGGAGCTTAGGGGCATCCCTTAGCATCATGGATGAAACTAATTATGTGAGAAGATAAAAATAGGAAGTTTCCACGTGGTAGCCAACAAAATATTTGCCTGGAAAGCTCTAGAATTTTAGTAGAGTAAAGCCCGCCTCTTACAATTTTATGTATCTTAGACAAAAGAACGGAGATCTCAATTTACTTGTTTTGAAAATGTTTGCAATTATGCTCAATCCAAATGTAATATATAGTCACCAAGAAAGAAACTAGAAGGAGCCTCGCTGCCAAGTCATTACACTTTATGGCCTTGATCATCCATTGAAGTTCATCATTCCATCCCCCTAAAGACTATTGAATTGTGAGATTTTGTATACCACTGTCAACTGTTATAAAAGTTTAAATTGTTAGATGAATGTTTGTTTTATTATCTAAATATTCTAATATTACCCCTCACGCTTAGTTTGGTTTTTTTGCCTAGTACCAAGCGTTGACATATTTAATTGGGGAGGCAAATGTGATTTGAAAAGATTTGAACTTAGGACCTTCTATTTTGATACCATGTAAGATTTTTTGAGACCATTGTTGACTGTTTTGAAAGTGTAACTTGTTAAATGAAGGTGTAGTTTATTATTTAAATATTTTAATACGAATACCATATTATGCTAGGGTACCACACCATATACTCCTAGTCTAGTTGCACTCAAAAAACAAATGGGTTTTGTCTTCTATATCAATCATACATAATTTAATATCAATTAAAGACATCCATCATCATATAGTCTCTGTTGTTGGTAGTTTATCTCCACATACAAGCTAGACGATAAAATTATGCTTGCAAATGTCGCTTGCCCAAATCAAGTCATACAAATCCACAACTGTTCCAACTTGTCTAAGTTCTTTACCTTGAGCTAGAGATGACCGAAGTTATAGTGGGTCTCAACTTAAGAAGATTTTGTCAACTCTAAGTCATACTGCCTTTGATGTCAAGTTTGGGGGTGAGCATTGGTCAGGGTCAACCCTAGATCGACCTTGGATCGGCCCAATCCAGTCGGTCTTGGTTAGGTTCCCCATAAAATTGGGTCGGTCCTTGGTCCTGAGACCCCTTGATCTTGTATTGTATGGATTGGTCATCGGTTCTGGGAGTTTAGGGTTGGTCCAACTTAGACCAACATTGTACATATTATATATTATATGCTTTTATCTATTATAAACCCTAGCGACTCTTCCTCTATTCTCTTTGTAATTCAGTTTGCCATGTAAATTAGAAAGTAAAAAGAAAACCAACCGTAATTCAATAAGAAAAAGACCCTTTTCACTCCCCTTGGCTTCACTTGCTTACTCGCCCTGCTCACCGCTTGCCTCACTCGCCTCGCCGCTCACCTCTGTTTGCTCACCTTGCCACACACCTCTGTGCCCTTGCCTTGCGTGTTCATTCTTAAATTTGTTGCTTTTAGCAAGCGTGAAATTTTGGTTGTTATCTTATCTTATACTTATGTTTAATATATATTGATGTTCATATTTTGGTTACTCAATATCATATTATTGATGGATATGTAACTTGAAATAGTATGTTTATCCTTTTAAGGAATACAAAAAATGAAACAAAATAAAAATAAAAACAATAATAGGTTAGTCCTAGGTTAACCTTAGAATTGGACCTGACTTGACCAATAAGATAGGTCCGGTCCTCAATTCCAAGCTTAATAGGGTTGGTTCTTGATCCTAAAAATTAAGGATCAATACTATGCGGATTGGTCCTTGGGTTTGATTTTGGACTGGCTCAACTAAAACCATGCTCACCCTTAGTCAAGCTGTATCAATAAAGTGCCTCTTCATTTAGTTTTATGGACCCAATTACTCCAATAGGAAAGAGGACGAATAGTTGATAAGGTTCTAGAGCATGCAGCCTAGTAATACTTTGTTCCAAAATTTTAGATTGAGTAGCCCTTGTCTCCCTTCACTATTAAGGGAGCAAACTACCTGCCATGCAACTTTGTGTGATCTATTAACTTTTGCTTTTCCTTCCATAAAAATTGTCTAGTCTTCTTTATGATCTCATAAATAGATTGATTTGGGAGTAATTTTTTTTTTTTTTTGCATCTAGAAGTGCATATGAAAATAATGACCAATTTGGCCAACTGGAGTTTGTCTACAATAGCTGGTATGTTTTATGTTCCATCCTTCTATTTTCTTTAAAAATCTTATCCCTCAGACCCTTGCAATCTATGTGCGTGAGCATTTTACTAAAAAGGGTAAAAAAGGGGAAGACCTAAGTATCTGATAGGAAGGGTACCTATGGAAAAAAGGTGTGTGGTCTAGTATAAGGAGCTTTTGATCCTCAGTCAATCTAGAGAAAAAAGATTTGATATTTGTCTAGGTTATTGTAGCCTTGTGAGAGCTGCAAAGTCATCAAAAGCATCAACAAAGAAAATAGAAGCAGATCATCTGCGAAGCATGAAGGGGTTATTCTTTGTGATTTACCGCATCAATGGAACTTAAAAGGAAGGTAGAAACTTCCCCACTGATAATTATGTTAAGAATTCTCATAACGATGACATAGAGATATGGAGAAAGTTGACCACCATGTCATAGCCCATTAGTGCTAGCAAAATAACCAACTTGTTTGCCATCAAATTTAATTGAGAACTTGGGTGTAGTAATGCACTAAGTTATCGAATCAACCAAGTACTTTGGTGTATTTAAAGTTTTAAGAGCCCCGAGAATGGCATCCCATTTTGCCATATCATAAGAGTTCATGAAATCAATTTTTATTGTCATCCTTTAAGGTAGTTGTGTAATAGTTCTTGGCACAGTATAATATTCTATGAAATATGGTATTCCTTGATTAAAGCAATTTGGTCGAGGCCAATGACTGAAGTGAGAATACAATTTATTCCTTCTACAGGTGGCTTTGATATGATTTTGTATAAAACATACAACATGAAATTGGTCTGATCCTTGAGGCAACATGGATTAGAAACCTTCCGCACAAAAGAAAAAAAATTTAATTGCAAAGATATAACATAAAAAATCATGCTTGCATGATATGTATCTTATTGCATTAAAGAGAAATACATTAGATTGTGTTTTATAAAACAGAGTAGTCTAACTCTAACGATTCATTTTAGTTGGACATGTGACCGTTGCAAAACCCTCCTTTCAATTTTGTTGTCGTTGTCGTTGTTGTTGCTAAAACTCAAACCCCTATTCTTCAAATGGAGATACTAGCTCATTCATGAAATTCTCTTGCTTACTTTCATTTCTATCACTATACGTACTATGTACCTAATCATAAATTTGGTGGCCATCTAGGGCCGCTCAAGCCGACAAAGCTTGAAGAACAAACTAGGCAGAACTAGGCATATAATTTTTTTTCTTGGGTTCAGGCTTGCTTAGATTACCTTGCCTTAGGCCTACCCGATTACTTTTGTGAGTAAAAGTTTAGATATTTTAAATCACAAGCATGACATTTAAGCTGTGTTAGGCTTGGCTCACTCATTGATCATCTATTGTGCATACATAAGGGTGAGAAGATTTTCAGGCTTAAAAATCTTAATTGACATGAAATATATATCAACAATTATTTTCTAAAAATTGACATCACTCCTGATAAGTAAATATAACGATTAAATAGTGTGTTTTATCTTCAAGTCCTTCGAACCTACCAAGTAAATTTCATTTCAGAATTTAGGAGTGAGATGTGATGTGGATTTATCTCCAAATTGTATTGAGGCATCATGCCATGTGGAATGCCTTGGGATCAAACTTTTGAAAAACCTATTCGAGGGGTTTCTGTATGAAGGTGCATAGTATACTGAAAAAACAAAGTACCGAAAAGGAGGACCCATTTTCCATCATCTTTTTATTTAGTCATCCTCCAACACAACCTTTTCCTCTTTCACCGAGGTCCTTATACGTTTGTCTGAAAATCAAATTCATCCATATAATTTTTTTTGTTCAACATATCCTTCTACTTTTTAAAAAGTGCCACCGTTCATCTTCGACTTTCTTTTGTGTTGGAATTTTCTGACACGACATTAACATCGTTAGAAATTTGGTATTATTTTTTTCATTTTTTCTTTCAAATGCTCTCTCTCTCTCTCTCTCTCTCTCTCTCTCTCTCTCAACAATCTTATTCTTCTTCAACTTAAACTCTCTCTCTCTCTCTCTCAACAATCTTATTCTTCTTCAACTTAAACCCCCACCGAAATGACAAAATCTAGCACCCCAACAATGCAAACCTCGTATTCTGTTCAAAAAAAAAAAAAAAAACAATGCAAACCTCGTAATTCATAGACAAGCGACCATGGATGCGAACTCTCTCTCTCAACTATCTTATTCTTCTTCAACTTAAACGCCCACCGAAATCACATAATCTAGCACTCCAACTGTTGGGAATAACGGATCCCCGAAAACCGGATTCGACACTAAATCGAACCCATAAAACGAATGCGGAAGACAAGCCCGGGAAAAATCACGTATCACCGATCGTAAAAGCACACCACGGATTCGAGCGTACCTTGTTAGCCACGAGATTAGACACCGACGCCGAAAAGAGGAAGAGAATTTAGCCCTGTTCAATCCGATGACGACAATTCGCTTGATAGGAAGACGGCGTCGCTTCTTTTTGCTTACTGTTGTTTTTGGAGAGAGAGAACCTTGGAAAGAGAGGGAGACGTACGTACTGATTTCCAAAAAGGTGTGTTCTCCTCTCTCTCATCCCTTTTATACGTCCCTCCATCCACGGGCCTTATTCCCTGTGGGCCGGGCTTTTAGCCAAACATGGGCGGACGGGCGCCTTAAGCCCATCACTAATAAAACCATCAAACAATGCAAAACCCATAATTCATAGACAAACGACCATGGATGCGAGCTCGAGCTGTTGTGGCAGCCGCAAGCTTGAGATGTATAAGGTTTGGAATGCGAGCAAGGGGACCGTGAGCTCAAAATTGAAGCAGCCATGGCCGCAAGCTCAAGTTTTCGGTCATGAACTCGAGATCTGCAAGGTCTAGATCTCGAGGCAATAGCGGCCGCGAGCTGGAGAGACGGGCCCCCCTCTCTCTCTCTCTCTCTCGTTTTGCCTTTGTTTTTATGTTGCCTGATGTGTGTTGAAAATCATTATACGACATGTTTACTGCACTGTCCAACTCAAGAATTCGACAATCTACATGGGCAAAAATCATTGGGTAAGAAAAAAAGTGAAACAGAAGGATTAATGTAGCACTTTTGAAGAAGAGAGATCCTCTTGAAGAAAGATGAAAGGGTAAAGAGATGGTTTTGATTTCGATAAAAAAATAAATGGATAAACGGTGACATCTATCCAATATTGAAAATAAGCAAGATGTATATAAAGTCTGGTAAACCTATAGTGTAGAGCTTGTCAACTGCCTACCTGACACCAAGAGTAATATACGCAATTGGATCAAAACTTTAATAGTGAGTGGTGTCAAATTTGCAAACAACATGGACTCCATGCTTCTGTAAATTAGTATCATCTTTGTTGATGAACTGAATCATCAATAAATTTCTGTTTAGACCGGGTTCAATGGCTGCCTTTTCTTTTAAGTTTTCGTAATCGTGATCTTGATGGCCTGTTTTATGATAATTAAACATGGATTATACAAGGACCTAGAACTATCAATTTGCTTACGTGTCGGATTTGACTTAGGATAAAAAAACATAAATTGGTGAGACGCAAAAGAATTAAAAGAAAAGAAACACTTACCAGCCTCTGATGCTCACATCACGCGTCGTTTTCGACTAATCTCCCCACGGAATTTCTCTATCGGCCTTTTGTGTAGAGACCCACTTATCGTCACACAATCTAGGAGTTAGGCGAGGGAAGGTGTTCGAATGGCACTTAACAATGACCTTTTGGAAGCAATCGTGTTTCCACTTTGGGAAAATCTAGGGGCAAAGTAAGTTTGCAATTGTCTGGTTCCTTTTGTAAGTAAGCCCTAAATCAAATCTGGCCAAAAGCAATTTCAAGATATTAAAAACCCTTTTGAAGAGTAGTATGTGTTAGTAATATAATGTGGAAGCCAAGTAGATCTTGAAATTAAGTAAATGCGAAATCATCAAAAAAATAAACAAGGAACAATAAAGAATACCAAATATTTATATGGTTTGATTTGATTGTCGTTGAGTCCATTATTTAATTAGAAATTACAGAATTATAATCGTTCACACATTCAAGCATTTCTCACATTTAAATTAAACCAAAAGTAAATCCACAAATATTTCTCACAATATCTCTAAAGAACTCACAAAGAGAATGTCTAATATCTAGGTAGAACATGTATGTATGTATGTATGTATGTATGTATGTATGTATATTATTCCTATCTAAAATCAGAATTTTTTTTTTTGGGGAACCTA
Organism: Eucalyptus marginata; assembly: GCA_014182565.1. Classification (NCBI taxonomy): domain Eukaryota; kingdom Viridiplantae; phylum Streptophyta; class Magnoliopsida; order Myrtales; family Myrtaceae; genus Eucalyptus; species Eucalyptus marginata. The sequence continues at coordinate 22,855,401 of CM024585.1, read as the reverse complement.
CTCAAACTAAAGGCAGATTCTCAACAATATGCACACAAATCTTAAAGCCTTTTTATAGCATACACTCTTCCTATCATCACAAAAATGAGATTAATGAAACTCCTGCGTGGAGACAGAGAGGCAGCCAATTGATCAACATCTTGAAGAGTTTCTCTTGAAAGTTTCATTAACAGTGAGAAAGCGAATTTTGCATATCGGCCGACCCTTGTGCGTAAAATATAAATTGTGAATAAGAGAACATACTAAAAGATATGCATACCATACAAAAATAAGATAGAAAGAGGATTGAAATTTGTATTCTTGATTTCTGTTCTCATACCGTATCGAACATGCCATTTTGTCAAAACTTCAACTTTGAAAAACATAGCACAACAACTATATTATATTTCGAAAGATTGAACATGCATATATAAATTAAAAAGATTAGTACTAATCTGACATTATTTTGTTTCTTTATCATCGTTTACTTGTCGTGATTTGGACAATGTTGATAAGATGAACAATCTCTCGAATGGTTTGATTCCTTGTTTACATCATCAGTGTGTGTCAGCTCAAAGTTTATTATCCGATTCTCGAGGCACGTCCGAAACTAATATAATAATGGAAATCTTTGAATGACATTGCTTCTTGAAATGAGACACATGCCAACTAATTTTTCCCATCTAAGATTTCCTTAATGAGAGCCAATCAAATTAAGACAGGGTAGAATTATGCAACGGCACGTCGTGGGGATCTAGGAGTAGATTCCTCGGATATTCGGAGCATGACTTCAAAGTACTTTAGAATTTATCAGTTTTTTTGTGTGTGTGCGTGTTTTGGTTGACCAAGTGAACCAATTAGTTTTTTTTTTTTTTTTTTTTTCATATTTAAACAGGGAAAAAGGGGATATTGCTAGAAAATTAGAAGTTTTACCATTTATATGTAAATTTATCACAATCCAAAAGGATTATTTTACAGTGAATTAAGATTATTTACCACATAATATATGGCTTTACCAAACATAAATAGTGTTTATTAGAAGATTGGTCTACTGAACTAGTTTCTGTGAGATTGACTAACCTAATAGCAGGTGAGAGGATGGACGATCGGGATTTAAGATAGGCCCGAAAGTCAAGATATTCATGGGCAAAAGATAATCGCTTCTGTGAGATTTTATTCAATGGTGAAAGATTTCACCTTATTATGAGGTGGCTACCCATGGAAGTTCTCGTGACCGCCAAAAACTTTACTTTCCGTGGCCGGCGGAACAAGGAAAAAGAAGAAGAAGAAGAAGAAGAAGAAGAAGAAGAAAGGCAAACGTAAGCAGATGGGTATGACTTTTGGTTGTTCAGACAGTGCCGGTGGTTAGGTTGTTTTGGCTCCAGCCGGGCATTTTTTATAGGACAAATTCATTTTCGTTCAGTCCATGTACAAGATTAGATCAAAGCGATCTCTATTGGCAAAAGTTTTAAGTCTTGTCCAAACGACCGAGACATTGCCCATGTCATCCACGTCAAGTTACTGCATGCATACAATGAGAGAGGTGGCCTGAACAATATCAACTGAGAGGCGAGCAAGAGAATAGACAGATCGTCAAGACATGATCTCTCGACACGAGGCTAAATTTCTCAAAGAGTTCAGCCACATGATAATACTGATGTACTTACCTCTGTTAGAAACTTAAGCTATTGAGAGAAGCATATACGCCCACAATCGATGCACATCTACCATATATCTTGACAAGTCTCGTGCGATGCTTGTGTATCGGAATCTTTAATTTTAGATAGATTGTCTGATACTCTTTAATATTCTACGCACAATATTAGAGTGAGAACTCCTTAATCCGAACTTCTGGCAATGTATTGACTTGGAAACTTCATGGAGGTATATTTGGACTTGCGGATAAGTTGCTTGTGACCCGAGATTTTTCTAAAGTCGCTCTTAAATAATATTAACCCGCAACTCAAGACACTATTATTTCTTAAGTTTCAGATAAAATACCAAACCTATCCAATCACATATATGATCGTGTATACTTAATGGCAGAAAAAAGTGGTCCCTCCCCCAGCCAAGCAGATTCCAAGAGCTCCCTTATCACCCGCTTGCCGGCATTGAAGAAAAATGGAGGAGTAGGAAAGCATATCTACCTTTGAAACATATTCACCATATTCTAATCGACTTACTTGAGGGATTTGCCTTCTCTTTTCGTCAATAAATTATAGCGTTCTGATTTCAAACTCCTCCAACCCACCTTCTCTTTATATTCCCTCGCTCTTCGTCCCAAAACGTATTCATCAACATACACAGTTTAGCTTCATTTCTTCAACCATGGAGATGTGGTGTCCACGGGCGTTTCTTCTTCCTTCGACCATCGTCTTCTTCCTCTTCGTCCCTCAGATTCTCGTGCAGTTCACCTATGCTTCGGTCGAGGAGTACACTCGACCCCCTGCCGGGAACGTCATACTCTCCGAGCACGAGCGGTCCGAGTCGGAGCCTCAACAGGTCGATTTCTCATTGTCAATTGATCTTATAACTAGTTATAATATCCATTGCGGCTGAAGAACTTGACTATTTCTTGAAGTTGTGCTGTTTAATTTTCATGTTGATCTTTAACGTTATCATGCCCATTTTTGGATGATTTTAGGTGCATATTTCGCTCGCCGGTAGCGACCACATGAGAGTAACATGGGTCACGGAGGACTACAGGTCGCATTCGACGGTGGAGTACGGCACAGCGCCCGGACAATACACCACCAGGATAAGAGGAAAGCATACATCCTATACGTTCTTTTCCTACACCTCCGGCAAAATCCACCATGTCAAGATCGGGCCGTTGGAGCCGGAAACCACTTATTACTACCGCTGCGGTGCATCCGGCCCGGAGTTCTCCTTCAAGACGCCGCCTTCCACCTTCCCCATCGAATTCGCAGTGGTTGGTAAGTCTCCTTGATGCAACACCTTTTTTCTTTTAATTTCACTTTAAGAAGCAATGGATCTCAACTTATGAGGATGAGGAAATTCTGGGTTTTTTTGCTTTAAGGAGGGTTGCTTTACTAATTAAGGAGTGAATTTCGGCTGAAGGAACATATTAGGGTTTCCGTCATTTTGCTTAGAGGTAAAAAAGGTCGTGCTCTAGTTCTGAAATAATCTACCAGTCAATTATAATACTATCGGAAAATTAAGATGAAGAAATGTTATTCCAGTTGCTCACGTCATTGATGGAATCTTGTTCGTTTTCGTGCACATGAAAGGGAATTTCATTGAGGGGGCCTGCCCAGGATTGCGTGGTCCTCACACCTTAAAAAACCTCGAAGAACTAACTATGCACGTAAACAGAAGCATCGACACATTAGATCCCGAAGCATATTACTATCTTATCTTATTAATATCGCGATAGTTTCTTTTATTCAGATACTATCTTAAATTCCATTTTTTGGGTGCAATAGATATTCAAAATTTCTCCCTCTCACAAGACATCATATGCTTCTCCATCTCCTTCACTTTAAAGTCATTAGTAAGTAGTAATTACGAATCTAGATCCCCAGAAAATTTATATCAAGTGTTACGTATAAAAAGAAACTAGCCCTTCATACCAAAAGATTTGCTTTTGTTTATCTCGGCAAAAAATAGGGATCTCAAAAGTTTAGAGATCGGAGAAATTTAATTCATTTTTTTTTTTTTTCATATGACATACAGTTTATATGATCTATTTGTTACGTGTTATTCTTTCATCACTATCAATATGAATGATTATAACTCGAAAAATTGAATGATTGTCCAAATCCATGGGGATGGATGGAGTTGTGTATCTAGGTTGCTTTGTTGTGTACTCAAATCTAATTTTTTGTTTAATTTACAAGTCCCCTGGTCCCAGAAGCGGTAGATCAGGGTGTCTTCTGCCGGCCTTTCTTAGTCAAGCTCGCGCTTCAAGGCGAAGCAACTCCTGCGCCAGAGCAGGAAGAGCGTACATCACAACCTCCATCACAATTCTTATACGCCAAGATTTCGTGTCACCGAGAATTAAATTTTGTTTCCCCTCGTTTAAAGTGACTAGGTCGCTGACCCTCCACCTTGTACGGCGGCTCAGTCTGGTTCGGATCTGGGCTTTTTGAGTTCGGCTTTGACATGGTCAATTCTTCCCAGCTCACTTCCTGCTCAGTACCTTCTACGTTCTCCTCTGGGGACATCACTGGCTGAAAATATTTTTTTCTCCCACCCCGAATACCTCAAAACTTGTCTCCGATCGATCTCGGTCTCTAGCCCGATCCATATTCCAACATTGGCAAAAAACTTCGAGTCATGAATTCGACACTTCTCATTAACTACTCCAACTTGATTATGGTTGACTACTAGAGCTCCGATTGAATCATGTCTAGCTCGAATAAGTTGTCTTTTATATCTTGCTTAACACATCCAAATAGGGTGTAACTCTAGGATAAAATTATTATAACAAACGATAAGCATCCAGTGCACATGTTATCCATGTCTTATTTGAGTTGATAATTTGCAAATTTCTTCCTATTTGTCCAAATTGAGTTTATCCAGTAATATTAATCATCACGATTTTCCAACCTATGTAGGTGATTTAGGGCAAACGGACTGGACCAAATCGACCCTAGAGCATGTCGAGAACAAGGACTACGACGTCTTCCTGCTCCCAGGAGACCTCTCCTACGCCAACAGCCAGCAACCACTTTGGGACTCCTTTGGCCGCCTGGTTGAGCCAGTTGCAAGCCGCCGACCGTGGATGGTCACCGAGGGCAACCATGACGTCGAGATGGTCCCCGTCGTCAGCCCCGAAGGGTTCAAGTCTTACAACGCCCGGTGGCTTATGCCCTACAAGGAAAGTGGGTCTGAATCGAACCTCTATTACTCCTTCGATGTCGCTGGGGGCAGCGTCCACATCATTATGCTGGGGTCATACACCGAGTTCGAATCTGACTCGGCTCAATATGAGTGGCTTCAACAGGACCTGGCCAAGATTGATCGGAGGACAACGCCGTGGGTGTTTGTGCTATTGCACGCGCCGTGGTACAACACGAATACAGCTCATCAAGGGGAAGGTGAGGGCATGAGGAAGGCGATGGAGGAATTGTTGTATGGCGCACGGGTTGACATCGTCTTTGCCGGGCATGTTCATGCCTATGAACGATTTGTAAGTTCACATATAGCATGTTGCTTCACGCAAAACGTTTCCTCTTTGGTTCCTTTTTGAGAATATGACGGTCGTTCTTTGTTACACGCAGACTAGGATTTACGACAATGACGCTGACTTGTGTGGACCCGTCTATGTGACCATTGGCGATGGAGGAAATAAAGAAGGGCTTGCAATGTCGTAAGTGTGCTTTCCCTGACTTAATATTTGCTGTTTATGTTCAATCCTCGTTCTCAATCAACAACTGGTCGAATTGGAGGAAGAAAACCAGAAGGAAATCCTAGAGGAATCGACTGATGTTAAGCTGTTGTGTTACTCATTGGTCTGTCGTTAATCTTTGGGGGATGATATAATACTTTATTCTCAAATTTTGAAATATAGACAGATTTCAGTCATCGTTAATCCTAAAAGACTATGCCTCATTTTATTGCTAGACGCATTCGCCTTGGGTTGACGTATTGGATGATGTTGCGTATGTTAATGTACACTTTCATAGCACCTGAAAATTTAGGTTATGAATTTGCAGGTACAAGGAACCAGCTTCGCCTCTATCGATGTTCAGGGAGGCGAGCTTCGGACACGGGAGACTGAGGGTAATCAACCATACGCATGCGCATTGGTCGTGGCACCGCAACAATGAGGCCAACTCCGTGGTCGCCGATGATGTTTGGCTAGAGAGCTTGAGCACCTCAAGTAATTGCATGGGTCAAGAACCATCTTCACAAACATCTTCACTTAAGGACGAACTCTGAGAACAAACGAAGCCCCGATAAAGATCCTTAGCTTCCGCATCGATCAAATTGCATGTTTGGTGGGTGTGGGTTGATATGTTGAAAGGTCCCAAAGAATTTAGTCAAATTGCATGCTTGGCAATCTTTCTATTCCCTGTAAAATTCCTTCTGAGATACAGTTTCTCGTAACTAGATGGGATTTTTACCCTTTGTCAATGACATAAATAATTCCTCGAGGCAATCGATTGGGTTTACATGATATATATATTTTCTCATAACAGGAAAATAATGGAAACGATTTTTTTTTCTTAATTTACACAACAATTTATTATCTTAGGGAGTATATATGTCTAATAGTATGTGTACTAGGCCGAATCGACATTTAAGTTCATATCTAGGCCGGACAAATCCAACATCGGATTCACAAGATGGGAAGTACTTGAATTATGCTTAAGTTTGAGTGACTGTTGCGATGGTAGATGTTCTGACAATTAGCCTAACCTAATATTCAAATTAAACTTTGGAAGACCGGTAATGGGGAAAGGATGTTGACTTGATGGAGGATTTATATTCCCGATTAAAAAGTAGGGTTACTCAGCTTCCTTCTAGAAAAGAAATTAGACAAAGACTTTGATATTCGTAAGATAATTACTAATGTATGTCATCAATCTATTAAAAATAGGTATCAATACAAAATTATTTGCACACCACCATATACACAATCTGTGTGTGGAATAAACTTTCGGTCGTAAGCTCTAAAACAAAGATGATGGAAGCTGGTAGTAACATGAAAAAAAAATTATTTGAAATTATAGAAAAAGATAGAGTTTTCACTGTAATTAAAAACTAGTCACTGCTTTCGTTTTGCACAGACAAATGTTATTAATCTTGATCCTATATATCTCTTATATATATGTATCTTTATATGTTGTTTGGGGTTATTGTCAATTGAATTAAAAAATATAATAAAAAAGGAAATCTTTGTGAAGATAGACATAGAAAGGCCACATGAGAATTCAAATAAATTTAAAAAAGGGATAAGAATATTATAGGTGCCATAACTTTAGTACGAGACTCATTTGAGTGTCATAATTTTTTTTTTCCACCCACTTGAGTACACCATTTTTTGAAAATTGTTCACTTGAGTGCCATAGGCCATTTATCTTGTCGAAAAATTTGAAGTGGCATTAATTTTGGGAAAATTGTCCAAAAAGTCATAAACCTATTGCATTTTTGCTAATCTAATCATAAACCTTTTGATTTTGCCAATTGAATCTTAAACATTTTCACTTTTTGTCAATTGAGTTAATTTGGCTAATTTTGGCCAGAATTCGTTGACGTGGATATTGATCGTCCCATATGACACATCTAGCGTTGACGTGGACAAAATTTATTATTTTTAAAATATTTTTTCGAATTTTTTCGTATTTTTAAAATTTTTCTTTTCTTTTCTTTTTTTGCCACTCTCTCTCTTCTTCCTCTCTATCGATTGCCTGGGCTCTAGTGACCGGCCAAAATTTGAGACAGACAAGGTCGGCCTTGCCTCAAGCAAGGTCACTCCTCATCGGGAATTGGCAAGGGGTGGCCTCATTGGCCTCACGTGAGGTCGTCCTTGTCGAGATCTGGTGAGGGACAACCTCACAGGCCTTGGGTGAGCCTTGCCCTTGTCGAATCTGGTGAGGGTAAGCCTTGCTCGTGGCCGGTGAGGCTGATCCTCATGTGCTTTGAGTGAGGGTGAGGATTGGCCTCACTGGCAATGAGCCTTGCGTAAGGCCCGTGAGGTCATCCCTCATTAGATCTTGGCAAGGCCGACCTTGCGGGAGGCCGGCAAGGGTCCATCCCTCATTAGATCCTAGCAAGGCTGACCTTGCAGGAGGTCGGCAAGGTTGATCCTTGCCGGCCTTTGGTGAGGGCAACCTCACCTGAGGCCGAAGAGGTTGACCCTCGTCGATTGCAACCTTCAGCCGGTTGCCAAAGGCTGGGCGACTGACAGAGAGGAAGAAGAGTGAGAGTAGGAAAAAAAAAAAAAAAGAAAATAAAGGAAAAGAAAAATTCAAAAAATTTTAAAAAAATATTTAAAAAATAAGAAATTTTGTCCATGTCAGTATCGATCATGTCACGTAGGATGGTTGATGTCCCCTGTTAGCAAATTTCGGTCAAAATTAGCTAGATTGGCTCAATTGACAAAAACTGAAAATGTTTAGAACTCAATTGGCAAAATTGAAAAGTTTAAGACTGAATTGATAGTGCAATAGTTTTAAAACTTTTTGGATAATTTTCTCAATTAATTTATCATTTAACATCTACCGTGGCTTGCCAATACAACAAAGGTAAACAACGTCATTTTGAGATCTATTTGAAGAATCCTAGCTCAATTTAAAGAAACTGGGGCAAAATTCCGTCTAAGTTGAAAAGGTTGGTGAAGAACCCTAACGCTACTTCCAAGCCGAAATTGGGGTTCTCACAGAAAGCGAGGGAGAGGGAGAGGGTTCGTACAATCCGTCGGTGAAGTACCCTAATTCAAAAGAGATTCTGTCACACACACTTTCTCAGGAGTCGCCATTGATATTTCTTTATTTCATCCACCCACGGATCTTGGTCTCTCGGAGCAAACAAAGGGACAAAAAAGGAGAGAATGATAATGGACGATGAAGGAGGAGCAGCGTCAAAGTCGCCAGACTAGGTTTCAAGCCGAAGCATGTGAAGATAGAGCGAGAGTGAGAGAGAGAGGGTGGGAGGGAGGGAGCTTCATAATTTTTTTTTTTTTGGAATCTATGATTTTCAAGGAGGAAGAAGTGAGATAGGGCAAGTTTTAGTTGTCCCTTCTAAAAAGCCAGGTTGTATTCAAAACATTATTTAAAAAGTCATGTAGCACAAATTGCTGGAATGGGCGCTCAACTAAACAATTTTCTAGAAGCGTGACACTTAAGTGAGCGAGAAAAAAAGTTTTAGTATTAAAGATTCGTTCGTTTCGCGGAAAATATCATATTTGAAAAACATTTTCCTAGAAATCATTTTCTAAGAAAATAACCATATTTTCCAGTGTTTGGCTGAAACCTAAACTTTGAGTGGAAAATATTTTCCACCATTCATTAGCTAATTTAATTGTTTGGGAAAAATTATCAAAAATTGAATTTTAAATTTTTTATTATTTATTATTTTTTCCTTTTTCTTTTCCTTCCTCCTTCCTCCTCCTTCTTCCTCCTCCTTCCCTCCGCCGGCAATTCTCAATCCACGACGATCGTTGACGGCGGCAGCGAAGACTTCCTTGCACTGATTGGCGGCGGTCATCACACAAGGTGCTTTTCGTTTTCCCCCAATCACCGTCTCCCTCCCTCCCTTTCTTCCTTTGTCCGGCCTCGAGGGTTGACTCGGGGGATCGGCGATCGGCTCTATCGGCGAGATGGGCGCCCGCCGGCGGGGAGTCGGTCCGTTTCTACGTCGCGGTGGTTGATCCTCCATCTTCTGCGGCTACACCTACCCCTCTCTCTCCCTCCCTCCTCTCCACGTTGGAGCTCACGGTTGGCGGGCTCACCGGATTGGGAGCCCAAGCTTTGTCGCCGATTCGGCGAGCTCGCGGCTCGCCGAGCTCGGCGAACCTTTGGCGAGCTCGGGCGAGGCCCGAGCCCGCCTAGCTCGCCGAATCTGGCGAGGCTCGAGCTCCGCCCTAGGGCGGCGAGCTCCGCCTAGCTCGATCCGGCGAGGCTCGAGCTCGGCTTTGCCAAATCGGGCTAGGCGGAGCCTCGCCGGCCTAGGGCGAGGCTCGAGCGGCTCGCGGCGCGGCCGGTCGTCGGCCGCCGGTCGCCGACCGCCATCGTGGCCGTTGACCGGCCAAGGCTAAGGAAGAAAAATGAAAAGGAAAGGAAGAAAAGAAAAAAAGAAAAGGAAAAAAAGAAAAAGAAAATACAACATAAAAATAAAACAAAAATGTGTTGATGAAAAGAAGAAGAAGTTATGAAAAATATTTTCCACTTTTGAAAAGTGGAAAACATTTTCTTATCTTTAAAGGTTGTTTTTCCCAATGATGGAAAATATTTTCCTTGAGTAGTTTATTTTCTGTTAAACGAACACCGGAAAATTCGGAAAACGTTTTCCTGAAAGTCATTTTTCGTGAAACGAACGGACCCTAAGTAAGTGTCTTACGAAAGTTAAGATAATTTATGTGTTTTTATCCCAAATTTAAAGAAATGAAAATGTGATAGAATAGGTAGAAAAGAAGAGTTCCAAAAACTTAACATGTTTGTATTTAATTATGGTTACTCTTATCGAGGATAGTTGTCCAAAAAAAATCCTAAATCTATTTTATGCGGTGAATTCAATCCTAAATTTATTAATTTAACCAATTTAGTTCTAAATATTTTAATAATTTGTTAATAAATCATTGTAGTTAATTTTTGTTGAAAATCGCTGATGTGGATGCTACCCATCTTACATAGTACGACCATTGGCACTGGCGGGGACTATTTTTAAGAGTATAGATTAGGAGAAGAAGATGATCAAGTGCATGTTTTGTGATGGTCCTCACTTGGCTCGAAATATCCATAGCTAGGCAAGCTATGTGCTCTCATGGAGGATGATGCTGAAGAAAGGGAGAAGGCTCACATCGGATCACTCAAGATCCTCAATGCGATCAAGGGCCAAGTTTCTTAAAAAAGAAAGCCTTGATGTTCACTAATGTCTATGTCGTAGTCACGAAGATGAACGGTTTAGTGGATACCAGCACATATCACTTCTAGTTCCACTTGATCACGAAAATACATTTCACCAACACTTTACTAAGCATTATATCCTTTTGAGACCCACATATTTAGATAAAACACAATTGAGTTGTCTTAAAGAACGATTTATGTATTCTATTCGATAACCAACTTTGCCTATTATCCAACAATTTTCCTTGTACATTCGGGTGTTTCTATACCTCTGTATGAAGATTTTCAAGATTTACAGGCAGGGTTGGATGAGAGGCTGGTTAACCAAGTTGAATCTGCTTCCACAGCCTCATCGTTGTCATTCCTATGCCATGTCCAGAGTGCATGAGTCGCATTCGCCACCTCCAGTTGCCCGTGCCCAAAGCTTGCCTCCCGGAAAACTGATATCGACGGCATTGGATTCATGTACCTGGCAAAGGAAGCGGTGGCATTTAAGTTGAATCAATTATGCTTAGACAGCTGCAGAAAAAAGCAAATTGAAGTTCAAATTTTTCCCGCTCTCAGTTGATTTCGGTTTCATTGTGCAAGCCAGCAACTTATCTTCATTATGCATCTAAATTCTAGGGAATTGCATCACGGTTTCAGAGCTACATCTGCGATAATTTGAAATTTTGAAGACTGATAAGCAGGAAGAAGCATTTGGACAAGGAACGTGAAGAAGAACCTTTTGGCAAGGCCTTCGCGGTTGCCACCGTCGCCAATGGTGATGTGCACCGGACCACAATCATTGCCTTTTCCATTGTAGACACGGGTCTAAGGAGAGCAATAAAAGCGGAGATGAGAAACTAGGAGGAAAGTATAGCCTCAACAAAAGATAGAACAGAGTAGGATTAGGGAGCTCACGAAGCGCTCATAGGCATGCACATGTCCAGCGAAAACCACATCGACTCGTGCTTGATAGAGCAAACCTTCCATGGAGGCTTTCATATTGATCGATTCCTTCTCCCCTTGATGAGCAGTGTTAGAGCTATACCATGGAGCATGGATCAGCACCACTATCCAAGGGGTCCTTGTCCGGTCCACCTTCCCCAAGTCGGCTTGCAACCACTTGTACTGGGCAGAGCTTGGGTCAAAGTCCGTGTAGGAGCCGAGCATGATGGTGTGGATCCCAGCAATGTCGAACGAATAGTAGAGGTTGCTGTCCGAGCCACTCTCCTCGAACGGCATGCGCCACCTCGCGTTGTAGGACGTGAAGGAGTTGGGATGGATGACTGGTATCTTCTCGATCTCGTGGTTGCCTTGGGTCACCATCCAGGGCCTCTGGCTGGCCAGGGGCTCAACAAGGCGGCCGAACGAGTCCCACCGAGGCTGGATGAAGTCAGCATATGACAGATCGCCAGGCAGCAGCAGGACGTCATAGTTCGATTGCACTATGTGTTGAAGGGTCGAATTGGTCCATCCTGTCTGTCCAAGGTCACCTGCATCATGCCATGTCAAATTCACCTTTATGAAGAAGCATTTTTTGAAACTAAACACGTTTCAGATGCAAGCTCTGTCCAATTCTCCTATTGAGGGGAAAAGAATAGGCTTCTGCTCGTGAAATGAACAGAGTTGCAGCATTAAAATGTTTCCTACTAGACAACACTCCAAAAGCAATGTGAAGGGACCAGATCAAACACTAAAACAAACCAAAAATTGGCAAAAATTGTCCCAATAGAACTTTAGACTCTGATTCATCTTCATGACTTCTCGTATACTACAGATTCAAATTTTCCACCTGGATGAAAATCCTTGCCAATGATTATATGCTTTCACATACCAACTATTGCAAATTTGATTGGTAACTGCGCTGGAGGGGTTTTGAAACTGAACTCGCGGGCCGAGTCCGAGCCACATCGGTAGTAATATACCGTGTTTGGTTCCAACGGACCAATGACTGCCTCATGGATCTCCCCGGAATTGTACAGTGTATACTTGTATGAAGTTGTACTTCCAGTAGATGAACCTGGGTATACGCCTGGCGACTTGCCATATTCCACAGTCGGAGGAGCCGAGCCTTGGGTGATCCACGAGATCCTCATTTTATCTTGACCCACCAGAGATGTATGCACCTGAGAAACAAAGTGTTGGGATTTTAGAATACCTTGCTAATGTGTCTGTTCCCCACTAATCTAACTTGGTATTTAGCTTCAATGTCTGGAATATGTGAAGGTAAAAGCTAAGAACAAGTCTATCAATTATTGTAAGAAGTAGCTTTTAGACCCCCAATAAATGAAATCTTCCCATCCAATCATACCACTGCAATCTCTAGTATTGTCTTTTAATTGATCAGAATCTGTAATTCCAAATGCCCACTTAGACTCTGGCCAAAAAAAATATAAGAAATCGCGACTAGATGGCGGAGGAACCACGTAAAGATGTGATAACAAGAATTCACCCCGGCTATACAGAGAAAATTGCTAATGGGCATCATTATGTTTGATTGGTAGATAAAATATCGAAGCTTTTCGCTACTTTTACTTTATCAATTTACACATCAAATGACTGCTTTATGCATGTCTCTTCTGGTTAAAAGAGGAATAGCATATTACTTCTCTCAAGTAATCTGTGCCTACCGAAGGGAGAAGACTGAAAAGAGGCACATTGTTCCTGGGAGAGCCGATAAGCCGTGGCTCTCTCAAGCTACCCAAGCTTGAGTCGAGAGCAACTCAAGCTTGACTGAGCTTCATTCAATCAAGTTGCCTTCAAACTCAACAATCAATAGGCTCGGCATACTTGTGATCCAAAGATGTAGCTTTTCTTGTGTTTCCACCACCGTCAAATTATGTTTGTATACTTCAAACAAACTCAAGGTAAAAATGGTGGAGACCAAGTCTAAATCGAGCACCTTTATGCACTTTCTCAACTAGAGTTCAAAGGGTATCTATTGAGTAGAGTTAGCTTGATTATACCCCTTGTAACCCATCTAACAACTCATGATGTCTTGGCTTAGTTACTTGCATTCGGGCCTTTGAGAAATAATTAACAGAGTGTTACGACACAAAATATATAGAGATATCTATAAGTTTATGCGGAAAGACATCTACAAAACTGTAATCAACATTAACCTAGGTGACCCAATTTCCCAGGAAAAGAAGTCAAGTGTTGTCCTCAATAAACAACAGCACATCATAAGGACACATCCTTTGAATCCGTAGTCAACAAGTCTATTTCATAAAGTTGATGGGATTGTTTCAGATCATCTTCCACACGGCATATCTTTTACCCGGTAAGTCCACAAAAATGTCTTCCTATGATGATAGACCTAACTTTGATTGTGACTTTCTGTTCATTTTCTTGTGAGCCGTACGGGAGGGGGTTGATTTATGCCGGCAGCAGAAAACACAAGCACACCAAACTATATCTTGATATATGATTTAGCTTATGTAATAAATTTTTAAAGGAATTCATTTCTAGAGAACAGACATGCTCATACAAATTAAGAGCACCATGTTCCCATCAGGTGCGATCTCAAACTTTGAGAAATATTCGTCTTGATAAGGTAATCACAACCGTTGAATTTCGTGAAACCCATGGCATTTCCACATCCAAAATTCATGTTTAACCTAGACCAGCACCGGAGGATTGAGCTGGGAAAGTATTTGTCGTGCATCCACCAGAGTTTCTACTCGCATCTTTCCCAGTTAATTAAGTCAATGTGTATTTCCTCAGGATCAGGTTCAGCTGGCCTTTATTATTGATTTTTTTTTTTTTTTTGGTCGAATCCTTTATTGTTGTTGAAAAGGAATAAAAAGTAGCCAAAACTAATAAAGTCTCTAGTTTTTCCAAAATCGAGCATTTATTGGGAACATCTGATACATACAAGCACAACTTACGTGTACCATCTCATCTGATCCAATGGTCGATCTACTCAAAAAAAAAAAAAAAAAAATTCCCTTCTCTACCAAAACACACAATAAAAAAAAAACACAACTCAAAAAACCAAAAATTCCTAGTTGGTCATCTGCCTAAAATTTGGTCGCCGTGGATAGAAAGTTGAAACATCCTTATCTTATTTTATTCATTCAAGAACATCCTCATTCGCTGGTGAACGATCGTGAGAAGCTTCATCAAGATCATCCGTCGTTTTCGGCGAAATTTTCAGGCATTTACAAACACGGAAAAGAGCATCGACCGATTCGATCTTCTTTATGTGACTCACATGCAAATGGAAAAAGCGAGTGTGGCCATTTTCTGCAACCTCCACACGACGCTAATCCCCTCCGGAAATCAAGCACAGTCAACACCCCAAACTCGCACTAAAAATCACCACACGATCACAACAACCCAAAAAAAGCGAGAGAGAGAGAGAGAGAGAGAGACAGCGGGACCAGCAAAAACGGCGGAAAGAACGATGAAAATTGACAAACCGCGCCGAACGTCGATGATCGAGTGGCGTTTCGACGTACCTGTTGAGGAGAAGCTGAACCCTCGTCGTCGGAGTCGCGAATGAACACCGCAGGGCGCGGTCCCGGGCGATGGTAGGCTGACGCCGCCCCAGCGCGGTCGAAGCAGGCTCCGGCGAAGGCTGCCGCCATCAGCGCGAGAAGGGCCAAACGCGGCCTTAGCGGAGCGCGCATTTTTCCCGGGTCTCTCTCCTCTTCCTCCTCGACGGTGGCGCGTGACGGGAGGGAGGAGGGAGGAGGGGAAGTCAAGAGAGGTTGGAGACGGATGGCATGTGCAAAGGGGGCAGATGTGTCCTTGCGGGTCATTCTCGTACTCATGCGGAGTTTTATAGATTCATGTCGGCCTCTGGCGGGTCGTCGAAATAACGTTCGGGACAATCTCATTGCTTGACACCTACCAAGTAACAACAAAGAAAATAATAAAATAAATAAATATAATATTTGCCCCCGGTTACGACGGGAGCTAATGATGGACTAAGCAAGTCAATTTCTCACCGCAAATTTTCCATTTATTGGAATTTCTCAAAAATTATATAAATAGAATTTCTTGATGTATCATTTTTTTAAGTACGCTCGACAGGTATTTTTGAATGTATTTTCGATTTACACGTCTTTAAGATGGGGATTTTTTTTTTCTTTATTTAAAAAATTATTAAGCCAAGATTTATATCTTCAAAAATATGCTTCATGAGATTGTGGGATTTACTTCTTTTAGGCGTAAATGCGATAGAGTTTAGTGTTTTTTACGAAATGATTTTATACAAATTCCCGCGGTTCACACGGGAGACAGGGTGATCCCTGGAGGCATATTCCAAAGCATAAGCGGAGAGAGTTCTATTGGATTTTCGAAGCTTTAAATATTGAATTTTCCATTTTCCAATTTTGCCTTCTATTTTATTTATTTATTTCTCGGATAGGCTACTCTCTTGGCGTTTCCCGGTTGGAAGCTACCGTCCCGTTTGGGCCTTTTCATTGTCAACGTTGCATTGCGGTCACGGTTTCGCTATGTTGTTTTTTCAACTAGATCAAGAAAGAATTTTATGGATAAAGACTACATCAGGAGAAGATCTTTGGATAAGGTCTATATCGCAATCCAAATATACTTCTAATCTATGAGTCTCGATTTGATTATCATCGAATGCTGTTGGACAAAGTAAATTAGTGGGGTCGAAGTGTAGATGGAGCCAGATATGTATTTCCTTCATAAAAAAAGAAAAATCTTAATCATCCTTGATAGTATTAAAGAAAAATAATCCAATATTTGCTCTCTTAAGATGGACAATGAGGGCTCAGACACGGCATCGGCCATAGAGTACTTATTTTACTAAATATTACATGATCGAATAGTTACGCAATCAAAATATAGGCACGCTAACTTCATTCGCTGGATAAGTTAGGCCTAGTTGATTATCGTTTGGCATTTGAAATGGTATTTGCATGTAAGACTAGTTTTTTCAATGACCCTAACCTCTCCTTGTATTGTTCTTTTTACAAGCCATGCAAAATATTTAGTTTCACTTTATACTAGCTAACGATTGCGAAAAAGTGATGAGCAATGGTTACTTTGATTTTTGATCTGATTGCGCGAGATTAACTTTTACCGATTATCAGGTCGCTTATTGGGCCAATGTTCTAAATATGTGCCAATTAGTGCAGCTATGGAAGCAACAATAATTATGATTTTACTCTCTTAACACTCTTGAAATTGACATAAAATCACACTACAATCAAATGTTTGCGATGACCTAACTCTTAACATTCCATCTGCATAAAGAATCTAGAATTCGGTGGGAGTATATTTCACTATAGCGCCCCCCACCCAAAAAAAAAAAAAAAAAACAAAGGTAGAAGAATTCCTTAACTATCGTGATCGCAATTATTTCCGTCATTCCATGCATTGTCACGTTCTCGCGCTTGCAATTTCTTGAATCAATCAAAAGCCGTCGAAGTCGCTTCTCCCCATTATTTCGATTATTCTGATTTGTGCCTGGTGTAACGGGGACAGCTAATCTCCCACAGTGCCGGCCAGTAATACAGAGGGAAACTTTATTAGCCAATATTCCCGCTAATATTCTGTCATTAGGTCCCTAACAAACCCTCTAATCTCTCTTCGCCCGGTCTTAACTGGACCACCAGGCAAAATTTTGGTCATGTTAAATGGTTGATGGCTGTGTTAAATTGGATTTTGGGGGTAAGATTTTGGAGAAATGCAAAAAAAAAACTTTAAGTTAAAGGGATTTTTGTAATGCAAATTATGTTTGCTAAATTATAATTTCAAAGTTCATTGTAAAGTAACTTTAGATTTAATAGTGTTTGACCGAATTATTCTTACAAAGGACTTTTCATATATTAAAAAAAAAAAAAATTCAAACCCTCTACTGACTTTGGTGAAGGGCTCAGGCCAACAAGCTAAGTATGGCACCGATGGCTATCATATGAGGTTGCACAAATATAGGCAGCCCCTCATAGAGGTTGCGTGACCTCAAACTCCCCAAGCCGAGGTCACATGATTGTCGGCAACCGTCGAATGACCTCGTGCAACTCTCAATGAAGCTTCATCGTCAATCTACGTAGAGTAGATGAACACCTCTTACGAGGGCAAAATTGAAACACAAAAAAATTGGTGAGGGTGGTTTTGGAAGAAAAAAATCTTTAACCCTGGGAAATGATTTTTCAAAAATGATTAAAGCCCAATGCAAATAGGGGCCTTCCTTAAGCTTTCAATTTTACTAATGCTAGAATTTGGCGAAAGATGTGATTTTAGAAGATTTACTGCGACGTAACCAGATGGATTTGATGTGTTAGGATTAAACTGATAAGATGTCGACACCTATGTTGATGGTGTCGTATGACAGTAATTGATTTACAACCATACTAGTTATAGATGGGAACTAATATACTTCAAATTTCAAGAGGCCAAGTTAGGCCGATCTACTTAATACTCTTGATTTAGTTGATTGATACATATTAATTTTAGTTTTAGTTGAATATGATGGTAAGTGTGAGCAAGTCTCAATAGTGGTATGTTGAGATATTATGTTGATTTGACTTGTTTTGGTAAATTCTTACATGCTTAAATGTTTTTGATTTCCCTTGAGCAGTGGTAACATATTGTATGTGAAAATGACGAAGTTGGCTTGAAAGTGTTATTTTCATAAATTATGACTTATCTGCCATTGCTTATACTTCTCTTATATTCATCAAGCGCGGTTTATACTCATTAGCCGTTACTTATCCTCACCTTATATTCACTCGATGCTACTTAGACTCGCCGGCAACTATTGATACATATCTTATATTATTATTGCCTATACTATCCTATATTCACTCGCTGCTACTTATACTCACGAGCCATTATTGATACTCATCTTATATTCAGCCGCCGTTGCTTATACCCACCCTATTCTCACCAACCGCTACTTATACTTATGGGTGAGCATTGTTTGAGGGTAAATCCTGAAACTTAAGAACTAGATCGGTGGGAACTTGTTTGGCTCTAGGTTTCAAGGTATGCATAATAGATTCTAGGTTCCAGGTTCCAAAAATTGGTAGACCTATTTTGATTAGTACGTTTTAAATTCTAGGTTGGTGGAACCCGAACCTATAAGCTAAAACCTAGAACAAGTTTTTGTGTTTTTCTTGCTTTATATTTTCGCGTAATCTTGCTGTATTCCATGACATTTAATGATAAGTGTATAATCTAGAATCACTAGTTTGAGCCTCCATTATATGAATGAGACTTTTACTTTGTTAATATTTCAAATTTTTCATATGTCTAAATATAAGTCATAGTTTGTGAATTATAGCAGCAGATTGTGGTAATTAAATATTATAATTCATTACAATCGTTTAATTAATAACACAAGTGAAACCTAGATAAACCTTAAAACTGACCCTTGAACCTTTTATAGGGTAGATTCTAAGTTCCAAAAAATAAGAAATCTATTCGACGGGTAGGTTCTAGGTTTCAAGTGGTATCCATATAGAATTTGAAACCGCTCACCCCTACTTATACTCGCCTTATACTTGTTAGCCAGTGCTTATATTCATTTGCAAGTATGACCACAAGTTGCTAATATCCATAGCGGGTCAAGGGTCACCATTGGCTAGGTCGGCATTAGGGCACTAACGACAACCCTTAACTTGATTTGGTGAGGGCCTACAGGCCCTCACTTGTGGTTAGCCTAGCGACCTTGGCCGACCCTCACCTACCATTGTTGGCCCTTTCCAGCGATAATGGGGCAATGATAGCAAGGGCCTTCGTTGGTTTGCTACTTTTATTATTATTATTATTATTATTTTAAATTTAGTTTTTTTTTTAAATTTAGTTTATAAAGTATTTATATTAAAAATCAAATTTGGATCAAAACGACATTGTTTTAGGCTTATCTTTCTTTTTTCAGCCACGTCAAGAGAAAGTAATAAAAATACCATGTCAGCATTTTCCATTAGCCAAATTAGACAAAGTTAATGGAAGAGCTCAATTAAACTAATTTGACAAATTTTAGGATTTGTTTACACTTTTTGAAAATTGTACTTTTGTGACAAGTTTTAGGAATTCTAGTGAAAATATCCCTAAAATAAAAGTAGTCTAACTCTAACAATTAATTTTAGCTTCACTAATATTTGACATCAACCCACAATGTGCAAAAAGAATGCAAGGAACATAATTGGCACCTTTGAAATAAAAATAAAAATCAAAGAGATAATTATATAGTATAGTAGAAATCAAAAGGAAGAGAAAAAAGGCGGATGGGGCGACATGGATGAGACCTTTAGGAAAATTTAAATAGTAACCAAGAGAAAACAAGAGGAAAGGAGTGAGTAGGGGTGTGCATGGTCCGGATGGGCGGTTCTCAACCTAGAACCGGGAACCGCCCGCTAAGAACCGGTTCCGAAAAATTGGAACCGGGAACCACCCGCTAGTTGCATGGATCCACCCGAGAACCGGACCGCCGGTCCGGTCCGGTTCCCGGGTGGATCCATAGAACCGGTCCAACCTCCAAGCCTTCCCCTTTTCGCCCTCCTTGCATCTACTTATCCTAGCTCTCCTAACACTTTATTCTCCTCAAGTACTAGCGCTGCGGCCGCGGCGATTGCGACCCTCGCGCCACTTCCGTCCCAACCACCACCACCATCTTCCTTAAGCATGTTTTTGGTCACCTGAGCAAGCTGATCCCTGACCCAGCTGTATCCTCACCTACACTCCACGGCGCAATGAGCCATCAAAATGTCGCACATGCACAAATGACAACCAGAACCGCGAATCCTGACTCTCGACCATCAAAACCCAGAACCCAATTTCGGCCGAACAAGGAAAAAGTCTTGCACGAAATCAAAAGGGACCGGAGAGGGACGAAAAATGAAGCGACCTGTCGGAGCCGAACGCGTCTTGAGCTAATTGAGAGCGACCCAGAAACAGAGAGAGAGAGCTGGAACGAATTTTACCTTGACCATGTCGATGGGTTGGACGACGCAAGTGGCGAGCATGCCAGAGGCGCCTCCGTTGATGAAAGGCTTGACGGCAGACCATGCGCCGCCTGGTTTGTGCTGTTTAATATAACCGGTCCGGGCGGGTGGGTGGGTGGGTGGATCCGCCCATGGGCAGGGAATCGGACCGGTACCCTCCGGTTCCCATAAGTGGGCGGGAACCGGACTGGTTCCTTAAGAACCACCGGTTCCGGGCGGTCGGGCAGGCCCCGGTTCTTTTGCACACCCCAGGAGTGAGGGAGGTGTCATCCCCCTTTCCATATATGGTAAAGATGTATTTAATAAAGAATAATTACACAAATGATTCCTAAACTTTGATTCAACATGCTATGTGATTTATAAACTTTTAATTTATTTAATGTGACCTTGAACTTTAGCCCAATATGTAATGGTCCTTGAACATTTAATACTTTTTCAAACTAAGCCATGAACTTATGAAAATACTCAAAATTATCCTTAAACTTATGAAAATAATGAAAATTGTCTTTGGACTTAAATTGATGAAAGGACAACATTAAATATTTTCATATATTTCATGGACTAATTTGAATATGTATAAAAATTTTATGGACCATATTGAACAAATTGAAAGTTCAAGGATTACATTGCATATTGGGTTAAAGTTCAAGGATCACGTTGAACAAATTAAAAGTTTATGGACCATATTGCATATTGAGCCAAACTTTATAGACAATTTGTGTCATTTTTCCTTTAATAAAATGTGCAAATGTACCCTATACTATGGCTCAAACATGAAATCCTCCTGCTTACTTTAATATTTATCACCATATGACTATGCAGTGAACTTGATCATAAGTTTAAAGGCCTTCTAAGCTTGCTCGAGCCAACAAAAGCCTGAAGAGCTAACTAGGCAGGCCCAGGCATACAGTATTTATTTGTGGTTTAAGGCCGCTTAAATAGCCTTCCTTTTGGCCTACTAGAGCAATTTTTGTGTGTGTGTGTGTGTGTGTGTGTGTGTGTGAATAAAAGTGCAATATTTTTAAATCACGGGTTAGGCAATGACATTTAGGCATGCATCGGGCTCGGTTCACCCACTGATCTTATTATCTTGCGTACATACAGCCCGGATGATTTTCAGGCTTAAAAAACTTAAGTGGCATGAAATGTACAGAATAAACGTCATCTAGAAATTCACGTCACTCCTGATGCGTGAACATAACCATAAAAAAAGGGAGTTTTATCTTCAATTCATTCTAACCTACCAATTAAATTTCTCCTTCACCTTCTTCATTAGTCAGCGTCCAACGCACCCTTCTCTGCTTTCGGTTCCACATTAACAGTTCCGTTCTAGATCACGGGTGCCACAGCCGCATCTGTAGAGACGCTGGCCCCAGCTACGAGGAAAAATTCATCGTCCACTGAGCGATTCGTGATTCCACCATTGCTGTCAGAGCGTCACGGCACAAGCTGCAGCAATTTCCACGGCCCTGGCCTCAACAGTGTAAAGAGGACGGCATTGCTCCTCTCAATGTCAGTGCGGAACACCACGGCGTCCCCGCAGCGGCTCGATAACTCGGCAAGTACCTGAGTAAGCTGTTCAGCTAGTACACGGACTCACGAGATCCGAACCAATGTGAGCTTAACCTGATTAATCTACTTTCAAGGTGCACTTGAGTTGCTGTCGCCGCCAGTCGCCCCACCTTTCCGTTGTCGATCCCACGCGGGCAGTCACGCCTGATTTTGAGAAGTCGCGCTGGACTGGACCCGTTCTGCTCATATCACAACCATGTACATGCCTCCTAGTAACTTCCTCCAAAGAATGACCACCTCCAATTTCGACAAGTTATCGTCTTCCCTTGCTCCTCGAGGCTGCCTTGCCTAGCTCCGCTCTTGCCTTCGACTTTTGCTGTGAATGAAATAAATGTTGGGGAAAATTTGATTGCTAATGAAGATAGAGCAATAGTTTGTAGTTCTTTGATATTTTGATATGTGATGATGATTGCTGTCTTTAAGGTATCATTTCCCATCACTATTGTTACTGTTGGGTTTAAAACAAATATATCCGTAAGATATACACCAAAGTTGCAAAGAAATGAATTTAACAATTATTCAATTTCTCTTTTGGAATCTCACTTTGAATGTGTTATTAAAGTTGTGTATGAAAAAAGCAGAAGAAAGTGTTATGAAGAAGTTTTAAACGGTTATAATCCTTGAACATTTGTGATGAACGATATATGATTTGATGCTATTTATAAAGAACCAATCAACACATCTATCCCCACCATCATAACTTTCCATAATACACCACTTTTCATGTCAACAATCTCTTCTTTTCATAACCAAAAGTTATATTGTGACATCCCGATTTTCCAATTCTATATTCAGTAAATTGAGATGGGTGTTTCATCTTTGCATGTATGGTTCTTTTCCTTGAGTTGGCCACTCATGTGAAAACCAGTTTATCAGGTGAAGCCGGTAAGAGATTCTAATGCATCGACTCGAGAATTTGACTAGGAAGCGACCTTTCGACCGAGCTAATCTGCAAGGGTCGTTATGGCACGTTAAAAATCGATTTGAAGCCGAAGATAGGTCGGCTCGACGGAGAGGCATGTGATCGAGTGTGGGTGATTCCACCGAGATCACACTATTCTTCTGTCGGTAAGACTGGACCAACTTTTTTGTCGATTGGGCCCTGTGTCCGTATTTAAAACCTTGAGGTTACCACGACAACCGAGGGTCGCCAATGCGTCAAAGATGTACATTGTGGCTTGAGATTGATCAACCACAAGTCGAATGCATAAAAATTTCTAAAAGCTACCCAGTAGATCAGGACGCGCTAATATCGTGTCAAAGTGAAATTAAGTGAAATTGTGGCATTTGAATTAAGAAATTGGAAGTCTTGGGTGTCACATATCTTATGAGGAAACGTGGATTAATTTTATGGATTTTAATTGGACTCGGTGGAAGAGAATTGATTAGAATTGAAGAATTTAAGGTACAAGATTTTATCGCGGAAAATGAAACGGGAACCTATTGAAGATTGCTGTGGGAGATTTGAAGATAGTGGAAGGTGATGTCATCTTAGATTCGTCATGGGGGCCAATGGTATTTTTTGTTGGATTAAAGAAAAGAAGAAAGAAAAATGGTCCCCTCCTTCTCTTCCCTCTTCTCTCCTTCCTCTCCCCCGTCGATCCCCTCTCTTCCACCTCTCTTTGCTGTTTCAAAAAAACCAGCAATCAAAGAAGCCTTGGATCGGAACCAGCAACCTTCGCCGGAGCCGCCGTGGTCGTCGCTGCCGCCGTGCGTTCGCGCGAAGGCTCGCGTGCCGCTCCGCCGGCCGGTTCGCCGCTCGCCGCCCTCGTCCACGCTCAGCTGTGCCCCCAGCCTCGTCGTCCAGCTGCTGCTGCTTGACGCCGTTCCATCCCGCCGCACGCCGCCGGAGCCGCCGCCAGCCAGCCGCCAGCTTGCCACCGCCCTTCCCGCCGGACATGCACCCGAACCGCCGCCGAATCTCCTCCGTTCGGCCTTGGATGGTGGCTGAACTTCCAGCCCAGATCTGGAACTTCGAGGCCCGTTTTGGCCAACTTCCCGTCCCCGAAAGCCCAGCCCGCCTTAAGGAAAGTTGATCCTCGCGTCGACCCCGTCGTTTTGGTTCGCTCGGCTCGCTAATCGGGTGAGTTTAGCTCACTAAATCTTGATTAGAGGGTTAATGATGCCCTAAGTGTGCTTAGTCTAAGTTAATTAGGTTTAGGTGGTTAGTTTAGTTTATTTAAGTGTGATTTAGATTAAGAGGTTTAATTAGTCTTAAGAGTGTTTAGTTTAAAGTTAAGTAGGTTTATTTTATATAAGCCTTGATGTGACTTAATAGGTTTTATTTTTGATTTATTTAATTGTTTCGAAATTCTGGAAAATTTAATAATATATTATATTCCGAAAATCATTAAAATATTATATTAAAAAAACTCGAAAAATTATTTTTGACCCCAATTGCTTAGAATTTCGTGCTGATCGTTGTTGTGCATTTAGAATTTGAATTTGATGAATGGATGTGGCAAATTGAGTGTTGATTGTGATAAATAGGGTTTTTAGTCATAAAAACCCAAGTGTTGGATTTTGATGTAGAAATTGGATTGTTAAGGATTATTATTGTAATTCGAGAATATGAATGAAATGCGGAGTGTCCGGAGGTCAATATTGATTTGTCGTGTGCTGGTTGAAAGACTCGGTCGCAGTAGTGGCTAGGCCAACTGGACCTGTATCTCCTTGTGAATTTGCCGTCAGTGTAGTGACGTGGCTCGGGTCGTAGTAGAGGCTAGGCCAACTGGATCTATGCTCCTTCGGGAATGCCGTCGACGTAGTGACGAAGCCGCGCTCCATGGGAGGGAGGCGATGCCTAGCATGAATGTCAGTAGATAGCTTAATTGCGAGTAGGCTATGCCCTTGCGTGGCAGTAAATAATTGGAATGTGTGCTCAGTGCGATTGTGATTTATATGAAAGTGATGATATTCCAATTATTTAAATTCTTATTATTACCGAGATTGTGTGATATAAATTGTGCTAACCCGCAAAAAAGGAAATAAGACGAGGTAAGTCTTCGTGTGAGGTGGCTAGCCACCCAGGTGTATTTTCTTTCTAATATGGGTTTAGGGGGTTGAACTTGCTGAGACAATGTCTCACCCCGTTGTGGGCCAAAATTTTAGGACCATAGATGGAGGAACCATCGTCTCCGGAGACTGTCTAGTCGAAGTGGGATCGAAGAACGAGTCCGACTAGTAGTCTTAGGAACGTTTATTCTTTTTGGTGGACTGATCCCTTTTTGTAAGCTGGCCCTTTTTGGTATATATGTAAACCCCGAGGAGGTTATTTATTGATGAAAGTACGTTTGTTTATGCTTGTATTTATTTGCTGCTTTCCTATCTCGTGAGTTTTTGTCGGCGTTATATAACACGTTCCGCATGCGCATAACGAATTAAATTGGTCGGCGACACTACCTGAGAATGTCGCATTTGTATGACCATGGTGGGTTGTTCACGTGTCTCGGGGTTCGGGGCGTGACATCCCCGTTTAAGCTTTCATCTCTTTACATAACCAAGAGTCAACAATCCCTCACTTAGTTTGTTATTTGTACTAATTTACATAAACTCATACATATAAGAAGATATTGGTTAAGATTTGAACCTTCAATTAGTGTAAACAATTTCATTAATGAATTTAATGGTGGATGAGACTTTGAACCACCATTTCAATTGTTAACCGAATTATCACATAAAAAATTTACACGCATTCAGTTAGAAATTTCCTATGTTTTAGCACTTTTATGGCCTTATGCTCCCTCTTGCATTCATGAATATTTACAAAAATCCAATTTTTGTTGGAAGTAGCACCACTTTTTTTTTGTGTATATAGGTGAACTTAACTTTTTGCCTTAGCATTGCATTGCTAAAATCTTGAACTTCCTTAAGAGCGTTTTGTTTACACTCATCCTCCCAACTTTCATAAGTACCAACGTCGTGCCCTAGTATTTGATCACCTTTAAGATACAATAGCTTACTGTTACCCGTTGAACTTTAATAATATCATTAGAAATTACAAAGTTGGATCTCCTCAATGCTTGACTATTATCAATGGGTCTAAATCCCATCCCTTTGGTAGTATTGCTTATTAAACCTTTCAAGAGTCCCTAAGTCAATGGATCAACTGAGTTTTTATTTGTCTGAACATAAATTACTGAAGTAAGTTAACCTGTAATTAATAATCAAACATACTCATGTTGCAAACTAATATGTTTAGATTTTTCATTGTACATTTTATTGTATGCTCTAGCAATAGTTGCCTCACCATCACAATAAAGATATCGCTGTCATTGGTTGTTGCCATAACTTTTTAATCAATAGCAAATTCTGCAGATATTTAATTTCTTTACTAGCCGCTAATAGTGAAATTAATTCATATTCTTTCATTTAATGAGTTATACGTATTTGCTATTAAATGCTAAGGGGCTGCATCACTTGCAAGATTAAAAACCCATTCAGATAAATGTCAACTTGTTAGAAAATGAGGGTTTAATGCCACCAAGTTCATTGTAGTTTTGCACGAAAATTAACATCGTTCATATAATTTTTGGTTCAAAAGCATCCTTCTACTTCTTAAAAAGTACCACTTTTCGTCCATGATTCGTTTTTGCGATGTAATTTGCTAAAATGATGTACCATTAAAAATTTGGGGATTGTATTTTTTTTCACTTTTTCATATGCTCTCTCTCTCTCTCTCTCTCTCTCTCTCACAGCTATCTTATTCTTCTTCCGTTTCTTCTTCAACGCAAAACCCCCACCAATCCAAACCAAAACCACAAAATTTAGCATATTAATAACGCAAAACCTCTTATCCACAGATATTCAAATCATGATCAGCGCTAACGGCAACTACCACGAGCTCGAGATCTACAGGGTTTAAATCTGCAAGGTCCAGATCTCGTGACCACACCAGCCATGAATTCAAGAGTCCATTCTCTCTCTCTCACACACGCATTTTGAATGTTTATGTTGACTGATGTGTGGTGCAAATCATAACACGACGTGTTTACTGCAATGTATAACTCGACACTCTACATCAGCAAAAATCAACGGGTAAGAAAAAAGCGAAACAGAAGGATTAAATGGAGCACTTTGAAGAAGAGAGAGGCTTTTGAACAAAAGGAAAAAAAAGAAAAAGTAAAGAGATGGTTCTGATTTTCGATCAAAAGTACATGAATGGGCAATGACATTTACCCAATATTGAAAATCAAGAGCAAGATATACTTAAAGTTTCGTAAACCTACAGGGAGTCCAAAGCTTGTCAACTCCATACCTTAAATCTGAAGTAACATAAGCAATCGGATGAAAATTTTAATTGTCGGTTGGGCCAAATGTGTGAATGAACTCTATACTTTTGTAAATTAGTATTTATCTTTGTCAATGAACTGAGCCATTGGTTTTGATATTCGAACAAAAGTACATGAATCGGCAGTGACATTTACCCAATGTTGAAAATTAAGCAAGATATACTTAAATTTTTGTAGACCTAGAGGGAGTCCAAAGCTTGTCAATTCAATGCCTCAAATCTGAAGATGAAAATTTTAATCGTCCGTTGGGTCAAATGTGTGAACGAACTCTATACTTTTGTAAATAAGTATTATCTTTGTCAATGAACTGGATCATTGGTTTTGATTTTCAACCAAAAGTAAATTAACCAACAGAGACATTTACCCAATGTTGAAAATCAAGATACACTTAAAGTTTTGTAAACCTATAGGAAGTCTAGAGCTTGTCAACTCCATACCTTGAATCTGAAGTAACATACGCAATCAAATGAAAATTTTAATCTGTTAATTGGGTCAAATGTGCAAACGGACTCTATACTTTTGTAAATTATTATTATATTTGCCAATAAGCTAAATCATCAGTAAATTTCTGTTTAAGCCGGATTCATTGGCTGCTTTTTCTTCTACTTTTAATAATTATGATCTCCATGACCTTTTGTTCTAATAATTGACCATGAATTATACGGTAACCTAGAACAATTAATTCACTTACGTGCCGTATTTGACTTGGAATAAAGCATGGATTGGGGAGAAGCAAAAGAAACAAAAAGGGAAGAAACACTTCCAACCTCTGAAGCTCACATCACTCGCATCGTTTTCAATTATCTCTTTCGTCTTCTTGGATCTTTCCCTACGGAATCTCTCTCAGCCTGTCGTGTGGAGACCCACTTATCGTCACACATTTATTTCCGCTCTGGGAATCTAGGGGCCAAGAAAGTTTGCAATTGTCCCGTCACATTTGTGAATAAAGCGTAGATCACATTTGGCCAAAAGCTATTTAAAAATATATTATGTACTGTTTTGGGAAGATGTATGCACACGTATGTTTTAAAGCCTTTTTCTAGCTTACACTTATCTTAACACCACAAAAATTATACTAAAAGAACTCCTGCAGGTAGAGGGAAAGGCAGCCAATTGATAAACATCTCAAACCGTTTCCCCTAGAGTTCATGTTGAGATCGAGCTTTACCCGTGAAATATAAGATGTGAATAATAGAACACATCAAAAGGCATGAGTACCATACAAAGATAGCAAGATCACTGAGATCCATACTTTGTGATATCTGCTCTTATACCATCTTAAACATACATTTTGTCAAAAGGTTAAGTATGGAAAATATGGCACAACGACTATATCATATTTTGCAACTTTAAAAAATATGCATAAATAAATGAAAAATATCTGATAGTAATTTGTTTCTTTATCATTTTTTCCTTGTTGTAATCTAGCAATCAAAATTTTAGTGACTTCTACATAATGTTGACGAAATGATCAATCTCTGGAATCGCCCTAATTCAAATCATAAACGTGGGTCGGTTCAAAGGTTAGGCAGAGGTTCTGATCCGATTCTCAAGGCCAAAAGCTAATACAATAATTGAAATGATTGATTGAAATTGCTTCTTGGGATGAGACATATGCAAACTATTTTTTCCATTTGATTCGCTTTCGCCACGTCGTGGGGATCTAGGGCAGATTCCTCGGATATTCGCAGCGTGACTTAAAGTACATCATTGAGTTCGATTCACAGGTTCTAGGTTTTGTTTTTGTGGTGGTCGATGAGTCTGACTTCGGGTGTTCAGACGATGCCAGTGGTCGATCTTTTTCTTATCTACTATAAAGGAGAGATTCTCGCGAACCACGACGAATTCATTTTCGCTCGGTGCACGTGAAAGGTGAACTCTGCCGACCAGAAAGATGAACTTCAATGAACGTGGCAAGAAAAATAAGTCTTTCCTCGACGACCGTATATATGCATACAATATGATCCTAAGTACACATCTCGATACATGTCATCTAAGTGGGATATTGCATGTGGATCATGAGAGAGGTGGCCGGAACATCAGATAAATAGCCAAGTAAGAGAATACATAGATTCTCAGACTTGATCTCGAGAAACGAAGAATTCTGAAAACTACTCTCGTTAGAAGTTCGAACAACTGAATGATGCATACATGTCCACAATCGATGCACATCTACCATATGTCTCAACAAGTCTCACTTAGCATTCTTCGGTTTTATATAGATTGTCCAACATCATTTTATATTAATGATTTTAGCAGTGTATTGATTGCAAACCTTCACCTTTAAGAGTTGCTTGCGATCCAGTATTTTTTCGATGGTCATTCTTAAATGATATAAACCTATAATTCAAGATGTAATTTTCACTTTAGTTTCAAATAAATAGCAAAACCATCCAATCACATAAATGACCGTACAAAATTATTGGCTGGCAAAAGTGGTCCCTTCCCTAGCCAAGCCAAGTCCAAGAGCATCCTTATCACGCGCTTGCTAGAGGACAAGAGCATCTCTACTTTTGAAGCATATTCAACATATTCCAATCAACTTACTTGACGGTGTTGCCTTCTCTTTTATTTAATAGATAATAGTGTTCCAATTTCAAATTCCGCCAACCCACCTTCTCTATATATTCTCTCTCTCTCTCTCCCACCCAAAAGTATCATATTCACTTTAGCTTCATTGCTTCAACAATGGAGATTCGGTGTCCCCGGGCCTTTGTTCTACCTTTAACCGTCGTCTTCTTTATTTTCTTCTTCATCCCTCAGTTCACTTATGCTTCTGAAAAGGAATACATTCGACAGCCTCCCGGACGCATCATCTTTACCAAGCATAATCGATCCGAGTCAGAGCCTCAACAGGTCGATTTCTCATTTACAATTGATTTTATTACGGATTTCGAAAATACTTTTTCAAATCCATTGCCATTGAAAATAAGTCTATTTCTCGAAGCTGTGCCGATGAAAATTTATGTATTTTAAATGCTATCATTCACATTTTATGTTTAATTTTAGGTGCATATTTCGCTCGCCGGAAGCAACTACATGAGAGTAACATGGATCACGGATGACCACAAGGTGCCTTCAACCGTGGAGTATGGCACGGCTCCAGGACAATACAACACCGCGGCAAGAGGAGATCGTACTTCCTACACTTACTTTTTCTACTCCTCCGGCAAAATCCACCATGTCAAGATTGGGCCGCTGGAGC
The DNA here is from genome assembly GCA_014182565.1 of Eucalyptus marginata. Lineage (NCBI taxonomy): Eukaryota > Viridiplantae > Streptophyta > Magnoliopsida > Myrtales > Myrtaceae > Eucalyptus > Eucalyptus marginata. The sequence continues at coordinate 22,824,905 of CM024585.1, read as the reverse complement.
CGGACACAACCTATTACTATCGCTGCGGTGGTCTTGGCCCGGAGTTCTCCTTCAAGATGCCGCCTTCCACCTTCCCCATCGAATTCGTGGTGGTTGGTAAGTCTCCTTGACGCAATACTTCTTTGTTCACCGTATGAAGCAATGGATATCAATTTGTGAGGATGAGGAAATTCCGGGTTTTTGCTTTAAGGGGGTGTGTTTTACTAATTAAGGAGTGAATTTAGGCTCAAGGAACATATTAGGGTTTCTGGCATTTTGGTAAAAAGTGGTGCTCTAGTTCTGAAATAAATTTTACAGTCAATTATAAAACTATCAGAAAATTAAGATGAAGAAAACAGGTGCAATTGGGTCGATATGTTATTCCAGTTGGTCATGTCCTTTCTGGAATCTTGTGTTTTCGTGCACATGAAAGGGACTTACATAGGTGTGGCCTGCCAAAGGTTGCGTGGCCCTATACCTTTAAACCTTGAAGAACTAACAATGCACGCGAACAGAAGCATCAACACATTAGATTCTCCAGACATTATTTGATTATATTCCGAAAGCATATTACTATCTTATCTTATAAATTTCGTGAAAGTTTCTTTTATTCACATAGTATCTTAAATTCCATCTCTAATGCCAAACTTATTATTCGGAAGATCTTACCTCATGATATAACATATGCTTCTCTATCTCCATCACTCTAAAGTCATTAGTAAGTAGTAAGTACCGGATATGGATCCTAAAAATATTTTATATCAAGTGTTAAGTATCAGAGGCAATTAGGATTTCTTACCAAAGGATTTACTTTTGTTCATACCAGCAGCAAATAAGGACTCAAAATTTAGGAGATCGAAGAAGCTTTATTTACCTTTTTTTTTTTTAAAAAAAAAAATTCATAATACGCAGTCTATATGATTCATTTGTTGCCCGTCATTTTTTTCAACACTATAGATAAGGATGATTATAGCTTGAAATATCCATGGGCCGTCCAATGGCAAGGGATGTGGTTGTGTAGAAAAGGACTATACAGGTTGTTGGGGGCTTAAAATTAATATATTTTTGTTTAATTGGCAAGTCCTCTGGCGCCCAAAAACAGTAGATCAGTGTGTCTTCTGTTGTTCCTTTGTTAGTCAAGCTCGTGCTTTAAGGCGAAGCGACGCCCGCACAAGAGTAGGAAGAGTGTGGATCACAGCCTTCTTCACAATACTTTACGTCAAGATCTCGTAGCACCAAACACTTAAATTTCTTGCCCCTCTATTGAAGTGACCATGTCGCTGACCCCCCACTTTGTCTTGAGCCCAAATGAAGAGTCCCTTTAACCAATCGAAAAAAAAAAAATAGTTAATGACCTAACTATATATGTGGCACAAGAGTAGGGACAGTGGTGACTTCATGCCTATAACAAAAATAGTATTTATTTAGAAGATTCCAGGTAACATTAGGTGATGTTCTTTATAAATTTTGAAGAAAAAAGTATCAAGAGACAAAAAAGCTAAGCTAAATGCTTCCTTAGGTTATTGTGACCCCAGATTATCTATTTATAATAAAACCAAGAGGCTAAAATTACAATATCACCCTAATTACTACAATACTTAAAATAATAGAGAAAATGGACAAATATGCCTCTATCGGCCAAACACTCTTAGCACTCCCCCTCAAGTTAAAGCATAAATGCCATTAATGCCCAACTTGACTAAAATAGGATGAAATGATTTACCCTCTAATCATTTAGCAAACACATTAGCAAATTGATCACCGGACTAAACAAATGGCATATAGGCATACAAATAAAACTGTTCTTCACCTTCTCCTCGATAAAGTGCCAGTCAACTCAACATGTTTCATATGCTCATGTTGTGCAAGATTGTGAGCAATACTAATGGTGGCCTTATTATCACAATATAGCATCATAGAAATAGGAATAGATACACAAAGATCTTCAAGTAACCCTTTAAGCCATAACAGCTCACAAACTCCCTATGCCATCGCATGAAACTCTACTTCATCACTAGACCAAGCAACTACATTCTGCTTTTTGCTTTGTCAAGTCACAAGATTCCCACCTAAGAAAATGACATCTAGACATAGACTTTCGGTCAGGAGATCTAGCCCAATCAACATTTGTATAAGCTTCAACTTTCTAGCTATCATGAGGAGACAAAAGAATCCTTTTGCCAAACTTTGAATATCAAAAATTTGTAGAATAGCATCCATATGAGTAGAGTATGGATCATGCATAAAGTGATTGACTAGGCTCATAGCAAAAGTAATATCAAATTAGGTGTAGGACAAATAAATCAACTTGCCCACTAATCGATGATAACGGCCCTTGTCCATTGGATCACCATCATAACGGCCCTTGTCCATTGGATCACCATCCTTTCATGAAGACAAGTATTGCCCTTAATAAGTGTATTAGAAGGACAACATCCCAATAACCCAACTTATGTCAAAAGATCAAGGACATACTTCGTTTGGGATAGAAAGATACCATTTGAAGATTTGGTAACTTCAATCCCAAGAATGTACTAGAGCTTTCCAAGATTTTTATCTTGAACTCTTGTTCAAGAAACTTCTTCAACTACCTAATCTTGTCACTATTATTCCCTCTAACAACAATGTAGTCTACATGAACAATGAGATTAGCGACTTTAGCACCTGATTTCTTCACAAACAAAGTATGACAGCATTACACTGTCTATACCCAGCAGAGACCATAGCTTTCTGAAATCCTTTCAACCAAGGCTCGACAGGGCTACTTAAACAATAAAGTGCATGTTTCAGTTTGCACACCTTACCTTGAATGATGTCACAAGATAAATTTGGAGGAATCTCCATATGTACCTGCTCTTTTAACTCTCCATGAAGAAAGACACTCTTTACATCTAACTATTGAAGATCCCATCCTTAGTTAACAACACATGAAAGGAGCACTTGAACAGTGCTCAACTTAGCAACATGAGCAAAGATTTATTGATAGGCAATCCCATAAGTCTAAGTAAATCCCTTTGCCACCAACTGTGCTTTATATTTATCCACAGTACCATGTTGTTTCCCAGGAGGAAGAATAACAAGATCCCATGTGCAAATTTTCTTCAAAGCATGCATCTCCTCCACCATTGTTGCCTTCCACTTCTCATTTACAAAAGCTTCCTATCAATTCTGTGGAATAAAGACAGAATATAGAGAAGATATAAAAGCACAATGAGAGCTAGAAAGAGTTATATGAGACAACATAGGATATAGGGTGTTAGAGTATAAGTTTTAGTACCCCTTCGAAATGCAATAGGAAGATTAGAAGGATAAATCTCACTAGAAAGAGCAATAGAATCTGGATCTAGAGATGATGACTTAACAACCAATGTATTAGCGGTCTTATCTAGCGTTGTGGTAGTGGGATTTTTACGACCATATGTCTTTAATGTCTCCCTTTGAAGTGGTTGTTCTATTGTCTCCCCCTGACCAACTGTATTATCCACTTCTTGTGTTGATTTTCGGACCTATGTAGGTGACCTAGGGCAAACAGAGTGGACTAACTCGACCCTAAAGCACGTCGAGAGCAAGGACTACGATGTCTTCCTTCTTCCCGGTGACCTCTCCTATGCTGACAGCCAGCAGCCACTTTGGGACTCCTTCGGCCGCTTGGTTGAGCCAATTGCAAGTCGCAGACCGTGGATGGTCACTGAGGGCAACCACGAGATCGAGATATTCCCCATCATCTACCCCCACGGTTTCAAAGCTTACAACGCCCGGTGGCTCATGCCCTATGAGGAAAGCGAGTCTGAATCTAACCTCTATTACTCCTTTGATGTCGCCGGTGGCAGCATCCACATCATCATGCTGGGGTCATACACCGAGTTCGACTCTGATTCAGCTCAATACAAGTGGCTCCTACAGGACCTGGCCAAGATTGATCGGCAGACAACGCCGTGGGTGTTTGTGCTGTTGCACGCGCCGTGGTACAACACGAATACGGCTCATCAAGGGGAAGGTGAGAGCATGAGGAAGGCAATGGAGGAATTGTTGTATGGGGCACGGGTTGACGTCGTCTTTGCTGGGCATGTTCATGCCTATGAACGATTTGTAAGTTCATATGTACCATGATGCTTCATGCGAAATGTTTTCTTTTTGGTTCCTTTTTGAGAAAATGACGGCCATTCTTTATTATCCGCAGACTAGGATTTACGACAATGAGGCTGACTCGTGTGGACCTGTCTATGTGACCATCGGCGATGGAGGGAATAGAGAAGGGCTTGCAATGTCGTAAGTGTGCTTTCTCTGATTTAACGTTTGCTGTTTATGTTCGATCGTCGTTCTCAATCAACAACTGGTCGAATTTTAGGAAGAAAAACAGAAATAAAACCTAGAGGGATTGACTGATGTAAGGCTGTTGTATTACTCTTTGACTTGTCGTTAATTTTTTATAGGAAAAAACACATATTGTAATGTTGATATAAGACATCATTCTCAAATTTTGAAATATAGATAGACTTCAGTCATCATTAATACGAAAAGAGTGTGCCTCATTTTATCGCTAGACGCATTGGCCTTGTGTTGAAATATTGGATGATGTTGTCTCTGTTATGGACGCTTTTATAGCGCCTGATCATTTTGTTGATGATTTTGTAGGTACAAGGAGCCAGCTTCACCTCTATCGATGTTCAGGGAGGCGAGCTTCGGACACGGGAGACTGAGGGTACTCAACCATACGCATGCACACTGGTTGTGGCACCGGAACAACGAGACCAACTCCGTCGTCGCCGACGAGGTTTGGCTAGAGAGCTTGAGCGCCTCACGTACTTGCATGGGTCAACAACCATCTTCACTTAAGGATGAACTTTGAGCACAAAAGAAGCCACGATAGAGTCCTTAGGTTCAGCATCAATCAAATAGCATGTTTGGTGGGTGTGGATTGACATGTTGAGAGGTCCCAAAAGATTTAGTCAAACTGCATGTTTAGCAATGTTTCTTTTCGAATTCCTTCTTAGATTCTCGTAAATAGATGGCATTCTTACCCTTTGTTAACGACACAAATAATTCCTCACCCTTTGTTAACGACACAAATAATTCCTCAAGTGAAATTGATCGGTTTACGCACTTTATTTTCAATTTTTTTTCTCATCACACGAAAATTAAAAAATAGATTAGTCACGACTTCTATATAAAACTGATTTGCATATTAATAACTTGAACTTTAAGTTGCAAATTAGTCTGAGCTTGGGAGAACCTAAGCTAAATTTAGGCATAGTATTTCATTTGTCAACTCGTAGGTGGTTCACCTGAGGTAAGGTCGTGATGACGGTTTAGTGGATACTGGCATATCTCAACTCTAAATCGGTCTGATCACAAAAAATACATATCACCAACAGTTCACTAAGCCTATTGCCACAGATATAACGAAGGTACTGGGCCAAGCATTTTATCACTATATCAGCGATGGAAGCGAAGAACCCTGTTAAAATGAGATGTTCAATTCCTTTTGAGACCCAACTAACACAATTTAGCTGTCTTGAAGAACAATTTATTTATTCTATCCTCGAACCAACTTTGCCTGTATCCAACAATTACCTTGTGCATTCGGGGGTGTTTCTATACCTCTGTATCAAGGTTATCACACTTTACATCCTGGGTTGGACGAGAGGCTTGTCAACCAAGTTGAATCTGCTTCCACGGCTTCATCATTGTCATTCCTATGCCATGTCCAGAGTGCATGAGTCGCATTCACTACCTCCAGTTGCCCGTGCCCAAAGCTCGCCTCTCGGAATACTGATATCGGCGGTGTCGGATCCATGTACCTGGCAAGGCAAGCAGTGGCTTTAAAGTTAAAATGCATTTATGGTTAGCCAGCTGCAGCAGAATGCAAATTGAAGTTTTGCTCTCGGTCAATTTCGGTTGTCATTGTGCAAGCCAGCAATTTATATATATTATGCATACATGAATTGTAAAGGATCGTCGCATTACGGTTTTGAAGCTGAATCGGCGATGATTCGACATTTTGAAAACTGATAAGCAGAAAGAAGCATTTGGACAAGGAACCCGAGAAAAACCTTTTGGCAAGGCCTTCGCGGTTGCCGCCGTCGCCAATGGTGATGTGCACCGGACCACAATCATCGGCTTTTTCGTTGTAGACACGGGTCTAAGGAGAGAAGTGAAAGCAGAGATGAGGAACTAGGAGGAAAGCATAGCCTCGACAAAAGATAGAACTGAGAAGGATTAGGGAGCTTACGAAGCGCTCATAGGCATGCACATGCCCGGTGAAAATCATGTCGACTCGCGCTTGATAGAGCAAACCTTCCATGGAGGCTTTCATCCCGACCGATTCCTCCTCGCCTTGATGAGCAGTGTTAGAACTATACCATGGAGCATGGATCAGCACCACTATCCAAGGGCTCCTCGTCCGGTCCACCTTCCCCAAGTCGGCTTGCAACCACTTGTACTGGGCCGAGCTTGGGTCAAAGTCCGTGTATGAGCCCAGCATGATGATGTGGACCCCGGCGACGTCGAATGAATAGTAGAGGTTGCTGTCCGAGCCGCTCTCCTCATATGGCATCCGCCACCTCGCGTTGTAGGACGTGAAGGAATGAGGATGAATGATAGGTATCTTCTCAACATCATGGTTGCCTTGGGTCACCATCCAGGGCCTCTGGCTGGCCAGGGGCTCAACAAGGCGGCCGAACGAGTCCCACCAAGGCTGGTAGAAGTCGGCATATGACAGGTCGCCGGGCAGCAGCAGGACGTCATAGTTCGATTGCCCTACGTGTTGAAGAGTTGTTTTGGTCCATCCTGTCTGTCCGAGGTCGCCTGCATCATGCCATGTCAAACTTTGGACCACCTTTGTTAAGAAGCATTTTGCGAATGCATAACATGTGCTAATTGACATGTTTCATATGCATGCTCTGTCCAATCCCGCTATTTGGGGGGAAAAGAAATAGGCTTCTGCTCACTAAATATGTGGATGGATCAGATCACATACTAAACCAAACCAAAAATTGTCCCAATAGAACTTACTATATGTCGTGATTCATCTTCTTGATTTCTCGAATATTACACAATTTTGTTCCACCTAAATCACAAACCTAGTTGATGACAATATGCCTGCACGTACCTACTATTGCGAATTTGATCGGAAACTGTGCCGGAGGGGTTTTGAGACTGAACTCGCGAGATGAGTTTAAGCTACATCGGTAGTAATACACTGTATTTGTTTCCAGCGGACCGATGACAGCCTCGTGGATCTTCCCGGACGTATACAGTGCATACTCGTACGAACTTGTAGTTCCTGTCGATGAATTCTGGTATACGCCCGGCGACTTGCCGTATTCCACGGTCGGAGGAGCCGAGCCTTGGGTGATCCATGAGATCCTCATTTTATCTTGACCCACCAGGGATACATGCACCTGAGAAACATAGTTGTGGGACTTAGGATACCCCGCTAATGTGTCTGTTCCCTCACTAAATCTAAGATGGAATTTACCTTCAATGTCTTTATATGTGAATCAGGACTAATCAAGTCTATCGTGTGAAGTTAATGAATTGTTTTAGATCATGTTTCACACATCATATACGCGATTCTAAATGTAGGACATTCTAAATATCAAATGGATGATACATGTTATGATTGCACAATGTTCAAATAGGTCTCATCCACTTGATCTAGACTAAATAAAAGCCGGTCATATGACTTTGTCCTTCGATCAAATCCACTCATTCCACACAAAAAAAGGAAAAAAAAAACTTCAGGGATATATAATTTAAAAAAATAATCTCCGGATTACCAAAAGGAAAGGGGGAGTGAGAAAGCTTGTCTTCAACCTCAAATCATTTATCCAGTAAGTCCACGAAAATGTCTGCTTATGATGATTGACCTCACTATAGTTTTCATTCTATCTTCATTTGCTTGAATAAGACGTATCATGGGGTGGTTGATTTTTGCTAGCGGCAGAAAACATAAGCATACCAAAGTGGATCGAAATGGACATGTCTAGTTGATCTAATTAATCAAGTGTCGAGTGTCGTCTCAATGTACGAACCGCCCTAACCATCGTTAGTCGAGTGTCGTCTCAATGTACCTGTTGAGGAGAAGCCGAATCCTCATTGTTGGAGTCCCGAACGAACACCGCAGCGCGTGATTTCGGTCGATCATAGGGCGACATCCTTGCCACCGCATGGTTGAAGCAGGCTCCGACAAAGGCCGCAGCCATCAAGACGAGGAGAGCAAGACGGGGCCTCATCGGAGCGTGCATTTTTTTCTGGGTCTCTCTCTTCGACGGTGGCGCGTGACGAGAGGAGAGATCAAGAGAGGTTGGAGACGAAAGCATATGGATTCCTATAGAATTTATATATTCATATCAGCCTCTAGCGGGTTGTAATGTTTGGGCCAATTTACTTTTTCCATTTCTACATAGGATTTAGTTACCTTTAAAAGAAAAAAAGAAAAAGAAAAAGGAGGCTCTATGTTTTTATAATGGTTAGATTTTACTTCCATAAAAATTAATCTTGCCAAGAAAAGAAGGGATGAAGCTATTTCCATTTATATAATTGAATCCACCCAATTTTTCGTAAAAGACAATGCCCCCAATTATTCACTTGCAATTTAAAGTGGTGTCCCAAATATATAAACTAATTTATTTTTTAGTTGTCCTATTTCTATGTAGGATTTATAGTTGCCAGAAAGATAAAAATCACATGTATATTAAAACTCGCTGTTTTTTTAATTGTTAAATATTACATGCATAAAAATTAGTTCTGTTAAAAAGAGAGATTTCTAAGAAATATAGTTCCTTTCTACGTCGTTGATCAAATTTAAGGAAAATTCAAAATAAGAGCTTGAAGTGCTCTCAATTTCTTAAATAAGGACTTGAAGTAAATCTTGTCTCAAATAAGAGCCTGAAGTGCCTTTATTTTCTTATATAAGAGTATAAGGTGAACCTTATTTCAAATAAGAATTTAAATTGGCCATGTCAATCTCAAAGAATGACTCGACCTCATCGGCTAGTCAAGGGCATTTATGTCCTTTACATTTTCTTACTTTCTTTGCTTTTCCTTTTTATATTTTTCCCGCAAAAGAGAGAAACTAAAAAAAGAAAAATAGGAGACTATCACACAAAAAGAGAACACAGATTAAAAAAGAAAAAACCTCAAGCGGTAGCCCTCCCCCGCTTGTTGTCATAGCCTCATTGCTGATGGGGCGTCAGCCATGGCCAGTAGGGTCACCAAGGCCTTGACAAGGCTTGTTTGCGCTTGCTAAAATCAAAAGAGGGTCAACGGCTCTTGCATAGGGCTGGAGGAGGGCCGCAAGCCTCTCCTAGTTCTCGAGGGTCGATGACCCTTGCTTAGGCTTAGGGGAGAGCTAATGACCCTCGCCCAAATCTAAGAAAGGGTCGTGGCCCTCTCTCGGTTCTAGTGAGGGTCGCCAACTCTTATGAGGCATTCGTGACCTTGCCGAGCATTGATGATGCCCCATTGGCGACGAGGTGTTGGCCACAAGCGAGGAAGGAGTGCCAGCCCTCTTGCCTATATATATATATATATATTTATTATTATTTTTTTAAGTTGTAACTTTTTTTTTTTTTTGTTTTTTCTAAAGAAAAATTAGAAAAATGAAAAATGAAACAACATAATAAAAAGTAAAGGATGAAAATGACATTTACCAGTCGATGAGGTCAAGTCATTTTTTGAGACTAACAAGGCTACTTCATGCTCTTAATAGCCTAGCAATAGAATCCCTAACTTTAAGTCTTGATATGAAACTCTTCAACCACACACTATACAAGTTGGCCTCAAAACAAGAAGCGAACTCAACTCTATAGTGGAAGTAGCAATCAAAGTTTGCTTCGCACTCCTCCAAGAAATGACTCTATTAGCAAATATAAAAGTGTATCCATATGTTGATTTTTAAGAATCATCACAACCATCGAAGTCCGAAGCTAAATAACCAACTACTTTCAACTTGTAGGTTCATCTGTACATAAAACCATAACATTTTATACCTTAAAAGTACCTCATCACCCTCTTTGTACTTCTTCAATGGTTTATACTTGGATTACTCTAATATTCCAACATTTCCATAGCGAAAACAACGTCAAGTCGAGTGTAGACCTTAGTACACATCAAGCTTCCGACAGCAAAAGCATATAAAATGCTTTTCATTTGTTTTCTTTCTAGATCATTCGTTGGGAACTAGTTCAAAGTGAATTTGTCACCCTTCACAATGAATGCTATACTTGGTAAATAGTCTTTTATTCGAAATCTCTCTAAAACCTTATTGATATAAGTTTATTAAGATAGTCTTAATATGTTTCGAGGTCTATCCTTGTGGATCTTAATACCAATGACATAAGATACTCTATCGATATCTTTCATGTCAAAACTATTGAAGAGAAATTGTTTCACTATGTCTTATTATTGATTGCAAGTAAAATGTCATCCACGTAAAGGATAATGTCACAACTTCCTGAATGTGGACCACCAAGAGAAGCTAATGGATTACTAAACGGAAACAAAAGTTCCTCTCACGAGGCCATCGCTAAGGTTTAGCACGAATTCTCTCAAGCCCTACCAATCATTGCTACTCAATTCAACATGTGATTAAATTTACCTATTGGAGCCGTCACTAATCAGTTATGGGTCGATTAAATACGCAAGTAAAATACGGGAGTACATTTTACTTCTGTGACCGAAGATTCATGACTATGGAAACTCGATTATGCTCAATTAAAAATGTTTTGCGTGCAATCTTTATCCATTTTTACTCTATGCCACTAACATGTAAGGGATGATCGTACGAGTGCGCAATTGGGAAATGTAACACCCAATAATCAGAACAGTAAATAGATTGTAGAAAATTTTAAGAACTTGGATGCATTAAGTAAAGTAAAGTGTATCCCTATCCATCACCATGAGATTTCTACAAATTATTACTTTAGAAAAATTATGCAAATAGAGTGTGAATGAATGTTATGCATGATATGACTAATCAATATGCTATCTAAAGTAAATTATTTCTCTCTCTCTCTCTCTCTCTCTCTCTCTCTCTCTCTCTCTCTCTCTCTCTCTCTCTCTCTCTCTCTCTCTCTCTCTCTCTCTCTCTCTCTCTCTCTATATATATATATATATATATATATATATGAGACTAATTAATTCTAAGTCTTCGTGCAATTTAGAGGAAAATTAAATAACAATTTTTACATGATTCTTTTTATGAAAACTATCAAACCAACCTGAATATATATGCATCCTAAAACTAGCATATCCTAAACCTATATCCATTGCGGGACTAACCATGCATGGCCCTAGATATGAAAACCTAAAGTGTAAATTATAAGTATACTCTAAACTCCAAATATGTGTGATACGATAACATGCAATGACAAGGTATGGATAAATCACATACTCAAATGTAGCAACCCAACAAGACAATATTGGGTTAGACCTTAGTGTCTAAACGTTCAAAAGCCAAATATCTCTTTGTTTAATGCTGAGAAATAATAAAACTATGGTAATCTAAGGTTTAACCACTAAATATCATGCATTTGGAAATTATAAAAATGTGAATTACCACACCTCAACTTACCCGATACTAAATGAGAAGCCATGAAGAAATCCACGGGCGGTGGGTCACAAAAATATTGAACATCACTCAGTTTGCAGAGGACACATCAATGTCGCGACCAAATTTTCAGGTGTGGACCACTTAGAATTAGGCTAATTGATTGCTAAGCCTAGACTTAGCTCGGGCTCTCCCAAGCCCATACCAACTCACGACTTAAATTCAAATATTTAGCATACAAAAGAGAGTCGCCACTAATCAGTTTGCGGTAGGTCGATTAGACACTTAAGTAAAATAATGGGAGAATTATTTCACTTATATGAACCAAAGACTTTGGGTACGGGGACTTGGTTACACTAAACTATCCTAGTGCCCTTTCGGTACCTTTCTCTTTCATTTAAAAAAAAAAATGTTTGGCAAGCAACTTGAATTGATTTTAATTTATCTCCCTAACATGTGATGTCATCATGCGAGTGCGCAAACCACCAATTAAACACCAAAAAAAGTAATAAATAAATTGCAAAAACTCACCTCAAAGCAACGAAAGCATCTGCAATGTTAAATCAGAATTCACATCAACAGTCTTAAATATGATTTCTAATTAACACGCAATTTCTTTTTTTTGGATTTTCTCTTGTTTAATGAAAAAAACAAATGTCTTATGCAATGCATGCTACTAATCTAACATGAAATGATATGGCAATATGACCGAATGACCTAATTCTAATGATGGACACTTTTTAACTAAATGGACCTAGCAATAATAGCTAAATGAATCTACTTCTATATGACGTGCACATGACATTTCTACTTTCCTTAAAAAAAAACATGCAATTCTATCCTAGAGAATGAAATGAATTTACTCTAAGACAATTTTTTTTTGGATTTTTCATGAAATTCGAAATTAAGAAAAATACAAAAAATAACTATCTAAATTAAGATTCTATCCAACTTACATTAAGAATTGGGCTAGGTCAAATCTTAATTTAAATTAGGATGTTATCTTAACTTGAAAGTTTCTAATCTATAATGCAATCTATCTCAAAAGATCTATCTAAATAAAATCAAACATGCAATCAACCTAATATGCAATGACGTGCAAATAATGCCCTGATTCTAAATGATATATGCATGATGATGATTTTTTGTGTTTTTTTTTTTTATAAAATTCGAAATTTAAAATTGCCAAATAATTAAACATGCAATTTAAATTAAGAAAAAAAAAACTAACATCCTAAATGAATGCATTTTTTTGGATTTTTTATTTTTTCAAAAATTCGAAATAAGATTGCAATTCTAAATATGCAAGATAACCCTAAGACTAGAGATATTCCAAAACGAACCTAATCCTAATTCAAAATTTTTTGGATTTCTTTTTCCTTTTACGAAAACAAGATCGACTCAAACCACACGATAGCAAATCAGGCAAGATAAGATCGATATCCATAAAAAAATTGACGAACCATATCTCGCGCATGAGATCGGGTTGGCCAAATTTAAACAAAATCACGAATCGAATCTCGTGCATGAGATCGGATTGGCGATTTTTCCGTGCGATTGCGAGTCAGATTTCGGGCGCGAAAATCGAACTGCCAATCATATGCACGTTATGAAATTGGGAAAATTTCCCAACTTATAAGGCTACTCGAGACTACGGATACCTCAGCATATCGAGAATTTCCATCATGTGCATCAACGAACATATCAAATAAGGAAACAAAATTTTCAAAAATCAAAATAGACAAAATTTTTACCTATTTCGAATTTCGGCTTCCAAATTTACGACTTGCGATTGGCGAGTGATGGATGGGCTGTTCATGGCCAACGAGGTGCCCGTGGGTGGTGCTCGGCAAATTCTCTGGCTACGACCAAAAGCTGGAGATGTTCAACACTTCCCGTATTGGACTGGGCGCAACAACAAGAGGACAAATAAATTTGCCCCCAAAAGAAACCTGCAAAGAGCTAAATGGACTCATGCGAATTATTCTTGAGCTGCGTAATTAGATTGACGTGGGGCAGCAACCTTTGCGGGAGACAACACTTGTTGCTACTTGACGATGAGGCTCGTTGTCACTGGATCACGCGGGGCTATATCTTCTCGTGGGTGCATTGTTGAGCGAGACTACAGAAGATCACGGCTCAATCGGGAGGAACTCGGCACAGCTGGAACTTGGATCGTTGAAGGGAACCGCGGGCGCTTCGCGAAGGTAATCAGCAGGACAACGTGCTGCAGGCGTGAGGGAAAAAACCAGCGTTCTAGGCTTGTACCAATTCAGACAAGGAACACCGCTTCAAAGTCTTCTCTTTTTTTTTTTTTGTGCTTTTGGTTGCTCTCGTAAAAGAGCCTCCACTGATCAGAACTTGTTTACTTTCATATTTTGACCAAGCAATCCCACTCACTAGCTTGGAGCGTTGCTAGGGATTGGCAATCTGATAGTGAATTCCAGTCGATCTCGACGGTGGCGTGTGCAAGGACTCCTCGGGCCAAGGATGTGCGGAGGGGCTAGCTCTCTGCTTCGTGATTGTTGATCACCGCCAGGCAAGGGATGCACGCTGCTACTTTATCATCGGAGAGGATCGTGACAAGGCTGGTCGTTGTCAATGTAACGGACGATTGGCAATAGGGTCGGTGTCGAGGCACAGCCACGAACTTGACAAATTCATGGCCGTGAAGAGGTTTCAACCGTGACTTGTTCAACTCTCGAGAACGTGTCCTCTCTCAACGGTGGCCGCATGTTCAATGTGTGGCCCCCAAACCCTACACGTTCCTCACCTATTTATAGGCTATCGATTATTTTTTTTTTAAATTTTTCCGAATCGATATCCGCAATATTCGTTTTGTTGAATGCAATATTACTTGCCCTATCAAAAACACCACCATATCTCGAACAAAAATTCGAATTTCTAATTTTTCACGAGATAATCTTTCAATCATTAAAAAAACATGGGCTTGGGCCAACTAGCTCGCTTCGTGGGCCTGGCCCATCTAATTTGAACCCATCCGCCACCGGTCTAATAAAATGCAAAAAATGCAAATAAAAAATAAATGCACATAAATCTATATGCTATGCAATTAATATTTTTTCAAGGATAAAATTAACCCCTAATTTTCTATGCAATAAAATAAATAAACTAAATCGCCAAAATTTAGGTGTCAACGATCAAGATTAGAGCGGGCACAAAAGTAAGATCGATATGCGAGAGACTTGCAAAGCATGAGCAAATCGCTGACTTCCGTCGGCAAGGCTGTGGGATGCCGAGGACCTCTTGAGGAATATTGGACTGGGGCGCCTTTTTGGAGAAACGCCAAAATTGGAGCGCTAACAAGGAAGACCACTAGAGAAGGGTAATGCCCTGAGGGAAAGAGGGAAGGCTTCGCCACTTTCGGGAGTTTTCCAAGCACTTTTCTATGATTACGATCGCGAGTTGCCTTCCTCTCTTTCGTGCGCTCATTCTTTTGCGATCCACCGGTCCTTTTTTCCCTTTTTTAGGAGCTTATCTGGATGAGAAACAAAAACACAATTACAAAGTTTGAATAGCAAAATGGAATAGCACACAATCAAGTTAAAGAAAATATATGCTCGACTTAGCTTACTTATTATCGTCAATGTCCATGAAGCAAGATAAATGCGGGAAGTCTGAAGGACTTGGATGACTGATGAGATCACCAAAGCTGTTGCTGCAATCGCTGGTTGTTTGCTGGGAGTTTGCAGGAACGTTGCTGGATTGACCAACGCGAGGCTAGACACCGAGCTACGACAACAAGAAAATGGACAATGTTCTAGGAGCTTGTCTGGAATTCGCTGATAGTCGCTTGGAGGTTATGAGCATGGCGGCATGGTTGAGACAGGTATGATAGAGTATTTCCTTCTCACTGCTTACTTTTTTTCTTTTTTCTCTCTGCCCTGCAGGCTGCAATGACTCGACAAGTCCCTTTTTATAGCAAAAAACTTCCATTTATCATTGGAAAGTCTGAACTCGTGCACCTTTGATCGTGGAGATTGCCGAGTTTTAGTCCCAATTTTTCCCCGTGAATTAGTCCTCCAAATCTTGCCTTTCCTGGCAAGCTTTTGGTTGCCTTTCCCGCTTCTACCCATATTGCCTTGAAAGTGTCCACGTTCATTCACCATCGGCCAGCTCATTTCATGAGTATTAATCTCGTCAATTTTCCATTGATTCCTTCCAATCAGATTCATATTTTTTCCCTTTTCTGCTTCACTTATATTTTCGCGAATGCATCCAAATTTGCTCATCTCCATTCACGATTCCACAGCCTGCTTGATTCTTTCCCCTAAATGCTTTGGCCATTAACCGTTATTGATCTTTATTGAACCCTATATTTAGGATTTGGCTCCCAATCTTTCCAGAATTTGTTTCTTGATTACAGCCAATTCCTTTCACGGTTTTCTTTAGCATTTAATCTCCACCACTTGAATTTCAGATGCTGAACTTGACCAATTTTTTCACTTTTCCCTTGAAGATTATAGAAATAATCTTTGAATGCATCCATATCTTTGAGTGCAATTTTTAAAACATGATTGGATTAGTCAAATTGATCATCATCCAATTTGTCCCTCTAATATGCCTGATGCAGATAAAGGAATTTTAAATGCTATTATTATCTAAATGACATGGAATGTCTAATGCCTACTGTAAGTATGATAGCTAAAATTTAGTGTCGACAGATAAAAAAACAAATTTTGCTCCCACTAACCTTCTAGTGTATATATTGATCAATGACATTCTCTACAAAACCAAATAAATAGATATCATGGAACCCTAAGTACCATTGACGGGATACTTGTTTCAAGCCATTTATAGATTCTTAAGTTTGCACATCAAATGCTCCCCATTATTAGAAGAGAATCATTATGGTTGTTTTATGTAACCGTTCTTCTCTAATTCTCCATTGAGGAACATGGTTTTCACATCCATAATTAGGTAACCAATGCCAAAATGGTACAAAAAGAATATTTCATACATATAGGACAAAAGGTTTCCATGTAATCAATTCTCTCCTTTTGAGTAAATCATTTAGCAACAAGTCTAGTTTTATATCTCTCAATGTTGCCCAATGAGTCATTCTTAGTTTTGAAAACCCACTTACAACCAATGGCTCTCATACCATTAGGCAACTCAACCAAATCCTAGACTTCATTAGATGCCATAAAAACTTATCTCTTCCTTCATGGTATTATACCACAAGTTGGATTCATAATAATTGATAGTTTGTAAAAATGTTTCAAGAGCAGTCTCAACTATAACATTATAATCAATTTTTTGGAGATACACAACGTAATCACTGGGAATTGTTGATTTTTTCTTTCGAGTGGATCTTCATTGTGTTGCATCAACATTCTACTAATTGGTTGCTCAATAGTTTTTGGTAATTGCTTAACAATTGGATTTGTCGAATCAATATGAGCAAGCTGTGGAACTTCAATGATTAGTTGTTCAACGGCCCACTGAACTAGACTAGCATTATTGACAACAACCAATCTATACTTGAGGTGGAAAGTTGAGTAACCGAATGATTTTTTAATGAACATGGTCCTTGAAGTGATCACTTCCATTAATTAAGTAATTTTCAAGAAATTTAACGTTTCTCGATTACACAATCCAAGTGATGTGAGATAGACAATAAAATCTGTACCCCTTGGACTTTTCGACATATTCATTGAAATACCCACTTATAGACCTTAGGTTTAACTTCTTTTCCTATGGATTATAAACTCTCACTTTAGACAGGCATCCTCGAATGCGTATATGTTGCAAACTCGATTTCCAATCTTTGAATAACTTAAAATGCGTCTTTGGGACAATCTTGATTCAAAACCCTATTCAATATATACAATGTTGTCTTAAGAGCTTTAGTCCACAGGGATTAGGAAATTTAGAGTTGCTAAGCATATTCCAAATAATGCCCAATAAAGTTTGATTTCTTTTTTCTGTTACACCATTTGGGTCCGGAGAATTAGGTATGGCATATTGAGCCAATATCTCATGCTTTTTAAGAAACTTTGTAAATGAACCTGGTACTTGTCCATCTTTAGTGTATCTATTATAGTTTTTATGTCCTCTATCTGATATCATAATATTAATTTGTTGATCGCATTATTTTTCTACTTCGGTTTCAAGTACCTCAAAGACATCTAATGCTTTGTGCTTATTATAAAACAAGTAAAGATACACGAAATGTGGGTAATCATTTTGAAAGAAATGAAGTACTTATGAATGCTATCATTTATTAAATCGCTTAATTCTATTTATGGAGATATGTCACAATCTCCAATGCCACAACATATAAGAATCTTCATTCGCAACACATTGTTTTATACAAGCGTTATTATGAACATACATCGCATTATAAAAGATATTGTCGTGTAAGTTAATTTTAGAGAAACTAGGAACCCAAATTCAAAACAAGGCTATTATGGAGATCTAGTTTGCATGTCCTAATAGCTTCCATATGCAAACACTTCTTATTTCCTAAATAAATGCATTGTTCACTCATCACTAGTTTCCGATGGATTTGGAAATCCTAAAAGGAATTCGACATGTGTATTTTAGATCTAGAATCAATCCATTGAGTATTGTGACTCACATAAACCATATTAGATTTATAATAAACACGTGAGATTGTATTACATTTCTTCTCAATATAGCCTTAAATTTGACACAATCCTTTTCATATGTCACTTCTTTTTATACAAGAATCATTTGGATTTATTCTTAATGTAAGCTTGGGGAGGTATTTTACCTTTCCCTTCCACTTGTCTCGCTTCTTATACTTTCTTTGTGTTATCAAATCGACACTTTTTCTCTATGGCATAAGCAACATTTCTTCTTCTTGAACACACATGATCATGCGTTCATTAACTGATCATTCATTCTTATATGTATTATATGAGATCTTAAAAGATACATACTATTGTGGGAGAGTATTTCGAATCTAGTACACAAGAAAAGATTCAGATATATTAACCTCATAATTTCCTTACTAAGCCACAATGTCTCTCATCTTCATATGTGCTCACCCACGCCTCTAATGTTAGTGAGCTTCAACAATGAAAACTTCATAATTAGGATTACAGTATGCATCTTTTCTAAAATCTCAAATTGCGCATCAACAACCTCTAGCAATGCTTTCGCATTATTGTATTGAGCGACCAAATCATAAATACTAGTAGAAAATTTGGTTTTCATGAACATCACATTAAGGGGTCCATTCCCATTGTTCATGAAAAGCAACTTCAGCCTAGTACTAGCATCGGTAGGAGCAAGTGCTTCATATTTTCGAATAGCATAATGAATGTTTGTACACCCCAACTGAAGAAGGACTAATTCCTTCCAAATTTTATAGTTGTCACCATTTAACTCGAGAACATTGAAATCTAAAAAATTCACAGATAGTGAAACCGCATAGTCACAAAATTTGAGGCAAATTTACATATATCATGTTTTCACCAATGTAAAACACGTCATAAGATATGAATAAAATAATATCGAAAACTGCTTGTGGGTTAAGTTTCAAATTTAAATAAATGCATATTTAACTTATGAAAAAATTATCATTTCAAAATTCATAATATGATATTTCATCTTTATTATCATATCACATAATGAAAATTCCCGTGGGAAAAAAAATTATTATATTGACACAATTAAGTACAATCATTGTGCCTTACTATTTGTAATCTAAATGCTCTTAATATATATAATCTAAGATAATTAAAGAGGTTGTGGCTAATCTCTAATTAAATATAATTGTATATGAATAACTAGGCATTTAATTTCATGCACGAAACATTCACCAAATTGGATGCAAGGAGAAAATAGTAAATTAAGCAGCCAAGGGCAGAATCAGAAATTCAGGGTGCGCATGGTAACGCTTCTTGGCTGGGAAATAGTTTTTTTTTTCAGAAATAATTCTTTTATATTTCTATTCCAGGAAACAATTTCTGAGTAAAAGAACCCATTTGGTAACTACACAAAATTTCTACTCTTGGAATAGAAAAAAAATAGAAATGTGTTTGGTAACGCAACAATTCTTTTTGTATTTATTCATTTTTTATTCTTGCTCACGGATTGCGGCGGTGGCGCGATGGTGGCGGTGGTAGCGATGGCGGCGGTGGCGGGCGGCGGTCAGTTGGAGGTGGCTGTGGCAAGGGAGAGGAATAAAAGAAAAATAAAAATGAAAATTGGTTTATTTTTAAGTTATTAAAGAATAAAAAGAACTTTTTTATTTCTTTGTTTTACGTTATAAATCTATTCCGGGAACAAAAAAAATAGAGAAATTGTTAGAACAAATGTTTTTCAAAGCAGTTTACATTCTTTTTTCGTTCATAGAAACAAAAGAACAAAAATGGGAGAAACAGAAACGTTACCATGCAGACAATCAATGGGCAAGGGAAAAACAACAAATTCAAGAAGCCAAGGGCAGAACAAGAATTTCAAGCGCGGGGTCCACACGGGCGTGTCAAGAGGATTGATCACACTCGCACGGGCGCGTGCACTAACCTTCACACGAGGACGTCAGGTGCATGGATTACACACAGCACGCGCCCGTGCATTACACGCGCCAGGCCTTCATCACGGGAATTCAGCCCGTTTTTGTCCTTTGCGTCGCTTCCCATCTCCGCCACCCTTTCCACTGCCTACGTCTCCTTCGACAGCCAACCTTAGACAAAGGCTTTGGAGATCGCGCAAACACAACCATATAGGTCCAAGAATCAGCGAAAACGGCCAAGAAATTTGTCAAAATCAAGCAAAATTCCTCAAGATGCTAACCCTAACCAGAGCGACCTCCACCGTGCAATAAGTCTACAACGCTCATCATAGTGCTGAAATAACTTAGGGCTTTTCTGGCGATGGCGATGCAACCATACTGGTCCAAAACCAGGTGGTGGGTTGCTCGAATTTGGTCGGAATTGCAAATTTCTCTTGGCAAATTTGCCCCGATTTTTAATTCAATCAAAACTCACAAAAAATCATCAAGACAAAGATATTGATAGGCTCTAACATACCAACTACTAGAGGTTTGTGAAAGACTTAAAAATCCCAATTATTCATGGATAAACAAAACTCATGCATCATCATAATCGATGCGGAAACATGAAAAGTTATATATTGACTTCCAACTATTAATAAAGTAAAATTAAAACCAAATTTGCAAAGACTTAAATGGTCATGAGTGGGTACTTCTAATCAATTGTCCTCTCAACGTCGATGATGTGTTTTATGATAATGAGAGGATTTGGGTTACACATATTTATATCCCCATTTAAATCTCATTCAGAAAACTTCTATCAAGATAGTTTTTTTAATATCGGACGATAACCATAGTTATCACGCGGCTTAATACGAATAACAAAATGTTAATGAAATTAATTAATGTGGGTAATAATAAACTAGACGTGGGACGACAATATTCGTAGTAAAACAGTCTATTCTTCCTCGCCCGTAGCTCGTGGGTGCCCGAACCGCATCCGTTCCAACGCCGGCCCCAGCTATCATGTCAAGCCGCAGCAAATTCCACGCCCTCTCTTCATTGACAAAAGAGGATTGGCATGGTCAATACCGTGGCAATTACTTGAGCGAAGCTGTTCAACCGACGCGTGGACTCACGAGGTCCAAACCAATCCGGGCTAGACAGACTTGTCAGACTTGAAAGCGCCGCTTGCGTCGCCACCGTCACCTATCGCGTTCCAGCAGTCGGCACTCGATTTTCAAGCACTCGTGCGCCGGACTTGACCCGTTCCGCTCATGTCATCACGACCGCGCACACGCCTCCTAGAAATTTCCTCCAATGAATGACCACCTCCAACCTCGACAAGAAAGCGCCTTCCCTCGCTCCTCAAGGCGGCTCTACTTACTTTCAAAACTACCATTCCTGCAGACCGTCAAACCAACCATCTCCCAAAAGAAATGGTCTTTGTTGTTAGTCTTGGATTTGCAACGTAGAAACCACAGTAAGATGCCTATACAGAGAACGATATCACACCTCTGCTCGGGAGTGATTTTCTTTTTTCCTTTTGGTTCCTGAGATATTCGTGAGAAATGACAACGATAAATGGTGGGGTGCGCCACTTCTCTTTTATCATCTTATTCTATGAATGGGATCTTTGAAATATCATCAGGATATTTCAAGCTTGCAGCTCTTTACTTGAATAGAAGACTTGAGACAACGACGATTTTGAGATTGCTCTGGAGTCGGAGGGTCGGTGACCTGATGACCAGAGGAATTCATGGGAGGGTATGGAACATGAATACATCTATCTACTACTCTTGTTCCTTAAGAAGATCTTCAGTTTCACTCGTACTTTAAGGATGTTGTCAAAAAGAACAAAATATGAGGGTTCAATGTCACCAAGGTCCTTGTAGTTGTGCCCTAAAATTGAAATCGTTCATATAATTTTTTGGTTCAAAAGCATCCTTCTACTTTTTAAAAAGTGCCACTGTCGGTCCATGTTTTGCTTCGGTGATGCAATTTGCTAACATGACGTACACCGTTAAAAAATTTCTTATTGTATTTTTTCACTTTTTTTTCGTATGCTCTCTCTCTCTCTCTCTCTCACAACTATCTTATTCTTCTTCCGTTTCTTCTTCGACTTAAACGCCCACAAAATCCAAACCAAAACCGCAACAACACAAAACCTCTCATTCATATATACTCAAATCATAATCAGCACTAGTGACCATGGCCGCACAAAATTTAATGTACCAACAACGCAAAACCTCTAATTCATCGATACTCAAATCATAATCAGCACTAGTGACCCTGGCCGCAAGCTCGAGATTGACAAGGTTTAGATCTCGCGACCGC
This sequence comes from Eucalyptus marginata, assembly GCA_014182565.1. Lineage (NCBI taxonomy): Eukaryota > Viridiplantae > Streptophyta > Magnoliopsida > Myrtales > Myrtaceae > Eucalyptus > Eucalyptus marginata. The sequence continues at coordinate 22,802,547 of CM024585.1, read as the reverse complement.
AAGCTCAAAATTCAAGCGATCATGGCTACAAGCTCAAGTTTTGCGAGCTCGAGCTCAAGCAGCCATTAGCAATCATGAGCTCGAGATCTTTGAGGTCCAAATCTCGCGGCCACAAGCTTGAGAGCTCTCTCTCTCTCTCTACCCCTCTCTCCCTCCCTCCCTCTCATTTTGTTTGTGTTTTCTTTTTAAGTGAAACAGAAAAATTGATGTAGCACTTTTGAAGAGTAGAGACACTTTTGAACCCCTCCCCCCTGCCCTAAAAAAAGTAAAGAGGTGATTTTGATTTTCGATAAAAAAAAATACATAAATCAGCCGTGACATTTACCCAATATTGAAAATGAAGCAAGATATACTTAAAGTTCAGTAAACCTATCGGGTGTCTAGCATTGTCAACCCCATACATTATATCTGAAGTCATGAGCAATCAAATGAAAATTATAATCTTAGTTGTGTCAAATGTGCCGGTGGGTTCGATATTTTTGTAAATTAGTATTAACTTTGTCAATGAACTGAATCATCAGTAAATTTCTGTTTAGGCCGGCTTCATTAGCTGCTTTTTCTACGATTCCTGGTAATCATACTCTTAATGGCTTTTTTATAATAATTGACTATGGTTTATATGATAACTTAGAACAGTTACGTGACGTATTGGACTAAGAATAAACAAAGATTGGTGAAAAGAAAAAGAACAAAGAGAAAAGAAACACTTCCACCCTCTCAAGTTCACATCACTCGTATCGTTTTCAACTAATTTCTTCCATCTTATGGATCTTTCCCCCACGGAATTTCTCTGTCAGCCTCTCATGTGGAGACCCTCTTTTCGTCACGCATTAAGCAATGATATTTCCACTCTGGGAATCTAGGGGCCAAAAAAAGTTTGCAATTGTCCGGTCACATTGTAAGTAAGCCCTAAATTACATTCGGCCGAAAGCTATTTCAAGGTATATAAAGTACCGTTTTGGGGACATGTATGCATGCGTTATGTGTAAAAGCTATTGAAAGCCTTTTTCTAGCTTACGGAAAATGATATTAATAGAACTCTTGCATGGAGACGGAAAGGCAGCCAATTTGATCAATATCTCGAACTCTTTTCCCTAAAAGTTTAATTGGTTGTGAGAAAGCGGAGTTCGCAGAGTGATCAAGCTTTACACTTGTAATATAAGATGTGACCAGGCTCTATTTGTTCACGGAAAATGATTATTTGAAAAATATTTTGCTAAAAATTGATCTTTTTCTCACTTAAAATAATCAATCAATGAAATATATTTTCATCATCAATAACAATTTATATCAAATATTTTCATAAATGTTGAAAAAAATTTCGTTCATTCATATTTATAAGCGATATAAGCGATTGCAAAACAAACGCACCGTAAGAAAACTTATCCAAAGGCATGAGTGCTTTACAAAGATAGAAAGATCACCGAGATCCATACTTTGTGATTTTTGCTCTCGTACTATCTTGAACATGCCATTTTGTCAAAAGTTTAAATTTGGAAAATATGGCACAACAACTATATCATATTTCGCAACATTAAACATATGACAATAGTTTATTTCTCTATCATATTTTCCTTCTTGCGATTAGCAATGAAAATTTTACTGACTTCTAGATAGTGTTGACGAAATGATCGAATTGTTTGATTCCTTGTTCACGTCAACGAGCGTGCGTCGGTTCAAAGGTCAGGTGGGGGTTAGTCCGACTCTCAAGGCCAAAAGATATTATAATAATTGAATGATTGATTGAAATTGCTTCTTGGAATGAGACATATATGCAAACTATCTTTTCCATCTGATTCGCTTCCCACAAGTCGTGGGGATCTAGAAGTAGATTCCTCGGATATTCGGAGCATGACTTAAAAGTACGTCATTGAGTTTGACCCACAGATTCTAGGTTTTATCATTTTTTTTTGTTGGCTTTTTTTTATGTGTGTTGGGGACCATGCGAGCCAATTTTTTTTTTCTATGTTTTATCAGGGAATAAGGGATATTACCATTTATTTGTAATTTTATTTCCGGAGAATATTTTACCTGAATTAAGATTATTTAGCACATAATATGTCTTTAACAAATATAAGTGATGCCCACTGGGAGAATATTCGACTGACAGCTTAATTCGGTTGACTGGCCTTTGTGGAGATTGGAAAGATAATGAGCATTAAGAAAATTAACCGTGTGAGATTCTATTTGATGGTGAGAGATTTCATCGTGGCCTCATGATGAAGCTTCCTTGACTGACAAACCCTAAATCTTTTTCTTTGGGCAAACGAAACCGAGGAAGTCAGAGTGCCAATTTGAACTGCAACCCAGAATCAAATGAAAGACAAAATGAGGAGAAGAAGAAAGGAGGAGAAGGAGAGCAAAGGCTATAAACAGGTGGGTGGGGGTCTCCAATAGGGGTGATCAGGTCAGGGTAGATAGGTTCCAGACCTGGACCCTAAACCCCATCATGTTATAATCGGTTCCTCTTTTTGGACCATGTATCAAACCCTATTTGCATTGGATCTTGTACCCAAACCATCCTGTTTTTCGGGCTCAGTTCCAAGGTCAACCGTGTTTCCATTGAAACCTATTTTGTAACCGTACGATATCCTATACAGCTTCAAATTTTACATTAATAGACGAGAAAATAATATAATCCTCCTAATTTGTATTGAAACATTAAGCATTTATAATCAATAAGTATATAAACTTTTTGATTAAACGAAAAACTAAGGACCCACAAAGCTAATGATGATAAAGTAGCAAGAGTTACAATCTCTAATTGATGGCTTTTAATGATGTCTGCAACTTCCTCGTTTTGGTAATATGCATAAGCAAGTAACCTGAGGAAAAGGATAATAAACAAAGAAAACAATAAAACATACGAATTATTAAGTGTGAACTCAATTGATTTGATTTTGAAATCTTTTTACCCTACAGAGTTGTACTACTATAACATAGGTACTTAAGAAAATGCATGAGAACGCCTCATGCCTTCAGTAACTATGTTCATTTTGGGTTTTGGACTTTTGGGGTTGGGCTTACAAAACCGGTATCTAAATCGGTTCCCAAATTGGTGATGCATAAATGCCCAAAATCAATGTACATCTACTATATATCTCGAAAAGTCTCATTTGATATTTTTTTCACTTCTCATTCTCCAACTCTATATAAATTGTCCAACACTATTTTATATTTACAGATTTAGCAATGTATTCATTGCAAACCTTTATCGTGGGCACGTTTGCTATTAGATCTGTTAAATGGGTGAGTTGGGTTAAGTTTGGATCAAATCAAAAATGGGTCAACCCAAATAGACCTTAAATCATTTCAACCCATTTTTATACAATACAAATTTAATAACCTATACTCATTCAAACATAACTCAACTCATATTATTAAAATACTTACATATTTAATCCAATCTATGAAAAATCGTATCCAAACTAAGATGAGAGTGTGGAGTAAGCAAGCACAGGATCGAGTAAGGTTGATAAAAAATGAAAGATAGTGGGTTGGGTCTAAATAAGTTGTAAATCTATTTTATAAATAATTTATAATCTATTTAACCATCCTATTATGTTTAAACCCATTTGTGATTTATTTACTTAATATAACTAACCCATTTATAACCAATTTAATACCCATATAGGTTAAAAATGGGTCAATGATCCATTTTGATGGGTTTACTTGCATTCCAATATTTTTTTCTGATGGCCATTCTTAAATAATATAAACCTACAACTTGAGACGCGATTATTTCTTAAGTTTCAGATAAGTACCAAAACTATCCAATCACATCACATAAATGATCGTATATACTTACTGGCTGAGAAAAATGGTCCCTCCTCCAGCCAGGCCAAGTCCCAGAGCTACCTTATCACACAATTGCTGGCAATGAAGAAAAATGGGGGAGGACGAGGGAGAACACGCCTACCTTCGAAACATATTTGCATATATACCAATCGACTTACTTGACGGATTTGCCTTCTGATTTATTTAATAGATTATAGTGTTTCGATTTCAAATTCCTCCAACCCACCTTCTCTATATATTCCATCTCTCTCTCTCCCTCCCTCCAAAAGTGTTCATCAATATACACACTTTAGCTTCATTGCTTCAACCATGGAGATTCGGTATCCCCGGGGCTTTCTACTACCTTTGACCGTCGTCTTCTTTATCTTCTTCTTCGTCCCTCAATTGACTTATGCTTCTGAAAAGGAATACGTTCGACAGCCTCCCGGGTGCATCATCTTCACCGAGCATGACCGGTCAAAGTCGGAGCCTCAACAGGTCGATTTCTCAATTCCAATTGATCAAAAAATATGCCTATTTTTCGAAGTTGTGCCAGTGAAAATTCATGTATATTAAATGCTGTTGTTCTCAATCGATGGGTGATTTCAGGTGCATGTTTCGCTCGCCGGTAGCGACTACATGAGAGTAACGTGGGTTACGGACGACCATGAGGCGCCTTCAACCGTGGAGTATGGCATGTCTCCGGGACATTACAACGCCGTAGCAAGAGGAGAGAATACTTCCTACACGTTCTTTTTCTACTCCTCCGGCAAAATCCACCACGTCAAGATCGGGCCACTAAAGCCAGGGACGACCTATTACTACCGCTGTGGTGGTTGCGGCCCGGAGTTCTCCTTCAAAACGCCGCCTTCCACCTTCCCCATCGAATTCGTGGTGGTTGGTAAGTCTCCTTGACGCAATACTTTTTTGTTCACCTTATGAACCAATGGATATCAATTTGTGAGGAAAAGGAAATTCTGGGTCTTTGCTCTAGGAGGGGTGCTTCACTAATTAAGGAGCGAATTTCAGCTCAAGGAGCATATTACGGTTTCTGTCATTTTGCATAGAGGTAAAAAGTGATGCTCTAATTCTGAAAGAAAACTAAAAAAAAAAAAAACTGAGATGAAGAAAAGATGTGCTTACACGGGTTAATATGTTATTCCATTTGGTCAAGTCATTATTGGAATCTTGTGTGTTTTCGTGCACTCGAAAGGGACTTTCATTGTTGAGGCGCGCCAAAGATTGCGTGGTCGTACTACCTTAAAACCTTGAAGGACTAACAATGCACGTGAACAAAAGTATCAACACATCAGATTCTCGACGTTATTTGATTATATTCCGAAAGTATATTACTATATTATCTCACAAATTTCGTCCTAGTTTCTTTTATTTAGAAACCTTCTTAAATTCCCTTTTTAATGCCGAACTTATGATTCAGAATGTCTTGCTCTCACAAGATAATATATGCTTCTCCATCTGCATCAACTTTAGAGTCATTAGTAAGTAGAAACTATCGGATATGGATCTCCAAAGTGTTAGCTACCAGAGGACAATAGGGTTTCGTCCTAGAGGGTTTACTTTTGTTGATGTTGGCAGCAAATAGGGATCTCAAAAGTTACGAGACTGGGGAAGTTTTATTTATTTATTTATTTTTAAATTTTTCACACAATACGTTATCCGTATAATTTATATGTTACGTGTCATACTCACCACTATTGATATGGATGGTTATAGCTTGAAAAATCGAATGACTGTCCAAATCAGTGGCAATTGATGGAATTGTTTAGAAAAGGATTATCTACGTTGTTTGTTGGATAATCAAAATTAAGTTTTTGTTTAATTTGCAAGTCCCCTGGTCCCAAAAACAGTAGATCAGGATGTCTTCTGTCGGTCCTTTCTTAGTGAAGCTGGTGATTTAGGCGAAGCAACCCCCGCGGAAGAGCAGGAAGAGTATATATCACAGCCTTCTTCACAATACTTTACGTCAAGCTTTCGTGTCACCAATAATTTAATTTTGTATCCCCGCTTGTGAAGTGACTAAATCGCTGACCCTCCCACTTTTGTTTGGGCCCAAATGAAGAGTCCCTTGTATGTATATATAATTAAAATAAAGTTAATGTCCCCCATACATACATACATACATACATATATATATATATATATATATATATATATATATATAACAATACAAAAAAATTAATGACCTAACTGGATATATGGTAAAAGATTACGGACAGTGGTGCCTTCATCCCTATAATTAAAATACATTTAAAAATTTAGAAGATACAAGATGATATTAGATGATGTTCTTCATAAATTTTGAAGAGAAAAGCATGGTCAAATGATTGTTGTATGTGTTGAGATGATTTCTCACTTGGTGTTAGAGAAGTTATCATTGGTTGGATTTGGGTCATGCATATTAATTTGAATGTAAGCTTTGCATTTTGCAGAATCATTAATTTTTCAAGAAACATACGGAATTTTGTCAAGTTAGAATTTAGAATTCCGATTGAGATAAGTCTGGTTCTGATTTAATTGGGCTTGTTGAGTTCTGCTTTCACATGGCCATCCTTCCAAACTTCTCTTCCTGCTTTTCAGTCCCCATTTTATATCCCTTCTAGCCATTTTTTCTATTGGGCCTAATCTCTTATAATGCAAGTCAATCTCCGAATTAATAGCGAAGCACTCGTGCATTCACTGACACGGGTGAATCCATAGTTCCCAGTCCCTTACTTCAACGGAGTTTGGGTGTTTTTGGCCCGGGCGCCTGATCCCCTCTTTTCTCGCACCCCGAACACCTCTAAACTCGTCACGGACCTATCTCGATCTCCGAATTTCCTCCTATTTTTCAAGCTGAGTTCATCTCGTATTCTTAATCGTCGCGATCTTCCAACCTATGTAGGTGACCTTGGGCAAACGGAATGGACCAAGTCGACCCTAGCGCACGTCGAGAGCAAGGACTACGATGTCTTCCTACTCCCAGGTGACCTCTCCTACGCCGACTTCCAGCAGCCACTGTGGGACTCCTTTGGCCGCCTAGTTGAGCCGACCGCAAGCCGCCGACCATGGATGGTGACCGAGGGCAACCACGAGATTGAGATGATCCCCATCATCTACCCCCACGGGTTCAAGGCTTACAATGCCCGGTGGCTCATGACCTATGAGGAAAGCGGATCTGAATCCAACCTCTATTACTCCTTCGACATCGCAGGCGGCAGCATCCACATCATCATGCTGGGGTCCTACACCGAGTTCGACTCCGACTCAGCTCAGTACAAGTGGCTTAAACAGGACCTGGCCAAGATTGATCGCAAGATGACGCCGTGGGTGATTGTGCTACTGCATGCGCCATGGTACAATACAAATACGGCCCATCAAGGGGAAGGTGAGAGCATGAGGAAGGCGATGGAAGAATTGTTGTATGGTGCACGGGTTGACATCGTCTTTGCTGGCCATGTTCATGCCTATGAACGATTTGTAAGTCCACATATAGCCTGATGCTTCATGCAAAATGTTTGCCTTTTGGTTCCTTTTTGAGAAAATGACGGTCGTTCTTTGTTATACGCAGACTAGAATCTACAACAATAAGGCTGACTCCTGTGGACCTGTGTACGTGACCATTGGAGATGGAGGGAATAGAGAAGGTCTTGCAATGTCGTAAGTGTGCTTTCTCTGAATTAATTTTTGCTGTTTATGTTCAATCCTCGCTCTCAACCAACTGCTTGTCGAATTGTAGGAAGAAAACCAGAAAGAAATTCTGGAGGAATTGACTGATGTTAAGCTGTTGTGTTACTCATTGATCTGTCGTCAATCTTTTTAGGAAATAACACAGATATTGTGATGTTCTTTTAGGGGATAATATAAGACATCATTCTCAAATTCTGAAATATAGACAGATTTCAGTCATCATTAATCCTAAAAGAGTCTGCCTCATTTTATCGCTAGCCGCATTGGCCTTGTTGAATTATTGGATGGTGTTGTCTGTGTTAATGTACGTCTTTATGGTGCCTGAGCATTTAGGTGATGAATCTGTAGGTACAAGAACCCACGTTCGCCTCTGTCGATGTTTAGGGAGGCGAGCTTTGGACACGGAAGACTGAGGGTGCTCAACCATACGCATGCGCACTGGTCATGGCACCGCAACAACGAGACAGACTCCGTCGTCGCCGACGAGGTTTGGCTAGATAGCCTGAGCGCCTCAAGTACTTGCATGGGACAACAACCATCTTCACTTAGGGATGAACTTTGAGCACAAACGTGACCACGATAGAGGTACTTAGGTTCAGCATCAGTCAAATTGCATGTTTGGTGGGTGTGGGTTGATATGTTGAAAGGTCCCAAAAAATTTAGTCGAATTGCATGTTTGGTAATCTTTCTTTTTCCTTTGAATTCCTTTGTAGATACAGTTTCTTGTAATTAGATGGGATTTTCACCCTTTGTCAATGATACAAATAATTTCTCGATAGCAATTAATTGGGTTTACGCGGTTTATATTCCATTTATTCTCAGTACAGAAAAATAGTGGAAACTAATTTCTTCCTTGATTTACACGACAATTTATTGACTTAGGGAGTATAGATGTTTAATAGTATGTGTTCCAGGCCGAATCGGGATTTTAAGTTCATATCCAGGCCGGGCCAAATCGAATATTGGATTCACATGACGGGAAGAACTTGAGTTATATTTGAGCGACTGGTGGGATAGTAGATGTTCTGACAATTATGCTTAACCTAATATTCAAATTAGACTGTGGAAATATTGGTATTAGGGAAAGGATGTTGACTTGATTGAGGATTTCTATTCCCGAACAAAAGTAGGGCTAATCAGCTTCCTCCTATGAAAGAAATTAGACAAAGACTTCAATGTACATGATTGAAGCAAGGATTAACATGAAAGAAAACAAATTATTTGAAATTATAGGAAAAGAAATAGACGTTTTACTATAATTAAAATCATAGCAAATGTCATCAATCACAATTCTATCTATCGAGCATATGTTAGTTTTTTATATCATACGTTGCTTGGGTTCTTGTCGAATGAGTTCATACAATATCGCAAAAAGGAAATTTTTCGAAAACCTGGACATAGAAAGGCCACATGAGAGTTTAGATAAAATTTAAAGAAATGGAAGTGTGATAGAATATTTAGAAAAGAAGAGCTTGAAAACAATTAACATTTTTATATTAATTTTATATTCTATTTCACATTATTTAAGAGTATATGGTCAATCTTATCCGGTGCCATAGCTTCAAATCTAGTTTTCATTTTGTTAGTTCAATTGCTACGAAAACTCGAATTCATCTCTTTTTATCTATGAATAATTGGAAGTTTAAGATAAAACTAATTTCACCAAAAGAAGTAAGTATATATACTATTTAGTAAATAACTCCTTAAAACTTTATAATAAGCTGAGATTAGATGGAGTTTTCTCTCGACATGTAGAGTTCCTTCTACCAACTGGTAGTTTTCTTTCTCACAAAAACCTCACACCCATTGTCGATTATCATTGTCCTCAATTTCATCGTTTCCCTTGATCGGAGCTTCTTTCCAGTACAGTTATGGCTTTTTTTCTCACCGAACATCCCCAATCTTCCTTCGATGTTACCGCCCACTATCTAACGTCCCATTACACCCGTTACACCCGTGTTGTTCTTTCCCCCATATCTCGAACCTGCATCCCTCAATTGATTCGCCTGGCTGACTCCCGCGACTATGGCCGTTACACCCGTGTTGTTCTTTCCCCAATATCTCGAACCTGCATGCCTCAATTGATTCGCCTGGCTGCCTCCCGTGACTGTCTAGCCCACAATTCCTATAGATTCCTGGTGCTCTGCATGCGGGATAGACCACCCAGCTCGCATATCCTGAGTGCCCACCTGCGGTATGCTCTCTAATGGAACGCACTGGGCAGGAAGTGGATGCATGTCTAGCTGCACTCTGCAATAGATTAGGTTGCCTATGGTCAGAATAGGAAATCAAGGTGTGGGATGATGCGGCCCAAATAGAGAAATTAGAAGAATGTAAACTAATATTGGTGGGTAAGCTTCTTTCTAACCCTTCCATTAACTTCCAAGCTTTTCAGAATACATTGAAAAGAGCATGGCACACAGACCAAGTAGAAATATCTCAACGTGAAGCCGAGCTATATGTGTTTAAATTTAACTCGGAAGGGGAAAAACAAAGGGTATTAGACAATGGTCATTGGCTTTTCTCAAGTCACCTTGTTATTTTAAAGCCTTGGATACCGAATACTCCCTTACATTGCTATGACTTTACAACTTGCGTTTTCTAGGTTCAAGTTTTTGGGCTTCCCCTGGAAAGATGTACTAAGAGTATGATTGGTAAAGCTGTGAGACATGTAGGAAGGGTGCTGGATGTTAAGATTGAGAATAAAGAAGGCACAACACTTAGAGCGGGGAGGGCCAGAGTGGAAATCAAATTGCAGGAACCGCTTAAGACTGGTAAACTGATCAAATTGGAAGGGAAGAACATATGGCTGGACTTTCACTACAAACGCTTATCACACTATTGCTACTCATGTGGCAAACTAGGCCATTATGTTATGTACTGTAAAGATTTCCCTTTTGATGAAGGAAAAATGGAAGGAAAATATAAGATGAATTATGGTCAATAGCTACGTGCTAAAGTTCGAGAACATAGCCCGTTTTGGCTAACCTTCTATGAGACACAAGACAAACAAGATGAAGTAAAAGAGACAATACCGGAAACCCCTCAACCTTCGACCCAATTGATACCTGTAGCTCATCAAAGAACTAGCCAGCACACGGCAATTATGGAGATCATAGCAGAGCGACCTGTTGATAGTAATACAGCAATAATCATGCGGCGTAATCAAGAAGAAGAATCACCAGTAGGAGTTGCAACGACTAAGCTGAAGTCCCTTGCAATAGAATAAATTGAAGTTATTAGGAATCCAGCTTAAGGATCATCTAAAGCTAAGAAACTGAAGAGCACAAGGATGCACAACAAAGCGAGCCCTCTCAAGAAAGCTAAAAGGTATGCCCCTTATGGGTCGCGTACTTATTTGCAAGAAGAGATTGATGAAACTCATCTTCTGGATACCCCGATATTTGAGGCCGAAGGGGCCGATAGGTGGGCTGTGGTGGTTAGCCCTAATAAGCCACCAAGTAAAAAATGAAGCTCATTAGCTAGAACTATCAGGGACTGCGCAATCCCCTGACAGTTCAAGCTCTAAGGGCCCTTGTGGCCCAAGAAAGGCCCGACGTAGTCTTTTTGATGGAAACTAAAAATCAGGAACTAGTGATCTAGAGAATTCAGAAGAGGTTGAAATACCCAAGCTGTTATGTGGTAAACCCTAATGGTTTGGCTGGTGGGATGGCGATGCTCTAGAATGACCAGGTCTCCTTGTGTGTGGACCGACATACTACGAATCTCATTGATATGATATGCACCAATGTGTCAAGTGGAACTCCAATGCGTCTTACCTGCCTTCATGCGCCAACGATATATCAACAAAGACAGCACTTATGAGTAGACTTGAGACAAATCAGTTACTCAAATACCTTACTGTGGGTGTGCACTGGAGATTTCAATGAGATTATCTATCATTGGGAGAAAATGGGCAAGAGGTTAGCAGAACCTTATCGGATGCATTCTTTTCGGGAACTTTTAAATGATTGCTCGCTAATGGATATAGAGAGCAAGGGTTGTGCCTTCACGTGAGTAAATAATAGAGATGGAGAGGATTTTGTAAAAGAAAGACCGGATCGAGTGTTGTGTACTATGGAATGGCGACTGACTTTTTCGGAAGCTGAAGTTTTTGCCTTACCTGCTTTGGGTTATGATCATAGCCCAATTTTACTAACTACTATAGTAATTCCAGTAAGTAGAAGGAAGGCTTTCACATTTGAAGCCTTTTGGCTACAGGATAAGGAGTGTCGCATGATTATTGCAAATTCTTGGGCCTCTTTACAGGTAAAGGACTCAACTCTATCCCGCAAGTTACAAGCTGTCTCTTTGAGCCTCACAAGATGGAGTCAATCGAAGTTCTCTAAGGGCCATCATCAAATTAGTGCTTTAAAACAACAAATCCAAAGTTATATCAATCAACCTAGTGGCCACTATCATAAAGCACAGGTCAATCGATTGAAAGATGACATACAACACTTATGGCAACAGGAGGAACAGTATTGGACAATGAGATCACGGATCAATTGGTTTAGATGGGGGGACAAGAATACCAAATTTTTCCATGTGACCACTATCCAAAGGAGGCAAAGAAATAGAATCAGTATGCTACAGGATGAAACTCAAGGGTGGATTCGAGATACCAATCAATTGAAGGAGATGACGATGAATTTCTTTGAAAACTTGTATCGATCTATTGGATACCGTGATTATGGGCCTATTCTGGCACAGTGTCCACAAGTTGTTACAAAGGAAATGAATAAAATTCTAATAGCTACAGTCACTCGGGAGGAAATAAAGCAAGCAACATTCCAACTGAAGGCTACTAAAGCCCCGGGGCCCGATGGATTGAATGGACTTTTTTACCAAACTCACTGGGATATTCTACAATAAGATATATTTATCTCGGTGCAAGACTTCTTTATCTCAGGTGTGCTGCCTCCAGCTTTTAACGGAACACTTATTTCCCTGATTCCAAAGATACCGCACCCAGAAAGGTTGGATCAATATCGTCCAATTAGTCTATGTAATTTTGTCTATAAAATCATATCCAATGTGCTAGCAAATCGTCTAAAACCCTGGTTACCTGAGTTGATTTCAACGAAACAGAGTGCATTTGTGACTGGCCGACAAATACAAGATAACATATTGGTCGTCCAAGAGGTGCTCCATCAACTCAAGATTAGGGAAAAAAAGAAAAAATTTCAGGCAGTCCTAAAGCTGGATATGCAGAAGGCTTATGATCGGGTTGAGTGGGATTTCCTAGAGGCCTACCTACTCCAAATGGGATTCCATGGTAAATGGGTATAGTGAGTGATGCAATGCATTACCACGGTTTCCCTCAGCGTTAAATTTAATGGTGAACCCTTATGCTACTTCCATCCAACAAGGGGGCTCAAACAAGGAGATCCCCTCTCTCCATACATGTTCATTCTATTGGCGAATGTCTTATCCATCCTTATCAAGCAAACCGTCGACATGGGAAATATAAATGGGATCAAATTAAATAGGTGGTGTTCTATCCTATCTCATCTATTTTTTGCGGATGATGCTATCTTTTTCTTAGATGGACGGCTCCAAGAATGTAAAAATTTAGCAAATATACTTAATCAATATTGCGGGACAAGCTGTGAATAGAAATAAATCAGGAATCTTCCTTAGTAAAGATTGCCCTATTAGATTAAAGGAAAATCTGGCTAGAGAACTGAGAGTACATGTGCTTGAAAAGACTGGTAAATACCTGGGTATACCGTCTGATGGGGGGGATCCAAAAAGGAGATGTTTGCTTGGATTCTGGGTAGAGTTAATGCAAAGTTGGAAGGGTGGAAAGAGAATCTAATTTCCAAAGGAAGTAAAGAAATCCTGATAAAGACCATAGTACAAGCACTCCCACAATATGCCATGTCGATATTTAAAATTCCTATCTCTATATGTAAATCCATTGAGCAGAAAATAGCAAGGTTCTGGTGGCAAAATAATTGTAGCAGTCGGGAATTCACTGGAAGAAATGGGACCTACTTAAAGATAGAAAAGACACCGGGGGACTTGGCTTTCGAGATTTACTCACCTTCAATAAAGCATTATTGGGCAAACAAGCATGGCGACTTCTCCAAAACCCATCATCCTTGTGGAGCAGAGTATTCAAAGGACTGTATTTCCACTCTAAGGAACTCTGGCATGTCGAAAAAGGAGCTAGACCGTCCTGGGGTTGGCAAAGTTTACTACTAGGCAAAGAGTCCATTTCAAACCAACTCCAGTGGTCAGTCGACGATGGGCAACGAATCCGAGTCCGAGAAGATAAATGGCTATCAAAAGGAATTATAGGCAGGCCTGCATCTAGAGGAGAACCTGTGAAGGTGGCAAATTTCATAATTCCGGAACATAGTATATGGAATGTTCCCCTACTCCGCAATAGCTTTGATGACCAAACTGTAGAGGAAGTTCTCACCTTACAGATACGACCCACCTCCACAGTAGACCAACTCATCTGAAAAGGGATGCAAATTGGTATGTGTACTGTGAAGAGTGAGTACAATTATCTCAGACACACAGATCACAGCAAAGATCATACTCGAGCATCCTCATCCTACCAAACCCCACGAAAATTATGGAGACAGATTTGGACCGTGAAGACAACCCCTAAAATTCGCATCTTTATGTGGTCCTTATGCTACAATGCGCTATCTGCAAAGGAGAACCTCTACCGCAGACGAATTATCCCAGATCCGGTATGTCAGTTATGCCAATATCAACTCCCAAAAACAATAGAACATACTTTTCTTTTGTGCCCATGGACGCAGGGTATTTGGTCACATCCCCGAGTTAATATCAAGATATCAGCACATAGAACAAATAGAATGGATGCTTGGCTAGCAGATCTAATTGAGAACGGCGCCAACTTACCTGATCTTGCGACTATTGCATCCATTCAGTGGCAGATCTAGAAGGCACGCAACCATTTTGTCTTCCGGCAGCAACGCACAAACACAAAACAAGTCATGGAAGTGGCCCTCACAACTGCAAGGATTGCCCCTTGCTGTCTGTAGCCGACGTCGCAACCAAGGACACAATCGCCGAACCCTAATCTGATGTGGTGCCCTCCGGAGCCTGGCATCGTCAAAATCAACATTGATGGGGCTTTTCTAACAGTGAGCAACGAGGGCGCCATAGCATGTGTGTGCCATGATCACTCTAGAACTCTGATCGATGGCTTTACCAACAACGTCCAAGCATCTTCGGCGCTGCAAGCAGAGGTTCAAGCGCTAATCCTCACTCTCAAACATTTGCTGCATAAAGGAAAAACGAAAGATCACCTGCTGCTGGAATCAAATTGTCTGGTCCTTGTGGAGACTGTGAACCACCTCAGCTTGCCGCCATGGGAGAGCCGAGCGTTGTTTACGGAAAGCGCAACGCTGATCTCCTGCTTCTCCAACCTCCGGATACAACATTGCAAAAGAGAGGCCAACTCTATTGCTGATTGGGCCGCGGAACCCTTCCCGAACTGGGCTTTTTCACCTCCCCAACTTCTCTTAGATCTTTTATGTTCTAAAGCCCTGACTAAGGGTTGTCCTATTTTGCCTACTTGAATGAAATGCTACGTTTTCATACCCAAAAAAAAAAAAAAAAAAATTTACTCCTTTTTTGTAGTATTTTAACATGATATAAAATACGATAAGCTTTGGGATAATGGCACCACCAATCCCGTACTTCTTAATATGCTCAATTATGTCCTATACTTTTTTTGTAGATGTGGTCCCTAAATTACATATATATTCCAATTGGCCCTTACATCGACCAGCATGTTGCAAATCATGATCTCTAAATTCAAGGACTAAAGGAGAAAATGTTTGAGCAAATTCAAATTGGCGCAATCATTACAAAGCTTCTATCTAATTGGAATTAGTGGAAGAAATTTTGCATTAATAGACTTCATTGTGGATTAATGGTGGCAAAATGGGTCATTGACCCTCATTTGAACTCATATTTAATGGGTAGGTAATTGCGGGTTGTCTAAAATTTACCATATAGGTTGAAATGAGTTTAATAGAGCAAAATCCAACTAATGATGGATTCTAGTGAGTCTTAAAAGAACACGCCTTTCAACCCATCTAATCAAAATGGCAACAATAAGGGAAAAAAAAAAGGTTTTATTAGCATAACAATTTTTGGGCTACTGCAGAAATAATAATTTATTGTGAGTTACAAAATTTGCGAAAGAGTTGACCTTACAATAATTTATAATTTTTTGTTATTTAGTTTTTTGTGATCTAGATCAAATATTATTCTCATAATGGGTTAAAGATTCTGACCTAATCATTTTTATAGAAAAAATGGTTCAAAAAGGAACTCAGTCATTCATCAAAAGGACTATGTATATATTGTTGAGCTTAAGGACTACGTGTGAGGTCCAGTAAGTTCCATTATAGAAAAGAACTCTCAAGAGAAATAGTCATGTTAAATCAACTTGAATAGTTCTTAGACATATGTGATAAAGTCTCTAGTAATGGCTACACAATTATATTTAGATTAAATTTTAGGAAAGGTCCGATGGGCAAAAACGAGCTAATGAGAAGAGTTTGGGGTACGCATTGAAAATCCACTTAAGATGACTACAATCAGGGGTAAATCAGAAAGGAGGATGAGTATGTCTGCTCTTACCGAATTTACCTTGTTGAGTTTTTATTTATATTTTTAATAAAAGGTGACTATGGAAGCAAGTAATAGGAACTTGATCTATGTGAACATGGGGAGTGAGGCTGCGTGGTTTAATTTTATAGTTGTTCATGAAAACTTGGAGGAAATATAAAGCCTTGAGAGTACAAGGGGATATGAACCTCTCTTAGATTTTTATGTTGTGCTATGTGTAATATGGAAAAATAATAGAAATACTCCCTAAAAATCTTGATGTAATATGCAATATCATCTCTCAACTAGTAATTTAATAAATGTGGTCATTGAACTATTAATTAATACTTAATCCAATCTCTAAAATAAAAAATTATTCAATGTCATCTTTTCGTTGATTCAAATTTATGAAATTTGCTAATATGATTTTCAATATGTTAAGTTTGAATGGAGGACAAGAAAATAGTAATACGTTGATTGTTTAAGTAAGATATTCATCTCAAATTAGGATATAATAATCCACGTTGTCAAATTATAACGGATATGGTAACACCCTAATTTATTATCAAATGTAAGAATTCTCAAATGATTATAGACCGTGCTTATTTGTAAAAGAAGATACATAATTTCTTTTAAGAGAATAATGGGGTCAGTGCTTTACATGTGATTACAACTACATAATCATCTTCCATGTCGCCAATCAATTTTTCTAATCTTGAACTTTTTAAACAAAATTAGGTGATTTTGTTATATCCTATAAGTGTATCTACCTAAATCTGGAAGCAACGTCATGGAGTAATTTATCACCCCTTTACAAAAGTAGTTACACACCTGGAAGTTGTCGATTTTCATTCGATCTCACGTTAATGCTTCCTTTAATTGCAAGAAAAGAGAGGAAATGCATTTAGAAAAGGGGGAAATGGGTCATTTGGCTTACGAAATTTGGAAAATAGCTTCTCTTAGGGAAACCAGACTTTGACATTTAGATATATGCACTAATCCAATGTCATCATCCGTTGAAAAGTAGATTTGAAGTTAACCGTATCATATGGACTTCTATGCATGCGCATGTCCCGTCAGAAGCGGCCTCCGCGTTGAGCTTTCAATAGGGTTGCATCCGGCGCTTCCTTGCTATGCTATGATGGTTGCGAAAGGCCTGTGAGATTTGACCTTTGAGTGGGACTCTTGAGAGATTCATGCACCATTTCAGCTTTTGAAGGGGAAACACGTAGGACTTCATCACACCACAGATTTCATGATCATCAAGTCGATATTACTGAAGTTGACAATCAGGTTGATGAAAGCTTCGCAGCGCCAAATTGCCCTTAAATTTCAATTTTTCTCGCTCACAGGCTACATCCGCACACCCTTCTTAATCCAGGCAAAAGCAAACTATTCATCTTAGAATTGAGAAATTTGTATAGAATTACGATTTTTGGCCAAATAATAGCATCAAATCGATAAAATATGGTATGATGGAATTCTGGACATGAAGTTCATTAAAGTTAATGGAATGTGTCTTTTCTTTTTCAAATTAGAATTGTATGGTTTTGTTGAGACAGTGAAAATTATAAGAAAATAGACTTTTGGGCATTAAATGCACTCAATTTAAAGGAAAAAGTCCATCCATTTTCCATAGAAGTTTAATATTTTTGCTTAAAAATGAAATATCAAATAAACATCTTTCGAAATGTCGACCTAAATACAAATATTTATTTATATTGTTACTTTTGTACAGCAATAAAATCGATTGTGTGCAATAATTATGCAGTGAAGTGAAACACTTCCAAATGTGTAACTATACCATGTATAAAATTCACATACAAAATTAATTTGGCTACACAATATAATAGAATCCCTTATCATATTCATGGAATTAGAATGTGTCAATAATGTAATACGATATTTTTGGTAAAAGTGTAATATTTAAAAAAAAAATCAAAGATAAAACCCATGCGAAGAGTGGCCCTAGCACTAGTATTTTAGTAAGATAGACTTTTGAACGTAAAATGCACTAACATAGATAGAATGAGACTAATGGGTATTTTCTTTTTCGAATTAAAATCAATATTTTGTATTCTACATGTGTTATAGAAAGTGGAGAATGGACATTAAACTAAATTAAATGGGATGAGATCTTTCTTTTCCGAGAAAATAAGTCAAAGAGTTCTCCACGAAAGTGATAATTAAAGGAAATTCTTTAAAACTCCCAAACGTGCATATAAATATTTAATTGTACTGTTATTAGCATATTAGCAATTAAATTGACTATGCACGTAGTTATGAAGTTGAGAGAGATATTTTATCAAACCGTTACATGGGCACATGGTAAAATTGATTCAATTATGCATTAGGAGTATGCAACCGAATTGGGTTTACCTGGAAACTAGACTAGACCACCTGAAAAATAGGTCCAGGAACAAGTTTCTGTACGAACCAGTCCGGTTCCATTTTTGGGGAACCTATTGAAATCGGTTCCAAGTAAAGGTCCACCCAGAAATCGGATTGATTGGATCAATTTTGGAACCAGTCTTTACTAATGTTAAAAAAATAAATCCTAATTGCCTCTCGCTCTCTCTCTCTCTTTGCGATTTGCCTCCTTCTCAGTCGCCCCTCTCTCTTACTCTCTCTCTATACGCCCAACCACCATCGTTGTCGCCACCATCGGCGCCACAGCATGTAGGAACGCAACCGAACTCGTTGTCGCCTCTCGTCTCGTTGTCGCGAGACTAGTCATCATCACCAACACAGCATAAACTTGAGCGAGGTGAATCCAAGATTGATTTTTTTTTTTTTTTTTTTTTTTTTTTTTTTTTTTTTTTGCAGGGTTTTCAATTTTTTGGGGATAGGTTTTTACAAACTCTTTGATTTTGATGCCGGCATTGGGCTTCCAGGTGTAGGCATTTTGGTGCTTGGGTGGGCCGCACCAATTGTTCATCTCTTCTTTGTCTTCGACTCCTCTTTTATCTTCTCAATTTAAAGTAATGGAATGGGAGTAAGCGTTCTGGTGTTTGGGCTTATGATAATTAACCTAGTGAATCCTTAGTTTTTTTTTTTAGTAAAAAAGTTCATGTACCTATTGATTATATACGCTTAATGTTTCAATATAAATTATTGAAGTTTTTTTCTCATATTTATGTAAGATATTAAGCAATGGCAATATAGATTCCAATACAAATAAGATAGACCCCAGAACCAAACCAAAAAAATAGGGTAGGTTCCAAAATAGGTTTAAGTGCAAACAGGGTGGAATATGGGATTTAAAAAAGGAGAATCGATTATAATAAAATAGGGTAGAGGGTCTAGGTCTAGAATTACCCGCCCTAGAATTGATCAATCCTACTATGCACAGTGCAAGAGAATATAATAAGAAAGAAGTGCCTTGAAATTCTCAATTATATGACAATACATATATATAAATATTTGGTTTGGCCACGTAGAACACGAAAAGAACCAATTCTCACATTCATTGAATTCACAGGAGTTTTAAACAATCAATAGGTAATTCATAGAGATTTCAAGATAAGACGTGTGCAATGTATTGGAAAGAATACCGGATTATTTACCAAAAAAGTCATAAACATTTTAATTTAGATAATTTAATCATAATTTTTTTGACAATTTGTCAATTTAGTTCAATCAATTAATTTTGACCAAAAATCACTGATGTAGATATTGATTGTTCTATATGGCATAACCATGCTAACGTGAACAATTTGTTTTTTTTTTTTAATTGTTTTGAATTTTTTTTTCATTTCTATTTCATTTACTTTTCCTCTCTTTTGCTTCTTTTATTTTAATTTCCTTTTCATCGTGGTCAGCGAGTGGCTGGCTATAGTGAAAAAACAAAAGAGAAGAAAATGAAAAGAAAAATAAAAAACAAATAAAAAATTCGAAAATTGAAAAAAATTTATATAAGATGGTCAATTGTATCATAGGGATTTGTAGCCAAAATTTATCATTAGGGATTTGTAGCCAAAATTTATCAAATGGACTAAGTTTATAAAACATTAAAAATGTTTAGTGTTAAATAGGTCAAATTAAAACATTTGGGATTGAATTCATACAAATTTAACAGGTTCGGAAATTTGGTAATTTTCCCCAAGAACGACAGAACTCGAACCTTGTACGGAACTGAGATCTCGTCGTGGGCCAACCGAAGAGTTGCCCAAAATCACTGACTCTGCCGCTCACTCGCTCTTCAAAGCACCCAAACCAAAACCCAAAGAACGGTAGATGTACCCAGTTGGTAGATGTCAGCAGATGCAACAGGGCAGGAGTTGAAAGTTTTCATGTTGCTCTCGCTGCGGAGACACTCAAAAGGACCCATCTTTCGGTTAGAAGTGGCCTTGTTCTGTTCTGGGTCGGACATAGTTTCGAACGAGAATGAACTGTTTCGACGCCGTGAGCAGCTGGTGGAGAAGCCAGGGGACGTGGCGAATGGTCTACCTCCTCTTCCTGGGTCAGCTCGTCTCTTTCGTCATGGCACTCATGAGCTTCTCTTCTTCTCTGATAGCTGATCTCGGTAACTACTGGAAGAGAGAGGACTAGTTGTTTTTTTTTTTCTTTTTCCCATCACGTGGTTCCTTGAAATTGCCATTATGGTGAATGATGAATGCGTTACTGTGATGATTCAAGAGTCAAAGTCGCCTTGGTTTTTGGCGAAATTTGTGCAGGTGTGGATGCGCCTCTCACTCAGATGTTCTTTGCTTATTTAGCTCTGGCTCTGGTTTTCGGAAGCATCTTGCTTTACAGGCGACGCAGGCTTCTGGTATCTTCACTGTTTTGTTTTTCTCCCCGTACAGAGAGTCAATCACTTTTTTTAAGTAGGAGGCTTTGGCCAAGCCGAGCTACTGTGCTCTGTTTAGAAATTGGCATGTTTTTCACTCAGTTGGCAAGTTCAAAAGTTGAATCAAACCTGCAATTTGTTGATATGAAATTTCATTTTTTAGGGGATTCTTTTGTTTGACAGGTTTCGTGGTACTGGTATCTACTTTTGGGAATGATTGACGTTCAAGGAAATTATTTGGGTGAGTTGAAAAGCTCTCTCTCTCTCCGCGAAAAAGCAATTTCTCTTTAAGCAATTGAACGGTAGAACCATTGTCGAATTAGCGGTGAAGTAACACAAATCACACAAAATCTCCCTTCGTTTATCTGTACGGGAACTTGACCTTCTACCCTTAAGCAATGGCATCTTTTTGTGGTTTACTGATCACCCCAAACTTCTTGATGGCAGTTAACGAGGCATACCAGTACTCATCGATTACTAGTGTGACACTTTTGGATTGCTGGACAATAGCGTGGGTCCTAGTCCTGACCTGGTGGTTTATAGGAACTCGGTATTCGCTGTTGCAGTTGTTTGGAGCTGCATTGTGTGTTCTAGGCCTTGGCTTAGTGCTTCTGTCCGATGCTGGAGTGGCAGGAGGAGGT
This sequence comes from Eucalyptus marginata, assembly GCA_014182565.1. Taxonomy (NCBI): domain Eukaryota; kingdom Viridiplantae; phylum Streptophyta; class Magnoliopsida; order Myrtales; family Myrtaceae; genus Eucalyptus; species Eucalyptus marginata. The sequence goes on along the minus strand of CM024585.1, from coordinate 22,781,046 downwards.
GATAAATTTATTATTTTGGACCGAACGTTTTTCCAACTTTTGCATACAAGATGCACTTGCATCAGTTTACTGACACAAATTATCTTGGATTAGTTCATGTCAATAACATATAAAAATTTTGGTCTCAACTATCACTTGGTTCTCTAGAATCATACAAAATCGACATGTTTATAGAAGACAATTGTCATCTTCTTTGGAAAATACAACATCAATCCAAATTGATGATCAGAATTTTCTATTCAGGTGGTTCAAAACCTCTTTTGGGAGACATACTCGTTATTGCCGGGACTGTCTTCTATGCCTTAAGCAATGTCGGGGAGGTCAGTGAATGCTAATGGAATCTACTTTAATTTTTGGGTGGCATTATATGAGCACCATTTCAGACTCCAACGACTCTGATCCACCTTTTTCAAGTTTCTCACAGACTTATTAATTCCTCTTTTCCCTTTTTAGTACTGCAGGAATTCTGCGTAAAGAAAAAGGATCTAGTGGAAGTAGTGTCCATGATTGGCCTTTATGGATCACTAGTCAGTGTAGTTGAGATGTATCCTCCATGCTGGTGCTAGAAAATAGAAGCTGGAAATGTGGGTGCTTATTTACAAAAAGTGTGCCATCAAAAGCTTGAGCTTTGACCTGCTTATACTCTGCTGCAGTCAGTAATTTGTATCTCATTCACATGTTGGGAATATGGCTGGGAAATGTTGCTTATGCTATTGGATGATGACATTAATCTTATTCCTTAATTCTGATTAGATCCATATTTGAAAGGGAGAGTATTGAATCCATCACGTGGTCTACAGAACTTGTGAGTAAGAAGTACCTCCAAAACAATTTATCACTATTCTTGTTCAAACTGTCTGAAGTTCAATTATGTCCTTTTGAGTCATTGTATAGTAGGAAAGCCTCCTTACTAAAATCATCTTTTGCCTTTCCAATTTATCCTTTTAGATATTGTTATTATGGTAATCCACCAAATGAGTTAATCTCCTTAATGACAATATTAACAAATATGCATGTTTGGCTCCTTCAAAAGGAAATAAAAAGAAAAAAAAAAAGAACGATATGCCTGTAGCTGTCTGGCAAGGGTATCATTGAGTTATAGCCATTACTTGAAACAGCATATAGTATAAACTTACATGAAAACAGGTAGTGTAAATGTCAAGAGAGTGGTAATTTCTTTCTTTTTTTTCTCTTTCTTTTTGCCGATAAGTTGTGACGTTGAAAATTAAGCATGCTTACACATGGCATATCAAGTTGACATTCTTCCTGTCTTTTCACTGGACATGCCATAATGTATAGTGCCCCCTCTGATAGTAGACTTAGTGTTCTGTGAGTATTTTTTGTTCTTTGTACCTTGTGTTCCATTGACTTGCATGCCTCAGATTCTCCAGTACTTTGCCCTCTATTTCGATTTTCCAAGCCCTCTGCTTCTGTTTCAGGTACTAGCTTTTGTTGGTTATGCTCTGTCAACCTTTGCATTCTACTCAGTTGCTCCTACGGTCCTGAAGGTACTCTTGCTCTTTTGTGCCAGTTATTGTTGTTTTCCTTAGAAGTCTCAAAATCTATCAGTGTAGTTATGTATATATGTGCACATCTCCTTTAGACCAAATCATGAATTGTCCAGACAGAAAGTATTATCTTCCTAGACTTATGATTGGTCAAGTTAGGTTCATGTTTTCTCCTTCTCTGATGTAAATGGTAGTCATATGAAACATTGTGGTTGGTGCAATTATTTACCGCTCTGGATCTTCTTCCATCTTTATTGGAAATATTTTTTCCCTTTTTAGTGCAATCTTATGGTGAGATCTCTCATATCATGACAAAAGAAATAAGATAAGTTATCCTTCACTAAATTTTTGCTAAGAAGTAACTCTCAGTATCTCTAATGAGAATAAGTTGCCTACAGATGAGTGGAGCTGCAATGTTCAATCTCTCTCTACTCACATCTGATATGTGGGCAGTTGTCGTACGCATCTTCATCTATCATCAGCAGGTACAATCGTTCACATTATTTGGTTACCATCAGCAGCTTTTATTTTCATATTTGACACTATGATAGCATTTTGTGCCTGCATAACCAGATTTATGTTCACCTCTTCTTTCAGGTTGACTGGCTATACTATCTTGCTTTCGCCGTCGTGGTAGTTGGCTTGGTCATTTACTCCAAAAAGTACATGTCACAATTTATCCACAAAATGTTCTTCTCCATTTTATTCGGTTTACAGTCCTCAATATGCCTGTATTTCTTGCATAGATGTAACTTTATGATGCATATTCTCATGCTTAGCCCAGCCAATCAACCATTTTCCAATGGCCAAGCGCAACTAGCCATCACAGGAAAGAAATTCTGTTGAGATGAAGTAACTGAATTGTAATCCCAAAACAATGAATGAACCCAAATAGAAAGACAATGCCTCCACCTAGTGAAAACCTAAAAAAGATAAAGAGTAGGGGCGTGTCTGGATGTATATTTACCTTTTGTTTTTGCTTAATCTAAATCTTGTGGCACATGCACTTGACTTCGTTTAAATCCTAGCATTTGAAATTTTCATAATGTACAAATGTTGAAATGTAGATTGACATCTATTTTTTTAACAATTTTTTTTATAATTGGAAAATATTTTTTATTTGGCAGGAGTCAAAAAATACTTTTTGATAGAACTTCACTCTAAACAAACCAACCCAAATATGAGAGGGATTGGAAGACTTGTTATAGAGTGTGACAAACTCTATGTGAGTTTTCATACAAGTAGATCATATTCGGCATTAATAAGTTTCTCCTACATCACTTTGTAAATTGTTTTGTAATCCAACCTTTGTATCTTCTAGCATTAATCGAAGATAAAGACAATAAAGGCAATATCAAAGGACCTGTGTTACTGATTATCAGTTGGCTGAATTTATCCGGGGTGCTTTCTTTTGTCTTGTTGAATTAAGGAATTCTTACAGGGTCTGTACAAGTCATTCTGCAATTCACTCTCTAGTCTTAAGCATCCCATTCCATTTACTTAGAGTAATTAAATTATAAAAGTATCATCTCATTTTTTGACCTACTCATGTTACTTCATTATATTTGTTAACAGATGTTTAAGAACATTAGGAGGGAAGTATAAATCTATCCTACTTGGAAAAACCAGTTAGGGAATGTTATGCTTAAAGTTGCAATGGTGGTGGTATCTTTTGCTGGTTAATATATGAGTTGCGATAGCATCAATTTGTATGATCCTTTAAACTATGAACCCACATGAGTGCTTAAGTTTTACATAGACGTGCCTCATTCTGGAAGTGTTTTCATGCAAAGTTGATGGTGTTATTGATGTCCAGCGAGAAGGGACCTGAAGTTGTACATGCCACTGAGGATGGAAACATGGCCGATTATCAAGTGCTTAGCAATGGAAGTGCAGTTTCCCCTGAGGAATCTTCACCCTCGTGATGCAAGTCGCCACTTCACATTACAGTTGACTGTCCACATCCTAGTAAACTCGATGGGTAATTACTAAAACCTTTGTCGTGGCTTGAATAGATTAGATTTTAAGTGCAGAATTCCTTGACGAGCTTGAGATGGTTACTCTGTGATGTGCAGGACGGACTTAATTTTTTACCCCCAACTGGTGCTGCATCCAGTTGTTTAATCTAATTGTGCTTGCAGAGAGAGGCTCTGCTTTGGATTTATATGATCAAATTCCACTGGGTCACCAAAACCATAATATGGCTACAATCTATCTGCGAGGTTCTAGTTCGTCTTGTTGCTGAGCAGAGAAGGCAAATTTATACACATGAAAGTCTGAAACAAGATGCTAGGGCTTCTCTTATGCAGAATGAGCAAAAATATTTTGAGCTACATGAACAAATTGCTGAATGCAGAGAACTTTTACATATTTATTTTGATTACTCACCCACTTTGATGTGGCAGTGTTTCCTGCACTCATTATGTATTTGCACAGCCGGTAAACGTATGGTTGATTCCATCAACACATGTTATATGGTGGTCTTCTTCTGCAACAGGGATTGTTCCTTCTTGCTTTTTTAACATCGTGGTTTCTTCTTTTGGTAGGATTTGAAATGGTGTATTCGAGAAATCTAGTTCTTTAGCATTCTTAATTTAAAGTCCTCTCATCCTTCATGACATGAGCACATAAAAATATCCCACAAAGAAGGCCGGAGGGTCACTGACCCAATCAACTAGACCGATCATCTTCTTCCGATGGATGCAACCAACCTAACTTGCACGTTTGCTAGCACTTCTTCTAATCAATCGAAACATCAATCTCATTAGTTTCTTTGCTCCCTCGTTCTCATTTCTGGCAACAAAATCTCAGCTAAGCGGGCTGAGTGTAGTCCCTATTATCAGCTGTTTTCTGCCACATCTGGCTATCTGCTTGTGTCAAGGCCTCTGTTGTATGTGTTCCTCCCAGTCTCTTGGCTTCTCTTTCTGGTCATCACCCCAAGTCAGTCATCCTCATGTTTCTTTTTCCGGGAAAGAATCTGCAACCCTTTGAAAGTATGGCTGTCGAATTTTAAACACGCAGAAGGCAAACTAACAACTCTGACTCCTCATAATTTAGTGAGAGAAACTCGAATCTACACATTCGACCAGAGAAAAAAATCATCGACTTTACGATGGTGAGATGTGACATTGGAGACAAGCCTCAAAGGTCAACGAGAAAATGGCCGTACGGTATGGGCAGGTGTACCCTTAGAAATTTCCGATGCGCCGATCTTTTGCCATGTGACCGACACCTCAATATCCCTCCCTGTGTTCTTCCTATGTTTATTTTACTTTCTGTATACCTAACACCCAGCGGAGTCCTCTCCTGGGCAACCGTCGGCAAATTCAAAAGGATGTCACAGCTTCCCTTAAAAGCGTCACATCTTCCTTCCATAGATACCAACCAGCAGAAAGAAACCCATTCTTTGTTAATCACTCTAGTAATCAGCAAGGCCATTCTCCCTTTGTTACTGCATTCTTCTCAGCTTTTCATCCATCTGTGTCTACAGAAGAGATCTGCTATTTTGCTTGTGTTGTCGCATCGGCAACTCCCCAGGAGTGGCGAGAGACTCTTTTTTCTTTTTTTTCTTTTTTTGGTCCTTTGCATGGATTTCAACTAAACTTTGAGACTTCTACTATGCTTAATTACGAACATCAGGATTTAGCATCAATTTACAGATTACAAGGGAAATGACTGCTTTAAAGGTGAATCACATTTTATGAGGTAAATTTACAAGCTTCCCCAGCGAAGTGGAGACAACACTGCTACCCCTACCTTCATCTCTCTCTCTCTCTCCCCCTCCCTCCAAGTTATTTTATAGGGTTAATAGCTTGAAAAACCCCAAATTGATATACTTATGATAAATTTATCTAAAATTAATTTTTTAATCACTAAAAATCCTAAATTGGTATACCTTTGATAAATTTACCCAAAATTGGTACAATTATGAAAAATTTACCCTTTATTAGTTTCCATTAAATTTTATTATCGAATTATTAAATTGGATTACACGTGACAGGTTGTGATGATGTATCGGATAAGGATTTTACTTTCCATTATCATAGTTTTATGATTCTTATATTTTTGTGGTATTAATCCAATTTAATGGAAGGTATATTTGTCACAAATATATGAGTTTGGGATTTTTGGCTGTGGAACAAATTAGTTTAGAGTAAATTTATCACAAGTGTCTCGATTTGGGGTTTTTGTAATCATTTGAGATTAATTTATCATTGGTATAATAGTTTGGGATTTTTGGTAGTCAAAAAATTAGTTTGGGGTAAATTTATCATATGTGTATTAGTTTAGGGTTTTCCAAAGTATTAACCTTTTTTAAAAAAAAATTGGCAATTTTTTTCTTGTTTACTTTTTAGATGTGTTTTTTGCTTTTATTTTATTTTTATTTTTTTAAATGGGCCATTTCTAATGGGGTGACGTCCACTTGACTTTACATTAGTGCGTCGTATGCTCAAATATGAAGTGAATACGTAGAAAGTGACAAACTCATGTGGTAGTTTATAATGAAAGATATCGTTTTAATAGAATTTTATAGATTTTATCTTTCAAAATCAACAAATACTTTTGTCAAAGGGTAGAAATTTTTTTAAAGAGGAACTTTCACAGGATTATAACCATTTATGTTCTCCACCAAAATATCCTCAATTAGCTAATTTATAATTATCCTACCAGTAGACAAAAGCATATTTTGACAATTTCCATTTTTCTAACTCAAATTTTTTTAAACCTAAGTCATTTCTTGATGGCTAAACCGAATAAGCCATCGGGTTACAAATGAATTTCCTATGTTGGAATTGTCAAGTGGTGCGCACACACACGACGAATCAAGCCAAATCCCAGCCCAAGTGACTGAAAAGAGGCCCAATTTGTTGTTCTTAATGGAAATAAAAAAAAACCAAGAAAAGGTAGTATTTCGTTCAAAACAACATTCACAGTTTTAGAATTTGTTTGTTGTCAATCAAGAAGGGACTGTAGGGTTGGCACTCCTTTGTGATGATAGGATTTTGGTTACGGTGGAATCACACTCTTCGCACTTTGTGAATGTGATTGGGGAATATATAGGAAGCAGGCACAAAATGCGTATCACTTTTATTTACACACCACATTACTTTCAAGCAAGACTTCATCCTTGGGAGGAATTATACCGGATTAGTCACTTGAATAACCTTCCATGAGTTTTTGTTGGGGACTTCAATGAAATTCTCTAGGAAAAAGTTAGTATGTGATTGGCGGACAATTATTGAATGAAGGCTTTCCAGGATTTCTTAGATTCTTGCTGCCTCACGAACCTAGAGAGCAAAAGGTGTGCATTTACATAGCCAACAATAAGAAAAGGAATGCATATATGAAGAAAAGACTAGGCTAAGTTGTCACACCCCAAAACCATCACAAATGGAAGATGATACGGCCGTCCTTCCACTCGAAGGACACAGCCTCAAAGCTCCCAAAAACAATTTCCAAAAGTCCTCTCGTTGATATCACTCTCATTTTATTCATCGTTAGCTAAGGAACCTTGAAAAAGCATTGGAAAATAAAAGGGTAAGCAACCACAGCTTAATGAGTAGTGCATCTTTTCTAAGCTGATCAAGCACCCATTATGCATATCTACAACCCAAAACCACAACTCTTTTAGCCTAAAATTTAGAATATAACAAACCTAAAATAAGAGAATAAGTTACATATGTTATATATAGCAAAAATATTCATTTCACAATAATATTAAAACAAACATCAATGGTCCAATTCATTAATCAATCTCAGTAATCTACACGCCAATGGTCCATTCCATTAGTTAATTTCATGCCATACATCAATGGTCTATTTTATTGATCTATCTCATATGAAACCATACGTTGATGGTCTATTCCATTAATTAAACTTAAATCACATGTCAATGGTCCATTCCATCAAACGAACTCATATCACATGTCAATGATTCACTTCATTGACCAATCTATTATTCAATATCATAGCATGGTCACAACACAATGCCTAGTGACAAGGTGACTAAGATTCCTCCATTGGCAAGATATATGCCTATTATTAGCTAGTGGCTCGATCCATAAGAATATCCTATACTAGTATACATACCCATATGCCCCTCACTAGGCTTACAGTGCTATTTAATATCAATACTAATCCATAACATATTTCACAATCTACAAAGCCAAATCCAAAATTTATTTCGTACATCACCAAAAGCTTTTGCAACTCAACTCATTTGCCAAAAACACCTTTTGTAAAACATCTCAAATTATTCCAAGACTCATCTCATAAACTGATTTTACAGACTAAATCAAATCAAATACATGTCAAAAAGCATTTCACAAATTGATATCTCCATAATATTCCATAAATCATCTGAAAATCAAGAGCTTTTTGTAAAAAGGTTTTGCAAACCCAAAATATATAATATTTTTCAATTTCGTTTCTCAAACTAAACATATTTTTCCACCAATCAATTCTTACATAATTCTTTTTTTTTTTTTGTCATCCTACGCTAATCCTACTCTAACACTCACTCTCGGACTTTTGCCCCGCCTCCTTGCGGGTGTGGGAGTCGAAACCCACTCCCGAAATGAAATTGTCCCCACCACAATCCCCCGAGAAGGTGGGATTTGAACCAACCTCCCCCTTCCAAGATGGAAGGGTGGTCACTGGAGCGAACCCCCAGTGGTTAATTCTTACATAATTCACAAATATCAAAATGTAGCAAATATCCAATCCAAATTTTATGCAACAAACATATTTATCTATATCTCATAACATATCAAATTTTTATCATTTTAAAAACATGAATTTATAAATTCTTAGAAGAGATGGCACTATTTACCTCGGAACGTCTACGACCAAATGACAAGCATTACTTGAATCGTCGAACTTGTGATCATATTAAATAAGCAAGAAAAAATGTTAAAATTGAGTAATGTACTACCTCAACTACAAAATGGCTATACTACGCTTATAGCTAACAAAATGACTCTTACATGCTAACGAATCACATACCCAAAGTAATTATTCAAGCCATTTGCATAGTACAGCTTGAGTGCGAAATTTTGTCACGCTATAACTTTTTCCATCGAACTCTCTTTTAAATCTACTTATAGTCAATAGAAAGTACTTTTAACATATTACAAGAATCCCAACTTGGGTGCCCCAAAACCCCTTGGAAGCAGCTGAAAGTTAGCCTGAAGGTTACTTTGGAACTTGACAGCACGTGTGAAAAATTTTGAAATTTTATTTCGAGCAAGCTATAAGCTCAAATCGAGATCCGTAAAATCTTACAGCTTCACAACATCCTAAACTATCATTTCTATATAAATACGCAACTCAACGGCTTAAAAATTGGACTTCGCTACGCGAATCTCCAATTATTCTGAATTTCAGACCTTAAATCCGAAACTACTCTAATTGAAGAAGGAGGGCACGAGCACTTACCGAGCGTTATGATACAGTGTTGAGTCGACTTGGCGAGTCATGTGGATTGTGAATGCATGACTTTTCCCCTTCTCACCCTTTCTTCTTTCTCCTTTCATTTCTTTCTTCTTTTTTCTTTCTCTTCCTCTCTTCATTTTCCTCTATTGAAACGTGCTTCTTTCTTTTCCTTTTATCTCATCCTTTGTTCTTTTTCTTTCTTTTGCTCTCTATTTCCTCTCTCCCTAAAAGCTCTCGATCTTCGTTGAGGCTTCCACTAATTTCCTCTTCTTTTTGACCGTTCAACTCTCCTCCTTCTTTATCTTTTTCATTTTCCCTCTTTTTTTGACTTTTCAAGCCTATATTTTATATTATCCCTTCCTTAAAAAAATTTCGCCCTTGAAATTTGAACTTACTTTAACCATCAAACAAATGCTGGTATTTGCGCCTTACCTCCTTCTCAAGTTCCCAAGTAGCCTCTCTCCTTGTATGGTTTTTTCATTGGATCTTCATTTATTGAATAATTTATTTTCGCAAAAACTAATCCTTCCTATCGATGATGCGAATAGGTTTCTCCTCCTAAGTCTAGTTTTCTCATTAACCTCAATGTGTAAAATCGAGCACATGTTCATAATTTAGCATAGATCTCCATAATAAGAATATATGGAACATATTATGTACCCTCGAAAACGCTGGTGGTCAAGCTAGTTTATAAGCAATTTTGTCAATCCTCTTTAAAATCAAGAATAGTCTCACGTATCTTGGACTCAATTTCTCATGTGTGCCAGATCTTATAATGCCCTTCATGGGAGAAACCTTTAGGAATACTTAATCTTCCACACTAAACTCCACCTTGCGCCTTTTAAGGTTTACATAACTTTTCTAACAATTTTGAGTTGTTTTGAGACATTCTTGAACTAACATAACTTTTCTTCCAATTGTTGCAAGAATTATGGACTAGTTAGTCTCTTCTCACTAGCATCATGTCAACAAATATAAGTTGTGCATTTCCGACTAGTAGAGCTTCAAAAGGTGCCATCTTAATGCCAGCCTAATAGCTGTTGTTATAAGAAAATTCGGTTAAATATAGATGTTTATCCCAAGAACTACCAAAGTCAATGATGCGGGGTCTCAACATACCCTCTAGCATCTGGATCGTTCTCTTTGATTGTCCATGTATTTATAGGTGAAAAGCTATATCGAAGTTAAGTACCCAACACTCCTTGTAACGTCTTCCAAAGGTAAGACATGAATTTGGAATCTCTATCAGAAACAATGTTTACTGGAACTCCAAGAAACTTCATTATCTCATTGACATATTGCTTTTTCATGTCTTCTAGTGAAAAGCCAAATCGATATGACAAAAAGTACGCAAATTCAATTAATCGATCAACATTTACCCATATAGCGTTTAGGTCCAACTTGCTCATATCCTCAAGAATAGACTTCTAAGTAGCGAATAAAGTTGTTATTTCTAGAAGACCCACGAGGCATTTGCTACTACATTTGCCTTGCTTGTATTAATTGATGGACAAATCATAATCTTTCAGAAGCTCCGACCATCTCTTTTGGCTCATGTTCAACCCCTCTTGAGTAAAAAAACAAAAAAAAAGTACTTTAAGCTCTTGTGATCTATAAAAGACTTTGTGCCTTTCTTCATACGAGTAATACCGCCATGTGATTTAAATTGTCTACAAGCATAAGCCCAACTTTACCAATTTGCATCACCAAAATTCTAAAATTCCTTTTTCTGTTCACTTCTACTAGACACTTCCTAATTTCGCACCTATTGCTCGGTCTTCCGATTTCGCATCACTATCCTCAAATCAATCCATCAAAAATCATTATTAACAATTTGTCATGCCTAAAATATCACGTTACCGAAGTAGTCTTGCGTCCAAACACCTCTCTCTTAATCAATTTCTACATAATTTATAATATCTAAAAAGTATCACCAATTAACGTAATACTTTTACATTAATTTTCTCCAATACCATAAAGTTCGACATCATTTGTTGACACTTGAAATATAGTCCACAAAACATTCGTCAAATCAAAATATGTCAAGACCCAAATTTTCACAAGCTATCGATTCACCTTTCAACATTCCCTTTCTCTTCAATTTTGTACATAGCCTGAGAGTATCACATCAACCACTCTTAAGATTTGTGCAAACAAATCTTATTTATTCCACAAAAAGTTTCACATACTTTCCACATCCTTTCTAACACTACGAGAAGAGATTATTGATAACACTATCTAAAATTTACCTATCTAGCATCTTGAGATAATTAACTATTAATACTCCAAAGACAAAATCCACTTCTTCAAATTCCAATCTCAACTATCTCCCGAAACACAATTTTCCTAGTTCTTTATAGAATATAGGATTCCCAAGCAAGAACTTGTCTATCATAAATCTTATCAAAGAATATCACTCGGCAAAAGATCGCTTCAAGTGCCAAAAGTTGGCACAAAGGGATCTTAAGTGCCAAAACTTATGAAAGTGACACTTAAATAACAAAATCGAGAGAAATTGATCACTTAAATGCCACTCCAACCAAAATCGGCCAAAACGCTGACATGTCAATTTTCCGGCGAGCGAGTGCAAAACGGTGTCGTTTGCACGCGACATGGTAAAAAATTTAATATAAAAATTAATTTAATTTAATTTAAACTAAATTTATTTAAAATATTTAAAAATACAAATACAAATATTAAAAAAAAATTAAAATTTTAAAAATTTTAAAAAGAGGGGGGGGGGGGAGGTTGAGGACTAACCTCTCAACAGCCTTGAGAAGGGCCGGCGATGGAGGGGGAGGGTCGGCCGGGGTCACCGACCGACCGGTGGCGAGGGCCCGCGAGCCCTCACCCCGATCTAGGGTGGGGGTCACGGCCCTCGCCTAGCCGAGCCAAGGGCCACGGCCGGCGAGGGGGAGGGCCGACGACCTCGGCCCGATCCTCCCCCTCCATCGCCAACCTACCGGCGATGGCGGCGAGGGCTCAACCCTCAACCGCCTCCTTTTTTTTTTTTTTTTTTAAAATTTTAATTTTTTAAAATTTTTAAATATTTGTATTTTTAAATGTTTTAAATAAATTTATTTTAAATTTAATTTTATTAATTTTTATATTATTTTTTTACCACGTCAACACCAAAACAACGCCGTTTTGCACTCGTTTATTTGGAAAATTGACACGTTAGCGTTTTGGCGGGATGGCATTTAGTGATCCCGAAGTGGCATTTTGGCACTTCCATTTGTCGCATGGTAACATTTTAAGTTTCTGACAAAATTTCTATTTCTCGATTTCTCTTTTGTTAGGAAAAAGCAACAGAAACGTTTGGTAAATGATTTGATTTCTATTTTCTATTTCTGAAGTTGATTTCTATTCCAGGAATGAAAAGAAATTTTTAACTTCTCGGGAAATAGAAATCGGAAAGCTGAAATCAAACCATATAAAAGAACCTTGCGCTTTTTTGCTAACTTAATTTCATAAGAAATAACAAATTATTGCTAATTTTTCTTTTTATTTTTTATTTTTTTTCAATTTTTTTTGATAACTTCCTTCTTTAGGATGAAAGGCACCTCCAATGGGCCAATTTTCAAAAACGACCAAAGTTCTTAAATGACTTAAAAACAATGGGGCTCTTTCCTCCTAGAAAGGGCACACGCGTGAGCAAGAAAAAAAATAAATAAACAAATAAAAAAAAAAAAATAGAAAAAAATTCTTGTTAAATCAAAATAAAAAAACAAATAAATACAAATAAATACAAAAATAAAAAATAAAAAAAAAATAAAAAAAAATAAATACTAAAAAACAAATAAATACAAAAACAAATAAAAACAAATAAATACAAATAAAAAACAAACTAGTCTTTGATAAAAAAAATTAAAAAAACACATAAAAAACAAATAAATACAAAAAAACAAATAAAAAACAAATAAATACTTAGGAAAAAATACAAATAAAATACAAATAAAATACAAAAATACAAAAAATAAATTGTAAAAAACAAATAAATACAAAAAAATAAAAAATAAATACAAAAAACAAATAAATACTGTTATTAAAAAATAAATAAATACAAATAAAAAACAAACACAAGAAAATAAAAAAACACATAAAAAACAAATAAATACAAAAAAATAAATAAAAAAAAATAAATACAAAAAAAGAATAAAAAACAAATAAATACAAAAAAGAATAAAAAATAAACAAATAAAAAAAAATAAAATAAAAAACAAATAAAAACAAATAAATACAAAAAAGAATAAAAAACAAAAAAAAAGAACAAATAAAAAAACAAATAAATACAAAAAGAATCGTTGGTTACCAAACGCATTTACTATTCTTTTTCTATTCTAAGAGTAGAAATTTTTGTGTCATTTTACCAAACGGGTTCTTTTACTAAAAAAGGAAGTTTCAAAAAAAAATTAAAAAAATGAAAAAAAAAAACGAGCAAAATAAGAAAAAAGAAAATTAGCAATAAACTATTTGAGTGAAAAAAACTCTTCTTTTATGGTTTGATTCAAGAAGCGTTAACGATTTTACCAGCGCACCCTAATTTGATCCATTTCTCTTCAATTTTGGTTAAAACTTAAGTGTCACTTTCAAATGGATTTCTATTCCAAGTTTTGTTCGGAAGAGAAAAGAAAATCATTTGAAATTTTGTCAACTTATGTCCATTTTGTGCCAACTTATGGCACTCCAGGTGTCCGCGCGTCAGTATCACCCTTAAGAGATCATCACTTACAATTGAATGTCTATAACTTCTCAAAACTGAGATAAGAACTTATCTAAATTCAATTAATTCCAATGGGCCTCAAGTTCTCAACTTAAAGAATCATCACTTAAAATTATCACTTCTTAATTCAAAGACTTAATTACTCGCCTCGCATTACCATTTTAAAGAAAATCGCAACTAAAATTGACAATTTCCACTAATTCCACAAAACTCTTCACAGTAAGATCATAACCTGCTATTCAGAAATGCACAAGCTGATGACACCTATTTACCATAAGTAAATCTTTGTTTCACATGTCAATTCAAGTTTAAAACTTCTAAGATGAATTCTATTCATACTAAATATCATCACATAATGTATCAAGACTTTCAATATAAATCTTTTTTTTTTTAACTAGGAAATAATAACCTATATCAATTGGTCATTATGTAATTCTTAAAATCTCAACTCGCTATCTAGAGATCACAACTTATCAAAACAATAATCATGATTTATCACTTCGGTAACATTGGTAGAGCAATTACACTAACCAAATGCTTCAAATCGTCAAGTGCTATGTGTGTTCTTACAGGCTCTTCTAGTACGTCAATATGAATACCACAATAGATCTATTCATACACTCTTTAAATACTCTATTGATCAAATACATGAAAGCAAAAGGCACATCCATTAATCCAAGAGACTTAGTAAGAAATTTCTAATGGCCATATCTTTGCTCTGAAAACAATTCCAAGCACATCATCTCATTTTCGTTTTCAAGTTCAGAAAGTGTCATTCAATGTGGTACCTTAAAAAAAAATGCACCAAGTATCCAATTAATACTGAAATCAATTTCTCTATGAAAAGACAAGTCCAGTAGATTCTCAAGAAACGCATCTGATAACAACAATACTTTCCAACTTCACAACATTCTTTTTTTATATATTTTAATTGTGCCAGATAATCATAACAGTATCATGATGTGAGGATAACCAAACAATCCACAAAATAACATCGAGAACATAAATATTCAACTCCACTAAATTTTCATGCGACTCTTTATCATCCATCCAAAACACACACTTCTTTAACACACGATTCGCAATTAAAAATCATTACTTTGTAATCCTCAATTAAATCAGTTTGGGGCTCGTCTCTTACTTCATTTGAGTCATCATAATGACTCTTTATTTCTTTGTCGAAATCGCACATAAAGAACCTTAAGATATATTCCTTATATTAAAGGTAACAACTGTTTGCCCTTGATACACTTTACAAAGCCAAGTATGCTTCTCTAAATCAGGATCAATAACTGCTTAGACTCAAAATTAATCCTAGATTCCAGTACATAACAAAAGATTGACGCGTTCTAACATACAACCTCACAGCGTCCCATAAAATCTACCCAATAAAATATCATAACCTAAGCTCTGATATCACAAAACGTCACACCTAAAAATCATCACAAATGGGGGATGACACAGCCATTCTTTCATCCGAATGACATAATCTTAAAGCTCCTAAAAATATTCCCCTCGTTAATATGGCTCTTATACTACTCATCGCTAGCTAATGAATCTGAAAAAAAGATTGGAAAATAAAGGGATGAGCAAACACAGCTCAGTAAGTAATGCATCTCTTTTAAGCGAATCGAGCACCCATTATGTATATCTGCAACCCAAAACCACAACTCTTTTAACCCAAAATTCAGAATATAACAAATATATAATAAAAGAATAAATATGCATATGCTTCAACATAGTTATATTTATAGCAGCAATATTCATTTCACAATAATATTAAAACAAAAATCAATGGCCCAGTCCATTAATCAATCTCACTAATTCACATGCTAATGGTCTATTTCATTGGTTAATCTCATGCCACATATGAATGGTCTATTCTATTGATCATCTCATATAAAACTATACGTCAATGGTCCATTATAACGACTAATCTCAAATCATACATCGATGGTCCATTCCATCAACTAAACTCAAATTACATGTTAATGGTCCATTTCATTGAACAAACTCATGTTACATGTCAATGGTCCACTCCATTGATCAATCTATTACTCAATATCAAATCATGGTCACAACATAGTGCCTAATGACAAGGTAATCGAGATTCCCCTTGGTAAGACATCCACCTATTATTAATCGGTGGCTCGACCTATAAGGATTTCCTGAACTAGTATGCATACCTACAAGTCCCTCACTGGGCTCATAATGATATCAAGTATCAATACTTATCTGTAACATCCTCCACAATCCATAAAACCAAATCCAAAATTCATTTCATATATCACCAAAAGCTTTCGTAACTGAACTCATCCGCCAGAAATACCTTTTGTAAAATATTTCTCAAATCATTCCAAGACTCGTATCATAAACTGGTTTTACAAACCGAATCAAATCAAATGCATGTCATGAAGAATTTCACAAATCAATCTCTCCAAAAACCATCTCAAAATCAAGAGTTTTTTTGTAAAAAGGTATCGCAAACCCAAAATATATAATATTTCTTAACTTTGTTTCTCAAACATAGCATATTTTTCCACCAACTAATTCTTACACAGTTAATAAATATCAAAATGTAGCAAATGCACGATCCAAATCTTATGCAACAAACACTTATCCATATCTCATAACATATCAAATCTTTTTTCATTTTGAAAACATAAGTTTACAAATTCTTAGAAGAGATAGCATTACTCACCTCGAAACGCCTACGACCAAATAACAAGCATTACTTGAATTGTCGAACTCGCGATTCTATTAAATAAGCAAGAAACAATGTTAAAATTGAGAAACACAATACCCTAACTACAAAACGGCCATACTCCATCTATATGCTAACAAAACAACTCCTACGTACTAACGAATCATATACCCAAAGCGATTATTCAAGTCATTTGCAACGTGAAGCTTGAGTGCGAAATTTTGTCACACCATAACTTTCTCCACTAAACTCCCTTTCAAACGTATTTATAGTCAACAGAAAGCTCTTTTGATATACTACAAGAATCCCAACTTGGTTGCCCAAAACTTAACCGGAAATGGCTGAAATTCAGCCCCAAAGGTTACTATTGGAACTAGACAGCATACACGACAAATTTTGAAATCATCCCGGGCAAACTGTAAACTCAAATCGAAATCCCTAAAATTCTACTGTTTTATAACACCCTAGACTATCATTTTTGTATAAATATGTAGCTCAATGACTTGAAAATTGGACCTCCAATAATTCCAAATCTCAAACCCTAAATTTGAAACTACTTTGATTAAACGAATGAGGGCATGAGCACTTACCAAGCATTGCGATATAGTATTGAGTCAGCTTGGTGAATCATCCGAATCGTGAGCGCGCTAATTTTCCCCTTTCCTCCTTTCTTCTTTCTCCTTTCTCATTTCCTTTCTTTCTTTTTCTTTCTCTCCCTCTCTTCTTTTTTCTCTTCCGGAATGTGCTTCTTTCTTTTCCTTTTATCTCCTCCTTTTTTCTTCTTCTTTCTTTCGCTCTCTATTTCTTTATTTTTCTTTCTTTCGCTCTCTATTTCACTTTTCCTTTCTTTCCTTTTATCTTTCTCTCCCTCTCTTCTTTTTCCGATGCCGAAACATGCTTCTTTCTTTTCCTTTCATCTCCTCCTCTTTTCTTTTTCTTTCTTTCGCTCTCTATTTCCTCTCTCCCCAAAAGCTCTCGGTCTCTATTGAAGCTTCCACTTTTTATCTCTTCTTTTTTATCATTCAACTCTCCTTCTTCTTCTTCTTTTCATTTGCCTCTTTTTTGGACTTTTCAAACCTATATTTTACATGAGTAGTGTGCGATATGGAGTGGAGAGTCCTTTTTTGGGAAATGGAGGTTTATGCATTTGCAGCTATTGATTTTGACATAGCTCATTATTAATTTCTGTCTCCCTAGGACAAGGAAAATAAATGAGTCTTTTCTATCTTATAAACAACATTACAAAGACAAAATCTTGAGATAGTTTTCAATTCACGAAAATGTGTGCAATCGTTCATGTTTTTTCAAAAATCACTTTCCATAAACTAATAGACTAAATATTTTATGATAAGGTGATTTAGAATATTTTTTTTCAAAATACCAAAGTCTTGCATATATGCAATGTATGTGCACAATTGCTAGTGTATGTGAAAAATAGTAGCATACCTATGTCATAGAATATAAGTATAAATTAAAATAAATAGTTTAGTTTGTGAGCTCATGATCCATGGTTCAACTTCTTAACAACTTAATGCACAATTATGTCTTTTATTCTATATTTTTAAACAACTTAATGCACAAATTATTTCTCTGCACTCTTTTAACGGTATCTCTATATTTGTTCAATTTATAAAAGAACTTCAATTATCTTTGCTTTTCGAAAAGACTTCTCATTGATCTCTACTGCTAATTAAGCAAACCCTCTCCCTCACTTCAATCTCATACCTTTTACCCGAATTTCGACAAACGCCCATCTAACTATGACTCATCTCAAATAAATTGCATATGATTATTTACTTGTAACCTTTTCCACCTTGGAGATTCAACGATACTATAATTTCACAAATACAATTTTTATGATTTTTAAAGGGGATGATTGGCGGAAAAGTCTTAATGCTATTGTATGTCGGCTTATTCAATCATAAACTTTTTAATTATGTCAATTTAATTGTAAATTTTTTGATGATTTGTTAATGTAGCCCTTTTGATTAAATTTGGCTATAATTACTAATGTGGACGTTGACATTGACATGGACAATTAATTTAATTTGTTCATTTCTTTTTACTATTAAGGGCTAGCGGCCTCGACAATCACTAGTCGAGGCCTAGCGACCCCACTTGGCCGCCGGCGAGGCCCTTGAAGCCCTTGTTGGCCCCTTGTCAGTGGCCAGCAATCGACAAAGGCTTCGCGGTCCTCGCCTAAAGCATGATGATCCCTTGTCGACCTTGAACAATTAAAAGAAGGAAAAGAAATAAATAAATAATAAAAAGAATGTAAAAATTTCTGAAATTTAAAAAAAAAAATTACAAAAATTGTCCACAGTAACACCGACCATGCCATGTGGGACCATTGGTGTCCATGTTATCAATTTCCAGCCAAAATTGACAAAAAAAAAAATTACTTTGTCAATCATCAAAAGTTTAAGATAGAATTGGCCGCCTTACAATAATTTTAGTACCTTTTTGGACAATTTTTCTGGTTTTCAAGATGCAGATGTTCCTTGCGAAGGAGAAACATCAAGCGGTTTCCATATAAATTGAAATATTACTTACCTTTTTTGCATGTATTTTCCATCGTCTTCGATACTATTTATTTTGTTGATGAGGTTAATTGATTGTTCCATAGCATCTACAAACACTTCCTTTGGAATTTTCTCCTTCCATATTTGGATACGAGATGATAAAGTAATTTCATATGGACAAAATCTTATCTAGATAATCCATATGCATTTAAGCCAAATCTCGCTTTTAGATTTCGTAATTTACCCTTCAATTATTTTGCTTTTCAATAATTCCAAACGTCCTCCCTATTTGTTACTCACATACAACACATGCTCTTTTCTTCTTATTAAATTAAATGAGAATAGTTTGACCTTAGTAAGTCCTCAAACTGTCACGTCTAAGGTCTTGTATGGACCTCAACATCCCTTAAACATAAAACACTTAGGCTATGTTTGGTCGTCTAGATTTCTAACTAGGATAGAACCGATATGATAGGATATAAAATTCAAGAATTTTATTATATATTGCAATAATAAAGGCAAATATATTCACATCATATCATGTATTGGTATAAATGGCATATTAGTATAAATGAACAAAAAAAAAAATTACAAACAGAGACGGTAAAACTCTTTCGCAACACTCTTGCATACTTTATTTTTATTTGATTTTTTATTTTATTTTCCTCTCTTTTTTTAATTAATTTATTTTTTATGTCTTTCTTCTCCTTCTCTCATTCTCTAATAAAATTTTATTAAATAGTAAATTGTATTAATATATCTAAAATACTAAAATAACTAAAACATGTAATAAATATACATATATTTATATATTGAATTTATATTATAAGATATAATTAAATTCAAATATATAAATAAAATAAGATTAAATTAAAAACACTAAATTTTTATTTTTAGTTATTTTGAATTTCTTATATTATAATTCAAATATTAATACATTGAAACATAATTTTAATTTTGTCAATTTAAGAAGTTGGTTATTCGAGAAAATTAACTTTCCTATTATAGATATTAGAAATCCTATCCACCTTTATTTCACCTCCCTAATATAATAATTTTATCCAACCTATATCCCCTTATATTCAACTTTGCAAGCATCAAATAAAGATAAGATAAAATTTATCTTATCCTCTCCTGAATTTTATTGGCTACCAAATGCAGCCTTAAAGGATAGAACTAGAGACGGGGCTTGATAATATATTGTACTAATAAAGGTGCAGGACGTGCGGGTACCGACACATTAAAATAACAAATGCATCCTCATAGCCCCTCAGGTTATCAAACAGGCAAAAGAGGCCCATGTGCGGAGGAAACTCCCTTAACTCCCCTACCCTAGGGAGGATACACTTATAACCAAGCCAATGATCCAACACATCTAAGCCAAATCTTGCTTGTAGATTTCCTAATTTACCCTTCAATTATTTTTCTCGTTAATAAATCCAAACGTTCTCACTATTTGTTATTCAAATGCAACACATCCTCTTGTCTTCTTCTTAGAGTAAATGAGAATAGTTTAATTGACCCCTTATTATACCCAAGAGCTAAGGCCAAATGTAACTTTGCCCATCTCTAGCTATATGTCTATTGATAGAATATATATCAAGAACAAATAATTGAAGAATTTTTTTGAGGAAGAAAAATGAATTACAATCCTTAGAAAGCACGACCCATTTTACTTCCAAAACTTTGGCGCTTCGATCATGCAACAAAGCCCAAAAGCTAAAATCTAATAAATTTTTCTTGACTTACTATTGTGCTTTTCAATAATTTCAAACGTTATTACGATTTGTTACTCACATGCACACATGCTCTTTTATTCTTGTTAGAGTAAATGAGAATAGTTTTTTTTTTGTCGGTAAATGAGAATAGTTTAATTGACCCTTTATTATGCCCGAGAGCTAAGGCAAAATATAACTTTGCCCATCTTTAGCTATTTGTCTATTGGGCAAAAGAATATTATAAATGTCAAAAGTTGTGTACGGCGCTCGCTTAAATACCAAAAAAATTTGGCCGGATCACTTAAGTGTTAAATTAGAGAAAAAAAACAATCACTTGGCATGAAATTCCGATAAAAAAAAATAATTCGTGACTTTTATAATTAAAAATTTTATATGACTTGACATGTTACTTAAAAATCCAGTTCGCATGACATTTCCATGTGGCACGTTTGGCACTGAAGTGATTGTTTTTTAACAATGACCGGCATTGGAGTGATTACTTTAAATCAAATTTGGCATCAAACGATCATTATTTACAATTTTTTGATAATGTTGTTTAGGGGTTATATGATGATTAATAATATATGGCCATGTCGGATTTCCAGCACATTTTAAATGATCAATTTTTTGATAATGTTTTTTTAAAGATGGGAGTTACTGATAGGTTAGATCCAGATTCCAGTGCCAAAATCATTTGAAAGTGGAGATGACAGTTTTCGATGCTAACTATCAATGTCACCTGGGATCTCAAAAAGCAGACAACAGATCATTATATAGAATGAAGGGTCTTTACAACTGGTCTAGCCGCGCACTTATTCCAAGCTTGCTTGTATCTATGTGCAACATAAATAGCTAGAGGAAAAAGCCCCAAGAAAGCCAATCCCCAAATGCTGAGATTCGCTCGACTACAGAAAAAGCAGAAGAGCATATGCACTATCTAACTGAAGCACTTCTTGTACTAAGCATTTATCTTATCATCCTCAAGACTCGGACTTCGTCGAAGATGAACTATTTGGGTTCTGCAAGGAAGCAGTTGAGGTATTACTCTTTGTCTGGGAATTCTGGTTCGATGATGACGACTCAGTGAAGAAAACTACATGCTCCTGATTATCAAGAAGAAGTTGAAGGGCTCTCGGTATCCTTGGCAAGTTCACATCCAACAACCCCTCGAGTACTTGAACAACCAGCCCCATCGATGGCCTGTGAGTTTCCTCATCTTGTACACACCAGCAAGCAACTCTGCATATCCTATTTAGCTCTTCAGTATCAGCGTTTTTCTCCAAGTCTGGATCCAAAAGATCAAGCAGGTCACCTCCTTCGGCTAATTTACTAGCAGCCAATGTTGGGAAGAACTTGACCGCCCCATTTTCCGATAGCTCTGAGTTCCTCCTTCCCGACACAAACTCAAAAAGCATCATTCCATAGCTATAAACATCAGCTTTTGCTGTTATGGCCACTCCAGAGATCCACTCCGGCGAAAGATACCCTCTTGTGCCTCTCATGGTCGTCAATACCCTGCTGAAATCTCGGCCAACAAGCTTTGCCAGGCCAAAATCTGCCACTTCTGGACAGAATTCAGCATCTAGAAGGATGTTCTCTGGCTTGATGTCGCAATGTATGATGCAGCCTCTACACTTCTCATGGAGATAAGCCAGACCTCGAGCCGTTCCCAAAGCAATTTGGTACCTCGTTTTCCAATCCAAGGTCTTCGAGTCCTTTCTACGAAAGAGATGATAGTCTAAGGAACCATTTGGCATGAAATCGTAGACCAACAGCCTTTTGTCAACCTCAGAGCAGAACGCCCGGAGCCTAACAAGATTCACATGCTCGATGGTGCCGATTGTGCTTACTTCTGTTCGGAATTGCTTCTCTCCTTGGCTTATGCTTTCAAGCTTCTTGACCGCTATGTGACTTGAATCAGGTAATGTTCCTTTGAAAACTGAACCAAACCCGCCCCCACCCAACTTCTCTGAGAAATTCTTTGTTTCTACTTGCAAGTCCCGGTATGCAAAAGCTATCAGTGAACCCTCCACTGTCTGTTTTTACGGTTGCCCTTCTCCTCCATCTCCAAACGCCAAACAAGACAATGGCTAATATCGCCACTGCGGAGCTAACAGACCCTACAACTATCGCAATTACATTGCTCTCCTTGCTCGTATCCTGACGTCAGAAGTGGCACGCCTGAGATAGAAGCTTTTTCCATTGGTGTCACTTTGTGAGAGCTGTTGCGCATTGAAGAGATCCCCAATCCAGATTGAGCAGGC
Organism: Eucalyptus marginata; assembly: GCA_014182565.1. Classification (NCBI taxonomy): domain Eukaryota; kingdom Viridiplantae; phylum Streptophyta; class Magnoliopsida; order Myrtales; family Myrtaceae; genus Eucalyptus; species Eucalyptus marginata. Next base: position 22,758,173 of record CM024585.1, on the reverse strand, counting down.
ATTATCCTCGAAAGCATAAGCCGTGCAAGAGCAATTGCTCAAACATGCAGCTCGGCATTCTGTATCGCTCCTGATCCTCAGGCAATTTCATGTTAGAACTAAGCGAGAAACGGTCTCTCTCTGCATCTGAAGCATTTTCCGCACAATTCAAGTCTGAATTTGGCATTCCCTAAAGGATTTTGGCTTTTAGCATTTACATTACATCTAGAGCCCAATTCTAAAGTTAGACCGAACCCGCTTTACATATTATGTGAAAGGATTCTAACTTAGATTCGATGTGGATGACTAAGATCATGCAAAATAAGAAGTTTAGGAGATAACGAGTATTTCTTTTTAAGGTGCTTTTGTAAGTTTTTTCGCCCATCCAAATTAATTATTGCATATGGAGTGTTATAATTTTTTGTTTTCCTGCGATCGGTTTGGCGAGTCGCAACATCGTGTTTCTGGGAGCACCGACAAACCCTTTGATGTTTCAGGGCATAATGACAGAGCTAATCAATCCTAAAGTACTTGGGACGTCATTGCATCTGTTGATCCATCTGTCCTTGATCAAATTCCAGTGAAACCAAAATAGCCAATTGCCATGCAAATCCAACATGTCCTTTATATGCTATAGGACCAGCAGAACTTTTCCCAAAAGACTCAGATCGTCGAGTTCTCTCTTCCTCGACAAGAGGCAAATCTTCGCCATTACTCTTGCTTCAAGCATAGCTTTTCGCTTGTGAACGATCTGGTGCTTTGCTGATGTCGGGGGAGGGCTTAGTGTTTTCTTTCCTAAAATCAAAGAAGTCAGGGGACGAACTACGCAAGAGGGTTTTCGAATGGCGCCCTTCGTCTACCCGAAAAGAGTTGGAAGCTCTGGTCGAAGACCTTGCAGCCATTGCTACTGAATTGAGAGGAGTTGACGAAGACAACTTACGATTAAGAAAAGGCTTCTTCATCTGGTAGCTCCTAGAACACCATCATTTGGATATGCTTCAACTTCCTCCTCTTCACCTTCACTTTGAACAAGATCAGTTTGCTTCTCCTTCACATTTGGCCGCATATTGAGTGATCCCAGCCTCTCAGTACGTTGACAAGTGCTAAAGAGTTATTGACGTCTCTCTGCTGCATTAGGAAAGTTGGCCTTCATTTCAGCTCAACTTCACTCAAGTCACTCCTGCATGGCTTTCAGTTTCGCCTCCTTCTCTGCTCTCTCGAATCCCCACCCTTCCCTCAACTTTGCATCTTCTTTCGACATGTAATTTTCATAGAAACTTTCCTCTAGAATCATCAGAGAATCATCAGTAAGTTGACACTTACTTAAGTGATCATTTTTCTTTAAAAAGTTGTACTTAAGTAATTTGAAAAAATATTTTAATATCAAAGTGAGCATCGTACACAACTTTTAGCACTCATAGTATACATATCCCTAACTATCATTTAACTAAGTGGAGAGTTTTTTGAGGAAGAAAATTGAATTGCGATCCCCGAGAAGTACTACCCATTTCGTTTCCTGAACTTCCGCATTTCGACAGCGCGGCATAGTCCAAAAAGCTAAATTCTAATATATTTCCTCTGACTTTAGGGGATATCTATCGGGAGTCGCGTCCTCTTCGCAGCCTTGGGCATTACCTCATATTAACGGATACAATAACCCTGTCATTTGCGACTAGTCCTCCGATCGAAGTGACGGATCATGCGATGACTCGACGAATTCAATTTGTCAAACCGACGCAACAAGAAAAACGATTGCGTGGCGACCCCAAATGTATCGTCTTTTAAGTGTATCCGTGGTTGGATTTTCGCTAATGGACGCCGGCCGGCTGTCCACTTATGTAACATTGAAAATTTTAGCAATTATTTTATTTTCTTTATTTCCTTTATTTTTTTTTTTTTTATTTTATATTGTTAAGGGCCAACAACCTCGCCAGCCATTGGCTAGTGATTGGCAAAAGCCTAGTGGCCCAAGCCCGATCGACATCTACTTTATTAATTGCCAATCAAAATTAACTAGAATGACTACTTTAACAAATGATCCAAAAGTTTAAGACTTAATTCGCACAATTAAAAAAAAGGACTAAATTGGTCATCGTATAATAGTTTTATTACTTTTCGAACAATTTTCCCAATTTTAAATACAAATGTTCCTTGCAAAGAAGAAATATCAAGCGGTTCCATATAAGTTGAAATATTACTTTCCTTTTTTCAGCGCATTGAGATTTTGACACAAAAAAATTATCTTTGATACTTTTTTATTTTTTTTTTGTTGATGAGGTTAATTGATTGTTTCATAGCATATGCAAATATTTCCTTTGGAATTTTCTCCTTCCATATTTGGATTCGAGATAATAAAGTAATTTCGTATGGACAAAATCTTAATCCAATAATCTGTACATATAACCCGAATCTCGCTTTTAGATTTCCTAATTCACCCTTCAATTATTTTGCTTTTCAATAATTCCAAACGTTAATCACTATTTATTACCCACACGCAATACATTCTGTTTTCTTCTTACTAGAGTAAAATGAGAATAGTTGAACAATGAATTGCGATTCCTAGAAAGCACGACCCATTTACTCCCTAAACTTTGCCACTTTAATCACGCGACAAAGTCGAAAAGCTAAAACTTAATCTATTTCTTTGACTTCCTGAATATCTATCGAGAGACGGGTCTTTGTCGCAACCAATAACCATGGACATCCCTCTCGGATAACTTTGTCATTTGCGAACTGATGGATCGTGCGATGACCCCACGAATTCAATTTTGTCGGGTATCGTGCAACGTGTTGGCGGATCTCACCATACAAAAGTGACTGCTGTTGACTAGGACGCCTTGGTGTTGGTCAAACCGAAGCAACAACAACTTTGGGGGAGCCAAAGCCAATGAAAACGATTGCGTGGCGACCCCAAACTCACCGTCTTTTAAGCATATCTGCTTTTGGATTCTCTTGAGTAATTAATTTAATCACATTTTCTTCTTGGATTTTAGCGATCAGGGTGATTGTGATTGTGAGTGACCCGCTTTTGCTTTCGTGCATCTCGAATAATTCCTCTCCTCGGATTCGTAGATTGGCCGGCCGGGGGGTGGTTCGAGGGGTTTGGAAAGAGGACTAGGGAGACTTCTTAGTGAGGCATAATTCTGTTTGAGCTGGATGATTCTATTGCAACATAGGTCGGATCAAACCGATGATGTCGCCTTGAAAATGATAAATAAATGAACACAAAGGGGATGATTGCGATTTCCCTGAAATCATGGCACATTGCGTTTTGAGAATGGACAATCAATTAAGAGATGTTTTTATAAGTAATGTATGAACTTTTCAAACTCCCGTTTGATTCGGCATTCAAAGATTTTTGCGGCGCCCCCAAAGTGGAGCCTCTTTGGCCAAATGTTTGCTTTAAAATCTTTGGCAAAACAGTGGAGGCACTGCTTTGGGCTTTCAACGTTCTGGAAATGCGAGTCCACATCTACTGTTCATCTGTTGACTTCTCTCTCTTTTTTTTTTTTTTTACCGAGCATCTTCCCCATACCCCAACCGCTGCTGGCCAGAGGTCATGCGACCTTAGGCAGCGCCGCCTAGGCCTCACCTGCGGCCAGATCTGGGTCGCGCAAGCCAAAATCTGGACGCCGGCGAGGCCCAGGTGACACCGCCTGAGGTCGCACAACCTTAGGTATCCTCTCCGGCGGCCAGATCTAGGTTCCCTAGACCTCGGGCAGCCTCGCCGGCGGCTAGATCTGGTAGCCTTGCCGGTGGCTAGATCTAGTCGCCGGTGGTTGGCCCGCCGTTGATCGGCAACTATGGGGGGAGCCAAAGCCAATGAAAACGATTGCGTGGCGACCCCAAACTTACCGTCTTTTAAGCATATTTGCTTTTGGGTTCTCTGAGTAATTAATTTAATCACATTGTCTTTTCGCATTTTAGCAATCAGGGTGATTTACCTGCTTTCGCTTTCGCGCATCTCGAATAATTCCTCTCCTCGTATTCGTAGATTGGCTGGCCGGGGGTGGTTCGAGGGGTTTGGAAAGAGAAGGACTAGGGAGCCTTCTTAGTGAGGCATAATTATGTTTGAGTTGGATGATTCTATTGCAACATAGGCCGGATCAAACCGATGATGTCACCTTGAAAATGATAAATAAACGAACACTAAGGGGGATGATTGTGATTTCCCTGAAATCACGGCACATTGCGTTTCGAGAATGGACAATCGATTGAGCGATGTTTTCATAGGTAATGTACGAACTTTTCAAAGTAGGCACCCAAGTCGATAGCATCTCAATTGAAGGGGAGTGCAAACCGGTGTCACCATGCCCCGCATCTTTTAAGAGTTTTGCAATCTTTGTCGATTGCATGGGACTAAAATTTGTTTGCGAAAACCTAGCCTGATTAGTGATTACCATCCGAATAATCGCAACGCAAAGGATAAAAACCTTTGATAATGGTTTGGTCACGTATATCATCTCCCACTCTAGAAAAAAAAAAAAAAAAAAAACCAATTAACCTGACCCACCAACCCACGCCTAAACCACATGCAAATCATTTAATATATAAAACTTTTATTTTGATCAAATTAAATGGATATGTCATGTCAAGCTGAGCTGTACGTGCATGCCCAAGCAACAGCTGTACTTTTCCCAGTTCGATATCCTATACATATTTCCTCGTACGGAAGCATCTCAAGTTGATCCTAAGTTCCACTTGACAGTTGATACCTATCCAACCTATTCCCTTCATTTTTTAAATCTACAATCTACCTCACATGCCTTCAAACTTAAAACCTAGTCAATTGAATTTAAAGTTGAGTTCCAAAGTCTGCTCAGGAGCCGGCCAATTTTTATTTTTATTTTTGTCGAGGAAAATGAAAATGAACTTGGCAAAATATATTGGCAAAAATTCATGAAAGATGAACACGTAATCGTGATCTATTGATTACATGTTATTGGTTCGATTTCAATACCAAAGCCACTTTTTTTTTCTAATTGACTCGAAATGGGATTGCTTCCATAGTCAATTCAGTCTAGTTCTCAAAACCCTCCCCCATTCCATTAAACGAAAGCATGTAAAAGAACAATTCGAAAGGAGGCACATGAGCAAAGCAAACAAGGCTTTTCGCCTAAAGACAAGATCGAATTCCGAGATATGTCATTTCCCCTTATGGGGAAATAGTGCCGCGTGCCTCTCTTCGATTAGCAAAAATTCACAAAAGATGAATATGTAATCGTGATCTATTAATTCAAAGCTATTGATTCAATTACAGTACTAATGCCACTTTTTTTTTTCTAATTGACTTGAAATTGGACTGCTTCCAACGGTTAGTTCGGTTTGGTTCTCGGTTACAACCTAACCTCCGTATTCCCCTCGCCTCCCCTCCTTTACTTTATTGTTTTTTGTCAGTATTCCTCCCTTACTCACATTGCCACTTTCTCACCCTTGCCCATTCCACTTTAACAAAAACATGTAAAAAAAAAGATCAAAAGGAGACACAAGAGCGAACTAGGCTTTTCACCTAACGATAAGACCGCATCCCAATATGTGTCCTTTTCCCCGTTCGGGGGAATAATGCCACACGTGTTTCTCCTACTAGCAAAAATTCACAAAAGATGAACACATAATTGCGATCTATTAATTCGAAGTTACTGATTCGATTAAAGCACCTTTTTTTTTCTCTAATTGACTTGAAATTGGGCTGCCTCTGATTCTCGGTTACAAGTTGGGCTGTTCGCCTGAAGACATTATCGGATCATGAGGTATCTCCTTTGCCCGGGAATATGCTTACACGTCGCTCTCCGATTGGTCCGTCGCGAGGAAAGGGCCCCTTTCCGTCATTCTGCACACCCACCCTCCAACCTTATAAAAGTCACCTACCGAAGGCACCAACCAGGAAACACCATTACAGAGGAGAGAGAGAGAGAGAGAGAGAGAGAGAGAGAGACGTCTGCGATAGAGCAAGGTCGCGCGATTGGCGTCGCCAGCTTCGTCGCCGTCGCCGTCGCCGTCGCCGTCGCCGTCTTGTCCTCTTCTTTGAATCGGGACGAACGCATTTGAATTTTCCTGAGCGGTTCGCCACTGCCGTACGTAAAGAGAGGCGCTTTGAATTGATTGTTGCTGCTGCCGCTGCTGCAGTTGCTGGTCTGGTCTAAGGTGGGGGCGCCCTCTCGAGTTTTTCTTTTCCGTCCACCCGATTCGAAAGCGGAGAGAGAGGAGAGATGGAGGGCGCGGTTGCCAACGGCGGCGATGCTCTCGGCCCCGAGAAGCTCATTATCGACACTGATCCCGGGATCGGTTAGTCCCCCCCTCGCCCTTCGCAATTTCTCTCTCGGGTCGCGTCTCGCGCTTCCTCCGCTCCCGCTCCAGCCCGCATTCGCGGAATGCGCGCCGGATTTCCCCCGAAACGTCTCGCGTGATCCGTCCGTTCCTTCGCGGATGGCGATCGATTGCCACGCGACGGTCCGGTTGCTGGGTCCGTAGCGTCTTTGACTTTTTTTGCTTTTTGTGGGGTGACTCTTAGTTCGGGAGCGCCTAGGGAGTCGGGAATCGGAAATCGGACTGTTTCGTCAAAAGTAGAAGGAGAGATTTCTGAATTCAGAACAGGGCTGCGGATTTCTGTGGTCCCGGAAAGGAGATTCTGGGAAAAGGCTCGACTTTTAACTGTATAGTTCACTTTGGGTATGCGTTCCTTTACTATTTCAGCTAGGAAGATAGTAGTAAGTGATCATGATAAAGAAAAAAGATGACGAGCGGTCGGCTGATAGTGAGAAATGTGAAGCGAATCGAAGGGGTGATAGAAACGATCGGGACGTTTTCCTTGTTTATTGATATCTTTCCAGATGCATGAAAGAAAAATTTTTCATTTTTCGGTTGACTTTTTCGTATGGGTTTCTCTTTTAGAAAAAGAAAGTCCGAGTCTTTTGTTTCTTCCGGATGGGCTTCTCTTTTACTGTGATCTTTCCACTAAATTAACGAACGAACAAACAAAAGGGAAAAATATGACATTTTTAGGGGATTTTCGTGGTGAGGTAGAGAGATTGCTGCGTGAAGCTACATAGTAGATGGTTTAATCTCCTGTGATGGATTGAGTTGGTTTTGTGGCTATACCCTGAAAAATTGGTGTGGGGGAATTGTTAATTAGCCGCAAGAGAGAGTTCGGTATTGAATGGATGCCTGTGTCCGTGAAGCTGGCTGTTTAGATTGTTGAAATGAGCAATGCAGTTGGGAGATGGGCCATATTTGTTTTATTTCGACTGCACTACTTGGCAATCAATCGAGAATATGCAATTTGCCTTCCTCGGTTGATTGGTTTACATCTTGTATTTTTGTATGAACATGTTTTAAGTTGACCAACAGATGATAGCATGGCAATCTTCATGGCATTTCAAGCTCCCGAGGTGGAGATCTTGGGATTCACGACCATATTTGGAAATGCTACCACAGAAGCTGCCACTTGCAATGCCTTGCTTTTGGTATGTATTCGTTTCATCTAGTGTATTTCATTATAGAGAGAATATTTCCCCATAATGTCCGAGTTTCTCCTGATTTTGAAGATAAAAAAGTTTGTGGTGTTTGTGGAATATTTCATAATCAATCACCATCTTTGTTGTGCAAAAGGATAGTGTGAGATAGCTGGACGTCCTGATGTTCCTGTAGCCGAAGGCAGCCATGAGCCTCTAAAGGTAATTGTCTCATTTGTTAGAACTTCTAGTTCAATGCATGGGAGTTCGCTCCAAGGAAGTAAGGAGATGGGAATGCGCTTCCGCACTTTAGCTAAAATTCTTTACCTGTCTTGTGCTGATTGAGTTTCAATCTTTGAATATGACTCTGGATTTCTAAGCTGAATTTCTATTCCCATTGATTTGCATTTCTTTATTGTGCTTTAAGGTGATATTGTGCCTGATATCATGTATATTAATGTAGTGTGAATGATCACATATGTATCATTAGCTTTGTAGGTGTCATCACAGGTTAAAGGAATGTGATAGATACTGCTTTATATCCATTTTTTAGAATCCCAACCAAAACCAAGTGAGCAAACTTTTTTAAGGAGTAATTTATTATTTGCTCTGTCTTGATTTTAGATTATCTGTTTCACCTTTGATTTGTGCAACAGGTGGAAGAGTCATTTTTTAGTATTGGCTCATGCAACTGAGATATCTGGGTTGTTGCTAAATGGAATGAGAGATCTTAATATATGTGAAAGATATTTCCCTTTCAATTTTTTCATTTAAGGAAGCTTAACATAGATGTATTAATAATGTTTTGTCTGTGTTAGGGGATCCAATTGTTAAATTGATTCGGTTGGAATCCATTTTGTCTCCATGTTTCAAACTAACTTGGTTTTCGAAGTCAATGAGGTCATCTCAGTAATGGGCTCACTGACTATTGTCAATGCATAATTTTCTTTACTAATCAGCTCAAAGCTCAATAGTATATGAACCTCATGCCCTGGTGTTAGATGCTCACTGAATGGAATGAAGGATAATTTATTTGGTGCTTTGGTCAGTGGAATCACTATAAGTACATGGATTCGGAAGACTTGAGTTATTAAAATTGAGATCCTAGAAGGCTCGTATCAGATGGCTGTCTGCTTTTATCGACATGACAGTTTATGTTTAGTTGGACCTCTTTATCGGGATTAGGGTTTAAAATGCATCTGAAGTGATTCTCATTCTTGCTTTCACCTGAGACCATTTTTTCCAAACACAGAGAAATGGTACTTATCTTGATTGTTGTTGCCACATTCAGGATATTGACAATTGTACTAAATTGTAGAAGAGTGTAGGGTATTTCATTCTCATATGCACTTTCAATGCATGTTTTGATAGGATGTATGATATTGCCTCAGGAGTTGCAGATATTTAAACTTATGCTTTGCAGCTATTTCTCTTTCTTTTTGATGATCTGCAAGATCAATTCACTTTTAGGTCTCTCTAGTTTTTGCATTTTATTGCAGTCTTTCTATTGAAGCCTAAAAGTTTTAATTTTCCTTCGAGAAGGGGGGAAAGCCACGTGTTGTTGACTTTGTCCATGGTTCTGATGGTATTGGCAACGTATCTTTACCTCCTCCCAAAGCAAAGAAGGTTGAGAAGAGTGCCTCAGAGTTTTTAGTTGATAAGGTCTCTGAGTTTCCGGGTGAAGTATCTGTACTTGCACTTGGACCCCTGACAAACTTAGCCTTGGTAAGTAGCAATCTCTTATGCCCAACTGCTTAATTCTGACAATTGCAATTTCATGGGGTGCCATGTTTTATCTCCTTCAGGCAATCAAAAGGGATGCTTCCTTTGCAAGCAAGGTGAAGAAAATCGTTGTGCTAGGTGGTTCTTTCTTTGCGTTGGGAAATGTCAATCCTGCTGCAGAAGCAAATGTAAGTTCTAGCTGTCCTCGTAGATCTGATGAACATAGAAATAGAATAGGTCTCCCCTCCCTCCCTCTCCCCTGCAAAGATGTAGCATAATCTGTCCTTGCAAACACATATATGTGGTCGCAAACTCTTGCTTGAAATTTTAATAAAACCTTATTTTCATTTTGCCAGCCCAGCTCAAGGGTCTGAAGCTTTAACTTGCACTGCCCTTTTCTCCCCTTGCTATCACCAATGCTTCTTCATATTGTGATTTAAGATCGGTCACTAATATCCATGGCTGCAAATAAACCTCTTGCTTTGTTTTTGTTTTTCCTAAGCGTCAGCACAAACTTTTACATTAAACTAAGTTCCCTCCTGATATTGATCATGTACTTTTTTTCTTTTTTCTTTTTTGGTCATAAATATTGATCATGTACTTGAGTTGGCCTTAAACACCTCTTATCATCACTTGCAGATTTTTGGGGATCCAGAAGCAGCTGATATTGTGTTTACTTCGGGGGCTGAAATTGCTGTTGTGGGGATAAACATCACAACCCAAGTGAAACTAACAGGTGCCCCTACTGTTTCTATTGCTCATTTGACTGCTAAAATTTCATTGAAATCTCTATGTTATCTGAAAAAGATATCCTTCTGAGATTTATGATGGTGGTTCAGATGCCGACCTGCTTGATTTGAAGCTATCAAAGGCAAAGCATGCTCAAATTCTCAGTGATATGTGCAAGTTTTACAGAGATTGGCATGTTAAGTCCGATGGGTTCCATGGTACAGTTTGATACTTAAAGAACTGCACTTTTACCGAAGTCTAGTTATCATATATCTTTCTCTTTACATGTACTTCCTTCACATTTTCCAGGAGTTTTCCCTCATGACCCGGTCTGTTTCTTGGCGCTAGTTCGCCCTGATCTTTTCACTTTTAAACGCGGAGTTGTGAGGGTGGAGACTCAAGGAATCTGCACGGGCCACACCTTGATGGATCAAGGTCTAAAGAAGTAAGTGTATACCAGCCGACTTTTTCGAGTTAGTTACTTGCTGCCCTTTTTCTCGCTCACTTGACATATGATTGATTCTGTCCTTCCGCCTCGTCCAGATGGAACTCGAGCAACCCCTGGTCGGACTATACTCCTGTTTCAGTCGCGTGGACGGTCAATGTGGATGAGGTTGTCAGCTGCATCAAGAAGTATCTGATGAAATAATGACAAGCCCGTTGTAAATCTCTTCCCTTATTTTTATAATTGCGAATCCTGGCCGTTCAATTTCAGCTGGAAGCGATTCGGTTCGTCTGATGGTATCTCAGGAAGTTTTAAACTGCAATATGGTGAATATTTGACAAGTAAATGTAAACACATCATGATGGGGAAGGGATTATATCAATCATTTTATAAGGACACTACTTGTTTTTCAGCGGAAAATGTCGTTTCTCATGTTTTATAGCAAAGATATAGGGCAAAAAGGTGCCAATGAATGCCGTGAAAATAATGATTCATTTTCAAGCACAAGGGCCAAGAATTTATTTCTTGAGGCAGTCCAAAGGAGAATTTCATCAAAGCATCTGTATCTCTATCCCCTGCTTGTGGACTTTAACACAAGAAAGTCACACGCCATTAAAAAAGCCCACAACAAAATAATATATACATAAAAAAAAAAAAAGAAGATAAATCTACCGAAAAATTTACTCTCTTCCCCTACCATGGACAGCCGGCCGTGGCCTCCGCCGGCTTGCTTCCGTAAGATACTAAGCAAATTAAAACAATAAAATACAAGATGACGGTAAGTATATCGAGTTATTAAAAACTAGCCAAGTAGGCACTTAGGGTAGCCCTCACCAAATCCGCCAGTATCATAAGAATTCAGCCCCACAACAAAAATATTCGCATTATATACTTTCATATTAACTAATTTAAATAGGTTCAAAACCGATTTGATAACCTAGAATTATTCAAATAGGTCATAAATTGGTCATACGAGTTTACAAAATAAAAAAAAGGCTAAAACAAATGGGTCGTATGAACCCATTTATAATCCACTTTAACTTATTTATGATACAAGACCGTGAAATTTTGTGAATCGGCCCAACATGCGACCCCACTCGGAGTTCTTTTTTTTTTTCTTTTTGCCCTGGACTGGATTGAAACAAGAACTTATTTTAGAGGTCTGTGGTGGAACTTGGAAGGAAGTAGAGGACCCGACTCCGGACCGTTTGGTGTTTTTTTTTTGTTGGGCCTGTGTTTACATTTTTCACTTCAAAGCAAAAGCCCAAACTCACGGCACTCGGCCCAGTCCTAACCTCTCTCCGCTCTCCCCACTCCCCCTCCCCCACCTCCCTTTCTCCGGCGGTCATTAATTATGGCTGAAATTGCTGGCTCTGTCTACTGATAAGACAAGGGGGTTCAGGCCAATCTTGCTGGCCGATTTCTTAGTGTGGACAGTGAGGACATGTTTGATAATGATTTTATTTTTGAAAATAAGTTTTTATCAAAAATGATTTTTTTTCTCATTCTATTTATGGAACAATTTTTAAATAAAAGAATGCGCTTGATAACTTTTCAAAATTTATATTTTCGAAATAAAAATGCGTTTGGTAGGATTCTTAATTTTTTTTAAATTTTTAATATTTTTTTAAAATTATTTTATTTTTCTTTTTCATTTTCATTTTCTCTCTTTCTCCCTCCAATCAGCCTGGTCACCGCCACGGCGGGTCCGATGAGCTCACCTGGAGGCTTGCCTTGGTCGAGCGAGCCTTGGCCTCACCAAGCCACTAGTGAGGCTCAACCTCGCCTAGGTGATGCGAGGTCGACCTCGCCCTAGCCTAGCAAGGCCGAGCCTCGCATGGATTGGCAAGGCCGAGCTTTGTCATGGACTGTGTGAGGCTTGGCCTCGCCTTGGTTGAGTGAAGTCAACCTCGCCTAGCAACAGTGAGGCTCGGGCCAACAAGCCTCACCATGGCCCCGAAGACGCTCCAACAAGGTTGTCGGCCATGGCTAAGGTCAACAATTGGCCCAAAGGAAGAAGAAGAAGACAAGGAAAGAGATGAAGAAAAGAGATAAAAAGATAAGAGAAAAGAAAAAAAAAATTATAATTGATTATAGGAATTGTTCCTAAGAACAATAAGTAATTTTTTTCTATTTCTTGATTTTGTTTCAAATCTATTTTCTCGAGATGAAAACAAAAAAACACTGATTTTTATTCCCGAGAATAAAAAATTTACCAAACGGATTTTTGTTTTTTTTTTTTTTCTTCTAGGAAATAAAAGAATAGAATCAATTATTCTCCGGAGTATTAACAAACATGCCCTAACTATCCCGTTTTGAGCAGCTCTGCTCATCACAAGGTGGGTGACCGGGGAGCTGCTCACGGGGCTAAGCTGAGGTTTTCTTGATCCCCGTCAACGGCCCTTTGCTCGGGTTAATCCGCATTGTCGCAGCCCATTTCCATCGTGGCTTCATCTAAACGTGGTTCTCCCGTAGCAAATGGAATTCCCCGCTGATGACAGTTTGCTGTATTTCATGAATTAACCCTTATGGTTGCATGACTTCTTCTTGTCTTAAAAAATAACAAAAAAGAAACAAAAGAGGGGGGAAAAAGTACATTAATATCATATGCATTCGCTGTTAGATGCAAATTATGCAATTCCTTTTATCTCCATAACCAGAACAAGAACATGCATAATTAATAAGAAAGATTAACGCACCTGTCTTGGGATCCATCGTTCTTGAAGCGGAAGCGGAAACACGATGTTCCACGCGCAAGTCCTTCTCTTCTATTGCCCTCCTTATCACTGGCTCAATGAGACAGCCCCCTCACCCCCTTAGCGTTAGGTTAACACCCCTTATGTGAGGATACGTGTGAAATTAGGGTTAGAGGAGAGACTTAGCGCTATTTATAGAAGTTTAGCTGAGTTCTTCATTACGGGCAAGCTCAACTCGGCCCACACTGCCCCAATACCATATTAGACTAATTAAGAAACCTTCTATCTTACCTAGACCAAACCCCGTAAAACGGTAAACGTTAAACGGTAAATTACAATATCAATTAATGTAGTCCACATTAAGAAAACTCTTACATTCTCCCACTTGGACTATATTAATTGAAATTGTACTGTATGTGCGCACTTTGGTCTAGAGATAATTCTTAATAGTCAATCCTATCCCATAAAGTCTCAAACACCGAATCATGGCGGTAATTGCATGTATACACACAGAGCCTTCCATGGTCACGAATGTTCTTAACTCTATTGATATGGATCCAATATGGTAGTGTGTCAAATGGACAACATCTCTCATAGAGAGATCTCATTTGTCAGTCACCATTCTCTTACCTTAAGCGTCATAAAATTGTGCCACTAGAGAATGTTTTTATGGTTCCATGAACCCACATATGTATTGTCCTTATGATTAACCTTTCTTTATATATAACAAGACACGTGGACAAGGCTAATAATCGTATTCCCCTAGCCTTCACTCAAGATTTAAGCAATACCTTGAGACTTTAACAATATATATATATATATATATATATATATATATATATTCAACATAATAACAAACCATTCAAAAACATTTTATTGAATGCAAAAGTTGACATATATATATCAAAATGTTACTAAATTGTAACAAATACAGATATAAACTTTATTCAAAGAAAAATAAAACACAGCTCCCACTAAATGACAGCATCCCAAGATGCTCCTAAGCCCATGCTAATGACATGTTGCTCAAATACACATGGGCGTAGGCATTTAGTTAGTGGATCTGCAACCATATCATCTGTAGAAATATGATCTACTGTAACGTCACCATTCTGCACTGATTCCTTTATGGTAAAAAATTTGACCTCCATGTGTTTAGACCTCTTGAGACTTCTGTTGTTATTAATAAACAATACTGCAGAGTTATTGTTACAATGCAACTGTATGGGCCTATCCACAAAATCATAAACTGATAACTCCCTAATGAGGTTCCGGAGCCAAATAGCTTGAGTAGCAGCTGAAAAACATGCTACAAACTCCGCTTGCATGGTTGATGAAGATATGGACTTCTGTTTCTCGCTCTTCCATGATATTGCACCTCCTGCCAACATAAATATGTGTCTAGTTGTTGACTTTTTATCATCTTGACAGCCAGCAAAATATGCATCTGAATACCCTACTAGCTGCAAGTCTGGAACATGTCTGTAAATCAGCATATAATCTCTTGTTCTCTTCAAGTACCTTAAAACCTTCTTGGCAGCAACCCGGTGATCATGTCCTGATTAGGCGATATCTCGCCTAGAAGACCCTGTTGCAAAAGCAATATCCGGCCTAGTGCAAACTTGAGCATACATAATACTACCAAGTGCACTAGCATAAGGTACATCCTTCATTTGAGCTTTCTCAAAATATGAATTAGGGCATTGTAAAAGACTCAATTTATCACCCTTAATAACAGGAGCAATTCTTGGTTTGCAATGCTGCATATTGAATCTTTCTAAAATGCGATCAATATATGCCATATGAGACAAACTCAATGAACGGCGAGAGCGATCTCTATGTATCTCAACACCAAGAACAAAAGACGCCTCACCAAGGTCTTTCATGTCAAAATTTTTTGATAACATCCGCTTTGTCTCATGCAATAAACTAATGTCAGTACTAGCAAGCAAGATATCATCCACATAAAGTATGAGAAAAATATATTTCCTCCCACTGACCTTGGTGTATATACACTAATCTACTTTGTTCTCAATAAAACCGAATGAAGTGACAATGCTATGAAACTTCAAATACCACTGTCTAAAAGCTTGTTTAAGGCCATAAATAGACTTTTTCAAACTACAAACAAACTTACCTGAGTTATCTGCTGCAAAACCTTCAGGCTGCACCATATAAACCTCCTCATTAAGGTCTCCATTTAGAAAAGCAGTCTTAACATCCATCTGGTGTAACTCCATATCAAAATGAGCTACCAATGCCAATATCACTCTAAAGGAATCTTTAGAAGAAACTGGAGAAAATGTTACTTCATAATCAATTCCTTCTCTTTGAGTAAAACCCTTAGCTACCAGTCTGGCTTTAAATTTTTCAATCTTCCCTTTGGAATCCCTTTTAGTCTTGTATACCCATTTGCAGCCAATAGGTCTACAACTTTCAGGCAATTCAACAAGCTCCCAAACACCATTGTGTTTCATAGATTGCATCTCATCATTCATCGCATCTAACCACAAATCTGATTGAGGAGATGAGATGGCATCCGTATAAGTCACCGGATCGACAACACAACCAATATCATAATCATGCTCTCCTAGGTAGACTAGATAATCTGGTGGTATAGCAGAACGTCTTTCCCTAGTTGATCTTCGAGTGGAGCTACTTCATCCTCATTCGAACGAGGAGCTTGTGGAATTTTTCATGAACTGTCTCAACAATAGGATCCTAGGCCACAACGAGGCTCATTTTGTGGCGCAGAGGCTCTATAATTGTCTGCACGGGATGAGACAATGATCCAAGTAATCCCCACCATACTATCATCTTCAATAGTTCGTGAGCAACTACCATTTTCAGCTACGTCAAATTCCAGAAATTTTGCAGTTTGAGACTCCACAATTCTTGTACCTCCATTAGGGTTATAAAATCGATACCCCTTTGAATGATCTAGGTAAGATACGAAGTAACATCGAGTAGTTTTGGAATCCAACTTACTCAATGTCGAATTGTATAACTTCACCTCTGCAGGACATCCCCAAACTCTAAAGTGATTCAAGCTAGGCTTACGTCAGGTCCATAACTCAAAAGGAGTCAATGGAACCGATTTAGTAGGAACACGATTTAGAATATAAAGGGCTGTTTTCAAAGCTTCACCCCATAGAAAATCAGGTAAATTGGTCATACTAATCATACTTCTCATCATGTCCATAAAAGTGCGATTCCGCCTTTCAGCCACACCATTTTGTTCAGGACTTCTGGGCATAGTAAACTGACCTATTATCCCAGAATCCTCTAAGTATGTAGCGAATGGCCCTTTAAGTTGTCCAGCATCACCGTGCTTACCAAAATACTCACCACCACGATCAGATCTGACAATCTTTATAATTTTTCCCAATTGTTTCTCCACTTCAGTTCGAAAAATCTTGAATTTGTTAAGAGACTCGGACTTTTCTTTAATCAAGTACAAGTATCCATATCGGGAAAAGTCATCAATAAATGTGATGAAATAAAAATTTCTGCACAAGGTAGCCGTGTACGTCTACTAATATCGTGTGAATAACCTCCAACAAGTCGAACTTCACGGCGGATTTCTTCTTTATCTTTGTCATCTTACCTCTACAACAGTCCACGCAAGTCTCTAGATCACATTTAAGAGTAGGCAAGATGTCAGCCTTTATAAGCCTTTCTACTCTTTCTTTAGAGATGTGACCAAGACGTTTATGCCACAATGTATAAGACTGTTCCTTAGGTAGAGGCCTTTTGGAAACAACCTTTTCAGCTGAATAAGCAACGTACAAGTCGTTGGGAGATAAGCTCAATCGATACAATCCATTGGATAAATTGCAACACCCAATCTTATTTGAATTATAAAACATGGAAATAGTATTACTCTTTATCTCAAAAGAGTATCCACACATGTCCACACAAGACACGGAAACTAAATTCTGCCTAAAAGAAGGTACGTAAAAGGTGTTTTTTAACATCATCCTAAAACTAGAATCTAAAATCAAAAAGACATCTCCCACGAACTCGACGTCAACTCCAATGTTGTTTCCCACAGTGAGCTTTAATTCATCCCGATTTGGCGTCCTTCGGTTTATGAACCCCGTATGGTAAACGCAACATGATTAGTTGCACCACTATCTAGACACCAAGAATTGGTTGGGGTTTCGAGATAGATTGATTCATAAACAAACGCCAAAGAATTATTACCTTTAGGCTCATTCTTAGTTCTCTTGGACAACCAAACCTTAAACTTATTGCAACGTTTCTTCACGTGTCCTCTCTCTCTACAAAAGTAGCAAAGAACACCATTGTTCTTGGTGAATGCTTTCTTAGGACCCAGAGTGTTAAAAGGACCTGCACCATCATAATTTCCTTTGTTGTTGGAAGGACCAGCAGCTTCAGAATTGTCTTTGTGGGTATAGTTCTTCAACTTCTCACCCTTGTCACTAGCGCGTAACTAGAAGCATAAAGAGTAATGTGCCCTTTATCTTTCTTCAATTTCTCTTCCTCTGCCACCAACCTAGCAATTAGGTCATTAACAGACCAGGTTTCATCTTGGGAACTATAATTGGTCTTGATAATCCCAAAATCAGGAGGGAGAGTATTTAGAGCTTGATGGACGATGCAAGCAGTAGGAATTTCAACATTGAGAACCTGAAGCTTTGTCTGCAAATCAACCATCCTCATAACATAATCTCTAACTCCACCAGAACTATCATACTTCATTGTAAAAAGTGTTTGTAGATGTGTCCCTATCTCAGCATTAGGCGACACACGGTTTCTAGCCATCAAAACTTCTATCATTTGCCTAGCATTACAGTCTGCATGCAAACCACTTTTCAAGTGTTCTTGAATGGAACGCTTCATGGACAGCAAGCAAATTCTATTGCTCTTTTCCCATGCAGCAAAATTTGCTTTCTGAGCCTCTGTACTCTCAATAGTCAGATCTGCCGGCCGATCAACAGTAAGAGCGATATGAACATCTGCCATCTCCACAGCAAACAGAAAATCCTCTCTCCATTTCTTAAAATTCGAACTAGCAAGAATCTCAATAGTGACGGAGTTACCAATTACAGAAAAAGTGACTGAAAAAACAAGCAATGTATATAATTAGCATCATGTGAGCAATGTGTAACTTGACGTACAAGTACACATCCAGAGAGTTACATGCAAAATCACATAATCATCTTTGGGCGTAATACATGACAAGTTGTAAATTCCCACATGATAGCGGTTATAAGAATATATTCCAATCTTCGTGAATTCATCACCTTTGGGCATATAAACCACTAGGATCGGGCCACTCCTCCACCACATAATCATGTATCCCTCCATGAACTAATACATAATCACCCCCTTTGGGAGTATGACTACACATTAGACTAGAGACATCCCAATCATTATACGAGACCGAAATTTCTCAAACCCAATTAAGTGTGCCACTTTGGCGGTCACAACTCAATTGAATTATTGAAAACTCTCTCATACCAGAGATATAAAATTCACATCTCACATAAACCATACATATGTGATTTTAATTTTAGTGACGGGGCAGTAAATCACTAAAATCACATATCATGCTAATCACATTGCTTCATTCATTACATTGCATGTACTCGCGAATTGTTGCATTTTTTTTCTTTGCTTTTGAGAAATAATATTTAGGACATGCATCATAGTATATTCGTTTAGTCTTGCATCGAGCATGTTAGATGGATCTTTACTTTTACTCTTAACACAAAGGTCGATACGTTATTTTTATGTATGGCTCATGAGGATCCTGTTCTAGGATGTTATACCAAAGTCATATATTAATTTTGCCCAACACAAATTGGATGGTTTTCAATTTTGCTCTACCTTATTTATTTTTCTATCATTGTCATTGACGACTTTATTTAGTTGGTTGCCTATTTGTGCATGGAGATGTAGACCTGCATGATTAGGAATAAACTTGGAGTAAATTGCTTGAAAAACCATTTTTTTTCAAAAGAGAGAAAAAGTACCGGTAATAAGCGTTAGTTAAAACTAGTGAGGTAAAGTTCGCAAACCCTAAATCTTTTATTTGCATAAGTAAGGCAGCCTCTAGCTTAAAATAAATTAATGGCAACTATAGTATTTTTCAATTAATGATACATAAGAAATCAAGTTACAGTTGATACGATTTTGTAGAGTCCGTGCAAAATGCAAGCATCATCTCACAAGAAAGTTATTTACGCCCTCTTAACAATTCGTTAAACCCCTCTAAGACCTATCTTAGAAGGGTCGCGACAATATATTGATTTGAGTGGAAATGCTTTTCAAGTAACTGCAATTTTTGTGCGTTCCATAAAATGGAAAAAAAATTGTCCGCACCAAGTTGATCTTGAGCATTGATCACATGAGCCCCATTTTTCATGGGGCAATGATTATAATAGATCGACATACCTCATTTTATAAGAGATGAGAGACTTTTTGAGCGCGTTTGGTAACGATTCATTGAACGTGAAACGATTTTTTTTTGAAGTAAAAGTTAACGCGTTTGGTAAACGTACAAAATTTTTGATTCGGAATAAAATTTTGTTTGGTATCTTGTTAATTGATTCCGTTCCAAATCAATTTATTTTAATTTTTAAATAATTTTTATAATTTTTATAATTTTTTCTTTTTTTTTTTTTTTTCTCCTATTCTAATTCTTCTTCGGGCAGGTTGCCGACCCTCGGCGAGGCCGGCCCTCGTCGGCTTGACCTTGCCGACAGCTGGGTGAGGCCCGCCTGGCCACCGGCGGGGTTGGGCGAGCCTCGTCGGTGGCTAGGCTTGCCTCCGACGAGCTCGCCGGACCTTGCCCTCTGGCGGCGGGTGGCGGCGAGTGGCGGCGATGAACGACGGCGGGCGACGGCGAGCGGCGGCGGCAGCGGCGAGTGGTGGCGGGCAATGGTCCCAAGATGGCGGTCAATGAAAGAAGAAGAGTTTTGATTCTCAATTTTATTTAGAATAAGAATCAACTTTTTTTTTTTTTTTTTATCGATTCTCGTTCAAACCGATTTATGAACAAATTTATTAAGAACAAAAATTTTATCAAACGCGATTCTCGTTCCAAATCGATTCTAAACAAAAATCGAATCCTAAGATTATTGGGATGGTTACCAAACATGCCCTTTAAGTGCTCTAGGAGGATTAGATCATCTTTCACCCCCTCGATAGCATAGCATTGTAGTTAAAGGGGTCAAAATCGAAATAGGAAATAGAACCAAACCTAGTTGAACTGAATTTTCATATATTTTGGTTTGGTTTAGGTTTGGATAATGAAAAAATAACACTTTTTTATTCTGATTCGGACAATTAATCCAAACCGAATTGAAAATTACTCCTTTCTTAATATTACAATTTACATATTCTTTCTATTGTTACTAAACCTATTCTTAATATTACAAAAAGAAATAAAAAAACCGAACTAAATTATGTTTTCGGTTCGGGTTGTGATTGATTTAAAATTAATGCATATTCAATTGATTCGATTTGGTTTCTATTTTATGAAAACTCAAACTAAACCGAGCCGTTGGCACACTTCTAAATTGTAGTGCATCCCTAGTTTTCATCCGCCCGGCATTTTTTGCGAATTTGATAGAGATAATTCATAGAAACATTAATGCGGGGCATCAAAAGGCATTTTTGAAGTCAAATATTTACGATATTTTCTCGTTTTTCCCTTAAAATGGATAAAATCTATCGTTCGAAGCAAAGCTTAGACCTTCGAGCCGTGCGACGCCATTGATAACCTGAACGCTCCGACAAACGAGCGTCGCATGTTGTTGCCGGAACAGGGAAGTTCCGTTTGGCGAACTCGGCAGCGGTACTGTCCCTCCCCATTCGTTCTCATGACTGGGTCGTCGACTGGGAACACGGTGGAGATGAGAATCAGTACCACCATGGCTTGAGGTAACTTCACTGTCATGGGTTCATCTTTGCCTCTCTGGGTTTGGTGCCAAAGGCTTGACTTTGCCCTTTACTGGGGTACAACTTATTTTTGCTGAGTTGCAGATGAAGTGTTTGTGAAAATCCTTATTTGAGCCGTAAAATTTTTTTTTTTTTTTTTTGGGAGGACGATGACGGGGAACTTAGGGAGGGATCTTCATACGTTATTATTCATTCAGAATCTATCAGCTCTTTATATTGGTTAACCTTTTTTTATCCGTGGATTTGATAAACCGTTTATGGGTTCTGCTCTGTACGTGTTTTAACTTCATTTTGCAATCCGCATTGAACTCGTTCCTTCATTCGTCAGCTGAAACCACACAGCAGAAAGGAAATCCCTTTCCAATACATGGAATGGGAATCCATGTCATGATTCCATGGCCATGGACTAGCGAATTCCACGGCCAGAATTTGGCAAATTGATATTTGATGGCTTGTGGCAAAAGTGTTGGGTCTTTTCAATTATTTTCTCCTGATCTTTGAGCTATTTAATTTTTGCAGATCGATGGTGAACGAAGCAAGCAGAGTTTGAGCAGTCTTTACTGGTTTCCAGGTTTGACTGTTTGTCCAAACATAGGCAACACCATGCAAGTCACCTCTCTGTCGTTGCCTCCCTTGCGGTTTCAAGTTGTTCAATCAAAGATCAAGGATAAAAGTCAGAAACGCAAGAGCGATCACTCTTCCAGTTATGGAGTATCAAGAAAATCACCTAAAGGAACCCTCCCAGTTAAACGCGGTCGAAATACTATAAAACCGTTTTCTGAGGAGGATGTATTCCCTTCTTCATTACCGCTGCACACAAGAAACCCCCATGCGATTTACAAAGACATCCAAAGATTTGCAAGACAAAACAAGCTCAAAGAAGCGCTCACCATCTTGGATTACATGGACCAACAAGGCATTCCCATCAATGTCACCACTTTCTCTTCCCTTATTGCTGCTTGTGTTCGATCAAAATCTTTAGCTGAAGGAAAGCAGATTCATGCCCATATTAGAATAAATGGGCTTGACAGCAATGAGTTCTTGAGAGCAAAACTTGTGAACATGTACACATCTTGTGGTTCTATTGAAGATGCAAAAATGATTTTTGACACGTGCTGCAGCAAGACTGTTTATCCATACAATGCGTTGATCAGAGGTGCTGTTATTTCTGGAAGGCGGCGGTATCTTGATGTCATCTCTACTTTCTCAGAGATGCGGGAAATAGGTGTCGAGTGCAATGAATATACTTTTTCATCCATGATAAAAAGTTTTGCTGGTGCATCAGCTCTTAGACAGGGTTTGAGAACTCATGCTCTTCTAATCAAGAATGGTTTTATAGATAGTAGCCTTTTGAGGACAAGTTTGATTGATATGTACTTTAAATGTGGCAAAGTTAAGTTGGCTCGCCAAGTATTTGAAGAGATTGATGAGAGAGATGTTGTTGTATGGGGGGCAATGATTGCAGGTTTTGCACATAACAGATTGCAAATGGAAGCCATAGAGTATACGAAAATCATGATTCGTGAAGGGATTACTCCAAATTCAGTTATATTGACAACAATTCTGCCTGTGATTGGGGTGTTACAAGCAAGACTATTGGGCCAGGAGGTTCATGCCTATGTGCTGAAGACAAGGAGTTATTCGAAGCAACTGTTCATACAATCTGGATTGATTGATATGTATTGCAAGTGTGGTGACATGGGATCTGGAAGACAGGTTTTTTATGGTTCACCAGAGAGAAATGCTGTTTCTTGGACAGCTCTAATGTCGGGATATATCTCAAATGGGAGGCCCGAGCAGGCCTTGAGATCAATTGTGTGGATGCAGCAAGAAGGTTGCAGGCCTGATATTGTCACAATTGCCACTGTTTTGCCTGTTTGTGCCCAGTTAAAGGACTTAAAACATGGAAAGGAGATTCATGCTTATGCTGCGAAGAATGGATTTGTCAACAATGTGTCTGTGACTACTTCCTTGATTGTGATGTACTCAAAATGCGGAATCTTGAATTATTCATTCAAGTTATTTGAAGGCATGCCACAGAGAAATGTGATCTCCTGGACAGCAATGATTGACTCATGTGCAGAGAGTGGGTTTCTCTATGAGGCTTTGGATGTATTTAGAGCTATGCAGTTGTCGAAGCATAGGCCAGACTCTGTTGCATTGGCAAGGCTGTTGAATGTTTGTGCTCAACTTAGAGATTTGAAACTCGGGAAGGAGGTCCATGGACAGGTTTTGAAGAAAAATTTTGAGACGATCCCTTTCATTTCTTCAGAAATAATGAAAATGTACGGAAGTTGCCAATCGGTTCTTACTGCAAAGTCCATATTTAGTTCAATCCCTATCAAGGGTTCAATGACTTGGACTGCCATCATTGAGGCATACGGAATTAATCACATGTATCGAGATGCAATTAATCTTTTTGACCAGATGATATCTGAGGGTTTCACTCCAAATGAGTTCACTTTCCGGGCAGTACTACATATATGCAACCAAGCTGGATTTGCAGATGATGCTTACCGAATCTTTAACCAAATGTCTGTGGACCATAAAATGAGGGCATCTGGTGAATCTTACTCTTTAGTAATTGGACTTCTTGAACGCAAGGGTCGTTTAGAGGAATCTCAGAAGCTTAAATGGATGAGCACTTCATTGTCATGATATGAAGCTAATTAACATAAGCTATATAGAGAAGAAGTAGAAGGAACAATGCATGTCCTGTTGTTTCTCTCTATGAATTTTTCAATTGGCTACCAACAATTTATTGTTGTAAATTTGTATACCCTTTGTATGGTTTTATTGCGATGCAGAGCAAAGATTGTATACTACATGGCACTTGCCGCGCAAATATTTGAAAGTTATTTTGTACAGGCAGATGTTCTGGCAGCTGCTTCGTCAAACTACATCATGATGGTTATAGAGGAAATATACTAGAATATATTGAAAATCCTGAAAGTCATTGTCTATTCGACTTACCTATGCATGGCCTGATTATGTAAGAATGGAAAGATTGATAGTGTACGTTATGAAAACTAGACATTGCTTTAATTTCATTTTCCTGTGCATACTAGCAATCCTTTCCGTTTTCATTTTCTTTTTCCTTCTTTATGATGATGATATTGCAGCAGTATACTTAGTATCATGGGATTTATCATGGATTTAATTCCTTCTGCTTCCTAATTCTGAGGATAAAAAGAACAGTACCGACATCTCCTTTTCTTTATAACCACTGAGTATTAGGACTTGATTTAGCAATTTAAACTGTCGGAGTGCATGGTTCTGGTCCCTTCTTTTTGGTTTTCTGCTCTGTCATTATCCTCATATTCTTATTTAGTGAATTCCAGTTTGATTGCTTTTTTGTCATCGGTCAAGGGATCACTTGCTTTGGAGTAGGCTTTGCCTACCTCAACAGGTAGCAGTGGTGGAGAAGACAACTTTTGTGCAGTTGTCCAGAAGAAGCTAAATCAATAAGGGAGGTAGGTGTGTCGAAAATGCTGAGACACATAAAAGGAGCAGTTAATCATGCTTAAGAAGTTTGATGTAGTGCAGCCAGCACTTTTCTATTAGAAGATATTGTCAATTAGTTTAATCTATGTAGGTCGATGGAAGATCTTCGCATTTTACTCAGTTGACAGTGGGACTAAGTCAATAGAATATGTAGTTGCAGTATCCTCATTAAGAATCTAACAGACAATTGACGCCAATGCTTTTGTTGAATTGCTTTATTCCTTTATCTGCTCTCAGGTATGTCTACTAAAGAAGCTTATATGCTGGGCAAGGATGAATTGCCTCCATAGAGTTCAAGGATGTTGCTGACAGTTCAAGCATACCAAAAAGCAAATTTCAAGTTTAGCTAATGTGATCTTCAGTTCGTCTACCTATTATTATTGAAAGATTGATCTTACTAATATATTTCATGTCATGTCCATTCATACTTGAATGACAAATGGTTTAGATAGTTGAATACTTTACACGTGTTAGCATCTTTCTGAAAGGTGTCTTGACAGGTTAAAGAGATGTGATGATCTTACTAAATGCGAGTAGCATATTTGTCTGTCTTTTCCCTACCAAAAGCGAGGGACCGAATATTCATGTTAAAATTCATCAAATTGTGCCAGGTCTCTGGTATGTATCTATGTTTCAGCTTTTATCTATTTGAAGATGTTGGAGAGTCAGTGTACGAGTGATAGGGCTGAATCAATTTACCAAACGAGCTTTTGATTGCAAAACAAGGACAATGTTTTGTCCTACCTTGTTTTTGAAACGAGGTCATCTTTGTTGTGGCTACACAGACTTTTGTGAACCCATATTCTCAACTGGCACAATTGTATATGAATTTCATGCAATGGTGTAAAGTGCTCTCTGAATGAAATGAAGTTAATCCCAATTTATTTGTCACAAAGGTAGGTGGAATCACTTTAAGTACATGGATTTGGAGGACTTAGGCCATTAGAATTGAGATCTGAGAAGGTCCTGTCAGTTGACTGTCTTCTTCTACTGTCATGATTGTCTTCTTCTACCGTCATGATAGTTTGTGACCGTGTTTATTGTCGGGATTAACTGTGCACCCTCTAAGGTGCATCTCTAGTGGTTCTCATTCTCAACTTTTCTCAAGATTTTCTTTTCCAAAGAAAGCAATCTAATCTTGATTTGCTACAATCAGGATATTGACAACGAACGGGACTCGATGGTGCAAGGGTACAGAGAATTTCATGCTCTTGTGCATTTAAAACGCTAGTTTTAATAGGATGTCAGACTTGCATCATGATTACAAGTGTTCAATTCCAGTCTTAGCAGGCACCATTGTTTCTGATTGTGACCTGCAGGATCAGACCACTTTATGTTGTCCTTAGTTCTTCGACTTGTTGCTGTCTTTTTGTTAGCCCAAAAGTTTTCTTTTTCTTTTGAGAAGTGGGGAAAGCCACATCTTGCTGGCTTTCCCTACTGTTCTGATGGTATGGGCAACAAAAAGGTTGAGAAATGTGTGCCAAAATTTTTAAATGAAGTCACAGTTTCTGGGTGGAGTATCTGCCCTTGCTCTTGGACTGCTAACAAACTTGGCCTTCGTAAGTAGTAATCTCTAATGCTGAAGTGCATCATTCTTACGATTGCTATTCTTTTTCTCTTTTGGTCTGATTACTATTGCTACTTCACATGCTGTCATGTTTCATCTCCTTCAGGCAATTTAAAGGGATTCTTCCTATGCAAGCAAGGTGAAGAAAGTTTAGTTGGAGTTGCTATCTTCGTGTTGGGTAATGTAAATACTGCTGCAAAAGCAAACAAAAGCTTTCTTCTTTGATCTAATGAAAGTAGAAACTGTCATTGGCCTCTCTCTTCCTCTCTCCCCTCCTGCAAGTACATAGTACATATTCATGCATCCAACAAATGTGTTGGCAAACCGTGGCTTGAAATTGGAGTGTGCTGTCCTGTTTGCTTGGTGCAGAAAGAGCCCTCAATTTCACTGTGCCAGGTCAAGGGGTCAGAATCTCTAACTTTCACTACTGTTTACTGCCCTTGTTTTGGCATTACGAGCAATGGACAAATCAGCTGCAAATTGCCATGGTTGCATATGAACACACACCCCACGCCCCCCCCTCTCTCTCTCTCTCATTTTTTTAATATTGTATCTCCTACTAAATCTTCAAGGCTCGACTTGATCATCCTGCTTGGCTGATCATTTACTTGGGTCCTTAAAGACCTCTTATAATTACATGCAGATTTCTGGGAGTACAGAAGCCACCAGTATTGTGTTTACTTGCAGGGCTGGAAATGTGTTAAGAGAGGATAAACATTACAACCCAAGTGAAACCATATCATTGCTTTTCTGACTCCTGACATTTAATAGTCTAAAATCGCTGTTTTCTCAACAATGTTATCCTTCTAAAATCGTAATATGGGAGTTTTAGATGCTGACCTCCTTGATTGAGGCTATCAGAGGGAAAGCAAGCTCAAATTGTTAGAGAGGCAAACATTCTAACGGATATTGACATGTCAAGTGCAATGGTGTGCATGTTATGTTGTGATACTTTTAGGACTCTCTTATGAAGGTTTGCTCATGTCAAGTGATTTTGTTAACATGAATTCCATTCATGTTTTTCAGAAATTTCCCTCGTGATTGGGTTGATTTTACGTCACTAGTTCCCTTCGGTCCATTTACTTACAGAGGTGTAATCCGGGGGTCGAGGCACATGGAATCTTTATGGGCCACAGATTGATGGATCAGAGCCTGAAGAGGTATCTATATATCAGCTTGACTCTTTTAGTTTCTGTGCTTTCTGCTGTTGGCTTGATGTACAATTGATTTGAGTGCTATTTTGGAGTACATGGAACTCGAGCAGCCCCTGATGGTTCTCTTCTCCATTTTTCAGTTCTTCGAGGGTCAATGTAGATGAGGTTGTCTGATGCATCAAGGAATCTTTTATGACATGGAGAAATCTGTAATCCATCTCCAAAACGACATGAACAAAGATGTCCTATTTATTGAATTCTAACTTAGATATTGTTTATTTCGCGAAAAATGAATAATTTGGAAAATATTTACTTAAAAATGATCGTTTGTATCGTTTACAAAAATGAAAGAAGGAAAAGTATTTTTATTGTCTTGAAACTATTATCTATAAGGTGTTGTCAGTAATAAAAACTTTTTATTAAATTTTTATTACTAATTACTTTCAACAATATAAATGACTTTTTAGGAAAATGTTTTTCAAATAATTCATTTTTTATGAAATAAACAGAGTTTTAATATATCCTTGTGTTCATTTTCAGTTGCGTTTGGTTCTTCTAAGGGAAAATTACTAAAAAAGTACTAAACTTATTATAATTGTGTCAATTCAACTATAAACATTTTTTTTGGTCAGTTGAGTCCTAAATATTTTATAATTGTGCTAGTTCGGTCTATTCGACCAAAATTGGTCTATCGGCAAGACATGACCATTGGTTGGCATCGGTGACAATTTTTTTTTTAATAAGATTTTATTTTTCAAATTATTTTATTAATTTTTTAATCTTTTTTTTTTTTTTCTTTTTTTTTTTCCTCATAGAAGGGAGGGTTGGCTAGTCATTGGACTGAGGCGGCCGGGTGAGATTGCCTTGTCGTTCACTGGATGAGGGTGAGCTCACCCAGCCATTGGTGGGGCGAGCCCTCGTTAGATCTAGTGAGGGCTTGCCTTGCCATCGCTAGGCAAGGGGGAGCTTGCCTAGCCACTAGCGAGCCCATCCTCGCCCAATGATAGCTTGCCTAGCCACCGCGAGGGGAGCTTGCTCTCGCCCAATGACGGTGGATCTTGTCGAGATCGACTAAACTTGATGATTGTGTGGATGGCGACACTAGCAAGGGAACACGCACTGAAAGTCGGAAACCAAGTAAGGGAAAGGCTGAGAATGGCGACGTCAAATAGGAGAGGGCAAAGTTGGAGAGGAGAGAGGCTATTGCTTGCCTCATTCTGGCGATAAGCTAGCCCTCCCCTTTGACAAGTCATTGGTTAGGTTGCACGGACACTTTCCGAGACCCTTCATGTTGTGTCCGACACTTCGACACATGTTTGACACGCTCCGACATGCTCCGATATGTGGTCAACTGCCTTCAACACACCCGACATGCGAGTCGGAAATTCCGACATGTAACTCCGACGTGCACGGAGTTATTTTTACAAATTTCCAAAACTTTTGGGGTCTAAATATAAATATATGAAAAAAAATAAAAATAAAATATAAAAAAAAAGCTAAAACAAATTTCCAATACTCTATTTGAAGATATTGGAGTGCTTGAAGTTGCAAATTTTTTACTTGATGAGCCGGAGATGGATTTTTTTTTCCTTTAGAAGAAGTGGCTAATATGGATGAATGACTTTTTGTTATATTTGATGATGGAATGTTGATTTTTTTTTTTATTGTTAAATTTTAAATTTAATAGTGGAACGTGGATTATTTGTTTTTTCCTCCAAGTTTTATGGATTATTACAATAAAATGTAGTTGAATTTGTCAAATTAAAATAATGAATGATATTAACAAATGTAGGATTAATGTTTTTAGTATAGATTAATTTTAGGCTCTTTTATTATTATTATTTAGTTATTTATGTATCTATATATTAAAATATTTATTTAATATATAACGTGTCGGAATGTGTTGAAATTCTTTACATTTGAGAAATGACGTGTCGGCGTGTCGTGTCGTGTCGTGTTGGATGTTCGTGTCAGTGCAACCTAGGTCATTGGAGCCAAAGAAAGGAGGGAGGAGAGAAAAAAAAAAAAGATAAAAAGATAAAAAATCAATGAAATAATTCAAAAAAAATATATTATTGAAAAATTTATTGGCGGAGCAGTCATGTCCGCACTGGTCGGCAAATTTTGGCCAGATAAATTAGATTGGCATAATTGTAAAATATTTAGGATTTAATTGGATAAAAAAAATAAGTTTATGACTGAATTGACGCAATTATAACAGATTTAAGATTTTTTGATAATTTTCCGTTCTTCTGATGGTCTTCAGGTTTGATTGTCGTACCTTTCCACCTCGTCCGAAAGATTCCAAGCTTCTTCCTTAACCACGAGATGAATATGATCACGAATGGGCATTACCAGCATATGAAGTTGCTAAAACATGCTGTGTATGATGCGGAAGTCGCCGTCAGTGTCTCCATTCTCTAGGGGGCTTCACCGTTCGCAATCACAGTTAAAGTAGAATTTCGTTTTCAGAACGAAATCATTATAACCGTTCTTGTGAATTTTCATGATATAAGCAAGGAACCCCACGGGGACCCAAATGATTAATGACGAAGAAATTTCTCTACCTAACTTCACTCATGCAAGACAATAGCTCGGTAGTGTCGTCTCTATGATCAAGCATTTTCTTTTTTGGTATGACGGGGAATTGGATTCCTTGCTTGGAGAGAAATCAAAATGTGGATTTGGATTCCACGTGGAATGAAATTCCTCAAAATGTGCGAAATAGAATTACCTAACGGTAGACAGTATCGAGGATTCCAATTCTACATCCTATCATCACAAAACTATTGGAACCCCACTTTCACCACCATCACCAACCACACCCGTCAGTCGCCGGTCTTCGATCAATAGTTGCCGTTGGCAATCGCCCATTGGAGATCTCTGGTTGCTGGTCACCATCAACAATGAAATAGATTCTTTCATGAGATTCGATTTATTTAACGGAAAATGAATGATTTGGAAAATATTTTTTAAAAACGATCATTTATAATAACTTGCAATAATTAGTTGATGAAAATTATTCTTATTATTATCAATAATTTATTTCAAACATTTTCGTGAATGACGAAAATATAAAATTATTTATTTATAAGCAATTCAAACAATGGTTTTTGAAAATGGTTAATACTTTGAAAAATCTCAAACTAGTACATCTCTAACAAATTTACTTCAAACTAATTTTTGACCATGAAAAACCCAAACTTGGTGCACTTATAATAAATTTACCCCAAGTGACCATAAAAAATCCCAAACCGGTATACTTGTAATAAATTTTCCTCAAACTAATCTGTTCAATTGCCACAAACTTCAAACCGATATAATCTTGAAAATTGGATTAATAACACAAAAAATCACAAAAATGATACAACTGTGACAAACATATAGTAAAATCCTAAACTAATACACTAGTCTATTGTTACATGTCATCCAATTTAGTAATTTGACAATAAAATTTAACGAAAATTAATAGAGTAAATTTGTTACGAGTGTACCAGTTTAGGATAAATTTGTGGGATTTTTTTTAATCAAAAAATTAGTTTGAGAAAAATTTATCACATATGTACCAGTTTGGAGTTTTTCAGAATATTAATCCTTTAGAAAAACATTCTTCGAACCACCCCATTCAGTGGCTGCGTTGGTATGCACTCAAACCCTCTTTACGGTAGGGCGAGAGTTTGAACCTCCAGGTTTGCATACTATGCATTCATTAGTGGACTTAAGTGCGGCGTCGTGGTGGTGGGTCCTGTGCTAGCGCTGCTCCAGGTTAACGTCGCCGGCTGCCGGCTGTACGGTGGTTCCTGGGTATAAAAAAAAAAAAAAACATTCTTCGAATAATTTTTTTTCGTAAAATGCACAGGACCTAAAAGTCAAAATATATTGCCATCAAATCAATTCCCAGGAATGATATTACTTGGAATGAAAATCTTACTTGAGGATTTCTTGTTCATGAAATAAGATGAGACCCTGCAAATGATTACTTCTACCAAAACTACGAGGTAGTCCTTGATAAGATAATGACACGATATGAAAGCTCCTCTTCCGCAAGGATTTGTCTTTGCGCAAGCAAAGTCAATGGATTGAAATGCCCTCACGCTCTGCTCGATTATACTCAAAAAGTTGATTAATTAGTCTCTCCTTTAAAGAGCGAAACGGGTGCACTTCTTTACACATGTACATCATCAATTGCTTTCCCCATATTTATCACTAATATTTAATTTTGACGATTGGTCCTACACCTATCAACTATGTCAATTTAGTCCTAAACTTTTTGAAAATTTGCTAGGTTAATCCTAAACCTATTATTTGGATAATTGGCTGAAAGGACTATATTGGCAAATTGTAAAATGCTTAGAATTAAATTGGCAAATCGTTAAAGGTTTAGGATTAAATTGACATAATTGAAAAGTTTAGGACTGAATTGTTAAATCGTTAAAAGATATAGGACTCAATTGACATAATTGAAAATTTTAAAATTGAATTGGCTTATGTACAATAAGTTTAATATTTTTTAGACAAATTTTCCTTTATATAGTAGATGAAATTCCTCGTTGTTAACTTATTTAAAAAGCTATAATAAAATTGTAGCAGGTGGAAGAAGTAAGCGTGATGTAGTGAAAGAGTCTTTTGCTTCGACTCCCGTATCTTATGCATACACCATCACTAAATACACCAACTTCACTTCAAATTATTCGACAGCAATCCTTGCATGTCGCATCAAAGAATTAGGTGATGGAATTAACCAATCTCATTGCAAGTGTATCTTATACTATTTGGTGATAAGCACGAAAAGATACTGGAATAATTATCTAAAAATTTCTAAACTTATTATACGGTGATAGTCATAAATCTTCTGACGAATTGCCAATATAGTCATTTTGGTCAAAATTGGCTGAAAATTGTTAGCATGACCATTGATTGTCTTACGTGTACTAGTACTGACATGGATGATTTTTATAATTTTTAACATTTTTGAATTCTTTATTCCTTTTTTTTTTTTTTTCATGTTTCCTTCTCAAAAGAGCTAGTGGGGGTTGCCGGGCTAGGGTTGTCGGCCATTGCCGATGCCTTGGCGACCCCGTCAGCCCTTTTGGGAAGTGAACAATGAAAAGAAAGAGAAAAGAAAAGAAAAGAACATAAAAAAATTAAGAAAATTTTAAAAAATTAAAA
This sequence comes from Eucalyptus marginata, assembly GCA_014182565.1. Lineage (NCBI taxonomy): Eukaryota > Viridiplantae > Streptophyta > Magnoliopsida > Myrtales > Myrtaceae > Eucalyptus > Eucalyptus marginata. The sequence continues at coordinate 22,725,825 of CM024585.1, read as the reverse complement.
AGATCATATATGTTAATATCAGCCAGTGGCGTTGGCGATTTTCATCCAATTTTGGTTGGAATAATTATATTTGCAAATATGATTAAATTGATCAAATTGAAAAGTTAAGAACTCAATTGGCCACCTACAATAGGTTCAGAGTTTTTTGAACAATTATCTCAAAAAATATTTATACAACCACTTGATATAAACTTGTGGAATGTCATTTGAGCATCAAGTAAACTGAAAACTACAATTTTTTCATTGATTGATCGGATCAACTTCCAATGAGTAATTCCATTGGTGGATATTGAGAGGGTGCGCAACACACGCTTGAGGTTATCTCTTTCCCCTTATTAAAAGTGAGATGCGTTGCAAATCGAAGGACCTTGTATTTTAAAAGTTTATTCAAGTCTTAAAAAATCACGGAAAAAATTATACGTGACTAAGTGTCTCGAAATTTATGTATTGTAAAAGTTGCAAGTGTTACGAATTTAAAAAAAAAAAAAATCCGTCAAATTATTTAGATTAAGTAAAAAGCAAAAAAAAAAAAAAAAAAAAAATTGAAGTCCTATGCCGACACTCCTAAGTTTTTTTGAGATCTTTATGTGGTTTATTTATGATTTTACTAAATAGGACTGGGTCAACCGATCAAAGGCCACTTCTTGGGGGTTGACTTAATTAATTCTCTCATAAATGAACAAGCTAGGTGTGACCTGGTCGTCCACCAACGAAAGTGAACTTATGAAGTCTTGCGGGCAAAGAACTACGTTCGCTGCTTTGAAAGTCAGAGGATGTTTTTTGAGTTTCATACTCAAAGATCTAAGAAGAAGATACAACCCCAGAAAAAAAAAAATTAAAGATAAAAAAGATAGGGGTCGAAATCAAATAAGAATGGGCTTCGAGACTAATTCCAAAAACGAAGTGGAGTCAAAATCGAAAGACCAAATCCATTAAATAAAAGCAGTTAAACCTAATCTTTGTTTTTCTTGTCCTCACGTTTCAATGCGCTGCCGTTGGCAGTTACCTAACCCTCCCACCGGTGAAGGAACCGTTTCAACTCCCGCCAACCTCCACCAGAAAAAAAGAAAAAGAAAAAGAAATGATATTCTGAGATTGATATATATATACCCATATGGAAAAATAAAAATACTACGAGTAATTGTACATAGAGTACACATCTAAACTCACATCTAAACGAGCGGAAAATTTTGACTAAAAATTTTTGAAGAAAATGAAGGAACGCAATTAATACTTGATGAAATTCGAGACCATCATTTAGTATATGAATTTCGTATATGTTTGGCACAATACGGTTAGCATTAATTATTCAAGGGGAAGAAAAATCATATATGTCCCATTCTCTCTCTCTCTCTCTCTCTCTCTCTCTCATTTTTGTGTGTGTATATATAAGGTTCGCATCTCATCAAATACTCAAATCTGTTTTATGCATGCAGAGACTATTTCCACAGCCCAAAGAAGAAGCTCGATCTTCCCAAATCGTCGAGCGAACATGGCTCGTGTTTCTTCGTCGATGGCGATGGCGGAGAGCATATCGTGGTACTGCGCGCTGCTCGTGGCGCTGATGCTGGCGCTGAGTTGCTGCGACCCGGGCGAGCCGTCGCTGGCTGAGTTGGGGCCTGCGGTCCGGGAGAGGCATCGGGAAATCAACAGGCCGTGCGACGAGATCTACGTGGTCCGGGAAGGCGAGACCCTGCAAACCATCGGCGACAAGTGTGGGGACCCGTACATCGTCGAACGAAACCCGCATATCCACGACCCGGACGACGTCTTCCCCGGTCTGGTCATCAAGATCACCTCCTCCGACAGGAGGTAGGGAGCTCGCTTTTATCTCTCCAGAGGCATTTGCTAAATTATGTGGCGTGTTATTGAGGAGAAATTACAGGGAATTCTCTCTTTTTTAAGATTATAGCAATTAAGTGAGATACGTTGAGGTATATGAAAGTTTCGTCGAGTCTAATTTTCTTTTTTTTTTTTTTTTTTCTTTTAACACTAAGTTTGCACTGAAATGTTCAAGTTCAGTGTGAACCCCGACGGACCGAGAGGGGCTGGTGAAGGATCACCCTTGGGTCACTCGGTATTCGGTGTATACTTTGGCAAGTACATAGTGTTTATGGAATTAGACGTGCAGTTATAAGTTTCGGAAGTAAGTATTGTGTTTCGCAACATTATATTCAGGACAAAAGATGTGAGGATTTTTCGGCCTCTCGGACCTCATGTCTTCGCTATTTAATTGCTAATTTCGACATGCTCATGACTTCGCAATGCTGGTATTTTGGAAACGAATAAGCTATTTGCTAAATACATTTAATTTTGAAGACATTTGATTTTCATTGATCTGGGTTATTGGGCTATCAGACCCAAGCCTGGGGACTAGCCAAGTCTCGAAAACTTAAACCTAGAGAGGCCAAAGTTTTGCTGAAGCAGTAATGATACAGGCAATGCTCTTGAAGGGGGCCCGACACCATATCGTTGTCTTCACTTTATGCATCAACGAGAGCTTTATACATCATGTATAATAGTAGATTTGCTCCTGAGAGAAAATGAAAATGCTCTTAAATTAATTGATTTTGCTTAATGAATGATCATGGTGAAGATACTTTAATAGATCCTTTCATATGATCCAAATTTTGGTAAACCTTATTAATTTGTGATGTTTCGTCCACACTTCATGGTTGGTGCTGACAACATTTGTTGGTGACCTTCCACAATCTAAAACAAAGGCTAGGAAAAGCACTTTTGGAAAGTCTGATCAATCACGCACATATGCTTTTGCCAAACCAGTGTATTGGAGGGGCATAGTCTGTTATGGAGATTTGGGTTCACAGATTGTGTTCGTATCATGTCGGATAATGATACATTGTAAATTCAAATACAATACTACTAGTTAATCATATCGGCTTACTTGACACAAACATGATGCAAGAATTAACTATTTGACACAACATGAGCTGTGTAACACGATTAGATGACGGATTAATGGTTCAACACGAGTGTAAGAAATCAACCCATTAACATGAAATTAACTCACTAAAATGGAACTTGAGATGAAATATCCTCAAATTTTGGTAAAATCTATTTATAAATGATAATAGTCCATCACTGAAATGTCATCAAATCAAATTAAAACCACACGATGGTGCTCAATGAAATGTAATCAATTTAAAAATTATTGACACTTAGATTTTACCATTTTATCTAGGACTTAATCGAATAGAAAATTAGGAATTTATTTTTAAACCCTAGACAAAAAATAATTTTCACTAAATTGCATCACGTATTAGCATTATAAATATTTGCATCGCCAATGGTAATTTTTAAATTTTCCAAAAAAAAATTTCGTAAAAAAAAAAAAAAAAAAAAAAAGAGAATAAGAAAAAATATTATTATTATTGAAAATTATAATCATAAAAAGAAAGAGAAAAGAAAAAAAGAAATCGAATAGGGCCGGGCAAGGGGCTGGGCTTGCCCGGCCCTCCTTTTCCCCCTCCTCTTCTTCTTTCTTCTTATATGTTTTCCTTTCGTGTGGGCCGGCCCACCTCTCTTCTTCCTTCTTTTCTTCTTTTCGCGAGGACTGGCCCATCTCCTTTCATTTCGGCCCGCCCCGCGCGTGGGTCTTCTTTCTCCCTCACGCCCACACGCTGGTTTTGCTTTTGCTTTTGCTTTTGCAGGAAAGAAACGTACAAACCAGAGAGGGAGGCAGAGGATCGCGAGAGCAGACGGCGGCATGATCCGCAGGTCGAGGCCAGGCCGGCCAGCGAGCTGGTGATGGTAGAAGCCATGCGCGCTGGCGGGTGGCCCTCAAAAGGGAGAGAGGGAGAGCAAAGGTGGGGGGGTTCTGCAGGTTTTGGCCGAGAGGGAGACCGAGGGAGAGGGCGAATCCGAGAGAGAGGGAGCGAGCCGTGAATAAGCGTTCTACCCGTGAATAGCCGTGAATAAGCCACGCATGAGCCGCAGCCGACGACCCGTCGTCGTGCTCCCTCTGCCACGCTTGAAGATTCGGTAAGTCCCGGTCTTGTTCCTGCTCTGTCTTTGGGCACGCCGGGCTGGAGCTCGCCGCCACTCGGCTCGCGCGAACTCCGGTCCTTGTTCATCCCCTCCTTGGCTTGCATGTTTTGAGTCATTACCTGTGGTTCGTCGTGAGTGGCTGTGCGAGTTTGAACCTCGGTTGGATCGGCTTTCCTCCTTTTAGCCGGCGCACCCCATCTGTTCGACGAAATGCCATAGTGTGATCCGGTGTCGATTTTTTTTTTTTTGGGAGTAAAAACCGGGCTATCATCGCTTGTCTGGCTTCATGATGGTGTCTTTACGGCGTCTGGTTGCCCGGTTTGCGAATGCTTGGTTTGGCTTGGCTGAGAGCAACGCCTGTTTTCTTTGTGTTCTTGTTTACCATGTTCACCGGTGATACTAGAAACCGCCGGCCAGCTAGTGGCCTACGGTGACCGGTGTCGGTCGGACCGAACGACCGACGCCGGACGGTGGCTCCGGTACCTCAAAGGCCGGTGAGGGCTCGTCGTAGTGGTGGCGCTGGTTCGCGCAGGGGAGCTGCAGGAGAGCGTTCGGTGAGGAGAGGGAGTCGTCGAGGAAGAAGACAGGCGTAGAGAAGAAGAGAAAAAGAATAAAATAATAAAAGAAAATGAATAAAAATAGGGAAAATGCAGAAAAAGTGAAAATTAGAGAAATAGAAAACCAAAATTGACTAAGTCCAAGGGAGAGAGAAAAAGAAAAAGAAAAAAAAAAGTAGAAGAATTAAAAAGAAATATGAAAAATGGAAAAGAAACTCTCTATATATAGAAAGGGTGCAGACGTTCAGGCGAAGTGATCGAGGTGTGGAGTTGGTGGCTTCAATGACATTAGGGTTTGATATGTAAAGGTGGGCTTGGATTGGTTTGGTATGATTAGACTTGGGCTGGGTTTTCTTAGCGAGATGGGCTTAAGCATTTAATCTTAACAAAATAGGCTTTGTGACATTCTACTCTAATGGGCTTATTTTGAATTAGTCTATTTGTTTCCATTTTGACTATAATGTGATTATGCACTTTTTGACTGTAGCCTCCTTTCAGCTTAATTAAAGATGGCATGCTCCCTATTTAGTAATGCTAGATCGTTGCAATTTGTTTGATACTTTTCTTGGTTGCTGATTGTTACTTTAATGATTGCGCACTTACATGGTCATCTCAAGTGTTAATGGATAAGTTTATAATGAATTTAAATTGCTTGACAAAAAAAAAAAATCTTTTTTCAATTGAACAAGATTAGATTCCAAAAGGACACTAATCAGTTAATTAGTATAATCAAATCTTTGACTCTAAATGCTTTGGTTGCATAGGAAGTAAGGTATATTTTCATGCTTCACTTGATTTTTACATTTTAGCCAACTCCAATATGCTAATGGTGATTCATTATTACAAAATTCTTATGAACACCTCAATGTTGCGCGAGATATGAACTTGGAAGAGCCCATGCCTGATTATGGGTCGTAGGCTCGTCTTTTAGATAATATCCCTAAACTTATTCGAGGTAGGTCGTGACAAAAATCTTAATAGTAAAAAGCAGGGAAATAATTGTCTTTTAGCTAATCTTATGTAAACGGATCACATATAAGCCGTTTTACTACTAACATGTTAGTTTAAATGGTTTATATGAGTCAATTTCGTGCCTAGCAAGTTGAACGCAAACACATTAATGGGTTGACATGAAATTGATCTAGACACGATTTGCTTTGATCTAAACTAGCTAATTTTATGTCATATTCGAATCGCATTATTATGTCGTGTTAGAAATTACCGCCCTATTCCCACCCGTCAAAACCGTTCCAAACTTCTCGTAATTGGATGTCAATTATCAATACACGTACAAGGTAACAACGAAAACCCCAATATAATAAGTTGATTCCCAATCCAGTGAGCATTTCTTGGGGAGGTGTGGCTATTAATAGTTGTCTTTCTTGTAAGACTAGGAAGCACATTTTAGATTAGTTAACTTTGGCTAAATCTATGACCAAATAAATAAATAAACTTTGGCTTTATCATGTATCCCACTAACTCCATGGACTAGTTAACAAAGGAGCCCAAACCTGTGCGATTAGCTTCAATGGTAAATATAGGATTATCTACACTTGATAGCAAGAGGAAGTGAACATATTTTATGTATCTAAAATGCTCACATCTCGAGGTTCATACACCATTGCTTCCTACGAGATTAGTAATAACTCGGGGTTGACCGATGATTACTCACAATTGACTTGTCTAATTTTGATTCGAGCTCACTAGTATGAAGCTTGCCAGACTGGTGATCATAATCGAGCTCCTATTAATTGTTTAAGAAATATTTGAGAGTTATATGAAGAGACACAAATATCCTCAAAATTACTCAATAGATATACGAGCTTTTTATGATCGACCTCAAGCTCCTGTCGATCAAGCTCCTCTTTAAAATGAATGTATAAATTGTGTTAAGCATCTCCATTTTCTACATGAGTCGAGCTCGAGCGGAGCCGATATGCAAGCGGAGCTGAGTAAAGCTTGCGATACCGACTCAAAGACTCGACTCGACCCTATATGTGCACCTATCCTGTGCCCTAATTCGAAGTGTTGGGTCCAGTGAAAACTCCAGTATAAACGTGAATTGTGTTAGGACTAGAATTAACACCTAGAGGGGGGTGAATAGGTGATTAAAGCGATTTTAACAATCAAATCCGAATATGAGATTAATGGATTAAAACAGCAATCGCAGCAATTGAAAATGATGAAAGATAAAAGGATAAGGGATAGAGAATCAAGACTCTAGATTTATAGTGGTTCGGCTTATATCAAGCATACGTCCACTCTCCCGCACGGGACAGCCCTTCGGGCTGGATTTCACTAAGAATCAAAAAGAGTTAGTCTCACGCTCTTGAGTCCACAATGTAGAACTTCTACTACACTTCCTCAAGGTCTCACAACTCTATGATCACTCTTTTGATTACATGTATTGCTCGAAGAATAAGATCACAAACGAAATATGGAGGTTCAGACTTTGGAATTCTTCTATTCCGCACCCTTCAACAACTCGAGCGTCTATCTTTATACGCTTCTTCATGCCTTCATTACCGTTGGCACATTCCAAAGAAGTTCTTCCAATCAACCCGTTGGACAGAATCAATTTGGAGAGATCTCGAGCTCTTTAAGGTAAGTGTAGATAGCCCATCAATCCTGCTCGCCCATACAATCATGATCTTGGTTTCCATAAGTTGAACTTTCCAAATAAGTTGCGAATCTTAGAGAATCTATATCAATTCGGATACGAATGTAAGATCTTGTAGTGCTGAATTCAGTCGAAAGGTATTCCTTCGCCATTGAGACAAAAACTATATAGAATCGAATAGAAACTTTTATCTTGTCGGTCGGAAACCGTCAATGAGAGTAGACTTTGAAACTTGAGTCTTGTTGACGTCGACTTTGATCTTCGACTTTGCCGGTAGAGTCTCGCAAGTCTTCGCACTGGGCGAGAGAAATGTTTTGTCAACTTCAAAACTTCGAGGAGAATTTATCCAACAATCTCCCCCTTTTTGATGGTGACAAAATTTTCCGCAGATTTGAACATTATTGCCCCGCAAAACAACTTTTAAGCTTGCAAAGATATCATTAGAATAAGAATAGTATAAGATGTCCCGTACGCAGATGTCCCTGCATACAGACTTACCACATTATCAGTCTGCATCCACAGAAACCTCATTAGTCAATGCAGACTTTATTATCTATATCTAATTTAACAACTTAAAGTAATGCAGTAGTAAGCAATCATTCAAAAACTCAAAATAAAGTCAAAATATCAATCACAAACAAACTATTAAATCCAAAAATTAGAAATGAAAGTTTAAGGTTTGGGTTTGGTCTGAGAAGGTTTGGGTTTGGGTTTGAATAGAGTGAAAATCTGCATGCAAAGTCTTCTCCCCCTTTTTGTCAGCATTAAAAAGGAGCACGAGGAACTCGAACAAGTTGAAAGTCCTCCATAGACTTGACAGTGCCTTCCAACTTCCTTAAGTCTTCTTGAAGTTCAGCGATAGCAGTTCCTTTTCTTTGTGTCTTGAACCTTACTTTGAACATCTTTCGCCGATCATGTAAGGAGATGAACATAGCATGATTCTCATTCGGGATAGTCCGAAAGTCACACCCCATAGCGAGAGATTTGGCCTTTGAGCTCCAATATGATGTCAAGCAACCTTCGAAATCTCCCGAATTGTCGGTACGTGTGCTTGCGTCAACTTGGTCCGATGGTGGAGTCAAGCCGGTGTGAATGTCAGAAGGAAGATCAATGTTTGGAGATGAAGCCTCTCCCTCAGGATGATGAGCAGCATAAACATCTTCAGCATCGGGTGGCGACCGCTCACACTTGCACTTGTAAATGTCGGGATAAGAGGAGTGCTTTCTCTTTGGATATCTCCCCCGTTTCCATGCCTTCGGAGGGGAGAAGAACTCTTCTTTTCGAGGAGTCTCCTCGGTGACAAGATTGTGCTTGATCCTCCTTTCGCTGGAGAATCTGTCTTTACTTGTGAGTCTTTGGTTTATGCTGAGAGTCTGTTCTGGCTGACTCTTCCTCTTCATCTTTCTCTTCCTCTTTCTCTTCTTTCTCTTTCTCTTCCTCTTCCTCTTTCTGTTCTTCCTCTTTTTCTTTCTCTTTCTCTTCTTCTTCTTTCTGTTCTTTCTCTTCTTCTTTCTCTGTCTCTTCTTCCTTTTGCAAGGATTCCTCTTCCTGGTTTCCTTTCTCAGTTTCTTCTGCAAACCGTTGTTGTTAAGGAACAAATGATACGGAGCAGAATGCGAGAAACAAAAGCCGAGATGGGCATATCATCCTCATCATCTTCATCTTCCAAGATGATTGCCCGCCTCTTCTTGATAGGACCAAGTGTGGGTTCCTTTCCTTTCCTTTTTGCCCTTGAAGAGTGGTTTGATTTTCACAGGGTCTTTTCTTTGAACTGCTCCGAGCTTCTTGCCGAGTTCTTTCGAACGCATCTTTGTTATCATCCTCGGTCCGATGACCATTCGACCAATAGTCTTCACGAGAGAGAATGTGGGGAGGCTGGATGTTGAATGTACGAAAAGTCTTGTAATGAGAGCAACATAAGGGAGTTGTCCCTTGTCTTTTGCCATCGACCTGTACATGTGAAACATGATAGTGTGTGGCAGAGAGAAATTAATGCCCACCTTGATTGCAAACATCAACTTTGCCTCTGAGATGGATACATTTGTCTTTGAAGTTGATTTTGGTCTAAGACAGTTGATCACAATCTTGTGAAGCAGAATATTTGTTGCATTCATTCTGGAGTAGGATAGGTGACCTTCAGCAATTCGGTCTCTTGCAAGCTCCATGGTTGCATGACTCACAGACACCGAAATTGATTGGAAAGCACCTCTTTCCACACCAATTACGTGCCGCCAGTGTGTCAGTATCAACAACATATTCTCTATCTCGCACACTAAAAGAAAAGCGTTCGCATCAAGAAAGCCGAGATTAGAGTAAAAATATGCGGTCAATTCAGAATGAGCCACATCACATTCGGTGCAAAACTTGTGCGGTTGAAGTTTCTCAAACTTCTCTCTAAGATTGATGCTCGTAAATCCAGAAAATCAAAGTCCACGGTTCGTGGATTTATCACCCTCGCTTCGGAAGTTTCTCATACTTCTTCCCGTGTCCATCGGATCAAACAGTTCATCCTTCTTTCCTCGAAGGTTTGCAGCCACACCCATCCAAGGTTTAAAATGTAGATACATTTTCTCATCATCGTCCTTTCCCTACTGGGTTGATTAAAACTACCAAACCTAGGGTCACTGGGAAAGTTTGCAAAAACTTTTGCTTCTTTGTTCCCTGAACAACGCCGATCTTTCCATCACGGTGAGAAAGTGCGTCTCATTTCTATAACCTTTTTCCTTCGAAATTCATCGATAAAGGTCATCGCAGACCCTCCTTCCTTCAATGCGAGTAAAGCCTATAAACAAAAGCGAGGCTTGAGTGATCTTCTTGGTTCAACATTTTCAAGCACTTCTTACGCTTGTTGAGGGCGACTATCATGAGGTCTAGTTGAGGAGGAACGCATTTTGTTGAGATCGTTGAGGAGACCTGTCCTGTTGGAAAGTCGCTTTCTTACGTAAGATCGAAGTGCGTAGGCCCCTCTCCCCGAGCCCGTGTGGTCCCTCGCTTGCAAGCCTTGATGATTTTCTTTGGTGAGACATTGTCATTGTCTTTGGAGAAACTTTCTCACTTGTGTCGCAAGAAAGTTAAAAACTTTGAGCGGTAGAAATCGAGGAGAGAAATTCCGAGAGAGTGAAAAGCTTTGAACTAGGGTTTCGGGTAAAGTATAAAACGAAGAAGAAGAAGACGTATAAAAGGAAATCGAATCGTGGTAAGCGAATCGACGCAAAATAAATTCCTTTTCGAAAAATAACGCCTTAATAAATCGATAACCACCCTTTATAAAATAAACCGCCTTAATAAACATGATTATCCATAAATAAACGGGCAAACTTACCTTTTCGAGATAAAAATTTAAGTAAATGTACTTACAGTCGTGTCGATTGGTATTCTCAGTCTATACCCTTTTGAGTCTGATACTCCGTCAGACTTTAAGATTCTGAGTCTGAGCTTCAACAATCTTCAAGAGATACAATATTGAGTCTTGAGCGAATAGACTCAAATAAGCTTTTCTCAAATGGCTTTGTGAAGATGTCTGCCGGTTGATTCTTCGAGTCAATGAATTGTATCAAGACTTCTTTGTTCTGAACATGATCTCTTATAAAATGATGTCGAATCTCAATATGTTTGGCTCTTGAATGTAGGATAGGATTCTTTGTAAGATTGATTGCGCTGGTATTGTCACATCGATCTCGTGCAAGAGTCTTCAATACCAAAGTCTCGTAGTTGTTGTTTTATCCAAAGTATTTGAGAACAAAGAACTTCCAAGTGCTACGTATTCTCGCTTCTTTGTTGAAAGGGCCACGTACTTTGTTTTCTTGAAAACCAAGATACCATCCGTTGTCAAGTAATTGACAAGTTCCGAGGTGCTTTTTCTTTCAACTCTACAACCCTGCAAGATCAACGTCGAATAACCAAGAAGGGTAAAGTCTCCTTCTTTGGGATACCATAGACCAATCTTAGCAGTAGTTGCAACGTATTTAATGATACGTTTAGCAGCACTTAAATGTGATTCCTTAGGATCGATTGAAACCTAGCACATATGCAAACACTAAATAATATGTCGTCTAGATGCGGTAAGATAAAGAAGTGACCCAATGATACTCCCGTATAATTTTTGGTCGACTTTCTTCCCCGCTTCGTCTTTGTCTATCTTCAAAGAACTTGACATTGGTATGTCGTCTTTTTGCAATTCTCCGGACCGAACTTTTTCACAAGTTCTTTTGCATATTTCTCTTGATGAATGAAGATTCCTTCTTTGAGTTGTTTCACTTGTAGACCAAGGAAGAAGGATAGTTCACCCATCATGCTCATCTCAAATTCATCCCGCATAGACTTAGAAAATTTCTTGCACAAAGTCTCATTAGATGATCCGAATATAATGTCATCAACATAAATCTGAACAAGTAGAAAGCTTTTGCCTTCCTTTTTAACAAATAGAGTAGTGTCTACCTTTCCTTTAGAGAAACCACTTTGAATTAAAAAATTACTTAACCTTTCATACCAAGCTCGAGGAGCTTGTTTTAATCCATATAAAGCTTTCTTCAGTCTGAATACTGAGTCTGGTTTCTTTGAGTCTTCAAATCCAGGCGGTTGTTCCACATAGACTTCTTCTTGAATAAATCCATTCAGGAATGCGCTTTTGACGTCCATTTGAAATAACCTGAAATTCTTTTGGTTTAGGAGTTAATTCCCAAACGTCGTTGATACTGAATTGTCTGAGCTCTTCTTGCATTGCTTCAATCCAGCTTTCATCAGCTAAGGCTTCTTCAATGTTTTTGGGTTCTATTTCAGAAATAAATGCAACCGCACTAGACTCTTTTCGCCTCTTGGATCTTGTACGAATTCCCTCATTAATGTTCCCAATAATGAGTTCTTCGGGATGACTGGACTTGTGTTTCCAGTTACTGGATGGTCTGATGGGTTGTTGATCATTTTCTTGAGTTGAATCTCCATCGACAACTTGTTGTATTGCATCTGGATTTTGGACTGCTTTATGGGAGATAGATCTAGCAGTGTCTGGAACAGAATCTGATTCTTCAGTCTGTATTGGCTGAACTTGTGGAGAGTCTTGAAATTTGACGTTCATTGATTCTTCCACAGTCTGAGTATTCTTGTTGAATACTCGTAGGCTTTGCTCACGAGGTTGAGTAACCAAGAAAGAATCCTTCATCTGATTTTTCTTCAAACTTACCAACTCGATCATTTGCATTCTTCAGAATAAAGCATTTACAACCAAATACTTGAAAATAAGAAACAGTTGGTTTCTTTTCTTTGAAAATTTCATAAGGGTCTTAAAAATACTCTGTTAATAATATAACAAGCAGTTGAAACAGCTTCAGCCCAAAACCTTGAAGAAATATTACTTTCAATTAAGAGAGTTCTTGCCATTTCTTGTAAAGACCTATTCTTCCTTTCCACAACCCCATTCTGCTCTGGTGTGTATGGAGAGGAGAATTTGTCTTGAAGACCGAATCATCACAGAATTTAATAAAGTCTTGATTTTCAAACTCACCTCCATGGTCTGTACGAATACTTGAGATAGTGTAACCTTTCTCATTCTGCACCTTCTTAGCAAACTTTGAAAAGAGAGAGAAAGTTTCAGACTTACTTGAAAGAAAGTAGACCCAAGTAAATTGTGAATAATCATCCACTATTACTAGGCAGAACCTTTTTCCACCAATGCTTCGTGTTCTAGTAGGTCCAAATAAGTCCATATGCGTAAGTTGCGGTACACGATTAGTAGAAACTTTACTTATTGGTTTGTAAGAGTTTCTAACCCGTTTACCCGACGCATGGTGTGCATAGATCGGACTTTGAATAATTTAGAACAGGCAATCCTCGAACAAGTTTCTTGGAGGAGATCTTGCTGATTTGCTTCATATTGATATGGCCAAGTTTTCGTGCCATAGATTAGCTTCATCTTGTACCGATATCAAGCACTTGTGATCTTTCATGATTTACATCCGGAAGATAGATATTTCCATGTCTTCGTTCGGCAAAGGATTGAGTAGAGTCTTTACCGATTCCCGAACACTTTCTTTCTGGAAATTTATCTTGAATCCAAGTATCACACAACCGGCTTATGCTAAGCAAGTTGTAATTTAATCCTTCAACTAAGGAAACATTCTTGATTGACAGACTTCCAATCTTGACTGTTCCACGACCAATGATTCTTCCTTTGTTGTTACCTCCAAAGGAAACTTTTCCTCCGTCTTTCGGTCAAGTGTTATGAAGCAACTTGAATCTTCGTCATATGTCTTGAGCAGCCACTATCTAGATACCATTTAATCTTCTTTTTGATAGTGACCTGCAATTAAAAAGAATTCAAACTTTCTTTGGTACCCACATCATCTTGGGTCCGAAGAGTTAGAGCAATAAACAGTCTTTGCCCAATTCCTTTTAACAGGTCTCCAAACCAAAGGACATTCTTTCTCAAAATGTTGAGCTTTGACACTTGGAACATTTCAAAGCATTTACGCCAACGGGTTTTACAAAGACTTTCTGAAAATGATTTTTGTAAGCAATTGCAGTTGATCTTTGTCGATTCTTTCCTTCACTTTTGGAAAATCAATTAGAGGAATAATTTCAGAAGTCATACCAAGACCTAACTTATCAAAGTAGGGTCTTTGTATCGAAAGAATCTTATCCAACTTTTCAGAACCATTTGAAAATCTTTTTTGATATATTTGAAATATCATTTTTCAAAAGATCATTTTCTTTGGAAAAGCAGTCCGAGTTTTCTTTCAAGACAAGTAAAGTTGTTTTCTAACTTTTCAAACTTTTCTTTCCAAAGTTTTTCCTGTTGCTTCAATGTAGAATTTTCCTTTTTCAATTCGGAGATCCTCTTAAGAGAAGTTTTTAGACTAAGACAAAGTTCATCAATGTATTTCGAAACTTTGATAGGAATTTCGAGATTACTAACCTCGAGTTCACCTGCCCGAGTCGTATCGAATCGGGTGCGAGTCCGAATCAGATTTTGCCATTAGACAGATATTGGCATAGTCGTCATCACTTTCTTCACATTCGTATCACCCGGGTCTCTCGCTTTGAGTGCTTTTCTGTATTTCTCAGTCTTTCCTTTTCTCTTCTTTAACAGAGGACAGTTGGGTCTGATGTGTCCCTTTTTCTTGCATTCAAAGCAAGTCACTTCTTTGTTAGAATCATCTTCCTCTGTTGATTTGTTCTGAAACCTTTGTGAGCTCTATTTCTTCCAGTTGAATTTTCTTCCTTTTCTATTCAACTTTCTGAATCTCTTTATCATAAGTGCCAGCTCTTCATCATCTAGATCTTCTTCAGAATCAGCAGCATCGAGAATAGTCATTAGACTTTAAGGCAATTGATTTCTTACCTTTTGAATCTTCCTCTTCGTTGGTTTGCTCTACTTCATAAGATTGAAGAGTCCCAACCAATTCGTCTACGAGAGAGTGGAGCAATCCCTCGTGTCTCTCTTATTGAGGTTTTAATGTGATTCCGTCTTTAGAGAGTCCTCGTAGGAGTTTGTTGACCTTCATATGTCCCGAGATTGGATGTCCCCGATATTCAAGACCATTCACAATTTCAGTAAAAGCGACTAAACATGTCGGTTATTGATTCTCCCGATCTCATCTTAAAGACTTCATATTGTCCCAAAAGAATGTTGATCCTCGTCTCTTTCACTCGATCTGTTCCTTCATAGGTAATGTGAAGCCTATCCCAGACTTCTTTTTTGTATCACAAGAAGATATTCTGTTATACTCGGTAGGAGATAAAGCACAATATAAGGAGTAAATGGCTTTAGCGTCAAGAGTCCTGTCTCTTGGTGATTTCTTCTTGAGTCATTGGAGTGGGATCAGCAACTTCTTTTCCTCTCTCGGATCCCGATCTTTGCAAAGCGGGAATGATTCCTTTGTCTACCACTTCCCATTCCAAAGGATCTTTCGATCTTAGGAATGCTTTCATCTTGTTCTTCCATATGTTTGTAGTCTTTTCCATCAAAGTATGGAGGTCTGGTATTGCTTTGACCTTCGACCAACCCCGTAGGTAACATACTAGCCATAGATCTTTTACTCGAAGTAAAGACACTTCTTATAAACGAGTACACGAGGCTCGATACCAATTGTTAGGACTAGAATTAGCACCTAGAGGGGGTGAATAGGTGATTAAAGCGATTTTAACAATCAAATCCGAATATGAGATTAATGGATTAAAACAAAGAATCGCAGCAATTGAAAATGATGAAAGATAAAAGGATAAGGGATAGAGAATCAAGACTCTAGATTTATAGTGGTTCGGCTTATATCAAGCCTACGTCCACTCTCCGCACGGACAGCCCTTTCGGCTGGATTTCACTAAGAATCAAAAAGAGTTACGTCTCACGCTCTTGAGTCCACAATGTAGAACTTCTACTACACTTCCTCAAGGTCTCACAACTCTATGATCACTCTTTTGATTACATGTATTGCTCGAAGAATAAGATCACAAACGAAATATGGAGGTTCGAGACTTTGGAATTCTTCTATTCCGCACCCTTCAACAACTCGAGCGTCTCTCTTTATACGCTTCTTCATGCCTTCATTACCGTTGGCACATTCCAAAGAAGTTCTTCCAATCAACCCGTTGGACGTAATCAATTTGGAGAGATCTCGAGCTCTTTAAGGTAAGTGTAGATAGCCCATCAATCCCGCTCGCCCATACAATCGGGATCTTGGTTTCCATAAGTTGAACTTTCCAAATAAGTTGCGAATCTTAGAGAATCTATATCAATTCGGATACGAATGTAAGATCTTGTAGTGCTGAATTCAATCGAAAGGTATTCCTTCGCCATTGAGACAAAAACTATATAGAATCTGAATAGAAACTTTTATCTTGTCGGTCTGGAAACTGTCAATGAGAGTAGACTTTGAAACTTGAGTCTTGTTGACGTCAGACTTTGATCTTCAGACTTTGCCGGTAGAGTCCGCAAGTCTTCAGGCACCAGATCGAGAGAAATGTTTTGTCAACTTCAAAACTTCGAGGAGAATTTATCCAACAAATTGTTCCGGTTAGGGGTGTGCATGGTCTGGGTGGGCGGTTCCCGACCTAGAACCGGGAACCGCCCACTAAGGACCGGTTTCGAAAAATTGGAACCGGGATCCACCCGTTTGTTACATGGATCCACCCGAGAACCGGACCACCGGTCTGGTCCGGTTCCCGGGTGGATTCATGGAACCGATCTTGACGTGAAACAATTTTGGTTTTCAACATAAAACGACTACATGACATCAAAGCAAGCCAAAGAAAGAAAAACCAAATTTAAGTACGTGGAGATGCGGACGGCGGGAGAAGTAAACCGAGGAAGAGAGAGAGAGAGAGAACCGAAGACAAAGGGAGTGAGATGAGATCTAGGGTTTCTTTTAGTAAATTTTTTTTTTTTTTTAATATTAAAAAGGTTTCGGTCCGGTCAGGTGGGCGGGCGGGCGAGCGGATCCGCCCATGGAACCGGGAACCGGACTGGTACCACCGGTTCCCATAATTGGAACCGGGAACCGGACCCGTTCCCTCAAGAACCGCCGGTTCCGGGTGGTTCCGGTCTCGTTCCGGGCGGTTCCCGGGTATTTTGCACACCCCTAGTTCCGGTCCTAACTATTCACAATGATTGACTGATAGTGATACATTCCCTACCGGCCCAATTAAAGAAAAGCCTATATTGGAACTTTAAACTCGATCCACATTACTGCAAAGTGTAAACCCATTTGATTCAATTCGGGCCCGCCGAAGTAGAAGCACTAGATTCGGCCGAGTTAGGAGAATTATTTATCTAATTTATCAGGCCGATCCCGTTGAACGAAGTCACCAATCGTAAAGCCCTAATTCAATCTCCCCTTTATACGACCAAACCCTACAACGGTTTCAACCTCAAAATTTTCTCAACAAATTCCGCGAAATACCCATGTTCAATGAGCGTGAAGATGATGAGGACCTTGATACATATGAAGACAGTTCAGTGTAGCTGACGAGAAGACAGTCCAAAGGCTGATTTGCTCATTATTCTTGAAAAATTCTTTGTAAATATTCCGCGTAAATACTTTTCTGTTTTATTCTACTTCTTGAAAGGATTCGAACAGTATGAAATGGTCCAGCATGCTATGGTCAAGACTTGAGATTGAATGCAAGCAATATATGTGTGAACACTAATGTCTTAGCTGGAAACAGAAAGGCTGTTTTGCTCATTTTTCCTTGAAGAATTCCTTGTAATTATTCCACACAAATATTTTTCTCTTTTCCATTTTAGGTCAACTTCTTGAAAAGATTCAAATGATGTGAAATGGTTCAGGATGCTATTGTCAAGATCATCATGTGTTTCCGCAATTGGTGACCGTAAGACCCGGGTTTAAACCTGTCTCTTCTCTCACGCCCTTTTTACTTCATCTTGGTTACTAGTGTCACTCTACATTAAGATCAAGATAATGCACCCTTGAAACTGTCTACTCCACACTAACAAAGCCAAATAAACAATTTGAATGTTCAACAGATACAGGAGGAAACTATAGCTTTGGTCAAAGCCCAACAAGAATCATTCATAGAAGTCTTGACACAACTTTATACCGACAAGAAATAAGATTCAACTTCTAGAACAGGTGAACCATGATTAAGGCTATAAGCTACCTTGTAAAAGTTAATTGCACGAAAAAGGAAGAAAATCATAGTACAATTGACAATGGCATAAATTGAGTGATGGTCTCATCATTCATCTTTCTAGCATTCCATAATAATAGGTCAATATACTTTCCCACTCGGCTTGGAGCTTGTTAATAGTTCAATTGCTAAAACTATTAACGACACATTTGTATTGAAATTTTATATATGCACAATAGATGTCGGAGAGATCACCAAGAAAAAACTGAAGTGTGAACTCGCATCTTCACTTAAAATGTTAAGCCAATGAGTTATGAGCCAGTTATGATATATTAAGTGCTCAATACCATAATAATTCTTCTACATGAGAATTCTCTCTAATACAACTCACACATTCATTCTAATTACCTTTTCCTCACGCGTGAGCTCCAATGTTGAGTTTGCTCCCCTTAATTATGATATTTCTTCTACATCAACTTATCTCAAGTTGAATCTCCAAGTCAATACAATGCACCTACAACTATGAATGGCAACCAACCAACATTAACTGCTAACTTGGGATTGCATCATCCATGGTCTCCATCTTACGTCGCCAAACCAATTGTCCATGTTCTTTACTCGTCGAACTTGCATTACTAGACCAATTATCTGTGGTCTCTTCTTGTTAGACCAACTGTGATGGCAATCTTCACTTGAAACAAGCATCAATCATGATTTTTTTTTTTTTTGAGATATTTCCCAAATAATAGAATAGATTGGAGGCCCACCAATTTACTATCAGCCCTAATATTATTTGATGGTAGTGCACAGCAAAAACCATCAATCTTTAACCCAGGAGATCGCTAAGAGGGATCTCAAGTCTGAATCCATTAATATATTTAGTTGGATCTACCTTCACTAAAAAACTTAAGTTAATGAGTTATGAGTTAACTGAAATATATTAACTGCTTTATACCACACCAATTTTTTTTTTAATATAGGGCTTCTCTCTAATACAACTAACAACTCATATGTGCATCCGAACACTTTGCAAAAACATTCTTTCAATGGCATTTTCTTGACCTTTTCTTATCTCTACAATCCACAAGAGAAAAGAGAATGATACAGATCTATGTGCCAACTAATGGACTATACAACATATCCTCTGGCAAGGCACTCACCTTCAAATTCAATCTATCTATTGCCAGGTTGTCACAGAGATGTCTGGGTTTCGGTATTGCATCCATCCAGGATTTAAATGTCACTGCAGCTGCCGAAGTGCAATACGGGACGAGGAACGTGATAGGATATTTCCTGCAAAATCAGAATATTGCGACTGCATCAGTGCTTTAGCACCCAAATAGCCACGAGAGAATCCTAGTACTACGCCTACTGAGATGATAGTAGTAACAAGATAGCAATATGGATCAAAAAGTATCAAACACTTGTTTACTCTATGAAAAAGACGTTTGTCCTCTCTTCGTTTTACTTTCACAGGCCACGTGTGGCAACGATCCAAGAAGTCATCGTCTTTAGGATATAATTAATGAATAAAATTTTGTCAAGATACAAGAACAATGTCGGACAAGTTTGATATAATTCAAGAAAAGGAATACCAAACGGAGCAGCAATGACAAAGTTCATGGCCTGAAAAGCATAAACAAACAAACAAATTCAAATATGACACATGTCCCGTCCATGGTTGCAAATCCAAAGAATAACCATGGTTATAAAACTTAATTCCCGGATTTGTGGGGGTCCAAGCTGTGTATATGTTGACACGCCATCCATGGTTACATGAGTATTACGTGATGCACAATCCATAATGCTATTCCCCATTGAATTCATCTTTCTAGTATTACATAAACAGAACTATGAAGACTGAAATCCGGGTACAATCTTACAAGCCTCAGTCATAGAAGTTCATAGCACCATTGTAGTAGCTTAACAAGGAAGTCAAGGGACGCCCCCATTGACCGACCTATTAACGATAGGTAAATACTTGAGCATCAAAAATTAAAGATCGATCAAGAATACTCATAGACTAATGGTAAATTGAGGACACCAATAATTGAGGACTTTGAACAACCGAATCGAACTCCTAAGACGAGCAGGAAGTGAGAGTGTAGTCACAAGTTGAGTTCATCCACGGATCGAGTTCTTGAGGAGCAACCAAGGGAGGGATAGAGAGCACTTGTGCTTCAGCCATGAATCGAACTCCTTAGACCAACAAATGAGTTTCGAACAAATTGAGCTTCCTGGAGAGAGAGATTGAGCAGCATAATAACTCTAAAACTGCAAGTTGAGCTCTATGGAGCACTTGTGAGAGAGGAAAACGACATTGTTTGTGTGGACAAATGTAGCTACAGATGGAGAGCACCTAAGCATGAGCAATGGATTTTTGAACGAGGATCAAGTGAGAGAGAAAGAGAGCATGGAGCTTCGGCAAGAAGAACTCAAGCATGGGGTCTTGAAGGTGGATGGAGTGAGAAAAAGAGAGGGAATTCAAGTTAATCGCGTTTTCAAATATTTCAGTCATGTTAAAAAAAAATCCACTTCCATGGTAGTGCTGTTTGAAACCCGTTGCCACATTAGTTGCCATGAAGGACTTTTAACCGTGATATCTGATGAAAACATAACATAAGATAAATGTGTCACATGAATTTTTTTTTTTAAAAAAATTCGAGGTAAATTCTTCACAACGGGCATAATTTGGAAATTTTAGTTTACAAAAAAAAAATATTTATTAGCATAAATAGTCTTTACACTATTGTTGAGTAATAGCATGTCAAGTGGCTTGACACAGCTGTTATTTTCACAGTGATTAAAGACTTCCCTAAAAAAGGTTTAAAATAAATATGTCACAATAAATAAAATCTAAAATTTTTGGTAGTTTTTGATCCTGAAATGATAAGGAAAATGATCCAAAGATTCCAAAGGAGCTGCGGGTTTGCCTTTTACAGCCGCCCAGACGATCCAAAGGAGCGATTTTTGAGCGAAACGAGCCCCGACAATAAACCCGGTTCAATGCGTTATCTTTTGAAGATGGTAATAGACCCTGTTTAGATGAAGTCATTTCGCCCCATTCTTCTCACCACCTCCCCTGTATATACGCAAACCCATCTCTCCAGAGTCGTCCTCCAATCCTTCTCCTTCTTCCATCTCCTCTCTCTCTCTCTCTCTCTCTCTCTCTCTCTTTCTCTTTCTGTGTGTCTCTGTCTCTGTCTCTGTCTCTCTCTCTGACAAAGATGGTGCTGCAAAAGCTAGCAGTTTCATCCTTGTTCAGTCCCCTGCTGCTTTGGGTTCTAATTGTTTCAGGTTTGCGACAGAAACTCAGGGTGAACTTGTGACTCTTTTGCTCACTGTCGGTGGATCCTTAATTCCCTCGCATCTTCTTTTTATTTTAAATTACTTCTGAGGTTTGCAGGATGAAATCCTTCTGTGCAGGACATCCGTCCTTGGTTGAATGCGCCTCCCGCCACCACCACCGTCACCATCGCACCCACCATGCTGACCACCGCCGCGCCGTGTTCCGTCCGACAAAGATGTTTGTCTTCGGAGATTCGTACGCGGACACCGGGAACAACCCCAAAACCCTGGCGAACTCGTGGAAGGCTCCCTACGGAATCACCTTCCCCGGCAGACCCACCGGTCGATTCTCGGATGGCCGGGTCTTGACCGATTTCCTCGGTCAGTTCTCTCTTCCTCCAAGCTTTCTCTCTGTTCCCTGCAGTTGTTAATGAAATTCAGGAAGAGAAAACTGAAAAGTGTTATGTTTTTGACCACACGTCAAAAACAGAGGCTGACGTGCTCATATCCCAATTGCATCAACCCTTGATTTATCTGCACAATCGGATGGACGATCACATCACGATTGCCGATTCATTACCATACTAATCAATCTTTCTAGAACAAGACACGATAGAAAGACGCTCGTAATTCAACGTGAATATTATAAAATATGTAGTGGTGGGTTACGCTACAACCTTGTCCCCGCCACTTACTCAGTTAGTGCCTCGTGTGCGGTGCCCCTCTCGCAATTGCCTTTCCTTTTCCTGCTATCGCTCCGGCTTTGCCCTTATCTGCTACCTTTTCAGATTGAGCTTGCCACCTTTCCCCAGGATTCCCACCTTTCCATTATCGCATGCCAAGAGGCCACCACTTTTAACTTTTTTCTTTCTTTGACTAGTCAGTCGCCAAAAAACAGCTAATGCCGAGTCCACCGACCCCCAATGGATCCTATTCTGATACTGTCTCGTTGTAATTATTTCTGGGAAGTGGCAAGAATCAGCTCAATTGTGGATTTACAGTCGCTTGATCCGTAGGACTTGGTCTGGTATTTGAGAGTCATCTCATATACCTACAAGATCACTAAAGTAAAAGAGAAATGCGAACGGCGAACCATTTGCCTGATCCTCACTTTCCGTCCCCCCTTCTAACATACCCATGGTCGATGTTATACATGCAGCTGCGCATTTCGGATTGAGATCGCCAATCCCGTATAGGTGGAGGGAGGTCGGGTCCAAGTATGTGGAACACGGAATGAACTTCGCGTATGGAGGGACGGGTGTGTTCAACACGCTGTTTCCTCTGCCGAATATGACAGTCCAGATCGATCTGTTCCAACAGCTCATCGCCGAATCTGTCTACACTGCACGGGATCTTCAGTCTTCGCTCGCTCTCGTTACCAACTCCGGCAACGACTACTCCGCTTACTTGGCCAAGAACGGGTCGTTCGAGGTAATGACTTGCATCGGATCTTGAGAACAGTACGTATTTCTATTTTACTGCATAAAGATGGTGACGTTAAAATTTAAATTTTGAAAAGAACAAAAGAGCTGGTTACAACTTTTCTTGCGTGAAAGCATTGTTCCTCGGAAAATGTCAGGATCTGGACTACCAAACATGGGCAGTGGCCCATCCCGTATCACTACCTCACCATCTTTCTTAATCTTACCTAATCCAATCCCTAAATGATTTGATCCTCCCAAATACGAGAACCCTCGTGCGTTATGCCAAAAAAAGGGGTCTTATTAGATTGAAGAAGAAGGTTATGGACTTATATGAGTCACGAGTTGAATTGGAACAGTTGTGATGATTATCAACTGTACCCAAACCTACAACAAATGGAATCTAATTTGTTTTATGCCGATGTCAAATACATGATTCACTGATGAAAGAAAAGATGCGGATGGAGTCAGCCAATCCCTTAGGCGCATCTTCCTTCACTCTTGAACTGCTAACCAGTCTGATGCACATTCATTGGCTTTGCCTTCAAATGTCACTTAACTGTATTCTCATGTTAATCGATGCTTCCATGATGTTACCTTCACATATATTTGTCTCGTTGGTCGTCTCAGTTTGCTGCGGTGATGCTTAAAAGTCTTGAGGGTTTGTCTGTGCTTGTCAGGACTTGCCGCAATTCATGAAACAGGTGGTGAACCAGCTCGTGTTGGACATAAAACGCATCCACAGCCTGGGAGTGAAATTGATAGCCGTTGCGGGTCTGCAGCCTTTGGGATGTCTTCCTCAGAGCACCATCTCGGACTCTTTTCGAACTTGCAATGCAACTGCAAATTTGATGGTGACCTTCCATAACCAGCTGTTGCAGCAAGCCGTCGCAAAGCTGAACAACCAGACGCGGTCCTCACCTGCTTTCGTTGTCGTCAATCTCTATACCTCATTCATGTCCGTGCTTAATGGCAAAGGTAACTTATTTTGTTCTTCCACTTAGTACGTATTGAATATCTAGCTCGGTCATCCACCAGACACAACTTTTGTGTGATGGACCCAGGAACAGGGTAGTCATTAGGCCGCCTGATGTACAACCATATTCTGATCTTGGTTTATTCGTCGTTCTTCATTCTTTCTGTATTTCCAGGAAGTACCAAGTTTCGGGAACCGCTGACACCATGTTGTACGGGGATAAACAGCAGTTACTCGTGTGGGAGTGTGGATGAAACTGGGCAGAAGCAATATGAACTGTGTAAGGACCCGAAAGGTATGTTCTTTTGGGACATGGTGCACCCTACGCAGGAGGGTTGGCG
Organism: Eucalyptus marginata; assembly: GCA_014182565.1. Taxonomy (NCBI): domain Eukaryota; kingdom Viridiplantae; phylum Streptophyta; class Magnoliopsida; order Myrtales; family Myrtaceae; genus Eucalyptus; species Eucalyptus marginata. The sequence continues at coordinate 22,702,033 of CM024585.1, read as the reverse complement.
AGCTGTGGTTGCTGCATTAGGACCCAATCTCAAGCAATTATAGATTGATTCATTCCCTCTTCCCATTCAATAATTCACGGTCTTCAGTGTTCTAACATACCTCACGTCAATAATAAAGAGGCTCTCGTGGTTCCTTAATCTTAATTGTCTTCTATTTGATTCTTTTATAGAGCGATGTGGATTAGGAAACAGTGTGATTTCATGGAATGATCGCATGTTTCTTTCGTGGAACAAGTTCTTCGGGCCTTATCTGATTCTTGATTCTTGACACGTCGATATACCTGCGTTGTATGGATGTCTCGTCAACAATTTGAGGATGGATTTTTTGAAACTATGTGGATGAAAGAAACCATAATCACCACCATATGCTTGCTCATTGTTGACACCTAAACTTTGACGACCCGATCGTTCATTTATTGCATAAAAAATTAGGGACTGAACTTTAAATCGCATTGCGTTTGCATTGGATAGGTGACGGATGGACTTAAATGGATAACTCTAAACTTAATGAAATTGGATTAAACCCACGGTAAAGAAAATTCTTGGCTAAAGCCCATGGACATTATAAGAGCTGAAATTTTCATTGGAAAGTGCTCAATTGGGAGATTAATTTGTGCAAGATTTGGACAAACTGTGGTCGACTGATAAAAAGGAATCCGGTCTATAATCTTGGGCACGTTAAAAGCATATATTGAGAAATCAAAAGAAGATTGGACACGGCAAGATTTGAATCAATCAAGATTATCTCAAAGAATGGAAAGATGCGTGGATGGAGCGAATTAAAAAGAAAGTGGGCTGAGGCAATGTTTTGTTCAACCAAAAAGGAAAGCACTTGGAGAAAGAAAATATAAGGTCAATCAAAGGGGAGTCGGCGGAAAAAGCAAGTATAAAAGCAAAGAAGGTGGACTCTCTAGAGGGGGGCTCTACACTCGAGATTCAAGATTGAGAGGAAACGGTCTTCATGCTGTGCGTATACCGAGAGACAAAGTAGAAAGGTCTTGCACATAGAGCAGAACAAATCGTGAGTGTGGGGGCTTGGGTAATACTCAAAGGCCAAAACAGAGAGAACACATGTTCTCTACAACAAAGAAGATGGTGACTTTCTGAGCATGTGAAGAGGAAAAAGAAAAGGCTCAGGGAATTTCACAGTGTATCCTCCTCAATTTGTATCTCTCGTAGCGTGTCCAACGAACGTTGACGAGATCCGAGCCACCGCATGAACCATCACAAATCGCCATAGCCGTGTCAACCCGTGAGCCCACTGTCCGCTGCTCGTTGTCTAGAAGAGCCCGCGGCTGCTCGACACAGTCCCAACAAGTTGCCGCCGCTCGAGCTCTCCGTCCCCAGCTACAACACTGCTGCTGCCCACGAAGCCCCTTGGCAAGCTTGGTGTTCCTGTTGTGCCAAGCCGTGCCGCGAGCTGCTCACTGCATGTCGCCGTTAAGCTCATCCTTGAGTCGATCCTCAAAATCTCCGTTTTTGCAGGCTCATCGAACCGCGTGGCTTCGATTGTAAATCACCGCACTGACCACCTGTGAGCCACGTGCCACCATGGCCGCCGCCCGTTGCTGTCCCACTGAGGAGCCAATTGTGATCCCGATTTGATTGTGTTTGGTCCAAATTTAGAAAGAATATCCTCAAATTAGGTAAGATGCACATTTCTAATATATTTGCATATATTACTGCCTAATATATGTCTGTTAATATCTAACATGCATATCTATGAGTGATAGACATATCTCCCAATTAGGATTTACTTCCTAATTCGCAACTGCATATAATCTTTGATTCCATCTATAAGACTTTTGATGGAATTATTGATTTTGCAGGAATATTTAAAATTGATATTTTGATCTTTAAAACTTAAGAACAACTCATCGATTTTACCCACCCACATATAGCTGCGCTGGTTGAGGACTGGCCTCTTGATCCCGAAATCAGGGGTTTGACTCACGTTTGCCACAACTCTCAAAGCAGTTCCGTGATTTAAGTGGGGGGTGTTGGAGAAAACTCCTATTAGATTTTGAAGCTAACAAAACTTTTCATTTTGAAGTATAATAGACTTCTGCAGAATTCTCTCAAAGTCTTTCCTATACCAGAAGTCTGCCACTCTGACGAAGACTCAGACTGAACGCAAGTGAAGAATGAAGATTTAATTAGACTCAGGATTATTTATCTTCCTTCAAGGCTTCAGTACGAACAAGATATATATAAATGGCTTTCTGGTTGGATATCTCACTCACCAATTTGCTCATCTTTATTGGAATCAATCACAAAACGAAAAAATCATTTTTGGAAGGCAAGTTTATTTGGAAGAAATCTATTTATGGAAACCAAGATTCTGATTGTACGGGCGACTAGGATCATCGGACTTTCATCTCAATCTTCAAATGGCTCGAGATCTCCTTGATTGATTTTGTCCAATGGGTTGATTGGAAGAATTCCTACGGAAAGTGCCAACGGTCGAAAAGGCATGGAGGAATATTTAAGGAGGTTTTTCAAGTCATTCGAGGCGTGCGTAAAAGGAGAATTTCAAAGTTTGAAGCTTCCCAAATCACTTATTCTTCCTCATACAGTGCTCAAACTTGTATTTGAAAAAGAGAGAAACTCTAAAGAGTAAATTTCTGAGAGTAGTAGAATCTCTTCAATGAGAATTCAATGCTATAAGGCTGTGACACTCTTTTTTGATTCATAGTGAAAACCAGCCAGAAGGCTATCAGCGTGGGAGAATGGACGTAGGCTTAATCTAAGTCGAATCACTATAAATCTTGTGTTCATTTTCTCTTCATTGGACTCCTTTACTTTATTTGCTGTGATACTTTTCTGTGTTTCGAAATAGTTGTTAAAGTCTGAATTCTTCTTCAAAGTCTGTTGTTCATCAGACTTAGTTTAAAAGTAAAGTATTTTTACTGCATTTTGCAAAATCTGTTTTCACACCTATTCACCCCCCCTCTAGGTGTTTATATTAGCATTTTCAGGGGGTCCTAGCGGTGGGTTGCTGGGCTAGTCTCCGCCGATGTTTACATTTAAATAGTGGCTTGCGACGACGTTCGACCGTGCCACCAGGCATCGGAGGGCGGGGTGACCTCGATTAGCGTAAGCGAAAGGGAGTCTCCGGCGGTTCCTCGGTCACAAAAAAAAAAAAAAACTTATCAATTTTATTCGCGAAATTTCAAGTTGATTGGTTATTATCTCCTTATTCGCATTGATTGGATGGAAGTTTCAAGTTGATTGGATATTATTTCCTTATTTGCATTGATTGGATGTTATATGATCTTGAGTGATTTGGTGCTTATCTTACTTTAATTGCTTTATTTATCCCAAAAATACAAAAAAAGATTGCATTTGCATATCATGTAGATTAGAATTGATTTCCTAAATAGAATTGCATGATAGAATAGTTAGATACCTTTCTAATCATATTAGAATGCATGTTTAGATGATATCTAGGTTATATAATATCTTGGAATTAAATTGCATGTCGAGATAAATTTCTAAGTTAAGATAGGATTTAGATTAGTCTATTTACTAACTTAAAATAGATAATATCTCACTTTAGTTAGATTTTTATTTTTAGCAAATTACGAATTTTTATAAAAAAAATACAAAAATATTATGCGCATGTCATATAGAATTAGGTTCATGAAATGCATGTTATTTAGTAATTGTTGTTGGATCCATTTAATTAGAAATTGCCCACCATTATAATTAGGCCATTTAGTTAAATTGCATAACATTTAGCTTAGATTTTATTAAACAAGAAAAAATCCTAAAAAATTGAGTGACTGTGTGTTAATTAGAAATCATATGTAGGGTTGTTGATGTGAATTCTAATCTAATATTGTAGATGCTTTTGTTACTACAAGGTAAGTCCTGCAATTTATTTATTGCTTTCTTAGGTGTTAAATTGGTGGTTTGCGCATGCGCATAGTCACATCATATGTTAGAAAAGTAAATTAAAATCAATCCAGACTGCCCGCAAAAATACATTTTTTTGAAAATAAAAATAATGGTACCGAAAGAGCATTAGATAAATCTAGTGTAACCAAGTTTCCAAACTCACAATCTCTAATTCGTAGGAGTAAAGTAAACCTCTCGTTGCTTTACTTGAGTTTCTAATCGACCCACCAAAGAATATTAGTAACGACTCATAGCTAATAATCTTTTGCATGCTAAATACTTAAACTTAAGTCGCGAATTGGTATGAACTTGAGAGAGCTCGAGCCAAGTTTAGACTTAGCAGTCAATTAGTCAAACCCTAGGTGGTACATCCGAGATTAGGTCGCGACACTCATCTATCGTCTCTATCTTTTTTCAGTTCGTCACTCCTTTAGCTGCGCATGGCCCTTAGCGGCCAATTGTCTTGCATGAGACAAGGGCCACCAAAGAGTAACTTGGGCAAAGTTGGGAAAGGCTACTTAACTAAAAAAGCCCAGTCCCACCCATACCGATAAATTGAAATATCTCTCTCTCCTTTTTTTTTTTTTTTTTGGGATGACATATTACGTCAGACCTAAAAGACCCTACTTTTTTTTTTTTTGAACAGAAAAAGACCCTACTTTGATGCACTCTAGTTGACCCAAAAAGTTTATAAACCTTTTACTATAGATGGGTCTAGCTAAAAGTTTGGACCTAATCACGGCATTCCCAATGATCATCTCTATTTGTTAGCACACTTCATCGCATCCTCCTCAATGGCTACCGTTGGCTATCATCGCCTACCACCGACAGCACCACCAACAGTATCGCAACTCAACTCAAACTCCAATAGGTTCAACATTGTTCCTTGCCCTCTCCAGCTAATTTATAGCAAATTGAGTAGTAGGGGTTGTCCAACATGACCTCACCTGTTCAAAATTGTCCATTTCAAAATGCCGCCCCCCAAAATACCCCCCTTTAATGCGTTCTTTCCCTTGATTGTTATAGTCGGGAGTATAATTAATCATTTGACCCTCAATGTGGAGTGGCGCTTGATGAATATCTCAATAAATTAATCTTGTGAGCTATGCGGTTGTCAAGTAAGTATTTCCATCAAGGTTCAGTGTGGAGAAAAGAGCTGGAGATTCAAGTTAATATATGTTAGTTCAAAAGAACACTTAAGAGGGAGGGACCTAAACAAATTGCTCCTGTATTACAGGAAGAGTTGTCCACTAGGTGCACATATGAGGTGAAAGAATCCCAAATAAAAAATAGAGGTCGCATTGGAACAATTGAGAACCGGTTGACCCATAAGTTATTTGCCGGGAGAAGTGCCAAAAAAGTCATAAACCTTTTGCTTTTGTGCTGATTTAGTCCTAAACATTTTTTTGGTGCCAATTCAGTCCTAAACATTTCAATACTTCCATGTTGGGATTAGTTACTAGTTCGAATTTGATACAAATTTATATTTTTTGGGAATTAGTTGGAATGTGTTCTTATCTATTAATAGGTTTTTGGTTCACTAGCTGGTTCTCCCCGAAATGCGTTGAGGCGCGATTTATTTGGACATCTAGGGGTAAAAGCACATTGGCCGGATTTTGCTGATTGGACGCCGGCTAGTTGACATGGCCTGATCGGCGCCGCGTGAATAACTTTTAATAATATTTTAATATTTTTGATTTTTTTTATTTTTATTTTTATTTTTTTATTTTTGTCTTTTTTCCAGAGTCAAAGGCCGGCAAGGGTGAGGCCGACCTCGCCGACCACCTCGCGGGCGAGGGTCGAGCCTCGTAGCCATGGGCGAGGATCGCCCAAGGGTGAGGCCGAGCCTCGCCATGGCCGAGGCCACCTCGCGGGCGAGGGTGGGTGAGCCTCACCGGCCATGGGGCGGATCGCCCGCCGGCCATGGGCGAGGCTCCCCCCGGATCGACGAGGCGAGCCTCGCCCATGGCCGGCGAGGCTCGACCTTGCCGAGATCCGGCCATGGGCGAGGCTTGCCCTCATCGGCCATGGGCGAGGGCCCGCCTGCGAGGTGGCCGGCAAGGTCGGCCTCGCCCTCCTCGACCTTCGGCTCGGCCGGTTGCGGGACCTCGGTGACTAGCTGGAGGAAAAGACAAAAATAAAATAAAATAAAATAAAATAAAATAAAATAAAAATAAAAATAAAAATAAAAATATTAAAATATTATTAAAAGTTGTCCACGTCGCGCCGATCGGCCACGTCGCCCGACCGACGTCCAGTCAACAAAATCCGCCAAAATTGGCCAGAAAGGACTGAATTGGCATAACGTAAAAATGTTTAGGACTAAATCGACACCAAAAAAAGATTTAAGACTAAATTGGCACAAAGGCAAAAGATTTAGGAATTTTTTGGCACTTCTCCCATTATTTGCCAATATAAACTTTTGGATGAATATGGATCAATCTCAATACGTAAGTCAACCTGTTTGTAGTTGGACTCTCTTCTAACAATCTCCAAATGAGATACTAACTATTCAATTGCGCGTCAGATCAACTATATTTTCAGACTCTCGAGAGACAAATGTATGAAACAAGCTTATGTTCCCATATTCATGTTAACCATTGAGCATAGAAATTGATTGTAAAGATTGAAATGCTTAAGTTATAGTGAAATCAGTGTTCTATATCATAACAAGGATCAGCTGTCGAACACTAGAAGATATTCCGCAAGGTGATCATTTTGCCACCCACAAAGAACGATAATGACCCATTAACGCAACATGGACTTGGGATGACGTCATGAATGAATTGATGACCTATACTGATCATTGGATCTGGGCAACGGATCTAAAATTAAAACCAGCCAAAAGGGCTGTACGTTTACTATGCACTTAATGCGCACTTCGTTTCTAGACCACACAATGATGTTTGGGCCACTTGTTTCCTTGCGTGAAAAACATCACATCTCCTACTTGGGCCCTCTTCGATCAATGCTATCATGGTTCGAATGTCTAGGCTTTATAGTGAAATCTATGAAAAATTACCAATACAATCTTAAACCTGTTGATGAATATTAGTTTGGTTTCAAACTTTTCAATATTATTAGCGTAGTTGAAATCTTTGCGCAAAATTTTAATGCAGTCCTTTTGGTTAATTGATGACGAAAATCACTAATGTAAGATGTCATTTCGAACAAAGTTGTCTACGTTAGCATGCCACATCACATAACTAGTGATATTGGCCACCACATTAGCAATTTCTAGTGATAATTGGTTAAGATGACTTTATTGGAATTTCACACAAATATTTATTATTTCATTGGCAAAATTAGAAATTTTAGAACTAAATGAGCTTTTAACACTTTGTTTTCTTGGCAATGTCGACTCTCTCCCCGTTTTCATTAAATTTTAACGTGAATTAAAAAACTACGAAGGAGTCATGAAGATTCAATGTGAACTAGAGATACAGATGAGAATGAGACCTAGAGGATAGTTTTTTTTTTTTTTTTTCAAGAAATTTCATTGCCCCTTGTTATTTGAGAATTAGAAAAATTGTTTTCAAGTTTGGATTTATTCATCTAAAATCTAGGTTCTTCTGCTTTATTGTTATTTACTTATTATTTTTATTATTTTTCCATATCTTTTATTGTTTTTTCCCTTGCATGATTAAATTTTTTTATATCAAATAATAAACTATACTACTATACCTAAAATATGTAATGATATAGATACAAAAATATATATATATATATAAATATATATATATTATAGAGTACATTTAAAATTAGAATTCAAATATTATTTATATTTAATTATTATTATAGTTTTATTATTTAAGAATTTTGTTATTCTAGAAAAAATAACTCTTATGCCATAAATTCAAGAAATCATATTTATATTTATCTTACCTTCCCTATAAAATAATATTATCAAAGTTATATCCTTTTATATCCAACTTTAGTCTCTTTGGGGTAGGAATAGGAGAGAGAGAGAGAGAGAGAGAGAGAGAGAGAGAGTCTAAGGGAGTAGAATGATATTGTCTTTGGTATGTGTGTACAACAACGATGACGATTGGTGGGTGCAAGTTAGTTGATGGCTTTCAAAATAAACCTGTGAAGGTGTTAGGCACAAAAGCCTATTCCTGAGAATTGATGGTGTTGAGCATAATTATGTATAATTGGTTCTTAAAACTCATTGATTTATATTTTTAGGAGAATGTATGTTCGACTAAATATGTGAACTAGCATGGCTTTTACCTTCCTTTTGTTATCCTCATAGTTAGAAGGTACATTTCTAAGCAATTAGATTGCTAGGTGGGGTTACCAGTGATATATCGATATATGCAAATCTCAATGAAGAGTTTTTATTGACCATCAATGTCGAGGGAAGGTTGCAATCATTTTTTTGGTCCCGCGGAAGAGAGACCTCGGTAAAAATAGAAAGGAATTGTTGAGACGCAAATGTAAAATTGTGTAAGGTGAAAGAGTCTCATATCTATGAAATTCATGATGTGGGGTAGTTAGTAATCTCCGACAGATCATAACTCATTACCTCATACTATTAATAGGTGCAGACTTGAGCTCGCACTCTTGAAGGGTGCTGGACTTCTGCTACAGTTTCAAACAACAATAGAGCGAGAGAGAGAGAGAGAAACAAGACTTTCTTTGTTAGACGATATATTGACACGCGACTTACATTTAATAATATAGTTAGTAGGAAACGAGACGGGGATAGGAGGAGGCCGACCGGCCCTCCCTCCCCATCAAAACTACATAAGAAACCGGTCAAAAACCATACAAGTGGGAAAGGGTGACTATGATGATTGTATATAGAAGTGGATTATCTCGATCCATTGCTTTAAGCTCTATTTGTCCCATTTGCCGTCCCACTAAAGCAGCCCGACAAGACGCCATGACGGGAGCATTCCAATGTCAGTGGCATCCAGTTTCTTCTTTTGGGATCTTCGGATTGCGAGTGCGCTCTCTGCTGAACATATGATGCATACTTTTGACTAAATTAGAATTTTAATAATATTTCTTTAATCACTGCAAGATCACCAGTCGTTGCCCAAATTCCAACAATGGAAGACAATAATATCCATCAGTATCCTCACGGCCTCATGTTGCACAAATTGATCTTTTCTACTAAACAGATCCATTAAGGATCTACTTTGATCAAGTTACTCTCCAGACGCAAAGTACCCACATATCTTTCATTTAAGGCAGAGTTGAAGGTATTCTTTTATTTTAACAGAGACAACTGCTCTGAATTATAAAAAAAAAATTATTTCCCATGGTAAGGTTAAGTAAAGGTCCTCTTTCCATCGTTTTTAGATAAATTTTGGTTCACTCATTAGTTTGATAAATAATTGGACTTTTATTGCATGTTCCCAAGAATGTTTTTCTTGCTACTGTGTTTTCATACTGCTCTTACAGAACAAGTCATTATTTTTAGGTAGAAGAATTCAATCCTTTTTGGTTGGGATTATGATGCTTAAAGAGGGATGCAAATTGACTATCTAATCGATTTCTTGCGAAGATTGATTTTTGAAAATGTAATTGAAATATGTGTCAATATGTTGTTGGAAGTGGGTAAGAATAGTGTAAGTGTCATAACTTTCTTATGATGCTTACTTGAGTGCTATAACTCTTTTTTTTTTTTTGGCTCACTTGATTACCATAACTTTTTTTTTTTGGCTCATTTGAGTACCACAAATTCGAAAAATCGATCACTTTAGTGCTATTGGCAATTTACTTTACTAGAAAACGTTCCTTAACGTGGACAATTTTTTAAATATTTTTTAAATAATTTTTTATTTTTAATATAATTTTTTGAATTTTTTATTTTACCCTCGCTGCCCTGAAGAAGGAGAAAAGGAAAAGGAAAAGAATAAAAAATCAAAAAAATCCACGTAAGATGGGAAATTAATAAAAAATTCATGTAGGATGATTTATTAGAAATGGTATTCAAATGATCGATTTTACTTCGATGTAAAACTTAAGTGAATGAAAAAAAAATTATGGTATTCAAGTGAGTACTGTATAAAAATTATGTCATTTGCCGTGTTCTTCTCCCACTGTTGGAATATATTAGAGAGTTGCAAGAGTCTGAGAGAGTACTCTCATTCAAAATAATAATAATAATAATAAAAAGACAGCGTAACATCTATGCATGTATGGCACCATCATGAACAATACTTTCATTTAACTTTCTTACAAACAACTTAATTTTATTAACCATTATGAAACTATCAACCTTTGATACGGTCCTTTCTCCATCGTGTTGCCAACTCTCGTATGAGTTGTCTACCAATATTTATTTGTGGTTCTTAAATTCACCAACTTTTCCGTTGAGTTAATGGTTTTATTTGTGTTACCCACCCACTCTTTCTAAAAAATTATTAACCTCTATCAGATTTATCACCAACTTTTTTTAGATCAGGTTACCAACTAATTTGTGTCAGGATCTCTTATTTTAGTTAGATACCAACATTTATTTGTTTTTTTTTTCTTTTCAAATTACCAACTTCTGTTATTTTGAGTATTTTTGTTCTCTTTTACCAAATTTTAGATGCATTTCTGAATAACACCTTAAATTCATTGACTCTTAGAAGAAATTGCCAACCACTTTAGTGTGACTTACCAACTTTTTTCCAATAGATTATCAACTAGTCTTGGGTAATGATTCTCATTTGATTAGCTTACCCATTTATACGTTTTCTTAAATACACTAATTTTTGTATTGAGTTATCACTTTTATTTGTCTTGGTTACCAACATTTAAGTTTACCAATTGTTTTTAGAAATTACCAATCTCATTTGGTTTGATTACCAAATTAAGCTCCATTCAGCTTGCCAATTAATCACTTATAAAGAAAAAGTTACCAAATAACGTGGGATAAGAACAACATGAGTGCCATCACTTTATATGGTGCTCACTTGAGTATTATAACTTTTTTTTTTTTTTTTTTTTTGCTTACTCAAGTGCCACTTCAAAGTAAACTCATTTTATTTGAGTATTTCCAACAAATTGTCCTATGTAAATTGTTTACTTATTTTCCATTCCGACTTGAAACTTAAAAAAAAAAAAAAAATAGAAATCCAACATGGAAATTTTTGTTCAACATAAAACAACGATGTCATTTTGCTCTTTCTCCCTCGTTAATAGAAATGACGTCATTTGCAGGTAGTCTCTCCTCTTCAAACAACGACATTGTTTCCCTCACTGTCTCTTCCTCAACAAATTAGGTACACCCAAAATCCCAAATCAAGTTCTCTCTCAATTACAAATTAGGGCTTCTTGCTTCTCGATCTTCATCAACACTTTGTCTCAAAAGCAAATCAATCTCTCTCTCTCTCTCTCTCTCTCTCTCTCTCTCTCTCTCTCTCTCTCTAAGAAATTAGGGCTTCTTGAGTGAGCTCTTTATTCACAGTTATTATTTGTCTATAGAGTAAGCTCTTGCTCTTCATCCTCTCTCACTGGATAGAGACTAAAAAGGTGATAGCTTAGGGGGAAAACTTAGGTCTTGTCGCACGATGATTCTCGGTCACTAAAGAGTAAAAATTAGTAATTTGTTGTGTTTCACAAATTACATTTGTTGTTTTAAGTCCACTAACTAACAAAATGAGCAATTGCTTATTCAATTTCGTGTTGTTGACACAGTGTAAAGGCGTGTGAAGAGGTGATATCTTGAAGGGCAAATATTCGGGTTTGGTGTCAGAATGTAAAGGTGAGTGATTTATTTTACTTGTTCAGGTACTTTGTCATTCGTGTCCACTCATTGACGCCCCAAATTATAAAGTAGTGCATTTGTGGGGACCGGTTGCTATGGCTACGTTCGGAAACCATTATGTTTTCAAGAATAATTTCTACTTAGAAATAGTTCTTTTTTATTCTAAACATTTGAAGGCATTTGATAATTGCCCAAAATTTTTATTCCCATAATAGAAATTCATTTGGTAGGACTCTTAAATTTTTTTTTTTTGTTTCTTTTAATTTTTAATACTTATATTATTATTTTTTATTTTTCTCGTAGAAGCAAATCGGGTGTATGAATGGGATCTTCCAGCTCTTCAATCATCAGAATTTTCTATCCGGTAGACGCTTAAATGGCCACAACCCCAAGAGGCTTCTTGTAGGTAAGAATCTCTTTTTTTTTTTTTTTTTTTCTTTTTCCTTTTCTCTTCTTCTTTCTCCTTTGTGGGTGGTTGCCAGCCATGGTAGTGGCAGCGGTGGCTAGTGGTGGCATCGGTGACCGGCTGGGAGGGAGAAGAAGAGAGGAGGAGAAAAAAAAGAAAAAAGAAAATAGGTTGGGCTTGATTTTGGAACTGTTCTAGGGAATAAAAAAGCAATTTTTTTTTTTTTTTTACTTCTTGATTTTGTTCCAAATATATTCTCGAAAAAATAAATTATCAAACGGATTTCTATTACTTTTTTGTTCCCAAGAGCAAAACTATAAAATCAATTACTATTGGGCAAGTTAACAAATGGACCCTAAAGTTGTCATTTATTTCTATTGTGGTTCTTGCTATAAAAATAATTTTTTTTGTCTTCCGTGTAGTGTTAACATGGGTGATACTAGTGCACCCATTAAAATTTACTACAGTGGGGAGTTTGTTATTGAGGAAGAGTTGGAATATGTTGGTAGAAATATTGTTGTTATCCTTGTTGGTATAAGTAGGCTATCATATAAAGAATTTGAGAATGATATAGTGAAATAGTTGTGATGCAAAACAGGGGAATTACATTATCAAGTACTCGATAAGAGTTTCAAGGATGGTTTGAGATATCTGTATGATGATAATAATGTGAGGGATTTTGTTTACCTTTTTCTTCATGATCCTGATGTTTATGTGAATGTTGAATATCATGGTGATGAAGATGAGGAAACATTGTTGGAAGCTGGTATTGAAACCTAGGTTGGTGGTAGATCTATTTAGAAGGAAGTATCAGAGTAGAGGAGACAGAGGCTTTGCATGCAGCTCATGTCTTAGAGATATGCGACCAATTTAATGGTGGCATATCTGATGGTGAAGACACATTGCTTGAAGAATCGACTAGAATAAACTTGGGTTCGTAAGAAGTTACACTATCCAATGATGAAGATGCAGAAACATTAGTTCGCACAATTTGGTCAAGTGATGTTGATGATGAGGACATCACACAAGCAAAGGAAAAGGTGAGGGCATTTCAAGAAAGGAGGAAAGCACCATTTCAGATAATGGATAAGAGCATTTTAGTAAATAGAGATGAAGGAGCTCCTATGGTTGATAGTGATGATACAAAATATGAGAAAAGTGGTGATGTGATGGCAATAGCTCAAAGAATGATGTTAATGAAAATGTTGCAGTTTTGCATAGAAAGAAAAATAAATATCTTTCTTATAATTCAATTGGTATGAGTCAGTGCGTTTTACGTATCGATGAGATTTGGAGATGCAAAACAACTTATAGATAAAATTGTCATGTACTAAGTCACCCAATAGAAAATTGTTAACTTCACTAGAAATGCCAAGGATTTTATTAGATTAAAATGTGCACAAGATAATTGTTTATGGAAAATATATGATGCATCGAGTAAGACACTAGCTCATTTCATATTTGATCACTCTAGGAGAAGCATTAAAGAGTGACCAGTGTGCGGTTGGCAAGCACTTCTTAACACTATTAAAGCCGTGCCAAAAATCAAGAATCCTCAATTAAAACAGCTAGGAAAAGAGCAAGTAGGTGTTAATATGTCAAAAATCAATTTGAAAGGGCTAAATACAAGGTGATGAGTACATTAATAGATATGTACAAGGAAGAATATGCACAGATATGATACTATGCTATGGAATGCAGACTTCAAAATCTAGTTAGTAGAATTCATGTGAATGTTGTGGAGAAGCAATTGCCTGATCATCGGGCATAGTTTGGTAGGATGTATATATATTTTGATGCATGTAGAAAAGGATTTCTTGTTGGCTATAGAAAAGTGGTATGATTAGATTAGTGTTTTTTGAAGGGATTACATAAAGGAGAGTTATTGGCTACCATTAGGAGAAATGCAAACAACCAAATGTTTCTAATAGCCAGGGTTATTTTGAAGGTAGATAACAAGGACATTTGGTCTTAATTTTTTGAAAAATCTAATGGCTGACCTTGGCATAAGTGATGGAAGAGATTGGTATTCATAAGTGACCAACAAAAGTTGAGACACTGTCATTAAACTATTGTTTTTCTAAGATCATTCACTTATTTTAGCTTGCAAATGATTGTTGGTTTTTAAGGGACTTGTTTCAGCAATAGTTGAGTTGATGTATGCTAAGTACAAAATATGTGATTGATACATATATGCAAATTAGGCAAATAAGTACTGAGGTGATCAATTGCAGAAGCAATTTTGGCTAATAACAAAAAGAACAAATATGGCAGATTTCAGAATTCACAAAGAAGCTCTATTTGCCTTGTCAATTTAAAGCTTGCAAAGTATTGTTCCATTATAAAGCAAAGCATTGTTTTAGAGCCTTCTTCAGTAAGGAATTCAAGTGCAGTATTGTTAACGACAACCTTTTTGAGGCATTCAATGGTAAGATTATAGTAGTTGGGTGCAAATTAATCATCGGTATACTTGAAGACATTAGAGTTATGGTTATGACTAGGCTACAAAGATAGAGAGATGAATGTTCAAAGTGGCCTAGACAATGTGGGCCTAGGATTGTAAAAAAAATTAGATGACAACATTGCTTGCAAATTAATTATTCGGACATTCGGACCCCTAGAGTGCTAAAACTTGGCATGGGAGAATACTTAAAGCACTAAAAGTTTGGAAATGTACACTTAAGTGCCAAATCGAAGCAAAATAAATCAGTTAGGTGCCAATGGTGAGAAAATTCGGCCAAAATGTTGATGTGGCAATTTTCTGACAAGGCAAGTTCAAAACAACGTCATTTTACATGCTGACGTGGCTAGATAGGCAAAAAACGATGTAGTTTTGCCTCGAATTTGAATTTCAATCTAAATATTAATTAAATTAAATTTAAAACTTAAAAAAGGAGGAAGAAGAATATTGCAGAAGGCTCATTTGGCCGAGAAGGGCTAAGGGCCGCCTCTGGCTGGGACAACCCCTTAGTAGGCGGCCACTCTTACTGGATTTGGGGCAAGGCTGCGACCCTCGCTCCAGATCTAGATGAGGGCGTGTAGGCCCTTGTCGCCCGTCGCCGAGGTCACCTACCCTTGGCCAAGGCTGGTGATCCTAGTTGACCCTCCCCCATAGTCGTGGGCCCTTCTCGACGATGGGGGGTGGGGGTGGGGGGAGGAGGTGGTGGTAAGGGCTTGCATAGCCCTCGCCAAACAAGCCTTTTGCAATCTTCTACCTCTCCCACCTTTTAAGTTTTAAATTTCATTAATTAATATTTATATTAAAATTCAAATTCGAGGTACAATGATGTCATTTTGGCTATTCTTTGTTGACTCAGCTCTTAGGTGAGCCATGTAGACGAGTTATATTAACAAAAAATTGCCATGTAGGTTTTCTGACCAGGGTCACTAGACTTGACACTCAAATGTCCCAATTTTTTAAAAAAGTGACACTTATGTGTACCTTTTGTAACTTTTGGCTCTTAAGTATCCCCATATATTAAGTTTTGACACTTATGCTTTACTTTTATCCAATCATTAGTATGCTTGAAGACATTAGAGTTATGATTGTGACTAGGCTACAAAGATGGAGAGATAAATGTTCAAAGTGTTCTAGACAATGTGGGCCTAAGATTATAAAAAAATTAGATGACAACATTGCTGCTAGTAAGTTCAATTATTCAATTTGGAATGGAAACAATGGATACAAGATTATGAATAATGGTGACAAGTATGTTGTCCATTTGAAGAGAAAAACCATTCCTATCGAAAATGTCAATTGACTACAATACCTTATTCACATGCCATTGTGCCATCCAACTGAAGCAACTCATTCCAAAGAATTATGTAGAAAATTGTTTAAAAAAAAACAAGTATCTTGCTTCATATCGATTTATGATGCAGCTTGTGAGAAGCATATTCTAGGACAAAAAAAAAAATTTATCAACCCCCAAAATCTCTACCACCAAATGAGCAACTTAGCAGACTTAAAAAGAAGATGAGAATGAAGGAAATTGAAAGTCCTAGTGATAGAATGGGCAAGATTGGTGGAACAATTTGATACTCATTCTGCCAAGGGAAAGGCATAATAGGATTGATTAGATAATTAAAAAGTAGCAGAAGCAACAACAAGAGACAATACAAACCAATGATACAAGGGCATGTGAGGGCAACAAAGAAAGAATGATGTAAGAGCAACTTCAGGGCCAACTTAGTCCTATAGTGTACAATATAGTAGTAAATATCAACAATGTATGGACTAATATCTGTCATTTGATTAACATGGTGACTAATCAAGGTTATATGGTTATAATCTAGGAGAAGTTCAAAGTTGCTGATATCTTAGGGAGGACCACATCAAGAATCGGTTGCACCTAGAAGAAAAGGCGAAGGGCGAGTATTGATAAACCAACAAATGGGAACTTGAGCAAGATCCCAAAAAAAGGAACTAATGGCAACTCCAAAATAAAAGGTAGAAAAGGCAACTCGAAAATGGGCATTAAAAAAAAAAACCAAACAAAGCTTTATCTCAAGCAAATGATCTTGAAATGTCACTACACATCAATCTCAACCTATTGGCATAATGCCAACAACAATCGCAAGAAGTTCAACATACCAAAAGACATGAAACTCCAAACAAAAAAACAACTCCCCCAAAAGATAAGATAACAGGAAAAGGAACAAAAGTGAAGGATGTGCCTAAAGTGCCAATTCAAAAGAGTATAAAGATCATGAATCAAATAAAGATTCCATCAAATATAAAAAGGAAGTGATGAGGTGTCTAGTTTGACTAATGGGAGGATCTAATGAGAGGGGCTGTTTTATGTTTTCGTTGTTAGGTGAAACTCTATTATTGTTGCGTTATTGTTGGTAATGTGTTTAGCAATGATATTATTAGGTGTTTGATATTATTTTGCGTTTGGCAACAATGTTGTTTGGTCTAAATGTAACAAAATTGTCCTATTATTGATGTAAGACTGCATGATTTGGTTGGCGTAAGAATATCTTTGTTATTTGGTGTAAATGCAATGTTAGTCGATGGCCAAGGTTGATGCTATTCATGGAATAGTAGCTTTGTAAGTTGTTCAGGATGACAAGAATGAGACACATGAATCTTGCTTAAGCTATTACAGGATGTGTTTAAGAAAATGAAATCAATGGCTTACTTATTAAGAAGTTGAGGAATCTAAGTGTTCACTTTTAAAAAGTTGACAAACCGAAGTTACAACTTCTAAAAAGTTTATGAACCTAAGTGTTCACTTTAAAAAAAAAATTGTGGTACTCAAATGATTATTAGTGAACTTATTGGAACTTCTACTGTCTTTCAACACCATATGCAAAATAGCCAATACCAACCACAAAATAAATGACAATCTCTATTCTTGTTGCAAAAATTGTAGCACAAATTGCGAACTATCAATAACTTATATAAACCAACAATAATGCACGGATTGCATCATAAAACACCCTTTCCACCAAATCAACTATAGATGGCCATGCAATCTAAGTCAAGTAATCATAGACCAGGCCATTCAATCCATATACACAAAATTGTCAAAAGTAACAACACTTCAATATATAAACATTTCAACAACTAACATTCATTGCTTTAAATACAACAACGAAGTTCATTTTTCTTCAACTATAGTAGACTTAATAGTTTTTTTCATTAGTGAGGTTACATATGACCATAAATCATACCAAACACAACAAGTGATACTTGATAAATATCTTTTTGAATTTTCATAATTGAAACTTCCTTTTTTAAATGGTTAACCAAAGATTCCAGACCCTTGATTTCAGTTTGCATTGAGTCGGCATTGTCGAACTCATCTATCAATACAAGTGGAGGTTCATGATGTTCTTAAAGTAGTTCTAAGATCACCTCCATCACTTAGGTTCGAAAATTTTGCATCCACCCACTTGAAATATCCATAGGGGAATTCCTTTATACACCTAGCACATCCATGGAACATTCTCTTAGGATTATCTCTCATCCAAGCTATGACATCCAAAATTTCCATATTTGTAATTATGCAATATTTGGAAATTCATGTTGTGATAATAATACTTAAATTTTAGGGATAAATGTAATAGAAATCCTAAAACTTGTCACGAAAATGTAATTAAGTCTTAAAACTTGCAAAAAGTGCAATGAAGTCCTAAAACTTGTCAAATTGTTTCAATCGAGTCCTAAAGTTAACACTATCAAACTTACTAACGGAAAATGCTGACGTGGCGCGGACGTGGCATTTTAAATAATTTTTCAATTTTCACGTGGCTTTTTAATTACTTTTTATTCAATTTTTTTTAAAAAATTAGATTTAAAAACTAAAAAGAAAAGCTAAAATTTATTTTTAAAAATTGTTAAAAAAAAAAACAAATGGCAAATCCTCCCCTGCTGCCGCGGCCGCCAATCGCCGAAGGGGCTGTGACATCCTAAAATTTGACCCCGTTTCGAATATATAAAATAGGCATTTTGTCGACACACCTATGGTCATTTTACTCTGAGCTGGCTACTCACGAGTTAACTAATCTATTAGGTGAAGCCGTTAAGGGACATAAACGCGACATACTGGAGAATTCGATTGGAAATCGACTGCTCAACCATAATATTCGATAAGCGTCAATACGACACTGTTATAATCG
This sequence comes from Eucalyptus marginata, assembly GCA_014182565.1. Classification (NCBI taxonomy): domain Eukaryota; kingdom Viridiplantae; phylum Streptophyta; class Magnoliopsida; order Myrtales; family Myrtaceae; genus Eucalyptus; species Eucalyptus marginata. The sequence goes on along the minus strand of CM024585.1, from coordinate 22,683,392 downwards.
ATTAGTGATCGGATATAGGTCGATTCGATGGAAACACGTAATTGAATTGCGGGTGATTCCGCGTGATTGTGAAATTCGCGTCGAACGGTACAAACTCGATTTTCTGTCGAAATTATACTTAGGACACGTAATTGAAACCTTGCGATTTTTCCGACAACCGAGAGTCATCTACGAGTCGGGGATGCACAAACGTGGATTGAAAATTATCGATCACGGGTCAAACGCGCTAAAATCCCTAAAAGCTACCCGGTAAATTGGGTCGCGCTAAAATCGCGTCCGGTCGATTTTAACCATGAAATTGAATTAAGTTTCGAGAATCAAACGTTCGAGCGTGTCATGATTTATTTTTAAGATCTCATCTCATCTTTTGGAAAAATTCTGTTGAGCCCGGAATTTTGCAGAAAATCAATTGCGGACAAATTGGAAAATGAAATGGAAATTCGGATCAAGGGAAAAAGAAGAATTTTGGCTGCCCAAATTAGCTTTATTTGGGGGAATTTGAAGCTAAATGGTGATTAAAGGGTCAATTGACTTTCATGCATGAAGATCTTGGGGCTTAGACAATCGTGGTTTAGATATTTCATAAGGTGTTTGATTGGCTAAGCAATGGACTTTCATGTTCTCTCTTTTCCCTCTCTCCCTCCCTATTCTCACACACACGAGCCCCTCTTCTACCATTCTCTTCTCCCTTTTCCCCCTACACCGCCAACCCACTTCACCTCACGCACTTTCCCCTACCAACGAACAGCCCACCCCTCTTCTTCCTTTCCCCTCTCCTCTACACCTTCATGCCACCCACTTCATTGCACGCCTCATCCATCATCATTTCCCTCACCACCAATAAACTCAACTCTACGCTAGCAGAGAGCAGCCACCATTTCATCATCTTCATCTCTCCCTTTTTCCCCACGGTTCTGTTCCTCCTTCCATTTTAGTCCCCGACACCGCAGCCCCATCCATCTCACAGCCCGCAAGCTCACCCTCACATCCAGAATAGCAGCCATCAAGTAGCTGCAGCCCCCACCGTTCTAGCTTAGTCCCGCAGCTTGTCCAGCTCGTCGTTCAGCCACTGACCAGCCCACCTTAGCCCCCACAAACAGAACCAGTTTTCCAGTCCAACTGTGAGGCTTGTTGGCTATTTTCAGCCTTTTCTAGGCCTCCATTGGAGTCGCCATAGGCCCGGGATCTCATTGCCATCGCGCCGCCATCGCCGTGGACATGTTACCTCGCTAATCCGGTGAGTTAACTCCCTAATCCTTGATTAGGTTGTTAATTGTGCTTAGAGGGTTAGATTAGTGTTAATTAGCTTGATTAGATTAATGTTAAGTTAGATTAGCCTTAAGTTGGATTAGTTTTAATCTAGTTTGGTTAGATTAGCCTTAATATGGATTAGTGTTAATCTAATTAGTTAGATTAGCACTAATGAGGGTGGTTTAGCTTAATTTAGTGGATTTCCGTCGGATATGGTGGTTGGACACTCACCGTTTGCCATTTTTTTGGGGAAACATGTGCTATGATTTTGAGGTTACTTTCTTCTTGAAAAATGTTTTAGACATCTTCAGCTATGACATATATTTTACTCATAATTTTATGGATTTAAATGAACAATATTTCAAACTCACCATTTGCAAAATAGAATCTCGGATTGTGCTGAAATAGTGACCTTTTGGTGTTCAATGGATTTTTATTAACTCTTAGGGTTCGAATTTCGGAAAAATTCCTTCACAAACGTTGTTCATCATATCTTGTAGTTTAACATAGTCAAATTTCAGATCAAATGGACAAGTTTTAAACCTCGAACTAAACTGATTTTAGAAAACAAAATTTCTGGACACGGTCACAATTTTTGTAACGGTTTGGGAGAATTATTTCTCTCAATATATAAATATTTAGGTCAAGGTGTCTACATGAAAAATGTTCTTTTATGTGTCATTTATAATATATTCACATTTGAGAATTTTCCGAGCTCGTTTGATTATTTTGCTGGAATTAAACTCGAAGGCATGCGAGTGGTCTGGTTTCTGCCAGTTAGGGCCGGTTGTGGTTTTGTGGTTGTTCTTGATGTTTTGCTTGCTTGAAATTATATGTTTTGTGATGTGGTTGACATGTGAGGCATGCTGAGAGCTTATGGATGAGATGATGAGATTGATTGTTTTATGTTGGTTGCCTTGTATTATTGCAAAAGGTGACCTTTTGGGCTATTAAATAGAAAATAAATGAGGTGTCGGGTCCGGACACCAAAAATTATTTGCCCAATAAGACAATGGGGTTTTAAACTCAGTGTGCGCAAAGATTGACTGATTAATTTTGAGTATGTGAGCACCTATGAATTTATTTCTAAACGTTTTGAACATAAAATGGGGGGCTTACTAAGGTTTGTTTTCAAAATAGGGTGGTTGGAGAAGAAATTAGAAAAGAAATACGGTGTCGGGTTTGGATGCGAAGTTTTATGTACTCAATAAAACGATGAGGTTTTATACGAGATGCGTGCAAAGTTTGGTGGGTTAATTTCAAATATGGGACCCCATACGAATTTATTTCGGAAAGTTGGAACAAAAAAAAAAGGGAATTGCCAAGTGAATTTTAAAAAGGGATTTTTGGTGTTCATGACTATATGAGGGAGGATAAGGTTGACCTGATTGATGAGGTGCCTGCATTGTTAGGTTAATTAAGTGGTTCAATTTAATTAATCGTAATTTATTTATTTATTTTTAATTAGCGTAAATTGTGACGGAATAGCCATTTTGCAGAATTTTACGTTGATTCTCGTGGTTGACTTTATACGTGAAATTGGTTGCTTATTTGTGCAATTGAGTGCTTGGTTGTCGTTTGGAATTATTATTGCCAAAATTGATTTCTGGGTATTTAATTAGAAAAATATCGGGCGTTGGTTTTTGATGCCAAAAATGTTTTATGTAATATATAAAATTGTGAAATTTTGAAAAGAGAGCATATCACATTTTATGGTTCGATTTGATTGTGTGGCCACGGACAATTATTTTATCGGGTATTTTTAATAAGAAGAAAATTGACAAAGTCTATTATTTGATATGGAAGTATTTGAGTACAAAACACGATGTTCTTGGCCGAGCATGGATGTGCATGTGGTCATTATTGGAACCCGTCACCCGATGAGAGTCGCGGGATGATTCCTGATTAAGTTCAGATGCCATTGACAACGAATGCCGGTCGTAGTGGAGACTAGGCCGATGCTCCTTCGGGAATGCCGTCTAGATGTAGACGTTGCTATATCCGACGGAGTGGGACGACACCTGGTTATGCCGAATGACCGTTGACTGATGAGTTGGCCGTGGTTGTTGGGTCGTAAATAATTGGAACATGCTTGAGTGACTGATATAGCCGCGCCTGATTATGAGAAAAAATTGTGTGACACGGAATGGGACGTGTCATAACGATTTGCCCTTATAATCGGGACCCCTGTAATTATTTGGTGAATGAGATGAAGTGTTCCAATTATTGAATGCATTTACTGTATGCATATGATATATGAGATATACTAATGTGCATGGAGGTGTTGAGGCGAGGTAAGTCCTATATGTTGTATGTTTAGGCTGCCTCTAGGTGAATTCTCGTCCTAATCAAGGTTTAAAGTATTGACTGCTGAGATTTATTCTCACCTCGTCGTGGTTTAAATATTTCAGGTCCTTAGTGTGAAGAACTCGGAGCCCGAGGCTGAAGGGTCTGGAGCGTAGGTGGCTTAGTAATTTCTTTTTGGAGACAAACTGGTGTGTATAAACCTGTAGGTTAACCTGGTCTATTTATAAAGTATGGTTTGTGTTAATTGGTTATCCTGCTTTTACTATTCCATATGTTTGTTTGTTGGTTGGGTAATTATGAGTTCGCTTCCGCGTGTGCATAAAAAGAAAAGGTCGACGACGTGTCTTGGGAACGTCGCAAATTTTTTTAAATTGACCGTCGAAGGATGTGTGCATACCTGGGATCTGTTGCGTGACAGGGGCCGGCGACCGTTGCGGGCCCCTCCGGCGATGGGCGGCAGCGAAGGAAGTGCCGACCATTTTTTTTTCTTTTTTCTTTTTTAAACTGTTTTGTTTTTTAAATAAATTTTCACTTTTCTTTTTTAATTTTTAAATCTAATTTAAATAAAAAATAATTTAAAAAGCCACATGGAAAATAAAAATTCATTTTAAATGCCACGTCGTCGCCACGTCAGCATTTTCCATTAAAAAGGTTAACAGTGTTAACTTAGGACTCGATTGAAACAATTTGACAAATTTTAGGACTTGATTGTACATTTTACAAGTTTTAGGATTCAATTGCATTTTCCTGACAAGTTTTAGGACTTCTATTGCACTTATTCCTAAATTTTAAGTTAAGTATTATTTGCTTTAATATTCAAACAAACAAGCAGAAAATTTAATTGAAACATAAATTTTGTGGGACACGGCAGATAATTTACATAAATGTAAATCATCTTAGGTTTGACGTGTGAATTGGGTTATGTGTGTGCTAATAGTAAAATGGTATTAATTAAACTATTGTTGTCTTAATAGTTGATGAGTATTATAAATTGTGTAAACTTTAGTTAATAACCTATGCTTGTAAATGTGTAAGAAGACGATTACATTTCTCTTACTACATTTCCCTTGCAAAATTTATTAATTAGAATTTTAAAGTGTCACTTCTCTTTATATCATGTATTGTATGGCCATATTTCTCTAGCAAATCATGATTTTTTCCCTAAATGACTCATTTTCTTCATGCATTTCTCTTGGCCATGTGCAAAGGCTTGCCTTGCATTTGTGTCATATCAAGTTGAAGATTAACATGCAAATTTACACTTGACAGTGCAATAAATCAAATTATCTTAATTAGTTTTAACAAAATACATTCTATCTTACCAAAAGAACCCATTTTCGCTCTCTCAAAACTCAAATAGACGGTGCATGCGAATTCCACTTTTCAATCCAAAAATTTGGAGAGCAAACTTCATATTCAAGAGCAATTAAGGTGGGGAAAGTAATTGGTAGCTTGTGATTTGAGGTTTTGTTAAAATAAGTTAAATTTCTAGAATTAAGTTGGCTTAAATCTATTAAGTTACTTCTATCTTGGTTAGTTGGATGAGAAGTGAAGTCTTGATGTGGATAGGGTGGTTTTTAAGTGGCTTGATAATTTCTTGCAAAATTCTTTTTGCTTCGCTTGAATTCGATCCTGTTTGTTTTGTGTAATTCTAATAGTCAGAATGTGTTAATTTTGCTATATTTGTCTTCGTGACCCATTGCATGTTCATTCTGTTTGTTTCTGCCTCATTCTGGGTAGTTAGAATTTGGTCATTCTACTGTATTTGTCTTGATAATCCATTATATGTTTGTTTTGCTTCTTTATGCCTTATTCTAGGTAGTTAGAATCTGGTTATTCTGCTATATATATATATATATATATATCTTAATATTCCATTACACGTTCGTATTGCTTCTTTTTTTCTCATTCTGGATAGTTAGAATTTGGTCGTTCTACTGTATTTGTCTTGATAATCTATTGTACGTTTGTTTTGCTTTTTTTCTACTTCATTCTGAATAGTTAAAATTTGGTCATTCTACCATCCTTGTCTTTGTGACCCATTGCATGTTCGTTCTATTTATTTTTGCCTCATTATAGGTAGTTAGAATCTAGTTATTCTTACATCTTTGTCTTGGTGACTTATTGCATGTTCATTTTGCTTCTTTTTGCCTCATTCTAGGTAGTTAAAAATCTGGTTATTCTGTTATATTTGTCTTGATAATCCATCGCAAGCCGATGTTGCTTATTTCTACCTCATTCTAAGTAATTAGAATTGACCATTCTACCATCTTTGTCATGATAATTCATTGTATGTTCATTGTGCTTCTTTCTGCCTCATTCTAGGTGATTAGAATCTAGTCATTTTGCCATCTTTATCTTGATGACCTGTTGCATATTTGTTCTACTTATTTTTGCCTCATTCTAGATGATTAGAATCTAACTGTTTTGCTATATTTTTGCTTTATTCTAAGCAATTATAATATAGTTATTCTGCCTTAGTTATCTTGATGACCCATTACATATTTGTTCTGTTTCGTTCTACTAGAATTCTACCAGTTAGAATTGATTTGTTTCACTTACTTATGTTGGAATTTCTTATAATAGAATCTGTCCATTTGTGAGTTTGCTTGAATCTATTTATTGGTGAGTCTGTTCACTTGCTGAATTTGCCAATTTGTGAATCTGTTCGTTGATAAGTTTGTTTATCAGTTTAGACAGACTTTACTGAATATGAATTTACTTATCATTGAATTCGTTCATTTGTTGATTCTGTCCATTGATGGATATGGTCGTTTGTTCTATAAACTTTTATCAAGCTAAAACTTATCCTTTTTTGTTGTTCAGATTTTATGACTGGAATATATTTATTCATTCAGATTCATAATATACCCATTTGATTTATCAAATTTTGATGTCCATAACCTGCTCGATGTCCAGATTTAGAACGTACTCATTTGAATGTCCAGATTTTAATAACCAGAATATATTTGTGTGTTATTTCATATTCGGTTATTTGGCAAATGCATTAAGTTGATTTGAGATGTGTGTGTTATGATGGATGCAAATTGTGCAATCCCAAGATCTCCATAATCAGAACAAGAACATGCGTAATTGAGTAGAAATATTAACGCATTTGTTTTGGGATCCATCATTCTTCAAGCGGAAGCGGAAAACCGATATTCCAAGCAAAAGTCCTTCTCCTCTATTGCCCTCCGTATCACTAGCTTAATAAGACGGCCCCCTCACCCTTTAGTACTAGGTTAACGCTCCTTATGTGAGGATACATGTGAGAATTATGGTTAGAAGAGAGACTTGAGCACTATTTATAGAGTTTCCAACCAGGCCCCCTCATTACGGGCCAAGCTTAACTTGGCCCACACTAGCTAGCCCCATATTAGACTAATTAAGAAACATTCTATCTCATTTTAGACCAACCCCGTTTTACGGTAAATTACAATATCAATTAATGTAGTCCACATTAGGAAAACTCTTACATTCTCCCACTTGGACTATATTAATTGAAATTGTACTGTATGTGCGCACATTGATCTAGAGATAATTCTTAATAGTTAATACTATCCTATAAAGTCTCAAACACCGAATCATGGTGGTAACTGCATGTATACACACAGAGCCTTCCATGGTCACAAGTTCTTTCAACTTTATTGATATGGATTCAATATGGTATTGTGGCAAATGGATAAAATCTCTTATAGAGAAATCCCATTTGTTAGTCACCATTCTCTTAAGCGTTACAAAAAACTTGTGCCACTAGAGAATGTCTTTATGCTTCCAATGAACCCATATATGCATTATCCTTACGGTTAACATTTCTTTATATATAACAAGACATATACATAAAGCTAATAATCGGATGCCCCTAGCCTTCACTCAAGGTTTATAACACCTTGAGACTTTTGTCAATATGTATTCAACATAATGACAACACATTCAAAAATATTTTATTGAATACAAAAGTTGATTCATATCAAACCGTTACTAAGTGTAACGAATACAGAAGTAAACTTTATTAGCATAAAGCCAAAATAGCTCCCACTAAACAACAGCTTATCATGATGCTCTTAAGCTCATATCAATGACATGTCATTCAAGAACAAAAGAACGAAGTCCTTTAGGTAGTGGATTTGCAACTACATCATTTTGTGGAAATATGCTATACCATAACATCACCTTTCTGTGCCGTTCCTTTATGGTAAAAAAATTGACTGCCATATATTTAGACCCCTTGAGACATTTGTTATTAATAAATAATACTACAATTTTATTGTCTCAATACAACCGTATGGGTCTATCCATAAAGTTTAAAAAAAAAAAAAAAAAAGATCAACTCCTTAATGAGGTTCCGGAGCCTAATAGCCCAACTAACGGTCTAAAAGAAAGCTACAAACTATGCTTACATAGTAGAAGATGACATAGAACTTTATTTATTGCACTTCTTGCTAACATAAATCTATATACCGTAATTGATCTTATGTCATCCTAACAACCAGCAAAGTTTACTCTGAATACCCCACTAGCTGTAAGAATTGAATATGTCTGTAAATTAGCATATAATCTCTTGTCCTCTTTAAGTACCTTAAAACCTTCTTGAGTTTGCGTCCTGGATTTGACTGATTTTTGCCTAGAAGTTCCGTCACAAAGTCGATATTTAGTTTAATGCAAATTCGAGCATACATTATACTTTTAAGTATACTAACACAAGGTACACCCTTTAATTAGATTTTCTCAATATCTAAATAAGGACAATGTAATGGATTCGGTCCATCACCCTTAACGACAGGAGCAATTCCTAGCTTGCAATGATGTATATTGAATATTTCCAAAATACGATAAGCAAATGTACTCTGAGATAAATCTAATAAAATATGGCGAGAACAATCCTTACGGACCTCAGTGCAAAGAACAAGAGATACCTCAAGGTCACTACTTGTAAACGAAATATCATGTACATAGAGTATGAGAAAAATAAATTTCCTCCCACTGACCTCATAGTATATATATACACTGAATTACTTTGTTCCTAACTGAACAAAATGATAACACTATGAAACTTTAATAATATTGCATGGAAATTTGCTTAAAGCCATGAATAAGACTTTTCAGTCTACACACAAGTTTACTTGAATCTACTACAAAATCCTCCAGTTGCACTATATAGATTTTGTATCTATTTAGCATAACTCCATAAAAAAAAAAAAAACTATTAATGCCATATTCACTCTGAAAGAATTTTTAAAAATACTAGAAAGAAATAATTATTTCTTCACTATTAACTATCCACCTCTCTTTCAGAGTGAAAACTTTAGCTACCAATTTAGCTTTAAACTCTACAATCTTTCTTTAAAAACATTTTATTTTTGTATATCTATTTGCAACTAATGAACTTGTGATTTTTTAAGCAAATCAGTAAGTTTCCAAACACTATGATGTTTCATAGATTGCACATCATCTAATCACATACTTAATTGAGGACAAGAAACAACATTTATATAAGTCGCTAAATCAACCATGTAATGGATATTGCAGTCATGCTCTCATAGATAAACTATATAGTCTGATGGTATAACTGATCGTCTTTCCCTAATAAATCTCCTGAGTAAAGTTACAACCACTTTATTCTACACTTGAGAGGTTTGAGAATTTTTTTTTATCATAAACTATATCAAGAATAGTACCTTAAACCTCAACAAGTTTAGTCTATGGTACAGGAGATTCCACAATTGTCTGTATTGGCAAAGACAAAGACACGGTAACCCCCATCATACTATTATCCTTAATAGTCTGAGAGCAACTATCCTCTACAACTACTTTGAACTCTCAAAATCTTTATTGTTTGTGATTCTATAATACTTGTACCTTCATTAAGACCATAAAATCGATACCTCTTTGAATAATCTAGGTAAGATACACGTTTGTGTATGTGAAAAAAGTCGCTTTCAAAATATCAACCCACAGAAGACCGGATAAATTAGTCTTACACATCATACTCATCACCATGTTGATTATGGTGCAATTATGCCTTTCAGCTAAATTATTTTGTCAGGATTTTCAGGCATAGTAAATTAAGTTACCACCCCATAATTTACCAAGTATTTGACAAATGACCCTTTAAGCTATTCAGCATTGCCATACTTGTCAAAATACTCACTGCCACTATTAAGCCTGACAACCTTTAAGACTAATTCTAACTTTTCTTAATTCTTTACCTCGGTTATTTTACTTCTATAATAATTTATAAAAGTCTTTAGATAACCGTTAAGAGTAGACAGAATATCAACATTATCACATTTTCTACTCTTTCTTTAAACGTGTGTGAGATTATTATTTAAACAGAAAACTTTTGGAAACAACATTTTTCAACCGTATACAAGATGTATATATCATTATGTTAAAAAGTCCTTGTAGATGTAGCCTAATTTTAGTATTAGACAAGGCATAATTTCAAGCTACTAAGGCTTCCATCATCTTTTAGCAGTGCAGTCAGTAAACAAGCCACTTTTCAAGTGTTCCTGAATGGAATGCTTTATGGACAGTAAGCAAATTTTATTGCTCTTTTTCAAGTAGCAAATCATATGTTCACTACTTAAAATTTCAACCAGTAAAAACCTCAATAATATTGGAGTTATTAATTACAGAAAATGTGACTAAAATAACAAGCAATGTATGTAATTAGCATCATGTGAGCACTGTGTAACTTGACGTACAAGTACACATCCAAAGAGTTATATGCAAAATCATATAATCACCTTTGGGTAGAATACATGACATGCAATTGTACACTCCTCACATGATAGCGGTTATGAGAATATATTCTAACCTTCATAAATTAATCACTTTTGGGTAAATGAACCACTAGGATCAGTCACTCCTTTACGTATCTCTCCATGAACTAATACATAATCATCTCCTTTGGGAGTATGACTATGCATTAAACCAGAAGACATCCCAATCAATATATGAGACCGAAATTTCTCAAATCCAATCAAGCGTATCACTTTGGCGGTCACTACTCAATTGAATCATTGAAACTCTCTCATACCAGGGATATAAATCTTACTACTCACATACACCATAAATATGTGATTTTAACTTTAGTGATAGGGCAGTAAATCACCAAAATCACATATCATGCTAATTACACTGCTTTATTCATCTATGAAAATCGCCGATCATAGCAACACAAGAAACTTCTCATAATATAGAAGAAAGAGTCTCTTGTGCACCCAGATTACAGATTACCAGAACAACATAAAGAAGAATGCTGATCCAGAGGATCTATCACAAGTTAATATCAATAGCAATACAGGGTACCCGAGATCAACAAGCCTGATAGCTGATCCACTATCACTCATGAGTTTCATGAGGCAAAACATGACTCCAAGGCCAATAGATGATTTATTAGCCAATTTTAAGTAACAAATTATCATTGCATCAACCAGTGGCCTATAAATTGAGTCAAAACACAGAACCAAATATCTAAACTATAACAGTAGATACACAATTGCTCTGCGTAAATGTTGTCATACTTCTTAACCATAAAAAATGTTCAACTTGATAAACATTAACAAGTGACCAGATGAGTTTAGGTACAATATGCAAAAACTTAACTGACATGCATTACCCACATTCAGCAGATGTGTTAATTAGTACAATTAGTTTTGGTCACAAGTTCTTAAAACGTCCATAATTCAAAGATTACCAAAAGAAACAAAAATACATCAAGATGCGTATAAAGAACTATGCTTGAGCAACAAAAGTTTCATAACTTTTACTGTTTCTCATCACCTCAATACACAGTTCAAATACTATCCCATAATGATTGTATCTCATTAAGCCAGCTTCAATTTACAATAAAGTTTAATTTTTATTAATGAATCATACTTTTATAATATATATGTGATAACATACCTATAACTCAACACTTGTATTTCCAAAATCACAAAAAAATACAAGAAAAATACTAAAAAATACACTAAAAATACACGTATTTAAGGCTTCATATGTATTTTCTCATCCAAAAAATCATTAAACATGTAAAATAAATGCATTACAAGATAGAGAATGGCCATACAAATCCAATGCTGCTAGCCACGCGCCCATTGGAGCTCCCACGTGCCCGCACGTGCCGCCTGAGTGTGCGGCGCGTGGAGCTCACACGCGGGTGAATCTTGACCGTCAAAATTGGTCCGACTGGTTCCCGGCTCGACTGTTCGGTCCAACCGCCCGGTCCGGTCAATAGCAAGACCGGGTCGGGTCAGGTCAGGTCAACGGATCGGTTCGGGTCGGTTCAATGACGTCATCATGAAGTCAGCCTCACGCATGTGTCGCATGCGCAAGCCGTGCCCCACGCGTGGGAGCGTGTGATGGCGTGTGACCGCGCGTGGGGTGCGTCTCTAACGCCCTAGCGGCGCTTGGCCGTGCGTGGGGGCGCGTGGGACCTACCCCAGCGACGCGCCGCCCTCGGTCTTGCTCGTCTCAATGAGCCTAGTCTGAATTTGTGATTTAATTTTATGTTGATTAAACAAAAGATCTCGAAAATCACAAATTAGGGTAAAAATTTTATGCGTTCGAGTTCTAGGATTATGGTTGCTCTGATACCACATGATGGATGCAAATCATGCAATCCTAAGATCTCCATAACCAGAACAAGAACATGCATAATTGAGTAGAAAGATTAACACACCTGTTTTAGGATCCATCGTTCTTGAAGCGAAAGTAGAAAACCAATGTTTCACGCGCAAGTCCTTCTCCTCTATTGCCCTCCGTATCACTAGCTCAATGAGACGGCCTTCTCACCCTTTAGCGCTAGGTTAACGCTCCTTATGTGAGGATACATGTGAGAATTAGGGTTAGAGGAGAGACTTGAGCACTATTTATAGAGTTTCCAACTAGGCCCCCTCATTATGGGCCAGGCTCAACTCGGCCCACACTAGCCAGCTCCATATTAGACTAATTAAGAAACCTTCTATCTCACATTAGACCAACCCGTTTTACAATAACCGTAAAACGGTAAATTACAATATCAATTAATGTAGTCCACATTAGGAAAACTCTTACATGTTATGCTTGTAAGTATGCATATATCATAACTTGAATGAGATTAATGTGATTCTGTCATCCATATAACGGTAAGTAACGATGCCCCTTGTGTTGGAATGCCTCAGAAGTGTTCGGAAGGATGAGGCAATAATGAATAAAATGCATGGTTATGTGTAAAACCAAATCATTTATGTGAAACATGGTGGGCACATGCATGAGTCTAGATGGATGTTTTATTGGTTAACAATTTCTATGGTAGATGAAAATGAAAGGTAAAGTCTGTTTTTGTTCGTATCGTATTTATCGGATGATTATGCATTCATTTTATATATACCAGGTGAAGTGGTAAGATGATTTTTCTAACTTAAAACTGGGGATTTCATTTTATGGGCATCGGTTTATCCCTCTTATTTTTTAGACGTGTAGGAGGGACACCCCTCAACCCTTATACTATGAAGTCCTTGTGTATAATGAAGTTTTTTATGAAAGTATACTTGAACTAGAGTTTGGAATAATATATACCAAGTGTAGTTCTATGATATGGATTGATGTAGGAGGTTTCGTAGAGTGGGTTCCTATTTGGTTCGTTGCTTGGTATTGGAATTTTGATGGAGAGTTAATCGGTCCGTTGAATAGCTTCGATCTAGAAGCTGGAGATGCAGTAGATGGAGAAGTTATCAATCCGTGACATTAGTCTGGATGTTTGTATAGGAAAACTTTTGGAAGTGCACTATAGTATGGAGATAGGTCTCCCTACCCCTTCCTAGACTTCTGTCCCCTATCCCTATCCAGATCTCTGCCTTTTGTTCGAAATGTAATGAAGTTGTGAACTCATATGTGGTATAAATAAAAAAAGTTTAAGTATGTTGGTTACATTTCAGACGCTTTAATTATTACAAGAGTATTCATAAGTGTTCGATTATGCTTCCGCATACTAAAAGAGAGTAATACAGTAATAATCACATGTTGGGTGATGTTCCATAATGTCATAGAAGCTATTCTTGTTGGACTTTCTAGCTAACAATAGCAGAAAACATTGACTTTCATCTTTGCTTTGTTCATAAATTCATGAGCCACCTCTCCTCCTTCTATTCCTTATTGTGAATTTGATGTAATGATTTCCCCCAATTTGAAGAAAATGGGACACTTGTGTGTCATCTCCAACGAATCCTGCTAGAAATCTTACGTGGCAATTTTTTTTATTAATTTTGCTCAGCCATGTAGCTCACGGGAGAGCGACTTAGCAAATAAATGAAAAAAAAACGACGTTGTTTTGGCAAGGATTTGAATTTTATTATAAAAAATAATTAAATTAAATTATAAAAAAAAATTAACAATTTTAATTTTTAATTTTTTAATTTTTTAATTTTTTTTAAAAAAAAAAAAAAAGGAAGGAAGAAGATGGACAGTTGCGGGCGGGTGAGGGTGAACCCTCACCGCCGTTTCGGGAAGGGCTAGTGACGATGTGGGGAGGGCCAGCCGGTGAGGGCCGCCGCCCTCGTCGGATTTGGGGGAGGGTTGTGACCCTCGCCCTAGATTTGGGCTAGGGCTCATGGGCCCTTGCGGCCGGTTGGGTAAGGAGGCGGCGAGGACTCGCCGCCTGCAATCTCCATCTCCATCTCTCCTCTCTCTCTCTCTCTCTCTCTCTCTCTCTCTCTCTCTCTCTCTCTCTCTCTCTAATATTTTTTAAATAAATTTAATTTAATTAATTTTTATATTAATTATTTATCCACGTCAGTAGCAAAATGATATCGTTTTTGCACTTGTTTAGCCACATCAGTGTGCAAAATGACGTCATTTTGCACTTGTTTCGCCAAAAAATCGTCACATCAGCATTTTGGTTGGATTTTCTCGCTGTTGGCACTTAAGTGATCCATTTTGCTTTAATTTTAGCACTTAAGTGTGACTTTCCTAAGTTTTGGCACTTAAGTGTCAATCCGTGCCAAGTCTTGGCACTCCAAGTGTTCGACACTCTTTTTTCAAGACCAAAGATTTGGGGGCCCAAAACTATTCACGAGGTTAAATGTTGGCTAAATCGATTAGGAATGTTTCCTAATTATCCACAAAGGATACCAGTAACCGGACCGAGGTTTATGGTTAAATTCAATTGGAAATGGCTTTAACGGGGCCTATATGAATTGGGGGAGGGGGTCTCTTGGGGTATCACTTGCACAACCCATGGTTGATTCCAAATCAATCCACATTTGAGCCTAATTAATCTATAGATGATCATTGGTTATCATGTAACCGAATGGGAATTGATTTATTTACTTTGGTTTACGGTCACTTAGAATCGATTTAGAGTTGTTGAGGATTAGTATAATGACCGTGTGGAATCATCCGCAATCCAGTTATATATATACTTAGGCCAAATCGATCTATAATCGTTCATTCATTGCTAGTGTAAGGTCGTCTTGCATCAATCCTTATGGTCGAGCTATCATTCCATAGTTGAGTACTTTAGTTGAGTGCATTTCTCGATCCACAATTACATTTCCCAATTGAATAGTTGACTTATAAATGATACTTAAATTAATCCATTGTCTATTCCCATTAAGATAACATCGAAGTTTTAGGCCATTCCTCGAGTCAAGGATAAGGGTCAAATTTGAGGATGTCGCAAGTTCAGCCGTTCGATTTGATATCTAACGATTCATCGACAAGAATAATTTTACATTATGTTAAAGAATGATGAAGTATCTGTTAATTCAACAGGGTTCATCAAACGTTCCTCTAGGAAGATCAAACAAGCCGGCCACCATCATCGGCAATAATTGGGCTGACATGGAGGAGAGGGTGTGCAATCGATTGAATCTATTAGATGAGGCCCTTCAATATAGGGTGGAAATCAAGTCCACTCTAGAGGTATGGCTCAAATTCGAAAGCATTTACATGACGAAATCTTTTATGAACAAGTTGTTCTTAAAGAAGAGATTGTATTCACTTCATATGAGTGAAGGAAGAGATTTGTTGGAACACCTCAGCATGTTCAATCAGATAATTAGTGAACTTATAAGCTTGGAGGTAAAGTTCAAGGATGAAGACATAGCGCTTCTACTATTAGCGTTGTTGTCGGATTCATTTGACCACTTGGTGACTACACTCCTTTATGACAAGAAAACCCTAGAGATCGGAGAGGTGACCGCTGCCCTAATTTCATATGACACCCGAAAAAGTACAAGTAGCTTAAAATATTTAGGAGAGGGACTCTTTAAGAAGGAGAAGAGCAATCAAGGAAGAGGTAGATCAACCGATCAAGGATCTAGCCATAGGGGTCGATCAAAATGCAAGGGAAAGTTCAAATGAAGATGCTACATGTCTAATGAGGAAGGGCATACCAAGAGATTCTATCCAAATAAGAACGAGAAAAGAAGAAGAGCTTGGATGAAGCAAGTGTAGCTGACAACACTGAGACCAATGATGGGCACATCTTGTCCATATTGTGGGGGAAGGATACCCTCGAAGATTCAGGGATCTTGGACTCTGGATGCACTTATCATAAGTGTCCTCACCGAGAAGCCTTCAATGAGTACAAGGCATATGATGATATTTCAATTCTCATGGTAAATGAGACTTCGTGCAAGACTGTGGGAGTTGGAACCATGAACATTAGGATGTTTGATGGCATGATTAGAACCCTAGTGGATGTGTATCATGTACCGGATCTAAGGAAGTACTTGATTTCATTGGGAGCACTCGAATCCAATGGATGCAAGTACTCTGCTCAAGGTGGAGTCTTGAAGGTGATCAAGGGAGCTTTGGTTGTTCTAAAGGGACATAGGCACATTAACCTATATCAACTTATGGGAATCATTAGGGCAAGGTGGAGCATCTGTGTCAGCGGATGCTAGCATGGAGATAAATAACACCTATCTATGGCATATGTGTCTCGGGCATATGGGGAAAGAGGATTGATGGAACTTCACAAAAGGAAAGCATTCCAAGGTATGAAAACATGCAAATTAGATTTTTGCAAATTTTATGTGTTTGGAAAACAATGCAAAGTGCGATTCAAGGTTCCAACTCACACAAGCAAAGGCGTGCTTGAGTATACATATGGATGTATGGGGTCCTTCACCGGCAAAGTCAAAAGGCAGGAAGGAGTACTTCATGACATTCATTGACGGTTTCTCTCAGAAAGTTTGACAAGTTCGAAAAATAGAAAGCCAAAGTTGAGATTTCAATGGGGGAAGAAGCTTAAAGTGCTTAAGATCGGACAATGGAGGAGAATATAAATCAACACCATTCATGGAGTTTTGCAAGAATAAAGGGATTAGACGTCACTTCACAGTTCCGGATACACCCCAATAAAATGGCATAGCGAAAAGGATGAACCAGACCTTATTAAAGAGAGCTCAAGGTTTTGGGCAGAAGTTGTCTGCATGGCATGTTATCTTGTGAATTGGTCTCCATCGACCGCAATTAAATGCAAAATTCCCGAAGAGTTATGGACTGGTAAAATTGTCGATATTTTAATTTAAAAATATTCCATTATCTTACTTTTGTATATGTGCAAAGTTGGAAGCGCTTGAAATTGGATCCAAAGTCAAAACAGTGCATATTTCTCAATTACAAGAAAGGAGTGAAAGGCTACAAATTATGGGATCCAAATGAGAAGAAAGTTTTGACGAGCAAAGATGTTGTGTTCAATGAATCTGCAATGTTGAAGTCAAGCTACATGCCACACGCAGTTGCTAAAGAGGAGAGTGATAAATCTATCATTAAAATGGAGCTTGAAACCAAAGAATTTATAGAGAATGACGAGTCATTTGATAAATGTTTGGAAGTTAAAGAAACGGTAGAAGTTCCTTGTACCATTGTGATTGGTCAAGGAAAGTTCACTCTCAAAGCATCGAAGAGATACGATTTTTAGGACATGGTTGCTTATGCTCTTAGCGTAGGCTCTGGTGACTCAAGCTTCTATCATGAAGCTTTAAAAAGTGATCACAGAGAAAAGTGGATGACCGCGATGATGGAGGAGATGGAGTCACTACAAAAGAATAAGACATGGATACTTGTGAAGAAGCCTAAAGATCGAAAAGTCATTGGTTGCAAATGGGTTCTTCAAAAAAGGAAGCAACAATAGAGAAAGAGCAAGAGAGATACGAGGCCTGACTTGTTCCTAAGGGCTATGCACAGAAGGAGGGGGTCGATTATGATGAGATATTTTCCCTACTTGTAAAACACACCTTAATTCGTTTTTACTAGCTATGATGGCAATGTATGACTTGGAGCTTGAGCAGCTAGATGTCAAGACAACATTCCTTCATGGTGACTAGGAAAAGAAAATTTGCATAGAGCAGCCCGAAGGCTTCAAGGTAGAAGGGAAAAACAATCATGTTTGTTTGCTCAAGAGATCACTTTACGGTTTGAAGCAGTCTTTAAGGCGATGGAATAAAAGATGTGATTCTTTTATGTTTCATATTGGCTACATGAGGAGTGTGCATGATTCTTGCGTCTACTACAAAGTTTTGGATGATAAGTCGCTTATTCTATTGATGCTCTATGTTGATGATATGTTAATTGCTACAAGAAAAATGAGAGACATCGTTTCCCTAAAGTCTCAATTAAGTAACAAGTTTGAAATGAAGGATCTTGGTGCTGCAAAGAGGATCCTTGACATGGAAATCTTTCAAGATAGACATGCAAGTAAGCTTTAGGTAAATCAGAGGAAGTATGTTGAGAAGGTCTTGGAGTGGTTCAAAATGGGGAAGGCGAAGCCGATTTGTACACCCTTAGCAAATCACTTTAGATTATCTAAGAAACAATGCCCTAGTTCACATGAGGAGGTTATAAAGATGTCTCAAGTACCCTATGCCAACGCAATAAGGAGCCTCGTGTATGCTATGGTTTGTAGCAGACTGGATTTGGCTCACGTAGTGAGTCTTGCCAATCGATACATGAGCAATCTGGGTAAGGAGCATTGAGAAGCCGTTAAGTGGATCTTTCGTTATTTAGCTGGAACTATCGGAATGGGTTTGATGTTCAGTCCAAAGGAGAATCAATCGATTTAGCAGGTTATGTCGATTCGAATTTCGTTGGTGATTTGGACAAGCGAAGGTCCATCACATGATGCATCTTTACGCTTGGAGGTGGAGCTATTTCTTGGAGGGCAATGCTTCAATTAATTGTAGCATTGTCTACAACCGAAGCTGAGTATATGGCATTAATTGAAGCTGTGAATGAGGGAATATGGCTGACCGGTTTGGTCACAGAGTTGGGTTTAAAGCAAGAAAGTGTTGCACTATATTGTGATAGCCAAAGCGCAATATATCTCGCGAAGAATCAAGTGTTTCATTCCAAAATGAAACACATTGAAGTTCATTACCACAAGATATGAGAATTTGTGGAGAATGGTAGCAATGCTTTGAAGAAAATCCATACTAACGATAATTCCACAAATATGCTCATGAAAACTGTTACTATGGAGAAGTTCAAGTCCTCCAGGGACTTGATTTTTCTCACTTATCATTGAAGTTGATGGAGGCCACACCAGTCTAAGTGCGGGTGTACCTTTGCAAAGGTATAGTGAAGGGAGAGGCATATTCTTTTTTTTTTTTTTTTTTTTTGTGTTCAAGTGGAGGCTTGTGGTTTATTCAAGCTAGGGTGGAGATTTGTTGATGTTGTCTTGAATTCCACGAAGTTTATTTCCTATTTTTGGACCTATCTACATGGGATTTTAGGGGGAATAGTCCTAATTTAATGTAATTGGGATATGTCATGATATTCCTAATATTTATGGGATAATCACTAAAGATTTATCAGTTAGCTTCCTAAATTGATAAGATCTTTTGGGTGGAATTCCTTTCCTATTGGGATTAAAGAAGTGGGGATCTAAGTATCTATTTATTTAGCGTTGTACCTTGTATCAAAAATACTCTCTAATAAGAAATCATCTCTCTCTCTCTCTCTCTCTCTCTCTCTCTCTCTCTCTCTCTCTCTCTCTCTCTCTCCCCACAATGGATGAAGGCAGATTTTCGCTAAACCACGTAAATCACCGTGTTCTTGATTATTCTTGTCTTTCTTTTTCATCTCATCTAGTTAAGGTGCTCTTTTGCACAACAATAAGCACACATTACAATCAAGAGTTTGAAACATCACTTTGACCTAATGTCTACTTAGCATTAGTTAATTTTTCGGGAAAGATTGTCAAGTTTTCTAAAACAACCTATTCAGCCCCCTCTAGATTGTATTGTTAGCCCCCAACAAAAACCACAATGGAATTCTGATGTACCACGGGAGCAAAACTAGTTGAATGGTTGCTAAATGGTCGTGATTGCAGACAGATTCAAAACATTTAAGACTTCATTGCACTGTTTTAAATGTTTAAGACTTGGTTGCATATTAGGCCCAATATCTAGAACTGTTGGTATAATTTTTCATTATCACCTGTTGGTACAATTTTCATTGGTAAATAACTTAAATGAGGGTTAGTTCCCTAAAGAGAACCTTGACTTTAAATGTAATCTCAATTTTACCCCAAACTTTTTTTGTTTATAAAAAAAAATCCCCAACTTTCACTATAGTCCCAAATCTACTCACACATCAAAAAATCGCATTGATTTCTCAAAATTATTAACATCAAAAGATTGTTGTTGTTTCATACAAATCTGAAGGTGTTGATGAAAATGCATTTATTATAATGAACCCATGACATTCCCAAATGTTAATAATTTTAAAGAAAGTAGTGGCAATTTATGGACACGTGGGCAGATGTGGGTATAGAGAGAAAGAGATATTTTTATAGACAACAAAAAAGTTCATAGAAGAATTGGTATTAGACCTAAAGTTAAAAGTTTCAAAGGAAATTCAGCCCTTAAATGAGAGTGAGTAATCCAACTCTAGCCAGTAATTTAATCTAATGAATGTTAGAAAATCAATCGAACTTATGTTGGTAATTTAATTTAAATGTTAGTAAATTTTAAACGTTGGTAAGTTTGCCAAATAAACGTTGGTACGCTGGCAAAAAAATTACTAATTTACAAAGCAAATGAAAAACGTTGGTAATTTTGTGAAACATTGATAAGTTAACAACAAATTAATTGACAAAAATTGTCCCCTTACATTTTTTTTATCCACGGCTTTTTTAATACTTATCAACACACGAAATTTAAATATTCGTTCTATTTTTGACAAGGATAACTCCTGGTGCCGAGAAGTGTATTCATTCAGGTCCACGGAAATTCTGTTTTAGGCCGAGGAGGGAAAGATCATAATCCTGACAATTGCTGGTAACTTTCGAGAGAAGTCGATATGTGTTATATCACTGTCAGGTTCAGACATTTGAAAGACTTCGATGAAGATGTAATAAAGCTAATAACTTTGTTCTGGAAAGTGGAGCAGAGAGGTCAGGACAGATGATATTGGCGGCGAATAGAGCCCGATGAGCCAAGCTGCTCCTGCTGCTATGGCTTTACCGATATGAAAGGAGATAGGTCCCCACTCCCAACAAACACGAATATGCTCTGATGTTTCTTTTGGCAGTTTCAGTGGGACAGAAGGTTTGAGCCAGAAAACCCGTGAAACGTGTCTATGAATGTGGAATATCTCGCCCGATGTGACTACGAGGTCCATCTTTTTGGCCAGGTACAGACAGGCGGAGCACCTATGCGGTGGTTGCAGATCCCGGGAGACCTGGAGAAAGTAGTGGTGTGGAGCGGCACCAAAGCTTGGTAATGACCAGGCCATGGTCATTATCTGAAGTCAAGATGGAGATTTATTATGTATGTACTGAGTTAAGTGACTCACAACTGAAGCTATTTCAATGGTATGGGACTCACATAAATGAAAGCAATGGACTTCGGTGATCAAAGGATCCTAGATGCATTTTAGCTTGACCAGGTGAGTGCGGTCGTGGCCCAAAAACTTTGAGCAACCGAGCATCCTGCCTCTTATTCAGAGTAAGATGACATGTGCACATCATTTGTTGAGTCCAAAGGATGGCATGCCTTAAAAGTGACACATTTGGGGAAAGAACGGTGTAGGCGCTTCGATCATGAAGATATTAAAGATTGAACGTGGAACACAAAGAACTCTCCCTTGATTGTGATGTGTCCTTCGTGTATATTAAAATGGGTCGTTGTCACTAAAGAGGTGTGTGCATGGTGAAAGGTGCAATGTATGTAACTCCACGTGAAGA
Source organism: Eucalyptus marginata (assembly GCA_014182565.1). Lineage (NCBI taxonomy): Eukaryota > Viridiplantae > Streptophyta > Magnoliopsida > Myrtales > Myrtaceae > Eucalyptus > Eucalyptus marginata. The sequence continues at coordinate 22,661,653 of CM024585.1, read as the reverse complement.
TGACTATGATTTTTTATTTTTAATGACCTTGAGGGGGCCAATTCTTTGTATGGTGGATCCGCAATGAGGGCATGCCCGCATGGAGTAGAAAAGTGGGAGGGAGGCTTTGCGAGATTCGGGGCCGAAATCTAGAGACATCAGTGAAGTCAGGAGGTCAGCAAATCAAATTATCACAAAAGGAGACGGGGCTGACGATGCATTCACGTGGCCATCAACATCACCTTGAGCCCCAACGTTTCTTTTTGGAAGAACGCCAATAATGTGTGTCGCTCCTCTCACTCACTGACAACTTGCATATTTCTATTTTAGAAAAAAAAGACTTATGTGTTCCTCGAGTCTTTTGAAAATTACTTTACACCGCCACATCAATAACAACATGTCCCTATCATTCGATAGTATAAGATGCCTAGCCCCAAATCATAAGGTCTTATGTCCATCCAAAGCACTTGAAACCAATCAAAAGCCAAAGCCCTAAGCAAGATGATAAAATGCGTTCATAAGGAAGGATGATGTAGTCCTTTTGTTGTGAGGTTTTGTTTAGAGATATGTGAATATTACTTGCAAAAATAGAGATATGTGACTGATCGTTGAATCAAAAGTGAGGTATGTAAGTGACTGTTGGATCAAAATAGATATGAAAGAGACGTGTCTAGAAACCAATATTTTTTTGGGTTTAAATAATTTATGTAGTTATCATATAACTCATTGGCTTAGTTTTTTGAATGAAAGCAAATCTAACTAGATATGTTAAATTATGGCCCTCTTATCTCTTTAAGATGAGGTATCAAACATTGGCCCTTGCAATAACATACATGCTTCGAATACAAGGGAGATTTCACAGGAGTTCAAGTCTAAACCTTTGATTCGATTTCGGATCATATATAGGTTTTGGGTCATTTAAATTTACATAATCGCAAGTGCATGTTGGATCAGATCCAGATCATTTCGGGGTCAATTTTCCCAATTGTCTTAATTTTGAATATGAGTCCAATTGATCGTGTCATTACAAGTCTTGGGTGCACTCGAATTTCAGATAGTTCGACATGTAGTGTATCTAATCGGTTTTGATTTGGTTAATTTCCATTTCATTTCATTGTTAGATTCAAGATATAACTACCATTTCAAGTCGAGCTGGATCAGATTATATCATTTCATATTAAATGTTTGTGGGAACTGCAAGTAATGTATATTCAGGGAAAAAAATAATAATCTGTAACTAAAATTGTCAGCATCATTGGAGGAACAATTAAACAATTACACTTCTTTGTAACTAAAGCAAATATTTCAATTTTTTGCTAAAATAGAACAACAATCCTTAAATCAGTGGACATTGGATCATAGTAAAGTTCGTTAGGTGTTCAGACAATTTGGAGTTCGGGTGTTCTTGGATAAGAAGAACTTAGAACTCGGGTATGCATTGGTTCGGGCCACGTCAGGTTCCGGTTAATTTAGGATTCAGTATCGGGTTGGGATCGGGCTCGGATGGTTGCCTGATTCGAGTTATCTCGGATGCGGGCGTTGACTTTTCTTACTCATCTCGGGTTGGGTCAAGTTGGTTTTCGCTGGGAAAGGGCCGGGTTTCACCTCCTCTACTTAGCCATTGGAGGAAAGGAAAATGAGCTAACCAAACGCTAGCCCAACTGAAAGCTATTTAAACCAAAACTGATTTTACTTATATTGCTCGTTTCATTGACAGTTAGTCAAATATTTTCAGCTGATGCAGAACCGATATAGCGGTACTTGTCATTTACATTGGGTTTAAATTTTGGAACACTTGTCTTCAAGTTCAGACTAGTCACATTTGTATGTATGTATGTATGTATATGAGCTTGATAATAAAGCATGGGATTGGAAAAAGAAAAAAAAAATTCACTGAAAGATTGCCTAACTAAAATTCCACGTCATCCATTCGTCATTCACACCCAGTTAATCTTAAATATAGAACTCAATAATTTGGATAATATCAGGGGACAGGCTTGTTGATTTATAAACTACAATGAAATGCATGTCCGACACGTGTGAAATATTCTAGGATAGGGACCATTTCGCGCCATCGCAATCATCGATTACGTACTCCTTTTTAAACTTTTAACGTTACATGAGGATGGATTAGAACCATATAAATGGCGAATTGGTCGTAAAGGGTACATTCTATTAATAGGAAGTCTTTTTTCTTATAAACAGTAAGAAGTTAGTTTGGTTATCTAAGAAATGTGAAGAATCGAAGTTAGGTGTGAACATGACAGGAGGGACTTTGACCTCCCAGTTTAGTGTGTTTATGTTAGTTTCTTCGGAATGCGAGAATGTTTGAATCTTTCGATTTAATTGGCCCTATGAACTCACGATACGGATGCCATCAACGCGGAATGGATAGACGTCCACCTATATGGTGATAGCGCGTGGCTCGCAAGGTTATCAAAAGTGGGAATCGAGCATTTGGCTATTCAACCAACTTCAGTATGAACATGGCAGGGGGGACTTTGACCTCTAGTTTAGTGTGCCTTTTTATGTTAGTTTCTGTGGAATACAAGAATGTTTGAAACTTTCGATTTAATTGGCACCCACGCCATCAGCGTACAAGTGGGAATCGAGCAGTTGACTGTTCAACCAACTTCAGTATGCTCAGCTGTAACGTTTTATGCTAATAATTGGGTCGAAGAGAAAAATGGAAAATATGATTGAAGTCAGTAAAAAAAAAAAAAAAAACAGTCGATAAATAATCAATGTTTCAATTTGAAACAATATATTTCGCATTTTGATAGGTTTTTTGGCAGTACTCAAAAAAAATTTTGATCGTCAACTTTATGGGCTGTGAGAATTATCCCTACTATCATAGCGGTCCCTCCCCGCACTCTAGCCTTTTTGAATGTAATCATTTTAAAGTATAGGTTTTGAATAAAATAAGTTTCTATTGACTTTTTTTGATTTTGGCATACTTGAGACGTCATTTTCAGGAGCAACTGTTGATTGAGGAAGGCCTATTTCCATAAAGGAAAACGAATAAAATATGAAGAAGCGTCTGACTTGAGAAATAGATTTTCTTTCCTATATCAAAGATTCCTTGAGGAGACAAGATTTCATCTATCGGTAGGTACAATTTCAACCTCCTCGTAACTTTTTACTTTCCATGCCTTGAATAAACATTTCGACGGCTTTAGCTTGGCAAGGTTTGCCTATAATCTGTAGCATAACGACCTACTCTCCCTCTTCATATCCCGAATCGCTTTATGATCCCAGCTGGTACAATGAACAGTGAACACCTCTTGCACATTTGTCTGTGTCTTTCTTACAATTTGTAATGGATTTTTGGAGCAAGGTCTCTTTTTGTTGTATTAGATTTCTATATGACCAAAAGAACCTCAAGCGAGAGACAAAAGTTCTATTCTAGAGCACTAAAGTCATTTAACTATTTATTAGTTACAGTCACGTTACTTAGTCCTTATCCTAGATGGAAGTGGTTTGGTCGCTCTTGATAGTACTTTTCCAAAATATCTCTCTGTGGCGGGCCCTGACCGCGACCTGATCTAGAGCTACCCTGCTCAGGATGCATGGTGCAGTTCACGACGCGAGTGCGAACCCTCGAACTCCAAAGCCTACCGTGTACTCAGCAGGCTCCGAAAGCAATGTCTATCAAATTTCCTTCCACGTGAATCCGAACTTCTTACCCTCCACCCTTGGCTGGGACTGCATCTCTACCAACTCAACTTAGTGGAGAAGAAGGGATGGCATGATGGCTTTGCATGAAGAGGGCGTTGTCTTCTTTCCCCGCAGATTGTTTGATCTTCACTTCCGCCATTTTTTCTTTTCCAGACGCCCTCAACACTTGGCATTGTAGTTTAACATGACCCTTCATCATTAGCCGAGAAAAATATCTTTTTACTTTAAATTTTCCATACCAAATGCAATCAAATTCTAAATTATTTATTTGATACAATATGTTATAGAAAGATTTCCTCTAAAAAGTGCAATTTGTCCAATTTAAGCATTTCGGTACTCTACATAAGTGATTTTTGGCTATCATGTGGACAATTGCCGGCAACGCACCTTGATTTTACTTTTTCAAAATGTAAACAGCAAATGATTATATGAGTCAGAAAGTTTACAATTCGATTACATCACCTAATTAAGTTATCTATTAAACTTTCTCTTTGTTAGATTTCTAAATATCGCCCCATGATATGTTCATGTGTCTAAGCCTTTTCTTATCTTTTTAATTAAATTGAGCGCATGACTCTTCAGGACATCGAAAACCTAGGAAACATGGAATGATTGCGTCTGAGGATAACGGTTGAAAGTGAACCTAAAGACACATGAATGTCCTCGAAAAAGCAGATGCCACCATAGATGTTCCAACCCATCAATGCCAAATGATGCTTTTCACTTAAAGTTCAAGCCAGTTATGATGAGCACTTTCCGTGATTGATTCTAAAACCATGGGGAGCATCTTCCTCGACGCACATAGATTTAAAGTAGATTTAGCAAATGACATTGTGTCATATAAGGTTGCACATAGATTTAAAGTAGATTTAGAAATGACATCGTGTCATGTAAGGTTGCATATAGATTTAAAGTAGATTTAGTAAATGACATCGTGTCATGTAAGGTTGCTTGACTCCCTAGATATTGAGATGATGGTGCATTATGTGATCAAGAAATGAGTGGATGGAACCCGCGTCTTTATCAAAGCTTCAATCATTAAACCCTTTGTCGGGTACAATGAGAACTCGATCTCTTGACATAATTGAATCATTGCATCTCTCCTACATTGTCAAACTTGCTCAAGTAGATGAAAACAAAGCTTGTGCAGTAATTATTATCAAACGTAACAAACTCTCGAGTGGTTTGCATATTCGAGACGGTACAACTTCTTCACTTCTCCCTCTATTGTGGACTTTGTCCCTGCTACCGCATGACAAACATGATCTGCACTAGGCAACAGTTGGTATTTGCATGGAGAAAAGGTTGCTTTTATTTATTTCTTCTCCGTAAGTACGAAAACAGTGCAAAGGAATGGAATGCCAAAAGCTATAACGCGTGCTCACATCATGTCATTGCTCTTATATTTTTGTGTTTTAATCATTTCAATCATGTTATTGTTAGCCCTCCCTTGGGAGCAAAAGGTGTGACATTATCACTATGTTTGGACGTCAAGATTCCCTTTCTGACAAAAAAAAAGAAAAAAAAGAAAACAGATTAGAATAAGTGTTACTATTCCTAGCTAAAGAATACTAGGTGTAGAGATACATATTTATAAAAACATTAAACTATATATAATGATTTACCAGAATTTTATAGAGTGCTTGAATATGTCTCTCTTAATTAAGTACTAGGAAATATAAATGTGTCATGCTGTTTTAATAAATCAAGTTATTCACCATTTTTATGGCGAGGAAACTCACATTAAGTGGTAAACCCCAACCATAAAATGCCATTCTCGTATTGGACACGAAGAATTTAATATTTGTCTTGGCTGACTAATTTGGTTTATGTGGGGTTAGGAAAATGCATGATATATATGAGCTATATCGCCTACATACTTAAATTTTTTTATTAGTTAAAGGTAGGGAGAGGTGACCGGCATGGCTATGCCTTTAAACATTAACATGAGTCTCACATTGTTATTAAATATTCAGTTTGAGTCATAACTACACAGTCCATCCATAGATGTATACGTCTCACACTGCTATTGAATGTTCAGTTTAAATCATAATTACTCAGTACATCCATAGGTGTATGAGCTCATCACTAAACCTCCACTAGCATGCCAAAAGTAAGGAACTCTCTTAACATGAGGTAGCAAATGCCCAAATCCTAAGCTTGCTAAAGGTTCGCTCATGACATAGCTTAAACTTGTAATCTCATAAAAGATGATATAACCCACTAATTGATGAACTACCATACTCGGTGGTATATTATTTATTAACAATCAATTATATCACTTTGTAACTTAGTTTTTCGATCTTCAACACCGTTTTGTCTATAGCATCTAAACCCGCCACGATTGCCTTCAATGGGAAATGCTCTACCACTAATTTCCCATCAATATTCCCAGATCGAGAAGTGTATCCAGCTCAAATGAATTTCATTGCACCTAATCAAACTAAGCCATAGAATATATCTCTCTCGAACACTCAATCTTGACAAGGTCTGTATACTTTTGTTGAGACATCATCGAGTCTGAAATCAAACCATGCCTATATATAATAATTTAAACGTTTAGAAAAATTGGTAATAAATCTTGCACAAAATCAGAGCGGGAGATCTTGAATTCAAATATTTCTAGGCCCCTATTTGCTTTCTTTATTATATATTTCCACAATTTACTCTTAGGCCAAATCCAACCCACTTATGAAGAGGAATGTTAAAATAATTAAATGCTAAACCATGCATTTATCTGATAACTTAATCTTTAAAAGAAAAATTGATAGTAGTTTCATAAAATTTGACAGCAAAACTGAGGAAAGGCTTTCAAATATAGAGCCCCCTCCTCCAAATGCGTTTGTGGGCAATCATGGCGAGGGCAATAGAGCTTAATGTGCAATGTTGAGCTCCGTCACAACCGACCACCTTGAGACTAATAAAGGCATAGCTCGTCATGCAGAGAGAGAGAGAGAGAGAGAGATGGTCATCATCATTGTTGGGGCAATGGTGGTCGTGGTTGTTGGTGTTTGTTTTGATAAATTGAATATGTGCATAGGTGAATTAGAATCAAAGTTTGATCGCAACGGAAGTAAAAATGCCCATACATGTATTTTCATAGCATTGTTCATGCATTTTTATCAAAAGCACCTAGAAGTGATAAAGGGGCTAATTACATTACCTTTGTACCGTGCTCCAAAAATTAGTTCTAATGTTCTTCATATTCCGACCACGAATGTCTAATGTCCTTGCAATGTTGATTATGACGTTCCTTAGACTTTAACTACAAACATTTGACCTGGTAAACGTTCTTAGAATTCTGACCACAAATGTCTAATATCTTTTGGTAATACTGTTTCAGACGTTTTTCAGATCCAAAATGGTTGATCTCCTTGTAACGCAAGTTTTGACATTATTTAGATCCAACCCCACAAATACCGGGCCTCTAGTTCAAATACACCACCAATTTTACATTAAATAGAAGAGAAAAATTGAGACATCTTACAACTACAATTGTTCTAGCAATTGCTCTCGTGTGAATGACTTGATTGATCATTATCAATACTCTCAATTGTCAATTATTGATCATCTTGTGATAACTCTCAAGCATCTTTTTATAACCAGTCCCATATCACATTTAAACCAGCTCATTAACCCTAAAATCGTTTCAAAGAATTAATTTGGCCATAACATCTAATGGACATAAGTTTTGATACTATTTTAGATACTAATTTGGGAATTAATTCCATAACCATTATAGAGCATTATTCCATGCATTAATTTGTAACCGTGACAAATCTTTATTGTGTACATTAACTTTATAACCATTACAAAACTTCAATTTGACCATTACATCTGCAACCATTTAACATCAATTGGTTATTTGAATCTAAAATCATTTCAAATCATTAATGTGGCTGTTAAATCCAAAATCATTTCAGATCATTAATGTGATCGTTAAATCTGAAACCATTTCAGATCATTAATGTGGCCATTAAGTCCGAAACCATTTTAAAATATTAATGTGATCAACCGTTTCAGATCTTTAATTTAGCTATGAAGTGTAAAATCGTTTTAGATCATTAATTTAACTATTGATTCTAATTCTAAACTCACTTTAGATCATTAATGATGTTATTGATTCCGAACTCACTTCAGATCATTAATGCAACTATTAATTTTGAACTCACTTTAGATTACTAATTTGGTCATTGAATATGAATCCCCTTGAGATCTTCGATTTGGCCATAAAGTCTAAAACCCGCTTCAGATCTTTGTAAGGTTTAAACCCCCTTTCAGATCTTTTATTTTTAGCCCGACTCAATCTAATTGACTCAACTATAAACACATTTGCAATATTGTCTCTCTCGTTCAAATGTATGATATCCCTAGGTTCATCACTGAGATGATGGTATGATTTGTACTAACACATTAGCACAATCAAGAAAATTGATTGTCCAAATCAATTATCTATTCTTACAAACTATGAATGACATCTAGTAATATGTTATGGTTACTCAAATAGTGTGAATGTTTTAAGAATATAATGAACCCATCAGTTTTGACAACTGTGTAATTTGATCATTCAGGTTTCACCATGTCCTGATCGAACAAAGGCCATGCAATTATTGGTCAAGCCACCAATTCGATCATATGCCCAAATCTAATTGACATTTATTCAACAAGACATGAACCATTCATTCTTGAACCATAGTTGAGGATTTCAATATAATGTCACAATTAGATCACATAGGACATCAATCTTATAAATTTATATATAACAAAAGATAGATTCCATATTGCACACACATGCTTTCGTATGTGAATAAATTATGACCATCAAGTATAGAGACGATTCAACGAAGTGTCAATATGTGTACTTGTAAACCATAGCTATTCAACATACAAGTCAGCATCGTGCCTCAAGTCTAAGGATCTCACACTAGACCAAAACATGAAAGATTAGTCATTGACCCACTAAAAGCTTCTATGTTGTTAATAGTTCTGTGTATACCATATTCAGTTAACTTGTCCGAGATATGCACTTGTGTTTTAGCTCAGATATCACAATATCCGATGACTTATGACTCATCATCCCCTCAAGTATCCAATACTGAATAGTGAAGCTTAAGAACACATCGGACTCAACAGGATTATCAATATCCTCTCAATGATCCATCGATCGGGAAGCGTTTAAAATTTAGCATAATTGTAAACTTGTCACACATATTCTTAACACCTTAAGAATAAGTTTAGTCACGATTGACCTTATGGACTCATTCATTTAAATAGGACAATGAATGAATATTTATTTGCCATTAAAAAAATCTCTACCATATAATTATTACATGATTGCTTTAGGGCATATAGCTAACAATGGCTAAGGTGCGAAGGACATTGGAGGGTACATGAGTTGACTAGTCAACCATGAAGGAGAAGGGCTCAATTTAGTTATAAAGGACGAGAGAACATGCACAAATAGAGAAGAAAAGAAAGAAAAAGGGAAGAGGCACCATGAGGGCCTCATTGAGCCAGATTAACTTTGTTTGACAACACCCAATAAGGATTCAAGGTATTTGTTTATCCAATTGGAGTAATTTTCTGAGTTAGGGCACAAATTCAAAGTTATGTGAAATTTGAACCGCGTTAGGTTTTGGCATTATTAAGCTATGATATTTCATGAAAATGGTAGATTAGAGCGTTATGGAGTCATGGAGTTTGACAAAAATCGATTTGGAGTAATGGTTTAGTCAGACGAAATTCTAAAGTTTCTCACTTAAACTCTATGTTGCAGAGAACTATGAATAATCACCTTGGGCAAACATTTTGCAGGTGCACATGAGTCATTTTGTTAGTGATTAAGGTTAATTTAGCCCATTCATAGTTAAGGCAACATTATACTTGATTTTGATGTTATTTCTTACTTATTTGATAAGATTGCTAGTTCAACTATTCAAGTAATCTTTGTCATTTGGTTTTAGGCTTTCCTATGTGAGTTGTGTTATTTCTTCTTCAAGTCTGCTCACATTTCAAAAGCTATATGGATTAGATATAGTATGAGTTATGAAATGGCATTTTCATTACATAAAAGTTTGGATTTAGCATTTACTACTTTTCTATATTTATGAATGGTTTTAGGAAAGGTACTCTAAAAAGATATAGATGTCTTGTTTTGCTAACTGGTTTATGAAATGAGTTTGTAAAATGATTAGAGAAATGTTTTGTGAAAAGTACACCTAGTGGATGAACTTTGTTGCGAAAGGTAATTTGTTTGATTTGTGAAATTTATTCTAGTTTATGAGATTGATTCTGGATTGAATTTCTAGTATTAGAGGATCATGTTATGACACTCATTATTGTTGTGAACCCAAGTAAGGGTTTTCGAGTATACATATTGGTTTTGGAATTTTTTTTTTTTTTTTAGGTCAAACCACCAGTCGATAATAAGTGGAGATCTTGCCAAGGGGAAATATTGATTGCCTTATCACTAGGCCTTGTATTGTGACTATAGTTGGATATTGAGCAATAAATTAGTTAATCTAATGGACCATTAACGTGTGATATATAGAGATTAATCTCCATTGATTTTTGAATTGTATGATGGATCAAATTTATATAAAGTGTTGTTGAAATGAAACAACTCATATTTGATTTGATATGTATATTATATCTTGGTCTAGATTATGAGCTTTTGGTGCTACTTTTTATATGTGTATAATGGATACTTGATTTCCTTGGAAAAGATATACTACTTACTCAATTAAAGTTGCTCATGTCATTCGTCTTAGATGATTGTCAAGTTGTTAGGTTAGCGGCAAATACAATAAAAGTATCCGTAGTATTGCAAGGACATTTTTGATAGAGGAATTTTTTTTTTTATATGAGCTTAGTTAGTTGTATATTTCCAAGCTATATATGACTAAGATAAGTTTGATAGGTTTAGTTTTTAATTTGATATGTACATATTCTTTTTTGTGGATTATAAAAATTCTAATGTTAAGCAACCTATTGATTTATCATATAAATATATATATTGAGATATATATATTTCAATAACAGGTTATTGATTAGATTTTAAACTGCATCTTTTGAGTAAAAAAACGATCGCGTCATTATTCCATTTCTGATGAATTCAAGAGGTGACGATATCAGTATGGACATGCGGATATGGGGAAGAGGGATTCATTAGGTTTTCTTTGCGTACAATTGAGATGGATATATAATGAAACAGGCGATGATGACACCCATTGAGACAAGGAGGCTCCTCGTCCAGTTGCCCATACTCCGTACCGGCATGTGCATGTGCATGTGCAATCGAGGAATTTTCAAGAAGCACAAATAACAAGAGCTCAAGGGAGAATCTGAACATCTGGAGATTCAACCCTGTACTTGCTGTCGGTTCGCCCAAATACAGTATGACCATAGTTTTCTTGTAAGTACTCGCTATCTTTCGACAAAGAAGTACTTGCTGTCTGGAATGATTCTCTCCATAATAAGTCTACCCAATCAGCCAGGGGACACATCATGTCACCACCATCCCCAGATTCAACAGAAATGCTACGCTATAGATCTTTTCCCCGGCAAAATAATCCAACTAATTTTGAATTTATTATACGAATGTAAATTCAATCATAAATTTTAATTTTACTAATTTAATTCTATATATTTATGTGAAATTTCAATGATGTACTTTGACCAATTTTCTTCGTAAATTAAATCAGTATATCAGCAATTTCGAATGAAAATTGATTGAATTATTTATATTAAAATTCCCAATAAAAATTTAAGACTGAATTGATAAAATTAAAAATTAAAATATAATTTTCCCTCCTTAGGACTATGACCAAAACCAAACAATAATTTTATTTTATTTTTGGTCAAAAGCTACACAAAAGAGGTAAATCTCAAACTAGTGACGTATTTTCATGAGACTCTTAAGTCAAGAAATACCTCCCAAACATCGTAAACCAGATAAGACAAAAAAATAAAACTCAAGCAGACCATCAAATCGCTTGGAGTGGGCGACGCAAGTAATTAGACCTGCGGGGTGAATTTAGCTAACCGTCTTGACTTAATCATGCACATTTTGGACACGCTTGACTAAGCGACTTAATTAACCACCTCTTTGTCAACACATGTTAAGCCTTATCCAAGCACTTTTTAATGTGTGTTCTTCATGCCTGAACGAGGAAATCATTAACTATGGGTTATTATACATGTTATGTTCGAATTTCTATGGTCGTGACGCAATCAACAGAAGTGGGAGTTGGAGTTGACAAATAGAGGTAACGTACTTGATTGTATGGATCCAATGATGACTTTTACCAAATAGTAAACTGTTTTGTGAGAAAATATAGGGTTTTCAAGATAAATCTGTGTAGGATGCATTGTACATCTGGACACAAGTAAATATTTAACTTTTGACGTACATGTAAATCATTTCAATAATAGTTTACATCCTCTAAATACCGAGATTATGTTACCTAGTCAGGTCTCTCTGAAAGCTTCACGTGTCGCTTTTCTTGATCGGTTGTTGGGCTCCGTTATTGTTGTTTTATACCACAAAAGTTGCAAAAAGGCGAGCAATTCACGGAATGGTGTTTGTATGTAATTGGGACCGTTGGATCGAAAGAGAAGAAACTTCAACCGTTGGAAGGTTTGCAAAAATTAATAACTTACAAGCATTTAAGGAACGTTTTTTTTTTTTTTTGTCGGTCCTACTCTACGCCTTTTATCTAACTTCTCACTCTGACTTTGTCGCGTAGGGCGTGAGAGTTGAAACTTACTCCTAAAACTAATGCGTCCCCACTCCAACCCCCCGAGAAGGTGGGGATTCGAACCCCCTAACTCCCCATTCCATGTTAGAAGGGTAGCCACTGAGGTAAACCCCAGTAGTTTCATTTAAAGAACGTTACCAACTATAAGATTGCTAACGTTACTAAACATTCTGGACAATTACGATATTTGAGGATAATTACTCACTGATAAGGTCCTTAACGAAGGAATATTTTGATCATAACGATAAGTTACTAAGATAGAAACAAGAGATTTACCATAAAGCCAAGTTGTTTGTGATTTTTCTGTGAAAGTTACGATTTTCAACATTACGAAATTTTTACATAAATTACTACACGCGAAGGACCGTTACTAGTCATTACAACGACTTATTGGACAAAGTATAATTATTGAGGACAATAATGAAATATAGGTACTTTGTTTTTTTATACAGAAAGTAAAAGTACCTTCACCAACGATATTTTGAGATGCTTTAATACACTGTTGATTAATTACTACGAGGTTTTCATATATCGAACTCTACTATTAAATAACCATCCTTAAAGATAAATCACCAGTTGCAAGTTCAAACGAGTTATGACCATTACAATTAAATTACGACCCATAATATTAAAATTACTACTTATAAGTGCGATCAATTTTGCAAATTTTTTGGTAAATTACGATAAATTCAGAAAAATGACGATTTTTTTTTGCTTATGGGACCCTAGAAGCACCCCACAAAAGGTTAGAAAGTTATGCCTGGCCACTCATTACACGCAATGCGTGTAAAGGTTCTGAGTTCGATTCCACTAGCTTGTAACTTTTTAATTCACTAAATTTTAAAATCGTTACTACTAATTGTTACAATTACGACTTCATTTCTTTCGTAAAAATAAATGATTTGAAAAATATTTTCCTAAATAATTGATTGTATCATTTGAAATAATTAATTAATTAAAAATATTCTCATTTATGACAATATTCTTGTGTGGTCAAAATATTTTTCATTCATTTTTTTTTTAAAGTAATACAAATAATCATTTTAAGGAAAATATTTTAGAAATTATTCATTAATGGATCTCGAAAAAAATTTTTAAAAAAAAAGGTAGAGACAGAGATTCCATTCTTCTGTACACATATTTTCATCGGGCCGGCAGATTTTCAAATTGGGAATTCGGGCCTTCTTTTTTTTTTTTTTTTTTTGGGGGGGGGTTATCGAAATTGGATATTGGGGAGGCCGAACAGATAAGGAAAAAGGGAACATTATTGCCTTTACAAGTAAGTAGTCGGCCCAAACTTCAGTCCTCTTGAAAAAAAATTGGAGGAGAAATGAATTTTAACCTTATGGTAAAAATTAATTCTTCTAATTCAATTAATCACGCAAAGTGCACATTTTTATCTTCGATTGTGTTACCTTATGTGGAATTTACGGCCAAGTGCCATAGCTAATTAGAAAGTTCTTTTTTATGTTTTCGTTGATAAGCACAATCTAACAATATTTCATGTTATTATAGGGCCTAATTCCCTTTAAAAACCCCTAATTTTAAGTCTGGTACCAGTTCTACCCCAAATGTTTTCATCAAAAAAAAAAAATCCAAATTTAATGTACTGTACAAATCTACCCAAACTTTCTTTGTAAAAAAAAAAAAAAAAAAAAAAAACTCCAACTTTTGTCTAGTTCCAAATTTACCCCAAACTTTTTTTGTTTAAAAAAACGCCAAACTTTAGGTCAAATTCCAAATTTACCCGTAATTAGCCCTCTATCCAAAAATCACCAATGGTAGTCCCTATTTTCATATCTTAGAACGGTTTCATTTTTTAAGATAATTTCCCATGTCACCTCACTGATGTGGATTTGTCATCGATGTTAAATGTCATGGAGTAGATTTGAGACTAGATTGAAAGTTTGTGATTTTTGTGGACAAAACAAAATTCGGAGCAAATTTTGGATTGGACCTAAAGTTTGAGTTTTTTTTCTAAGACAAAAGGAAGTTTGGGGCAAATTTGGGATTCAACCTAAAGTTTGGGGTTTTTTTAAACAAAAAAAGTTTGGAGCAAATTTGGAATGGACCAAAAGTTAGAGATTTTTAGGGAATTAATTGTTATAATGGATATATAATGCTTCTTCTAATATAATAAGTCCAGAACTTTACCGGCAATTCATTTGTTGATATTTGAAAGAATGATGAATTTGTTGTTGTTATGAAGAGAAATAACGGATTTACTTATAAGTTTATCTTTAGTTTTCGGGTTTATAAGATCTCTCTTCACCCACCGGTTTAAGTTTTTGAGTTGTAATTTTCAACATGATATCAAAGTCAAGTTCGGCTGCAATTTATTTTGCATGTGCAGCTCCCCTATTTGTTTAATTCCATGTGTCATTCCTAATCCATCATGCACATAAGATAGGGGTCAAAAGTACCCCACATTACTTGTTTATAGAGTTTATAGGCTCTTCGAGTTTATGTCATCTCCTCCGTTTATAATGTTAAATTTTTGGATTGAACTTTCGAACATTATTTTATAGATCATAGGTTATATGTGTAATTATATTTTCCACAGTTTCTCTCTTCCAGCAAAGCATATACAACCTACAAAACAGTACGTAATGCATTCTATATTGAATTGCTTCTCTCGTGAAATGAAAGGTGCAATTTTTGTCGATTATAAAATAGTCAATTATCAGCACCTAATGAGTCAAATTGTACAAACTGCACAAAGATTTAGTTTTGTCGAGGCAACGGGCAAGGTCCAATTAATATCATTAGCTTGTGGTCTAACACTCAATCATCTTAAATCTAACTGAATGTTCATCTTTTGGCCCTCCGATGTTCTGGGGCTGAGACTGATGGACAAACGACTTTTTCACCTCTCAACAACGTTAGAAGAAAGTATCTTATGGTGTCGTAAAAAGACGAGCCGATCATTTTAAAAAAAAAAAAAAAAAAAAGAAGAAGGTGAAATTACTTAATCTTGAACTTTTAAAAAGAAAACTTAATCTTTCTACCCGTGTCAATGACACAAGATGCTATGGATTCTTAAGATAAGAATCTTTTAACTTCTTTTTTTAAGACAAGTGAATGAGAAGGCCTCAAATTCATCAAAAAATGTAATTAAATCCTAAAATTTAAAAAAATACAATCAAATCTTAAAACTTGTCAAGTATAATCGAATTTTAAAACATTCATCAAGCACAATCAACAGAATGACTTAATTAGACCACTTTGATAGGTTTTAGGATTTATTTTACTTTTTAAAAGTTTTAGGATTTAATTATATTTTCGGGATAAATTTTATAATTTTTAATGCATTTATCCTCAATTTTTCTTAGGTAGGCGAGGCGATTAACAAGTGATTGTAAAAAAATTAAATGGCATACCCTATGAATTTAACCACGCCTAGTGCCATCTAAAACAAGTGGGAGACCAATGGGCGTATCCGAACGTGGGCGACAATGGCAAATAAACGTTTAATGATTACGTTGAGTGACGCACTAGATGCGTTCAATAATAGCGAAAAATTATATTTCTTTTTTTGACCAAGAAAAAGAATAAAAATTGCGGACTTCATTCTATAGAGCACGTGTTTCATAAACAACGATTTCAATCTATTATTGTCACTTGTTTGGAAGTGGGGGAAAAAAAAAAGCAATCGACAAAAGAAAAGAAAAAAAAGACCTCCTCCATTCATGTGGCATCGATTAAAAGCCCTCATTGGTCAGTGCACTCATTCCACTAGACTTCTCTCATTATCTAAAAAAGGAAAAACAACCATCAATGGAGTCCCCAAGCTGGAGGTGTTCTCTGGACCTTCAAGGCTGTGCAAGCTTCTTCATCATCCTCCTCGTCACCCTCTTCTTCCTCATCTGTGTCCTGTACTTCGCGAGGCCAAAACTGTGGTGCAACTGCGAGATATGCCAAACCTACCTCTCGCTCGGATGGTCGAAGAGCTATGTCAATCTTTGCGACTGGTACGCTCATCTCCTCGGAGCTCGCCGACCAAGACGGTCCACATACACGTCCTCGGCAACACGATCACGGGAAACCCAGATAACGTTGAGTACATGCTCAAGACGAGGTTCGAGAACTTCCCCAAGGGGAAACCCTTCTCGACGATCTTGGGGGATTTCCTCGGCCAGGGGATTTTCAACGTCGATGGCGATTCATGGAAGTTTCAGAAGAAGATGGCGAACCTAGAGCTTGATCGGTTTGCGATACGATCCTATGCGTTCGAGATTGTGAAGTGCGAGATCGAGAACCGGCTCGTGGCTCTCTTGTCATCCGTCGTGGGCCAAGAGGGTGGAGTCCTCGACTTGCAAGATGTGTTTAAAAGATTTTCATTCGATTGCATATGTAGGTTCTCGTTTGGCCTGGACCCGAGATGCTTAGAGCTGTCCCTGCCCATGTCGGAATTCGCTCTTTCCTTCGACCTGGCATCTAAATTGTCCGCAGAACGAGCCATGGAGGCATCGCCTTTGGTTTGGAAGATCAAAAGGGCGTTCAATATAGGGAGTGAGAAGAGACTAAAGGAAGCAATTAACATGATCAACATTCTTGCTCTTGAAGTCATTAAGCAAAAGCGCAAGATTGGATTCTCCAACCACAGAGATCTCCTATCCCGCTTCATGCGCACAGTAAGCGACGAGACATACCTAAGGGACATCATCGTGAGCTTTCTTCTAGCTGGCCGTGACACAGTCGCGTCAGCCCTGACCAGTTTCTTTTGGCTCATGGCCAAGAACCCTCGAGCGCTATCGAAAATTCGTGCCGAGCTGGATTGTGTTATGGGCGATCAGGAGCTGGTGAGCTACGATCAAATCCGGGAACTACCTTACCTGCAGGCTGCGATTTATGAGAGCATGAGGCTCTATCCACCCATACAATTCGATTCAAAATTTTGTGAGGAAGACGATATTTTGCCGGACGGGACATTTGTGAAGAGAGGCACAAGGGTTACTTACCATCCCTACGCAATGGGTCGGATCGAGGATATATGGGGCCCGGATTGTTTGGAGTACAAGCCGGAAAGGTGGCTAAAGAACGGCATCTTCTTTGCGGAGAACCCGTACAAGTACCCGGTCTTCCAAGCCGGACTTAGGGTTTGTTTGGGGAAAGAAATGGCTCTCTTGGAGCTGAAAAGCGTGGCGGTCTCGTTGCTCCGGCGGTTCCAAATAGAGCTGGTGACCCCGGACCAGGTGATTCGATTCTCTCCAGGGCTCACCGCCACCATCAGGGGGGGGCTCCCGGTTGTGATACGAGGAACTTAAAGCCCCACAAGCAGACATCGCAGGTTCGTCCCGTTTGGGGGCCAATAGAGTACTATGTTGTCCAAATACCATGTGATATTTCCTCTTTTGTTGCGTCTCCTTGGTCCGTATTCGTAGCATATAGTGCGAATTCGCCGAATATGCCGGTGGGTGCTCCTTTTTCCCCCCTTCTGACGCTCCAATGAAAATTTGAAGGGTGTCATTTATGAAAAGAAAGGTCGAAGTAGTGGTCTGAAATTGATTTAAATTGTCTTCAAGGACTATCTCCTTCCCTCTCTCAACCCAGATGAACAGAAATATCTGGCTAGTGCTGGTAATGGCTTGTGTGTTCTTTCTTGTGGAAAATGATGGGTAATTGAAGTTCTTCATTATTGCTGTTTTCCCTTTTTTCTTTTTTTTTAATAAGAAATTTCTCGTTCTGTAAAGTTCATGTAGCTCATAGGAAGATCGCTGGTATTATGCCTTGCCCCAATGTAATGTTGGGGGAGGAGAAAATGTAATCTGGTGGGAAACAAACGAGTGATCAAACATATAATCATGCTTATTTCTGTGACGGGAACGATTTACTTTTCTTGTTATATACTTTTGGTATCTGGATATTTACTCTTTATGCTCTCTTGTGATTTTGATGACTGACATCCTCTTGGCTATAAAGAAAACATTTTCTTCGATGGAATTATCATATGCATTGTAGAAGGAAGTGACTGTTGATGGATTAGTGCGAGGGTCAAATGGAAACGATCCAAAACGCAGGCCAATCATGCGTGTGGGACTTGTCCTTCGTAAAAACTTGACAACATGTCGGATCATTCGGACGTCGGTCCGACCTATGCTAGCTTAGCTATCTTCCATTAGCTTCATCCGTGTGATCCGATCAACATTAGTGAGAGATTAAGAGAACAGATTAGATTTTTCCCCAAGTAAAATTTTTCGTTTTCAATTATCTATTTATCAATCAAATGAGGTTGCAGGTTTCAAAAAACTATCGGTGATGGTTTTGATGCTCCTATGGGCTCTGACGGTTCGTGTTCACGGGTCGTATTTGAGCTTTACAATCATGCCAAGTCATGTCAGGATAAAATACAGGTTTTTTGTTTTTTTTTTTTAGTTAGGCAATAAGAACTTATGTTCATTAAATTCGTATCATACCTATCACTTTCGGGTTTGCTAGTCATCATTTCGAGAGTCGTCAATTCATATTAAAAATTGACAACTCTTCAAAGAAACATACCCATCGCCCGATATATTTTGAAAACCTCAACCCTCATATTATTGATAAATGGATAGATGGAGTTGAAATATCTAACTTTTGAAGATGCAAAGCTGCCTCTTTATTCAGCCAATGACTCCAACTATATGAAAGTGTCATTTAGTCAAAGATACTGCAAGCAGGGTTGGTAATTTGTGTGCAAGTGTCGTGTTCACATATGCTAATATTTATTGTCATTATAAAAATGTTTTGACGTAATCACACTATGGTTTTTATTAACAATGAGTAATAACGTGTTAATTTGCGCCAGTTTCGAGTTTAGCCATGCTATATTGTGTTGGGTTCAGATTTCTCTTGGTTGTTTCGCGTTCAAGTTGTGTCAGAATTGCCGCCCATGACCGTGACCCTATCCTGCGAATCCAGGTTTTCAGTCTTCCAAGCTTTAGAACCCAACTAAGAAAAACAATTCTGGGCTTAGAAATCCAATCGGTCATACTAAGTTATTTCTATGAAAACAAGAGCTGGCAATGTAATCCATCCCAAAAAAAAAAGGATTACCAATGTGGAGATGGTGTTTTCTCGCACATGACTTCCACAAACTTGCACAAGAGAAAAGTGTAGAAAAGCATAAAATGAGCAAAAAAGTAAGACGCACAAAACATAAGACATTGGAAAATGAAAAAGCAATAAAATAGCGTTTGGTGTGCAGTCTATTTGCACGAATCCGTTTCATATAAAGAGACACCTCGATATGGAATCTCTTTACCTCGTGAAACCTACTTCCCTGTACGATTTATGCCATCCAACGATCTAGGAACAACCTGCTCGTTTTTCTTTAACAATCAGTTCAGCTCTGGCATATGTGTACTCGATCAGGCATGTTCCACGTTTTCGACACTTTTCGTGCATTGTCTCTTTCTTGCCAAAGGTAAGATGCTCTCTGTCATCACGTATACGAACACCAAATTAGCAAACTTGAATGCATGCTTTGATCGAATTGAGAGCAATTTGATTGCCGTATTCGTCAAGCTGTTGTTCGATGCTACTCGGTCGTCACCAAAGGAGTAAAGAGAGATTATAGTTATACTAAGACTAGTCAATAATTGGTATGACAAATAATGTGGCATTGATAGACTACTATCGATTATTGCAAATGATAGGCTTGTTTTAATGTCTCACTTCGATCTACCTCATCAGCGATGCCGTAGACCGATCTTGATATACTTTTGCATTGGCCGAGAGAAAATCCAATTAGGATTAGTTAGGATGAGCCAAGCTGAAAGCAACGCTGTCCGATAAACCCTCTCATCACTCGTCTTGAATATTAATAGAAGGGTTAATACCCCAAATTATTTTTTTGACCACAAAAAACCCTGTCGCGACCCAATTTTTCGGGTTTGCCACCTAACATTAGGTTAATGGATTGCTAAGCCTAGACTTAGCTCGGGCTCTCCCAAGCCCATACCAACTCGCGATTTAGGTTCAAATATCTAGCATGCAAAGGGAGTCGCCACTAATCGGTTTACGGTAGGTCGATTAGACACCTAAGTAAAATAACGAGAGAATCATTTTACTTCTACGAACCAGAGATTTTGGATACGGGGACTTGATTACGTTAGATTTCTCTAACGCCCTTTCGGTACCTTTCTCTTTTCTTTTGTTGTTTTTTTTTTAAATGTTTGGCAAGCAGCTTGAATTGATTTCAATTTCCTAACATGTGAGGTGTTCATGCGGGTGCGCAAACCATCAATTTAACACCCAAGTAAATCAATTAAATAATGCAGAACTTACCTCAAAGCAACGAAAGCATCTGCGTTGTTAGATCAAAATTCACATCAGCAATCCTAGATATGATTTCTAATTAACAAGCAATCACTCAATTTTTTTTGTTTTCATTTATTCAATGAGAATCATGCGATGCAATGTTACTAATCTAACATAAGTTGATATGACATGATAACATGACCTAAACTAAATGACATGAGTAAAGGTAATTTCTAAAGAAATGCAATAATTAAATATGCGATCTAAATTAATCAAATTAGCCAGCTCTAACCTAAGATACAAAAATCAATAAAACATGCAATTTATTCTAATATGCCATGACATGCAAATAATGCATTACCCTAATTTTTATGAAATTCGAAATTAAAATTAAACATGCAATTGGATAATAGAAAAAACTAACATCCTAAATGAGTGCACTTTTTCTTTTTCTAATTCATGATTCAAAATAAAATTCCTATCTAATCATGCAAGATAAAAAAAAAACCTAATCCTAATTCAAAATTTTTTTGGATTTTTTCTTTTACAAAAATAAAATTGACTTAAACACCATGACATCAACTCAAACAAGATAAAATTGATATTCGAAAATTGGCGAACCATATCTCGCGCATGAGATCGGGTTGTCCAATTTTAAAAATTAAATCATTGAATCGAATCTCGGGCATGAGATCGGATTGTCGATTTTTGCAAGGGATTGCGAGTCGGATTTCGGGCGCAAAAATCGGACTGTCAATCCCTAATTTGAGGGGCACTTTCATGTCGGAATATCAATCATATGCATCGACAAATATCTCAAATAAGGTAATGGAATTTTCGAAAATCAAAATAGATAAGATTTTCACCTAATTCGAATATTAGTTTCCGAATTCCGATCCTCGAATGGTTACTCGCGATGCAACGTGACGGGGCTCGGTTGGGCTCGCGGCTCAAGTTACAGTGAGTCTTGGATGTCGTTGGAACTAACCGCATCATGGTGGTGAAGATTAGGACAGTGGCTCGTCATCTCAGTCCAGTGTGGGGTGCATCGTTGCAGCTTGAATGAGGAAAGCGTTGGTAGGAGTTACGAAGCCTAGACCGCGAAGAAAGGACCTCGCTCGAGCCCCTACTCTCTCTCTGGATTTTTGTATGCCCAGTTTTGACTAGATTTCGTTGGTTTGGCATTGGGTCTTCAATGGCTGAATCTCTCGTGGAATTGTTGGCACGGATGATGGGTGGTTCAAGCACATGAAGAGCCCCCACGAGAGAACACTTTGAATGCAAAACATTGACAAATTTACCCCACAAATTATTTTTGACGTCATGGGTTCAAAAACCCAGTCGTCGATTTCGTAGCTTTCTTGAGGTATCACGGCAAGGCCACCTTGTCGTCGGAGGAGGCGCAGCAATGGGTCACCATCTCGTGACGGGTATATATTTGACAAATTTATCCCACTCTCACGTGTTTTCTACATGTGTGGAATACATTTGTAACAAAAAATTTAGTCGTTTTTTCCACTTGCCCTATCAAAAAAAAATCATCATATCCCGGAAAATTGCAAATTTTTATTTTCTCACGAGATCATTTCTGTTAGTTTTCAACTAATTTGAACCCATTCACCACCGGTCCAATAAAATGCAAAAAAATGCAAATTAAATGCTATGCAATTAATAAAATTAACCCCCTAATTTTCTATGCAACAGAAAAATTTATTGTCAAATTATTAAGTTAAATGACACGTGACAATTAACTGGTATACAAATTTGAGATTTTACACTCCGTTTGTCACAGTTTACAACTTTTGTGATTTTTTTGTGGTTTAATTCAATTTAGCAGATGGTATATTTGTCACAAATTTACCAGTTTAGGGTTTTTTGTGGTCGAATAAATTAGTTTGGGGTAAATTTGTCATAAATGTACCGGTTTAGGTTTTTTATGGTCAGTCGGGGTAAATTTGTCACATGTGTACCAGCTTTTGGTTTTTTATAGTCAAAAAAATAGTTTTGGGTAAATCTGTCACAAGTGTACTAGTTTGGGGTTTTGTAGGGTATTAAACCCTTAATAGAGAAAAGAGAATAGGGTTTAACTCGAGAACAAAAGAAAAAGGAGAGTATAAATCAAATCTTGGCCAATTTGTACTTTCCCAAGCAGGGCAACGATTCAGAGAACGGCGACCCATAAATATATATTTCATAATGATGATGATGATTTGTGAATCGTGTTGATCGAAGCGATGTTTCGGGACACTACCAGATAGCCATCAGAGCACATAGTAAGAAGTGTCAGAAGTACAATACGCATTCTGTCTATTTTGGGGAATTGAAACTCACACGATTTGAATGTTTAAAATAATTAAAATCGATTGCATCTAAAAATTGACCAGGTGGTTGATACGAATAGCCACATGACTAGAATACAAGTTGTTGTTAAACACATGAACTGTTGTCAACAACCATAGGAATGTTATCGATATTAATGTACATCCATGTCCATTAATTAGCTGTCACTATACAATGGCATAAATTGACGATTGTCGACAAGGATATTGGTTAAAAGGGTTGATAGACCACCAATTGAGTACCAAGAAAAGACTGGATACTTAGAGGCCATCGGGATGTGGTTGTAGAATTTCGAATTTCAAATCACTAATGAGTGGAGCCAGGAAGACCATTAAGTCATGGGGCAAGAATGGATGAAGCAACACATATGGACACCAAGGATCAAACGCGGTTTTAAGGGACCAACTGCTTGAAGACGAGATCATGGAATAGTGAAAACATGGGCCCCAAATCCTTGGAGATGTGAAGGCATGATTATACTATAAGAGAACTGCTCTAAGATGGTTATATCGTGAATACTATAAATACCAGTGTTAGCTTACTAGAGACCCCCCGACGTGCACAAACAAATAAGCATGTTATCATTTAAATTTCTGCCCAATAGTTTTAGTTTCCAAATTCATGTTGTCAATTAAATTCTAGCATATTTCTTAACTACAGTTTCCATATCTGTGTCGTTAATTAAATTCCAAACATATATCTTTGCTATATATCCCAAGTGCCTTATCGCCGATTAAATTCTGAAATTATATCTTCACATTCTTGGACTTTGTCATCGATTAAATTCCGATGTAATTTGTATATGTTCAATTTTATTGAAGGGGTGCGTTCTCAAACTTTGTCGTTGATTAAATTTTAGCATAGTTTGTGTACTTTCAGTTCCGTTTGAAGTGAATTATCCATTTTCTTGTCTATCTATGATATTTTCTATCGAGAATTGCCACAAAACCTATTTTATTTAATAAAAATTGAAAAATGATTTTCGATTAAAGATATTTTGTCCCGAAGTTGAACTCCCATGAAACATTATCAAAGTCGAATGCATACTTTGATCGAATTGAGAGCAATTTGATTGCACTATTCGTCAAGTTGTTGGTTTGATGCCACTTAGTCGTTGCCAAAGGAGTAAAGATTAGTCGATAATTGGTACATCAAATAAAATGGCGCTAGTAGACTATTGTCGATTGTTGAAAACGATAGGCTTGTTTTAGGGCCTGTTTGGTAACACTTCCGGGAACAACTAATTATGTTCTTTTGTTCCCAAGAATTAAAAAAAAAAAAAAATTGGCAAATTTTTTGTTCCTAGGAATAAAAATTCTTTTTTTTTTCTCGAAAATATATTTGGAATAGAATCAAGAAGCAGAAAAAACTTACTTCTTGTTTTCGAGAACATCCCTAGAATCAAGTCTAATTTTTTCTTCTCTCTTCTCTTTTCTTCTCTTTTCTCTCCTTCTTCTTCCTTTTAGCTTGTTGCTGGCCTCGGCTGTGATTAGCGACCAGCCGACGAGGGCTAGTGACCTCACCAGCACGGCGGCAGCCCCCGACAACGGCAAGCCAAGGCGAGCTCAAGCTCACCCAGATCGAGCGAGGCCGACCTCGCCCAACCACTCTCGCCTCACCAGGCCCACACCAACTTGGCATCGCCCAACAATGGCCTGGCGAGATCAAGCCTTGCCGGTGGCTGGGCGAGCTCCTCTAGCTAAGGCGAGGCTTCATCAACCGATGCAAGACTTGCCGTCACTCGCCCTAGCCTAGCAAAGCTCCGGCGAGCTTGCCAAACCTCACCCAACCAGCCATTGGCCATCAACGTGGACCGGCGACTAGCCACAAAGAAGGAGGAAGGAGAAAAGAAAAGAAAAAAAAAAGATAAATTGGAAAAATATTTAAAAATTCAAAGAAAAAAAATTAATAATCCTGCCAAGCTCATTTCTATTCCGAGAATAAAATTTTGTGCAATTACCAAACACGTTATTTTGTTCAAAAATTCTTTCTAGGAATAAAATCTCTTAGAAATCAGAAAAAATCATTTCTGATAAAAAATTATTCTCTTAAACAGAATCGTTATTAAACGCGCCCTTAATATCTTACTTCAGATCCGCCACATCAACGATGCTGTAGACCCATCTCGATATACTTTGCATTGGCCGAAAGTGAATTCGATTGGGATTAGTTAGAAGGAGCCAAGCTAAATATAAAGGCAATGTTGTCCGATAAACCCTCTCATCACTCGTCACGAACATAAACTTTTTTCCACCATGTGAGCAAATTCTTGGAATATTAGCTGACACACTTTATTGGAAAAATCAAATAAATCAAAAAAGTGAAATTTTCTTTTTAAGGAGGTAAAAGTACGAAAACACCACTGGACTTTTGACAAGGGTTAGAACACAAAAGTGGATGTTCCCTATTACTTTATTTTATACTACACTCCCCTATTATAAAGAGAGAAAATATTCAAAAGGGCCTTGCTAAGTGAACTCTCTGAGAATAACGGTGCTTTATGGACCATAAATTCTTTTTCAATAGGAATGGGAACTGGCATAACAAATTTGGAAAACAAATCATGATAGAAAACAATCATATATGGAATACTAATTATTTTTCTATAAAGAAAATGAAAATTCCTTGTTGGCCCATTTAAT
This sequence comes from Eucalyptus marginata, assembly GCA_014182565.1. Taxonomy (NCBI): domain Eukaryota; kingdom Viridiplantae; phylum Streptophyta; class Magnoliopsida; order Myrtales; family Myrtaceae; genus Eucalyptus; species Eucalyptus marginata. The sequence goes on along the minus strand of CM024585.1, from coordinate 22,636,014 downwards.
ACTTTGCATAACTACTTAAATATAAAACTCAATTCTTTTGCAGAGTACTTGTGAAAATATTTTCACTATTTCTTAATACAATAAAAGTCAAACTAGCAACCCACACATTCATTTTAACCTAATTTACTGAGTTTTTTAAAGAATTACTGAATAAGTGAAAATTTTGAAAGTTGGCTAGCATGGTAATAAAGTGGGGTCTTATAAAAGAAAAAAAGCATTGAGGTAAAAAATTTTAATCAAACAAACCCAATATACTAAATTTTTTATATAAAAATCATTTTTAGTTAGGAACGAGATGATCATAATTTCGATTATTGAGTTAAATTAGGCCATGACTGCTCGAGTAGGATTTATTAATTTGTTAAGTTATGTAAATTGGGTATTCAACTCTTTATTTTGGCAATAGTATTCATTTTGTTCATTGATGAATATTTTCATTTAAGATTGCGAGCGTGAAAAATGTTCAATCATAGAGGTTTTGTTAATAGAAACCCAACATTTATTTTCTCTTATAAAAAGATGTTTAAACCCTTCTTTCTAAATTCTAAGGAAAGATATTTTATGTTGGTGATGTTTCTAATAAGAAATTTTTCTAGTTTTTTTAATTAGTACCTTTTTCTAGTTTTTTCGTTTGATTTATTTTTTTATTTATTGAATTCCACTTGGTGGGACCCGCCGAATGGGATCCACAGTTCTCTCATAGAATCTAGTGGCGGATGCAGCACCGTTACCCTCCAAGGAGTGATGGTGTCGTCACCTTCTCATTTCCCTGTTCAAAATGCATAATCAGTCTTTCCGAAGAAATAGCTATTCTAATTATATCTAAAAGGGGGGACTGTGTTATAGCATATGCTTCATATACTTTAAATTATGAAAAATTCAATATATAACGTGTTAATTGTAATCCAATGAAATAAATAATTTAATAGTTGATTGGACTTGTTCCATATATCATTAGTACTCTAACAAAAATTATACGACATATTTATGATACATTAACTGTAGAACTATTAATATTTGTGATAATAATATTCTTACAGCTATATTTACAAGGCAGTTTGTCTTCATGGGCCAAAATATTACAAATTCGTATCAATTTGGTCATTTAAAAATAATATAGTAATCTTAAACATGGTTAAGATTTACGCATTTTAAAACAATGGAGTTCCTCTATCTAGCAACTGCTACTATATATGCCAACTCATGCCAAGTCGGGGCAAAAAATAATGAGCTCTACTAAATCAAAGTCAGTTGACCAATCTAATGGGTGGCTTTTTTTCTTTTTCTTTTTTGGTAAAGTGGAACTATTATTTATCAGATGCAGTACAGAAGCTTAGAAGCATCTTTCAGCTTTACAAACAAGGAGAATAATGCGAGAAAAAAGAGATAGGAAGTCTCCATAGTAACCAATACAGCATTATCCTAGAGAGGTCAAAAAATGGGAAAATTCCAAAAGGAGAACCGAAGTGCCCTCTTTTTTCTTAAATAATGGTTCAAAGTGGACCTTATTTCAAATAAGGACATAAAGTGCTATCACTTTCTCAAATAAGGGTTTGAAATGAATGTTGTTTCAAATGAGGACCTAAAGTGGTTATGTTTGTTTCAGATAAGGACTTAAAGTGGTTATGTCCATTTCAAATAAGAACCTGAGTTTCCGATGGTCAAGGATATTTTTGTCATTTGTCATTTTTCTTCTTTTTTCTTCCTTTTTTTTTTTTTCTAGTTCTTCTTCCTCTTCCGGCCACTGGCGATGCCCACAAAGGACTAGGCGAGGTCGCCCTTGCCGACAAGGGCCACCTATGCCAACCACAAGCGAGGGACGACCTCGCCTAGGATAGGCGACCCTTGCCCAAGGGCCATCCGAGAGGTCGCTGACCAAGTGAGGCCAACCCTCGCTAGATCTGGCGAGGGTGGCCTCGCCGCGACCGACGAGGGTTGGGGGACCTCGCCGGTCTCTAGCAAGGGCCGACGAGGCCACCCTCTCTAGATTTGGCCAAGGTCAGCGATAAACAAGGCCACCCTCACATGGTGAGTGTCAGCCTCGCCTGAGGCCGGCAAGGGTCGACCATGCGGATGGCCCACAGGTGAGGGTCGCCATGCCCAGGTGAGGGACCCATGTGAGGCCGTCCCTCGCCTGTGGCCGGTGAGGGTGACCCTCACCCGTGGCCGGTGAGGGTGACCCTCACCCAACCCTCTGTAGGTATCCCAACCACCGATGAGGAGGAAGAAGAAGAACCAAAAGAAAGAAAGAAAAAAAAAAGGAAAGAAAAAAGAGGAAAATGCCAAATGACAAAATACCCTTGATCGGTCGCCAAATTTAGCCGGCCGGCAACCAACGAGGTCGAGTCCTTATTTGAAACAACCAAAGCCACTTCAGACCTTTATTTGAAACAACAAAGGCCACTTCAGGTCCATATTTGAAATAAAGTCCACCTCAGACCCTTATTTGAGAAAATAAGGATACTTTGGGTCCTTTTTTGAAATTTTCCCTCAAAAAATTTTGTAGAGTGAAGCTCTACCCTTGAAGATTTTGACACACATTTAGCAAAAATAATGTAGATATCATTTGAACTACTTTGAAAATGTTTGCAGTTGTATTCGATCTAAATGCAATATATGATCACTCAGAATGATACCTTGAGGAGCTTTGTTGCTCAGTCCTTGTCCCCAATAGTCTGATCATCCACTAAAGTTCATCATTCCATCCTCCTACAAAACACTTAATCCCTAGTTGTGCTAGGATACTATGCTATGTATTGCCAATCCAATTGCATTGGAAGAACAAATGTGTTTTGTACTATGTCTTCTATGCCGATCTTATAGAAATTGCACTAGGTATCGACTAAAGGCATTCATCATGATATGATCTATGCTGATTGAAGCCTATCTATGTAGAGAAGCTAGCCGATGAAATTATATTTTCTGATACCATTGGTCCAATAGGTTGTGCCACTTTACAACTAGTACCACCTGTCATAGTTCGTCACAAATCTCTCACCTAAAGCTAGATATGACTAAAGTTGGAGCAGGTCTCAACTTAAGATGACCTCGCCAACTCTAGGTCATACTACACTTTTTATGTCAAGTTGCATAATTGGAGTGCCTGCACATTTAGTATTGCGAACCCAATTGAGAAGAGGATAGATAACTAATGAGGTTCCAAAGCATGTGGCCTAGTAATACTTTGTTCTATAATTTCATATTGAGTAACACTTATCCTTTCCTACCTTTTGGGTGAGCAAACCACTTGCCAAGTGATGTTGTGCCCATAAAAATTGTCCGATCTTCTTCTCAACCTTGTAGATAGTTTTCTTTGGAGGTAAGAATATTTGCATCCAATAATTGATAGAGATCAGGATCAATTTGGCCAACTAGAGAAGTCTTGCATGGCTTATATGTTCCATGCCCTATTCTTCTATCCTCTTAGAGATATTGTTAGTCAAACTCTTGTAGTTAATATGCATGAGCCTTCTAGTAAAAAGCGAAACAGCAAGGCATCTGATAGAAAGGGCACCTATGAAGAAAGGTGTGTGATCTAAAATGAGTAGCTTTCATCCTCGGTCAACCTAGAGAAATTTTTTTGACATTTGTTTGAGTTAAACTGCAATCCTGATAGTTGCAAATTCATCCAATTCATCAACAAGGCAAAGGATGGAATCTACATCCCTGTATCAAAGAGGAACAAATCGTCCGCAAAGCATAAGTGAATAATTTTTTGCATTTTACAGTGCCAATGAAAATTGAAGCAAGAAGCAGCAACTTTCGTATTGATAATTCTATTAAGAATTTCTATAACTAGGACATAGAGATATGTCGAGAGTGGATCACCTCTTTGTAGCCCATTAGTGCTATCAAAATAGCCAACTTGTTTGCCATTGAAGTTAACTGAGAATCTTGGTGCAGTGATGCACTGATTTATTACATTAACCAAGAAACTGGGTTGTGTTTATAGCTTTAAGAATCCTGATTACTACTTTCCATTTTGCAATGTCACAAACTTTCGAGAGATCAACTTTTATTGCCACTTGCTTACCTTTGCCGCCCTTATGGTAGTTGCGTAAGAGTTCTTGACAAGGTAGAATTTTTTTTGGAAATTTGTTGTCTCAATAAGAAAGCAGTTTGATTGAGGTTGATGATCAAGGGTAGAATACAGCTTATTCTTTTTGCAAGTAGTTTCGATCTGATCTTACATAGAATTGCCGCCCGAAATGAGTCTTAAAAATTGAGGCAGCATGGTATAGGAACCTTCGGTACAAGAGAGATCAAAATGGAATTTATAGATTTCAGCATTCTTTTTTATGGGAAGGACTCCATGATGGCAGCCTCAATGAGAATAACTATTCCATGTTCATTCTCGTCGTGGAGCACTTTGAATTCTTTTCCTTATGATAGTCTACATCACTTTTTAAAAAATTGCATGACTTTATTTTGATTGATACTTGCTTTCTCGTTTGCCTTTCTTTTATTAAAACAAAAAAATTAGCGTCATATGATCTCTTTTGCGATACACTTCATGCGTGCATTATTTTCTTAGTTGAGCGTGCCAATTGAGATCTGGAGGACTCGAGTGGAATTAAACTGGTGGACGTTTGAATTATATGTCACACAAAAGATCATGGAGTATCTCTAGTTATCTACTTCCTCATGTAAAACGGTTCTTCTTTGAAGTCCTTAATATAATTTGGTAAGGAGTAGGAAAGGGATTTTGAAGGAAAAAAAATAGTAAGATCGATTATGTAAACACAGAAATTACCCAACCCTAGGTTTGTATAATTGATTGGAGCTTAAAAGGGATTTCCTGCTCAAGAGATGGAGTCATATGTTTAAATAGCGCCAAACATGCAAACAATTCTAGATCAAAACTACCTATATCGGCTAACGCCTGAATTTAATGTATTAATGGATTTTGTAAGGTAGTCCATAGGGTTTTAATTTGTCAGATCTCCGCACGTATCTCTATTTAGAAAAAAAAAAAAAAAAGAAAAGAAGAGTCAATGGAGGCCTTTCCACCTTTTACTTTTGCATCACAACCCTGCAGTGCTTGAAATTAAGGCTACCAATCAACATTTTCCCATTATATTGGCGTCAAAACGTGTCGTGTTATATCATGTCATGTCGATCTTCGATTCATGTGCTTTTATCTGGTGTTGAGCTTCCATTTCTCAATAAATTCAAATGTTAAATAAGAATTCAAGTCATGGTGCTCAAACCCCTATTGAAAACACAACTCATCCAAAGACAAGACAATTTCCTTTTACTTGCTTGTAGATCAATGTAAATTTAAATTGCATAAACAGTTATCTCTCAACCCACGAGATGGGTCCAGGAAAATTACTATCTAGACTCGTCATAATTGATCATACTAAGTACATGCTAAGTGAGATAAGCTCTCAGGGCAGACTCATGGGGCATAATCGTGGAATTTTTCAAGCATATGCTATGTATCCTTCCAATAATATATGAGACTTTTGAGACATACGAAATTCCTTAACTTATACGAATTTGTCCTTGTGTCGGTGATGAGGTCCATGCTAGACCACACCTAATAAGGAGGTCGGTCCTCACCTAAAGTGACACGAACCGTACTTATTTGTTTTTTTTTTTCCGAGTTATGATTGATTACCAACCTATATAATTTATCTTTTAACCCCATCTCTTATCACTTTAACAATATAAAACGAGCCCAATTGACATCTGACAGCAAACTTTTTCTTAGTCGTGGCTCTGAAAGGTCATATTCCATCGAAAGAGGAGGTAAGGGCCGACATGTCGGTCCAAACCCCAAGAGAACCCGTGGGTGAGAGAGAGAGAGGGGCCAAGACCTAAAATGATTAAGTAATATTATTATTTTGCTTTGATATTCCTTTCGATCTCTTTTGCAATGATTCTCTCCGTGGGCGAAGATCTACTTAAATCTGATTTTTGGTTTAGAGGTAAGTCTTGTCAAATATAACACAGGGCTCGTCTGGTTAATTTACCATTTAATCACGATTGTAATTTTGTCTTCAAAGAGAGAAAATTTCGACAACACTCCAAATGCAATATACAGCTTTATAGAGAAAATGTCCTAAATGTCCTAAACCTATTGAACAATGCCAATTCAATTTTCAATCGCGCAAATTTAATTCTAAACCTTTTAATAACGTATTAATTCAGTCATAAACTTTCAATTATACAAATTTAATCCTAAACATTTTAACAATTTGTCAAATTAGTCCTAAACTTTTTAAATAATCACTAATTTAGTCTTTTTGGTTAATTTGATCAAATATCACTAAGGTGGACAATTTTTCACTTTTAAAAAATGTGAAATTTTTTATATTTATTTTATTTTATTTTATTTCTTAAATTATTTTTCCTCTTTTTACACAAGGTCAACAAGACTGCTAGTCACTAGCTGAGTGCTAGCAACCCCCTTGCCGATGACCTTTGCTTGCCCCTCGGAGAGGGCCACGAAACCCTCGCTAGCCTTGAGTCCTCATTGTGGTCAACAAGGGCTAGGCAAGGACCGCAACACCCTCACCTTACTAGATTTGGCCAAGGCATCATGAGCCCTTGCCTAGGCCCTGCAAGCCATAGCGAAGCCTTCACAGGCCTTGCTCACCCTCGCTATGGCCAGCAAGGGTTGCAACACTCGCCTGCCACCACCTAAGGCTTTGCAGCCCTCACTTGGGGGCTGGCAATGTTGCTAGCCCTTGCTGAGTGGTCGGCGAAGGTCGTCAACCCTTAGCCAATGTCAGGCCTGCTCTTTCTAAAAGGAGGAAAAAATCAAAATCAAAAAAATCAAAAAAAATAAAAAAATCCATATCAGCATAAGGCAAGCCAAGTAGAATGACTGGATTTGGTTGGACCCCCATTAACGATAATCCGCCAAAATTAGTTAGAAGGATTATATTAACAATTCGTTAAAAGGTTAAGAACTAGTTTGGTAAATTGTATAAATGCTTAAGACTAAATTGGTATAATTGGAAAGTTTAAGATTGAATAGGCAAGTTATCAAAGGATTTAGTACTGAATTGACATTATTGAAAGATTTGTGATTGAATTGATCATCATACAACAAGTTTAGAACTTTTTGAACAATTTTTCTCATTTCTATGTACTCGAATTCATTAACACAACAAGACATGATTACAATGACTATATGAGAATGCAACTTAATCTTGACGCAAAATTAGCATATAGGATTTCACGTAAATTGTATTTTTGGAAGATATATATTCACACTAAATTGAACTTTTATCTAATGAAAATTTATTATTAATTTCTTGATATAAAATTAACAAAGGGAGATCCAAAGTTATTGTATTTGTGCCAAAATTCTGTTCATTGATCTTGTGTCAATTTATGGTCTATCGAATCATTTATGTATTTGGCCAAAATGTCATTTAGTATTTTCAAACTAGTCACGTTATGTTGAAGAAGGATCTACTTCAATCCTTGATTGATTCCTTAGTGTGATTCTGATTACATGGATGATACAGTGAATCGTCGTCATGGAACATTTCGAGGAAGACAATATTTTGTATATTTCTTTCTTTTTTTCATTTCCTGTATTATAAATACAATTACATACTTGTACATTTGATCCAATTAAGAAATACAATCACAGTCTTCCAATTTTCCCACATTTTCTCTCATGGTATCAGAGCGGCTTTTCTGACCTAGCTTCCGCAGACATCTTCCGAATTGCCTCCGATAGTTTTTCTAACTTTGTTGTTGCAAGCCTTACCCTGCAAAACAAATTAGCACTTCGGGTAGGAATTCAACTTTTTCAACATGCAGGACCCAAAGAACAATGAAAGCCAAGATCCGAAATTACCTTCAATGGAGGAATCATCCAATCGGGTCTCATATCAAATTGACCAGACCCAAGATGAACATGAGTCTGTTCCTCAGCACACGACACCAGCAACATCCACAATTCAGACGTCGTTCATTCAATGGGTACCGGTCCAAGGCTCATGGGCTGCTGCAACCAATCAACAGTGGGCAAACTACTATCCACGCAGAGAAGACGCTTCCAGAGAAGGAGCAAATTTGGGGCCCCATCCAAATCTGGTGGGATCCGAATCAAACCCTACGGGTCAGAGACCCGAATTTGACCCGAGGAATCCAGGGACGAATCCCTACCCGGGTTTTCAACCCAAGTTTACACCGTTCCCTTTTCCAATCATCGGCAGCGGCAGACGTCTAGAACCAGGCGACCCTTTTTATACCTCACCGGCGGACGGGCCGGAACTACGGCTGATCTCCCTTCAGCTCGCCGGACCCGACCACTACAGCACTTGGGCGAGGGACTTCCGGCGCGCTCTTGTCGCAAAGGATAAGGATGGGTTCCTCGACGGAACCATCCCTTTCCCAGCCGACGACCGAATGCAACGACTTTGGCACAAATGCAACCAACTCATTCGCATTTGGATCGGGAATTGTGTGACACCCGAGGTCGCGGCCGGGCTCCCTCCGACTGAAGATTCAAAGACTATGTGGACTAATATTCATGAAATGTACGGAAGCTCGACCGCATTAAGATTTTCTCACTTACCCAAGCCCTATCGGAGTTGAAGCAAGGGAACCTATCAGTTACCGCTTGCCTCAACCAATTATCTGCCCTGTGGAATGAGCTCGACGCGGTGGAGGAGCAACTACAAGGACTGGAGGCCACTCTTAGACAATACAAAGAAATAAAGGAGAGGGAGAAGGTCATGTTTTCTCCTAGCCCTAAACAAGAGTTACATACCTTTTCGTTCACAAATCCTTGCCATGGAGCCGGTACCACCGCTTGGTTGGATCTTTCAGCTTGCCTTCCAAGAAGAAAATCAACATCTTGTGACCGCAAGGTATGAGAAGGGTGGAGAGAGCATGGCCCTTGCTGCACCGGCGGGACCACAGCACCACACTCACAGTGGTTTCCGAGCGCACCACAGCGACCAGAGAGCTTCGGACTCTCTTATGGGGCGAACACAGCAGGTTGGGAGGAAGAAGACAGAGCAAACCCAAGAGCATCACAATCTAACGGTCTAGATCAAAGGAGAGGATCTGACGGCCCATATTGGCCTCGGTCGGACGGTGCAAATCCAAGGCGTGGGCGCAGATCCGACGGTCCTCCTTTCTTCCGATCTGACGGTCCAAATCAAAGGCACGAAAGCAGATCGGATGGTTCATATGTTCCCTTTTATGGGATCAAATCCAACGGCCCCTATAATGCCACATCATCTCAAAATGGGGAGGGCAAAATTCCTTAAATTCTCAAAATAAGGGTAAGTACTGTGAATATTGCAAGCACCCACATCACACCATTGAAACGTGCTGGAAATTACACGGAAAGCCCACTGACAAAGAAAAAAAAAAGAGAAAGAATTTTCTGCTTATCAGGTATCAATACAAGGAGTTGACAAGGCTCATTAGCCAATCACCCAGGATCAACCAGGATCAATATCAACACATCATGAAGACTCTAAATCAATTAAAGATGGTCGACAAAACTGCAAATTTCTCAGGTACCTCATTATGCCAGATAGATATTACAATTGATGCATGGATTATTGATTTAGGTGCTAGTAACCACATAATTTGCAATGAGAGTTTATTTTCCAATGTCCATAAAAAACCTCATTCGTCTGCATCTGTCCGTCTCCCAAATGGCGATGTCACTGATGTCACAAAGATTGGTACCACCCATCTTAGCCCAAACATTACTCTTAAAAATGTTCTTTATATTCCTGAGTTCGAATTCAACCTCATATCTGTTTCCAAAGTTTGTGAAGACAACTCTTGTCATGCCAATTTCAATTTCGAAAATTGTTCCTTTCAGGACCTTTCGACTGGGAAATTGATGGGCTTGGGTAGAATGGAAGAAGGGCTATATTTTTGGATCAACTTTCCGAGAGATTTTCATTTATCTTCATTAAATAAGAGCATGTTCTGTAATGCTACCACCAATAATAAAATCTCTCTTTCACATAAGCGTTTAGGCCATAGTGCCTGCTTTCCCTGTCCTGATTGCAAGATATGCCCTTTAGCAAAACAATCTCGAGCACCATTTCCCACTAGTGTATCTCGAGCTACTAGTATTTTTTCCTTGATTCATGTGGATATTTGGGGTCCCTATCACACTCCACATCGGGATGGATCTCATTTTTTCCTTACCATTGTGGATGATTATTCTCATGCTACATGGGTGTTTCTCATGCAATCAAAGGGTCAAACTTTCTCTTATTTTTCGAAATTCTTGTCCATGATTAAAAATCAATTTGATAAATCCATTCAAAGAATTCGCACAGATAATGGGCGTGAATTTTTCTCCAGTGAATGCCAATCTTTTCTATCTTCTCATGGCATACTTCATGAGCATTCTTGTACATACACTCCCTAGCAGAATGGGATTGTTGAACGTAAACATCGACATCTTCTAGAAGTAGCCCGAGCATTAAAGTACCAAGCTTTTATTCCCGAATCTTTCTGCGGTGATTGTGTGGTCACGGCAGCCTATTTGATCAATCGCATGCCAACTAGAATTCTAGAAGGACGGACTCCATTTGAATTACTTTTCGGTAAACAACCGAATATTACTCATCTCCGAGTTTTTGGTTGCCTCTGCTATGTGACAAATGTGGGACATCGGGATAAATTACACACTCGTGCCTTTCGATGTGTTTTTATGGGATACCCTACTCTGTAGAAGGGTTATCGAGTTATGGAAAATTCTTTATTAGCAGAGATTTTCTTTTCCATGAAGATACTTTTTCATTCCAGGAGATGACATCTTCATCCGAGTCATCAATATCAACAACACATCATAGGCAATTCTTATCAGAAGAGGGAATTTCTATACAACTACAGTACACTCTAGTTACCCCTGAACAAATGTCACCAATGACTGTTAGAAAAATCCTCTTAAAGTATTTTAAAGTCGACAAAACATTTCCATCAGTCTAGTCTAAAGACTTGCAGACTTTACTGGCAAAGTCTGAAGACCAAAGTCTGAAGACCTCTAGACTCAAGTTTCAAAGTCTACTCTCATGGACAGTTTCCAGACCGACAAAGTTAAAACTTCTATTCTAATTATATCTAGTGTGGTTTTGACTCCAACGGTTAAGAAATATCTCTCGACTGGAATTAGCACTTCAAGATCTTCTATTCGTATTCAAATAATCTAGATTCTTTAGATCCGCAATTTATACTTGGAAGGTTCTACTTATGGAAACCAAGATCCTGATTGTATGGGCGAGCAGGATTGATGGGCCATCGTCATTTTCCTTGAAGAGCTCGAGATCTCTTTAAATTGATTTTGTCCAACGGGTTGATTGGAAGAACTTCTTTAGAAGGTGCCAACGGTAATGAAGGCATGAATAAGAATTTAAGGGAGATGCTCAAGTTGTTCAAGAGGGAAAGATAGATGAATTCCAAAGTCTGAATCTCTTTGTTATTTTGTGATCTTATTCTTCGAGCTATACTTGTAATCAAAAGAGAGACTAAAGTGTGGTGAGACCTTGAGGAAGTATAGTAGAGTCTCTACACTGTGGAATCAAGGGCGTGAGACTGTAAATTCTCTTTTTGATTCTTAGTGAAATCCAGCCTATGGGCTGTCCGTGCGGGAGAGTGGACGTAGGCTTGGTCTAAGCCGAACCACTATAAATCTGGAGTCTTGATTCTCTATCCCTAATCCTTTTACTTTACATTGCTTTCACTTACATCGATTATTGTTTTCAATTCCTTAGTCCATCATTCAATAAATCGTCTAAACATTTTGTTACGTTTTATAAAATCATCTTAATCACCTATTCACCCCCCTCTAGGTGCTCATACTAGTTCTAACAATTGGTATCAAAGCTTGTGTACTTGTTTATTAGAAGTGTTTTTACTTCTAAGTTAAAGATCTATGGCTAGTATGTTGCCTACAGGGTTGGTTGAAGGTCAAAGCAACACCAGACCTCCATACTTTGATGGAAAAGACTACAACATATGGAAAAACAAGATGAAAGCATTCCTAAGATCGAAAGATCCCTTGGAATGGGAAGTGGTAGACAAAGGAATCATTCCTACTGCTACATCAGAATCAGAGAGAGGAAAAGAAGTTGCTGCTCCTATCGAGATGACTCAAGAAGAAATAACCAAGAGACAGACTCTTGATGCTAAAGCCATTTATTCCTTATATTGTGCTTTATCCCCTACTAAGTATAACAGAATATCCTCTTGTGATACAGCAAAAGAAGTTTGGGATAAGCTTCACATTACCTATGAAGGAACTGATCGAGTAAAAGAGAGAAGGATCAATATTCTTTTGGGACAATATGAAGTTTTCAAGATGAGATCAAGAGAATCAATAACTGACATGTTTAGTCGTTTTACTGAAATTGTGAATGGTCTTGAATATCAGGGACATCCAATCTCAGGACATATGAAGGTCAACAAACTGCTGCGTGGACTCTCTAAAGACTGGAATTATATAAAGACTTCAATAAGGGAAACACAAAGGATTGCACCACTCTCTATAGACGAATTGATTGGAACTCTTGGTCTTACAAAGTAGAGCACACCAACGAAGAAGAAGATTCAAAAGGTAAGAAATCTATTGCCTTAAAGTCTAATGATTATTCTGATGCTACAGACTCCGAAGAAGATCTAGATGATGAAGAACTAGCACTCATGATAAAAAGATTCAGAAAGCTTAATAGAAAGGGAAGAAAATTCAATTGGAAGAAACAAAGCTCACAAAGGTTTCTGAACAAATCAACTGAGGAAGATGATTCTAACAAAGAAGTGACTTACTTTGAATGCAAGAAAAAGGGACACATCAGACCCAACTGTCCTCTGTTAAGAAAAAGGAAAGGAAAGACTGAGAAATACAGAAATGCACTCAAAGCAGAGACTTGGAGTGATACTGAATATGAAGAAAGTGATGATGATTATGCCAATATTTGTTTGATGGCAAAATCTAATTCAGACTCAGACCTTGAGACAGATACAAACTCAGATAGTGAGCTTGAGGTTAGTAATCTAAAAATTCCTGTCAAAGTTTCAAGATATATTGATAAACTATGTCTTGGTCTAAAAACCTCTCTTAAAAGGATCTCTAAATTAAAAAGGGAGAATTCTACATTGAAGCAATATGAGAAATTTTGGAAAGAAAAGTTTGAAAAGTTAGATAAGAACTTTACAATCTTGAAAGAAAACTCAGACTTTGTTTCCAAAGAAAATACTCATTTGAAAAATGATATTTCAAACATATCAAAAAGATTTTCAAATGGTTGAAAAATTGGATAAGATTCTTTCGATACAAAAACCCTACTTTGATAAGTTAGGTCTCGGTATGACTTCTGAAACTATTCCACTAATTGATTTCCCAAAGGTAAAGGAAAGAATCAAACAAAGACCAACAAAAGTTGTTTATAAAAATCATTGCCAAAAAGTCTTTGTAAAACCTGTTGGCCGAAATGCTATAAAATGTTCAAAGTGTCAAAGCTCATAACATTTTGAGAAAGAATGTCCTTTGGTTTGGATACCTATTAAAAGGGATTGGGCAAAGACTGTTTATTGCTCTAACTCTTTTGGTACCAAAGAAAGCTTGAATTTTTCTTAATTGCAAGTCACTATCAAAAGGAAGATTAAATGGTATCTAGATAGTGGCTGCTCAAGACATATGACAAGAGATTCAGGTTGCTTCATAAAACTTGTCCAGATAGATAGAGGAAAAATTTATTTTGGTGGTAACAACAAAGGAATGATTATTGGTTGCGAACAGTAAAAATTGGAAGTCTATCAATCAATAATGTCTCCTTAGTGGAATGATTAAATTACAATTTGCTTAGCATAAGCCAATTGTGCGATACTAGATTCAAGATCAATTTCCAAGAAGGAACGTGCTTAGGAATCAGAAAAGACTTCACTCAATCTTTTACTAGACGTGGACATGGAAATATCTATCTTCTGGATGTGAATCAAGAAAGATCACAATGCTTAATATCAGTACAAGATGAAGCTAATCTATGGCATAGAAAGCTTGGCTATACCAACATGAAGCAAATTGCCAAAATCTCTTCTAAGAAGCTTGTTCGAGGATTACCTATTCTCAATTACCTAAAGTCTGATCTATGCACACCATGCGTACTGGGTAAACAAGTTAGAAATTCTTTTAAACTAATAAATAAAGTGTCCACTAATCGTGTACTGCAGCTTCTACATATGGATCTGTTTGGACCCACAAGAACGCAAAGCATTGGTGGAAAAATGTTATGCCTAGTAATAGTAGATGATTATTCACGATTTACTTGGGTCTACTTTCTTGCAAGTAAGTCTGAGACTTTCTTTCACTTTTCAAAATTTGCTAAGAAAGTGCAGAATGAAAAAGGTCACACTATTTCAAGCATTCGTACAGACCATGGAAGTGAGTTTGAAAATCAAGACTTTGCTAAATTTTGTGATGAATCTGGTTTTCAGCATAAATTCTCCTTTCCATATACATTAGAACATAATGGGGTTGTGGAAAGGAAAAATAAGTCTTTACAAGAAATGGCAATGACTCTTTTAATTGAAAGTAATATTTCTTCACGGTTTTGGGCTGAAACTATTTCAACTGCTTGCTATATTATTAACATAGTGTTTTTAAGGCCAATTCTTGAGAAAACTCCTTATGAAATTTTTAAAGGTAAGAAACCAATTGTTTCATATTTTTAAGTATTTGGTTGTAAATGCTTTATCCTGAAGAATGCAAATGATCAAGTTGGTAAGTTTGAAAAAAAATCGGATGAAGGATTCTTCCTTGGTTACTCAACCGCAAGCAAAGCCTACAGAGTATTCAACAAGAAGACTCAGACTATGGAAGAATCAATGAATATCAAATTTCAAGACTCTCCATAAATTCAGCCAATTCAGACTAAAGAATCAGAATCTGCTCCAGACTCTACTAGGTCTACCTTCCTTGAAGCACTTCAAAATTCAGAAGCAATACAACATGTTGTTGATGAAGAATCAACTCAAGAAAAAGATCAACAACCTATCAGACTATCCAGTAACTGGAAGCACAAGTCTAGTCATCTCGAAGAACTCATTATTGGAAACGTTAATGAGGGAATTCGAACAAGATCCAAAAGGCGAGAAGAGTCTAGTGATGTGGCGCTTATTTTTTAAATAAAACCCAAAAATATTGAAGAAGCCTTAGTTGATGAAAGCTGGATTGAAACAATGCAAGAAGAGCTCAAACAATTCAGCATTAACGATGTTTGGGAATTAACTCCTAAACTAAAAGGTAAATCTATTATTAGAGCTAAATGGGTTTTCAGGAACAAAGTCGATGAAAAATGTAAAGTGACAAGAAACAAAGCAAAACTCATGGCTAAAGGATACACGCAAGAAGAAGGGATAGACTATGATGAGATTTACGCTCCTGTAGCAAGGTTAGAAGCAATCAGATTATTACTTGCTTTTGCATGGTATAAGAATTTCAGGTTATTCCAAATGGATGTCAAAAGCGCAATTCCTGAATGGATTTATCTAAGAACAAGTCTATGTGGAACAACCTCCGGATTTGAAGACTCAAAGAAACCGGACTCGGTGTTCGGGACCGAAGAAGGCTTTATATGGATTAAAACAAGCTCCTCGAGCTTGGTATGAAAGGTTAAGTAACTTTTTAATTCAAAGTGGTTTCACTAAAGGAAATGTAGATACTACTTTATTCATTAAAAAGGAAGGTAAAAGCTTTTTACTTGTTCAAATTCATGTCGATGATATTATATTCGGATCATCTAATGAGACTTTGTGCAAGAAATTTTCTAAGTCTATGCAGGATGAATTCGAGATGAGCATGATGGGTGAACTATCCTTCTTCCTTGGTCTACAAGTGAAACAACCGAAAGAATGAATCTTTATTCATCAAGAAAAATATGCAAAAGAACTTGTTAAAAAGTTCGGTTTGGAGAATTGCAAAAAGACTGACATACCTATGTCAAATTCTTCGAAGTTAGACAAAGATGAAGGAGGAAAGAAAGTCGACCAAAAACTATACAGAAGTATCATTGGTTCACTTCTTTATCTTACTGCATCTAGACCTGACATATTATTTAGTGTTTGCATATGTGCTAGGTTTCAATCGGATCCTAAAGAATCTCATCTAAGTGCTGCTAAACGTATCATTAAATATGTTGCAACTACTGCCAAGATTGGTCTATGGTATCCCAAAGAATGAGACTTTACTCTTCTTGGTTATTCAAACGCAGATCTTGTAGGTTGTAGAGTTGATAGAAAGAGCACTTCTGGCACTTGTCAATTACTCGATAACAGGGCAGTATCTTGGTTTTCAAGAAAGCAAAGTACCATTGCTCTTTCAACAGCTGAAGCAGAATATGTAGCTCTTGGAAGTTGCTATTCTCAAATACTTTGGATAAAACAACAACTACGAGACTTTGGTATTGAAGACTCTTGTACCGAGATCAAATGTGACAATACCAGTGCAATCAATCTTGCAAAGAATCCTATTCTTCACTCAAGAGCAAAACATATTGAGATTCGATATCATTTTATAAGACATCATGTTTAAAATAGAGAAATCTTGATACAGTTTATCGACTCAAAGAATCAACTGGCAGATATTTTCACAAAGCCGCTTGAGAAAAGTTTGTTTGAGTCTATTCGTTCAAGACTCAACATTTTATCTCTTAAGACTGTTGAAGCTTAGACTCAGAAACTAAATCTGAAAAGCATCAGACTCAAAAGTTCAGACTTAGAAGACCAAACATTACAACTGTAAGTTATTTCAATTACAATACATTTATTCATTTAAACTGATATCTCAAAAAGGTAAGACCGCTTGTTAATCTCTAATTAATATTATTAAGGTAGTTATTTTTTTTTTTGAAAAAGATGGTTACCAATTTGTTTTAAAAAGGTAGTTATTTTGAAAAGGCATTTTTATTTTTCCTTTTTGTGACGTTTCGTACACCCCGTATCATTTGCCTTTTATACAATTCCTCTTCCTCTTCTCATTTTACCTAAAAACCCTAGAGCACAAATTTTCACTCTCTGAGATTTTCTTTCGAAAGTTCATCTCTTCAAGTTTTCACATTTCTTGCGATACAAGTGTGAAAATTCTCTCAAAGACAGTGACAATGCACATCAAAGAAAATCTTCCAGAATAGCAAGCAGGGGACCACAAGGCTTGTGTGAGGGGCCTACGCACTTCGATCTTACTGAAGAATGAGACTCTCCAAGTGGACAGGTACATCAACATTCTTAACAACGCACTTCTTCCGCTAGATCACATGATCGTAACCCTCAACATGTAGAGAAAAACATCATTGAGGATGTAGAACCAGTAAGATCTCTTAAGCTAGCATTTGTTTATAGGCTTTACTCTACTCTGAAAGAAGGGGGTTCTGCAATGACGTTTATTGACGAGTTTCTGAAAGAAAAGGGCTATAAGAATGAGACTCATTTTCTAACTGTGATGGAACGTTCGGGTGTTGTTCCTGTTGGAACAACGACAAAGACTTTTGCTAACTTTCTAAGTGATCCACGATTTGGTGGTGTCAATAAGCCTGAAGGGAAAGATGATGATGAGAAAATGTTTGTGCATTTTAAGCCAAAAATGGGTGTGGCTGCAAATCTTCGAGGAAAGAGGGAAGAATTGTTGGGCCAGTGTCTTCACCATCCCTATTGCAGTTCTAGATCGCATTGAACAGATTCTCAGACAATTCCTTTGGAATGGCCCTACCCTTGGAAAGGGGGGCGCCAAAGTCTCCTGGGATGATGTATGCCTCCCAAAGGAGGAAGGTGGACTTGGGATCCGCAGATTGGGAGACTGTAACAAGGTAGCGATGCTCAAGCACATTTGGATTCTCTTTACAGACAAGGAATCCTTATGGTGTAAATGGATCCACTCAACCTTCCTGAAAAGGAAGAGTGTCTAGGTTGTAGAAACACCCACTTATTACTCATGGGCTTGGAAGCAAATCCTACACCTGAGATCCGAGTTTCGACTCTTCTTCCGCTGGAGGATTAGAGATGGCCAGTCGACATCCCTTTGGTTTGATCATTGGCATCAGATTGGCCCCCTTCATCTTATCTACTCAGATTCGTTTATCTTACAGTCAGGCTTATCCATAAGCGCCACGGTGGCGGACCTTTTTTCTTCGGCGGGGATCATCTTCAAGGCGATTTTAGATTCTTTGGATCAGTCGCTTCCTTCTCTTTCTAAAGAGCCGAATCGTCTCCTTTGGGGTGGTGATCCTTCGGGTCTATTCTCGGTCGCATCGGCCTGGCATATCATCAGACGAAGGAAGGACAGGGTCATTTGGGCTTCATTTATCTGGAATAACGCTATCACCCCGAGATATCAGTTTAATCTCTGGCTTATCGTCAAGAATCGGCTTCCTACCCAAGCCTTTCTTATGTCGTATGGAAGAATTGGGTTAGAGAATTGTGCGTTTTGCAAGTTGACGCCGGATTCCATAGACCATCTCTTCTTTGGATGTTGTATCACCGCCACTATGGCTTTCTTTTGGGTGGCTAAATGCAACCTTCCCTGGCGAAACAAGACCTGGTCGGAAAATCTGCAATGGGCGATGAGCTTCCTCTCTGGTAAGGATTTCTACCGCTCCATGTGCCGTTTTTCTTTTGGTGCACTTTGCCACTTCATCTGGAAGTACAGGAACGACATACTCTTCAAAGATCATCCTATTGCGATTGCGGCAGTTAAGAAACACCTTATCAAAGTGATGAAGGACAAAGCTTTGACTTATAGAAATGTCGAAGACAACCCTAGAAATAGAAGGCTCCAAAGAAACTAGGGGTTGGACCCCTCTATTTTCTCTCCTCCACCGGCGATTCCATAGCCCTAATGTGGCTCCTTGTGGTTGGATGCGGCCCCTCTTCTGGCATGTAGTACGCTATCTAGCTGTTGCATTCTTTTGGCCCAGACCAGTGCTTCACTTCTTTTGGATTGGCTCTTGTCGGTTTTGGTAGTTGTCTCTCCTTTCCCGAGGGGTTTGGTCTGTTTTCGTTTCGCTTTTTCCTTGTTGTTTTGGCAAGGTTGGTCTCGCCGGCCCTGTGTGGCCTCCGTCTTCCTCGCTTTAGCCACCTGTGCTCAGGCTTTTGCTCGCTTTGGCCGCCTTGCGATTGTATCTTGCGCCCGACACCCTTCCTCTCTTGTAGACGTTTTGTCTTATGGAGGGCAAGTTTTGTGGTGCCGGACCTTTTGTAAATGTTGGTTCAAAGCTCAATACATATTTACCTTTACCAAAAAAAAAAAAAAAAAATTTGTTTCGATCGGAGGAACATAAGCAGGTTTATGCTAAGTTGATGAAGCGTGGGGTTATGAACCCAAGAACTGTGGACTTTGATTTTCTCGATCTGTTGAACATCAATTTGAGGGAGAAGTTTGAGAGACTTCAATTTGATCGATTTTGTACTGAGAATGAGATTGCTCATTCTGAACCGACTGTTTATTTCTACTCCAATCTTAGTTTTCTTGATGCAAACAGTTTTTCATTCAGTGTGAGGGATAAAGAGTATGTGGTTGACACAGATACTCTGGCTGACATTATTGGTGTGGAAAGAGGAGCTTTCCAATCTATTTCTGTGTCTGTTAACCATGCAACTTTGGAGCTTGCAAAAGATAGAATCGTAGAAGAACGCTCTCCTATCTGAGGATGAGTGCATCAAACATTCTGCTTCATAAAATTGTGATCAACTGTCTCAGACCCAAGTCAACATCGAAGACAGATGTCTCCATTTCTGAAGCAAAATTGATGTACGCCATCAAGATCGGCCATAAGTTTTCCTTGCCCCATACCATCATGTTCCACATGTATCGGTCTATGGCAAAGGACAAGGGCAAACTTCCTTATTTTGCTCTCATCACTCGTTTATTCAGACATTTGAATATTCAGCCTCCCAACATTCTGTGTGTGAGAACCATTGATCAAATGGTAATTGGGCTGAAAATGATTACAAAGATGCGTTTGAAAGAACTCAGCAAAAAGCTAGAGCGGTTCAAGGAGAAAACCCCTGTCAAGACCAGATAAGACTCATCTGCTGCAAAAAGAAAAGGAAAAGATCCTATGACTGGTCCTACCAAGAGAAGGCAAGTGATCATCTTGCAAGATGAAGATGATGAGGATGACATTCCTATCTCTATTTTTGTTTCCCAGCATCTTGTTCCTGAGTCAGCAGAACAAAAACATCAAGTTGGAGAAGAAACTGAGAAAGGGAATCAGGAGAAGGAATCCATGCGATTTAAGAAGAAGAAGAAGAAACAAGCCGTAATAGACTTACAGATACAGCTAGAAGAACAACATGCAGAAGAAGGTCGTGAAGATTCTCCAGCAGAAAATGAGGATCAAAGACATCTTGACACTGAAGAAGCATCGCAGCAAGAAGAATACTTCTCTCCTCCAAAAGGCATTGAAATAGGGGGAGATGTTCCAAGAGAAAATATTACTCTTTTAACCTTTACTAGTGCAAGTGTCAGTCGTTCTCCTGCTGGTGCAGAGGATGTCCATGCCTCTCAATTTCTTGAGAAAGATCTTGAGGCAACATCTCCAAATGTTGATCTCCCTACTGATATTCGCTCAACTGGCTTTACTCCACAATCTGACCATGCTGAAGCAAGCACGCAGACTAAACATTCAGGAGACTTTGGAAGACTGTTTGAAATTCTTTTGGAGCTCAAAGGCCATGTTTACGCTTTAGGATGCGAATTCCAGACACTGCAGAATGAGAATCGTGCCATGTCCATCTCCTTGCAAGATTAAATTCAAAATATTCATCTTCAGATTCAGGCAACTGCCAAAGGCACAGCTCTCGCACAACTGCAGGAAGATTTGAAGAAGCTGGAGGAAACTGTCAAGTCAATGGGAGATTTTCAGCTTGTTCGCGTTCCTCGAGCACCCTGACTTTTTCACATTTTTATGCTGACAAAAAGGGGGAGAAGTTTTTGCAAATTTTTATTCCAAACTTTCAACTTTTGAACATACTTTGGATTCAATATTTTGATGTGGTTGTAATTGACTTTATCTTTGGTTTGGTTTTGAGCTTTGGATTACTTGCTTATTATTGCAGTACTTTAAGCTATTAAGTTAGATAGAGATAGCTGATAAATATCTGTACAAGACTAACTTGTTTTTGTGGTTGCAGATCTGTGTACAGGACAACTTTCACTATCTTTATCCTAATCCTTTATGAGATATCATTGTTAGCTTAAATGTTGTATTGCAGGGCAATAATATCCAAATCTGCAGGAAAGTTTTGTCACCATCAAAAATGGGGAGATTGTTAGAAAAATCCTCTTAAGGCATTTTGAAGTCGACAAAACATTTCCATCAGTCTAGTCTGAAGACTTGCAGACTCTACTAGCAAAGTCTGAAGACCAAAGTCTGAAGACCTCCAGACTCAAGTTTCAAAGTCTACTCTCATGGACAGTTTCCAGACCAACAAAGTTAAAACTTCTATTCTGATTATATCTAGTGTGGTTTTGACTCCAACGGTTAAGGAATATCTCTCGACTGGAATTAGCACTTCAAGATCTTCTATTCATATTCGAATAATCTAGATTCTCTAGATCCACAATTTATACTTGAAATGTTCTACTTATGGAAACCAAGATCCTGATTGTATGGGCGAGCAAAATTGATGGGCTATCGTCATTTTCCTTGAAGAGCTCGAGATCTCTTTAAATTGATTCTATCCAACGGATTGATTGGAAGAACTTCTTTAGAAGGTGCCAACGGTAATGAAGGCATGAAGAAGTATTTAAGGGAGACGCTCAAGTTGTTCAAGAGGGAAAGATAGATGAATTCCAAAGTCTGAATCTCTTTATTATTTTGTGATCTTATTCTTCGAGCTATACTTGTAATCAAAAGAGAGACTGAAGTGTGGTGAGACCTTGAGGAAGTGTAGTAGAGTCTCTACACTGTGGAATCAATGGCATGAGACTATAAATTCTCTTTTTGATTCTTAGTGAAATTCAGCATGTGGGATGTCCGTGCGGGAGAGTGGACGTAGGCTTGGTCTAAGCCGAACCACTATAAATCTGGAGTCTTGATTCTCTATCCCTAATCATTTTACTTTATATTGCTTTCACTTACATCGATTATTGTTTTCAATTCCTTAGTCCATCATTCAATAAATCGTCTATACATTCTGTTACATTTTATAAAATTATCTTAATCACCTATTCACCCCCCTCTAGGTGCTCGTACTAGTTCTAACAATGACGACATGCATCATGCTCTGAATCAATGCATGTTTTATCTTCTTCAACGACATGCCTTGGATCTCCAAGCATATTGACTAAGTCTCATACTTCCTCTTCTGAGATGGGCAATTCTGCTTCATCGCCATCACAGTCGCACGTTACTGAATCGTCTCCACCTATTGCAAAGTCAATGCCTCCCAAAAGACCTAGACGCTTGGGACAACATATTCATCCTCCCACTTGGACAAAGGACTACATATGTTCTACTTTGGCTTCCCCAGGTACACAATATCCTATCTCTTCTTATGTCTCTTTTAGTCAACTATCGCCAGAGCATATGTGTTGTATTAGTTAAATATCTGAAGAACATGAACCTTCCTCCTATGAGGAAGCAACATGTGATATACGTTGGAGAAAGGCCATGGAAGCTAAATTATATGCCCTTATAGAAAATAAGACTTGGGACATCGTTTCCTTGCCTCCTCATAGAAAACCCATTGGTTGTAAATGGGTTTATAAAATCAAGTACAAAGCAGATGGTTCCGTTGAGCGTTACAAGACTCGACTTGTTGCAAAGGGTTTCACACAACGGGAAGGTTTCGATTATCATGAAACATTTTCTCCTATTGCTAAAGAGGTCACTGTCCGATCTTTTTTATCTATTGCTGTGTTTCGCAATTGGGAGTTACATCAGATGGATGTCAACAATGCCTTTCTTCATGGTGACCTGGACAAGGAAATATACATGGAGCTTCCACAGGGTTTACGCAGACAGGGGGAGTCTCGAGTATGTCATCTTCGTAAATCCCTATACGGACTCAAGCAAGCCTCCCGTCAGTGGTATGCAAAGTTCACTGAGGCAATTACAAATGCAGGTTTTCAACACTCTAAACATGATTACGCCTTGTTCACATGGACCAAAGGTACTTCATCTATCTATTTGCTGATTTATGTGGATGATATACTTATCATGGGAAATGATGATATGGCAATTCAGAAGTTTAAGGAATACTTGCATTTGTCCTTTCACATTAAGGATTTGGGACCTCCCAAATATTTTCTAGGTATTGAAATAGCTCGATCTAACAAGGGAATTTGTCTTAGCCAACAAAAATTTGTCCTGGAAATCATATCAGAAGCAGGATTATCAGGTTGTAAACCAGTTCTTATACCTATTGAGCAGAATGTCAAATTAACGACATTTGAATATGATATGAATTTATCTTAGACCTAATGAAGATCGATTGCTCAAGGATCCATCAGCATATTAGCGATTAGTTGGAAAGTTAATCTACCTCACCATGACTAGGCCCGATATATGTTATGCAATACAGATACTTAGCCAGTTCATGCATAGTCCAAAGCAATCTCACATGAACGCAGCATTGAAGGTTGTGAAATATTTAAAAGGATGCCCAGGACTCGGAATTTTTTTATCTCGTGATTGCAACATGAAGATGACGGCCTATTGTGATACAGATTATGCTACTTGTCCAATGACAAGAAGATCCATTACCGGTTTCTGTATTAAATTGGGAAAATCGTTGATTTCGTGGAAGACAAAGAAGCAATCAACAATCTCATTATCCTCAGCCGAATCAGAATATCGAGCTATGGCGAAGACCATTTGCGGGATAGTTTGGATACGAGGATTACTTTTAGACCTTGGTGTACAAGTCGATGGGGCAAGTGAACTGTTTTGTGACAATGATGCAGCACTTAAGTTAGCAGCAAACCCGGTTTTCCATGAAAGGACAAAGCACATAGAAGTTGATTGTCACTTTACTCGAGAAAAAATTCAAGAAGGGATTGTTGTAACTCAATGAATTGGAACTATGGAGCAGCCAGTGGACATTTTCACTAAACCGTTATGTCAAAGACAACACTCATATTTATTGAGCAAGCTTGGCGTCTTTGATATATACAAGCCGCCAGCTTGAGGGGGAGTGTTGAAGAAGGATCTAATTCAATCCTTGATTGATTCCTTAGTGTGATTCTGATTACATGGATGATACAGTGAATCGTCGTCATGGAACATTTTGAGGAAGACAATATTTTGTATATTTCTTTCTTTTTTTCATTTCTTGTATTATAAATACAACTACATACTTGTACATTTGATACAATTAAGAAATACAATCACAGTCTTCCAATTTTCCCACATTTTCTCTCACGTTAAAAGGTGGTGTTCTTTTTCACGGGAAGTAGATTAGTAGCAACATATATCTTATGTGACTTATCTATTTTAGACAATTGAGTAGAAATTTTTCAAAAACGTCTTACATGTTTGAGTATTTTTGTACAAGCAAAACCCTCGTGTTCCTTGTCGAGATAATAAGCGGATCTTACTATATTGCTGTAAAATATCAAATATGTTCAAATAAGAACGAGAAGAATATGAATTCTTTATCTATCTATTATTTTCGACTATGATACAATTTTAAAGATCTTTATAAAAATACATGAAATAATTATTTTTGTTAGTGTTGCCATCGGGTCGAAAGCATGCGTTTGTCACTAGCACGAATCAACGCACCAAAAGATCAACTACAGAAGAAACTAATAAATATTTGTGTCTCCTAATTAAACTCAACTAAAAATTTCATTTTTTTTTTTTACATTAATAGAACGAAGCCGGACATTTAATGCGACGGTCTGGTCCATCGGACAACCCGGTGGGTAGCAGTCCATTTGTCAGATGTGATGGGGATGCTTCAATCAATCGTAGCTGTACATATTGGGAAATTATATGGTGTGTGTAGCTAGACTAAGAAAGAATAAATTTGAATCATTGGATGATTTTATAAAGTTTAAAACTTATAATCATTTATAAAATAGTTACCAAATTTATAAGACTCTTAACGTCACCATTGGTTAAGCAAAATTAAGGACGTTTTTGGGGTGATTACACACTGACAGAGCTCTTGTTGATGTAAAGTTACTAAGATTAGGGGAAAAACAATCCACAATAAAATCAGGCTGTTCATGATATTTTATGAAAAATTTCAAAAGCTTAGGAAATTCCAATCTCACGAGACTTTGAGATTGCCATTCACAAGTACTTATAGAAAATTACAATTGTTGAGGAAAATTTCCAAGTATAGGCGACATCACTTAGGCCAATTTGTGATACTTTATTATGCCATTGATTAATTATAAAGTATCAAATTTTTAAGTTACAAACTCTATAATCACATTACCATCATTAACGATATATTAATCACTATGAATGAAAACAAGTTCCGACAACTATAGATAAATTACGACTATAAAATTAAATTATTACATATGGTTGTGACAAATAGCACAATGATTTCACGGAACAAATTTAAAAGAAAATTACGACTTTATGTGGACCGTCCCGTATTTCTTTTCCTGTGGAGCACTAGAAGCACCCGATATTGCACTTTTAAAAAAAAAAAATTAACTTCAGGATTTTGGGCGTTATCCTCACTCAATACTTTTCAATCCAAAGCCGACACTCCTTTGTCAATTTTCATTTTTAAATAAGATTTTGGGAATGCGATTGAAAAAAAAAGAAAAATCACACCAAGGTCCAATAATTGAGTATTTATGGAAGCATGCGTTAAAAATACATTCGCAATGAATACCGATACAGCGACATGAAGCTTCCCTTCACAGCTTTCTCTTGGATTATGCCCTACAAGCGTCAAAGAAGAAAACAAAAAAGAATGCTGTCATTAATTTTATTTTAAACTCGCAATATTATTGTAATTAACACATAATTAAGCACATTTCTTAACCTTTTTCAATCTAGATCAGGTAGCTGAAGCTCATGAAAGCCAAGCGTCTAAAATGGGAAAATTGTCCAAATTATGCGGTGACAAATTTAGTTATAAACTTTTCAATTTAACCAATTTAGTCATATATCTTTTAATTATTTTTCAATATTGTCCATGTGACCAATTTTAACTAGAAATCGCTAAGGTGAACGACAATCATCCTATGTGATAGAGCTAGTATTAACATGGATGATTTATGCAATTTTTTTAATTTTTTTTTTTTTGGCCTCTTGCCAGCTAGCCACAAGCGGGGGGGGCTGTTGAATGTAGCCCTCGCCTGCTGCTGGCTATCATCGAGAATGATGCGAAAAGGAAAAAAAAGAATAATGAAAAATATAAAAAAATTCAAAAAAAAAAAAACTACATCAATGTTAACAGTGCCACATAGGACAGCAAATATCAACATCAATGATTTTTTACCAAAATTGGTCGAACAAAAGATATTGAAAAATCATCAAAATGTTTAGGACTAAAATTCACCAAATTAAAAAGTTGATGACAATTTTCTCCACTTTCAATGCATATATATTTTCATTCTTTTTTTTTTAAATGCAACAGTGAAAAGAAGTAACAAACTTAATTCACAATTTTTTTCAATTAATGATAAAATGAGTCCATCTTGTAAAAATGCTAAAAAACAAAAACTGAAAAACTGAAAAGTTAAAGCATTGATAAAAGATAAATTTCACAAATTCCCAAACCAAAGAATCATTCAGTTTAGCCTATGAATATTCTATGTGGAGTGAGAGTCTTCACTAATCTATTTTTGTCAATTAGGAACCAAGTGAGACACAAGATATCATCTCACTTCCTACGTAGCTAGAGATTATCTATAGTCTAATTAGCACATTTTCAATACCTCTAACTTAATTGGTGTGCTCATCCAAGGGATTAAACATTCTTTCTTATCAATTATGAATCCTAATTTCACACAATTTTTTTTAGGAACTCATTATGGTCCTAAGATTTATACTAACCATTCTAGAAAGGATAAGAACGAGTAATTTATTGAAAGTACAGGAAATAAAAACTCAAATATTGAAAAACTTAAGGTAAAATCATGAGAAATAAAACCCAACCCTTGTCAAGCAAAAAAAAAAAATATATATGGCCTTATTATAGAGCCCCAGGAAAGGATCCCACGTCAACTATATAAAAATTTTTTTGGTTGAATTTAAATATGCATGAAATTATCACTGAAAGTACGGGAAATAAATACCCAAAATTGAAAAACATAAGGTAAAATCATGAGAAATAATAATTGACACTTGCCAAGCAAAAAAAAAAATACATGGCCTTATTATAGAGCCCTATGATAGGATCTTGCGTAAGCTATATAAGAATTTTTTGGTTGGATTTAAATATGCATGAAATTACTCTTATTATATGAAGTTACGCTAAATAATTCAAATCTTTGCAAAATGTATCATTTACGTAAATGATTATGTTAATCCATAAAATGCCAAAAAAGCACTAAATTGAGACAAGACTTTAGAAAATTAGGGAAATTCCAACATGTCATTTCTACTCTAATTTAACATTAATTCGGGCATTTCATCGAACATTTGGTGCACATTAGTCTGTCCAAACCAGCTTCTCTGAGCCATGTTTGATTGTTTGTGGCCTTCAATCTTAACTCATAAGCAATCTTAAGCTTAAATAAGGCATTAGGATTATAGCAAAACATGCATGAAACGATATAAACCACAAAAAAAGATCCCAAAACAGATAACAACGCTACTAAAATTAGCCTCAAAAGTACTAGTTCAACCTTGTAAATCTAGGTTTGAACCCAGGTTAGGCAAACAGGTTGTTTGCTTAGATTCAAGCTTGGTATTTATCAATGTCACAGGAAAATATAATGAATCCAAATGTAAGTATATAGTATATACTTTCATGTGCAACAAACATTTTGGAAAATGGTCAATTACATACATCAAAATGACCCCCCAAAAAGTGGCTCATACACATGGTCTACATTGGCCAGCCACGCACCAGTGTGGATTGGCTCAACTTTTGGTTCAAGTTCTAAGCACTCTCATGGTGTACATCGAGATTTAAAGACCAAACCAAGTTGACCTAAGAATATACTCCATATAACACTAATGAAGCTCATGAAGACAGATAACACATGTAAAGGAGCATAGCAAGTTAAACATTCAAGACTCTTGAGGCTAGTTCAACATTTTCTAGCTTCAGAAATTTATTTTGCTAGGCTGGTTTTCCTTCAATTTTTAATAGTCAAACCATGGTCGAACTCAAATAAAATTACATCTAGGGTCCTTATCTTGCTTCCTAGTTGTTATATCATGCATTTCTTGGCCAAAGGAATCAAGAAATTACCTCCCAAAATCTCACAAATTTGGTCTCCTCGACTCTAGAAAAGGAAACCTCCTAATAAAAAAGTTTACTACGAGTGTGTTTTGTTAGAATCCAACGCCTATGCCTAGACCTCTTTTGTCCATTCCCCTGCCACCTACTTCAACTATATGTATCCTAGTTTTTAACCTCCTCTTGTTGTACATCTACATTCTCTCATTTCTTTCCAAATCTCATCCCTTCTCCCACCTGGGACCAACTGACCTCAATACTTACAAAAAGATTTTTGGGTTTTTTAGGATTGTGGGCTTTCTCTGGTGCACTATTTCCACTCTTATACATATCAAGAGATACCTAGGGATTAATCTTAGCATTTTCCAATGATATAAGATACCTAATTTAAACCCCTACAAATGGTGCAGTTCAAAATCTCCTCGATTTTTTTCAAAATGTCTCTCTTTCCCTTGTTCCCACCAACCCCAACCTAGAACCCTCGCCAGCTAGTGACGTCAATTTCGAGGGGACTTTGCCTTCCCGACCTCCGTTTGGGACAAATTACTTACAATTAGAAAGATCTTTGAGTCTACTTTAACTCTTAATTGAAGGTTTTGGCTAATTTTAGCTTGAAGGTCGTGAAATTTTCGTTCTTTCTAGATAAGTCACTTTGAAACTCTCTAGGATGAAATTGGTTTTTTTTTTTTTTATTTGGTTTGTCCTTATTTTGATTTCTACATTGGCCACGGTGCCCTGACTTTGCTCTTCAACTTTCACCTTCGAGCTCTAGAGGATATTTTTAGAAGAAAATGGCCTCCCCCACACCCCAAAACTCACGCCCACAGTTTTATATTCAATCCAATTGCAGCTTTTCTCTGCCTAGTGATTTTCCTCTATATCCAATGGGTTTTTCTCTTGATTTTGTCACTTCAGTCGACCCTGGAGAGACCTACCCAAGATTCAGCACTCCACCTCTGCCATGGCCTCTTCCACATAGTTTTTCGGTTTTATAGCTGCTCCAATTGCAACAGAGCGGGGAGAGGCAGCATCCAGCTAGATCAACTGGTCTATAGGCTCCAATTCTAGTTCTCTTCAAATTTGAACCAAATGGTGACTGGATTTAATGGTGTAAAGATGTGAATAAAGTGCAAGATTAAGCGGGTAACTAGAGAGATGAAAATGGAAGATGTGCATCTTGAGTCTGGTAGGGGCAGACTACTTAGTGGCATGGAAATGGTGATTTACGCACTCATTGTTCGTTGAATTGAGTTGAAATTTTGTGGGGATGAGTTAACATATCATCCTAGCTTGTTAGAAATTTTAAGGCCAAACAAATAATAGGAAGTCCACTTCCAAAGCCCATACATCACCAGTTTTCATTAGGCATCAATTGACACTGGCTCAGAAAAAGGCAAACCTGATAACGTAACTCTTCAATGCAAAAAATATACAATAGGATCTTTAATCTTCATGATTTTCACAATGAGAGGAATGAAGACATACATTTATCCATAGCGAAACCTTCAAAGTATTTGTCACAGAAAACTGAGAGAAATGTAGAAATCTTATTTCTCTCCCTTAACTAACTTTTCCTTAACGTATTTTGTTTGATGGAGGATAAAATACAATGTTCTTCTTTTATGTTGTGGGTAGAGAGAGTATTTATATACATGCTATCAATAGGTGCCTTCCATCAAAATGCCTTTAACTTCTATGAGAGTTGCACATCTTCAAAAGAATTGTAACTTCTTAATGAGAGTTGTATCATTTCATTAGAGTCATAACTTCTCATAGTCAATATATTTTAGCATTAAATTTTTATTAAACAATTAATTAATAAAATATTTAATAAAATCATGTGGGCCACGATCATTTTACATGGCTCATATGACATTCTTTTCATGATTTAATAAAGATCGTAATGTGCACAATAACATTATGCTAAAACTTTTCTTAAATTGGCTATCACATAATAATCATAATTAGGTAAATAAAACTAATGTAAGTCATAGGGTTGTATGTAATTAATCAACATAATCCCTTTCATGTACTACAACTATAACTCTCTACTTAACATGACCCATAAATGAGAAGTACAATAATGGTCCAACTATAATGCCTTCATTAGAAACTATTCTATTTAACATTCATGTATTTCCATAATATATATTAAATATATATATAAAAATATATATATCATAAACACATAATTGAGCTCAGAGTATCAAATACATAAACTTAATGCAATCATAATACAATCATTAATGATGTCTAATAATACCCATTATTTCAATATGTTCATTAAATGTTTTGGACAGCAATCCTTTTGTTAAGGGATCTGCCATTATAAGGTTGGTGCTAATATGCTTAATTGACACTCTATATTTCTAAACTTCTTCTTTAATCGATAAATATTTGATTTTCATATACTTAGCACCCTTAAAGTACTTGTCATTTTTAAAGAAGAAAACTACTATAGAATTATCACAATAAATTTTTAGCAGCCTAACAATACTGTCGACAATCACAAGTCCCAAGATAAAGTTTTGATGTCATAATCAATTAATAGTGACCTCAAAGCATGCCACAAACTCATCCATAGTAGATGCGGCAATAATTGACTACTTTGCACTTTTCCATGATATTACCCCTTCAGCTAAAAGAAAAAAGTAACCAAACATTAATTTTCTTGTATCAACACATCCGGCTAAATTTGAATCTAAATATCCAATCACCTCGAGATGATCGAATCTTTTATAAGTGAGCATATAATTCTGCATTCCTTGCAAGTATTTGAGAACTATCTTTGCAGATTTCAAGTGATCCATCCAAAATCACTTTGATACCTACCCAGCATTCCAACAACAAAACTAATGTCTGATCTAGTGCAAGTTTGAGCATACATTAAGCTCTCAACAACAGATACATAAGGAATACTCTTCATTTGTTCTTTCCAATTCACTTTTCAAACATTGCATAAAGCTAAATTTATCACATTTCTAAATTAGAACTATTCAATGTTGAATCTCTCTAAAATTTTCTCAATATAGGCTTTCTGAGACAACCCTAAAAAATTTTGTGATCTATCACAAAATATTTCTATTATTATCACATATGTTGTCTCTCGCATATCTTTCATTTCAAAATTCTTAGAGAGAAACTTCTTGGTTTCATGTAACAAATCAATGTCATTAACAGCAAGCAAAATATCATCAACATACAGAACTAGAAAAATAAATTTACTCACACTGACCTTCATATAGACACACCAATAAATAGTGTTTTCCTTAAACTCAGATGAAGTTATGATATCATTAATCTTAAGATACCGTTGTTGTAAAGCTTGTTTAAGTTCATATATTGATTTATTTAATTTACACACCATACATTCCTTTCCTTTAATTGAAAAGTCCTTGGGTTGGTCCATGTAAATCTTTTCTTTTAAATTCTTATTAAGAAATGCGGTTTTAACATCCATTTGGTATAACTTTAAGTTATAATGAGCTACCAAAATTATAATAATTCTAAATGAGTCTTTCTTGGAGACCGGTGAAAATGTCTCCTTATAATCAATGCATCTTTCTAAGTAAAACATTTAGGAACTAGTCTAGCTTTATACTATTTCATATCGCTTTTTAAGTAGCACTTGGTTTTTAAGATCCATTTACCGCGACCTTTTTACATCCTTAAGCAATTCAACATGGTCTCAAATTTGATTTTGATGCATAGATTTTAACTCTTCTTTTAGAGCATTAAACCATTTATTAAAATCATCACATTCCATGACTTATGAAAATAAATCTAACTCATTTCCAATTCTTAAGTCAATTTCTAACTCCTATAGATAAACCACATAGTCATTAAAGAATAGCCGACCTCCTTTCTTGTTGAGATCTTCTTAATGCTCTTTCTTGTGCCTCAATTACTATAGGTTCAATATTAACATATTCATTATGGAGTGTTTGATCATTGTTGACACCTATTTTTAAACAACAAAGGAAAACAAAACAACAACAAAGAAAAAAAAAAACAAAAAAAAAAAGGGGGACGCGAGGGGCCGGGTCGGGCCAAATCTAGCCTTGGCCCAACCCGCCCCTCCTCGTTTCCTCTCTCTCTCTCACGTGCGCAGCCCGGCCCTTCCTCTCCTTTCAACCCAGCCCGCGCCCCTGCCTTCTCCCTCCAACCATCTTCGCGCCCAAAAGAACCTGCAGCAAAAAGCAAAAAGGCAGCAGAAAGTAAACCTGCAACAAAAGCAGAGAAGCAGGCGCAAAAGAAAAAGCATAGTAGCAGTAGGCAAGTAGGGGAAGACTTGCAGAAAGAAAGAGAAGCAAAAGAACAAAAGAGGGGAGAACCGAGGAGGAGCAAAGGAGGAACGGAGGGAAAGAAAGCAAAACTAGAAGAACATAACATGGGCTTCTTCTTGGGGGGGAGAGGACCCGCTCGCCGCCCCCTTCCTTCTAGGGGGAGCTCCAAATGCCGACCCCCTGCACTCACCGCTAATGCTGCCGACGCCAACAGCTGCAGCTCTGCCCCGCCTCAACCAAACATCTATACAGCACCTATAGCTGCAAGCACCGCCACGCCAACAACCCAAGCCCCCTCGCCGCGCCACCACTGCTCCTGCAACCAGCAGCTCGAGCCTCCTCGTCGCTCCACTGCTGCCCCTACAACCTACTTGTCCCGAATCTTTGCCGCGTCGCCATCCCTGCACTGGATCTCCGTCGCGTTGCCGTCGCCCGCCACCATATGCTTTAGCGTAGTCCCGACGCTGAGCCAACCGACCAAGGGAGGTTCCAGAAGGAGTGAGCGAGCCTGAGGGCGAGGAGGAGCTGGGAAGAAAGGACTAGTCTTCTTCTTCCTCGTGGCGAGAGGGCGAGCGGCCGGAGATCCTAGGTCGGCCGGAGAGGTAGGTTGAGATCTGAGGTCAGATCTGGAGCTCTGAGAGAAGGGGAAGACTCGCGGTCACTGCGCCGGACTTCCGCCGCGTCGCTAACGCCCAGTGAGCCGAACCCTTGCAATCGTGCTGTCCCGGCCACCCCCTGACGCTATCACTACACCGAATTTTCACCATGTTGCTGCCGTCTACGACCCAACCCCTAGGCTAGACGCTATCCCTCGAGCCACACCGCCGCCATCCCAGACGCCGTCACCACACTAGATCTCTGTCAATCTATGTTGCCGTTGTCCCCTACGCTATCGCCGCATCAAATTGCTGCAAGGACGGTCGCCATTGTCGTTCAGTCACCAACGACTCCGCCAGTCACCAACGACATCGCTAGGCCGCGCACCCCCTCTAGTAGCCGCCCATCTCGACACTTGCTATCGATCCCACCATCGTGACGTGCCGGCTGGTGTAGCTCGGCGCGTGCAATCGACTATCGCCGTCGCCAAATTGCCGACGTCCCTACTATCCCCTTCGATGCCGCAAAGAAGCCCTGGAGAAGAAGGCACGAACCGGGTCAAAAGAGCCGGGCCAGGTGCAATCAATCGGGTAGGGTTTTGGCCAATCAGGGCTTGGTTTGTTTTTCGGGCAGGTCGCGTCTGGGCTGAAGTTAGGCCTTTGGGCCGGTTTAATATTAGATTTTTTTTTTTGTGTTGGGCCAAGCTTAGTTTATTTAGGTTTTTTTTTTCTCAGGTGGACTCATTTTTGAGCCGGACTGGGCCCGTAGTTCAAGCCCGCCTCCCGTTAGGGCTCGATGAGCCGGGTTAGACCCAAAGTGGACCGGCCCTCCCCCACCGGGACCGAGTTCGGTCAAACCGAACTCAACTTGTGCCGACCGGGATGAACCCAGGTCGGGTCGACTCGACCCGACCCGGTTTCCCAAAAAAAATAATTATTAAAAATTAATTAAAAAATATTTTTACAAAGATAAAAAATTAAAAATTTCGAAAATTAAAAGAAATGTAGGGTTTGTTGGGAATCATCATGTCTTGCCTTCTTAGTGTAATTAAGTCTTTATTTGCTCGTATATTAACTATATCGCATGTTTAATGTGCATATTTTATTATGTTTAATTGCACGTGCTAAAGTTTATTGCAATTAGGATTTTGGCTGCAAATTGTTACTTTAATGATTGCGTACCCGTACAATTACCTCACATGTTAGTAGATAGGTATAAAATCAATCCAAACTGCTTGACAAAAATCTTTTCTTTTAAAATGAACAAGATTAGGTACCGAAAGGGCACTAATTGGTCAATTAGTGTAATCAAATCCCCGACCCTAAATTCTCTGGTTGCATAGGAAGCAAGGCATACTCCCATACCCCGCTTGGTTTCTAGCTGACCCCAACAGGTTAATGGCAACTCCTTATTGCAAATTTTTTAAAATACCCCAATGTCACGCGAGGTATGGGCTTAGGAGAGCCCACGCCTAATCATAGGTCTTAGGTCCGTCCTTTAGGCAATACCCCTAAACATATTCCCTCCCCTCGAGGGGTAGGTCACGACAATCATTTATTTGTTATTCTTGATTATTGTCAGGTTGAACTATAATAGCAGGAACAGCAATGTTAAAAGTTTTGGATATACGAACTTTCACCCTTACTTATTGAATGCAAGCATCACGCATTCTTTAACCCCCATTGATGTCATCATTTCTAATGAACCTAGCATTTCCAAATTTAATGATTCTCATACTATGATTAGGATAGTAAAATCTATATCCTTTGGCTTTCTCTGCATAACCAATAAAGTAACTATTGGTCATTCTTAAATCCAATTTCTTTTGATGTGGATTGTAAATTTTTACTTCTGCTGAACAACCCCAAATATGCAAGTATCATAAACTAGGTTTCCTTCCCGTCTACAGTTCAAAGAGACTCTTTGGAATTGCCTTACTAGGAACCCCATTTAATAAGTACATAGAAATCTTTAATGCATGCATCCACAAAGATAGGGGTAAATATGAATACACATTTCCATCAAAGTATGATTACACCTTTCTGCTACACTATTTTATTGTGGTGTACCCGACATTGTGTATTGGGCACACGTGCCATGTCTTTCAAGGAATTTAGCAAATGGATCCAAACATTGTCCCGATTCATCATACTTTCTATTATATTCACCACATTTATCTAACCTTACTTTTTTCACATTTTTATCTAATTGTTTCTCAAACTCTTTAATATACACCTCAAGTGCATATATCGATTGAGATTCATTATGCAATAGATAAATATACTATAACGTGAAAAATCAATAATAAAGATGATGAAATAGCTTTCTCCACCAAAATATAGAACATCAAAAGGACCACATATATCAATATGTATAATATCAAGAAGTTTTGTACTTCTTGTGACACATTTCTTAGTGCACTTTGTTTGTTTACCTTTAATACAATCAATACATGCTCCCAGGTTAGTAAAATCTAAGTTTGGAAGAATTTCATTATTCACTAATCTTTGCATTCTTTCCTTAGATATATGACTCAAACGTTTATGTCACAAGTAAGCAAAATTCTCATCCACTAAACCTCATTCAATACCAACATTATGATGTAAGGTCATTAAGGTCTTAACAAAAATATTATCAAGTTTAAATTTGTAGAGACCATCACATGAAATTCTAGTTTCAATAAGATTATTATTCTTAAATAAACTGAAAGATCTAGAACCAAACTTACAAGAAAATCTCGCTACATCAAATTTTGGCAAAGAAACCAAATTGAGGTAAAATGTAGGCACATAAAAGCTTCAAAATAAATCCAAATAATAACTAGTATCTAGGATCAAATGATAAGTCTCAATGTCTTCAACTAGAGCTTTGTTTCTCTTCCCCATGATTACATAACTTTCATTTCGCTTTGTGGTTTAGATTGTAAGAAATTCCTATATCGTATTTGACACGTGAGTAGTGGCACCAGAATCAATTCACCAAGTATTATAAAGAATTTCAGTAAAGTTTGATTTAAAACATACTAAAGCAAAAGGCTTATCATTTTTGTTTCAAACCAAACTTTACGTTTCAAACAATTTTTCTTCAAGTGTCCAATTTAATTACAAAAGTGATACTTAATAAAATCATGTTCCTTTTTGTAGATTTGAGAAGCCTTAGAAGACTCATTTAGGATTTGTAATTATTTCTTCTTGCTTTTTCCACCTTTCCTTTTAGAATTCTTTTCAGCTTCTTAATGACTTTAGAGATGAACAGAATGAGCCTTTTAATTCTTTATCCTTGTTTCCTCTTGAACAAGCATACTAGCCAATTCATTTACATTCTACTTATTATTTATAGTGTTGTAATTTATTTGAAATGACCCATATTTGTTCATGAGGTAAGTAATTAAGTATGAATTATGATAAAAAGTAGCCATCCACGTTCATTCCCAAGGTCCTTAATTTTGGCTGCTAAGTTCGTCATCTCAAGAGCATGACTGAACCATCATACTTCATAATGGTCAAAGTGCTCATTAAAGTACCAATAAGTGACTTATCAATAGTCTGAGAACTATCTTCCACAAATTTCATAAATTCCTTAGCACTGTCAGTTTTGGGAAGCATTGTTTTTAAGTTGTTTGCAATTGTCATTCACATGAACCTTAAGCTTAGTTTGTTTGATCTTTCCCAAATTTTATGGAAAAGACTTTTCATCATCGCTACTCTCATTAGTAATAGCAGCCGGTTTCTTAACTTGAAGTGCTAAATCAAGGTCTCGGACAGCTCAGTGAAACTTAACTTATTCACTCTAATCAAAGAAATTCATTCCATTGAATAAAGAAATAGAAGCATGTGAATGAAGTGAAACAGGTATAGATACTTCAAATATGCAAGGAAATAGTTATAAATTAATGCTTTAAGAATATCACCTCATCAAATTCAAACTAAATAATACATGTACATCACAGTTCTCCTTTGGCGATCCCATGATATACAAACATACATTAAACTATAAACTATAATGATGCTAATAAATTTTATTTAATAATTATAAATATATCTCATTAAAATGTATTTACTATCTTGGGACATTCAAACAAATCTAATAATACATATTAATTACCAACTACTATGTCCATGAATTATAAGAAATTGATTAACGAAATTGATTAACCTTTGGGCTAATTTCTAAATTTTTATAATAAATGAACTTCAACATACTCATAACATCAATAAAGATATGTAACATATCAATTTCAGTCATAGCATCAATTAATCATGGGTGATTCCATAAAACAACTTACAATATCAAAAATTCA
This sequence comes from Eucalyptus marginata, assembly GCA_014182565.1. Classification (NCBI taxonomy): domain Eukaryota; kingdom Viridiplantae; phylum Streptophyta; class Magnoliopsida; order Myrtales; family Myrtaceae; genus Eucalyptus; species Eucalyptus marginata. The sequence continues at coordinate 22,598,508 of CM024585.1, read as the reverse complement.
AAAGACTTAAAATTTGGCCACTTTGGTGACTAACAAACCATTCTTAATTGAATTTTTAATATTGTAAAGCATAAACATTCATCAAATTGCACATAATGGCAAAACCATAATTAAAGCATAGGGGTAAAATTATAAAATCATAATTCTAGAGGGGCAAAACCATAAATTTAGCATCCAGGGGAAAAATGGTAAATAATCAGCCAAGACAAAATCATAATTTTCCAGTAGATAGGGGCAAAAATGCAAATAACCATCAAAGAGGGCAGAACCGTAATTATTCAATAGAGAGATGGGTAGAAACATAAATAATGGCACAAGGGCAAAACTATAATTTTATAGAATGAAGCCCATTGGCACATGCTACACACACACCAAAGTACCATGCAGGTGTGTGTCTTACACGCGCCTAGCTTTGAAAATGTATGGCTCCCACACGTCTCACTAGCCAACGCGCGCGTGGAGGCGCATGGAGCATGAAATCCATGCGCCTAACCCTTCAGCATGCATGGGGGACGTGTATTCCACACGCCTTCTTCCCCTCCATGTCTGTTCATTGTTTTTCTTCATTTTTCTGCCCCGTTTCTGCCGCGCCTTTCATCATTTGGATTTCCTCCAACAAAATCCCTCCAAAATCATTTCAACAACATCAATAACATGAAAAGATCAACGCCGTTCCACCAATCTTTATCCATAAACATAATATTTTAATAACTGGAAAAATCATGAGATCTTAAACCATACTCTAATACCAACTATAAGCAATAACGTAATTCTTCAATGCGGAAAATACATAACAGGATATTAAATCTTCATGATTTTCACAATGAGAGCTATGAAGACATACATTTATCCATATGAAACCTTCAAAGTATTTGTCGCGGAAAACCATGAAAAACAAAGAAATCTAATTTCTCTCCCTTAACCCACTTTTTTCAACCTATTATGTCTGATAGAGGATAGAATACAACATTCTTTTTTCACATTGTGGGTGGAGAGATAACCAAACTCTTATTTATACATGCTATCAATAGGTGCATTCCATCAAAATGCCTTTTAACTTCCATGAGAGTCGCACCTTTTTGGAAGAACAATAACTTTTTAATGAGAATTGTACCATTTCATTAAAATCATAACTACTCATAACCAATACATTTTAGCATTAAATATTTATTAAACCATTGATTAATAAAAATCATGTTGGCCATAATAATTCTTACAAGCTACGCTTGGAGTTCGCACATGAATCATAAACCATTAGAAAATAAACTTGAAGATGCTCGTTGTGACACTTGATTTGCAATTTTCTAAGTTCGTTTGTGCTTCCAATTGATAAGGGAAGACAAGTCAAAATTGTTGGGGAGAAGGTTTTAGTCCAATTGTGGACTAGGTCGATCAAGGCTCTCCGAGATAGCCATTGACCAAAATTTGGCCGTAAGCCTGAAGTTCTAATGGTACAATGTGTTGAAGAAAACTCCTTTAATGTTTTGAAGATTGACAAAACCTTTCAAAAATCTAGCCTGAAGACTTTCAAACCGAAGTGTCAAAGTCTGAAGACCACAAAACTTTAGATTCAAAGTCTGCCCTCACTAATAGATTCCAAACTGAATGCTATTAAAGAATGAAAACTTATCCAGATGCAGATTATCTTCAAGGATTCGATTCAAAAGGTTTATGGATGACCTTAAGGCTGGATATAGCATTTACTTGATTGATTATCTTCATCAAAATCAATTCCGATTTGAAGATCTTTTTAAAAGCAAAGTAAACTTGGAAAGTTCTACTTATGGAAACCAAGATCCTGATTGTATGGGCGAACATGATTGACGGGCTTTCATCTCAATCCTTTATGTTGTTATGACAATGACAAAGACAATCAAAGACTATATATGTATTTATTGGTTGAGTTAACACCAAGTGATATATACATAAGCAACAATATAGATGATGCTATAGTCAATATCAAGTATGATCTTTATTACTCTACCACAATCAAGTATGCTCTACCAATATGGAAGGATTATTCCTAATATCTTAGGTGAACAAGGAATTTGGTGTCGAGATGTCTACAAGTTAGAATGGTTTCTATAAAGTGAACAAGTTAGAAAGACCTTAATCAAAGGTGAATGAGTTGAGAGAACAGGGATATTCATGATGGCTTAGAAAACCAAGATAAAGTGAACACTTGGATGAACCTTGGTAATGGTGAACAAGCCTAGAATAGTAATATTCGTTGAAGCTTGAATGGGCCGATTTTGTGAAGGTGAATGACTTTGGTAGAATCACAATTGTCATATATGCTTGGAAGGACTATAAGATAAAATAGGCGAACCATCACTTGGACAATAGATTGTTGGCTAGAGTAGTCCTCTTCAAATGAGGTGGAAAGACAATGACATGCAATGGTCCAATGAGGTAAGCAAAGACTAGGAATCAGTGGTGATGCCAATGTCCTTGAAGGTCTTTGGATGCTGACTTAGCTAATCAATGAAGACGAGGAATCAATGGGGATACCGATGTCCTTGGAAGTCTTTGGAAGCTTATGAAACCAAGAGGATAATTAGATGATTGATTGAAAGCCATTCCACACGAATTCGTCGAGGGACAACATCAATAGACTACTAATAATCTGCACTCTTGATTACATGAGTTTGACAATGCATATATCAATTCTTGAAAGGTGCTGGGCATCTGCTCAACTAATAGGAACGTTGATCAACACCAATGAAGCCGTTACAAAGGCTTGGAGTTCACATCAGGAGCACTGGAGATGTATCAAAGTAGTTATGGCAATTCTAACTAGAACAATCCCACTGGTTTGAGAAAATTGCCACGGTCATTAGCCGTTCTGATGTTGGCAAGCAACAAAGAGCCATTTAAAGACTGATTATGGTAGAACCAACAACTACTCCATGGAGATGAATTGCAAACAATCATCTAAGGATTGGAAGGTTATATATACTCAATCTAAGAGAAATATTGAGTTTGGGTGGAAATGAACAAACTAAATCTATAGCTCTTGAGTTTTCTTCTCTGTTTTGCTTTTGTTTATAGCAACTACATTGCTAATCATGTCTTTATGAGGTGTTATGTAATCATATAAAGAAAGTGTACAAGTGTAAGAATAGTACTTGTGTCATGATAGTGTGATCTATCATATGAAAGGAACAACACTTATCAGTTGTAACTTGCAGTGTTAATCACTAATGGATTCTTGCCTTGTTGTAGATGTTAGTCTATCTTTTATTTCTTTATTATCAGCACACATGATTACATTAATTTGTTTATCAGCACCACTCCTGATTATGTATTTGTTCATCAATAGCACTCTTGCTTACATTAAATTTATTATGCTTCTAATGAAGTTTCAACTTGTTATATTCTGCAAAAGATCTTCATAGTTTCTCATTCAATCTATTCACCTCCCCTCTAAACTATATTGTTGGCATCAATAAGAACAAGGAATCTAAGGTCATTTTAACAAGGGTTAACTCTTGCCATTACCGTTGAACTTGATTCCTGAAATGATTTTCTGTAGAGGATGCATAATGAATTCATTAGTGAATTAGGTGCCAATAGCAAGGATCACATTGAATAAATTGAAAGTTCGGAAACCACTTTGCACATCAAGCCAAAGTTTTTAGACCATTTATGTAATCATCCCATTTTACAATTATGGATCGAAGACCCAATCTATTTACCATGTTGGTTTAATTCTACATTGTCGCTTAATAGTTGTTTTTAGGCTTTGTGATCCACACCAATCGACTTGGAGAAGGTCGGAACAATTTTTTTCATTTTTGCTTAACAAAAGAAAGTTACCCTAAAGTTAACTTTCTTAGCTTTGGGACAGAAAAAGTTAAGAACAGAGAAAACGATTTCATATAAAAGAAATACTTCAATTAATGTTGTTTCTTGATTGTCCAATTCAAGATTCAAATATACATTGTTAAATAATTAACACGAAATTATAGTTAAAAGTTTATCAATATCATCTAAAGAAAGAATATTGACAACCCCAACCTTTACACAAAACACTTTTGAATTGAGGTGATTTAATGTTGACACCTAAATTTTGGCGACCCATTTAATCATTTATCGCATTAAAAATCAAGGATTAATTTTAACCCCTACAAAAAAAAAAATTGATTAATTAATTGCATAGCATATAGATTTAGGTGCATTTATTTTTAATTTTGATTTGCATTTTTTGCATTTATTGTTGAACTGGTGACGGGTGGATTCGAATTAGTGGTTCTAAGTTTTAACTTGGCAGGCCGGATTAAGCCTAGGAAGCGAGCAAATTGACCCAAAAATTAATGATAAAAATTATCTCGTGAAAAATAGGAATTTAAAATCTTTTCGGGATATTATGAATTTTTTCGATAGGGTAGATGTGAAAAGCAAATATTGCGTTCAACAAAACGAATATTGCATTTGGAAAAAAGAATCTTCGTGGATTTCGATTTAGGAAGATTAAAACCCTAATTCGTGGCCTATAAATAGGTAAAATGGTAGGGTTCGTATGGGGGTTTTTCTCTTCGTCGAAAAAAGAACACAAAAAGTCAAAAGGTCAAAAAAAAAGAAAAGAGAAAAGCTTCCGTGGGTCTTGCTTTTGCTGAAGAAGGAAAAAGTGCCACAGAGAGATGTGAGATAGAGGAGACATACAGCAGCAAAAAGAAAAAGAAGAAAAAAAAAAGAAATAGAGAAACCCTAGCACTATTCATCGTCTTCTTCATAGAGGTCTCTCGACACCCCTCTGTTCGTTTGCTGCCCACTGAGCCGCCGCTTGCCCCCCTGTTCGCGCCGACCACTGCATCGACCACCGTCGCTCCGCCAGCCGTCCGCGATCACCGACACCAGCTCGCGCCTTCCGCCTCATCGCCAAGCCGCCCCTCACCCTCGATGACCTGAGCCTCCACCTACGACATGCAGATCTCTCTGCTGGCTGCTATGCCCGCGTCATTCGTCCGCGATCACCGCGCAACCACCGCCATTTCAGCACCGGTGAGCCCCCCCCACCTCGCCGCCGTTGCTGCACCGCTTCGCAGCGAGATCCCGCGCAGCCAAATCCGAGTCGCCATCGCCGCCTTGCCGGAGATCTCTGCCCTCGACAACCCGACGCCATGCCTCGACAACCCGTGACCCAGTGATCTCCGTCCCTGGCCGCAGCCCAACACCAACGACCCGACGCCACAAGAGCCCGCTCTGCCGTTCTGCAACACCCACTCTTTCCGCGCCTGCCGCCCGTTTGCGAGCCCACCTCGCCTACACACGTTGCCGACACGAATAGATCCGCCATCGCCTCAGCTCTACCCGACGAAGCTGCCTCTGTGCCAATCTGCGACGACCCCGACGCTGCGCTCTGGTCCACTCGTCATTTGCTCCGCCAACCCGTCCGTCTGACGCCCCTACAGCGCCTCCACTCAAGATGCCTCTGCTCCGACGCCACTGCTTCTGTTCTAGATTTCCTCGCCTGTGGATTCGCTCGCTGCTGCCAATGCCGCCGGTCCGCCCTCGCCGGAGCTCTGACAACTCCTACCTCCGGCGACCCTCTATCCTTGGTGACCGAGCACAAGGCTTGGAAAAAAAAAAAAAAAAAAAAAAAAAGGAAAATATATTAGGTAGTTTTCTTATTTATTTATTATATTTTTTATTATTTTCTTTTATAGCTTGTTTTTTTAGTGGAATTGTTCTTTAAATGAATGATTGAGATTCCGACATGAAACAGCTCTCAAATTAGGGATTGACAGTCCGATTTTCGCGCCCGAAATCTGACTCGCAATCTCTTGCAAAATCGTCAATCCGATCTCACACCCGAGATTCGATTCATGATTTAATTTTAAAATTGACTAACCCGATCTCATGCGCGAGATACGGTTCGCCAATTTAGGGATATCAATCTTATCTTACTTGATTTGCTGTCATGGTATTTGAATCAATTTTATTTTCGTAAAAAGGAAAAAATAAAAAATAAATTGAATTAGGATTAGGTTCATTTTTAGAATATTCCTAGTCTTAGGGTTATCTTGCATATTTAGAATTGCAATCTTATTTCGAATTTTTAAATAAAAAATCCAAAAAATGTGTTCATTTAGGATGTTAATTTTCTTTAATTTAAATTGCACATTTAATTATGTGGCAATTTTAATTTCGAATTTAAAAAAAAAACACGAAAAAAAAAATCATCATGCATATGTCATGTAGAATTAAGGCATTTTTGTACGTCATGGCATATTAGGATAAAATTGCATGGTTCATTTTAAGTTTAGATTGATTTTTTAGATAGATTGCATCTTAAGTTAGAGACTGCTAGGTCAAGATAATATCTTAGTTTAAATTAGGATTTAGTCTGACCTAATCCTTAATATAAGCTGGATAGAATCTTAATCTAGATTGATAATTTTTGCATTTTTCTTAATTTCGAATTTCATGAAAAATACAAAAAAAAAATGTCTTTGAGTAAATTCACTTCATTCTTTAGGATAGAATGCATGTTTTTTAGGAAAATAAAAATATTATGTGCATGTCATATAGAATTAGGTTCATGAAATGTACGTCTTTTAGTGATTGTTGATAGGTTCATTTAATTAGAAATTGCCCGTCATTAGAATTAGGTCATTTGGTTAATTTAGATTGCACATTTAATTATTGCATTTCTTTAAAAATTACCTTACTCATGTCATATAGTTTAGGTCATATTGCCATGCCATTTCATGTTAAATTAGTAGCCTTTGTTTGTTTCAGGACCCGTGATCTTGGTCATTGTTTGTGTGTGACCTCTTATTGCCTATAAAAGGCAAGGAGGATGTAATGTGTTGGGCAGAGTCCCTTGAAGTAAAGCGAGTGTTTTGTGAATACTCTCCATGGCTTTCTAAATTTCTCTCCTTCTTCTCCAGCCTGGTAGGATCCTTTGAGAAATGCAGCTCGGATAATTAGAAAAGTTACCATCTTTGTTCTATTTGGGTGTCTTCAGGCTCTAAACTAAAGGTCCAAGTAGTTTCCTACTAAAAGGTTGTCCCTGAAGGGCTTGAACGGGAGTTGTTCGCCTAATGTGGGAAGGCATACCTGCAGAAAACTAACTTTGTCCTCCCTAGTTCTAAGTCTAGCTCCATTCAATGGTATCAGAGCCATGGTTTCATTTGTAATGATATTCATTCCATGCGCTCAATAGGTGAATCCAGTGCTAAGAAGATCTCTTCACAACATGACAAATCCAGAAATTCTAGAAGCACCAATTTCTCTCGCACCATCTCCATCTTCCTCAACCCCTTCAGATTTCCGTGTTTCCAATGCTTCTAAGAGAGACATCATAAATAAGATAGACTATCTTTATGAAGTCTCTCTTAGTGACGAAACCAAGATTTTTGAAACCCAACTTCCCCTCATGAACCCTTATTTCGCTTTTGCTAAACCGACCTCATCATTCTCTCCCATCCACTCCATTCGCCAAACTCCTAAGGAAGTAAAGGAGTATGTCCAGTCCTCCAAGTTTGACCACATCCCATTCCTGCCACTGAAAATGAGTACTTTGTCACTCTCCAGATTCCTCCAAAGTTTCCCCGACAGTGGATTCAACAAGGATACTCTCATGTCCATTATGGAGCTGTTCGTCTTGCTCTTACTTTTCATGGCCGCAAAGGCTTGCCCGTTGTGGCAAGAATAGCATTATTGGATACCAGGTTTTTAGAATATCAGTGCTTGCATTGGTACTGTCCAAACCACTTTGAATGCCGGAACAGTCTTTGTGACTTTGTATCCAAACTTCAACATTGCCCTTTCAGACCCTCAGTTACTTTCTTTTCTAAAAGTTCAAATCCAGCTCACGGGAGCACCTCAGACTGCCGACTCTGTTGTTGCAACCCTGCACTACCAGATGGTTTACCAAGTGCAAAACCATGCACTTGACTTAAATTTCCACAATTGAAATGAAGATACTTTATTCATCTCCATGCAAAATGATCAAGCATCTTGCATTCATGTTCCTAGACAAATTCCAAAGGAAAAGTTAGCCAAACTCCTTCCGGAGACTTGGATCACCAACTATGAGAAGCTACATCAGAACAACAAGCCTTTCCAGTCCTCGGACTCTAAGTTTGTCCAAAAGAAAGATGGAACTGTTTCCATCAAATTTGACAAGGAAAATGAAGAAAGTCCCTCTATCTTCCAAACTTTCTTCATGATTAAACCATGTGTTCCTAAATCAATTTCCGAGCCAGATCCAAAAAAGCTTGTTCGACATTTCAATAATGATGGACATCCTGTCCATTACTACGACAAAGACCAGTATGGTCATTGTTTTTTATATCCTTTTTGTCAATGTTCTTATTGTACAAACTCTCCCGACGAAGTAGACCCAACTGCCAGACCTCGACGGAAACACAAGAAGCCGAAGGACCCCATGTACCAGAAGTACCTGAATGGAGATCCCTACGTTGATACTCTTGGTGAGTATGATAAATTCCAATTCATGGTCTCTTATGCACCAACTCCACCACCAGAGTTCACTACTACACCTACAGTTTTCCCAACTCCACCACCATCACCTCCTCCATCTCCTCCTCAGAAAAAACCAGCACTCTCCTCGTTTTATAAGCCAATTTTAAAGTGGTCAAAGAAGCATTCCTACCCACTTGACACTCCAGCAAAACTAACACCTAATTCTTCCATTGCCATGTTTCAGGAAACAGACATTCCCCCTCTTGTCCGAGAAGGTTCCAAACTTTCATTTCCTTCTCTAAAAGAATTCATTGATCCATAAGGTAGATATCGGCATGTTCCTAAAATACCTGCCCCCACTGATGTGGATGAACATGGAAGACAGAAAAGAACTCCTATCGCTGAAGCTGTCCTAAATTGGCAATCGAAAACCCTTTTAGCACATAACAATGCTTTTAAAAGCAATCAATTCCAAGATTGTGAATGTGCAACAAAATCTGCGAAGGTATGATGAAACTACCAAGAAGATGCTTTCCAACTTTCAAAAGAGGCTTCATGCCTTAGAATCTGGACAACATTTAGGGTATCATTATCTCGAAAGCCCTAAAGCGAAAATAGAGAAACTCAAGAGGCAAATCCAGATCCTTGAAGAAGGAAGACTCAATCCATTTTCGACTACTTTGCGAATAGAGCATCCACCTCTTCCGCCACCTCAAACGTCTATCTTTGCTGCTATCACAGAAGTTCCTATCAGACAAGACAGAACAGATGTGGCTGAAATGCACAATCGGCTCAAAGAACTGGATCGAATAAGGAAAGAAAAAGGAAAAGAGAAGAAGTCTGAAGAATCCTCGCTTGTTATAAAGGAAAAGCCAGACCAAATGATGCTGTCAAATCCATTAGAATCTTTCTTGAGAGATTTAGGCAATCAGGAACCACAGCCTAATCCTATTACTCAACAGCCTGATCTTGTCATTCCAACAGAATAGATTCTATTTCCAGTAGAACAAACTTTTCCAAACATTTTCAACACAGAATCAAAATCAGTGTCCCTTTCATCCTCAGCATCCTTCTCAATCCCTGCCATCGATTCCTTTTCTATTGTCCTAGTAACTTCATCAATATTCATGGCCGATCCACTGGACCACGATATGGAATCCAACGCCTCTGAACCAAAGGTTGTTCAGCTAAACAATTCCTCCCAGTCTGTGTCTACTACATCAAAACAGTTCTTTACCATTGATGATATTCCCTATCACAAATGGCCAGAAAGACTTGAGGAATTTCATACCTGGTTAAATGCTCAAGCACTTACCAACCATGATAAATATGATGTTCTTCTTAGTTTTGTCATAAGGTTTACAGACAGTCTCAAACATTGGTGGCAATCTATGATAGAACAAGACTAGTTGCAATTCTTACTTTCAGCTAATTTTGGTCATGCCGTTACTCTTTTATATCATTTCTTTGTTGGAAAATCTATTGATCTCCAAGAGCTCAAAAGGAGAGAATTTTTCGAAAGAAAATGCTGCTCTCTCCAAAAAAGACATCTTGATAAACATTATCGAGAAATGCTCAAGCTCTTCTATCAAATTGGAGCTTACCCAAATCTGAAACATGTTTTTTTGACCTCCATCCCCAAAGAATTATCCCAGACGGTTGAAAGAACATTTCTCAGCAGACAAAGAAGGATCCGGGATATTCCCTTAGAAGAAATCCAACAAGAAATCCACTTGTGTCTTGAAGAATTGTGCATCAAATGCCAAATGATTCAGACTTATGTTGATGACAACAGAGAACTTGATGCAGCCTGTTCTCGCCAAAAGCTAAAAATCAAATGTTCCAAGCGAGATTTTGATGGTTCCTATGGGAGATCTTCTAGAAAGAAGAAGCACTTCAAGAAGCTTTGGATAAAAAAATCCAAACATGGCTCCAAGCACTTCCGAAGAAAGAAAAAATGGCGATACCTACGCAAAAGGAAAGATCACTCGAGCCACAAGAAGTCAAATCGATGCTTCATCTGCAATCAAAAATGACATTTTGCCAAAAATTGTCCCCAAGCAAAAAAATGTCAAAATCATCTGATACATCACATAGAGAACGAAACAGGTATTTCTCTTGAGAACGATGATATTGAATCTTTGTTCTTTGCGGATGAAGAACCATCCGAACAAACCCTTTGTATTATTCCTTGTTACCAAACCCCTAGTGAGATTGATTTAGACTCAGATTCTGAAGATATTTTTCATATATCCCTCACTTCTTTGGAACAAGATCCTGATATATTTTCTAGTCAAACTCATTGTCCCCATTTCCCTGTGAAAATTTTCACTTCAAAGTTTGTCAAGCCTATCACTGTCATTGCCCTCATAAACACTAGAGCAAGTTGCTCAATCTTAGATACTAAAGTTCTTCCTGAAGAATATTGGACTCCCTATGTTCGATATTTCAACTCTGCTTCAAGAGATACTTTTTCAACAAATGTGAGAACCAACCCAGTAACTGTCCAATTATTTCCCCAGTGTTCTATAACCACAAAAATTTTTGGATCCAGTCTCCCCAACAAAGATTTAATCATTGGTTGGGACATCATGACTCAAATCTCCTAGCTTCGTATTATTTCTGGAAAATGTCTTAAGTATAAGGACCAATTCTCTGAACTTGCCAACATCCAAAAAAATTTTCCATCCAAATGAGTCTGTTAGATCCAATCATGCAAAAGTTGCTAGAATCATGTTTAGAATCTCATTATGAGTTCACTCAGAAGTGTTCTCATCCTTTATGGAAAAATCCAAAATTCTTTGTTCGCCTTCCCTTCAAAAAGAATGAAGACATCAATCCAACCAAGGCGAGCCATATGGGAATGAACCCAGAACACCTAGTTTTGGCTCAAAGGGAATGCTCAGAATTATCACAGCAAGGCCTCATTGAAATTTCCAATTCTCAATGGGCTTGTGAAGCTTTCTATGTCAATAAGCGTGCTGAGCAAAACAGAGGAAAAATGAGATTGGTAATCAATTACCAGCCCCTTAACCTTTTCCTCCAAAATAACAAATTACCTTTACCCTCTAGAAATTCCCTTTTTGCTGGATTATCCAAGACCCAAATCTACTCCAAATTCAATCTCAAAGCCATGGAGAGTATTCACAAAACACTCACTTTACTTCAAGGGCTCCACCCAACACATTACATCATCCTTGCCTTTTATAGGCAATAAGAGGTCACACACAAACAAGGACCAAGATATGATTCTCATTAAATAAATAAAAACAAAAAAAAAATTGAGTGATGGCGTGTTAATTAGAGATCATATCTAGGGTTGTTGATGTGAATTCAGATTTAACATTACAGATGCCTTCGTTGCTTTGAGGTAAGTTTTGCAATGGATTCATTGTTTATCTAGGTGTTAAATTGGTGGTTCGCGCACTCGCATGATCGCCTTACATGTTAGGAAATAGATTTAAAATCAATTTAAGCTACCTGCAAAAAATATTTTTAAAAAATAAAAAAATGGTATCGAAAGGGCATTAGAGAAATCTAGTGTAACCAAGTCCCCGTACCCAAAGTCTCTAGTTCGTAGGAGTAAAATAATCATCCAATTATTTTACTTAGGTGTCTAATCGACCTACCATAAATAGATTAGTGGCAACTCCTAATTAAAAATCAATTGCATGTTAAAAATTTGAACCTAAGTCGTGAATTGATATGGGCTTGGGAGAGCCCGAGTTAAGTCTAGGTTTAATAATCCATTACCCAAACCCTAGGTGGTTCACCGAAAAATTGGTCGCGACATTTATCATCCCTATAATACCAATGGGAAAAGCTTGTTGAGAGTATTATGCTAACAGCTTAATTTAGGAACCTTTTTTAGGTCACTTTTTGACTGTTTTTGGGAACTTTTCTGGCCTTCTTTCTAATTCTAACCCAACATGGTGTTATTTTCCGCCTCATTTGATTTTTGCTTAGTAGATTAGAACTTGTTATGGCTATATTAGGATTCCCAAGAAAATTTTATTTTTTTCTTTTTTATTTATGAAATTCTATCTGAAATGCAAGATTATTTTGGCCCGTTCAAGGCTAAATCGGGCTTCTCATGCTAACGTCTAAGAAAGTCTTGAGAAAATTTTGAAATAGGACTGAAATACTGATCAAGCTTCATTCAAGTTGGCGTCCACTAATAAGCTCACTTACACATCTGTCATCTCTCATCTTCATTTCACTTATAAAAAGAAATAAAAGCCTCATCGCTGAAGGTGAAGCTCCTGAGAAAGCACGAATGGATGGTGGGTTGAGGTGAATTGAAGTCCCATATCAAATACGCACATCTGAGTTAAGTGACTCAAAACCGGGTTCTGCAATTCCTAAGGTAAGCCCTTTTTAAACTAGCCTGCTTAACTCTATAAGCTCTTAACCCATTTTATATGCTCAAGTGGGATTTCACCGATAGGTCTATTTATACTCATATCTTCTCTCTTTTTCACTTTACTTTATAAAGTTGACCCTTTTGGGATCAGCATGCTAGACCCTATGAGCTCTTGGCCCATCTTGTATGCTTGAATGGGCTTTCACCAACAACTCTGTCCTTTCTCATTTTGCACTTTACTTACAAATGAAGAACTCACTTTCTGCATCACTCTTGAGATGGCTTAGAAATATTTATTCTTGACGCTAAGAGGATAGCGAGTATAATAACTATTTGGGTGTTTTCAAACTAAATGATGGAATAAATTTTTTTTAAAAAAAAAAATGGAACGAGAATAAAAATCAAATATCTAATAGTGAGATTTCTCTTGTTATAAATTATGTGACGATGTGTTTATCTCCACAAAGGCTTAAAGAACATAGATTGTACTTTTTGCCCCTGAAGTTAGGCATGTTTTTTTCCTTTTCCCAATCAACCGCTTAAACTTTAGATTTGTTAACCAAATCCTTGAACTAAAACAATTTTTTAATCAGGTTCCTTAAGCAGCAAGTCCGGCTAGTTCGAGTATCGCAACATGCCGGAGTTTCACATGGAAAAAGCTCTTTCCACCGTGGGGTGGGGCTTGTCCATGGAGGCAAAATTTTCTATGGCAATGGCTTGTTCATGAAGGCAAATTTTATTACAACGTCATACTCTAGCATGGTCCGATGGCCACGTTAGCTCGAATTGTTCGGCATTGTTGTTGAAGGGATTTGACTAGAAAATTATATTAAATGTTCAAGAACTTGATTAGAAAAGATGCGCATATTCAGGACCAAAACAAGAACCTTAGCAAGAAAATATCAGTGAAGTCGTCCATCTCGACATTTCCAAATGAAGACAGGAACCCAAAAAGGGTCTCCAAATCATCTTCGAAAGATGGAGAGCTCTTATTGTGGACTTGTGTCTATGGTTGTGCAACTTGTCCAATTTTACCTAGGAACCAGATCGACTACTCATGGAACAGGTTTGATTCCTAATTCTAACCTTTTATAACTGGTATATGAGGGTATGTTTCGGATTCTGAATATTGAGCCACTCATCCATCCGAAAATAAGTTAGAATTTTTTTTATGGAGTTGAAAGAAGTTGATTTATCTAATCTTAAATGAGCTTAACTTCCTTATTGCATTATATTTCTATTTGTTTTGTATCGATATTTTACTTTGAGTTGTTTTGTTGGTCATACTATTGTATTGTGACTCTATTTGTCTTGATTTTTCAAAACAAAATGAAGCAAAAATAAATAAATAAAAACCCGTTCCCAGTAGACCCTAGAACTAGACTCCGAAACAGATCACCCTTACTCGTGGCCGTGCAACTTGAAGCCCAAGCCCATCATCGTTCACGTGGGATTCCAAGTTTCTCGCACATGGTGCGACATTAATCCAATTCAGACAGATTTTCACATAGTTCAAAAGAAGCGAAACAGCGTCAAGACGATGCGTGCCCAGAGGCTTCAGTAACCACGAATTCACAAAACGCAACCTTATCAAAACTCTGAAGAGATCACCATTAAATTTCCACGTCAATTGGGCTTTTATATTGGAACAAAACCAACTGGCATTATTCTTGTGAAGGTGATCTCCTACATGATCGCTCAGCTACACGCTCGAGGATGAATCTAGTAGTTTCAGTAACGATCCAAATTACGTGCCTCTTAATTCTCTTGTTTCGGGCAGAAAATTTCTGTGTGGTTGTGCGCGTTGGAGAGTGAATCTTTTGACCGTCCAGGGCGTGGTTTTCCTCTCGCCTTCAGGCCCGCCTTTTTCTATATAAAGCCGCGAACTTGTCTAGTTTTCTTAGTCGAGCAAATAGTGAAATTTGCGCTTTTGAACAAGCTTGAAGAGTTAAAGCGAGGATGTCGAGGGCATCAGCAGTGTTCCTGTTCAAGCTCTGTCTTTTTGCCACTCTCGTCCAAGGATTGCAGGGCGATGAGAGGAAGGTAGGTTTCGATGGTTGGTGCATCCGGGGCATGAAAATCGACTCAGAAATGTTCAAAGTCTTGTTTCATGCAATCCACTATTTGGTTTCATTAACATGGTTAGCGCGTTTGATCAAAGCCAGTCACCCTTAGAAAATCAATCCCATCGCCCCGATATGTAAATCGAACTATTATATATATGGCCTAAGCAATTAGTACCACTCACATGCATGAGGTGAGTGATCCTATTTATGATAGATTAGGCGGGCGCAACAAATATGTAATTGTAGGCCATTAGTAAGCAAGTGCTTGTGTCCAGAAAATACATATGGTCAATTGAATCGATGCCATTGGCAAATCTAAACAAGAATTAATACTAAAACTTTGTTATATGCAATGTCCATATGATTGTATTTCTAGCAAATTCCTATCTAATTCATGATTTTGTTTCTTACCTGTCGAAATGCAGCCATACATTATATACATGGGAGAACTGCCGGAGGCCAAAACCGGCATCGAGGACAAACACCACAGCCTGCTCATGGCAGCAATTGGAGAGTAATGATTCTTCTCATAGCAATTAGAATGTTTTGATTGAGTCGTCGCCGATCTTACCTAGTGTAATTTCATATTTTCCTTTTTCAGTGAGGAAATAGCAAGACAGGCCAAGATCTACAGTTATGGTAAGAGCTTTAATGGGTTTGCAGCCAGGCTCTTGCCGCATGAAGTTCAGAAACTGTCAGGTACAAAAGCAACAAAAAAAAAAATGCTCCTTGATTTTTAGGATTGTAGTCTTCTGGATTACTCCACCTGCTAAATTCATATCCAGATGAAGACGTGGTTGTGTCGGTGTTTGCCAACAAAAAACGGAAGCTTCACACGACTCGATCATGGGACTTCCTAGGAATGCCAGGGACCTCAGGGAGCAGGAACTCCAAGGTTGAGAGTGACATTATCATAGGCATTCTAGACACTGGTAAGGACAAAGTTGTATCAAATGTACACTTAAAAAAATTATATTGCAAGGATGTCAATTTTTGTTTGTATTTTTGTCTTTTGGTGATGTTTCTAAGGATTTGAATGATGCAGGCATCTATGTAAACGCCCCAAGTTTTGATGACAAGGGCTTTGGACCTCCCCCAGCCAAATGGAAAGGCAAATGTGTGAAGGGTGCCAACTTCACTGGCTGCAACAAGTAGCCTCTCTCTCTCTCTCTCTCTCTCTCTCTCTCTCTCTCTCTGATAACAAGTTCCTTCTTTTGTCAAAATTGAATATGTAATGTGACAGCATTTTGTTATGCACAAGATCCTCGGGATTCTACCCCTGAAGATCAATGTTTCGGGCTAAAATATGTCCCTGCAGTTTGGTTTTCCCTAGGTTTTTCATTTCCTATCCCATTGTGATATGAACAGCAAGGTGATTGGTGCAAAGTACTTCAACCTGGAGAATGCCGCGACTGGATCGGTAACCCCTGCTGATGACGACGGCCACGGGACCCACACCTCGTCCATTGCGGCGGGCGTAGCTGTGAAAGGAGCTAGCTTTTACGGCATAGCCAAGGGGACTGCAAGGGGAGGCGCCTCATCAGCCCGCATTGCCGTGTACAAAGCGTGCTGGGAAAACGGCTGCTCTGACATGGATCTTTTAGCCGGTTTCAATGAGGCGATAGCAGACGGCGTGGATCTGATCTCAGTCTCAATAGGAGGGCCGTCGAAGGACTTCTTCAGCGACCCCATGGCCATTGGCTCGTTCCATGCCATGAAGCGGGGGATTCTGACTTCTTGCTCAGGAGGGAATGACGGGCCCACAGAGTACACCATCGAAAATGTTGCGCCGTGGATTATGACAGTTGCCGCAAGCAGCATTGACAGAAAGTTCCAGACAGAATTTAAGTTAGGCAATGGCGCATCCTATGATGTACTTCTCTCTCTCTCTCTCTCTCTCTCTCTCTCTCTCTAACATTCATAACCATATTTCCCGTTGTATGACAGGGACTTTCAATCAATACTTTTGCACCGAAGAAGCGGATGTACCCTTTAATAAGCGGAACACTCGCTGCCGATACCAGCCACCAGGACTATCTAAATGCAAGGTAGGAATCTCGCGCAACTCATCCAATAACCAGAACTAATCTTGCACTAAATCAAATAACATAAGTACAAGGAAAGTGAAGGTGATTTCTTGTTTTAGTAGTCTCGCCAAAGTCTCTCTATCCAATTGTTCAGTCACTAGCCAGTATTTCGCTGACAATCATTCTCTCGACAGTGCTTGTGATTATGGGAGTCTAAGCCAGCACAAGGTGAAGGGAAGAGTAGTATATTGTGAAGGGTACGTTGGCCAAGATGATACAATCAAACAACTGAGCGGGGTTGGACTCGTGGCTTCCGGTGATAGCTTAGCAGCCGTCGACGTTGCCTTTGTCATGTCTATGCCTGGAACTACAGTTAGCAACAAGGATGGTGAAAAGATAGACCGCTATATCAACTCTACCAAGTAGGTTTTACCTGATCTGATTAGGTTATTCTACTGCATTTCCTGCACCCACTTGGATCATTCCTAGATAAAAGTCGATGAATGCTCATGAAAGTGTGTATACTAGCAGTTTCGCAACGATAGAATTTAGTTTTTCCATATTTGGTAACAGTCTGAACTCATATTCTTCAACCGACGACCGTCATCCAGAAATCCCCAGGCTGTCATATCCAAGACTAGAACGGCCAAGATGAATGCACCGTTCATCACAGCTTTCTCTTCCAGAGGACCCCAGCTAATCGCGCTCAACATCCTTAAGGTAGAAACCCTCTCTCTCTCTCTCTCTCTCTCTCTCTCTCTCTCTCTCTCTCTCTCTCTCACATTGAGATCTATGCATATGCACAGCCTGACCTTGCAGCACCTGGACTCGACATACTAGCTGCTTATTCGAAACTTCCACCAGTGACAGAGGATCCGTTAGACAAGCGACATGCCACGTTTAACATATTATCAGGAACATCCATGGCTTGTCCTCACGCGGTAGCAGCAGCGGCCTACGTGAAGAGCTTTCACCCAAATTGGTCACCAGCCGCGATCAAGTCTGCTCTAATGACCACCGGTGAGTTTTATCAGAAAAACCTTTCAAACAACCCCAACCAAAAATTACTTTTAACGGGACTAAAAGAGTTAAACTCGCCCTTTAGGATATAAGTCTCAGATGTTCAAAGAGAAGGTATTCTTGAGCGAATTTGCCACGAGGATGAGGCTTTCACTCCTTTCTGCGTGCCTAGGCTTGTCTTACTAACCAGTTCCTCCTTTCAGCCATGCCTATGAAAATCAAGGACGAGTTTGCTGAGCTAAGTTCGGGGTCGGGCCAAATAAATCCGGTCAAGGCAGTGCATCCCGGCCTCGTGTACGATGTCACTATGAGATCATACATCAGCTTCTTATGCAAGGAAGGATACAATGGCACAACCATCGCCTTGCTCATCGGCGGCAAGAAGAAATTCAATTGCTCGAGCTTCAGGCCTGCGCACGGCACTGATGGCCTGAACTACCCTACCATGCATCTCCAACTCACGGATACAAGCGCTAGCATCTTTGCCGTCTTTTACCGAACCGTGACAAACGTAGGGTCTGCGAAATCGTTGTATAAGGCCAAAGTAACTGCTCCAGAGGGTGTCTCCATCCAGGTCGTCCCAGACACTCTGAAGTTCGACAAGTTACATGAGAACCGTTCGTTCAAGGTCGTGGTAAAAGGTGGTCGGGTAAAGAAGGGAACACGCATCATGTCAGGGTCGCTCGAATGGAGCGACTCGAGACATAGGGTTAAGAGTCCGATCTTAATTTTCACCACAGACCAACCAATTATGGTATAGAGTAGATAAAATCTTGTCTTCTGATCTGGCTATGTTGTCTCAACCACAAGGCTAATCCTGTTCTGGAGCTAGAATTCGATGCAGGTTTCGTTTTCTTCCCTTTAATTTTCCACATTAATGAATGGTTGACGCCGTGATGCGTCAGGGAGGAAAAGAAGATTCCTTTCTCTTGAATGATCCAGTGCTCTTCCTAATCCAGAGCTTAAAAGGAACAGCCCCGATGATGGGAACAGAGATGCCAAATGGAACTAATTTCTCAGGATAGACGCATTGGTAATAAAGCAGAGCACGTACAGTCACAGATAAAACTTCACGATACCAGTAACCCTGAATGCCCCAAAGCAAATTGGTCTTCGATGGAGATGAAATACCATATGTGCCGAGTGATATTTTCCTAACAATTCTCTAGAAGAAAATAGGACGAAATACCATATTTGCCAAGAGATATTTTCGGCCTAACAATTCTCTAGAAGAAAATAGTAGTATGCGCATCAAAGTTACAATGATTTCCGAATGAAAAACATGTCATGTCACTTTGATCACATGATACTAAGTCTCAGGTTATAAATACGCCACCTCGCCATCAGATATGAATGTTGGAGCACTTAAAACTTCACGATACTCATAGTGGATGAGCAGTGACTACCAGACAATTTAAACAAATGTATTATAATGCTCTGCGCACTTTGGAGAGGTTAGGAGCAGTAGGTAGAGAAATATTTCCATCCACAAAAACCTTCCAATACCGCAGGATGGATAATGATTATTCCGATTCAGGTAGAGGATCCACAGCCATCGCTGAATCATGCAGAGGGACATAGACGCGAGGGGGAGAGAATGGGAACATCTCGATAGGTCGAAGGAGCAGAGGAACATCTAGGAGAGAGGCTAACGTACTCCAGTGCCTGCTGCCTTAGTTCTACTGGGTAGTCAGCAACACATCCAATTCTAGGACCAGCACCTGTTGACCATTTGCGTGAGAGTTGAAGCCCTAGTTGATAGGATTTTGCCGCACTCTTGGAATTTATTCTTTCCAACATTTTATTCTTGGGAACCTCAGTTCTGGGGCTTTGAAGACCCCCAGACAAGGTCCTCTTGTAATTGATTTTTTCTTGAGAAATGGTGGATTCTGTTGACTCGTTAGATACGCCCTCCATCTCTTCTTTTGGAATTTCAGGTTGGGAAAGTTCTGGGGTTCCTGAAGTTTCAACCGAACTTCTCCTTGCACTTGGTTTATTATCTTCGTATGATTCAGAATCTTCACTGGCCTTACGTATCTGGAATGAGAAATGTAACAAACCATCAAATATAAAAAAGGGAAAGAAGAGCAATTAGAATGATTTCCACAGGCATTAGGTGTGCAAAGACCAGCCAATTCTGAATTGGGCTGTATGCTATATTGAAATCATGAGACAGTCCATGACTTTCACTGGATGCTTCACCTCTCTGAAAGAGTTGAATTCTGTGGATTTCAATATTGTCCAAAAGAAGAAGAACAAACCTTGCACATTTAGACAGAGACAATTTTTAGTGGAACAAAGGAGAACAACTACCTCAACTTCATCCAGGTTGACTCCATTTTCCTTCAGAAAGGATACGAAGCTGTCGAGCCTATCTTCAGTTGGTCGGTAATGTCCACTATAAGCAGAGATGGACTTGGAAAAACAAAACAAGCCAGTGTCAGGCACCATAAAAAGCAACACAGATGTCATGCCAGCTTTAGCAGTCATTATGTTGATGGTAAGACTGCATTAAAAGCTAAAGCTTGAGAGCTGATAATTTATCAAGAAAACAATGAATGAAATTAATGTTCTATCCTGAACTGTCTTGACTTGCCCAGAGTCAGTTCACACCGACAAATAACTCCAGACTAGCCAAGACTCTGACATTTAAAAAGATCGTTAATGCTTTCCAGCACACCAAAGAAAGCATGAGAAAATTTCAGATAGATATTTATTAAGTCCCTAACCGACAATTCCTTTTAAAAATAAACGCGTGTCCAATTGTTGATTTGGTTTTTGCTTTGCCATCCAGTAGAAGGATGCATTATAAGGGTACAGGTAACAGGAGGTGATTCTTCTATAGGAAATCTTGGAGAAGAAGCTGCATGCAGGATCATTTAAGGAAAGACAACATGATGGCTCAAAGATCTATTTGTAGATTTTACGTTAACATAACTATGATGTGAAGCTTAGTTGTTATAGAGGATGAGATAGGTCTTCTGAACATGCTTCTCAGGCAGCTTTGGACAATAAAGTTTGACAATGCCGACAGTTCAGCAAAATACTTGTATATCGCATTGCAGTTTTAATTGGCTCTCAATGACCTTCACCTTGTTGGATATCTCAGTAAATGGAACAACAAGAAACCATTTCTAGACATTAAAGCAGAGAGGGTATGTATAACAAGAGCTACCATAAGGCATGACATGTCATTTTCAATCTCTTTTTCAACGGCGCTCCGCAACCAATTCATAAGAGCTAACAACATCTATATGTAGTTAAACTCAAATAAGGAGATTATTTTTGTAAGATTTCTGTGAATGATCCAAGGAAAATAACAGGGAAAAAAAGAAAAACTTGCATCTAGGACTTGGGATGTAAAAAGGGAGATTGTAATTGGAACTAAAAGTAGAAAAGTGCATATCTAAATTTTAGAAGAATGTAAAGAAAAAAAAATTAAAAAAACACAACAAAATGTGCACTGTACCTTAAGTACTCCATGCTCTGCTACTAACCTTCCAGCCGCTATAGTGACTCCTCCAGCCAGAAAGCTGGAATGATGAAATACCCCTTTCTTTTTCTAAACAATTCAGGGGATCAGCTTCTCATGACACAAACATCAGCAATCAAAATGAAATCAGAGGTTTGCATCTTTATAATAATATCATCTTACCTCGCCAGCGTATAACCTTTTTGAAGGACTCATCACAAATATCCATTTAGCATCTTCTGAACCTTTCTTTGTATGAAGAAATTCGCCAGATTGATTATGGACGATCTTCCCGTTGATGACAACATACTCATAGTGTTCTCTCTCTTGCTGATTTCAGTAAGGAAAAAGAAGGAAAGGGAGAAAGCAAGCGAGCGTTAGTCATCGTTGAAGAGATAAAAGAAATACTATTACTCCATCACAAGACCGATCAATCAATAAGAGAATGACTACTAAATAGAGATACACACGGGTCCAAGGTACTTAATGCCCTGCTGTCGGAGTTTTGATCTTGGGCACTCTTTAAGGTCAAGCTCTTTGCCATCTCCAATGTCCAACCTGGAAAAATCAAATGGAGAAACTTCAGAACACATCCATTCTACTTAGCCTATGTTTGGGAAGTTAGGGAAAATGAGAGGAATGGAAAATTGGGTGCAAATTTTTTAGATTTCTGTGAGAGGGGTATGGAGGGCAAAGTATTTCATTCTTCACCCCACTCCCAAACATCGATGGCTATGATAGATTGCACCACAAAAACACAAAGGAGAAACAAACCACAGCATAATGCCCAATCATTAGTACAATCAACTTCTATGACAACTACAGTCCTCATAATTTCTTAGGGAATGAAAATTGAGCAATTAGTGAACCAGCCTTGATATCATGAGAGTCCCACATTAAGCACGCGTGATCATATGGCTGAGATGAACTTCATACAAGAAAATTTTCTTAAAAAGGGATTGCCCATTCAGTGACTCATCATCTCTTCAGTATCACCTCTGAAGAGTTTTTTTCACCAGAAGTAGATCCCAAGTGACCTTGCACCGTCATCCTTCACTAGGAGTTACTCAAGAAACATAGCATCATCAAAGCATGTTGGTCTCTCACATAAGTCCAAAACTACCACACTCCAGACTAGTATCTCTGAATCATCATGAGGGGGGAGAAAAACCCCCTTAGATTCCTAACTCTATTCAACCTGTTAATTCAATCACTATCATAAAGACTAAAGACCTACTTAATTATAAACCAGACAAGAAGCCTTGACCTGAAATGACCAAAAATCCAAAAGCATATACCAAAAAATATGTTCAGTGTTGATATATTTTGATGAAACGGAAGAGAGAAAGAAACTGCCATCCGGCCCACGGATGGAGGCTCAGCAGAGTCGAGTTCAAATAATATCTTAGAAAATCAAGCTCTGTTCACAGTAAACTCCGAGCAAAACCAAGCTGGAAGCTTCTGCCATCGAGAAACTTGCTTCCACATAATTATAAGAATCTCCCATTCTTAGCCTGATGAACTTTTTACTCACCAGTAAAAGAACGGTTGTCCTGAATCCGCTTTGCACCATTCGTCATAGTACAGGTGCAGGCTATGCCCGTAGCGATGCCGGGGATCAATCTACACAATCCAGAAGATGATACGTGCATATTGAATATCAAGATACAAACTTTATCTCAACCTTCGAGTTGCCAGGCCACTTTTAAGTGATGTAAATTTCAAACAAAGAAAACTGAGAAGGCGGTTAATTACAGCTTCAATCCAATGCTGGAAAGCCAGTTTTTGTGCTTTAGCGTCTTTGGACAAACCCTTTCCCACCTGTCCAAGAAAGTCAAAAACTGTGTTAACGTAGAGCCGTCTTTAAATCAGTAACAGAGACAAATTTGGCATCAGGTAAACAGTCCCCTGTACGTCCGATTTCGCGGCGCCGACAGAGAAATCCAAACGAATTGTTCTGGAAATGGACGAGGAAAAATTATTAACCTTGGAAGCAATCAGGCCGACACGATTCCACCTCGAAGCGGCAGTTTCAGGGAAATTGAAAAACGAAATGGTACTGCGATTCAATCTCACGAAATCCAGTGCTTGCCACCTACAAAAAAGTTTATTTACAGCCATCGTTTCATGAAGGTTCGAGACCGAGGAGGAGGAGGAGGAGGAGGAGGGAAAAGCGGACGAATGGCACGAAATTCCGGTGGGCCTACCACAGCTCCTCGGCCACGACGGCGGAGTCCGCCAACCTCCGCCGCGTGCGGTAGCTCCGGTACACCTTCTGCAGCTTCACCGCGGCGCTCGACTCCGGGGGCGCGCTTCCCGGCGAGCGGAGCACGTTCGATCCCGCCTCAGCTCCCGGCTCCTCCCGACCGCCGACCGCCGCCGCCGCCGCCTTCTGCTCCCCTCCCGCGGCCACCGGCGAATCGCCCGGACAGCCGCCGGCCGGAGCGCCAGCACGCGGCAGCCCGAGGATCAACTCCCCGCCGTCGGGAGCGGCGGCGGCGGCGGAGCGGTGCCACGGCATCATTTCGCGCTCGACGCGGAGCTCGCCGTCCGCGCCGGCATTGCACGGCGACTCGGGGGCGCTGGCGATGGAGACGTCGGTGGTGGAGCCGCCGGAGGCCGGGAGTCCGGGGGTCCGAGGTCGGGAGGGGAGGGGGAGGCCCGCGGTGAGGGAGCGAGGGAAGAGGAGCTTGTCCCGGAATTCGAAGTCCAGCGGCGATCGGAGGGCGTCGAGCTCCATCGGCGAGAATGAGGTCGCGGAAACAAACCCTAAGGGTGATCGTCGCCGGAGAACGGCTCGAGCAGGATCGAGCGCTCGAGCTGGAGATAGAGAGAGAGATGGAGAGAGAGGGAGATGGAGAGGAGTTAAGTAGGAGAAGCAGGTGGGCGCAGCAAATGCGAGTGGTGGTGACTGGCGGTGGTGGGGCGAGTTCTTTCCCGGGAAACTGAACGGTCAACGGATATTATTTTACTGGGAAAATTCCAGGACACCGGTTGTTAAATTTCGCCCTCAAATTTTCAATTTATTTTAATTTTTGGTGCCGTCGTATTCTAAAAATTACTTCGAATGTTTATCGATAAATTAAAAATATAAGAATTACATTACATATTAAATTAAATTTTAAAGATTATGTTACGTAAAATTGAGAATTTATGAACGAAATTACATGTTAATTTAAAGTCCGGAGATTATTTATTTTTATTATTTCGTATATTTTTCTCTACGTGAGAAAATAAAGTCTAAAAGGAACCACAAAAAAAAAAAAGTAAAGGAAAAGCGGTGAAAGAGGAAGATGAAGAGGAAGCAGACGACAACCGACCATGGACTTTGGGTGCGCGTGTGAATCACGTGGGGATTGAACCGGGTTCGATCCTCGGGTTGGGGTTTTGTCCACCACACATAGATGAATAAGCCGAGCGAACCGGGCTGTTCTTTTGCATGGTGCTTTGCCTCTCTCGTTACGACGGTCACCACGTTGTGATCGCGGTCTTAAGTCCATGACGCACCCCATTTGAGTGCGCACACCAAGCCCCAATTGATGTCTTGATGCAAAAGTCGAAGTTGGAAATCTGAATTTTGACTTTATGAAAGATTTTCCCTTTGATTATTATAAGTAAATGATAAAATCGATGGTTTTCGACCGTTCGAAAGTCGAAGTCGTAGCTAGATATCATAGTGTGATTGGAGGGTGGCTTTTGACTTTTGAGCCTTAAGCCAAACTGCATTGAATTTCCCTCTCGATATAAAAATATAATGCTTTAACCCACTAACTATAAACATGTTAAAAATGATGCTTGTTTTTTTTTTTATTTTAGTTAAGTTTGTATAAGGATGATATTTATATTTTATAACGTATTAATGAGAAGTGTAGTTCGAGAAATTTTCTTCCAATCCAATATGGAGGTAAATACTGTGTGTATGGTCAATTTTCAACGCTTATTAAATTCATCAAACATGTCATTAAAATTTAAACTAACTATTTCGATACGGTTCATTGATACGACATATAAATTTCACTCGACAAGTATATAACACACTATCTAGCATGTCCTAATTTTAAGGGTGCCAGGCTTAGTTTGACTTTTTTGTGACCCGTTTACGACGGACATAGGCACGTTTAGTTATTATATTTATGTTAATTTGACACGTTTAGTTGTGATTATACACATTTGGACATCTTTGTTTGTACATGCTTATACATGAGAGTTCGTACGTCGAACATGTCAGTAGTGTCGTGTCATGTAATTTACTTAAAAAAAAGTGACGTGTTAAAGTTATGAAATGATAAATAAATAAATAAATAAAAATGGCGTTCGGATTAGATCTATAAAAATAGTAAGAAGATTGTGACATGGGGGGACGAGAAGTACGAGGCCCCACCTCTTGAAAAAAGGCAGAAAGGAAATAAAGAAAGAAAGGCCCGCGTCTTTATCAAATGTCAGAGCCACCATCATCAGCAGCACCGGCTCCATCTTCCATCTCCATAGCAATAAGACAACTCGAGAAGAGCTGGCTTTATCCCCCGTTGTCTCACTCTCTCACAAAGTCAAGGTCACGTTCTCTTCTTTCCATTGGTGATTTACCTTGATTATGGAAATTTGCACTTTTCAAAATCATTGGGTTAATCGTGGGTAGTATGGTATAACGTTTTGTGTCTATTCAATTGAATTTTCTGGAACCCATCATGAAGCTCGGAAAAACCTCATAAATTGTAAGTTTAAAAATTCAATGTTGTCTTTATAGTTGTACGATTTTTCAGCATCATAAATCTGTTTTTGAATGGATCAAGTGTATTGTTTTTTGAAGAACTGAATTCGCAACTATCGATTTAAAGTCATCTATGAATTGTCTTAGCATTATGCGCGACCCCTGACGTGTCTCCATGGAGTTGACTCCTCCATATATCTTCGTTTACGCTACAAAGAGGTGATTTTTGAAATCCACACCTACCCCCTCTTAAAATAAATAGAAATGGACCCACGACAGCTCCCTCGCTCCACAGGTGCCACCACAAGATTCATTTCGTCGCATGCTCTCGACTAGTGTCATCTCATTCTTTTATCATATATCCAAAACATAACTGAGACCATGCATTCTTGCTAATTGCGTTATCGCCCTTTAAAACCATCCATCTGGAAAGGTCAATTTTGATGTTCATCGATTTCACTATGTGTTTTTTCACTTGCATGGGATTTCTTGGAAGTATGATAGCTTTAGAATGATTTCATTGCTTTAACTCTCCCACCAAAGCTAATTTTGGCAGCGCTTACTTCCAAGTGGTCATTTATTGTGGGGATTCTTTATCGCCTTAAGTTTAAAAGGTACATCAACATATGTTGAGAATATAGAGATTATAAAAAGAGTTAATATACAGAAAATTTTAAATTGAAACATTTATAATAATTTTATTTTAAATTAATTTTTTATTATAAAAAAACCTTCAAACGGTATAACTATAAAAAATTTACCCTTTATTAGTTTACGTTCAATTTTACCATCAAATTACTGATTGAATGACGTGTAGCGGTTGACAAGCATATTAGTTTTAGGTTTTTCCTCCGTTTGTCATAAGCATACCAATTTTTGGTTTTTCTTAGTATTAATTTAATTTAACGGAAACTAATAGAAAGTAAGCTTTTCATAAATGTAATTTGAAATTTTTAGTGGTCAAAAAATTAATTGAGATAAAATTGTCGCATGTATATCAATTTGAAGTTTTATGTGATAAGACCCTTATGAAAATCTTATTGATACAACATATAATTTGGAAATAATTGAAATACTTATATTTGGGCATCTTGTAACTAGCTAGACTTTTTGCCTTTGTTTTCAATATCCACTTTGCATGGTGTAGCTGATTTTCTTTAATGTAGTTTGACACCTGAAAATGAGTCATAGGCAGTAACTTGTAGTTTTGATTTTCTCGTGTAGTTTGATTTTTAAATATTTAAAACATTGACTTGTGGAAAATATAAAATTAACTCGAGTTTTTTTCTCGCGACCATTTTTTTAAAATTTTTTGGTTGGTGATTATATCTATACACGTTGTCTCTTGTACGGGCCAATAAAGACGTAATCAAGATGGTTGCTTCCTACCCCAACCACCCGCCCCCGCGCCCCCGCCACACCCCCCGCCCCCTTCAAAAATAATAAACACAAGAGGTTAAATTGGCTGCTGAGGCTTTTTTTTTTTTTTTAAATGGAGCAATTACAGAGGGGTTCGATATTAAAGTCCTTATCATAAATACATAAAATTATAATACTACTAGTACCTTAACCAGCGCATACTTATATTAGTGCTTCCCTAAATTAGAGGTGTGCAAAACAAATCGCCTAAATCGGAATTGGATCGAACTAATTGAATTGGGTCTGATTATTGATTCTTAAAATTCGAACCGGTGTTTAGGCAGTTTGGTTAAACCAAACCAACTATATATTCTTTTTTTAATTTCTTCAGAAAAAATAAAAGGGACCAGTTTTTTATTTCTTCATAATCCAAGGCATCAAGTAGTAAAAAAAAAAAAATAGTGGATGACCATCCTAAGACCAACCGGTCCAATCTCCGATTCTTAATTTTGAGAATTGGATCGAGAATCGATCACCCTTACCCTACATAAGAACCAAAATATTAACACGTATCCAGGGTAATCTCAAATTTCTTGCAACAAAACAAATAAGAAGGGACGTGTTCTGATTGCTCGAATCCTTGTATTTTATGGTAATTTCATTCTTAACTAGAGACGTACTTCGAGAGGGATCTCCCGATGGACACGGAATTGCAAAAAAAAAAAGTCGCTGTGACAAAAACGCAAAATATGCATATTTCGTGGAAGAATGCATGACGAGATTCGACCTGTATTATGGATAAAGAAACTATCTTGTTGCTGTTTATATGGGCTAGTGCGGTAAATAAAGTTGTAGGGCTTTCTGTCTCGGAAAGCTAGATATTCCGAATCCAGAAGGGTATATTTTTTCCCCCTTTTTTTGCCTTTCGGTACTCCTTCCAACATTAAGAGACAACTTTCATAAGATTAGATCCTGAGTTCCATCTCGCGACGACGATGCATATATTCGGTCTTCCGACCAAGTTGGCTTATTAGGCAGAAGAAAAGGATGAGACAGAAGCCCTGTAGAAATCAGACAAGAGATTGGCTGACATACGTTGATTTCTCACTTACAAAATTGCGATTATCTACCTCTGATTTCGTCTCATATAATACTCGATTGCCCCGATCATCATAACTCCGTCGTGTCGTCTGTTCACTATTATAACTTTAGATTAATCTGTTCTCTATAATCGTCAGCACCTAACTTTTGCTTGTCAATTATTATGGCTAGCACTGACGATTACCTAAAAAAAAATTCCTGCCACCCCGCTCAAGATGAATAATTACCGAGAGAGTGGATGAGATTAGACTGTCGGCCCATAGTTTTTCTTCTCAGAACCGAGGCGTGCTCTCATTTTCTCCTTTTTTAATCTTTTCAGTGTCTTGAACGACGGGGACAAACGAAGACTGCCGTGACATGCACTTTTGAAACATGAGATTGACCCTATATTGAGCCACGATTATCACCACCTTCCTCACTGTCCATAGTCAAGTCAAGTGGCCTATGCGAAATGGAAAAGAATTCCCTCAAAGTGAGCACCGGTCTATCATCACCATGCCATCACGTTGCGAAGAGGGGAAACTATGTAGGGCAGACGGCTCCACATGACTATCTTTTTGGTGCGAAAAGACTAGTCACCTTTTGGACAGTACTATAGGACAGGTGATTAGATTAAGGCGATGATGATATATTTATATAGTTGCATGAGATTCCACGAGGGGGTTATTTTAATAGCCCCGTGTAAAAGGCGTGGATACGTTACTGCAAGGAGACAACTTGGGGCAACTAGAGGGTTCTTTTCAGTTGAAAAGGGAGAGGAAAAGAGGAATTAGTATTGTAATGGTCCGTGTCACGTGGGTTAGAAAATTTCGATTACTGCTGTCGACCCACCTTCCGGGTAATCTCGTGAAGAATTTTCACCATCATGATTCATAAGTCAATTGCGTATCACATAATATCAGAGTCGGTGCTATTTATTTTGCGGATGTGTGTGATCAAAATTCCACGTGAATTTATATTGTCAAAATTTCACATACTACTCATAATCCAACTTGCACGTGAGAGGGAGTGTTAAAATATTATCTCACATTACTTGAAATGCTCTTTATATTCATGTGGACTGTCTTCACTTAATAATTTAAATTTTTGAATTTGACTTTCTAATAAATTGATTAATATTGATTTTTGCATCGTAGACATTGTTCACTTTAGTGGCAGATAAGGGTGCGAGCATGCGAACCAGAACAAACCAATTGGTTAGGCGATTCTCACAAGAACCCATCCGATTCCCAGTTCCTAAAATTTGGAATGGTAATGATCAATCCAGTTCCTAATTCTAGGTGCCTAAATCACTTGGACCCGACCAATAGTTTTTTTATTCCTTTTTTATTGCCAAAACATCATAGAAGAGAACAAAAACAACATTCATTTGACACCCTCGCATTCTGCAAGTGAGTTCCATTCTCGACAAGAATTCAAAAATAACGTTCTTTTCGATCACTTTCGATTCCTTGCCAGGGAATAAGGAAAAGCAAAAAGAAAGCACGCTCGTTCTTAAACCTACTTGAAACCCCAACTAGATCGGTTGGTCCAGTTCCTAGATTAGGTAGGCCGAATTCACAAATTGAGAATTGACCTTTTTAATCCGGTTCTCAATTCTTGGGTGGAAATCAACCCCTTTAGAACCGATCACCCCTAATTGTTTAGTTCACCATCTTTGGTTTACCTAACAACTATAAATAAAGCAGCGCATAATTGACATAAATGGCCTCCTCCATTCACTGTGTATAGGCAGAGACTTTTAGGATAAAAGGAAAAAAAATATGGCAGAGACGTTTACTAAAAATTCACAATAAGTACGGGCATGCAATGGACAAATGATGTTTAGTTTAGACATTGATTGCTGGAATTTAAATAATTTAGTAACCAAGCTTCTGTCTTTATTTTTTTTTTTTCTTTCGAATTCCCATTCATTTATATTATTACCAAGCATGACCAGAATGAGTCAAAGTCTGCATGAACGTGTTTCATATCAACCCTAGTAGGCCTTCCCTGTTTTTTTATTCCTTCCTTCTCCACCACAAATAATTTCGTATTTGACATTTGATTGACTCTTGACTTAAAAAAAAAAAGGAGACGAAGAAGTTGACTTTATCATATTAGGGGGCAAAAAAGAAGAAAATATGTAGTAATAATGCACTCTTAATACCATTTATGTTTTTTCTTCAAATAATTAGGGAGCACGGCAGTAATTACTAATTAGCTGGCTATTCGAAGGGGACTTAGCATGGTAACATAAAATCATGCCCTCGCTTAAGCCCGAGTTTTGTTGCACAGGAATCGGACCTTCAACCAATGGTTCTTGAACTGAAAATATGAGAACGTCCTCACCTTGCTCCGGGGTGGGTAATAGAATTTTGTTCACAAAAATTAACGCAGCTAATTATTTCAAGCCATCTTTTTTAAGAAAATATTTTTAAAATATTTTAAAATCACTTATTTTCCACAAAATAAATGGAGTTAAGTGATTATTTAGTTCTAGGGAGCCCTTTTAAAGAGTCGCCATCACATTCAAGTCTCCCTAGGCCCATTCCTATCCATTTTGACGTGGTCTGCTGAGAAGCCCTCTTTCCCCTTCCCTTTTGGTCTCGAGACGATGAAGTGAAGTCCTATCCAATCGTTTTTGGTGTTTCCAAAATTAGAATCTTTGAGAGTGTAATTCTCAAAATTATCAAAATGATTTCTAACATTTTGCGCAATCTTTTATTATTTTTATTGAACTTATATTATATATAATTAAAATCTAAATTAAGTTACGTGCAACCAGCAACTTATTTGTTAAACGAGTGCCACCTTCCAAGCACATATTGAGTATACTTAATAGTGATTTGTTTTGATTTTCATTGTGTCGATTACACATAACACGAGGGAGACAATGCACTAATTTAGATTAGTTTGAGAATTGTCGGTGTCTAATTTTTGTTTGACAATGACAACCATCCACTAACCATATGATAAAAAAAATTTCTACTAGTAATGTCCATAGTCAAAGTCACGATTATCATGACATATGCTTTTTGAAACACGAGATTTGACACTGGATTAAGCCACGATTATCATCACCTTCATCCCTGTCCATAGTCAACTCGAGTGGCCTGTGCAAAATCGAAACGAATTTTCTCCAAAGTGAGCACCGGTCTGTCATCACCTGGCCATCACGTTGCACAGAGGGGAAACTATGCAGGGTGGACGGCTCCACATGACTTTCTTTTTGGTGCGAAAAGTCTAGCCACCTTTTGGACCATACTTATAGGACAGGTGATTAGAAAAAGGTGAAGATGATATATCTATAGAGTTGCATAAGATTCAACGAGGGGGTATTTTAATAACCCTTCTAAAAGGTGTGAATATGTTACTGCATGGAGACAACTTAGGGCAACTAGAGGATTCTTTATAGTTGAAAAGGGAGGGAGGAAAGAGGAATTAGTATTGTAATACTCCTTGTCGAGCTAGTCGGGAAATTCTGAGTATTGTCGTCGACCCACCTTCCGAGTAACCTCGCGATGGACCTACACCATCGTGATTCATGAATTGTTCACTGTGGTAGTGAATATTATGTTGTTAGGAGGGGCGTGAGCATGAGAACTAGACCCTATTGACTAGTTCTGGACGGTTCCCATGGAAACCGGTCCCATTCCTAAAATTCAGAATTGTTGATAACCGATTAAGTTCCCAATTTCAGGTGTGGACCAAATCACTCGAATCGGATCAATGGTTCTTTTCTTCTTTTTTATTGCCAAAAGGTCAGAGAAGAGAACAAAAACAGCATTTATAGGCACTTTTGCTCTCTGCAAGAGTGTTCAGTGGGCGAGTTGGTTAGGGCGCCACCTGGCCACATAGCAGGGTTGTCCTCTTTCGTCACGTTGCGCGACTTAAGTGGGGTGCGTGGGTGGTGGGTCCGCGCGCTAGTGCTTTCAGGTTTACGTCGCCAAATTTCTTGTTTGTATGATGGTTCGAAAATCTTAAAAAAAAAAAAAAAAAGAGTGTTCCATTCCCTACAAGAGCTCAAAAATGACATTCTTTTCCAATCCCTTGTCCGGTTCCATTCCCCGCCAAGGAATAGGGAAAAAAAGAAAAAGAAATCACTCCAATTCTTAGACCCATGCGGGCATTAATCTGATCTAGCTCTAGTTGTAGGACCAGGTGGACCAATTCCCAAATCCACAAACGGGAACCGATCTTACTAGTCCAATTCGTAATTTCAATGTGAGAATCAATCCACCTGAAACCGATCATCCCTAATTGGTAGGTTCAATGTCATTAGGTAAATAAAACAGCGCGTAATTGACATAAATGGCCTCCTCCATTCATAATATATAGCATTTCATAAAGCAGAGACGTTTCACTAAAATTTCACCATAAATACGGGCATGCAATAGACAAATGATGTTTCGTTAGACATCGATTGCTGGAATTTAAATCATTTAGTAACCAAGCTTCCAGCTGTCTTTATTTTTTTATATTTTATTTCGAACCCAAATTCACTTGTATTATTACCAAGCACGAGCGGAATGAGTCAAAGCCTACATGCACGTGTTTCATATCAACCCTAATAGGTCTTCCCTGTTTTTATTCCTTCTCCACCAAAAAATAATTTCGTATTTAGCATTTGATTAGCTGTTGACTTGAAAACAAAAGAAGTTGACTTTATCATATTAGAGAAAAAAGAGGAAGAAAATATGTGCTAATAATGCACCCTTAATAGCACTTATGTTTTTTTAAATAATTCGGGAGCACGGCAGTAATTAGCTGACTATTCAAATGGAAATTAGCACAATAATCCAACAACATGCCCCTTACTTAAGTCCGAGTTTTGCTGCGCAGTAATCAGACCTACAACCATCGGTTCCTGAATCAAGAATATAAGAACTTCCTATTGCTCTAGAGTGGGTTATAGCATTTTTGTTGCTATATCCAGTAAAGAAAATTAAATATTTTTAAGGTAAGAAAGGGGTGAATTAAGTGGTTGTTTAGTTTGAATTAACAGTTAAAATAGGACAGATAAAAAGTTGTTTAGTTCTATCTAGCCCTTTTGAAAAGTCGTCAGCACATTCAAAGTCTTTCTAACATTTTGCGCAATCTTTACCTTTTCTGAATTAATATATCATATATAATTAAAAATGAAATCAAGTTGCGTGAAACGACAACTTATTTCAATCGGGTCTTGTTAAACAAGTCAAGTAACCCCCTCTGGGCACTTGTTTAAGTGTACTTAATAAGGAGATGTCTTGACTTTCATTATATTGATAACGAGGGAGCTGATGCATTGGATCCTTAAATGGGCATTTAATAAGTGTTCCCAAGGCATCTATTAATAAAAAATTTCTTAATACGTTGATTTGTTAATCTCTCGTGAGTTTAACAAAAAGTACAGGTAAAATAATAATAATTTGAAACTCACTTAAAACATATAGCCTATGCTAAATATGCTATGTCGTAGTCCTCCTATAAATAAAGGAGAGTTTTCAGTTATAAGCAGACGATTTTGATGAATGAAAATACATGAGATTTTCCTCTTATTGAATGATTATCTTTAGAGAGTAGATAATTCTTATTTCGATTTGTTCTATCTTTGAAAAGTGGCTTACTATTTGATGGTGAGTTAAGAAGCACTTTATCTTCGGCTAGTAATTTTTCCTTGCGAAAGTATCATGTAATGAATTCATCCAATTCAAAACTTTGTAGATGACGAGAAAATTTTGATTAGTAAATGAAGATTTTGCAAATTGTAGCGTGGGATTAATTTCCCCATTACTTTTGAATTTATAAAGCAAATAGAAATATGTTATTTTCATTGAACAGAAAATTTAATAATCAAACGTGTCTGAAATACGTTCAAATCGTCATTGCCGCGGAACATCACGCTACTGAGAACCTCAAGCTCCGCAAAACGAAAGGAGACCTTCGGCCCATGAAGCAAAACAATGGCCCAAGTAGGCCCAAATTCATATTCTCTTTGACGATGACGAAGAATCCGCGACGCAGTATAAAAACCCGTCCTTTAACCCAGGGCATCAAAAAAGCCCGGCCCGAACAGATCCGACCCGAAATTTCGGGTCTTTTGGGTCGGGTCTGTCTCTTTCTGGCAACAGTTACAGTGTGTGGGTATTGTTACGGATCAATGTTCAGTTCAGGTAAAGTTTTACCCACGGCTCAGATTAGTTGCGCTCCGGGAATCATTCTCCCTGACTCGATTCGACGCTGCATGAATCTTTTTTAGTGTTTGTGCTGGCGATTGTGTCAGTGTCGGTGCTATGTTTCTTTGCAGTGGACCGAGATCTTAAGTTTCACGGTTTAATCTAGTTTGCACGACCACAGCCGACAGTCGCTTCCGATCGCCATTGATGGTCGCCTATGGTCAACGCTGGCGAAGCTCGCACAACCCCTGCCTCTGCCAATGCTCGCCCAGATTTGTTTTTCTTTGTTTTCTTTTTTCCTTTCACTTCAAAGTTACTTTATAAAATATATGCCAAAATAAGTTATCCAAATGCTATTATTTTCACAAGATATTTGGAGAAATGGTTTGCATTTTCCTAAAGTTGAATGAAACGCACTGAGTGTGCACACTGGGGAAAACTTTGTGCTGACAACTAGTGTGTTGCACTTGTAGACTAAACCTGATCGCATCAAGCTAGATTGGTTCTATAACCATTGGCCTTTTCCTCGCCGGAGTCACCACGGAGACCGCAGTGCAGGAGCTCATGTTGGAAAGGGGCTGGGGAACTTTAATTCCTAGTCAAGTATCGAGACTCAATCTCAGAAAAGTCGGTGGATGAATCGTCTAATCTCTACATCAAGTAATGCGCCATATAAAATGAGATTTTCCGGTTCAATCAACTGGTTATTGGTTTCTGGTGTTCTAAAACATGGACTGCTGGTGGACGAATCAAGATTTGAAGTGGATTGGATTAAAATGACCGTCTATCTTCTTCTGTAGTTGGAGCCAAAGCTGACGATGGTAGGATCGAACTTCTTATATTGGAGATCGATGTTAAAATATGTCTCGAGTTTGAGCATAATGCGAAATTCCGAATATTTCAAATTGGATATGTTGCGGACGTTTGAAATCGAGCAAAGAATATCTGAAGATCAACTCTCCAAAATTCGAATCTGCGTTGGAGAATTTGGCCGCTAAAATAGAAAAGTCCCTTGGATTTTGTTTAAAATATATGAAGGTATCTTTTGGTTGAAATCGGCAAGATATCTGCAGAGAAAAGTCCAACTTTTATTTGGCTTGACTGGATCCTAGCTTGATTCGGTTTCTCTCATCCGTAGACTTCTCTGGCGGTGGCGGTGGCTTATATATAAATTCTCAAGACTTGTTCTATGGCAGAGGGTTGATCATGAAGAAGTGTTCTTGAAGCGTCATTTTTTCGTCGAGTGCTTGAGAGAGATTTTCTTTGTCGTTCTTGTCCATGAATTACATCCAAGAAAGATTAGTGTTTGTAAGCCGATTTAAATCTTGTGGTAAGATTTGCGTGTAATTTTTTCATGAGATTGAGAGATTATTTCGTGAGGAATTTCGGGGTTAAACACTGCATGCGTTATTGGGTATAATTGAGGCTTGAGAAATACCAAAAGAATATTTGAGTGACTTAAGTGTAATCTTTTTATATTACTTTGATCTATAGTGAAATTCGTTGCTGTTCTCTCCGTGGACGTAGGTCTTTACGATCGAACCACATAAACCCTGTGTCCAATTTATTTTTTTATTCTGTCTATATTATTATTCGATCGCTCGCTTCGGGTGGGGGTGCTACAGCTCCAGTGGCTGTTAGTGGCAGCGGCGGTGCACCTGCTGCCCCGGCAGCTTCGGAGCCGAAGAAAGCTGAAAAGGTGACGGTGAAAGGAGAGTCTGGATGAGCCAATTCGATCTTGGCATTGGCAGTTGTTAGTTCAGTTGGTTGAAACCCTTATCTTGAGGGCAAGAGCAAGATGATGGCAAATTTTCACGTCGGCTAGCAACGCTTACGCCGCTGCACCTTTGCTTTATCGCTCTTTATCGGTTCGTTTTCGTTCTTTCGCTTCACGGGACTCGGGTTTCGGTCCCTTCAATTGAGGAATAGCAAGCTTCCCTTCTCCACTGCAGTTCGATTTCATCGGAGCTTTTTCTTCTTCCATGGCTACATTTGTTTGGTCGTGACCGACCATGCGTAATGCTGTCGAACAAGGCCGTACAGAATCTGTGAATCCCGAGTACAGATTTGGGCAATCTAGTGCTAGAAAGACGACACAGATCGGCGCGCATGAGATGGAATTAGGGGCACTGTTCGGGACTCACGGTCATAGTACTTTCCTCATTCATGCCAAAGAGAAAGAACTCATGACACCACTGGAAACCACTCCTTTTTCTGTAGCTCGGGGTCGCGTCGGGCTTTTCGAGCACCCGTCTGATCCGCACCGGACGGGTGGACGGTTTGGCGGGAAGGGGCTTGTCGCGGAGGGTGCAGAGAACAATCCAAGAAGAGCGATGGATGGATGGATGGATGGAAGGCAGGCGAGGGGAGTTGGAGGGCAGAAACGTGGATGGGCCCGGCGAGCGTAAGCAAATTCGGCGGCCGTCGAAGCGTCCAATCGAAGGAACAGGGCCAGGCCATGGCACGCAAATCCAAGAGACGAGACACAACATTTCAAAATTGAGCGGTTCGAATGGCCTCCTTTACCGATCAATTATTGATGAGGATATGAGATCGATCTTGAATGAGCCCCAGGAGAATTGGATTTTTACCATTGTGTTTTAGCTCGATTCGTGACAGAAGAGGAGAACGATGCTGCCGCCATCTGATTGCGTTGGTACTGCTGATGAAGAGATCGATGTGGGTAGGGGTATTCGATAACAAGTGTTCTCAGAGCATTTGTCAACAAAGTCCATTATATCAAAGATCTAGGCGTCCTTTCTTTGAAACGTCTCGAGCTATGCAAAATAAGCAGTTACAAAAGTGAGCTCGACGGGGTAGAAGCCATAGTGGAGTAGTTGCTATTTTACATGGTCCGTGCCTAATGAACGCGTAAGTAAAAAAGAAAAAAATTGATAGATGCAAAAAGAAATGCCGTGAATGGGCAATCAACATCAGCAACTCCCTAGGATGTGTCGGGTGTAGGAGTTTTAAACTTGTTATCAGAATGGTCGGCTTAATGTGAAAGAAAGGATTAAGCGACGGCGAAGAGATTATAGCCGTTCAAGTCAAAGTCCTCTATTTTAGCAATAGCTTTTGAGAGATTGTGTCAACTCATTTCATTTATCTTATATTAGAACTTGCAATTTCATTGAGAGTTACTCTAAAAGTGCGTTTAATAATCATTTTATTCTCGACAACAATTTCTATTTAGAATTAATTCTTTTTTATTTTGTTCCTTGAATGAGTTTTTGATCATTTGAAAACATTTGGCACTTACTTAAAATTTCATTAAGGAATAGAAATGTTTTTAATACGACTCTTAATTTATTTTCTCCTTTCTTCTTTCTCTTTTTTCTTTTTCCTTTTCCTTCCATCCTCTTATTCTCTAGCCAATCACCAGCCACGACAATGGCTGACAAGCTGGGTGAGGTCCGACAACCTCATTAGAGCCTCACCAGGCCAGGACGAGATTGGGCAAGCTCGCTGGTGGCTAGGCGAGCTTGCCTGGCCACTGGCTAGCCTCGACCTTGCCCAGGCAACGTGAGGCTGGCCTCACCCTAGTTTGGAGAGGCTCTTGCCTAGCCACGACAATGGCCCATTGGCGAGGCCGACCTCACGCCATCAACAATAGAAGAAGAGGAAATGAAAGAAAAGGAAAAGAGAAAAGAAACAAATGAAAAAAAGAAAATGATTTGCCTTGATTTTCGAGTTGTTCCCAAAAATAAAGAAATAACTTTTTTTCTATTTCTTAATTATGTTCCAAATTTATTCCCGATAACAAAAAATTACTAAACAAATTTTTGTTCTTTTTTTGTTCTTGATAACAAAAGAATAGAATCAAACACTATTTGGCACGTATTTGCAGGGTGTGGATGGACCAGCAGTCCAGTTCAATCTCCAGGTGGATCCATGAAATCGGCCATACCTTTCAAGACTCTCCAATCGCCACTACAACGAGCGAACCATGGAGGGCCGCAAGTGAGAGGCAACTGAGTTGAGACTTGAGCGGATTCGTGAAAAAGAAGAGATCGAGATTAGGCGTTTGTGAGCGTCACTCATTGAGTAAGATTGCTAAATTAGGGTTTTTGAAATTTTTTAAATAAATATTATATATACGTACAAATCCAGTTTGGGTGAGTGGATTTATACATAGAATTAGGAACAGGGACCGGTCTCTCTAGGAAACGCCCCAATTCGGTTCGGTTTTGGACGGTTCCGATTCTTTTGTATAGCCCTAATAAGATCGCTAGTGCTAGAAGAGAGGACTAGAAGTGAGCCACCCAACCTCTATTTAATAGTTTGCTCAACTTTTCCTCTTTCTTAACTTCTACGCTTTTATTTGTTACGTAACATCGTCCACCTTGAATATAACATTATAAATTTGACTACTGCATAGTATATGATTCCTTATTTCATTTTTCAAAAATAATTGAAAGCACCATCCTTAACCAAATTCAACCTCCCCCTCGTGGTTTCCTTACCGGGATTTTAAATTCAATGTCGGATGCCATTACAAATTTTAACCAAAGTGTAGACCGAAAAGAGGGTACCAAGGCAACTTTTAAATTTGTAATCACGTCGATGGTGTCCATGATGGTCAAGTTTCAAAGACACACTCTCGTTCTCAACAAAGAAAAGAAAAAGAAATAGAAAAGAGAGTCTATACACAATCCAAATTTGGTCTCCGAGTACGACCAAAAAAAAACAAAGTTTGGTCTCGAAGGGAGACCTTAAAGTACATATGAAAGTTTAATCGGATTCAAAATTATATGGTCCGGTCTAGTAATTTAGACATTGCATGGTAATGTTTCCATTTCTTTGTTCTTTTGTTCTCTAGAATAGAAAAAGAACATATTTGGTAACGTCAGTTAATTTTTCTTTTCCCTAGAATAGAAAAATGGACAGGAAATAAATTTGAAATAGAAACAAAAAATAGAAAAAATTGGCTTCTTGATCCTCGGAATAATTTCTAGAAATAAGGCATTTTCTTTCTTTTCTTTTTTTTGTTTTCTTCTTCTTCCTTGTTGCCCATTGCTCCCCGCCGGCTGTTGCCGCCACCGCCATGCTGTCGTCGTCCGCTGACCACCACACGCTACCGCCCACTTCATGCCGCCGTCTGCCACACATCACCGCTTGGCGACCATCTAGAGAATGAAGAAGAAGAAAGGAAAAAAATAAAAAAAAAAATAAAAGAAAAGTTTAAAAAATTATTAAAAAATTAAAAGAAATTCTACATCACAAAAAAACTTGTAAGTCGTATCAAAAGCATTCATGTTCTTTTTCTATTCTAAAAATTGAAATTTTTGTAATTACCAAACTCGTTATTTTATTCGGAAAATGTTTTAGATAATAGAATTAGAAAAGATATTTGTGAAAAGAAATTATTCTCAAGAATAGAAATATTACCAAATGCACTCTTAGGGTGCGTTTGGTAACATTTCTATTCCGGGGAACAATTTTTAAATAGATATAGTTTTTTTTTTTGTTTCTATTCCCGGGAACAATTTCTGAGTATAAGAACACGCTTGGTAATTGCAAAAAATTTCTATTCTAGGAATAAAAATACGTTTGGTAAACTTGTATAATTTTGTTGTTTCTTTTAAATTTTCAATATTTTTATTATATTATTCCTTTTTTTCCTTCTTCTTCTTCTTTTTTTCCTTCTTTCTCTTTGTGGCCGGTTGCCGGCCATGACGGCGGCCGGTGGATCGGCTAGGCGAGCTCGCCGGAGCCTCACCAGGCCATTGCGAGGCTTGACCTCGCGGATCGGGCGAGGTCGAGCCTCCCGGTGGCCTCGATGGCCAAGCGAGCCCTCGTCGGTGGCCTCATGAGGCTCGCCTAGCCACGAGGCCACCAGCGAGGCTTGACCTCGCCCAGGCGGCGCAAGGTCAGCCTCACCCTAGCCTAGCGAGGCCGAGCCTCGCCAGTGGCTGGGCGAGCTGGGCCTCGCCAGATTTGGGCGAGCTCGACCTCGCCCAGCCATGACAAATAGGGCCTTACTGACCAGTTCCATATGAAATGCCATTGTTAGATCAAAAGAAGTCTAGTTCTTCGAGTACGTGATTTGTGGGAATCTCAACCAACCCAGCCCGGTTCCTTGATTTGGTGTCCCTCTTGCCATTCCAATTAATTCAATCTCTCCACTATAGGCATGGCACGCTAGAGATGATTGAACGACAGGACCGGTATGGACAGATGATCCACAGTGGAGAGAGAGGTATGGCCGCACGAGCAAAGGCATTCAAGTAGACTCAGGTGGAGCTTCGATACGGCGATCAACTCACTTTTCCTTGCCCACCGACCTTGGCCTTCTTTTTGCTTCCTTAAAATTTCAACCATGGGATGGTTTTAAAGAGATACTGTGAGTTACGAGTTTCTTTGGCAGGTTACTAACTTGTAACTCAAAGATTGTCAATTTGACCATTGATGGAAAAAAAAAAATTATGATCCATGAGAACAATTACTCACTGATAGGGGCTTTAAATTTGAGAACTCTGAAGTAAGGTTTACGATCATTGAGATGATTTACTAAAATTAGGAAAGAAAAAGATTTACGATAATTTTAG
Source organism: Eucalyptus marginata (assembly GCA_014182565.1). Classification (NCBI taxonomy): domain Eukaryota; kingdom Viridiplantae; phylum Streptophyta; class Magnoliopsida; order Myrtales; family Myrtaceae; genus Eucalyptus; species Eucalyptus marginata. The sequence goes on along the minus strand of CM024585.1, from coordinate 22,557,271 downwards.
ATTGTTTAGTATTTTTCATGAAAAGTTACGAATGTCGAGATGTTCGGCCGCACTCGACTTTAAGGGAAACTATCACGTATGAGGAGTAAATACTGAATTTACAAGGACTTTCGGAAAAACTATATTGAGAGACAATGATGACAAAGCATAGATATCCTCAATTACTAAGTGTCAGCATTTTCACGTTACGTACTCTATAATTTTAATTATCATCTATATAGGTAAATCACCAGCTATGAGCATTACATATAAATTACAAGCTTTAATCATTACAAGTAACTATCTAAAAATCAAGTTATCACCTCTAAGTGCGACAGACTTCACAACAATTTTCGTTTTTTCGTTTTTTTTCGTTTTTTTTGGTTAGTTACAATAATTTTTGTTTAAATCACAATAAATTTAAGAAAGTAACGGCTAAAAAATCCTTTCTTTTTCGACCTACAGGATCCTAGAAGGATCTAACGAGGGGAGGTGGATTTGGAAGGTGAGAAATTGATTGGGAATGAAGTTTCTTCGATGCTTCAAAGCCATGAAAAGAGTTCTTCATATGTCACTTTAACTCTTCCTAAGAAGAAATCGGGACATTCCCTTCTCAATCTTCAATCAGGTTTGCCTCGTCTTTTATTTTTTTGTCTCTCTTCTATTCTATGTACATGTGTGTGCAATGCTCGCAAGAATCGAATCTTAAATCTAGTATTCTTCGGCCCCACCCCCACAACCCCTTAAACTGGACTTGAGGTGAGCTCTCATTCTTTCTTGATGCTGAAAAAAGTGAACTTGTTTTTTATCACTCAACTATTTCTCGATGAGTCATGAAAAACATAACAATGGTTAAGGCAGGTACGAAATTCTGATTTATAAAATGACTAGCAAAATGATTCGATGAATCTAGATAGAAATTGAAATAAACGAAACATGTTCAAACATGTGCAAAAATTTGATTGTAGATTTAATAATGGGATAATTTCAAAAAATCCGCCCCATTATTTTGCATGATCAAAGTTGCATCCCTTGACTTTTGAAACCTATCATTTGCATCCCGCGACTACAACTGCATTTGTTTACACGAGTGAGTTTTTCCTAAATTAGTTTTCTGGAATTTACCTGTTTAATTTGTTGAAAATGATCGGTTAACAAAAAAATCATTTACGGTCAAGAAAAACATGCACAAATTAGAGAAATGAATTCTCCCCAGTTAATAGAGGAAATCATTTTCCCAAGCATAACAAGTCTCTTTATAATGGCTCAATTCTTCATCTTCTTCAATACCCATTACTTCAAATGACGTTCGAACACTTGAAAATAATTTGCATTACACTTTCTCCTACGCATCACATAATTTTTTTAACTAAAAATTATTTCCACAAAAAGCATTTTAGTTTTTCATAATATTTCGCACAAAACAAATACGCCCTACATTTCAAATTGAATCTACCATCGATCGTGGGTTTCAGTTTACGATATCTTGATCTTCCAAATCACCCCTCACGCTTTTGGAAACTCACCCACAATGGAAAGAAGCCCTTCAAACCACCCAATGCTCCGCCGCTTTCTCCTCCCCATATCCGATGTCGCGGATGGCCGCCTCGCCGTGGTTCCCTCATGTTGCGCCGCCACCTTGCTGTCGCATTGCTGCCTCCAGCCCCTCCGGCAACATCAGTCATCGGTGCAATGCGAGGGGCGGCAGCCGGCGGTGACAGAGGGAGGAGAGAGAGAGAGAGGAGAAAGGGGGGTTTGTAAATTGATCCTTTTTAAGCTTGAGTTTTGACTAAAAGATGCAAAGACAAACCGGTAGAATTTCAAAAGCGGTGGATGCGAATGGTTCTTGACGGAAGAAAGCTGGAATAATCTCCATTTCATTTCTGCTTTTTATACACGAATTTTTCGTACGACTTTAACATCAACCCAGCATGAAAATATCGCAATCACTTACATCACCAGTCAGTCGCTAGAGGTTATGCACAACTCACAAAACCGCATTCACGATGTCCCCGCAGTACACCGGCACATCACCATCGTGTCCCTTCCACCTCCAATAATTGAAGGCTTCTCATTTCAAAACCACGTATTATCAACATCCTCCTAAGTTCGGGTCAAACCCACGGCCCGTATCCGTATCCTTATCCTATGTGGCGGTCGTCATCCTCAGTCCTAAGCCAAATTCTAGAGTTATCACATAATGGCATCTCTATACTTTTAATTAGTTTAATATGATTCCCGAACTTTAGTCCAATGAGTAATATTATTACTGAACTTTTAATTCATTTAATGTAATCCCTAAACTCATAATAAATATTCAATCTAATCCCTAAATTATAAGAAAGTATCAAATATTATCCATCAATTACATTAGTTTATTATGTACTAAGAGTTCAAAGATTACATTAAATAAATTAAAAATTTAAAGATAACATTGCACATTGAGCTAATACTTAAAGATCATATTCAACAAAATAAAAGTTTGACAATGATATTACACATTAGGTTAAAGTTGATGAATTATTTAAATTATTTTCCTATTTTATAAGGAAAAAGGCCGGTAAGAAAAAGGGCAACGGGGTGTGGTCAGGAGCTCCGTAATCCAGGTCCCGCGACTAGAATAGTTACATCTGGCCCCCAAGGCAAATTATTATCTATTTTTTGGCCCCCTTACTTTTGAGCCATTTTAATTGCATTTTAAGGATATGAAATTATTGAATCCTCATTCTGCTGGGGTCTCCTCAGTGATGTTTTCTTCTTCTTTTTTTATATATGGGCATCCCTTTTCGTGCGGGTCAATTTTTTTGACGAAGTGATTGGGCGACGTGATCGCTGGGCCATCAGTCGGACAAAAAAGGTCGAAAGGGATAGTAAGGAGTTTGTGTCCCTTGATGGTTCCCCATGATGGCCAAGTTCTCGATGATGATAACGTGAAGGCCGAAAAAAGGCGAGGGAAAATCCCGAATTAGGTGCACTTTCTGAAGAGATATCCCCGGATGATATTTGTCCCGTCCGACTTTCGAATTGGACCACCACGTTCTAAATGAGCCCCCGCCTCATTGCCGGAAATACAAAAGACCTACAAGGACCATGTGATGGCGGCCGCCTGATTGTTACCAATACCATTAATGGAGGGCAATTTTCAGTGCTTTCAATCCGCAGTGACAAGGTGATGGTAGGCCATTTGGAACATGGTGGTCCAATCAAGGGGGTCGGTTCACATAAATGCCGTTTTCGGGCGTTTTGAGATTTTCCCAAAAAGCTAGAAGCATTATAGGAAGTCGCCAATAACCTTTTTTTTTTTTTTTCTAATTTTCATTTTTTGGTGGCCCAAGGTCACCTGAATGTACACTGGTAAATCTAATATGATGACAGATGAACAGTGGCAAATGCAATTTCTTCTAATACAATCGACATTCAATGATGCAGCTGAGGATCGGTTGGGTTTGGTAAATCTATCACGATGACAGCAAATGTTTGTTTCCTTCTCCCTTTTGACTTTTTTGTACAAAGTTAAGTGCGGTGCAAACACGTTTCCATTAGCCACAGTGTTGCCGGTCAATTAATGCATTTTCACAGCAATTTCCTGTTTAGAAATTGATTGGATTTGTTCTTCCATGAATGAACTCATGGATGAATCTCATCGACAAGTTAGAGTCGAGACACGTTTTTATGTTCAAACTGGTTTCAGTTCAGAAATTTAATTCGGCATCGCATGTTGATTCTTGTGTGCCCGCCATGATTGAATTGTTGAGCTAAAATATATATTTAGCAAATCAGATGTATACATTCGAGTTAGTTATCTTTACAATTAAACTTCTTTCGGGTGAAGGAATTTGTGATTATGACACGCTCCTCTTATTAAACTTACGCTTGCCCATTATATTTTAAAATGTAGGTTGTTACGTAGCGATGTGAAGTCTTACCTCTTAATGACCTTTAATTAATCTAGTATATTTATAGTTCCTAATTATAAAAGCAAACTATTAAATTTGGCGTCCACCTCTATATTAAAAAAATGTTGTTAATTTTTCTATGCTTCATTATTTTGTTGAAATCCATTACCGTAAATCAAATTATTATCAAGAAACGTATGCCACGTATTCATACAATTTTTTTCTTCCCTCAACTAATCCATGAACTTAAAATATAATATTTATTAGGGGTGATCGATTTCAAAGTCAGTTGATTTTTAGTTTATAAAACCAGGAACTTGCCCACTTGGTCTTGGAATAGGATTGGCTGGTCCGGTCTGGTTCTTGAGTGGGTCTAAGGAAGCAGCGAGATATCTTTTTTTTGTTTGTTTGTTAAACTTGATAAATTTTGAAAGCAAATCTCACTCCTTCAAGTAGCATGTGGTCCATTGCAGGATCTTTATCGGCAATAGCCTTACAACACGTGGGTTAGTGCGAATTAAGGTCTACTTCCAAACCCACTCTTGTCCTGAGCCAATTGAAGATACTGAGAGATTTTGGAGGGTCAGTCTCGATTTTGCTATGGCCTCGAAGGAAGAGAGATGGGCTTAAGTGAGAAGAGAAATTGAGGGTTTCAAGAACAGGGACCTTATATTGCCTCTGGAAGAGGGTGAAGGTCTGGCCGTCCTTGTCCCGGTCGTACAGGTCGAAGGCGTCATGGATTTCGACTTCCGAGGAGGACTGGCTGGACTCTCAGAAGGTCAAGAACTCGGCATGGTTGCAGGGGAGCAGGCCAACAACACAGAGAGAGAGAGGACTCGGGAAAGAGGAAGGCATCGAGGTGAGAGGTGCGAGTGACCGCGAGTCATGATTGAGCTGAGGTTTGTGAAGAATGGGAATTAGGACTAGGGTTTTCAAGTTCTTGAGCGTGAGCGAGGAATGAGATTGGGATCTTCACTTTCATAGTTTTGTAAGAATTAAGAAAAAAATTGATTCGATTTGAGTAGTGAACCCGAGAATTAGACCGATATTCATCGATTCCCTCGAGAATTGCTTAATTATTCATGTTTTGTTCAGTCCAATGGAATACGCCATTGTCACTACATCTAAACTGTCGATTGCCCACAACATTCCATTGCGCAAAAGGAGCACAGAAGAAACCCACGTGCGAACACGGCTCATGTTCGAGAGCCGGTGATAGCTTATCGATACATGCCACCCCACGTTCTAATCCATACTAGAAAACCAAACCTCAAGATCAGCAGCAAAAGGCTGAAATGAGCAGTCGCATCAAAGCCGCTTAATTTCAATACTTCTCTCGTTAGGATCAATGTGACGTCAAATCTCATAATTCTAAAAAATAAAATAAATGGTAGCTCCTAACAACGTCAATTTCAAGTGCCAAAAAAAGCTGAAAAAGGATAGAAGAAAGAAAAACCCAAAATAGCTAGAGCTATAATCTGTTCCTCGTTTTGTACACATTACCATAATTAAGCAACATTCACCAAATTTTGACTAATATTTAGAATGGACAGACCTAGGGGTGAGCATGGTCCGGGTTGGTCCAGGCCACCCCCTAACCCTAACCAACCCGCCGCCGGTGTCGGTCCCTCACTTTTGGGACCGAGGGGCCGACCCTATGAGCCTGGGACCAGGACCGGACCGACCCAATGGGTTCGGTCCTGCAGTTGGCCAACCCGACCAATCGATAATTTTTTTTGTCTTGTTTTTTATACTCCCTAAAAAAGCAAACCTACAAATTCAAATTACATATCCATCGACAATGCGGCATTGTGCAACTAAACTATAAATACTAATACATATTCAACAAATTTAAGATGACACAATAATAAAAATTTCGTACCTGCTAATCGTTCATCGAGATATGGGACAAGATGGAAAGTTCTTGTAATCATCTATCTTTAATATTCATAACACCATATGCAAAAGCGTTTCCCTGCATTTGATCATACGAGTCCACTCAACCAAAAAATGAGCTTCACACCGCTTGACTAGCAAATCACCGTAAAGAATCGCAGTACTACTCTACTCTTCCAAAACTTCTACCATTTGACACAAATTGAAAAGTAAAGTGCAATTGAAATTCATTAGTAAAATACAATTAAACCATAAAAAGTTCAAAATACTTAATATAAACCATGAATATATAACTTCACATCTTGTTAATTCATTTGAACTTCTAAACACCTGAAAACAAAACAAATGACACATAATTAATACTCAACAAAAGTTTTAAATTGAAACTATTATTAGTGCTATTGATAGAACATCTCATCATAACTCTTAGGTTTTATAAGAGACATTTTTACTTAGGTTTGAATATATAAAAGAATTATAAATAATATAATGTAATATAATATATATACATGGTTGGTCAGGGGTTGGACCGACCCAAAACTCTAGGATCGGGACCAACTCCGCATAGTGTCGGCCCCGGAATTTCAGGACCGAGGACCACCTGGGAGTCCCCTTGGGAACCAGACCATGTCCGGCGGGGTTGGGCCGGTCCAGGGTCGGTCCAGGGTCAACCCTAGACCGCTGCTCACCCCTAGACAGACCCCCCATCGGTCAACGAGAATCAGCCAGCGATTATGATGGGGTAAACAGATAAAAAGATGCTCCTTCTTCATTTACCTCTCTGCAGGCAAGGAACGCAATAAATATTATATACGTCAGTCATGTCAAAAATAAAATTAATTAAAAAATTAAGTTAAAAAAGACTCCTCTCATGTCTATCTACACTGTACAACGCTAGATCCAAAATACTTCCTAATTTCAATAAAATAGAAAAAACAAAAAACAAAAAAAAAAACAAACAAACAAACAAACGCAGATAACAGTCATCAGGAACCCGAGGCAACTTAAGAATTCTGAAATGGAAAATAAAAAAAGAATGCTTTTCACCAAATTTGATTTTCGTGTCCCCCACCCCCAAAAAAAAGAATAGAAAAAGAAAAAGCCAAGAATATTTCTCTTGTAGCTCGTTTGAAAGTAGAGGTAAGTAGTTGCGTGTTCTATATAGATTCCACTTAAAATTTATTCACTAGAATAAATTCCTTAATTTTTTGAAACCTATAACCTATAATACATATTTTAGAACTTGGAAAATGGAATTTTGAACCTACTCTATTATAGGTTTCGAAGTTAATTTCAATATCTATTTAAGTTCCACCTATATTATTAATGAGATGATTGTAATAGATCATCTTTAATGACCACTACTTATTACTATAATCCACTAATCATAATTTATATTTAGATATGAAAAATACGAAAACAAAATAATAGTCTTAATCATAAAATGAAAGTTCAGATTAATGATTCCAAATTATACATTCATCATCAAAGGAATACCACAGAATAACGGGAAAATAGATAAAAAAAAAAAAAAAAAACATATAAAATCTTATTTTAGGTTCCAAGTTCTAGATTTCACATACCTAGAACCTGTAACCTATTAATTTTTGGAAACGGAAACCATGCACACACTAGTCCAATTTTTCAGTTCTCGGCTTCATCCTAAAACCATGTTTTTACCTCGAGAAATAATTTAAAAGTAAAAATTTAATTTATGCTTTTAAATGTCAAACTTGTTTTGATAAAAATAATAATAATAATTTGAGCCCGCTTATTGCGATTCCAACGTTACTGTCCCACGACCACGAAACGCTAGAATTCATACATAAGCTTCTAGCTATAACACAAATCATAGGACCTTGGAAATAATATGCATTTCTTTGAAAATGCTGTGGAAGCGGTAGTTATTGAAAAGTAAATTCTATCAAAAAGATGAAAAAAGAAACTGGAAATTTCCAAGAATCACTCTATTATCTTGTAACGAAAACTAAAAATGTAACCAAGCATCCGAAACAACTCGGAAAAGTTGGTGGATGAGTGATCTAATCTCCACGTCAAGGGGAAAAGTACCAAAAAAGTTATAAACTTATTGCATTGGTACCAATTCAGTTCTAAACTTTTTAATTAGGCCAATTTAGTCCTAAACCTTTTAATATTGGTATCAATTCAGTCCATTCGGCCAATTTTGGCCGATCGGTGCTGACGTGGATGTTGGCCGGTGGCCGGACGCTAATGTGGCAATTTTTATGATTTTTTTATGATTTTTCAAATTTTTTATTATTTTTATTATTTTTCCTTTTCTTTTCCAGCGATGGCCTGCGAGCTTCCGGTGAGGCTTGCCGGCCACTAGGCAAGGGCCACGAAGCCCTCACCTGCCGTCGGCGAGGGTCAGGCGAGGGTAGCGACCGGAGGTGCTCCCACCTGGCGTGGCAGTGCTGGAGACGAGCAACGGGGGAAGAGAGCATTTGATGGCGCGAGGCTCGGCGATGGCGGCGGCGGCGACGCGAGACGGAACGGCAGTAGTGATCGAGCCAGGGGACTTCAGGGCGGCGGGCTTGTGGTTGGTCGACGAGGCGGCAAGCTCAGCCTGGCAAGAGTCGCAGCCGGTCAATGAGGCTGCGATCAGTGGTGCTGCAGCAGCGGTTCGACTCGGGGACGACGTCAAGTGGTAGCAACATGGCGAAGGTCCGGTAAAGGTGCGGATTTTTCCGGGATTTGCCCATATCTCGCCCTCCTTTTACAAATTCAACCCTCCAGCACCCAGATCTGACCTTCGAGACGTCCTCTCCTTCTCCGGATCCGACCCTCTTCGGCCTCAACTTCTCCTGCTTCGGTTGACCTCCGTTCGGATCACATCGCCCACCGCCTTTGCCCGTGGCAAGGCTAGGGCGAGGCTGGCCTCGCCCAGATCTGGGCTAAGCCACCTCGCTCGCGGCCCTGGGCGAGGCTGAGCTAGGGCCGTGACCCTCGCTGGTGGCTGGCAAGGGCTTCGCGGCCTCGCCTCCGCCCAGGCGATGGCCGCCATGGCCTCGCTAGCCGTGGGCGAGGCTGGCCTCGCCTAGATTCGGGCGAAGCCGCCTTGCCGGTGGCCCTAGGAGAGGCCGGGCGAGGGCCGCGACCCTCACTTGACCCTCAACGGCGGCAGGCGAGGGCTTCGCAGCCCTCCCTAGTGGTCGGAAAAGAAAAGGAAAAAGAAAAAAAAATAATAAAAAATTCGAAAAAATCATAAAAAAATCATAAAAGTTACCATGTTAGCGTCCGGTCACCGGCTAACATCCACGATAGAGCCAGCTGGCCAAAATTGGCTGGATAGACTAAATTGGTACCGATATTAAAAAGTTTAGGACTAAATTGGTCCAATTGAAAAGTTTATGACTGAATTAGTATCAATGCAATAGGTTTAAGACTTTTTTGGTACTTTTCCCCCACATCAAGTGATGCGCCGTTTAGGATGAGATTTTCCGGCTCGATTGACTGGTTATTGGTTTCTCCTCTTTTAAAACATCGACTGCCTGCGGACGAATTGAGATATGAAGCGCATTGGAGTAAAATGGCCGTCCGTCCTCTCCTGCAGGTGCAGCGGAAGCTGAAGACGGCAGGATCGAACTTCCTTATGTCGGAGATGAAGGGTTAGGACATAGCTGAGCCTGTTGCCTCCGGTCAGGACAACCTAAACCTCCGTGCCTTCTGGATGCGGTGCTGCAGCTCCAGTGACCGCTAATGGTGGCAGTGGTGCACCCGCTGCCTCGGCTGCTTTGGAGCCAAAAGAAAGCGGAAACGGTGGCGGTGAAAGAAGAGGCAAGATGAGCCAATTCGATTTTAGCATCGGCAGTCATTCGTTCAGTTGGTTGAAACTTTCATCTCGAGAACAAGAGCAAGATGTTGGAAAATTTTCGCGTCGGCTAGCAACGCTTACGCCGCTGCGCCTTTGCTCTTTCACTCTTTATCGTTTTCATTCTTTCGCTTTGCAGGGCTCAGGCTTCAGCCTCTTCGATTGAGGAATAGCATGCTTCCCTTCCCGTGTTACCGACAACGAGCTCGTCTCCATTGCGGTTCGATTTCATCAGAGCTTCTTCTTCATCTTCTTCTTTCTTCTTCCATGACTACAGTTTGTATCTTTGAGTTCATCAGGACCGATCCAATCCCATTCTGTTCATGTCAAGCTCGGACAGCGTTACTAACCTGTTGCTGAACGTGCTCTTTTTTTGGTCGGGACCGACCATGTGGAAACTGACGGTTCTCTCTGACAAAACAGATGCCTCCAAATGCCGCCTAATGCTGTTGGACAAAGCAGGCCAATTACTGAATCTGTGGATCCCGAGTACAGATTCGGGCAATCTAGTGTTAGAAAGACGACACGGTGAGGTGTGTCGGAATGCAGAAAAGCGGATGGGCCCGGCGAGAGTAAGCAAATTCGGCGGCCGTCGAAGCGTCCAATTGAAGGTACAGGGCCAGGCCATGGCACGCGAATCCAAGGAGACGAGATACAACATTTCAAAAACGAGCGGTTCGAATAGCCTCCTTTACCGATCAATTATTGACGAGGATATGAGTTCGATCTTGAACAAGCCCCGGGAAAGAATTGGATTTTTGCAGTTGGGTTTTAGCTCAATTGATGAGAGAAGAGGAGAAGGACGCCTCCTCGCATCTGATTCATGCGTCGGTGCTGAAAATGAAGAGGACTCAGGGACCCATCAATAAGTGTCCTTAGAGCATTTGTTAACAAAATCAAATGCTCAACGTAGTAGTGAGTTTAGCGTAGCATTGAGCAAATCATAGAACAATAGTTGCAATTTTTTTTACATGGTCCATGCCTAAACAAAACGTTGTATACAAAAGATGATAGATGCAAAAAGAAAGAGCGTGAATGGGCAATTGGCGTTGGCAACACCTTAGGATGTGTTGGCATAGGAGTTTCGAAAAAAAAAAAAAACTCGTTATCGAAATGTTGGGCTTAATTTGAAAGAAAGGATTAAGCAACGGCGACATGATTACGGCCATTCACATCAAAATCCTCTTTTTTAGTGTTGGCTCTTGAGAGATTTTGTTAGCTTATTTCGTTTGTTCTTATATAAGAACTTGCAATTTCATGGAGAGTTACTCTTAAGACTTTGTTCGTTTTGTTAAAATTGTATTGTTTCTAAAAAATGTTATCCAGGATATCATTTTTCAGATAATATTTTTCAATATTCAACTTAAACCTAATGGAATCTGATTTGATTTTGCTTAGTGCATTCATTTCGATCATTTTCTATTTTTATTATTTTGTTCTTTTTTACTTTTTATTTTTATTTTCTTTTTGACAAATACAAACTTTTGATTTCTTTTTCTTTTCTTTTTCTTATTTCTTTTTCTTTCCTTGGCTGGTTGTTGACCATGGCCATGGTCAGCAATTTGAGGGATGAGCTCGTCGACCTCTAGTGACACTCGAGCATTGCCAATTTGCAAGGTCTGAGCATCGCCGATCTGCGAAGCTCGAGCTTCACCAGCCTCTAGTGACACTTGAGCTCGCCTATTGTTAGTCGCCAACCCTTGACATGGTCGATGACTAGCCGAAGAAGAAGAAAAAGGAAAAAGGAAAAAGGAAAAAAAAAAAAAAAGGATAAGAAAAATAAAAATAATTAAAAATATTGAATTAAAAAACCAGAAAAAAAGAAATAAAATTAATAAATAATTAAAATGAGTGGTGAAATAAAGAGAAGGAAAAATGATTTCCTTTTTTTCAATAAGAGGAAATCATTTTTCCACTTAAAGATGTTTTTTTTTTCTATTAACGGAAAATGCTTTTCTTGACTTGTTTATTTTGTTGTGAATTTAATGTCAAATTTTTTTTTTTTTAAAAGTTATTTTCCTTGAAATAAGTAGAGCCTAAGTAGTTTTTGCAGGGAGACTGTTTCTATTTGTAAAGACAAACTGGAGGGCATACGAGGGAGATACTAGGCTTTAGTAAAACTTACAATACAGTTGGAACTATTGCTACTGTAGCAAGGAAGCTTTTATAACCATGAATCTTATGTGAATCATTGGTTGTTGGTTACAACTTGTAACCCCACCATAAAAGAGAAGTCGAAACTCCCACAAGGGCCCCCACGGCCTCCCCATTTGATACATAGGTACGATGAGCTTCACAGATGCGCATTTATTTTAACGTATTAGTGCCAATACGCCCTACACCCCTAGTTGGTACAATATATTTTTCTTGCCTTGCACCTAACCATACACTCTAAGGGTTTTAAATTTGAGGGATCCTGAGATTCGAACCGAACGATACTTCATGTAGCCTTTTAACGTCATGGTAAGGACTGAGCAGCTTTTGTAAATGGAATTTTTTTTTTCCTTTTATGGTATAGGTACCTTGTGATCTACTCAAGTTGGTAGTGGGATTCAACCTCTAGACATGATAAGATTTATGGGTGATCAATTCTAGGGTATGGCGATTCCCACCCTAGAACCGGGAATCACTCATGGAGGGTTAATTCCACAAATTGAGAACCAAGAACCACCTATTAGTTCCTAGACCCACCCAAGTTCAGTTTCCAAGTGGGTCCATGAAACTGGCCATGCTTTCCTAGACTCCCCAATCCCCATCGTAGAGAGCGATCAATAGAAGGTTAGAAATGAGAGGCGACCAAGAGTGACCAAGTTGAGACTTGAGAGGATTCATGAAAGAGAAGAGAGTGAGATGAGGGTTTGTGTGTGTCGCTCATTGAGCGAGATTGCCAAATCGAGGTTTTAAAATTTTTAACATAAAAATTAAAAATATATATATATACAATTATAATCCAAGTGAACGGTTCCACACTAAAAATTGGGAACCAAACTAATCACCATGGAAACCGCTTAGGATTGGTTCAGATCTAGGCAATTTTCGATTATTTTGCACACACCTAATAAAATCATTACTTGCCTTAAAAGAGATGACTAGACGTGAACCGCCAAACCTCTATTTAATAGTTTGCTCAACTTTTCTTGTTTCTTAACTTTTACGTTTTCGTTTGCTACATAGCATCGTCGACCTTGGATATAACGTTATAAATTTGGATACTGCATAGTATATGATTCCTTATTTCATTTTTCAAAAATAATTCGAAGCACCATTCTCAACTAAATTCAATCTCTCCCCTCGTGGTTGCGTCACCAGCATTTTAAATTCAATGTCGGACGCCATCACTAATTTTGACCATACAGTAGACCAAAAAGAGGGTAGCAAGACAACTTCTAAATTTTTAATCACGTCGATGATGACCATGATGGTTAAGTTTCAAAGACATACTCTCATTTTCAACGTAGAAAAGAAAAAGAAAAATAAAAGAGAGTCTATACACAATCCAAATTTTGTCTCTGACTATGACCAAAAAAAAAAAAAGAGTTTGGTCTCTAAGGGAGACATTAACGTACAAATGAAAGTTTGGTCGAACTTGTACTTCTATGGTCCAGTCCAATAATTTGCGGACTGGTTCCATATGTGGTATCAATCGTTGGATAAAATGAAAAAAGAAAATTTCAAACGTCCGATGATTTTAAAAAGATATTAGATCACGAGCTTTTTTGGAGAGATATTAACTAGTTACTATAAAGATTGTCAATATTACCATTGATAAAACAAAAATAAAAATTATGACATATGAGAATAAAAAATAAAAAAATTATGACATATGAGAATAATTACTCACTGAGTCTGACAGGGCCTTTGAATTTGCGAACTCTAAAGGGAGGGTTACGATCATTGAGATGAGTAACTTAAAAAAAGGTGGATTTACAACAACTTTAGATTATTCACGATTTTTCACGAAAATTTACAAATGTGGGATATTAAAAAAAAAGTGGATTTACAACAACTTTGGATTATTCGACTTTATATTCGGGGAAACTACCATGCATGAACAACAGGTACTAAATTCACTCGGACGTTTAGGAAAATCATATTGATTGACAACAATTATAAAGTACAGGTATCCTCAATTACCAAGTGTCAAAAATTTCACGTCACGTACTCTACAAGTTTAATTATCGCTACAGAGGTAAATCACCAATTATGATCATTACGGATAAATTACAAGTTTCAATCATTACAAGTAACAACTTATAAAATTAAATGATCACCTCTAAGTCAATCACAATAATTGACTTCACAATAATTTTTTTAAATTACAATAAATTTAAGAAAGAAACGGCTAAAAACCCCTCTTTTTTTATTGCCTACCGGACCGTAGAAGGATCTAACGAGGGCAGGTGGATTTGGACGGTGAGAAATTGATTGGGAATGAAGTTTCTTTGATGCTTCAAAGCCACGAAAGAATCTTTTTAATATGTCACGTTAACTCCTCCTAAGAAGAAACCGGGACATTCCATTTTCAATCCCTGATCAGATTTTTTTTTTCCGTGTTTGCCCTCTATTTGATATTAGAACTGGACTCAAAAATAGCTCTCATTCTTTCTTCGTGCTAAATAAAGTGAACCATTTTTATCACTCAATCACATTCTTGATGAGTCGTGAAAAGCATAATGTTGGGTAAGGCGGGGTATGAAAGTCGATTTATAAAATCACTAACGAAATTATGTGACGAATTTTAGATAGAAATTGGAATAAACGAATCATGTTCAAATGTCTGTAAAAATTTGATTGTAGATTTAATGATGGGATAATTTCAAAAAATCCACCCCGTCAGTTTGCATGATCAAAGTTGCATCCCTTAATTTTTGAAACCTGCCATTTGTGTCCTTAGTTTGCAACTATGGGTGCATTTGTTTTAATGAAAGAATTTCCCAAGACCTTTATCTGTTTAGTTCGCTAAAAATAATTAGTCAACTGAAAAATATTTGCTGTCAAGAAAAACAAGTACTTAAAATTAGAGAAACAAACTCTCCTTTGTAAATTGAGGAAATCATTTTCCCAAACATAACACGTCTCTTAAATCTTGATAAAGCTCAGTTTTTCATCTTGTTCGATACCGATTATTTCAAATGATATCCAAACACTCAAAAATGATTACCGCCAACTTTTTCAACATATCACACAAATTTTCATTGAAAATGATTTACACAAAAAGCATTTTATTTTATCATGAAATTTCACGCGAAACAAACATGCTCTACATTTCGAATTGAATCCAACATGGATCGTAGCTTCGGTTTCGATATCTTGATCTTCCGAATCAACCCTCTCGCTTTTCGAAACTCTCCTGCAATGGAAAGAAGTCCTTCAAACCACCCCGTGCTCCGCCACTCTCCTCCCCCATCTCCGATATCGCCGATGGCCGCCTCACCACGGTTTCTCATGTCCGCTGCCACCTTGCTCTCATGCTGCTGCATTCAGCCCCTCTGACGACATCGGTCGTCGGTGCAATGCCAGGGGCGGCGTCCAGCGGCGACAAAGGGAGGAGAGCAAGAGGGGGCAAAGGGGGGCGTGGGGTTGTAAATCGGTTCCTTTTAAGTTCGAGTTTTGACTAAAAGATACAAAGACAAACCGGTAGAATTCAAAAGCGGTGGATGCAAGTTGTTCCTGACGGGGAGAAAGCTGGAAATAAAAATCTCAATTTCATTTATTCTTTTCATACACGAATTATTCGTACAACTTTAACATCTTCCCATCATAGAAAATATCTCAGTCACGTACATCGCGAGTCAGTCGCTACCGACGTTTCCCGATGTCAGGCACAACTCGCAAAACCTCAATCACGGTGTTGCCGCGCTATGCTGAGACATCACCATCGTGTCCCCTCCACATCAAATAATTGAGGAATCCCCATTCCAAAACCATGTATCATCGACATCCTCCAGATTTCGGGTCAAACCCAGGAACCATATCCGTTTCCATAGTCGAGTCGGTCCAAAATCAATTTTGTAAAGAGTAATTATGCAAATGACTCATAAAATTTGCCTTAACATATAATGTTATCTCTAAAATTTTAATTAGTTCAATAAGATATCTGAACTTTAGCATGAAGTAATGTCGTTCTTAAATTTTTAATTTGTTCAATAAGATAATTATTGATAAGTGTTCAATTTAATCTTTAAATTATATGAAAATATATAATTTATTTTTCAATTAATTCAATTCTAGGAATTACATTAGTCTAAGAACTAAATTAAATAACCATATCAAAAAAATTGAAAATTCAAGAGTGACATAGTACATTGGGCTAAACTTCGAGGATCAAATTGAATAAATTAAGGCTGCATTTGATTGTTTGAATGATTGATATGATAGGATATGAAATCTAAAGATTTCTTCATATCATATCCACTATTTGGTGAAGCTACAAATTTAAAGTCGGATATTTTCACGAAAAATTTATATTCTTGAAAAAAATATAAAATTAGGAAAGCACAAACTAACATATTATATTATAGCAAAATCATCCAAAATGATTTTTTTTTTCAAATCAATAGATTCTCAAAAAAATGCACAAAATCAATCCATGATTATGCATTATATGCTAAATGCATAAAGAACCAAAAAGTGATTACGTACCCTAATGTGAGATGAGTCAACTAAGACTAACACGAGAGCATTTGAAATATGAACAGATAAGAAGCCGGATCATTTAATAATATTAGATTCTTGAAGAAAAAATCTCTGTGGCACAATTCTAATTGCTCATTGACCTCCTGGCTGGTAACGACGATGCAATACATGTAATTTGTAGGGCTAATCCACAAATCAAATGTCAAAGAGACCGAAAGTTATTCACTGTAAACATATGCACCGACGGGACACTTTCCTCTCGGTACAGCAACTTGCAGTTTCAGATGTTTAGTGAAGTTAAAGGGTTGCTTGGTCGCAAGAAAATAACATACAAGCTCTCGGTTGATTCTCCACGCTCGTCATACTCGAATGTGCTTCCGGCAATGCGTGCTTGTACTCAAAGAGCCCCCAACCTCAGACGTCCCTTCCTCATCTTTAGTGTTGATGCTTGGCCCATCCCACTTGACAATTTGCCTTTTAAAACGTGAGGTCATACAACCAGCCTTCTTGACACCATTGACATCGATTTCAAGAATGATGGGATTTGTCAATACCGGCACAGTTCTTAATATGTAATGTTCACAAGATATGTAATGTTGATAGTAAGTTGCACAAGGAAAAGAATATGTTCAAATTTACATTGCATATATTATTGAGCCAGTAGACGGCAAGATATGAGATTTGATTTTATAAATTTTGAATGAAAATATATGTAATGTTTGTGATAAGTTGCACGAGGAAAAGTAACAAAAAGTTTGATTATAGTCACGAGATCTGATTTTAAGATTTGGTGGAAAAAAGTCTATCCTAAAAAGCAATAAAAGCACTTCCAGAGCACTTTGTCAACAAACATATTGGGGAACAATATATTATTGAATTGAATTTAACCACCATCCGAGACAAACTGCAGCATAAGAAAAGGCAACACACTCTCAAGTTCAAGATGTTTCAAATTAAATATATTAAAGTTTAGAAAGGATATTGCATATTGAACCAAAATTGATGAATATATATATGTCATTTTTCCATGTCATAACAAAAAAAGTTGGCAAGAAAAAGGGCAACAAGGTATGGTCACGACTCCTTAATTCACGTCCCGCGACAAGAATATCTTGCATCCTGGCCCCCACAGGAAATAATTATTTATTTTTTGGCCCCCTACTTTTGAGCCATTTTAATTGCATTTTAAGCATATGAAATTATTGAATCCTCATTTTGCTAGGGTCTTCTCACTAATGCCCCTTTTCTTTTTCATATATATGGGCGTCCCTTTTCGTGCGGCTCAATCTTTTTGACGAAGTCAAGATCGAGCGACGTGATCGCTGGCCCATCGATCGGACAAAAAAGTTGAAAGGGATGGTGAGGAGTTCGTGTCCCCTTGATGGTTCCCCATGGTGGCCACGTTCTTGATGATGTTAACGTGAAGGCTAAAAAAAGGGTGAGGGGAAATCCCGAACTAGGCACATTATCTTAAGAAATATCCCAAAAAAATCACATTCGTCTCGACCGACCTCCGAATTGGACCACCACCCCCCCGCCTTATTGCCAAAAATACGAAAGACCGCCTGCTTGTTTGTTACCATTAATGGAGGGCAATTTGGAACATGGAGGTCCAATCAAGGGGGTTGGTTGAGATGAATGCCACTCGCGGGCTCTTTCGAGAAAATGCGTCCGGTCTTAATCACATTTCGAGATTTTCCTAAAAGGCGAGAAGCACTATAAGGAGTCGCTAATAACCTTTTCTTTTTTTTTCTTTTTTCAATTTTTGGGGCCCCCGAAGTCACTGGAATGAACAGTAGCTAATCTAATATGATGACAGATGAACAGTGGCAAATGCATTTTCTTCTAATACAATCAACATTCAATGGTGCAGTTGAGGATGGGTTCGGTTTGGTAAGTCCTATCATGATGACAGCAAATGTTTGTTTCCTTCTCCCTTCTGACTTTTTTCGTACAACGTTAAGTGAGGTGCAGTGTCTGCGTGGCTAGTCAATTAATGCAATTTCACAGCAATTTCCTGTTTAGGAATTGATTAGTTTTGTTCATCCATGAATGAATAGCAAGTTTAGCTCAATTTTTGTCCTTCACAGAAGTGTTGTTAATCTCATCGACATGTTAGAGTCAGGACACATTTTTTATGATCGAACTAGTTTCGGTTCATAAATTTGATTTGGCGTTGCACAACTTATTTGTTATTGGTTCTTGTTGCACATATTTTAGCGTCCACCATCAATCAGTTGTTGAGCTAAAATATTTTGAGTGGGTGAAATGTATTCACTCTCAAACCCTTTTTCAAAAGATGGCAAAAGATAAATATGTTATACTCCATTATCTTTATAATTAAACGTCTTTTGGGTGAGGGTATTCGTGATCATCACGTGCACCTTTTTTTTTTTTTGTCATGTATGGCATGCCCCTCTTATTAAACTTAATCTTGCCCGTTATTTTTTTATAATGTTGGTTGTTATGTAGTGATGTGAAGTCTTTACCTCCTAACAACCCTTAATATATTTATTATATTTATATTTCCTAATTAGAAAGCAAACCATTAGATTTGATGTCCACCTCTATATTTCAAAACAACGTTAACTTTTCCACGCTTTTTTATTTTGTTGAAATCCATTACTACAAATTAAATTATCATCACCCTTAAAAAATATCAAAGCGATAAGAAAAAAAGTATGCCATGTATCCATACAATTTTTTCCCCTCAAATTTTCCATAAATTTAAAAACGATAACCATTAGGAGTGATCGGCTAAGAGTCACCTAATCCCCTAATTTGGAGTTGGGAATTGGACTAGGATGGTCGATTCTCACTTTGTGCAAAGGAAAACTGGCCCACTTGGCCTTGGAATCAGAACAACTGGTTTGATTTGGTTCTTGGGTGGATTCGAGGAACCGTTACCTCTCTCTCTCTCTCTCTCTCTCTCTCTCCTCGAAGTAGCATAAAGTCCATTACAGAATCTTTATTAGCCGTGACCTTACAACACATGGATTTTGTGGCAATGCGACTTAAGGTGTACTTCCGAACCCATTATGGGTATTCACTTTAACAGAGGGACCCTATATCACCTTTTGTAAGAAAGGGTAAAAAAAGGTGTTGCAAAAAAAAAATCAATCCGATTTGAACAGTTCAAATAGGTGGGTCTACATGTAAAATCACGAATCGAATTGATATTATCATTACACACTCTTCACACCAGAAAAAAAAGATCATTACAAGCTCAAAACAGGTCGTCTTGATCTGGCTCAGGCGAGCCAGATCATTCTGCTCACTCCTAATAACTACCCACGATGTTTTGTTAGGTCTGCTGGGGTACGCCATTATCGCTGCACGCTAGCCGTTAATCACCCGCAGCATTCTAAGGCGCAAGAAAAGAGCCACGAAATCAACCCACGCGCGCACGTCGGCGCGTGTTCCGAGAGCCAGTGATGGCAAATCACGACACGCCACCCACGTTCTAAATTCTAAATCCATACCAGACAGTAGACACCAAACCTCAACATCACCACACCAGCTAAGGTGGGAAAGGCGCTCCAACGAGCGGTCGCATCAAAACCCACTTCATTTCAGAACCTCTCGCTTTCGGACCAACGTGACATCTATCCTCACAATTCTAGGAAAAAAATATTTTAAAAAATTGTCGGTCCGTCAAAGCTTTTGTAAGATTCGAATTATTATATTTTATAATTACGGCTCCTATCGACGTCAATTTCAAGCGCCGAACAGAAAAAAGCTGAAAAGGGGTGGAGAAGGAAAAACCCAAAATAACTTAGGGTCGCTATATGGCTAGAAGGGGTTGTCGCTAATCTGTTCCTAGTTTTGTACACATTACAATAATTAAGCAATTATGACCAAATTTTGACTTAAATTTTAGAAATGACTATCGGTCAAAAATCAGCGAGAGATTCTCTTGGGGTAAACGGATGAAAAGACTTCATTTTACCTCCTCTGTGGGCAAAGATACCCAATAAATATATTTTCCATCAGCCATATAAAAAAGTAAAATTAATTTGAAGATAATTTCAAAAAATTAAGTTGAAAAGATTCGTCTCATGTCTGACCAAACAAAATAATGTCTATCTACACTGTACAACGCGAGATCCGAAATACTTCCTAATATCAATAAAATAAAATAAAATAAAAGTATTCGCAGGTAATGGCCATCGGGAATCCGAGGCAACTTAAGAATTCTATAAAGGAATTTAAAAAAAAAAAAAAAAATACTTTTCACCAAATTTGATTTTCGTGCCCCACCCCCTCCCCCAAAATAGAATAGGAAAAACCCCTAGAATATTTCTCTTGCAGCTCGCTCTTGACAGGGTTTTTTTTTTCTTTATCTCGAGAAATAATTTGAAAATACCAAAATGTTTTCAGTTCGATTTATGCTTTTAAATGTCGAGCTCGGTTCGATAAAAAAACAAACGAGCCCATCCATTGCTATTATGATGTTATGGTCCCACGAAACGCTAGAGTTCATATACGAGGTACAAGCTATAATATCTCGTCGGCAGAAGAAAAGAACAAGGAAAAATTGCGCATCATTTAAAAATCCCGTGAAGAAATTTCTTGACCATCTCCCGAAAAATTACAGTGCCCTGCTTTGGAAGCTGAAGTCATGGAAAAGTAAATTATGCCCAAAAAAATGAAAGTGAAAAACTCGAAATCCCCACGAATCATTCATTCTATTATCTAGTAACGAAATTAACTACGTAACGGCTGAAAATTTGAAAATGGGGGGGTTGTGTGGTGGTCGCCCTCATCTCATCGTGTCCAGCATCTCCTTCCCCCTTCAGAAAAGAAAAATCCAAAATATACGGGAAAAAAAAAAGAAAAAAGAGGGGAGCATAATAAAAATGATTTTCCTTTTGAAAGTTTGCGCCCCGCATCCTTATCGCGCTTGTCCCTTTCTATTAAATATTATTTTATTTATTAGATATATCATTTTCAGTCAGGTGTTATTTTCACACTGTCGCCCCCATCTCCTCGCCATCCGTTTTTTAAATTTTCTCCGCCTCTTCCGAGCTCTGACCTCTACAGATGGGGAAACCCCGGGTCCCACCGGCGGCAGACAGGGTGGGCCCCCACCATCTTCAAAATAATCAGAGCCCCAGTCATGGCCGAAAAAAAAAAAAAAAGGAAAGAAAGGAAGAGAGAAAGAAGAAGAAGACCAGGACAGACAGCACCCACCACCACTCCACCGTCCACCCCCTCCCCCTCCTCTCTCTCTCTCTCTCTCTCTCTCTACATTTCTTCGCAAACCCCTCCCCGGCCCTGTCGCCCGCCTAGGGTTTTCGGTCCCCCCCGCCGGCGCATCTCGCTCGCTTCCGGCAATGCCGCCGTCCCCCGCCGCCGACTCCTCCCGCCGGCGCCGCCGCATCGATCGGATCTCGGCGCTCCCGGCAGCGTGCTCCGTCGTGCTCGTCCTCTGATTCCGGAACAACTCGCCGCGGGGACTCCCGGTACGGCTCTCGCCTTTCTCGTTGTCTGTTCGTCGCTGAGCTGATCCTGGTTCATGCAGTCCGCGCTCCGGATTCCGCGGCTCGATTGTTTTTCTCCTTCATTTTCTCCTTCTTTTTTTTTTGCTTTTTTAAGTAATGGCGGTTGGGATGTCTCCCACGGCTCGGTTGATCCTTGACTAGCAGTGAGTCACGCCTTGCTGGTTTCTTTGCTCTTCTACGCCGTCGCAGAATTTTTTTTTTTTTTTTATTGCGGGATTTTCGGCTTGGGCTTTAAGCTGGATTTGACAGCTCTCCTTCTTCAGCTCCTGATACAGTAGTAGCGTCTACGGTTGAATCTTTTTGCGGTACTGAACTGGCAAACCTTGCGGGGGTAAAAATCACGAATCTTTCCTTATGGGATGAGCAGTGCGACACCCTCTCTCACTTCTTCTTCGATGCGAAAGCGTTGCGCAGATTCTTGACCGAACGACGAATTTGGGGGGCTCATTGCGATCTATTGCTTGCAAATCGAACGTCTCAATTGGGGGGCTCCGTAGATTAAATTGTTTTTGCATATTTCTGTTGTTCGATGTCGCTTTTCTCATATTCGGGATTACGGGTTGCAGGGGTTTTTGAAATCTTGAAGAGGAAAAGGAAGGCTGTAAATCCTTCTGATATTTCTTCTGTTTAAGGCCCTGCACTTCGAGGGGACTTCGTCAGAAAGACTGCCAAAGTTGTCTGCGTTCGACCTCCCTGTTCTACTCAAGAGGATTCGGTTCCGTAGCGTACTTCGAGATGGGTTCGCTTTCCAGAACTTGCGAAATTTCTGAGGTAATGGACGAGCCAACTTCTGTTCAGCATTCTAGAGGAAGTTCTGGATTTGGGATGAATGATAGAGATGGAAAGCTGCCCGTGCTCCAACTAGGATCCAGGGATTCTCTGGAAGATGATATTAATCAGCTCTTTGAATCATTTAATCTTAGAAGTTCCTCGCGGTGTATGAGTCCCGCGAACCAGCTAGGCTCGAGTCCTCTTAGAAAGAATGCTTTGAAAAAGCCCATCACGGTAGGAGTGCCTCAGTCGCCTGGATTTGGTCATCCTGAGCCTGTGTCGATAAAGCAAGCTTTGAGAGATGTTTGTCTGTCAAAGGCATCAGAAATGGCTGCCATGAAACGATTGTCGAAGCCTCCATCTACTTTGGGAGTCTCTGAGGCTGGAAGGATTAAGACATTATACAATGCCAAAATTGTCGAAGTCAGTGGTTCAGGACCTTCCTCACACGAAAGGAAGGGGAGCATGGTGGAAATATCTTTGGTGCCCGAAGAGGGCAGCTCCAACTATTCTGGGAAGGTGTCTCAGCAAGTTTGGATGCCTGAAACATCAAATCGCAATGCTCAATCTTCACTCCAACATGTGGTTGGGGTAATTCCTCATGGTATTCGCAGTATGGAGCCTATAGTAAGTAAAAACCAGGTAGTTTCCGGAACAAAGAGAATTGAAAATCAATCTCGAAATGCTAAATCCGTGGATACATATAGTCATTCGACACCATCTTCTTTCACAAGCTCTTCAAAGGATGTATCCAGGGATGTTCAACCGCCCATGTTAAAATCGTCCAATCAGACACCTCGTTCCCCTCGATTAGTAGCTCCAACATTGCCTAAAGGTACTGCTAGTATTCCAATGCAAAGGGATGCTGTCAGTAGGTCAAATAAGGCAGGAACTGAAATACTGAAGGTGGAGACGTCACATGAGGAGGAGTGCACACAGGAATCGACATCTTCTCAAAATTTTCCTGCTGCAGGGGGTGAAAATATTGAGCTACAGCAGGATGTCGCCATCTCAGCCAAAGGAGGTAACAAAACTTCACCATCGAAACTGGGACGTAAAGGAAGAGTTCAGATTTCGCCTTCATCATCTAATTCAGTAAATGGTAAGAGAGTTGGCAGATTGGCTAGGAGTACACCTCGCGCTGGCAAACCTGTCATCAGAAGTAAAAGTATTGCCAGAAGGAAGTCTAAGTTGGGTAGTGCTGTTGTTGGCAACACCGAAACACAGGCTGAAGCCAACAAACGCATAATTCCCAGTACAGATCACCTAATTTGTCAGAAATGTCAGTGTTCTTTGGCGGGTTCAAATAATGAATCTAATCAAACTCATGTGTCAGCTGAGGGCCCCAATTCAAGATCTGGAGCAAATATAACAAACATTGAACTGGGTGTGAGCAGGCCAGAATTCATTCCTAGCATTCCCGATGGCAGCAAAGCAGATGTTTTAAATGCAAAAAAGAGCCCGAGGCTGAGAGACAAGGGCGAGTTTTCTCAAAGTTCGAAAAGCAGCATAGGTGACTTTAGTAGCAGTACCACAAGTATGAGTGATGAGAGCAATCTCAGCAGGTCTAGTTGCAGCAACAGGCCTCACATGTCAAAGGACGTCAGATGGGAAGCCATCCGTCATGTGCGTAGACAACATGGAACCTTGGGGTTGAAGCATTTCAACCTTTTAAAGAAACTTGGTTGTGGAGACATTGGCACAGTTTATCTGGCAGAATTAATTGGTACAAATTGCTTGTTCGCTATAAAGGTGATGGATAATGAGTTTCTGGCAAGAAGGAAGAAAATGCCTAGGGCTCAAACAGAGAGAGAAATATTGAGAATCCTGGATCACCCATTTCTTCCAACATTGTACACTCAATTCACATCAGATAATTTATCGTGTCTAGTTATGGAGTATTGTCCGGGTGGAGATTTGCATGTCCTTAGGCAAAAACAGCCAGGAAGGCATTTTCTTGAACCGGCAGCTAGGTGGGTATTTCTTGAAAGTTCATTCGTTATATCATTTATGATTACTCAAGCAATTTACCTCACTGGAATTTTTCCCTACTCTTTGTCTGTAGATAGCACACATCGTAAATCTTTCATTTATCCTAAAGTGTACGTACAGGAGATTTACTGACTTCAAGTTGTGATTGATCTTCTGTTTCTTTGAATAGTTATATATATATGCTGCTATTTTTATTTACAATAGTCTGTCTAGATGACTACTGCCTTCCTTTCAATTGAGTCAAATCTAACTAGGTTGTACCTGGCTTAATTTTCTTATTAATATGCAATGTGGTGGCCATTGTCTCCATCTTGATTGTCATCCGTGAATTCTACCGTGCAGCCACTGATTTTTGATGCCTAGTGGTCAATTCCTGTCTTATATTTTCAGTAGATTGTTTTCCCACCTGCACATCTAACTTCAAATAATGTTGACTCCTTATGGAGCCTTGTATTCCTGTTTTATGCCATGTCACTTTTAGATAGGTTTAAAATATAAATTAGGTTTACCTATCTGTGGTAGCTGCAACATTAGCTACTATTTCTTCCCCCCTTGAATTGATTTTGTGGGGCAAGGTTGTCCATCCCTTTGGTAAGAGGCATACCCCACATCAGTCTTATATTTTACTTTGTTATTGAGCATGTGCTTCTGGCTTTTCTTGGATTTGCAGGTTCTATGTCGCTGAAGTCCTTCTAGCCTTGGAGTATCTGCACATGCTTGGAATTGTGTACCGTGACTTGAAGCCAGAGAATATTCTTGTCCGTGAAGATGGCCATATCATGCTTACAGATTTCGACTTGTCTCTTAGATGCACTGTCAGTCCAACTCTCCTTTCATCATCTACCATTGTTGAACCTGCTAAGGTTTCTGGTCCGTGTACAGAATCGAGATGCATTGAGCCTTTCTGTGTGGAACCAGCTTGTCGAGTTCCTTGCTTCAGCCCAAGGATCTCACCTGCTTCAGTTAAGACACGGAAGGCAAAAGCTGATGTTGGAACCCATGTTAGATCATTGCCACAGCTTGTGGCTGAGCCTACTGACGCAAGATCCAACTCTTTTGTTGGGACCCATGAGTACTTGGCCCCAGAGATCATCAAAGGGGAGGGTCATGGAGCTGCAGTGGATTGGTGGACGTTTGGAATTTTTCTCTATGAGCTTCTCTATGGTAAAACACCCTTTAAAGGTCCGGGGAATGAAGAAACCCTGGCAAACGTGGTGTTACAGAGCCTCAAGTTCCCAGAAAGCCCATTTGTGAGCTTCCAAGCTCAAGACCTCATAAAGGGATTGTTGGTAAAGGAGCCCGAGAATCGCTTGGGATCGGAGAAGGGGGCTGCGGAAATTAAGCAGCATCCCTTTTTCCAGGGCTTGAATTGGGCTCTAATACGTTGCGCCGTTCCACCAGAATTACCCGAGTCATTTGAATATGGAGTTCAATGTATGGGGCCTCCCGGAATGAAGAGCAAGTTCCTAGATTGTAAAGCTACAGCAGAGCATTTGGAGTTCGAGTTGTTTTAGTGGTAAAAACTCTGGTCCGGGTGAGGCGAGTGTGAGTGGAGTTCTGTTTGAACTTCTTCCTACTCCCGAGAACTCGAGTTCGGCTCTCGTAACTTATGCGTAGCTCACAATGTAAATTCGGTCGCAGATGTCGGAATGATATAAAGCTTAAAGCACGGAATCTCAGAGGAGAGTTTAGTCGATGATTGCTCTTATTTATCTGCTGTAAAATATTCGAGGAAGCAGCTTTCCTCCCCTCTTGGCGGTGGGTTTTTGCGCTTACGGTTTTGCTCGTCCTATGGCTTTTTCTCACCCCCTGGACTCCATCCAATGGCTTGTCAATCAAGCTTTTGGTCATTTCAAAATGCAGGGACGATCGGAGTTTAACACAGGAGAGGGAAGGAAGAGTTCAAAATAGGCACAAAACCCATCTTAGTCGCCCTTGGTCCTACTCCATCTTGTTCAACCAAGCGAAGATTGCAAAGCTGACATTGCTGGAGTTGCACAAATCATTCTTTTCGCTGTCATCCTCTTCTTGCCAATTGCCCATCACTAGGTGCAACTGGCTGGTTTCTCCACAAACATATGCATCACTTCATACCAAAGTCATTATCACTGTCCAAGCAGTACCTCCCTTGGACTGTGGTTTGCCCAATCTTTCTTGTAAATCCACAAATCCTGAAGCTATCATCTTCTCCGATCGACCCTTACAGCTCTGGGGATTATATTGAGAGAGCGTGCGGATCTCATTGCCTTTCGCTTTTTCCTGTCTGACGACATTACTCTTGCCCGAAATTCCAATTGCACTGCTCCAATTATGAAGTAGTAGAGGAAATGTGCACCTCGATTAATGTTTTCCAGTGCAATCTGAGCTGTTTGGACTGGCCATTTCCCGGGCTGTTGAGACTTCACATAAGCCGCATTCATATTTCATTTGCAAAATGCGTAGTTACTGACTTAAACGTCTTCCCTTTCCCTGGGCTATGGTGCATTGCCATGATTCAAATCTTAAACCGTTCCAGGAGCTGCCAACAAATTCTTTAGGCCGACCGGAAAAGTCCCACGTCACTTTTTCGATATGAATTTCTTACTGAAGTTTTATCCTGCAATATCGTGACATTTCCTAATTATGCGGTGCATGTGGTTTTCTTTTAGGCCGTGAAAACAGAGAACTTCACAGCTCGTCCTCGTGTGAAATCGCTACGTCACGAGGCGGATGGCGTTCCTTTCGTATACTGCGTGATCAAACGTCATTTCAAAAATATGCAATGCACGCATTCGGCCAAATTAAAACAAACAATGGACGTATCCAATCCATATCAACCAAACAATTCGAGGGACAGGCATGAATCCAAATGTCGAAAAGCGCACAAGCCAACCAGCACAAGCAGTTGACACACCTAATGTATGACAAACTATATTCTAAATCAAAACAACAGGATGATATCTACAATGCAAATAGTGGGGACAAGTCCAGTCCGCGAGTTTAAATCAAAACCAGGAGGACAAAACAGCTTGCAAATCAGTCAAGTCGATCAGAATTTCATTCAGACCGACAGTCGTATCAATCAATTATTCGATCATAAGCTCGAATTCGATCAACAGTAATCTAAGGAGCTGGTCTATTTAATGATTCAAATTAGTGTAACCGACCTTCAAGGTGTTATCAAACCACGCATGCTTATTCCAACCAATACGCTATTTCACTGTGTTTTCATTCAAATTCGAATGATGTTTCACATGATAATTCAACCAGCATGCAAAGACAATCAAAGCGTCAAGCACACAGTTTGTTGGGACTATGATTTTGTTGCATGAATGCGGTTTTGAAATAAAGGGACCGGTTTTATCATGTCGGATTTGAATTTTATTCTTTCTGCCGATACATATTAAAATAGCCACATAACAGGGGGCCTTGGTTCACGGGCCAACGGCCCTCGTGGGTCTCCACCCCTCCGGTCCGTCCGACCGAACCCCTCTTGTATATGATCCAGTGGGCCGGCTGGCTTTAGCTAATAGGGCTTTTCTAAGATTAATGCGAGTAGCGAGAGTAATGACGTACTATGTATCAATAACCTAATCTAATTTTAGTACCATAGTGACGTTACCACTAAAATGCGAAAATTATTTTTCGAGAATTTTGCCAACATGCAATGCCTATTTATTTAAAATAATGAATTTTCAGGACCCACCTCGAGAGCTTCATCACTCCAAGACCTGCCAGACAAATTCAAACCACGGAGAATTAACATGATAAGCTTATAACTCACAGTAACACAAGCATAGGCGAGAAAATTATTGAAAATGGAAAAATCCTTAAAAGATGGGGAAAAATGGAGCTAGACCGGGGGTGAAACTGGCCCAACTTAGCGAAATTAGGCCACTGGCTCGGTCCAATTAGGCGTTGGGCCCGGCTCGCCTGAGCGCTGCGCACCTCTGGGTCTGCCTCGTGGCTTGCCCCTGCCTTGCTGCCATGCGACGTCGTGTGGCTTTTTTTGTTTTCGGAAAAATCATATATACTATGATTACTATCTTAAGTTTTGACCTAACTCTTTCATCCGACGTGTAACCGACTTATTGCGCTGACGGCGAGCGACGCAATCTTTCCAAAATAGCAGTCCAATCTCTTGAAATGTTTGTGATTGTTAATCAGTGAAAGGGGTTGAACTTACAATTGAGATAAAATATGTCAAGATCGCTAATTGACTTGATTTGGCGAGGCCAGAGCTCGTTTGAGGTCATTGGGTGAGCTCGGGCCTCCTCGCAGGCTGGCGAGGATCGGCTGAAAAAGAAGAAAAATAGAAAATAAAAAAATTAATAATAATTAAGAAATCGAATTTTTTAAAAAGGGAAATTTAAAAATATAAAAATAAAAGTTATAAAAGGTGTTTGGTGAAAGAAAGTCCTTATTGTGGAAGTAATAGAGAAAGGATGGAAAATGTTGTCCGTTTTCTAAAAAGTTGAAAATATTTCCACTACCTACTTTTTAAAACATTTTTTCCATTGACAAATTTTTTTTTTGATTAGTTTTGTTTTTTGTGAATTGAATATCGAAAAATTCGATTTTTTTTATTACTTTTCGTGAAATGAATGGAGGGTAAATACTATCTAAAAGCCTCTCTCTCTCTTTTTTTGGTCAGAATTAAAAGTTTATTGAGCGACATATAAAACATCAATATCTTTTGAAAAAAAGAAAAAGAAGACATTTAAAACATCCAAAAAAGGGGGAAAAAAAAAAGGCAAATTCCGCACGTGCGCGAGAGTCGCTGTTTTCTAAAACGCGAAGCCGAGATAAGCAGTTCAAACAAAAGCAGGAAACTCCTCGAAAAACCATTCGATAACAAGGTATCCCCCCCCTCTCTCTCTCTCTCTCTCTCGATCTTCCAGAGCCGCTGTTTTCTGCAGCAAAGCAGTTGATCTTGTCTCACTGTTAGTTCCGGATCTCCTTCCGGCAGAAAGTCTCTCTCTAGACAAGGTACCCTCTCTCTCTCTCTCTCTCTCTAGCGGCTGCTGTATCTGGCTCGCCGACGAGCTTTCGCTGGGAATTTTTCGTTTCCGATTTCGCTGTTCAGATGAGGTTCCGATCCCCGCTCGTTCGTGCATCGAAGGTCGTATGGTTAAGGTCCCCTTTTTGGGCCCCGATTTAGGGTAGAAGTCGCTCTCCTGCGACCATCTTTAGGGTTTTTCCCATCCTCTCGTGCTGAAAATTAGGTCACGCGACGCGGGTTCGTCGCGTCGCCCCCGATTTCTGAGTAGCGACCGTCCGTGGAGGGAGAGCGATTTTGGTTGGTTGGGATTCGGTTGTTTCTGGATGGATGCCTTGGCGTGCTGATGCTGCGGACGTCTTGATTCTGGTGTCGAGAGTGTTCCGTATGGTCGTCCGCCTGGGGAGACCGGGGGGGTGGTGCTTGGGCCATGTGGTGGTGGGAAATTGGGTTGAAGCGCCGAGGACGGAGAGTGCTCTGTTGTTCCCTTTTGCTGGGCTCTGTGTATTGTCGTGTGTCGCTCTGCAAAGGTGCTTTAGCCAGTTAGATTCAAGACAGTTTTCCAGGTTAATTGGAATCATGATATTAGTAAAGTAGAGGACAAACCCCGTCGATGTGAAAAATGTGTTTAGTCAGTTGAAAGGTTGCAAGTCGGAAATGGTGACAGTTTCAATGACTACCTCCATCGGAGCTCCATTTTTTACTGGATGAGATGCTTTTAGGCTGCAACTTTGATAATCTAGTTTCTGTGCTATTCCTTTACTTATTGGGTGCATCCTAGGATCTGTTTTCTATTTTTGCTTCGGCCATAAAAAGATGTATGCTATGTTGCTTACGGTTTGAATGGAAAGTAAATTCTGCTAGGGCAGGGTTTCCATGGAAATTACTGTAAACGCATTCGCTTTAGCTGTCTAGTCATTCTTTGTGTTGCAATCATTGTCCCTGCCTGTTTTCTGAAATGCTTTAGTATGAATGCTTTCAGGAAATCTTCCCCAGAAGACAATTCATATCAGTGTTTCGAAAAATAGGCATGTTAAAGAAGAGTTTCGAGGAAATTGTTAGTTAGTGAGACAACACTTCATGTGCTGTGTTAATGCTGATATGTGGAAGTTCCTGGGAACTTTGTGTCAGTCAATCTAGAGGTGAGAAGGAAGTTGAGAGGATGGATCCACTAATTTTTTACTTTTGCATTTGTTGCAGGTATAAGTATGCCGAAAGTGAAGACCAACCGTGTCAAATACCCAGAAGGATGGGAACTGATAGAACCTACACTTCGTGAATTACAAGCAAAGATGAGAGAAGGTTTGTTGCTCTTTATTCCTCTTGCTTTCCTTCTGTTACTTGTAAGAGAATGTTGGTGATCATAAGTCGTGACCGAGAATGTCGATACTTCTTCTGCAATTTAAGTTTATGATGTTGGGATCTTTCATTTCTTCTCTCTTTGATGGTAGTCCTATATGGTTCCCTTGAATTTGACATCTTTATGCTTATTTACGTGTTATGGCAGCTGAAAATGACCCTCATGATGGAAAGAGAAAATGTGAGGCTCTGTGGCCTATTTTCAAGATTGCTCATCAGAAAAGCCGATACATATATGATCTGTATTATCGGAGGAAAGAAATCTCAAAAGAATTGTATGAGTTCTGCTTGGACCAAGGATATGCGGATAAAAACCTGATTGCTAAATGGAAGAAGGTTGGTCTTGCTTCATCCCATGCTAATGTGGCTGGTGTTTTCTTCTTGTGATTGTTTGGTTTGAATTGTGTAGTCATTTGTTGAACATTCTCTTTTTTGAGTCTTTTTTTGCATGCATTTTGTGATTGCTGAGGACCCGATTTATATGTTTATGAACTGATGACAGCTTAGTCTTATATATCTGCAAATGATAAATTAGTAATTATAGGCGATGAGTTTGTGATGTGCCATGAGATGATATGACTAGGAAAACATTGTCATGAAAGAAAGAGGTGAATGCGATATCAGAACCTTTTTTATTTTCTAATCTTTCTTTCCTGTCTTGCTCTCTAAGGCAAATTTGATTTCTGCTCGTTTGGCAAATGTGTCAATTTTATTTCATGGTGAAGGAAGCATTCTGGATTTGAACATTTTCCCATCTCATAAATTGTTTTTTTAACCCAAAAAATGGCATCCTTTTCTCTTTCTTCTGGAGTTACTGTAATTGAGTGTAACCCACATGATGTGCATTATTCTCGTGTCAATCACTCAATTATGGGTGTTTAATTTCATATCCTTTATTTGCTGTGCAGCCTGGTTATGAGCGGCTCTGCTGCTTACGGTGCATCCAGCCACGCGACCACAATTTCGCTACCACATGTGTGTGTCGAGTGCCCAAGCATTTGAGGGAGGAGCAGGTGATAGAGTGCGTCCACTGTGGTTGCAGGGGGTGTGCGAGTGGAGATTGATTACTCATCTCCAATGTGCGCAATAGGTATCTAATTTGTTTCTGCATGCTCTTGGGGGACAGGCTAGGAGTCATTAGGCTTTCCAGAGTTTTATGTTTATCTCCGTGAAACTCTCCAGTGAATGGAGAGTTGTATGCTTAGAGCATTTGACAGGGAAGACTGTGGACCGACGCGAGACAAACTCAATAGACTTTGTCCTGCTTGTCTACTCACTCTTTCCAATTTGCAGAATATTAATTCTCCTTGGAAGTGCTTATTATAAAAAACAATGAAATCCATATTGTAATCCATTTTGTTCATTTCTTCCGGTTAAGAAGGGACCTGTCGGGGAGGGCGGAACTCGGAATTCAGCTGAGATTGTTCATTTCTCCAGGCCCGGGGGTGCGTACGCACGAGGTTTTCAGCATTTGTTTTGGGCTTATATTGCCTTTCATCTTTGGTTGAAAGATTTTTTGTCTTTCTTAAATTTCCCCAGAGTGTTGGGCTACAGATTGTGGATATAACATATATCCAAATTTAACAATATATGAATGTGGACTGCTTTTCCTTTATTTTTTTTTTTCTCTCGACGTCAACGGTTCTGCTGTATTGCGTATAGAACGAACAAGATAAAACGCAAAGAACGTGTTTCCAGGAAACATTTGACCAACCTGCCTTTCGATGCGCCTGCTAAAGTGGAGTACCCGCATTATATTATAAAATCAAACGTTATCTAGTTGGATCTATAGTACCGATCTAAGGCGCCGCATGTTGTATGTGTTTATACAAATATGTTCGAAGCTGACAAGCCGGTTCGACTACATAGTCTGTACACATCGTGAGAGAGAGAGAGATGTTCAATCACAAAGTAATTAGTTGTATCGCACCACAGGGATTAATGTAGCCAAAAATAGCCATACGAGTTGGGGTTGGCGCAAGTGGTTTCTTTTGAGCTGAGATGTGGCAACAAACAAGAGTGTTTTAGCCCACTGTGACCTCTCAAAAGTGGAAGCGTGTAACCATTTTCAAGGCCATTAGTATTTTGGATAGGGAATGCAATGTATATTGGAGTTTATAGTCCCAGGACTGAGGTGTTATGCAACAACACAACGAGGCATCTTTGGGTAGCTAGATTCAAAGGCTAAAAGCTTCTTGGCTCAGGAGAAGCCCATGTGATGCTTGATGAGCTGAAACACAAAGCTAGCCTTCCCTCAGTTGGTCGTTTTCAAAGACATTAGGGCAAATTGCGTCCTCTTAATCAAATATACTATGTTCACAATAATTGGTTTTAGTCATCATCGTGAAAGCGGCATCAGCTCCCAATAAATTGTGCACAGGAGGCCATTCCCACTTTTAGATATCCTCTAAGATGATTATCTTGCCATCCTTGATTTCTAGCATGAACACCTTGACACGACTGCTATGAACTAGATGTGTCAACCCTTTTATATCTCTCACACTTCATCCTGATACCACCAAACCCCATGTTACAATCCGCATGAGTATGGAAGAAATCGGACCGTGACATTCTCCCTACCCAATTTCTATCACACCCTCGTGGTGGGCTCTTCTGTCCTTCCTTGCATTCTTCAACAATCAACCCTCCACTCCTTTAGTACTTACATGAATGGCAAACGCTTGCCTAATAGAGTAGGCCGCTTTACTCCATCGGTTGCTTCCCTTGATCAAAGTTGTTGGCCAAATCCTAGTCATTTATGCTTTCTTTGATTAAGTGCGGCATCCCAAGTCAATTGCGCTCCCTCAACAACACATTCTTACACCTATTAGGCTTCTCTTGAGCTTAGCAAACCAACATAGGTTTCTCTTATTATTGGAAATGTGGCAATAGATTTTCTTGACATAAGTCCATATAGCTTGCAAAACCTGCTCTAAAACCATTTGTCACGGGTTAAAAGCTTCCGAGCTAAATACGAGTTTGTATGGTGCCTAATGAGTGGGGACACTAGGCTAGACTTCCCTCAATAGATTGTTTCCAAGAATAGTCACTAAATTGCGTCCTTTTAATTGATCATACTACGCCCATATTAGATCAGGCATTTAGTCCATTGAGTAAGATATACAAATCAGTTAAGCACAACTATTGGTTTCATTTTGCTGTGGCCATCATCATGAAAGTAGTATTAACTCTCGATCAATTTGTGTAGGGAAGGCCAACCCTTGCTCTCCAGAGATCTAGGGTCACGTAGCACTCTATCTT
The DNA here is from genome assembly GCA_014182565.1 of Eucalyptus marginata. Classification (NCBI taxonomy): domain Eukaryota; kingdom Viridiplantae; phylum Streptophyta; class Magnoliopsida; order Myrtales; family Myrtaceae; genus Eucalyptus; species Eucalyptus marginata. The sequence continues at coordinate 22,523,167 of CM024585.1, read as the reverse complement.
GACTCGTGCTCGTATGCTAATGTGTCTCCTCTTGACAATGGTAGTGACGAGGGAGGGAGAAATTGGAGAGCCATGTGCACAGCTGAGGTCAAGAGCCAAGGGGGAAGAGAGAGGCGCTTGTGGTATACGTGGGGAGAGGCGCTTATGGCTTTCCGAATAATTTCTGACATGACGACTGCAAGATTCGAGCGATATTGGCAATGCAAGGGTAGGGGAGGCAGCTCGACCAGATCTAAGCAGAGGCATTATGGAGAGGGAAATGTGTATGGCGAACATTGTATGCTGACATTTATCAAATAATGCAAAGGATATTACAAATCGTATCCTATACTTATTCTTGTTTTTTCGGAATGTGACTTTGCAGCAAAATATTTTTCACTGAAAATTGTTCTTCGATTCTTATTAGAGGAGGTAGGTTTTGTGATACGTCCAAAAAAGAAATATCACATATAGACAATAGAATTAATAATTTCACTCTAAATAGAACTCAATGTACACAAACCGCGCCGGAATTTAATTGATAACTAAATTTGAGAACGTAATCACTTTAAATGAAACTAAATGTATACAAACTATGAGGAAATTTAATTGACGATAAAACTTGAGAACATAAAAATGCAACGTGGTCATCTAATTGATGACTAGGTACCAAAGATATACAATATAGATACCAGCTAGAATTTAATCGACGACACGAGTCTAGAAACTATTATTGCTGTGCAAGAATTGAAAGATAAAATGTTTATTTGTTTGGTCGTGGGAGGCCTTGAAGAGGATGATGTGGCTAATCAAAGTCTACAATTAACGGTTGTCAACAAAAGTTACAAAGGGAGATGGGTTTTGAGGCGATCTGGATAGAAAAAATCACAATTAGGCAATAGAATTGATAACTTCACACCAAATAGAATTAAAAATATATAAACCGTCCTAGAATTTAATCAAAGACAAAGTCTAAGAATGTAAGCACTCCAAATGGAACCAAACATACACAAAGTATTCCAAAATTTAATTGACAACAGAACACGAAAATGTGAAAAAGCAGTGCCAAAATTTTATCGACAATGAGGCACCCAAGATTTATAGCAAAGATACATGCTTGAATTTAATTGACAATGAGTATTTGGAAATTACAGTTAAAAAACACATTGGAATTTAATCGATGACGCGAGTTTGAAAACTATAACTACTGTTTAGAAATTGAAAGATAACATGTTTGTTTTTTTGTGCGCGAGGGGCCTCCGAAGAGTACAATGTGATTATTTAAAGCCTATAATAGATGGGCATTAACATAAGGTACAAAGGGAGGTCACAAACAAATATTACAAATGAAGGTTACAAACATATATTACAAACGGTCACCAAATGGTTAAATCGATGATTACATTGACTCTATTACCTTGACGTTTCTTTGACTCCACTACTTTAATAGTTGCTTTATTCCACTACATTGATGGTTGCATACGAGATTGTCAACTCTACTTTTTGTCGACTCTTTCAAGTTGTCGATTCATCAAGTTGTCGATAATTATGTTCATAAATCTTCAAACTCTACTCTTATCAACTAAGTATATTACTTGTCTATAATAACCATAATTGGTCACTGAATGATTCATTGATCATTTGATTCGTTTAAATTAGATAATCAAGAGTCATAATATTCCCCTTTGTTATCGGCAAATTTGATATTTTTTTGCTGAATCATATGACTCACTATTTTCCACGAAGACACATTTTGTATAAAGTCTTTATATGGCCTTCTATCTCCATTTTGAAGTAATTGCTCATACTTAGACACTCTCGTCGTCAACTGGAATAAATTAGCAAAATTTTGGCCTTAGAATTTTATTTGACAAAAGTACAGTATAAGTGCCAAAACTTGGCACGGAGGGACACTTAGATGTCAAAAGTTACAAAAGGTACACATAAGTGCTACTTTTTTTTTTTTTTGAAAATTGGGATACATGAGTGCAAAGTTCGACTACCTTGGCCGGAAATCCTACTTGGCACTTTTTATTAATATAACTCGCTTACGTGTCTTGTCGAGAGTAGAGTCAACGAAGAAGAGCAAACAATGTCATTTTGCTTGGATTTGAATTCCAATATAAATATTAATTAAATTAAATTTAAAAATAAATTTAAAATAATTAAAAAAAAACCAAGATTGTAGAACTTCGAGGAGGGCAACAAGCCCTCGTCGAAGTTCTACAATCTTTTTTAATTTAAATTTTTACTTTTAAATTTAATTTAATTAATATTTATATTAGATTCAAATCCGAGGCAAAACGACGTCATTTTGGCTCTTCTAGCCATGTTAACATGTGAAACGACGTCGTTCTGCACTTATCTCACTAGGAAAATGCAACTTAGCATTTTGGTGGATTTACTTGCCATTGGTACTTAATTGATCTATTTTGCTCCGATTTTGGCACTTAAGTATACATTTTCTAATTTTTGGCACTTAAGTGCTCCCGTACAAGTTTTGGCATTTTAGGGATTTGGGTGTTTATATGGATTGAATTTCAATCTATTGAAAGCCAAATTTGTGAATTCTTTCTCTAAGAATGAATTAAGGCACCAATTCCTAGCCCTTTTGAATCGATCAACAAACGATCTATTGATTCATCGTTGCATTGATAAATTTTGGTTAAATCATTGGTCGATACTTCATGTATCATTTTATAAAATTGAGAATGGAATTGTCTTTCCATCTGAGCCCAAGTATGGATTGACTTATGTGGTAAATTCGTATACCAAGTAAAGAAAATTTTTGATGAGGATAAAAGGGAACAACCTAAGTCTCAAGTGTCATTTGTTCTCACCTCTTGACATTGGACAATAAATCGACCAATGTGTTTGACGGTCAATTAGTTATCTTTGATAGCGAAGACAATGAAATCAGGAGTTTTGAATTTTCTTGGGTAAGTTATAGTGTCAACCTAATAAGGATAAAGCTTCCAATATACTGGCTTGACCATTCTTTGTTGATACTTAATTATTGTAATAGATTGTTGGATTAAGTGCCAAAACTTGGCACGGGGAGACACTTAAGTGCCAAAAGTTCAGAAATGTATACTTTAATGCCATAATCAGAGTAAAATTAATCAGTTAAGTGCCAATAGCGAGAAAATCAAGCGAAATTGTATATGCGGTATTTTTCGGCGACATACTTCACCGGGGTGGCAATTATTAAAAAAAAGAAGAAGATACAAGTGGACAAGATAAACGACATCGTCCCATCTACGCTAGCTTGGCTAAGCTAAGCAATGTCATTTTTCCTTGGTGCTAAACGACGTCGTTTAGCTTATTTTCCCCAAAGAATTCACCATCTTTCAACTGGTCATCTCTCATGCTCCAATCTCACGCTCTTCTCTTCGTTGCCGTTCACACTCATTGAAGGTCGATCATCACTTGCCGTCATCACTCACCATCGTCGCTCGCCTAGACTTATCCTCTTTTCCCCTTGTGGTGTGAAATTAGGGCTCAAACTTGTCTATTAGGGCTCCGATGGGAAATTTGGGGCTCGATTGGAAAATGTAGGGGTTGGCCGGGAAATATAAGGCTCGGATGGTACTATGATGTGCGATTTATGGCTCAAATGTGGTGTTAAAGCAATTGAAGTGTTTGGCTTGGCAATTTAGGGCTCGGTTGGGGAAAAATTAGGGCTCTTATGTTACCGTGATGTGTGTTTAAGGGCTCGGATATAGTATTATGATGTACGAGGAAGATTTTTAGGGCTCGGATGTGATATTGTGATGTGTGATGGTGATTTTTAAGGCTTAGAGTAGTTGTCAGGGGGACCTCTGGTCAATTTTTTTAATTTATTTATCAAAGCGTTGAAATGAGTGCTGTGGGGGCCTATGCCTATCATGGGACCTCTATTTGCTGGTCAATATTTTAAACGAATTCCTATAATCGAAGTGGCTATTGTAGGGGACATCTTGTCATTTCTTTCCACTAAAGTAAATGATAGATGCTCTGCTCTTTTCTTTAATAAAGTTTATGAGAGTGTGTGGACCTCCATGTGTAATTATATGTTGTCTTTTGTCGATGTAGTCCCAAAAGTTAATTGTTTTTTTCTTTGGTTATAGAAATGGCTTATAATAAGGACTATGTTGTTGTCTTTGTTTGGTATGGTGGGAATTTTGTGATTGGAGAGAACGAGTGGGAGTATGAGGGGGAAATGATGGCACTATCTTTGTCAATATACAAAAGATATATAGGATTTGTTAGGGATATAATGAAATATTTGCCATGCAAAGTACAGAAGTTGCCGTATTGTGTTCTTAGGAAGGGCTTAAGAGATAGTTTGAGAATTTTTGAAGATGATAATGGTTTTAGGGATGTCCTTACCATTATCTTCATAGCCAATAAGCGAAATTGTACGTTGAGTACAATAGTAATTATAAGGACGAAGATGATGATGGAGAGAGCACCCAAGTAGGAGAATGGGAGATGGTATTCAAGCTAGTACTGAAATTAAGGATAAAGGACGGCAGGATAAATAGGATGGGGGAGGAGAGAGGCGCAGATGCAATTCAACAAAGTGCGATGACATAGACGATGTTACAATCACCGGATTAGATTGGGAAGTAGTCGAATCTAGTGATGATGAGAATGAAGGGTTGGCTTTTGAAAATTTCTTAAGTGATGTCGACGACAAGGAGCTTGCACATTCAAGGAAAAGACAAATAAAGTTTTTGTCAAATAGGTTTGCAGCTTTGCAGGTAACTGAAGAAGTTTCAAACAAGGTCAAACGAGCTGCAGATGCTAGTGTTACTAGTGAGGAGACTAATTATGAAGAAAGTGTCGAGAATGCTACTTCTCATGACAAGCTTGAAGAAGATCAAGCAGCTATGTGTAAAAAGAAAAGTATGTTTCATTCCTATAATCAATCTGTCAATCTGTTGCCTCTCCTATTTTGTCAATAAGTATGAAATTTCAAAATGTGAAACAATTTAAGGAAGATATACTGAAGAACTCTATTGCTGCACAAAGGAATATTAACTTCATTATAAACATTAAGGCTTTTGTAAGAATTAGGTGTTCACAGCAAAATTGTCCATGAAAGATCTACGACGCATTCTTAGGAGGAGTGGGTCCTTCTAGATTAGGACTTTCCAAGAGGAGCATACTTGTTCTATTAATTTTGAAAACAAGAGGATAATAAGTGCATGATTGTCCAAGTACTTCTTCGATCTGATCAATGTGATGTCCGAGATGAAGAATACCGAGTTCAAGCAATTGGTGAAGGAGTATGTAGGCATTAATATGTCTAGAAATCAGTGCAAAAGAATGAAGCTTTGTGATGAAGATATTTATCGATTAGTAGATAGGGAATATGGGTAGATGTGAGATTATACTTGAGAATGTAGGCTTCAAAACCTTTCAAGTAGAGTTTATGTAGAGGTTGTGAAGAGGCTACTTCCTGATAATGGGATTATGTTCGATGAGTTTTATGAGTGCTTTGATACATACAGACGGAGATTTTTATCTGATTATAGATAGATTATAGGATTGGATGTCTATTTCTTAAAAGGCTTGTGCAAGGGAAAATTGCTGGCCACAATTGGAAGAGATGCAAATAACTAAACGTTTTCACTGGCTTAGGCTGTTATGAAAATAAAGAACAATGATAATTGGTCTTGATTCTTGAAAAATCTCATGGCTAACCTGGAGATAACAAATAACGAACAGTAGGCGTTCATGAACGACTAACAAAAGGTAATATCAGTGAGGAATTAAAGTGCAATAACATTGACAACAACAACTGCAAAGCATTCAATAGGAGAATAATAGATGTCACATGCAAACAAATCATATCGATGCTTGAAAATATACAAGTTATGGTCATGACTTGGCTGTACAAATAAAAAGATGATGCTGCAAAGTGGACTAGGTAATGTGGTCCTTGGATTACCAAGAAATTGAATGAGAACTTGGCTGCAAGTAAGTATTGTCATCCCATTTGGAATGGGGAAGGATATGAAATAATGAATGGTTCTAATAAATATGTTGTCCATCTAAATATGAGGGAGTGTTTATAAAAAGTATGACAAATAAGTGGAATTCCTTGTGTAAATGCATATGTGTCATCCAATTGAAGAGCCACAACGTAGAGGATTACTTTGATGATTAGTACAAGAAAATGAAATATTTTACTTCGTATCAATTCATGATGCAGACAATTAGAAATAAAAAGTTTTGGAAGGCAACAGATAGTGAAGAACCTCAACCTTTGCCACTGAAGAAGCAAATGAGAAGACCAAGAATGTCAGAGGGTGAGGTCTCAGGTTAGCAAAGGATGAGCAAGACGGATACAAAGATGATGTGCTCTTATTGTCATGTAGTATGGCACACTACTAAAGATTGTCGATTGAGGAAGCAATAAGAATAGTTAGGCGGGAGGCCAATTAAAGGGCCTGATGAAGGAATAGCTGGAAGGCCAGCTGAAGGCCAAATAGAAGGCTCAAGTGAGTTGACTGTTCTTTAGTCGACGACAAAAAACCCAGTAACTCATGACATTTGTGTTTATGTTACTTTTTGGTTTATTATATATTTGTATGTAGCCTCAATTGCCTTGTATTTAATATTTTTTTTCTGGTGATGGGAATGACACATGAAAGATTGGCTAAAACCCCTACTATACCTGAAACTTAAAGCCTTGCTCGAAGAAGGCAAAGTAGAAGACGAGTAGCTAAAAGATTGGCCAAAACTGTTGAAGGGCCAGTTTAGTTTACTATTCTTTAGTCAAGAAAAAAATACTCAATAAGTTGAACAATTTGTGTTTAGTTTTCCTTTACGTTATTATATGGGCTGATGTTATATTTATAATATCTTTTTTATGTTCAAAGAAGGCAAGAGCTCAACTGCAATAGAAGGGTCAACTGAAGGGTCACCACAAAGGCCAGCTCAAAGTTTCATTGAAGTTGAAGGACTAGATAGAAGAAGGACAACTAAAAGAAGGATAGCTCAAGGGCCAGTTGTAAGAAGGCCATTTAGAAGACGCACGGCTAAAGAATTAGTCGAAGAAATCCCTGCTATAGTTGAAGGGCCAAATATAATTAAAGCTAAATGGCCAACAGAAGGGCCAATTGAAGGACCAAAAGAAGGCCTAAGAAATCACAGGCGAGAAGAATGGCTAATAAATCACAAGTTACTAAAAGTGATGCTCCAATTCGAATAAGAAGGGCTCTTGAGAAGAGGCTAAAATAGTATGGTTATGGCATTTATACAGATAAGCGTACTAGGATAGTAATTTTTAATGTATGTTTTATTGGCTGCATTTAATCTATGGTGCGAACATTTGCTCACAATTTAATTGTATTTTTGTAGTCCAGAAAAGTTCTGAGGTATTTATGTCTTAAAGCCCAACTCAAGAATCAATGACTGCATAAAAAAGGAAGAAGACATTAGCTGTGCTAATAAGAAAGAACAATAACCCCGCACCAGTTCCATCTGAATCAATGCATCCTGGGACAGTTGCAGCTTCATCTAAATTAATGCATACTGATACAGTTGAAGAAGAAGTTGTACGTCTAGTTAGAAAGAGTGCAAGGATTGTGAATAAAGTGAAAGATCCATCAAAAGGAGAACAAAGAAGGGGATTATGCATATTGACTAATGAGACGGGATGGGATAAGGTTTGTGGGGTTTAGGAGTCAGTTTTATTATAACTTGCTATGAATAGTTTTTTTTTTTTTTAATTTGTCATTGAGTTTGTGAGACTTAATTTCAATATCGTGGAACAATCTTCCTACTTGTCATTTTTTTTTGGATTTTGCTTATACTTGCCGCTTGTTTTAGTTGGTGGCTAATAATGGTTCTAATTGTTTGTGCTGCGGTGGTAGTTGGTGGTTATGGTGGTAGGTGATAGCTATTGGTAATGGGTCTATGGTGGTGGTTGGGGGCTCATGTAGCATCTGGTACAAGTGTGCAGTGAGCACATTTTGTATCAGGTGGTGCTAGTGCAAGCTATTGCACCATTTGGTGCTTGAACCGATACCTTTTATAATAGCACACCACGATCACAGTGGTAGTTGGTGGTCATGATGGTCCTAGTGATGGCTCGTGGTGGGGTGCTAGCAACTAGTGATTGGGGGCTCGTGCAAGTACTTGATGTGTGCAGTGTGTACATCAAGCTAGTGCAAGGCTTGCAAGCACCTTTTGCAACAACACACCACCAGCATAATAGTGACTAGTGTTGGTATCTAGTGGTGGTTAGTGGTGGTGGCTGGTGGTGGTTGATGACTAGTGCAATTAAGGAGAAACCTACAAAATTTGGCACTTAACTGTTTCAAAAAAACTTGACATTTAAGTTTTCACTTTTGACCACGAATGGCACTTAAGTGATCATTTTTCATCACAACTGACACTTAATGATCACCAAATACAACTTATGGCACTCGAGTAATCACTCGTGTCTATCCTATGTATATGCTAGTTTGTGGCAAACTAGAGAAGCAATTCATTTAATTCAATATTTGCTGGTTTACATTTAATTCAAGTAAAGAAGCCACCATAATACATTGACTCATTACACATCCTTGTTACTTTGTATTCAAGAATAAGCAAAAACATAGTACAAGCAACATTTTATTTACTCATTCTCTTTTCTTGACCTCTCCGAAAGCACAATAAGTGAGCCATAATATATATGACAGCATAAATAACAACAAAACCACAACGATCTTGTGGACAACGCAAACACAAGTAAAATAGCCTACATTTGACCCAAAACAATTACATTTGTCCACTCATTTTTCAACTATGGCAGCTGGAAAAACTTCTTCTCATCTTCAAGTGCTTTACATTTCATCATTAAGTAGGCTAAACAAAAAAATAACTTACAATAAACACTTGACAACACTTTCATTAAATTTTGATCTTTGAAACTTCATTCTTCAAATGGTTAGTTGGAGATGCTTCGAATTGCATTGAGTCAATATCGTCCAAGTCATCCACGAACATAGATGAAGGTTGATGTCATCCATCAAATAGGTCCAATATCACCTTTATGGCTTGGAGAGAGAACTTCGCATCGACCTATTTAAAATATTTGCATTTTGACACTTCTCTATATCTAGCACATTCGTAGAATCTTCTCCCAGGATTCATTCAAGTCCACGATATTCTTATTGGACTTAACAACCCACAATAACATAAACGCTCGCCTTCTCCTTCTCTTTGGGAGAGGAATTTGAGCCGCCACTAAAAGTCCTGCTCTCCATTTCTAATATTGAATGGTGGAATTTGGGGCAAATTGAAATTATGGTTTAGGATTAGGGTTCGAGTGCTTCAATGGGGATTTTAGCCGATTTAGGGTTTTAAGTTTGGGGCAATTGGGGAGATGACATCGTTTTGGCCGATTTAGAGTTTTTACTTCAGACAAATGTGGAAATGATGTTTGTTTTGGTTGAGTCTAAGCTGATTCAGCTCTCTGGCAAGCCACGTAGGTGAGTTTAATAATTAAAAAAAATGCTACGCAAGATTTTCCGGACCCTTCATCAGTGTTGACACCGAAATGTCCTAATTTTTTTTTTTAAATGGCACTTATATGTACATTTCATAACTTTTGGTACTTAAGTGTCCCCTGATACCAAGTTTTGGCGCTTACCTTGTACTTCTACATGTTGTAATATGAGTGACCCATTTGATCAGGATTTGTAAGTCCGCACTCTTCTTGCCCCCTAAGTTTAGGTAGATAGATTGATGGACTTGACCCTTTTACCCCCCAGTTCAAGGTAGACTGAATTTTTAGGCGTTTTGATAATCCTCATTAGTGGTGGGATCACTTGGCCTAAATTATTTTTGCTGTTCAATTGATTAAGAGTTGGAGGAACATACTCGGAAGTCGCCATATTCGATTGGATTAGTATGGATTGATTGAATGTCCCAAGCCTAGAGATGCCATCGTTAATCACATTGACGACCATTGACCTAATCATATCAAAAAGGTGTCTTGCTATGTGACTTGCCATCATATTTCATTGTTCATTGAACAATCTCTTCATGGTAGCTACCAAAGTGGGGTTTGATACTAACTTCCTCCTCAACTCCTTTGTAAAGTGCCATGGGATTTCGATTTTGCTTTATATTGCTAAAGCGGTTGAGATCTTGGACCAATTAGCCGTATCACTGGGTTTATTGCCCACAGCATGATCAAGCTTTAGATGATTCCTTGTTCTTGGCATTATACTCCCTCAAATCGAGCACACTGGTCTCACTAAGCATGCAAAAAAGATTTTTCCCCCAAATTCGCCTTTGTGACAAGATTTTTCACTTAACGTCGTTCTTTGATTATTATTAGAGGAGACGAATTCTGTATCAATTCAAACAAGAAATATCATAAGTACATAATAGAATCGATAAGTTCAATTTAAATAGAACTGTACGCAAACTGTACTGGAATTTAATTGATGACAAAGTTTAAGAATGTAACTTCAAATAGAACAAAATGTACACAAATTATATCATAATTTAATTGACAACAAAGCCTGAAAATATAAAGATGCAACACTGGAATTTAATTGACGACGAGGTACTCAGGACATACAACAAAGATACACATCGCAATTTAATTAACAACGCAAATCTAGAAACCAACTAAGAAAAATGCTAGAATATAATCGATGACACAAGTATGAAAACTATAACTATTTTGCAGGAATTGAAAAATAACATGTTTGTTTGTTTGTGCACAGAGAGCCTTCAAAGAATACGATATGGCTATTTAAAGTCTACAATTGACGGTTATAAATAGAGATTACAAATGGTTACCGAACGGTTATATTGACTCCATTACCTTGACGATTTTTTGGACTCCACTATCTTGATGGTTAATTTATTCCACTATGTTGACGGGTTTTTCTTTGACGATTGTATCCGAGATTATCGATTCTATTTTTTCTTGATTCTTTGAAGTTGTTAATTTATCAAGTAATCGATAGTTCTATTCATAAATGACCAAACTCTAGTCTTGTTGACTAAGTCTATTACTTGTCCATAATCAAAATTGTCATTTTTTTTTTTTGCAATTTTTTTCTCATTTTATCCTATCCATTAAAAATATTTAGACGATCAAACGCAATCGAAGATAGAACATGATATGATATTCTCCCTGCAATAAGGATGTCCACATATCGAAAAGACTAAACATGAAACTACTAGTTTTATATATGTAGAGTGCACGCCTAATGAAGTTCTAGATGAAGATGAGCACAAGATATGATGTTCTCATTTTAGTGAGGATGTCCACATATCAAAAAGACCAGACATGAAACTGCTAGTTTTATATACGTAGAGTGCACGCCTAATGAAGTTCTAGATGAAAATGAGCAAATGATATGATGTTATCAAAAAGACTAGACATGAAACTACTAGTTTTATATACATAGGGTGCATGCCAAATGAAGTTTTAGATGAAGATAAACACATGATATGTTCTCCTTGCAGTGAGGATGTCCACATATCAAAATTACCAGACATGAATGTCGTGACCCGCCCTCCCACACGTGGCTCATGCGTGCTTTTTTTTTTTTTTCTTCAGGGAGGGACACTGATTAGGAATATTTGCTCACGAGTTCGCACTCGAGATCATATCAATCAAGGACATTATCACCTTTCTCTGATTTCGGCCCATTGAGTTTGAAATCTACACGAATGCGAGTTCTCCTAAACCTATACACCACACAACTGTGGAAAGGTGTCGTGATTCGCTTCCACACGTGCAATACACCTCAAAGAGGAGATCGGGTGTGAAACGCAAATTTAAGGATACTTTTATCACAGTAGCCCTCTCGATAGTATGTTTCCCCAAAAGGATGTCATCACTTCATCCTTTTGATCCTTTGGACTATTGCCATATCGAGTATACTAAACCACAATGAGTCTCATCGAGATCCATACCTACCTTGCACAACAAGTTCATTTCATTTTTTATTAGCTATATTAGACAACCTAAAATATGGTTCTAGGAGTGCCACTAGCCTTATTTTTGGGGGTCAGCTAGAGAACCCAATTGAGGGTCGAGAGTGGTCCCTTGACATTTGCACAACAAGAAATTCTAAAGTTCGGGGATTTGGGTTACGCTAATATTTCTATTAATGCCCTTTTAGGACCTAACAGTCATTGTATTTCCTAAGGTGTCTATGCGTGTTTTTTTTTTTTTTTTTTTTTTTTTTTTTTTTTTTATAATTTCATGCAAATGAGAAATTTGATAAAGTGATCATGCGAGGATAGTCGGTTTCATGTCATTCTATTTCTATTAAAGAGAAAATGAAAGAAGTCAATCAATTGAAATTTAAAAGACAATGCAGCAAGTAAACACTAAGAATTGTTTTAAGGAAAACGGTAAAATTAACATGCAATCCTAAAAGTGAAAGAAAGAAAAGCAAAAGAAAGAATCGGCAACTCGTTAGGCATTCAAGTAATGCATAAAAAAAAACCTGAGACATATGTAGGGTAATGAATGATACAAAATAAGGTTAGATAAGACATCGACCATTCGTCGTCCTCATGTCTTTGGAATTGCCACCTCCATGGGCCTATTCTAATTCTACAAGGAGACTAAGCAAGGATATGAATAAAAAAATGACTTCAAAACCATTCATAACAATCAAATGGGTAATTCATAGCAATTCATCAACACGTCATATCACATCAAACAACCAAAGACGAATGTCCAAACAAATCAAGAATGGTCCCGGAGTTAGCCTTTGATTATTCATGTAACGAGCCCCATTAAGACTCATGCCCAATTCATTTTAAAATGACTTATAGTCATTGACCATCATTTGTGTTCTCGGGTGGTAACTAATGTTAGAAGTCTCTAGAACGAGTTCTAAATGTCACCCAAGGTGCCCCCATGAAATCAGGCATCGCACCTAAACATACATCTAATATACACATGCAAAGCAAATAAAAGCATGCATTCAAATAAATTAGTGAGCTAACACTAGATCACTTATTCAGTCATCACATGCCAAAGACATCCACACACATTTTCTGATGAATATAATGATGTAATGCATGTAGAATTCATGTGATGCCTCAAAAATGTTAGAAATGTATATGAAACATTGATTTGAAAAAAAAAATGATAAGATGGTTTGACATAGGTACATCTTGGTTATGGAACGCATTTAATTATCAAGGCTAATTTAGGTCGCATATCATACACTACTAACGAATAGCACATGCATTTTAAATACGATCCAAACCTGAATGAATTTAATGTCAAATCCAAAAAGAAATAATGTAGGAGAGATATAATTCCCATAGAGCTATGGGGCGCATTTAATTGCCAATGCTAATCTAGGGCGCATATCATGCACTACTAACGGATGTCGTAGATATTTTAAATACGACCCAAACTTAAACGGAATTAATCTCAAATTAAAGATCAATGGATGCTAAAGCGGTTAATGTTGGAGGCATCATACGCAACAAAATCACCTAGACATGCAAAATCACTTTTGCCATAAATCCAAAAGAAATTAACAAAGGTCCCTAGATGATCTTTTATTTTTCAAGGATTTTTTACAATAAAGATTGTGAAATTTGGAATAAATCTCATGAAGACAACTAATGCTAATTCAGCATGCAAGACTTCCTAAAAAATTCTAGATGAGAATCGCATCAAAGAATCACAACAGAGAACATCAAACGTGGCAATCAAGACTAAGGCAATTAAGGTATGACCCATGAACAATTAATCTTAAGAAAATCATTGTACATCAAGCAGTAAGGAACAACCTTCGTGAAAGATGTTTCCTAAGATAAGCTACAATCCCTGGACATAAAGTAGCACATCAGGAATAAAACAGGGCAACATGACATCATGACAAATCAACAACAATTTGCCCTAGTAAACAATGTCTAAAAATTCTAAAAATTCACAACATAGACATGAAAATGACAAACAAATTTCATTAAGGACTTGACTTCAAAATCCTTACCAAAAAATTTATACAAAAATGACAGAGATTGGTTCATTAATGGTAGAACAAGCATTTCGAATTTCAATCATGACAGATTTGAGAGCAAGCTTTGCAAAAATGGAAATTGGGCCAAATGGCATGCAAATGAGACAAAATTAGTGCCATTAGAAAACTTAAGATGTGCCCTAAGACTTTCTAAGAGACATTGAGTTCAATCAAGATCAAATTCGTACTCAAATGATGGCAATTGCAAAAGTGTGCAATTCGGTCATGAGCATGGCAGAACACAATGTGTGATAATAGGCTTACTAAACTACCTAAATGATGCATGAAAATTGTGACAATCAAACATGACATGAGGCTAAATGCGATGAAGCAAATTTGATTAAGACATCTAACCCTAGATTGATGCACAAAAAATTACATAAATTCATAAACGTCAATAGGAAGCTTTTCATTAAGAAGCACACAAAATGTATGAAATTTTCAGCAGCAATGAGTTAACTTGGCAAGTGGATCTCATATAGCAAACAACCTTCAAATGATGCGTACATACATTGGTTCGAAGCTTGTGATGTTTTCTAACTATGTCTAGAATGCATCACGCGTAAATTACGCTCTTAAGGAGCTCAATTGAAAACATTTTCACAGAGACACAATCAATCACAATCACAGCAGGGATGGTACAAAACATATATGGATTTCATTGATCTAATGGTGATAAAAATCTACGAAATTTCCTATGTATAGAATGGAATTTCTTGATCATTTCTCATGAAGGCATTGAAGTCCAATTTAGCTAAAAAAATCTATATGACAATGGAAAAACAAGGCAAAACATTCAACATTGCAAATTGTAGAAACCCAAACATGACTTTTATGAGGGATGCAACTCAATCAAGCATGTTTACTAGCTCATTTTTGAGCAAACACACATTGGGCTCAAATAGGATAGATCAACGTAAGGATGATTTTTTGAGGATTTTCCTTATCAAATCTATTGCAAAAAATATAGAAAAAGATATGTTACAAAAAAAAAAACAATTTCGAGAAAATTTCATGAAGGAACCAACCTCAAAATCAAAATACAAAAGTCAACAAAAAATCAACAAATAGTGCAGACCACAACTCAATAGAACAACAAATAGTTGACAGATTCTGGACTCAAATTTGAACATGCAAAATCCATATCAAACGAGGTCTGATCAGGGCATTATACTACTCGTTAGACATATATTCAAATAGTCTTCGATTTTCATGAGACTTCAAACTCAGAAAACCACATTTACAAGCTAATATTAAATTATTTCTCAGATGAATCATCCAATCATCCGAAAATTGTAGATCAAGTTTAATCAAGCAATCAACCATACTCAGTCCATCATCAATCATCCATATCCATTCTAGATCATCCTAAACATCCTATAATAAGCATAATCACAATTGAACCAGCCATAGGTTTGAGCCCTAGCTTTGATCTCCTAACAAGATCTCACTTCATCAAGCTTGCGATTAGATGTTTATCTTTGTACGATTTTCGACGAATTGAACTCAATTAAACAACGACTAGACCACCACAACAACTTAAGGACATCAAGGGGATTCCTAGGGGGCTGATGATCACTAGAGTAGGTTAGATCGTTGCCAGAATGGCCGCCGATTCATTGTTGTATAGAATCGGGTCCGGTTGGACTCAGTTTGAGTTGTCAATGAAGAAACTGTGGTGGCTCTTCGATTAACCCCCGACTAGCTAGAGGTCAAGGAGGGAGAGATCGTCGGCTTCAAGACTGGCTTGACCGTTGGACTAGTTGAACTCGAGGGGAAAATGTTGTCAAACAGGAGGTTGTGGTGGTTGGCGAAGGCACCTCCGACCACCAACAAATCGAGGAGAAGCCGGGTTGTTGTCGAAGGTGGTGCTCGGCCAGCAAGGGCCCCGAAGAGTAGCGGGAGGTGTAGCAAAGGGCAGTGGCAATGACGGGTGAAGGAAAATGGGGGAGAGAGAGAGAGAGAGAGAGAGAGAGAGAGAGAGAGAGAGAGAGAGAATTGGATAAAGAAAGTGAAGTTTCCAGATCTGAAAAAAATGCAAATGAGGCCCCCTAAGTTTTGGAGGGAAAATGTCATACATACCACCCCTCAAGATTGAATCTTGGCCGTTGGTTTGATTTGGTGGCCAGAATTTAATCAGAAAGCCTAATTAATCTAGCAGAGGGTCGAATCAGCCTACTCCGCCTGTGGTCGTTTGGACTAGTCGAACCGATTCACATCGGTTCGATCGATCCAGCTAGTTTTCAGGCGGTTTAGTCCTTGGACTTATGAATTTTATGCAATTTCAAAGGAAATCTCGTCCGATTTGAGGAAAAATGGTTAAAATTAAAGAGGAATGATTGAATTTTGAAGAAATTGGGTCAACTAAACCATATAAAAGCAATTTGGTAATTTTCCATAGGCCTAATTACTTAATTAACATGATAAATATCGGAGTTTCCTCATGGGTACATGTGATTGGACTTTCTAGACTAAATTTGACAATTTCATGTAATTTCTTGCTCGAACTTGAAAATTAATTGAAATTGAATTCAATTAATATTGCATGGCATCTATTGGATTGATTGCCCATACCTAGGGTGACTTGTTGCATCCAAACCGACATTGAATTGATGGTGCAACTTTTATGCTTATATTGAAGCGAGGTTTAATGATGAAATTGAACCGAGGTTCTCGAAATTAAATCTTAGTCTCGAACGGATTAACTTGAATTTCATCAATTGGAGTTTGTTAGCTGGATTTTCTTATATTCAAGAAGGCTAGATTCTTCAAATTGAGACGTTCCTGAATGAATTTCCCAAAATAGACCTCGGATTCGGACTTATCTCATAAAAATGAATGGAATGGAAGTGCTGTTCACAATTCATGTAAAATTGATCTGGACCCCCTAATTAGGGCTAAAAATAACAATTCACAATTCGACGCGATCGATTTTGAAATGGATTGAAATAGTGAATGGATAATGATCTCTAGATTAAATTTCATACAAAGAGTTAAGCTTAATTATGACCGTAACGAAAGTAATTTTATTTTTGGTCGATTTAGAACTTAAAATCGAAAAATTCGAAAAAGGGGTTCTTAATCGATTTCCACAATTTTTTTTTTATGCCAAAGTCAAATTAAAGCTAAAATGGAATGATTTGTGGATTTTAGTATTTTCTAATTTTTTTGTCAAAGATTTAACTAAAAGATTTTTTTTTTTTCTAAAAGGCTTATTTTTTTTTTGTCAAATCTTTGAAATTTTCGAAAATTAACTTGGCTAAAGTGAAATTAGGACCGTTTAGAATTTTTTCGTACAAAAGCTAACTTTTGACTTGGGGTTGATTTTTTTTATCAAAATCTTAACCAAAAAATCGACCAAAAAGTCAACCGTTTGACTTTTAGGGTTTCCAATGGAAATGAATGAGACATTATTTAACAATGACAAAACAAAAGAATGAAATGAAAAACGAGATATTTTGTTCGAGAAACGGATCCCGTCACGATCGGAAATCCCAATATCGAATTTTTACTTTTATCTACGTTGTCGCGACTCGATCTCGCCGCCCTCAAGTCAAAGGGAGAAAGGTCGGGTTTAGGAGTACTTGATCATAAGATCGCGAGCTCTCCCAAGCTCGTACCCCGCGTGACAGCGAATTTATTTATACGATCTAGGTATTTAACAACCTAAGAATATACAGGAGTTGCCAATAGCCTTATATATTTTTTTAGGGGTCGGCTAGAAAACCCAATCATGGGTTGGGAGAGTTCCCTCGATTCCTACGCACCCAATCAAGGGTTGGGAGAGTTCCCTCGATTCCTACGCAACCAGATATCTAGATTCGGGGACTTGGGTTACGCTAATATAGCTATTAGCGCCCTTTCGGCACCTAACAGTATGTTGTGTTTTTCCTAACATGTCCATGCATCTTTTTTTATATTTTCGAGATCACCAATTCTAAGCTAAATGATCACACATGGTTGGTCACTTTCATTCTATTCTATTTCTAGGAAATGAAAAGGAAACAATCAATGAAATTAAAATTGCAAGACATGAAGTAAACAATCAAGAAAAGCCGTAAATCTAATCATGCAATCCTAAAGAATATGAAAGAGAAAACAATCGGGAAAAAAAAGAAACCCGCAACTCGTCGGGTTTTATACAATGCATGGAACCCGAGACATATGTCGGGAAAACAAATAGTACAAGATAATAG
Source organism: Eucalyptus marginata (assembly GCA_014182565.1). Taxonomy (NCBI): domain Eukaryota; kingdom Viridiplantae; phylum Streptophyta; class Magnoliopsida; order Myrtales; family Myrtaceae; genus Eucalyptus; species Eucalyptus marginata. The sequence continues at coordinate 22,504,989 of CM024585.1, read as the reverse complement.
TCGGAATGGACATCGACTTCCGTCGTCTTCACACCAAAGTCCATCTTTGGAATCCTAATCTAGACCTAATCTAAGAAACCTATAACTAGGTATATACGTGGAAGGAAACAAACAAACATATCAAAATATCCAAAAACAGGACATTATTGGTGTTCACAAATGGTGACTAAAGTCATGAAGTCCTTAGACCAAATTCTAAGTGAAATCCCAAGGTTCAACATCATTACGAAGCTTATGATATGCTCTAAGGAACTTGATTGAAGACATTTTCATAGAAACACAATCAATTAAAATCACAGAAGGGATTGCACAAAACATGGATGATATTCATTGAAATGAAGACAAAAAAAAAAAAAATGAAAGTCCAAGTATATAGAAGGAAATGTCCTGATCATCTATCATGAGACATCGAAGTCATACTTTGTTCACGAAAATCTATATGAAAACAGAAAAAAAAAAAACAGAGCAAAAACCCTACATTATAGATTGCAGCAAACCAACATGACTTTATGGAAGCCATTGACCTTGCTAACGATGACCATTTGATTCAATCTATACCTTTTTAGAAAGCTTATGAAATTTCCAATGACTCTCATGAAAGATTCAACTCCAACGAAGCATGTTTACTAGCCCAAATTTGAACACACGCATCAGGTCTCAAACGGGACAGATTCTGGACAGAACTTTAAACATGTGAAAATCATATCAAATGAAATTCAATCAGGGCATATGAACTATCAAATCGAAGCTTGAGAAGTCTATTTTCTATGTCTAGAAGGGCTCGAGGTCAAAAAAACTCATCTAGCACCTCGTTTCAGCCAAAACAGAAAGTGACATATCAGGTATACGAAATTGCAGATCCAGGCAAATCAACTTCAATCAACTTCAAGTTCATCATCAATAATCATCAACTCATTGCAAATCATCTCATATCATCATGAATCTAAGATGAAAGCTTAATATGTGCACGTCAAACTTCTAGTTCATCACTTCACAAGACAATGACATTTAAGAGCTCAAAATAAGCCTAACAGAAACATGCTCATCCACACTCAAAACTCACAGAATACCACAGAACAAGCACTGACCTTGTTCATAGAATCTGGAATATATATAATCTATTCCAGATTATATATATGCTCATAGAATACCACAGAACAAGCACTGACCCTGTTCTTCTCTAATGATTGAAAACATCTGATGGTTCGAGCAACTAAAGGAACCTAAGCCTAATCAGAATAATTCAAGCGTCATACAAATCACATCTAGCCACCATTCGACTGCCATTCATGGCCACGAATATCACCACTCTTCAATTTCGACGGCTGAGAACCAGTCACGCAGAAGCACAGCACGCGCACAAAAACGTCGAAACAAAAACATACAAAGCAAAAGGAGGTGGTAGACATCTATCAGAACTCATCTGACAAACCACGAACCCAAAAACACATAGAGGACCAAGAACAAAAGCGTAGATTTCATTCAGACATTTCCCCAAACATGTGGAGGAATCTCAGCCTCGGAATCGTTCAAACAGAGCACAGAGACACATACCTTGAAAGTGTAGATGTTGAGTAATTGGATTGAAGAATGTATGTCCTGGAAGCGTCAATACTGTAGAGCAAAGGTGGTAAAGGAGTCTCGAAAGGGAGCTGAGTGCTTCTCCACGATCCCTACGAACCTCAAAGAATAACGATCAAAGTTCCTTCAATGGACAACTGGCGATTTCAATGGTTGAATCGGCAATTTCAACGGTTGAATCTATAGCTTCGATGGCCGGATCTAAATCGGCAAGAAGGAAATCCGAAATCTGAGAAACAGAACGAAAAAAAAATCGGAATACGTCGCCGCCTCTACTGTCATCGATCAGCTTCGTAGCTCGAATCTTTGGAACCAAACCGATTCTTCTGAACTCGGCGTGAATCCGAACCCTGCACTCCGAGTTCCTCCACCGGTAGTCGCTTCGTCTTCGAGAGTTGATCTGGACCGAGAACCGAGCGAGAGAGAAAAACCGACGATCGAGCGAGCGAGCGAGCGTCAGATCTCCGAGAAAAAGCCAGAGAACGTCCGATCGAGAGCCTCCGGAGTCAAATCCCGTGAGCCAGATCCAAAGAAAGAACCACCAATCAAGAGAGAGAGAGTCTCCAATCGTGAAGAGGCCGGATCCGACGTGCTACTTCTCAACAGGAGCATGGCGAGACCTGGAGGCGATCATTGAGGGAGACAGCGGAGCCATGGCCGGCGCCGGAGGGTTGTTCGTCGGCTTCCCCAGATTCAGAGTCCAGCGAGAGCCCCCGTTCGTTTGGCCGTTTTGCCCAGAGAGCCTTTTTGAGAGAGAGAGAGGGAGAGAGCTTTTTTTCCCCCCCGAGAGAGAGTTTGGGAGTCGAGAGGTTTCAAGAGAGAGCCCCCCGAGAGAATTCGCGCGCGAACCGTTTTAGAGAGAGAGCGCAAAAATCTTCCCCATCGCCCCCACCTCTGAACGAGCGTTTTCCTTTTTATTTTTGTCTTTTTTTTCTTTTTTATTCATTTTCATTTCAATTGTTTTCTTTTCTTTTTATCTTTTTTAATCTTTTTTCTTTCTTTTTTTCTTCTTTTTTTATTGTTTTCTTTACATTTTTTTCTTTCTTGTTTTCTTTTCATTTTTTTTAATGTTTTCATTCATTCATTTTTTTAATCTTTTTGGCTATTTTTTTTTATATTTTTGCAAAAAAAAATGTTTAAAATGTTGACAAAAATCGGGTGTCAACAGCTGCCCCTCTTTGAGTGGGAGCTCGAAGAGGTTCCACTCAAAGATAAAATTGATACCCGAAATTTTTAGTCGACTCGACTTTGAAAATAGAAAAAGATAACAGCAATGATAGTTGGTCAGAAACGTACCTGATACTTACCTTTGCTCATCAGGGTATCTGAACTCTTGTTGAGATTTATTCACTCTGTCTTTGCTTCTCTCTCTCGTGGAATGGAATGAAGGCAATGAAATCACTAGAATTTGGAAGACAAGGTTTAAGGATAACCTGGAACCGTGGAATGGGAGAAAGGTCTCACCGTGTAAGAACGGGCTTTGACCGGGAGAACGATCGTACCGTGTAAGAACGGGCTTCGATTGGGAGAAAGGTCTTACCGCGTAAGAACGGGTTGCGACCGGGAGAAAGGTCTTACCGCGTAAGAACGCGTTGCAACCGGGAGAAAGGTCTTACCGTGTAAGAACGGGCTTTGACCGGAAAAAAGGTCTCACCGTGTAAAAATAGGTTTCGACTGGATGTGATAGTCTCACCGTGTAAAAACGGGTTTTGACTGAGAGAAAGGTCTCACCGTGTAAAAACGGGTTTCGACCGGGAAAAATGTCTCACCATGTAAAAACGGGTTTCGATTGGATGTGATGTCTCACTGTGTAAAAACGGGTTTCGACTGGATGTGATAGTCTCATCGTGTAAAAACGGGTTTCGACTAAGAGAAAGGTCTCACCGTGTAAAAATGGGTTTCGACCGAGAAAAAAGGTCTCACCATGTAAAAACGGGTTTCGACTAGATGTGATAGTCTCACCGTGTAAAAACGGGTTTCGACTGAGAGAAAGGTCTCACCGTGTAAAAATGGGTTTCGACCGAGAAAAAAGGTCTCACCGTGTAAAAACGGGTTTTGACTGGATGTGATGTCTCACCGTGTAAAAACGGGTTTCGACTGGGTGTGATGTCTCGCCGTGTAAAAACGGGTTTCGACTGGATGTGATGTCTCACCGTGTAAAAACGGGTTTCGACTGGGTGTGATGTCTCGCCGTGTAAAAATGGGTTTCGACTGGATGTGATAGTCTCACTGTGTAAAAACGGGTTTCGGCGAGAGAAAGGTGTCACCGTGTAAAAACGGGTTTCGACTGGGAGAAAAGTCTTATCGTGTAAGAACGGGTTTCGACTAGGAGAAAGGTCTTACCGTGTAAGAACAGATTGCGACCGGGAGAAAGGGTCTTACCGTGTAATAACGGGCTTTGACCGGGAAAAGGGTTTTGCCGTGTAATAACGGGTCTCGACCAGGTATGATTTTCAAAATTGCTGGAGAACCAGTCTTGCGAAATAACATTGATTGTCAAATCCTTTCAGAGAAGATTTTAACAAAATGAGATCGATTAACCATCAAAGGGTTAAATCAAATATGCCAAGTGGAAAAATCCTAATCAAAAGAGGTCTTTCACACTAGCTCTCAAAAAGGGCTTTTGTTCCCAACCATTGATATGGGAAAACTGTTTAATCCTCACTTAGAGAAGTCTCACTCAACCTATGTCTAAGGTTTTCGGAAACGTTCACAGTGAATACAATCCATTGATCAAAAGGTCTTTTGAAAGGACCGTAATGATGGCTTGCTCATGGGCTTACACAAAGGGTATGCACTTTGAGGCCAAGAAATGAAAATTCAATCAATATCTCATCGGGTTTACAAGTCAAGAACCTTGAAGATAAGATAAGATAGGATTGCTTCCACTCCTTCTAGCGGTAGCTCCTATGTAATATTCTCATTTCAACTCGAACCATCCTAATCGGAAGAGACTTCGGATAAGGGTTGTAGTGTTGGTTCGGGTGAGGCTTAGAAAAGGCTTGAAAAATTTTCAAACATCGAAGGGTTAAAAAGTGAGTGATTATCTTGGCATCATTACCATCACACGACTTTTCAAAAATTTGACTCTTGAAATTTAACCTATCTCGAGAGTCCTTTTGGTAATTTGTCTTGAGACATGAGAGCTTCGCTCTTTGTTCTAATGATATTGCTTGCAATACATGTTTTTTCTTGCAAGACATTTCTTTTGTATTTCAACGGATGGTCTTTTGTCATGACCATTGATTTCGCTTTTCTTTGCATTTTTTTTATGGGCATTGGCCTTGCTTTTACCAGGCACACTGCTTTTTTATGCCCCCTAGTTTTCACTCTCTTTTGAGCATCTAGGACTCTCGAGTGGCATTTACCAATGTTCTCAATTTTGTTGGTAAATCATGTGCCTTGCCCCAGTGTGGGGAGATAATCATCACCTGGGGTTGTGAAAGAATTGTATAAGGCTCAAATTGGCTAAGCAAAGGGTAACTGTGTTTGTGATAGTGAACGGAATGCTCTTCGTCACTTCGGGATGCTTTGAGTTTCAATAAGAAATCACCTGAAGCTAACACAAGAAGATTGATGCAAGTGAAAGCAATAAAATCTTTCTTAATCTTTTGCTCCATAATTTCCAACCAAGACCTCCTATTTTGCCCCAATGTGGGGTTGTTCTTGACAGGGTTATTTTGGAAATGCTCCCTATTTGGCTCAAAGTGGCTTGCAAGGGATATCAATAGTGTTTGGGATTGAGAAATGAAATGCCTTTATCATCTCAAATCATGTATTCACCGTGAATGAATCCTATGCCCTAAGACATGGTTCTTTCCACTCAATTCTCTCAAGGAGTGTATAAGGACGTGTTTGGTGAAGAAGTTGCGTCTCATCATCTTAGGCATTACCACCTGGCATATTTAACAATCCTTTTCAAGTTTTCCAAAGCACATTTTGGTTAAATTCAACTTCTTGGGGAATGAAAATGTAATAAAATTTTTCTTGAAAGGACATTTTTCTTTGACCTTACCGGAGAGACTTTTGGAAGTGAGGTTGAATAAAACTTGTGGACAGAACAGGCTTTGCCCAGCACAAGGGTTCATTTCTAGAGTTTTAACCGACTCTAGAGTTCTAACTGACTCTTCGGCATTCTAAGGGATAGGGTCACCTCTAAGTTCTAAAGAAGATGACAATTTTTGAAAGTTCTGCATTTCTGAGATGAACTTCTTGTGGACAGGTTGAATCTTCGTCAGAGATCCTACAAGATGAACAAAAAATGCAGATGCAATATGTATGCATGCGATGCATGATGCAAATATCCTAAAGTGGCTCAGATTCAATCCAACAGTGGCTCAAAGGCCGTTCCATTTATTCATGGATAATACTTTTTGAAAAATCTTTTGAATGCGAATCCGAGCCATGCAAATGACTATCGTGATGTGAAATGTCATGCCTGAGATACAATCGAAAAATGGTTAGTACACATATAAATGAATGCAATGTATGTACATGTCATGAAAAACTTGTTTTCAAATTCGAGTTTTTGAAAAAAATTATTGGGAACTAGTCCTCATGTCATTGGACATCCTCGTTCCACTAAAACATTTTGAAACTATAGATCGTGTGGAGGTTCAAGCCTCAAAGCATCATCATAGGACTGATTCGGGCCTCACACGTCTATTAACAAAACGTGAATTTTATTAATATGCAAAAATTGCATTACAACGTTGATTTGTGATCCAGATTATTACAAGTAGAAATGAATGGAATTCCCTCGCAAGGGAGAAATGAATGGAATTCCCTCGCAGGGGAGAATTAAATGGAATACGACTAAAAATGAAATGCAAGAACTAAGAACGTCCCTTACATAGTGGGAATTGTGGGTTCTTCATTTCCATCGATAGTGCCAACCATGTTGACATCTTCAGAATGCTTTGGAAGGGGGTTTTGTTGGACATTCGGTGCTGAGTCCTTAAAGGTGAGAAGCTCTTTATCCAGCAAATTCTGAATCTTAGAACGGAGCACAAAAAAATTATCCACATGAGACATTATTTAACAATGACAAAACAAAAGAATGAAATGAAAAACGAGATATTTTGTTCGAGAAACGGATCCCGTCACGATCGGAAATCCCAATATCGAATTTTTACTTTTATCTACGCATCGGCTAAAAATCATATGTAAACAATGAAACTACTAGTTTTATATACGAGAGTGCACGTCGAAGTTCTAGATGAAGATGAGCACATGATATGATGTTCTCCTTTTAATGAGGATGTCCACATATCAAAAAGCCCATACATGAAATTACTAGTTTTACATATGTAGAGTGCACTCCTAATGAAGTTCTAGATGAAGATGAGCTCATTGAATTCTAGACGATTGATGATCTCAGAACCTCCTGGATAATGGTCATTTTAAAAAAAATTATGAATCATCATCAGAAGCATTAACAAAAAATGCCAACTAAGGGCCTATTTGGTAACGTGCCAAATAACACTTGATTATGTTCTTTTCTTCTTGAGAACAAAAAAGAACACAAAATCCATTTGGTAACTTTTTTGTTCCCGGGAACAAATTTATTCTCAAGAATAGATTTGAAACAGGATCAAAAAGTAAAAGAGTAAGAAAATTGCTCGTTTATTTTCGAAACAACTCAGAATCAAGCATTTTTCTTTTCTTCTTCCTCTTCTTCTTCTTCTTCTTCTTGCCGCCATGAGGTCGCATCGCCATGGCCAAGCGAGGCTCGGGCTAAAGAGGCTTGGCCTCGTCGGGGGCCGGTGAGGGTCCCCCAAGGCCATCGATCGGCAAGAGGAAGAAGAAGAGGAAGAAAATGAAAAAAAGAGAAAATGTAATGAAATTATTAAAAAATTTAAAGAAATTCAAAGTAAAAAAAATTTAAAGAATCGTACCAAACACACTTTTATTCCGGGAATAGAAGTTTTGTACGCTACCAAATCGGTCGAATGCTCATAAACTCATCTAGGATATAAAAAAAAAAAAAACATATTTCTAAGTAGAAATTATTTTTGGGAACATAATAGTTACCAAATGTACCATAAAGTGCTATCTTATGTTATTTTGACCCGGACATGTTATTGTGTAAAGATCCACAAATGAATCGTAAAAGACATAAATATCGAGAGGTGCGTGAACGGCACTCGTACGTCTTGACACGTTGCGTTAATGCCATCGAGTTGACTAAAAGAAAAGCGCGTTTCGTAAGAAGAAAGAGGTTGCCTTTCTTGGTGTTTTGCACGCCAATGTTCAACGATGAAAGAGCCTGGATATTATAGGCGTTGCTTAATATAGTTGCGCGTGCTGCTGTTATTTCCTTGACAAAGGTCGTTATTAATGACCAGCGTGAGGAATATACTTCTCCCAACGCTTTGTCTCATTTTTTTGAGAAGTTTTGTCATTTTGCTACTCCTTGATTCCCTGTTACATCAAAGATGACTTGTGACTCAACTAAAGAACACTCGAGTTCTCTTTTGAGGGGCTTGATACATAGAATAGATGGGGTTACTACAGATGATGCCGGAACAATGCACCGGCCAGAATCTCGATAGCTGGACAATGTGCTATAGTTTGGAAGGCACTCTCTCCGACTAATTTGGACAGAGCGACGCATAGTAGGAGCCAACCGTATCAAAGCATGGAGGATTCGTTATATCAGTCATTAAAAAAAGAAAAAAAGACCTAATCTGGAAACTGTACCTCATGAAAAACTTAGATATCGACTGCATCCCATACACCAAATATAGGAATTGCGGTTTAAATTGATTGCCAATTTGCTTCAATGCTTTCAATTTGAATTGATAATTAGCATTCGTAGCAGCACGCCATCCTAGCAAAGTTTTAAGCATAGAGTGTTGCCCAACCATGCAGGACATCATGAGTAATTGTGAGAGAGGAAAAAGACATTATTTGTGTGGACGAATGCAACTTTGGATAGAGAGCAGTTAAGCATGAGCGATGGATCTTTGAACGAGGATCAAGTGAGAGAGAGAGAGAGAAAGAAAGAGCATGGAGTTTTCATATCTAAAAAAAATGCAAATGAGGCCCCCCAAGTTTTGGAGGGAAAATGTCATACATACCACCCCTCAAGATTGAATCTTGGCCGTTGGTTTGATTTGGCGGCCAGAATTTAATCAGAAAGCCTAATTAATCTAGCGGAGGGTCGAATCAGCCTACTCCGCCTGTGGTCGTTGGACTAGTCGAACCGATTCACATCGGTTCGATCGATCCACTAGTTTTCAGGCGGTTTAGTCCTTGGACTTATGAATTTTATGCAATTTCAAAGGAAATCTCGTCCGATTTGAGGAAAAATGGTTAAAATTAAAGAGGAATGATTGAATTTTGAAGAAATTGGGTCAACTAAACCATATAAAAGAAATTTGGTAATTTTCCGTAGGCCTAATTACTTAATTAGCATGATAAATATCGGAGTTTCCTCATGGGTACATGTGATTGGACTTTCTAGACTAAATTTGACAATTTCATGTAATTTCTTGCCCGAACTTGAAAATTAATTGAAATTGAATTCAATTACTATTGCATGGCATCTATTGGATTGATTGCCCATACCTAGGGTGACTTGTTGCATCCAAACTGACATTGAATTGATGGTGCAACTTTTATGCTTATATTGAATTGAGGTTTAATGATGAAATTGAACCGAGGTTCTCGAAATTAAATCTTAGTCTCGAACGGATTAACTTGAATTTCATCAATTGGAGTTTGTTAGCTGGATTTTCTTATATTCAAGAAGGCTAGATTCTTCAAATTGAGACGTTCTTGAATGAATTTCCCAAAATAGACCTCGGATTCGGACTTATCTCATAAAAATGAATGGAATGGAAGTGCCTGTTCACAATTCATGTAAAATTGATCTGGACCCCCTAATTAGGGCTAAAAATAACAATTCACAATTCGACGCGATCGATTTTGAAATGGATTGAAATAGTGAATGGATAATGATCTCTAGATTAAATTTCATACAAAGAGTTAAGCTTAATTATGACCAGAACGAAAGTAATTTTATTTTTGGTCGATTTAGAACTTAAAATCGAAAAATTCGAAAAACAGGGTTCTTAATCGATTTTCACAATTTTTTTTTATGCCAAAGTCAAATTAAAGCTAAAATGGAATGATTTGTGGATTTTAGTATTTTCTAATTTTTTTTTGTCAAAGTTTTAACTAAAAGATTTTTTTTTTCTAAAAGGCTTATTTCTTTTTTGTCAAATCTTTGAAATTTTCGAAAATTAACTTGGCTAAAGTGAAATTAGGACCGTTTAGAATTTTTTTCATACAAAAGCTAACTTTTGACTTGGGGTTGACTTTTTTTTTTTTTATCAAAATGTTAACCAAAAAATCGACCAAAAAGTCAACCGTTTGACTTTTAGGGTTTCCAATGGAAATGAATGAGACATTATTTAACAATGACAAAACAAAAGAATGAAATGAAAAACGAGATATTTTGTTCGAGAAACGGATCCCGTCACGATCGGAAATCCCAATATCGAATTTTTACTTTTATCTACGCATCGGCTAAAAATCATATGTAAACAATGAAACTACTAGTTTTATATACGAGAGTGCACGTCGAAGTTCTAGATGAAGATGAGCACATGATATGATGTTCTCCTTTTAATGAGTATGTCCACATATCAAAAAGCCCATACATGAAATTACTAGTTTTACATATGTAGAGTGCACTCCTAATGAAGTTCTAGATGAAGATGAGCTCATTGAATTCTAGACGATTGATGATCTCAGAACCTCCTGGATAATGGTCATTTTAAAAAAAATTATGAATCATCATCAGAAGCATTAACAAAAAATGCCAACTAAGGGCCTATTTGGTAACGTGCCAAATAACACTTGATTATGTTCTTTTCTTCTTGAGAACAAAAAAGAACACAAAATCCATTTGGTAACTTTTTGTTCCGGAACAAATTTATTCTCAAGAATAGATTTGAAACAGGATCAAAAAGTAAAAAAGTAAGAAAATTGCTCGTTTATTTTCAGAAACAACTCAAGAATCAAGCATTTTTCTTTTCTTCTTCCTCTTCTTCTTCTTCTTCTTCTTGCCGCCATGAGGTCGCATCGCCATGGCCAAGCGAGGCTCGGGCTAAAGAGGCTTGGCCTCGTCGGGGCCGGTGAGGGTCCCCAAGGCCATCGATCGGCAAGAGGAAGAAGAAGAGGAAGAAAATGAAAAAAGAGAAAAATGTAATGAAATTATTAAAAAATTTAAAGAAATTCAAAGTAAAAAAAATTTAAAGAATCGTACCAAACACACTTTTATTCCGGGAATAGAAGTTTTGTACAGTTACCAAATCGGTCGAATGCTCATAAACTCATCTAGGATATAAAAAAAAAAAAAAAAACATATTTCTAAGTAGAAATTATTTTTGGGAACATAATAGTTACCAAATGTACCATAAAGTGCTATCTTATGTTATTTTGACCCGGACATGTTATTGTGTAAAGATCCACAAATGAATCGTAAAAGACATAAATATCGAGAGGTGCGTGAACGGCACTCGTACGTCTTGACACGTTGCGTTAATGCCATCGAGTTGACTAAAAGAAAAGCGCGTTTCGTAAGAAGAAAGAGGTTGCCTTTCTTGGTGTTTTGCACGCCAATGTTCAACGATGAAAGAGCCTGGATATTATAGGCGTTGCTTAATATAGTTGCGCGTGCTGCTGTTATTTCCTTGACAAAGGTCGTTATTAATGACCAGCGTGAGGAATATACTTCTCCCAACGCTTTGTCTCATTTTTTTGAGAAGTTTTGTCATTTTGCTACTCCTTGATTCCCTGTTACATCAAAGATGACTTGTGACTCAACTAAAGAACACTCGAGTTCTCTTTTGAGGGGCTTGATACATAGAATAGATGGGGTTACTACAGATGATGCCGGAACAATGCACCGGCCAGAATCTCGATAGCTGGACAATGTGCTATAGTTTGGAAGGCACTCTCTCCGACTAATTTGGACAGAGCGACGCATAGTAGGAGCCAACCATATCAAAGCATGGAGGATTCGTTATATCAGTCATTAAAAAAAAGAAAAAAAAGACCTAATCTGGAAACTGTACCTCATGAAAAACTTAGATATCGACTGCATCCCATACACCAAATATAGGAATTGCGGTTTAAATTGATTGCCAATTTGCTTCAATGCTTTCAATTTGAATTGATAATTAGCATTCGTAGTAGCACGCCATCCTAGCAAAGTTTTAAGCATAGAGTGTTGCCCAACCATGCAGGACATCATGAGTAATTGTGAGAGAGGAAAAAGACATTATTTGTGTGGACGAATGCAACTTTAGATAGAGAGCACTTAAGCCTGAGCGATGGATCTTTGAACGAGGATGAAGTGAGAGAAAGAGAGAAAGACAGAGCATGGAGTTTTAGCAAAGAGAGCTCGAGCTGGAATGTTTTGAACATGGACAAAGTGAGAAAAAGAGAGGGAGCCCAAGTGAATTGTGTTCTCAAATATTTCAGTTGTGTTAAATAAAAAGATATCCACTTCCATGTTAGTGTTGTTTGAAGCCTGTTGTCCATGTCAATTGCCACAAATGACTTTTAATTGTAATATCTGACGAAAACATAATAGAAGATAAATGTGTCACATGAGTATAAGTTTGAAATTTTTTGGGTTACAGAAAAAATTTCGAGATAAATTCTTTACAACGAACGTAATTTGAAGTTTTTAGTTTTACAAAAAAAAAAAGCGGTTTTTGTTAGAATAATAATCTTTGTGCTATTGTTGAGTAACGGAATGTCGTGAGTGGCTTTCTCACAATGAATTAAAGATAGTTATATAAACATTTATTTATAAAAAATTAAAATAAATGTGTCACAATATATATAATTTGAAATTTTTGGTGATCCAAAGGAGCTACGAGTTTTACCTTTTACTGCCGCCTAGGCGATCCAAACGAGCGATTTTTGAGCGGAACAATGCCGGACAATAAGCCCGGTTCAATACGTTATTTTTCCAAGATGGTAATAAACCCTGTTTAGATCAAGTCATTTCGCCCCATTCTTCTCGCCACCTCCTCTATATATATGCAAACCCCTCAAAAATGCTCCAAAAAACCGTTCCCATCTCTCCAGAGTCGTCCTCCAATCCTTCTCCTTCTTCCATCTCCCTCTCTCTCTCTCTCTCTCTCTCTCTCTCTCTGTGTGACAAAGATGGTGCTGCAAAAGCTAGCAGTTTCATCCTTGTTCAGTCCCCTGCTGCTCTGGGTTCTATTTGTTTCAGGTTTGCGACAAAAACTCAGGGTGAACTTGTCACTCTTTTGCTCACTGTCGGTCGATCCTTAATTCCCTCATATCTTCTTTTTATTTTAAGTTACTTCTGAGGTTTGCAGAATGAAATCCTTCTGTGCAGGACATCCGTCCTTGGTTGAATGCGCCTCCCGCCACCACCACCGTCACCATCGCACCCACCATGCTGACGACCACCGCGCCATGTTCCGTCCGACAAAGATGTTTGTCTTCGGAGATTCGTATGCGGACACCGGGAACAGCCACAAAGCTGGGGACCCGTGGAGTTTTCCCAACGGAATCACCTACCCCGGCAGACCCACCGGTCGATACTCGGATGGCCTGGTCTTGACCGATTTCCTCGGTCAGTTTCTCTTCCTCCAAGCTTTCTCCCTGTTCCCTGCGGTTGTCAATGAAATTCAGGAAGAGAAAACTGAACAGTGTTATGTTTTTGACCACACGTCAAAATCAGAGGCTGACGTGCTGTTGTCCCAATTGCATCAACCCTTGATTTATCTGCACAAACGGAAGAGCAATCATATCACGATTGCGATTCATTACCATGTTAACCAATCTTCCTAGAACAAGACACCATGAGAAAGAGGCTCGTAATTCAACGTGAGTATTATAAAATATGAAGTAGTGGTGGGTTCCTCTTACAACCTTGTCTCCGCCACCTACTACTCAGTGCCTCGTGTGGGGTGCCCCTCTCGCAATTGCCTTTCCCTTCCCTTTCCTTTCAATCGTTTCGGCTTTGCCCGTATTTTCTGCCTTTTCAGATTGAGCTTGCCACCTTGGATTCTCACCTTTCCGTTATCACATGCCAAGAGGACACCACTTCACCTTTTTTTTTATCAGCAGAAGTACTACTAATTGCCAAAACTTAACACGGAGATATTTTAAATGTCAAAAGTTTTAAAAAGTATAAGTATCATTTTCTTTGAAAAATAGAATGCTTAAGTGTCAACTTTAGCGAAGGGTACTGTAAATTTAACGTGCCTCGCCGAAAAGCCGAGTCAACAAAGAAGAGCTAAAATGCTTCTTATTTGAATTTTAATATAAATATTTATTAAATTAAATTTAAAATTATTTTTTTTAAAAAAGGAAGAAGAAGAAGAAGAAGATTGCATAAGCTCATTTGGTGAGGGCTGTGCAAGACCTCATTTGCTGCCACCCCATTGTCACCGGGAAGGGTCGACAACGGTGGAGGAAAGTTGGCTAAGGTTGTCGAGACTTGGCGGGGGCTGGCGACAAAGGGGAGGTGGTGGCAAGGGTTCAAACCCTCATCAAACGAGCCTTCGCAATCTTCTTCTTCTTCTTCGAATTTAGTTTTAAGTCTAATTTAATTAATAATTATATTTAAATTAAAATCCGAGGCAAAACATTATTTTCACTTTATCTAACCACGTCAGCATGTAAAATGACACTTTTTTCGATTTATCTAGCCATATTAGCATGCAAAATGACGTCGTTTTGCACTTGTCTCACCGGAAAAACGCTATGTCGGTATTTTGGCCGGAATTTTCGCCGTTGGCATTTAACTTATCCATTTTGTTCCAATTTTAGCATTTAATTGTATATCTCCAAAATTTTAACACTTAAGTGTCTCTCATGCCAAGATTTGACACTTCAGTTTTCCGCACCCCCTTTCTTTGTCTCTTTGACTAGTCAGTTCCAAAAGCAGCTAATGTCGTGTCCATCGACCACCAATAGATCCTATTCTAATATTGTCTTGTTGTAATTATTTCTGGGAAGTGGCAAGAATCAAGCTCAATTACGAATTTACTATCGCTTGATTCGTAGGACTTGGTCTGGTATTTGAGATTCATCTCATATACCTACAAGATCACTAAAGTAAAAGAGAATTACAAACGGCGACGCATTCATCCGATCCTCACTTTCGTCCCCTCTTCTAACATACCCATGGTCATTGTTATTGGGGGTGAGTATGGTTTTAGAGTAGAACCTGAGAACCGAACCAATGAAAACCTATAGGTTCTAAGTTTTAAGGTCTGCAGGGTAGGTTTCAAGTTCTAAAAAATGATGAGCTTGTTTCGACGAGCAAGTTTTAGGTTCTTAATTAGAGGAACCTGGAACCTGATTAAGAACTTGGAACCTGAAACTCGTAACATGTAACCTAAAAGCTAAATAAGTTTTAATGTTTTTCTTGATTCATACCTTCACATGATCTTGCAATATTCCATGCCGTTCAATAATGAGTGTATAATCTAGAAGCACTAATATGAGCTTTCATTTTATGACTAAGACTTTTATTTTATTAATATTAATATTTTCCGTGTGTCTTTATAGTTAGTGAATTATAACAATAAGTGGTGGTCATTAAAGGTTTTAATTCATTACAATTGTTCAATTACTAATATAGGTGAAATATGAGTAGACCTTGAAATTGATCTTGGAACCTGTAACAGGATAGGTTTTAGGTTCTAGAGTATGCGGGATAAAGTCCAGGTTTCAAAAAATGAGGAACCTGTTCCAACGGATAGGTTATAGGTTTCAGGTAAAACCCATACGGAACCTAGAACCACTCACCTTTAATTGTTATTGTTATTACATGCAGCTTTGCATTTTGGAGTGAGATCACCAATCCCGTATAAATGGAGGAAGGTCGAGTCCAAGTATGTGGAATATGGAATGAACTTCGCATACGTAGGGTCGGGTGTGTTAAAACAGCCGAGTATGACGTCCCGGATTGTTTTGTTCCAACAGCTCATCGCCGAATCTGTCTACACTAGACGGGATCTTCAATGTTCACTCGCTCTCGTTACTAACTCCGGCAACGACTACTCTAACTACTCTAATTCCTTTGACAATATCGGCTCGTACAAGGTATTGACTTGTATCGGATCTCAATAACAGTACATATTTCTATTTAACTGCATAGAGATCGTGACGTTAAAATTTGAATTTTGAAAATAACAAAAGAGCTGGTTACAACTTTTCTTGCGCGAAAACATTGTTCCTCAGAAGATGCCGGGATCCGGGCTACCAAACATGCGCAGTGGCCCATCCTGTGACACTTTCGTCTTGACTGCACTCGTTTTTACTTATTCACGACCTCACCATCTTTCTTAACCTTACCTAATCCAATCCCTAAATGATTTGATCCTCCCAAAATATGAGAACCCTCGTGCATTATGCCGAAAAAAAGGGGTCTAATCAGATCGGAGAAGAAGGTTATGGACTTAGAGTTGAGTTGAATTGGAAGAAATGCGATAATTATCAATAGTACCCAAACCTAAATCAAATGGAATCTAATTTTTTTTTTTCATTGACGTCAAATGTGTGATTCACTGATGAAAGAAAAGATGCGGATGGAGTCAGCCAATCCCTTGGGCGCATCTTCCTTCAATCTTGAACTGCTAACCAGTCTGCACATTCCTTGGCTTTGCCTTCGATTGTCACTTAACTGAATTCTCATGTTAATCGATGCTTCCATGATGTTACCTTCATATATATTTGTCTCGTTGGTTGTCTTTGTTTGCTGCGGTGATGCTTAAAGTCTTGAGGTTTGTCAGGACTTGCGGAAATTGATGATAAAGGTGGTGAACCATCTCGTGTTGGACATAAAACGCATCCACGACCTGGGCGTGAAAATGATAGCTGTTGCGGGTCTGCCGCCTTTGGGATGTCTTCCTGAGATTACCGTCTCCAAATGTTTCCAAACTTGCAATGCAAAAGCAAATAAATGGGCGACCTTCCATAACCAGCTGTTGCGGGAAGCTGTCAAAAAGCTGAACAACCAGACACCGTCGTCACCTGCTTTCGTCTTCGTCGATCTCTATAACTCATTCATGTCCGTGCTTAATGGCACAGGTAACTTATTTTGTTCTTCCACTTAGTACGTATTGAATATCTAGCTCGTCATACACCAGACACAACTTTTGAGCAATGGACCCAGCAACAGGGTAGTCCTTAGGCCGCCTGAACTAGATTCCTGAACTAGCCCGTGTTATCCCATCCCATCAAAAGAATACTTGGGTGACGGGCCTTTTTACACGTTGTCTCTCCTCCCCAAACAAATTAAACTTTTCAATTGGACAAGCTAAACATGCTTACACAAGTACAGCCATTTTCTGACCTTGATTTATTTGTCGCTATTTGTTCTTTATGTATTTCCAGGAAGTACCAAGTTTCGAGAACCGCTGCAACCATGTATAGGGACGTGTGGGAGTGTGGATGAAACCAGGCAGAAGCAAAGTGAACTGTGCAAGGATCCGAAGGGCATGTTCTTTTGGAACATGCAGCACCCTACGCAGGAGGGTTGGCGAGCCGTGGTTGCTGCATTACCCAATCTCAAACAACTATAGATTGATTCATTCCCTCTTACCATTCAATAATTCATGATCTTCAGTGTTCTAACATACCTCTCGTCAATAATAAAGTCTCTCGTGATTCCTCCATCTTAATTTGACTTGGTGCTGGCGCCAAAATTGGCCTATTGAGCTTCGAAAATAAACAAGAGTAAAACAGGCCCAGTATCTTTTCCTTTATTGCACTTTTACATTCGATAGCACTTTACTTTTTCTCCTGTTTTCTTGTATTTCATTTGCCCATAGTTTAGACAAGTCTCTTCCTTTCAAGAACAACACAAAACCTTTTTCAAATGATAAAGCCCAAGCTTTGCCCCTTCGTTGATAGATATTTGTCAAGGGAACCTTTCCCTGGTGAACATCTTTTTGGCACCTTCGGTGAGACCATTGTGTTCCGTTCCTAGGAGGTGTCGATGGCAAAAATAAGGAATCAGGAAAGTCGCCCCTGTATCGATCAAAATAATTTATCCCCGCAAAGCGTGGGAGAAAGGACTATCCATTCTAATGATTCCGGTCAGAATGTAGACCCTATTGATGATGTCAACATCTCAAGAATCGCCTAAAGATCAAAGAAGGGAGTTGGCCTCGAACTTAGTAGTAATGGCCACCATGAGAAGGATGTTCGAGGAATAGCAAAATGATTTGGCCAATCATATAGCTAATCATTTGTCTGGTGTCTTAACTCCCTTACTTACTAATCCGGTCACTGAATTAACTTCAAGGATGGGATTGTCGAACCAAGTGAACGTGGCCTATAGGGGTCAAACTATTGTGGTTCCACCACCCATATAAGTTCCGGCTCAACCTATGGTCGTAGGAGGTTTGATTCCCATACCGCCAGTTAGGATTTTGTAGAGGGTCGACAATATGAATGCCTAGACTCAAGGTAGTTAGGAAGAGCAAACTGGAGCGTTTGGAGCCAAACCCCTGCCTAGATCGATACCAAAGACTTCCGATGGCACAAATCTAGGGAGAGTGATCAGTGATACCTTGAACTCAAGAAATGAAGCGTAAGTAGGCATCTCGTAACAATCGCCTCTAAAGATTAATAGGCTAGGGGGCAGAACGCGGTGCCACGGGGGTAGTGAACGTCAGATTGATTTCCATACTAATTGTAGGGTACCAGCCTTACCGACCACAAGGAGGGTTTAGAAATTTTGCTTTTGGCCCCCTTCGCCACCTAGGGTGCAGTTTAATAAGAAAAATCAGGTGTTAGATCCCATGAGGGATCAACAAGTGATTGAATAGGCTGCTTGCTTGGTCCTGTATACCGAGTAAAAACCGTACCCATATTGGGTTGATAACATCCCATACCCCAGGGGTTATAAGATCCCTGAGTTCACTCCCTTCACTAGTGAAGATGATCATTCTGTTAGAGAAATCTTCTTAAGGTGTTTTGAAGTTGACAAAACGTTTCCATCAGTCTAGTCTTAAGACTTGCAGACTCTATTAACAAAGTCTAAAGACCTCCAGACTCAAGTTTCAAAGTCTACTCTCATGGACAGTTTCTAGACCGACGAAGTTAAAGTTCTATTCCGATTAATTCAAGTATGGTTTTGATTCTAACGGTTAAGGAATATCTCACGACTGGAATTAGCACTTCAAGATCTTTTGTTCATATTCGAATAATCTAGATTCTCTAGATCCGCAATTTATACTTGGAAGGTTCTACTTATGGAAACCGAGATCCTGATTGTATGGGCGAGCAGGATGGATGGGCTATCGTCATTTTCCTTGAGGAGCTCAAGATCTCTCTAATTGATTCTGTCCAACGGGTTGATTGGAAGAACTTCTTTGGAAGGTGCCAACGGTAATGAAGGCATGAAGAAGTATTTAAGGGAGACACTCAAGTTGTTCAAGAGTGCCAGATAGAAGAATTTCAAAGTCTGAATCTCTTTGTTCTTTTGTGATCTTATTCTTTGAGCTATACTTGTAATCAAAAGAGAGACTGAATTTTGGTGAGACCTTGAGGAAGTGTAGTAGAGTCTCTACACCTTGTGGAATCAAGGGTGTGAGACTGTAAATTCTCTTTTTGATTCTTAGCGAAATCCAGCCAGTGGGCTGTCCGTGCGGGAGAGTGGACGTAGGCTTGGTCTAAACCGAACCACTATAAACTTGGAGTCTTGATTCTCTATCCCTAATCCTTTTACTTTACATTGCATCCTCATATGTCGATTATTGTTTTCAATCTCTTAGTCCATCATTCAGTAAAAAGTCTATATATTCTGTTACGTTTTACAAAATCATCTTAATCACCTATTCACCCCCCTCTAGATGCTCGTACTAGTTCTATCACATTCTACGGTAGAGCATAGTAATCGATTCACGGCTCAATGTGGTGATGTTAATAATGACGGGAAGATGAAGTTGTGTTCATTTCTTTTGTTGTTGTTGAAGATGGTTTTTACTTGATATACAGGTCTTCTTGCGAATTCGGTACAGAATTTGGAGGAAATGGAGAATAAGTTTCATGCTCAGTTTTATCATTGTGACATCCTGAATTTTCGACCGCGTCTCGATAATATGAAATGGGCATTTCGTTGACGCACCTATGGTCCTTTTTCTCGGAGCTGATCACTCACGAGTTAACTGATCTATCAGGTGAAGCCGTTAAGGGATATGAACGCGAAAGACTTGAGAATTTGATCGGAAATCTATCACTCGACTGTACTAATCGGCAATGGTCAATATGACACTGTTATAATCGACTAGTGATTGGATATAGGTCGATTCGACGGAAACACGCAATTGAATTACGAGTGATTCCGCATGATTGTGAAATTCGCGTCGAACGGCACTAACTCGATTTTTTGTCGATTTTGTACTCGGTACCCGTAATTGAAACTTGGAGATTTTTACGACAACTGAGAGTCGCCAATGAGTCAAAGATGTACAAATGTGGATCGAAAATTATCGACCACGGGTCAAACGTGCTAAAATCCCTAAAAGCTACCCGGTAGGTTGGGTCGCGCTAAAATCACGTCTGGTCGATTTTAACCACGAAATTGAATTCGATTTTGGGAATCGAACGTTCGAGCGTGTCATGATTTATTTTTAGGACCTCGTCCCATCTTTTGAAAAAAATTCCGTCGAGCTTGGAAAATTGCGGAAAAATCAAATTCGGCAAAATTAAATGGAAGAAATTCAGATGGGCAGAATTAAGGGACTTTTTGGCCTTCAAAATGGATTAAATTGTGAAGAAATGAGAGGAAATAAGCCATTGGAGGACCCTTTGACATTTGTGGCTGAAGATTTTGGTGGAATGGCACTCAAGTGCTTGATATTTTCCCTTGGATTTCAATTGGCCCTCACCTTGACTCTCTAATCTCTCTTCTTCCTCCCATGCGTGCAGCCCCAACCAGCAAAAGCCAACTTCAGTTTTACCTTAGCATTTTCATCTCTCCATCTTACCTCTTTGCCGCCTCCACCGCAAGCCACCCTCACGCATTTTTTTTCCACCCGTCAGCCACAGCCAGCCAATCGCTACCCTTACCGTCTATGCCGTCCAATCCAGTGTCCAGAGGCCACAGCACCGCCAGCCGCCCGTTCCAGTCGTCCCTAGCCCGCACGCCCACCGGTCGTCCGCTAGCCTCATCGCTCGACCAACCTAGCCAACCAGCCTCACCAATCGCTAGCCACCGGCTGTTCCAGCTTAGGTCCATCCAACTCGCCGTCCAACCACTTCAGTCGCACCGACTAGCCGCCCAACTCCCTCGACCAACTCAACCACCGAACCAACCAGCAGCTCCTTGGTCGTGGTTAAATATTTTTAGGTCATTAGAATGGAGAGACTACCTGTTCGTTTTGGGGTTCTGAAGAAAATTGACCATGAGCCCTCCTATTTCCCTATTACTGGGACCAACCTGACCCGTGAGTTAGTCGAGACCACTATTTGGGTCGATGAGGGTCTCCGTCACTGGGTACCTCATCGTTTCAAAGCGTGGTTCATTAACTATCCTAATGGGGCTCGGAAGGGTCCTCTGCAAGGTTTTGACGGGCCTCCCGTCAGGACAAGGGAGTGGGAATTAGGACACCCCATGGACATCGACATCTCGGATGGTGTCGTGAAGGATCCGAAGCCAGAGTCGATGGGATCTGGGGCTTAGGTTGCCTAGGACTTTCTTTTTGAGATAGACCTTTTGTATATAATTCTGTAGGGTTAACTTGGTTTGTTTACAAAATATGGTTTGTGATAATTGGCTATCCTGCTTTTACTATTCCATGTGTTTGTTTGTTGTTTGGGTAATTATTAGTTCACTTCCACATGTGCATAAAACGAATGGGTCGACGACACATCCTGGGAACGTCGCAATTTGATCGACTGCCGAGGGATGTGCGCATGTCCGGGGTTCGGGGCGTGACATCCCCACCCGAAGTGGTATCAGAGCTAGTTAGTGTCTGGAGTGATAAGGTGCGATGGGTCTTGGGATAGTTAGTAGGAAAGGCTTTTTCCTTATGCTTATGCCTGTGATTGATGGATTGATTGTTTTGTGTGGGTCGCTCAAATTTCTAATTTTGTGTTAGAATTGGAAAGCAGGTTTCTATAAAGATCCTGCAGTATGAGCGATCCGGAGCAGAGGACTCATCGGAAGAGGACTGTTGCATCTGTTACTCGGGGTAGGACGCCGACTAGGGTCGGTACCCAAGGTAGAGCGCCAGCTCAGGCCAGCGCGAGTGTTAGAGTACCACCGCAGGTCGATACTGAGGGAGTAGCACTCAATGATCCTATAATCAATGGAATCGTTCAAGCACTTGAGAGCCTTGGGAACATGATGGGACAGCAAGCACAGAATCAAGCTACATGCACCGCTGCTGCCAATGCCGTTGCCGCTGTTGTAGCCGCACCTGCTGAAGTCGAGCCTGGAAATGTGATCGGGGAGAGACTGATGCACAAGTTAATAGAACAGTTTCTGAAGTCGAATCCGCCGAGGTTCTCAGGAGCAGGCGATCCTGAGGCTGCAACCCTCTGGATCCGCGAGTTAGAGAAGGTCTTTGCATTGCTGAGGTGCTCTAAGGAAGACAAGGTAGTCCTGACGGTCTACCAGCTGCAAAGGAATGCAAGCACCTGGTGGGAAGGCACCAGAGGAAGAGTGTTTCCAGAAGGCACGGTCCCGGTGTGGAACGCCTTCGTGGAAGTCTTTAATGGGAAGTATTTCTCTAACTGTGCCAGAGAGCAGAAGATGGCAGAGTTTCAACGCCTTCGTCAAGGTCTGATGTCAGTGGACCAATACGAGGCGAAGTTCGCCGAGCTGTCCAGGTATGCACAAAGGCTGATAGAGGATCCAGTGGACAGAGCTAGGAGGTTCAGAGATGGCCTTCAACCGAAGATTAAAGATCCATTGGTGCCGTCGAATCTAAAGGATCATAACGATCTGTATGAGAGGGCACAACTAATCAAGAGGAACTTGAATGAACGAGCCGTTGCATTTGGGTCGCGGTTCGGGTCCAATAGAGATGGTAATCGGTTCGGGAAGAAGTCAATGTCAAGTGGAAGATATCTCATTCCACTCAACAGGAAGGGTGGGATTGGAAAGTCAGTGCCCAACCTGAACAGCGTGTGTCATTTCTGTGGAAGAAAACATGGATTAGCCCTGTGTTTTACGAGGACGGGAGCTTGCTTTGGATGTGGCCAACATGGCCACCAGATCAGGGATTGTCCATGTAGACCTATGGGATCACAGCTGTTGTTACCGCCAACGGAACAGAATAGAGGGAATGTGCCGTAGCATGCACCGCAAGGCGGATTGAACAGGCCTCAAGTGCAAGGAATGGTGTATGCTGTCACCCACCCGACGAGAGGCAGAGGACTCACCAAACGTGGTCACAGGTACGGTCTCGCTGAACGACCATGCTGCTTATGCTTTATTTGACCCTGAAGCTACGCATTCATTTATTGTTGAGCAATACGTTAAGTTGGTAGGATTGAGTCCAGAACCGTTGGGGACAATTATTAGTATATCTACCTCGTTAAAAGATAAGGTGTTGTCTGCAGTAGATTATCCTAGTTGCAAGTTAGTAATTGGTGAGTGAGAGGAAATGATAAATCTGATTGTGTTGGTCATGTTTGATTTTGATGTGATAATTGGCATGGATTGGCTCACCAAGCAATGAGCTACAGTAGACTGTTATCGTAAATCAAGGAGGAGGCAACCCGTTTGTTAGAAGTAAGTTGCCAAGGTTATTTGGCAATTGTCATGGATACAACAGTTGATTGTCATGGATACAACAGTTGAGGAGCCGAAGATGGAGAGCATCGCTGTGGTACGGGAGTTTTCTGATGTGTTTCCTGAAGAATTACCTGGTCTACTCCTAAAAAGGGAGATTGAGTTTGTGATTGAGTTGGCCCCTGGGACGAAGCCAATTTCTAAGGCCCCTTACTGTATGTCAGAATTGAAGGAATTGAAGGTGCAGATGCAGGAATTGTTGGACAAAGGATTTATACATCCTATTGCATCACCTTGGGGAGCACTAGTTCTGTTTGTAAGAAAGAAAGATGGTTCGTTGCGCTTTTGCATCAACTATTGGCAACTCAATCAGGTGATGATCAAGAATAAGTACTCGCTACCAAGGATTGACGACCTATTTGACCAGTTACAGGGAGCGTCAATATTTTCCGAGATCGACCTGAGGATAGGTTACCATCAGTTGAAGATCAGGAAGGAAGACATACCGAAGACTGCTTTTCGTATGTGTTATGGCCACTATGAATTCACCGTGATGCCGTTTGGTTTGACCAACGCCCCAGCTGCTTTCATGGACCTGATGAATCAAGTATTAAAGGAGTACCTGGATCAGTTTGTGATAGTATTTATTGACGATATCCCGGTGTACTCGAGAAGTCCAGAGGAGCACGAAAAACATTTAAAGACAATGCTTCAGACTCTGCGAAATCATGGACTGTACACCAAGTTCAGTAAGTGCGAGTTTTGGCTGACTCGTGTAGCTTTCCTAGGTCATGTGATTTCTAGTGAAGGGATTTCCGTGGACCCGACCAAGATTGAAGCCATGATAAACTGGCTGAGACCAACAACAGTGACAGAGATTAGAAGTTTCTTGGGATTGGCAGGTTATTACAGACGGTTCATGGAAAGGTTTTCTGTAATAGTCATGCCTCTAACCCAATTGCTGAAGAAGGAAGAGAAGTTTGTATGGACGGATAAGTGCGAGCGTACTTTCCAAGAGCTTAAGCAGAAGCTGACTACTGCACCCATACTGACGATTCCATCTAGTCCTTGAGGATATGAGATCTTTAGTGATGCATCGTTCAGAGGACTGGGTTGCGTTTTAATGCAACATGGAAGAGTTGTTGCATACGCATCCATCAGTTAAGGCCTCATGAGTTGAATTACCCGACGCATGATTTGGAACTCACAGCGATTATCTTCGCTCTGAAGATTTGGAGACATTACTTATGCGGAGAAAGGTTCCAGATCTTTACAAACCACCAAAGCCTCAAGTACTTATTCTCTCAAAAGGAGTTGAACATGAGACAGCGTCGTTGGATGGAACTTCTTAAGGACTATGACTGCGACATCCTGTATCATCTCGGAAAAGCCAACAAAGTTGCAGATGCGTTGAGTCGGAAGTCTTCGATTGCATAGATGATGATTCGGGAATGGATCCAAATTGAAGGAGCTCGATATTCAGTTTTCAAATTTGAGGTAGGCCATCTTTCAAGTCTTATGGCCACCCTTAGAATTGAACCGGAAGTACAGATAAGGATCAAGATGTTGTAGTTAACAGATCCTGATATCCAGAAAATTCTGCAAGAGGATGCAAAAAAGAGAAAGGCTAACTTTCAGATTTCTGAGGACGGAGCACTAAAGTTTCGTGGTCGATTGTGTGTACCTAACGATGCAGAGCTTAAGGAAGAGATATTGTCAGAAGCTCATCGTAGTAGTTACAGCATTCATCCAGGCAGTACGAAGATGTATCAGAATCTGCGTCAACACTATTGGTAGGCCGGTATGAAGGCGGATATCGCCAGACATGTCGTCAAGTGTCTGATGTGTCGGCAAGTGAAAGCACAACATTGCAAGCCTAGAGGACTTTTGCAACCTCTCGAGATTCCTAAGTGGAAGTAGGAACATATCACAATGGACTTTGTGATGGGATTACTAAGGAGTCAGCGAGGTAATGATTCCATATGGGCTGTAGTTGACAGGTTGACGAAGTCTGCTCACTTCATCGCCATATGAAAGGACTATGCATTGGACAGATATGCTGAATTGTATGTGCGACAAATCGTTCATCTTCATGGAGTGCCAGTGACAATTACATCAGATCGAGACCCGAAGTTCACAGCAGCCTTTTGGAAAAGTTTACAGACTGCCTTGGGAACGAAGCTACAGTACAGTAGGCCTATCATCCACAGACGGATGGCCAGTCTGAGAGGACGATTCAAACCCTCGAGGACATGTTGCGAGCTTGCGTGTTAAACTTCAAGGGAAGCTGGGAGGAACAGCTTCATCTAGTTGAGTTCGCCTACAACAATAGTTATCTGCAGAGTATACAAATGGCACCGTTTGAAGCGTTGTATGACAAAGCATGCAGAACTCCAGTTTGTTGGGATGAAGTTGGAGAGCGTAACATCACCGGCCCTAAGTTGGTCCAGCAGTCAGTCGACGTCGTCAAAGTCATTCGAGAAAGACTCAAGACCGCTCAGAGTCATCAGAAGAGTTATGCTGATAAGCAATGAAGACCATTGGAGTTCCAAGTTGGTGAACATGTATTTCTTAAAGTGTCACCGATGAGGGGTACTTCATGCTTCGGCAAGAAAAGAAAGTTAAGTCCGAGGTACGTCGGTCCCTTTGAAATTCTAGAGCGAATAGAGACTTTGGCGTATTGTCTTGCGTTGCCGCCGAGACTTGCTCAAGTGCACGACATCTTCCACGTGTCGATGTTGAGGAAGTACAAGCCTAACCTGACCCACGTGCTAAATTTCGAGGAATTAGATGTGGACGAGAGAGTGTCGTATGTGGAGAGACCAGTTCGGATAGTGGATCGAAAAGAGCAAGTGCTGCGCAACAAGACGATCTTTTTGGTCAAAGTGGTCTGGCAACACCATGGGATAGAAGGAGCGACGTGGGAAAGCGAAGAATCGATGAGACGTCAATACCCCCACCTTTTTGAAGAAGAAATGTAATGGTTTAAATTTCAAAGATGATTTTTTTATAAGATGGGAAGAGTTGTGATATCTTGAATTTTCGACCCCATCTCGATAATATGAAATGGGCATTTCGTTGATGCGCCTATGGTCCTTTTTCTCAGAGCTGATCACTCACGAGTTAACTGATCTATCAGGTGAAGCTATTAAGGGATATAAATGCGACAGACTTGAGAATTTGATCGGAAATCGATCACTGGACCGTAATAATTGGTAAGGGTCTATACGACACCGTTATAATCGACTAGTGATTGGATATAGGTCGATTTGACGGAAACATGCAATTGAATTGCGGGTGATTCCGCATGATTACGAAATTTGCATCGAACGGCACTAACTCGATTTTCTGTCGATTTTGTACTCGGTATCCGTAATTGAAACCTTGAGATTTTTATGACAACTGAGAGTCGCCAATGAGTCGAAGATTCACAAATGTGGATAAAAAATTATCGACCACGGGTCAAATGCGCTAAAATCCCTAAAAGCTACCCGGTATGTTAGGTCGCGCTAAAATCGCGTTCGGTCGATTTTAACCACGAAATTGAATTTGATTTCGGGAATCGGACGTTCGAGCGTGTCACGATTTATTTTTAGGACCTCGTCTCATCTTTTGGAAAAATTTCGTCGAGCTCGGAAAATTGTGGAAAAATCAAATTCGGCAAAATTAAATGGAAGAAATTCGGATGGGTAGAATTAAGGGACTTTTTGGCCTTCAAAATGGATTAAATTGTGAAGAAAGTAGAGGAAAAAGCCATTGGAGGACCCTTTGACATTTGTGGCTGAAGACTTTGATGGGATGGCACTTGAGTGCTTGATATTTTCCTTTGGATTTCAATTGGCCCTCACCTTGACTTTCAAATCTCTCCCTCCCCTTCCCTCTCCTTTGTGCGTGCGTGCCCCCAACCGAAGCCAACTTTAGTTTTCCCTTAGCATTTTCATCTCTCCATCTTACCTCTCGCCACCTCCACAACAAACCACCCTCACACATTTTTTTTCCACCCGTCGGCCAGTTGCCGCCAATCGCCACCTCGTTGCACCACGCGGTCCCGATCTAGCATCCAACGACCACAGCACCGCCAACCGCCCATTCCAATCATCCCTAGCCTGCACGCCCATCGGCCATCCGCTAGCCTCACTGCTAGACCAACCCAGCCAACCAGCCTCACCAAACCGCCAACCACCAACCGTTCCAACAGCCAGTGACCATCCGGCCACCGTCTAGCCCCAGCCCGCACCGACCAGCCGCCCAACTCCCTTGACCAGCTCAGCCACCGAACCGACCAGCGGCTCCTTGGCCGTGACTTGTGGGCTATTTTTCAGCCTCGATCGGTCCTTCGTTGGTGACGCCATAGTCACAGGATCTCACTGCCTTCGCGTCGCCGTCACCATGGACCCGTCGCCTTGCTAATCTGGTGAGTTAATGCCCTAATCTTGGATTATGAAGTTAATTGCACTTAGTAGGTTAGTTTAGCCTTAATTAAGATTAGTGTAACTAAGTTAGTTAGGTTAGTTAGTTACCTAGACTAGTTTAGTTAGGTGGTTAGTTTGGTTAGGATTAACTACCCTAGGTTAGTTTAGTTGGCTAGGGTTAGTTAGTTAACTATGGTTAGTTAACTGTGGTTAGTTAACTATGGTTAGTTAACTGTGGTTAGTTAACTAGGGTTAGTTTAATTAACCGTGGTTAATTTATTAAATTAAAATTATTTAATTTAATTAATTATAATTAGCGTAAATTGTGACGGAATAGTCGATTTGCAGAATTTTACGATCGTTCATGGTTCAATTTATATGTGAAATTGATTGCTTAATTGTGCAATTGGGTGCTTGATTGTCATTTTGGATTATTATTGCAAAAATTGATTTTATGGTATCTAAATAGAAAAATACTGGGTGTCGGTTTTTTATGCCAAAAACATTTTATGTACTATATAAAATCGTGAAATTTTGAAATGGGAGAGTATCACGTTTAATGGTTCAATTTAATTGTGACCACGCACAATTATTTTACCAGGAATTTTTAATACGAAGAAAATTGGCCAAGTCCATTATTTAAAATTGAGGCATTTGAGTGCAAAGCATGATGTTCTTGACCTAGTATGAATGTGCATGTGATCACTATCGGAACCCGTCACCCAACGGGAGTTAGGGAGGCGATGCCTAATTAAGTTCGGATGCCCCATGTCAACGGATGCCAGTCGCAGTGGAGGTTAGGCCGATGCTCATTTATGGAATGCCATCTAGATGTAGACGTTGCCGTGCCCGACGGAGCAGGACGACTCACGATTATGCCGAATGACCGCCAACTGTTGAGTTGGCTGTGGCCGATGGGTCGTAAATAACTGGGACACGCTTGAGTGATTGAGATAGCCGCGCCTGATTATGAGACAAAATTGTGTGGCACTGAATGGGACGTGTCATAACGGTTTGACCTTATAATCGGAACCCCTGTGATTATTTGAAAGATGAATTGATGTGTTCCAGTTATTAAATACGTTTGCTGTATGCATATGGTATATGTGAGACACTAATGTGCAGGGATGTGTTGAGGCAAGGTAAGTTTTTGTGTAACGCCTATTTAGGCTGCCTCTGAGTGAATTCATGTCCTAATCGAGGTTTAGGGTGTTGACTCATTGAGATTTATCTCACCCCGTCATAGTTAAATATTTTCAGGTCCTTAGAAGGGAGAGGCTACCTGTTCGTTTTGGGGTTCCGAAGAAAATAGACTATGAGCCCTCCTATTTCCCTATTCCCTGGAGCAACCTGACCCGTGAGTTAGTTGAGACCACTATTTGGGTCGATGAGGGTCTCCATCATTAGGTACCCCATCGTTTCAGAGCGTGGTTCATTAACTATCCTAATGAGGCTCGGGAGGGTCCTCTGTAGGGTTTTGACGGGCCTCATGCTGGGACAGGGGAGTGGGAATTAGGACACCCCATGGACATCGACATCCTGGATGGTGTCGTGGAGGATCCAAAGCCAGAGTTGGTGGGATTTGGGGCTTGGGTTGCCTAGGACTTTCTTTTTGAGATAGACCTTTTGTATATAACTCTGCAAGGTTAACTTGGTTTGTTTATAAAGTATGGTTTGTGATAATTTGTTGTCCTGTTTTTACTATCCCATGTATTTGTTTGTTGTTTGGGTAATTATTAGTTCGCTTCCACATGTGCATAAAACGAATGGGTCAACGACGCGTCTTAGGAACGTCGCAATTTGATCGACCGCCGAGGGATGTGCGCGTGCCTGGGGTTCGGGGCATGACAATCGCCCAATCCCCAAAGTGACGTTATCAGCAACGAGACAGTGGATCAATATGTCGGATGATTCAAGAAAAATGAGAAATTGGTCCTTGTTCTTTCTCCCAAAAAAGGAAATTGCCGAAATGGCTAAAAATGGTCTAAAATTTGCATTTAAGGAGCATTTGGCCAGGCAGAGATTTACGGTTTTATTTTCACTAACTACCACAGCAACTCAATATGAGAATTTTTGGAAAAAGAAAGATAAGAAACCTTATCATGATTACAAGCAGAATGTGGTGATATATGATCCTAAAGAAGATTCTAAGGATGAAGATACTTAGGACGATGCTGCGAGATTGCAGTAGCAAAGATGACCCTAGATAAGCCATACATTTGCCAGGCCTTGAAGCCTGCTAAAGTGAAGGAGTCGCTTGTGCTTAAGGCTAAGGGTGCATAGAGGTATTCGCTTGATATTACCAAGATAGATGAAATTTTGACCTCTTGATACGCGATGGGGTTGCAAGATTAATAGAGGGTCAAACCTTCCCAAGTAAAGAAGAAATAGGCAATGGGAGGTATTGTAAATAGCATCACTCTTGGAGCCACGGTACCAATTATTGAAATGTCCTCGAGAAGGTGATACAAAGCAATTTGCTAAGGAAAAATTAAATTTGCCAAAGATGGAGATAGAAGGATGGAAATCGATTCGGATCATTTCCCACAGATGACTAGGATGGTGTCAACAGCTAGAGGACACACAAACTAAAGAACTCTGTGTTAGACATTTCGAAGGGAAATTATTCATCGATACTTCTTGGATGGTGATGACGATCTTATGATATCTAGACATTAGCAGGACCTGAGAAGGATTTTAGCAAGGCCCCAAACCATGAATCATGATTGCCAGTATAGACGACACCCCCAACGCTTTAGGTCTTCTCGCGACTATTCTAATTATGCTCAACACACGGCTGAGCGTCGAGAGGGCTCAAGAATCGGAGGGAGATATTTCAATGAACATAGCTTTTAGGAGCAAATTCCTAAGAGAGCTGTGATACCGAGAAAGAAACGAGCAAGTAAAGTCCCATTCAAATGACTTTATGGATAAAGACAACTTGAAATCGGAACATTGGAAAACTCAATGGCAAATTCGATTATTATGTCTGATATACAAGAACCCCTAATCCCAAACTAAAGGTTTCTAAGGTAATTCCGTCAAGATGGGGATCAAAGTTTGAGTATGAGCATGAGTTCCCACCTTTGACGAACTAGCGTCAGAGACCTCCCAGTACAATGAAGGTGCCACATGATCCTCCGAAAGAGCAATGGTTTATAGGAAGATAAATCTTGACCAGTCTGCAACTGGTTCAAACCTCTAAATAGAAACCAGTGTTAAGAATTTAGAGGAGGATACAACAAAAGAAAAAACTGCAAGAATTGCATAAGCAAGCTGGCATCTTAGGAGGATCAAAAGGCAAATGCTGTGTCAAGCCAAGGAATCTAGTATGGGTAAGGGACAAAGAGGATTCTTTCGAGATTGAGGGAGAATGTAGTAGCTGCCAAGAAAATGATATCGCGACAAGGAGGAATCTTCCTCAGAAGTAGAAGGAAGAAAGGACCGAAGAGAAAACCAGCAAAGCAAGGAATAAGTTCGATAAAGGAAAATCAAATTCTGATTCTTCAGCCAGTCCGAATTTGGTGCAAATAAGGCTCCCTCCCAAGTTCAAAGCTTGATTATGAGAGTCATTCCCGCGGAGGAAGAGACTTTCAAAGTGGTGGAGATTGTGAAATTAGAGTTCCAATTCACCAATGAGGAAGTGGAATTCAAGAAACTCCCAGTTCACAAAACAAATCACTTGAAAGCCCTCATGGTGGTAGGAAAGATCAAGGGATGCCCTGTGAATAGGATACTTGTTGATGCAGGAGTTACTTTGAATCTTATGCCTTGTGGATACTTCCGAAAGCTTGGAAAAGATGAAGAAGAGATAATCTCCACTAATGTAACAATCTCGGATTTCACAGGAGATATATGAGACACAAAGGGAGCAGTCATACTTGACCTCACAATTGGATCATGGACTACCCAAACTACATTCTCCATAATAGATGCCAATGTATAGTACAATTTGTTATTAGATAGGGATTGGATACATAGCAATCAATGTATACCTTCCTCTTTACATCAAACTCTAGCTTTTTGGAATTGAGATAAGTTAGAGTACGTAAGAGCAAATCATGAGTCGAGCATCACAGGGCTAATGTAGTACAAATGGATGATCCTGAAGATGACATAGTGTCCGTAATTGAGCCACCTTGCACAAACATCGCTAAGCTTGTCTATGGCCGCTTCATAGAGCCGAAGTTTGAGCGGATCCTAAAAGAGAGTGACCTGGCCAAGGGAAAATTCGATATTTTATATGAAAGGAAACAACTTATTACAAGAGCTTGAAGAGCGATACTCTTGCTACCTTATAGAGCAAATTGAAAACTCTCTAAGATTTGCAGACTACATATGTGACATCCCAAATTTTCACTTCTGTTTTCCATTGAATAAATTGAGCATTTCATCGACGCGCCTATAGGGCTGTTCTCAGAGCTGATCACTCTCGAGATAACTAGATTGTCTAGGGAAGCCATTAAGGAATTTTAATGCAATAGACTTAAGAATTCGACCAGGAATCGGCTTCTCAACCGTGCTCATCTTTAGAGGCCATTACGACACAGTATAAAATCGATTTGAAATCAGAGATAGATCGGTTCGACTGAGATATGTGGCTAATCGTGGGTGACACCACCAAATTAAAAAATTCTCGTCCGTCAGCACTAGACTGATTTTTCTATCGTTTTGGTACCCTGTGTCCGTATTTGAATCCTCGAGATTTTCATGACAATCGAGAGACGCCAATGTGTTGAGTGGGTTCATTGTAGCTCGAAGAAAAGCGACCACGAGTCATTTGCACTAAAAATTTATGAAAACTACCCAGTAGCCTAGGTCACGCTAAAAACGCGCCTGAGTGAAATTAACTGCGAATTTAAACCCGATTTCAGAAATTGAAGATTCTGCCATGTCACAATAAATTCTAGGAGCATCAACTCAATCTCAGAAGATTTTTCTGAAACCTAAGACTTTTGGGAAAAAAGTCGTCCTAGGGCTATTTTTGTTTAGAAAAAGCTGGGAATCATTTTTAATCACGCAATTGGGATGCAAGATGGATCAATTGGTGAGGAAAAATACCAATTTGATTATTGACTCAATAACAAAATTTATTGAGGCCAAATGGGATTGAATTGAGCAAGAAACTAAGCCCAATTGAAGGAGAAATCTTAGAAATTCGTAACTCCCCCTTCCCTTATGGTTTTGGACCATCCCAAGAGTTGTGGGATGAGCCTTGGTGGAGGAATTTCAGCCAAGGAAGCCATACTTGGCCATGGATAAGTCAAGGAGACAAGATGCAAGAAAAACAAGGCAAGTGGACCCCTTCTCTCCCCCATCCTTCCTTCATCTCCAAGTATGGCCGGCCAAGCACCCTCATTCCCCTCCTCTCTTGTTGTATGAAGACCACCAGTAGCCAAGGAAGTCGCCGGAGCAGCTAGCAAGACCGTCGGACTGCACGTTGCCGCCGGGACGCCATCTCGTGCACCGCCATTGCCCCGCGCCGTGCTACCTTGCCACGTCGTCCTCGCCATCCTAGCCCTCTGTCCATGCGTCCAAGGTTGTTGTCTAGTCATGCCAGCCACCGTCGAAGCCAGCCAAGGTCGCCGGAGTCCTCGCCGTTAGCCACCGAGCACCCTAGCCGCCTCCACCGGCCTTGCTTTGCCATAACCAGCTTGTTTCCTCTATTTTGCAGCTCAAAATAGAGGCTGAATTTGTGGGTATCCAACATTGTTCCGGTCCGCTTTAAGGTGGTTCCCACCCCGAAACCTAGGCCCGCTTTGGATAGAAGTGACCCCCGTGACGTTCCCGTCGTTTTGCATCGAACCGTTCGTCGAACAAGTGAATTTAACTCACTAATCCTCGCTTAGTCGGTTAATGACGTTAGGGGTTGATTAGGTTAATTAATCATGGTTTAGGTGGATAGATTAGATTAGATTAGTTAATTTAATTATCTACCGATGCATGTTAGGTGGTTAGTTAGTGACATTAGCGAATAGACTCGTGCTAGTATTTATTGAACGAGTCTCGGAAATTTTCTGGGCTCGTCTCGACTTCCAATTAGGCTATAATGAGCCTAAGTTGGATCTATTGCATTTATTTAATATTTTCCGTAATTATTTAATTATTTATTTATTTTCCAGAAATTAGGCTTGGATAGCCGACGATTGAAATTTTATGTTGATTATTGTGGTGTGCTCTGTTTATTTAATTGAGCATTAATTTTTGCTGAATTGATTTAATTGTGAATTTAGGATTTATTCTTAAATTAATTAATTTTGGTAATTGATTGGAAAATCATCGGGTGTCGGTTTATAGCGCCAAAAATATGTAATGGGCTGTTGAAACTGGTGGGATGTTTTAGAAAGGAAATTATAGTATTTGGCTAAAGCCGACTGTGTACCCACACACGACTATTTTTATCGATATGATAAAAATAATGAATTGACTAAATGGTTGGGATGGTATACTATATCAACCTACGGGCTCTGATATGTCAACTTAGATTGCGAGCAGTATACCTTATCAGCTTAGAGAGAGCATTAACAGTATACTATATCAACTTACGGGCTCTGATATGTCAGCTTAGATTGCGAGCAATATACCTTATTAGCTTAGAGAGAGCATTAAAAATATACTATATTATCCTACGGGCTCTGATATGTCAGCTTAGATTGCGAGCAATATACCTTATCAGCTTAGAGAGAGCATTAACAATATACTATATCATCCTACGGGCTCTAATATGTCAGCTTAGATTGCAAGCAGTATACTTTATCAGCTTAGAAAGAGTATTATTAGTATACTATATCAGCCTACAAGCGATATGTCAGCTTAGATTGCGAGCAGTATACTATTTATCAACTTAGCGCGAGCTATACTATCTATACTTTCAGCTTAGAGTGAGCAGTCCTAGTTGACAGGACGTCATAAATAGTATTGAGTGGGCCGACCAAGTAATGGTCGTGATGACATGTAATCGACTCGATCGATTGATCGATGACTCGATCGGAATTGATTGGATGATGTGGTTGTCAGTATTTATTGATTGAACTGACTTGCAGGGTGGAACTAAGGCCAAGGTAAGTCCTCTGACCCGTGTTGTGCTTAGGCAGCCCTTAGGGCGTATTGGCTTCCTAATCGGGTCTTAGGAGGGTAGAACTTGCTGAGACGTAATCTCACCCCGTTGTGGGACAACATTTCAGGTCCCTAGATGGCAGCACCTCCACCTCCTCATCCTCCCATGCATTTTGGTATAACGAAAGAGATCACCGAGATAGGATACCACTTCCCGATAAACACCCACCCAGAAGGACTATAGTATGTTTTGGTGAAATCCACCGTCTGGGTTCATGTGGGTAGAGACGGCTTGGTGCCCCACGAGTATCGATCGTGGTATCGTCACTACCATGACGAGTGAAGAGAGGGTCCCATACCGGAAGGTGATGTGCCTTTTTACGTCTTAGAGGCAACATTCGGAAAGGGGACTGCAGATCCCAAGGACGGAGCGGTGATCGATGCCAAATACCCTAAACTCGAGGGTGACCCTAATACTCCCGAGTACTCAGCTGTGGACTCCAGCTGGAGCGAAGAGGAATGAGAGATTGTTGAGCAGGAGGAGGAACCTGAGGAAGAACCTGAAGAGGAGGACCCTGAAGAGGAACCGGAGGAGGAGTTGGGGGAGGATTCAGAGGAGGATCCAGAGTATGACCCCGACGAAGATTGAGACCCCACCCTGTTTTGCAAACTCTAAGTTGTGATCTGATGTGTGATAGATCTGACTTGTTAATAGTATTGTAATATATACTATGAGGTTTGCTTTGTATAAAAGTGTGGTAGTGGTTTTTCAAATTTAAAAAAAATATAGCCATACTTTTCTATCCTATTGTTTTATTGTCTGGGGATTATTTATATGCTTCTGCATGCATATTAATATAAATGGGTCGGCGATGCGTCTTGGGACGTCGCTATATTATCAACCAGGTGAGGGGTGTGCGCACGCTCGAGGATCGGGGCGTGACAACATAGGGGATTTTGAGGAGTCCCCGCTCGAAGAGGATATAAAAACAGTTGAATCCGAAGATCCGTTCATAGAGATTGACATTGGTAATGATAAAGTAAAACATCCTATCATTGTAAGTGCATTGTTGGGCGCTGAATTCCGAAATGGTTTAGTGGAGGTTCTGTGGAGGCATGGGAGCTGTTTCGTTTGGGACTACCATGAGAAACCAGGATTGAGTAGAGATGTGGTTGAACATTGTCCCTCAATAAAGTCAGGTTGCAGACCCCATAAACAACCTCCAAGGAGATTTGCTCTTGAAGTAGATGCAAAAATAAAAGAAGAAATAGAAAGGCTATTGAAGGCTGGTTTCATCGAGATCGCTTGGCATGTTGAATGGCTCTCCAACATAATCCCAGTCAAGAAGAAGAATGGGAAGTAGCGAGTTTGCATAGATTTCAAAAATTTGAATGTTACGACTCCAAAAGACGAATATTAAATGCCAGTTGCCGATATGCCAGTAGATTCTGTAGCTGGAAACAAAATGATGCCTTTGATGGATGGCCATTCGAGATACAATCAGATCTTCATTGCCGAACAGGATGTCCATAAGACAACCTTCAGGTACCCTAGAGTCACAGGAACATTTGCTTGGAAATTGGTTTGAAGAATGCTAGAGCCACCTATCAACGGGCGATGAACTTTATTTTCCACGATATGATCGGAGACTTTATGGAAGTGTACATCAATGACATTCTAGTCAAGTCAAAAGAGGTAAATTATCGCAATTATCTTAAATAGTTTTTTGTTAGGGTGGAGAAATATCAACTAAAAATCAATCCTCTTAAATGTGTATTTAGCATAAGAGCTGGGAATTTTATAGGATTTTTGGTTAATAATAGAGGAATAGAGCTTGATAGAAATAATGCTAAAATTATTTTATAATTATCCCCTCCAACTAGCAAGAAGCAGTTACAAATGATAATTGAGAAAATAAATTTTCTTCGAAGATTTATTGTTAACCTATCTAGCAAAATAGAGGTGTTTTCTCCTTTGTTGAAGTTGAAAAATTAGGATGAATTCATTTAGCGAGAGGAGCACCAGCGTGCCTTTGAGAGGAAAAAAGCATATTTGACTAGTCCTCTAGTGTTGATACCACCAAAAAGTAGGCAGACCTCTAAAACTCTATATGTC
This sequence comes from Eucalyptus marginata, assembly GCA_014182565.1. NCBI lineage: Eukaryota > Viridiplantae > Streptophyta > Magnoliopsida > Myrtales > Myrtaceae > Eucalyptus > Eucalyptus marginata. Next base: position 22,468,064 of record CM024585.1, on the reverse strand, counting down.
AGCCATCGATACGATAATCAATAGTATGCTGGTGTAAGAGAATGATGAAGGCAAAGAGCAAGCGTGTACTACCTCAGCAGAATGCTGAATGATGCCAAGAAAAGATATACTGCTGTTGAAAAAATCGATTTATCTTTATACTTTGCATGTACAAAATTGCGGCATTATCTGTTGGTAGCTGTCATTCATGTGATATGTAGAACCATTGTTATTAAATATATGCTTACAAGCCTATAATAAAAGGCCGAGTGGCAAAATAGTCCTTTGCACTATCTGAATTGGACTTAGTGTATGTACCGATGAAAGTAGTAAAAGAACAAGTCGTAGCTGATTTTCTTGCGAAGTATCCATGCGTTCAAGTTGAAGATTTCGTAAGCAAAAACTATGCACGATTGAGCATATGGTTGTTATACTCTGATGGTTCCTCCACGTCCACTGCGTCAGGAGTAAGGATCTTGATTGTGTCTCCAAGGGGCCATAAAACGAAGTTCCAATTCAGGTTGGATTTCAAATGTTCCGACAATCAAGCTGAATATGAAGCGCTTTTAGTCGGCCTCTATTTGCTGGTTGACATGAGCGTACAATCAATCAAAGTGATGGGTGATTCGCTATTAGTAATAAAATAGTTGAGAGGAGAATACCAATGTCTTAATGAGAATATCGTTGAGCATTACCACAAAGCAAAAGAATTATTAGCTAAATTCCCCGACTCGGAGCTGGAATACATATCGCAATATCATAACACAGAAACCGATGAGCTTGCTCAAATGATATCTGGCTATCGTATCACAAAGGGGTTGGTCTACACTTTAATAACCGAAACAAAAGCATTGCCACCTATGTCTCAACAAATTATGGTTGCCGAAGCCAAAGCAAAAGGGGATGGGCAAGACTAGAGGATACCGATAATCAAGTATTTGAAATATCCCCAATCACAAGATAATAAGTTGAGAAAGCAAGCACAAATATATACATAGATATATATATATATATATGGTTAAAGTCCTGGACGTTCGCCAGGTCCGTGGGCTGAATGTGCTGCGCTGCCTGGGGGATTGTGGCGGTTTCTGACATTACTCATCTCCTCTCCTTTATATACATCTCAACAGATGGACACAAGATGGAAGTTTCTTTTCAACACAAAATGGATCAGATATATGCTTTCTGGAGGTTGTCCATCTGTTGGAAAGAAACTTCCATTTTGTGTCCACAAGTAAAGCTTGGGAGCTCTCGAGGAAACAAAAACTGTCTTTTTAAGAAGATATTAAAACGCATTTTAGCAATTTTGGCCTTTATATGCTTTTTCTTCGTGCTTTGAGGGGCTTACACTTTGCTAATTCCGGTTAATTTTTAACCTAGATTGGAGAGATAGAGGAAAGCTTCTTCTGATCTTTGGCCATCCGGTGGTGGCCAATGAATGAAAATCATCTTTGTCAATATACTGGAGAGACACAGGAAAGCTTCTTCTGATCTTTGCCCATCCAGTGGTCGCCGATGAATGTGAAAAGACTAGTCTTGGTCTTCGCCAAAAGAGAAAGAACAACATGATCTAATGACTTCAGCATGTAAGTCGTATGGTTGAAGTCCCCTCTTTTGCCCTCGATTTTGGGTAGAACTCGCTCTCCCTAGATCATCTATAGGGTTTCCCATCCTTTAGTGCTAAAAATTAGGTTACGCAACGTCGACTCGTCGTGTCATCCCAATTTCTAAGTGGCAACTGTCCGTGGAGGGAGAGCAATTCGCTTTGTTAGGATTCTGTTCTTTCCGGATAAATGCCTCGACGTGCCGATGCTGCTGACATCTTGATTCTGGTGGTGAGAGCGTTCCGCATTCGGTCTGTGTTTGGTTGTTAGTGAAAGAAAATGAAGAACAATAGGGAGAAAGTATTTCTTGTCACATTCAATATACAAGTATGCGTTTGTATTTCATATTACAAGAAATGAAATCAGAAGAATCGAAGAAAATATGTACAATATTATATCCCTAAAATATTCCAAATCTATGATTTACTATATCAATCACGGGATGGGAATCTAACTCGGGAATCAATCAAGAGATCAAAACAAATTCTTTCTCCAACAGTTAGCCTTTGGCGTAGTGCTCTCTTTTCGCGGTCCTTTAGCAGTATCTTTCGGAGGACTGCTTGGCCCATGTGGTGGTAGACTGGTAGTGGGAAGCACTGAGGACGGAGAGTTCTCTGCTGTTCCTTTTGCTGGGCTCTGTGTATTCTCGTGTATCGCTCACAAGGTGGCTTTAGCAAGTAAATTCATAGAGGTTTCCAGTTTAATCAGCAAAAGCAGTGCTGGTAGCAGTCGACGGGATTTTATTGGAATAAAGTAGAGGACAAACCCCGTCTATGTAAAACTATGTATTTTAGCCATTTGAGAGGTCGCAAGTCATAAATGGTGAACAGTTTCATCGACGCTCCATTTTTAACTGGACGAGATGCTTTTAGGCTGCAACTTTTATAATCTAATTTCTGTGCTATTCCTTATTGTATGCATCCTAGGATCTATTTTCTTTTTTTTTTGGCTTCGGACATAAAAAGATGCATGCCTTGTCGCTTACAGTTCAAATGGAAAATAAATTCTGCTAGAGCAGGATTACAATGAAAATTACTGTAAACACATCCACTTTTGCTGTCTGGTCATTCTTCGTGTTGCAATCATTGTCCCCGCTGTTTTCTGAAATGCTTTAGTACGAATGCTTTCAGAAAATCTTCCCCATAAGACGATTCATACTGGCGTTTTGAAAAATAGGCATGTTAAAGAACAGTTCCGAGGAAATTGTTAGTTAGTAAGACAGCAGAAGAAGTACATTAAAAGTACATTAATTTATTTACAGCACTCATTTTAGCATTATAACTTTTCGAGACTCACTTAAGTGCCACTTAAAAAAAAATAAAGATCGCTTATGTATTAATTCTAATTTGAATTACCGGAAATCTGACATAACAATATTTTATTAATTTCTCAATCCTACGTAACTTGTCAGCATGCCCAGTCAGCATATAATCTCTAAAACACTTCACATAGAAAGTTAAAAAAGTAATCACTTAAGTGTCAATTGTTGTAAAAAAAAAAAAAAAAGCGTTCACTTCAATGCCAATCTTAATAAAAAAATAATCACTTCAGTGCCAAAAAAAAAATCCCTAAACGACGTCATATAGCAAGTTAAGAAGTGATCACTTTAGTGCTAATCTTTGTAAAAAAAAATTATCGCTTTAGTGCTAATTGTTATTAAAAAGTGATCACTTCAGTACGAATTTTAATGAAAAACCAATCACTTCAGTACCAAAAAATACCAAATTGGAAATTTTTCTAGCTGGAATTTTTTGCCAAAGGCATTGTTTTTCTCTGATTTTGGCACTTAAGTGAGCCAGCAAAAAATTGTAGTACTAAAGTGAATGTCGTACACAATTAAGCCACTTTTGATATACTTCTCCCGCAAGAAAGCACTTAATGTGTTGTTGCATTAACACCTCTCTCTCTCTCTCTCTCTCTCTCTCTCTCTCTCATTCATGCCACACATGCGCAGACGCCTATGGTCATACACAACACCCAAATATGTGATGAAAAAAATGTTGGGACGGCTTTCAACTCGATAACCGTTGATTGTGATGTCACTCTACAATCTTTTCATTCAGTACATGGTGGAAAGAATGTGGAAATTAGTTCAGTTTTTTCTACGTAGAGGATTGATATGCGGAAGTTCCTGTGAACTTGGTGTTAGTCAACCTAGAGGTGACACAGAAGGAAGTTGAGAGGATGAATCCCTTGATGATTTGCTGTTGCATTTGATGCGGGTATAAGTACGCCTAAAGTGAAGACCAACCGTGTCAAATACCCAGAAGGACTCATGTGGTTCCTTGTGAAGTTGACATCTTTACGCTGATTTATGTGTTATGGCAGCTGAAAATGACCCTCATGATGGAACGAGAAAATGTGAGGCTCTGTGGCCTATTTTCAAGATTGCTCATCAGAAAAGCCAGCACATATACGATCTGTATTATCGACGGGAAAGAAATCTCAAAAGAATTGTACGAGTTCTGCTTGGACCAAGGGTATGCGGATAAAAACCTGATTGCTAAATGGAAGAAGGTTGGTCTTGCTTCATCCCATACTAATGTGGCTGGTGTTTTCTGCTCGTGATTGTTTGGTTTGAATTGTGTAGTCATTTGTTGAACATTCTCTTTTTTCGAGTCTTTTGTTGCATGCATTTCGTGATTTCTGAGGACCTGATTTATATGTTTATAAACTGATGACAGCTTAGTCTTATGTATCTGCGATAAATTAGTAATTATAGGCGATGAGTTTGTGATGTGCCTTGAGATAATATGATTGGGAAAACATTGTCGTGAAAGAAAGAGGTGAATGCAAGATAGAGGGTAATTTCAATTATAAATCAGAACCTTTTTTTTTTTCAAATCTTTCTTTCCTGTCTTGCTCTCTATGGCAAATTTGATTTCTGCTCGTTTGGGAAATGTGTCAATTTTATTCCGTGGTGAAGGCAATATTCTGGATTTAAACATTTCCCATCTCATAAATTGTCTTTTTAACAAAAATGTGGCATCCTCTTCTCATTCTTCTGGGGTTTCAGTGTTTATGTTTATCTCCGTGAAACTCTCCAGTAAATGGAGTGTTGTGTGCTTAGCATTTGACAGGGAAGACTGTGGACCGACCCGAGACAAACTCAATTGACTTTGTCCTGCTTGTCTACTCTCACTCCTTCCGATTCGCAGAATATCAATTCTTCTTGGAAGTGCTTATTATTTTCTAATCTTTCTTTCCTGTCTTGCTCTCTAAGGCAAATTTGATTTCTTCTCGTTTGGCAAATGTGTCAATTTTATTTCATGGTGAAGGAAGCATTCTGGATTTGAACATTTTCGCATCTCATAAATTGTTTTTTTAACCCAAAAAATGGCATCCTTTTCTCTTTCTTCTGGAGTTACTGTAATTGAGTGTAACCCACATGATGTGCATTATTCTCGTGTCAATCACTCAGTTATGGGAGTTTAATTTCATATCCTTTATTTGCTGTGCAGCCTGGTTATGAGCGGCTCTGCTACTTACGGTGCATCCAGCCACGCGACCACAATTTTGCTACCACATGTGTGTGTCGAGTGCCCAAGCATTTGAGGGAGGAGCAGGTGATAGAGTGCGTCCACTGTGGTTGCAGGGGGTGTGCGAGTGGAGATTGATTACTCACCTCCAATGTGCGCAATAGGTATCTAATTTGTTTCTGCATGCTCTTGGGGGACAGGCTAGGAGTCATTAGGCTTTCCAGAGTTTTATGTTTATCTCCGTGAAACTCTCCAGTGAATGGAGTGTTGTATGCTTAGAGCATTTGACAGGGAAGACTGTGGAGCGACGCGAGACAAACTCAATAGACTTTGTCCTGCTTGTCTACTCACTCTTTCCAATTTGCAGAATATTAATTCTCCTTGGAAGTGCTTATTATAAAAAACAATGAAATCCATATTGTAATCCATTTTGTTCATTTCTTCCGGTTAAGAAGGGACTTGTCGGGGAGGGCGGAACTCGGAATTCAGCTGAGATTGTTCATTTTGTTCATTTCTCCAGGCCCGGGGGTGCGTACGCACGAGGTTTTCAGCATTTGTTTCGGGCTTATATTGCCTTTCATCTTTGGTTGAAAGATTTTTGGTCTTTCTTAAATTTCCCCAGAGTGTTGGGCTACAGATTGTGGATATAACATATATCCAAATTTAACAATATATGAATGTGGACTGCTTTTCCTTGATTTTTTTTTTCTCTCGACGTCAACGGTTCAGCTGTATTGCGTATAGAACGAACAAGATAAAACGCAAAGAACGTGTTTCCAGGAAACATTTGACCAACCTGCCTTTCGATGCCCCTGCTAAAGTGGAGTCCCCGCATTATATTATAAAATCAAACGTTATCTAGTTGGATCTATAGTACCGATCTAAGGCGCCGCATGTTGAATGTGTTTATACAAATATGTTCGAAGCTGACAAGCCGGTTCGACTACATAGTCTGTACACATCGTGAGAGAGAGAGACATGTTCAATCACAAAGTAATTAGTTGTATCGCACCACAGGGATTAATGTAGCCAAAAATAGCCATACGAGTTGGGGTTGGCGCAAGTGGTTTCTTTTGAGCTGAGATGTGGCAACAAACAAGAGTGTTTTAGCCCACTGTGACCTCTCAAAAGTGAAGCGTGTAACCATTTTCAAGGCCATTAGTATTTTGGATAGCGAATGCAATGTATATTGGAGTTTATAGTCCCAGGACTGAGGTGTTATGCAACAACACAACGAGGCATCTTTGGGTAGCTAGATTCAAAGGCTAAAAGCTTCCTGGCTCAGGAGAAGCCCATGTGATGCTCAGGAGAAGCCCATGTGATGCTTGATGAGCTGAAACACAAAGCTAGCCTTCCCTCAGTTGGTCGTTTTCAAAGACATTAGGGCAAATTGCGTCCTCTTAATCAAATATACTATGTTCACAATAATTGGTTTTAGTCATCATCGTGAAAGCGGCATCAGCTCCCAATAAATTGTGCACAGGAGGCCATTCCCACTTTTAGATATCCTCTAAGATGATTATCTTGTCATCCTTGATTTCTAGCATGAACATCTTGACACGACTGCTATGAACTAGATGTGTCAACCCTTTTATATCTCTCACACTTCATCCTGATACCACAAAACCCCGTTTTACAATCCGCATGAGTATGGAAGAAATCGGACCGTGACAATCTCCCTACCCAATTTCCATCACACCCTCGTGGTGGGCTCTTTTGTCCTTCCTTGCATTCTTCAACAATCAACCCTCCACTCCTTTAGTACTTACATGAATGGCAAACGCTTGCCTAATAGAGTAGGCCGCTTTACTCCATCGGTTGCTTCCCTTGATCAAAGTTGTTGGCCAAATCCTAGTCATTTATGCTTTCTTTGATTAAGTGTGGCATCCCAAGTCAATTGTGCTCCCTCAACAACACATTCTTACACCTATTAGGCTTCTCTTGAGCTTAGCAAACCAACATAGGTTTCTCTTATTATTGGAAATGTGGCAATAGATTTTCTTAACATAAGCCCATATAGCTTGCAAAACCTGCTCTAAAACCATTTGTCACGGGTTAAAAGCTTCCGAGCTAAATACGAGTTTGTATGGTGCCTAATGAGCTAGACTTCCCTCAATAGATTGTTTCCAAGAATAGTCACTAAATTGCGTCCTTTTAATTGATCATACTACGCCCATATTAGATCAGGCATTTAGTCCATTGAGTAAGATATACAAATCGGTTAAGCACAACTATTGGTTTCATTTTGCTGTGGCCATCATCATGAAAGTAGTATTAACTCTCGATCAATTTGTGTAGGGAAGGCCAACCCTTGCTCTCCAGAGATCTAGGGTCACGTAGCACTCTATCTTGACTCGTGCTCGTATGCTAATGTGTCTCCTCTTGACAATGGTAGTGACGAGGGAGGGAGAAATTGGAGAGCCATGTGCACAGCTGAGGTCAAAAGCCAAGGGGGAAGAGAGAGGCGCTTGTAGTATACGTGGGGAGAGGCGCTTATGGCTTTCCGAATAATTTCTGACATGACGACTGCAAGATTCGAGCGATATTGGCAATGCAAGGGTAGGGGAGGCAGCTCGACCAGATCTAAGCAGAGGCATTATGGAGAGGGAAATGTGTATGACGAACATTGTATGCTGACATTTATCAAATAATGCAAAGGATATTACAAATCGTATCCTATACTTATTCTTGTTTTTTCGGAATGCGACTTTGCAGCAAAATATTTTTCACTGAAAATTGTTCTTCGATTCTTATTAGAGGAGGTAGGTTTTGTGATACGTCCAAAAAAGAAATATCACATATAGACAATAGAATTAATAATTTCACTCTAAATAGAACTCAATGTACACAAACTGCGCCAGAATTTAATTGATAACTAAATTTGAGAACGTAATCACTTTAAATGAAACTAAATGTATACAAACTATGAGGAAATTTAATTGACGATAAAATTTGAGAACATAAAAATGCAACGTGGTCATCTAATTGATGACTAGGTACCAAAGATATACAATATAGATACCAGCTAGAATTTAATTGACGACACGAGTCTAGAAACTATTACTGCTATGCAAGAATTGAAAGATAAAATGTTTATTTGTTTGGTCGTGGGAGGCCTCGAAGAGGATGATGTGGCTAATCAAAGTCTACAATTAACGGTTATCAACAAAAGTTACAAAGGGAGACGGGTTTTGAGGCGATCTGGATAGAAAAAAATCACAATTAGGCAATAGAATTGATAACTTCACACCAAATAGAATTAAAAATATATAAACCGTCCTAGAATTTAATCAAAGACAAAGTCTAAGAATGTAAGCACTCCAATGGAACCAAACATACACAAAGTATTCCAAAATTTAATTGACAACAGAACACGAAAATGTGAAAAAGCAGTGCCAAAATTTTATTGACAATGAGGCACCCAAGATATATAGCAAAGATACACGCTTGAATTTAATTGATAACGAGTATTTGGAAATTACAGTTAAAAAACACATTGGAATTTAATCGATGACGCGAGTTTGAAAACTATAACTACCGTTTAGAAATTGAAAGATAACATGTTTGTTTTTTTGTGCGGGAGGGGCCTCCAAAGAGTACAATGTGATTATTTAAAGCCTATAATAGACGGGCATCAACATAAGGTACAAAGGGAGGTCACAAACAAATATTACAAATGAAGGTTACAAACATATATTACAAACGGTCACCGAATGGTTAAATCGATGATTACATTGACTCTATTACCTTGATGTTTCTTTGACTCCACTACTTTAATTGTTGCTTTATTCCACTACATTGACGGTTGCATTCGAGATTGTCAACTCTACTTTTTGTCGACTCTTTCAAGTTGTCAATTCATCAAGTTGTTGATAATTATGTTCATAAATCTTCAAACTCTGCTCTCATCAACTAAGTATATTACTTGTCTATAATAACCATAATTGGTCACTGAATGATTCATTGATCATTTGATTTGTTTAAATTAGATAAGAGTCATAATATTCCCCTTTGTTATCGGCAAATTTGATCTTTTTTTGCCGAATCATACGACTCACTATTTTCCATGAAGACACATTTTGTATAAAGTCTTTATATGGCCTTCTATCTCCATTTTGAAGTAATTGCTCATACTTAGACACTCTCGTGTCGATTGGAATAAATTAGCAAAATTTTGGCCTTAGAATTTTTATTTGACAAAAGTACAGTATAAGTCCAAAATTTGGCACGAGAGGACACTTAAATGTCAAAAGTTACGAAAGGTAAACATAAATGCTACTTTTTTTTAAAATTGGGATACATGAGTGCAAAGTTCGACGACCTTGGCCGGAAATCCTACTTGGCACTTTTTATTAATATAACTCGCTTACATGTCTTGTCGAGAGTAGAGTTAGCGAAGAAGAGCAAACGACGTCATTTTGCTTGGATTTGAATTCCAATATAAATATTAATTAAATTAAATTTAAAATAATTTAAAAAACAAAGATTGTAGAACTTCAAGGAGGGCAACAAGCCCTCGTTGAAGTTCTACAATCTTTTTTTTTTTTAATTTAAATTTTTACTTTTAAATTTAATTTAATTAATATTTGTATTAGGATTCAAATCCGAGGAAAAACGACGTCATTTTGGCTCTTCTAGCCATGTTAACATGTGAAACGACGTCGTTATGCACTTATCTCACTAGGAAAATGCAACTTAGCATTTTGGTGGATTTTCTCGCCATTGGTACTTAACCGATTTATTTTGCTTCGATTTTGGCACTTAAGTACTCCCTCGTGCCAAGTTTTGGCATTCCAGGGATTTGGGTGTTTATGTGGATTGAATTTCAATCTATTGAAAGCCAAATTTGTGAATTCTTTCTCCGAGAATGAATTAAGGCACCAATTCCTAACCCTTTTGAATCGATCAATGGACTGATCTATTGATTCATTGTCGCATTGATAAATTTTGGTTAAATCATTGGTCGATACTTCATGTATCGTTTTATAAAATTGAGAATGGAATTGTCTTTCCATCTGAGCCCAAGTATGGATTGACTTATGTGGTAAATTTGTATACCAAGTAAAGAAAATTTTTGATGAGGATAAAAGGGAACAACCTAAGTCTCAAGTATCATTTGTTCTCACTTCTCGACATTGGACAATAAATCGACCAATGTGTTTGACGGTCAATTGGTTATTTTTGCTAGTGAAGACAATGAAATCAAGAGTTTTGAATTTTCTTGGGTAAGTTATATTGTCAACCTAATAAGGATAAAGCTTCCGATATATTGGCTTGACCATTCTTTGTTGATACTTAATTATTGCAATAGATTGTTGGATTAAGTGCCAAAACTTGACACGGGGAGACACTTAAGTGCCAAAAGTTCAGAAATGTATACTTTAATGCCATAATCAGAGTAAAATTGATCGGTTAAGTGCCAATGGCGAGAAAATCAAGCCAAATTGTATATGTGGTATTTTCCGACGACATACTTCACTGAGGTGGCAATTATTAAAAAAAGAAGAAGATACAAGTGGACAAGATAAACGACGTCATCCCATCCACGCTGGCTTGGCTAAGCTAAACGATGTCATTTTTCCTTGGTGATAAACGACGTCGTTTAGCTTATTTTCCCCAAAGAATTCACCATCTTTCAACTGGTCATCTCTCATGCTCCAATCTCACGCTCTTCTCTTCGTCATCATTCATGCGCTTTGAAGGTCGATCATCACTTGCTGTCATCACTCACCATCATCGCTCGCCTAGACTTATCCTTTTTCCCCCCTATGGTGTGAAATTAGGGCTCAAACTTGTCTATTAGGGCTCTGATGGGAAATTTGGGGCTCGACTGGAAAATGTAGGGGTTGGCCGGGAAATATAAGGCTCGGATGGTACTATGATGTGTGATTTATGGCTCAAATGTGGTGTTAAAGCAATTGAAGTGTTTGGCTTGGCAATTTAGGGCTCGGTCGGGGAAAAATTAGGGCTCTTATGTTACTGTGATGTGTGTTTTAGGGCTCGGATGTAGTATTATGATGTACAAGGACGATTTTTAGGGCTCGGATGTGATATTGTGATGTGTGATGGTGATTTTTAAGGCGTGGAGTAGTTGTCAGGGGCACCTCTGGTCATTTTTTTTAATCAAAGCGTTGAAATGAGTGCCGTGGGGGCCTGTGCCTATTGTGGGACCTCTATTTGTTGGTCAATATTTTAAACGAATTCCTATAATCGAAGTGGCTATCATAGGAGACATCTTGTCATTTCTTTCCACTAAAGTAAATGACAAATGCTCTTCTCTTTTCTTTAATAAAGTTTATGAGAGTGTGTGGACCTCCATGTGTAATTGTATGTTGTCTTTTGTTGATGTAGTCCCAAAAGTTAATTATTTTTTTCTTTGGTTATAGAAATGGCTTATAATAAGGACTATGTTGTTGTCTTTGTTTGCTATGGTGGGAATTTTGTGATTGGAGAGAATGAGTGGGAGTATGAGGGGGAAATGATGGCACTATCTTTGTCAATATACAGAAAATATATAGGATTTGTTAGGGATATAGTGAAATATTTGCCATGCAAAGTACAGAAGTTGCTGTATTATGTTCTTAGGAAGGGCTTAAGAGATAGTTTGAGAATCTTAGAAGATGATAATGGTTTTTGGGGATGTCCTTACCATTATCTTCATAGCCAAGAAGCTAAATTGTACGTTGAGTACAATAGTAATTATAAGGCCGAATATGATGATGGAGAGAGCACCCAAGTAGGAGAATGGGAGATGATATTCAAGCTAGTACTGAAATTAGGGATAAAGGACGACAGGATAAATAGGATGGGGAGGAGAGGGGCGCAGATGCAGTTCAACAAAGTGCAATGACATAGACGATGTCACAATCACTGGATTAGATTGAGAAATAGTTGAATCTAGTGATGATGAGAATGAAGGGTTGGCTTTTGAAAATTTCTTAAGTGATGTCGACGACGAGGAGCTTGCACGTTCAAGGAAAAGACAAATAAAGTTTTTGTCAAATAGGTTTGCAGCTTTGCAAGTAACTGAAGAAGTTCCAAACAAGGTCAAATGAACTGCAGATGTTAGTGTTACTAGTGAGGAGACTAATTATGAAGAAAGTGTTGAGAATGCTACTTCTCATGACGAGCTTGAAGAAGATCAAGCAGCTATGCGTAAAAAAGAAAAGTATGTTTCCTTCCTATAATCCATCTGTCGCCTCTCCTATATTGTCAATAAGTATGAAATTTCAAAATGTGAAACAATTTAAGGAAGATATAATAAAGAACTCTATTGCTGCACAAAGGAATATTGACTTCATTTTAAACATTAAGGCTTTTGTAAGAGTTAGGTGTTCACAGCAAAATTGTCCATGAAAGATCTACAACGCATTCTTAGGAGGAGTGGGTCCTTCTAGATTAGGACCTTCCAAGAGGAGCATACTTGTTCTATTAATTTTGAAAACAAGAGGGTAATAAGTGCATGATTATCCAAGCACTTCTTCGATCTGATCAATGTGATGCCCGAGATGAAGAATACTGAGTTCAAGCAATTGGTGAAGGAGTGTGTAGGCATTAATATGTCCATAAATCAATGCAAAAGAATGAAGCAAAATGTGATGAAGATATTTATTGGTTAGTAGATAAGGAATATGGGTAGATGTGAGATTATACTTGAGCATGTAGGCTTCAAAACCTTTCAAGTAGAGTTTATGTAGAGGTTGTGAAGAGGCTACTTCCTGATAATGGGATTATGTTTGATGAGTTTTATGAGTGCTTTGATACATACATACGGAGATTTTTATCTGATTATAGATAGATTATAGGATTGGATGTCTGTTTCTTAAAAGGCTTGTGTAAGGGAAAATTGCTTGCCACAATTGGAAGAGATGCAAATAACTAAACGTTTTCACTAGCTTGGGCTGTTATGAAAATAGAGAACAAGGATAATTGGTCTTGATTCCTGAAAAATCGCATGGCTAACTTGGAGATAACAAATGACGAACGGTAGGCATTCATGAACGACCAACAAAAGGTAATATCGGTGAGGAATTCAAGTGCAATAACATCGACAACAACAACTGCAAAACATTCAATAGGAGAATAATAGATATCACATGCAAACAAATCATATCAATGCTTGAAAATATACAAGTTATGGTCATGACTTGGTTGTACAAATAAAAAGATGATGTTGCAAAGTGGACTAGGTAATGTGGTCCTTGGATTGCCAAGAAATTGACTGAGAACTTGGCTGCAAATAAGTATTGTCATCCCATTTGGAATGGGGAAGGATATGAAATAATGAATGGTTCTAATAAATATGTTGTCCATCTAAATATGAGGAAGTGTTTTATAAAGAGTACGGCAAATAAGTGGAATTCCTTGTGTAAATGCATATGTGTCATCCAATTGAAGGGCCACAACGTAGAGGATTACTTTGATGATTGGTACAAGAAAACGAAATACCTTGCTTCGTATCAATTCATGATGCAGATAATTAGAAATAAAAAGTTTTGGAAGGCAACAGATAGTGAAGAACCTCAACCTTTGCCACTGAAGAAGCAAATGAGAAGACCAAAACGAAGACCAAGAATGTCAGAGGGCAAGGTCTTAGGTCAGCAAAGGATGAGCAAGATAGATACAAAGATGATGTGCTCTTATTGTCATGTAGTATGGCACACTACTAAAGATTGTTGATTGAGGAAGCACTAAGAACAGTTAGGCAGGAGGCAATTGAAGGCCCTGATGAAAGAATAGCTGGAAGGCCAGCTGAAGGCCAAATAGAAGGCTCAAGTGAGTTGACTGTTCTTCAGTCGACGACAAAAAACTCAGTAACTCATGACATTTGTGTTTATGTTACTTTTTGGTTTATTACATATTTGTATGTAGCCTCAATTGCCTTGTATTTAATATCTTTGTCCGGTGATGGGAATGACACCTGAAAGATTGGCTGAAACCCCTACTATACCTGAAACTTAAGGCCTTGCTTGAAGAAGGCAAAGTAGAAGACGAGCAGCTAAAAGATTGGCCAAAACTGTTGAAGCGTTAGTTTAGTTGACTGTTCTTTAGTCAAGAAAAAAAATACTCAATAAGTTCAACAATTTATGTTTAGTTTTCCTTTACGTTATTATATGGGCCGATGTTATATTTATAATATCTTTCTCATGTTCGAAGAAGGCAAGCTAGAGCTCAACTGCAATAACTGAAGGGTCACCACAAAGGCCATCTCAAAGTGTTGTTGAAGTTGAAGGACTAGATGGAAGAAGGACAACTAGAAGAAGGATAGCTCAAGGGCCAGTTGTAAGAAGGCCATTTAGAAGACGCACGACTAAAGAACTAGTCGAAAAAATCCCTGTTATAGTTGAAAGGCCAAATATAGTTGAAGCTAAATGGCCAACAGAAGGGCCAATTGAAGGACCAAAAGAAGGCCAAAGAAATCACAAGCAAGAAGAATGGCTAATAAATCACAAGTTGCTGAAAGTGATGCTCTAATTCAAATAAGAAGGGCTCTTGAGAAGAGGCTAAGACAATATGGTTATGGCATTTATACAGATAAGCGTACTAGAATAGTAATTTTTAATGTCTGTTTTATTGGCTGCATTTAATCTATGGTGCGAACATTTGCTCACAATTTAACTGTATTTTTGTAGTCCAGAGAAGTTCTGAGGTTTTTATGTCTTAAAGCTCAACTCAAGAATCAATGACTGCGTAAAAAAGGAAGAAGACATTGGCTGTGCTAATAAGAAAGAACAATAACCCCGCACCAACTCCATCTAAATCAGTGCATCCTGGGATAGTTGCAGCTTCATCTAAATTAGAGCATACCGAGACACTTGAAAAAGAAGTTGCACGTTTAGTTAGAAAGAGTGCAAGGATTGTGAATAAAGTAAAAGATCCATCAAAAGGAGAACAAAGAAGGGGGTGATGCATATTGACTAATGAGACGGGATGGGATAGGGTTTGTGGGGTTTAGGAGTCAGTTTTATTATAACTTGCTATGAATAGTTTCTTTTTTTTAGTTTGTCATTGAGTTTGTGAGACTTAATTTCAATATTGATGGAACAATCTTGCTACTTGTCATTTTTTTTGGATTTTGCTTATACTTGCCGCTTGTTTTAGTTGATGGCTAATGATGGTTCTAATTGTTCGTGCTGCGGTGGTAGTTGGTGGTTATGGTGGTAGGTCATAGTTGTTGGATAAATTCTCTTCAGATATTTTGAAGTCGACAAAACATTTCCATCAGTCTAGTTTGAAGACTTGCAGACTATACTGGCAAAGTTTGAAGACCAAAGTTTGACGATATCAAGACTCAAGTTTCAAAGTCTACTCTCATGGATAGTTTCCAGACCGACAAGTTAAAACTTCTATTCTGATTTTATCTAATATGGTTTTGACTCCAACGGCTAAGGAATATCTCTCGACTGGAATCAGCACTACAAGATCTTATATTCAGATTCGAATAAATCTAGATTCTGTAAGATTCACAACTTATATTTGGAAGGTTCTACTTATGGAAACCAAGATCATGATTGTATGGGCAAGCAGGATTGATGGGCTATCAACACTTACTTTAAAGAGCTCGAGATCTCTCTAAATTGATTCTGTCCAACGGGTTGATTGGAAGAACTTCTTTGGAAGGTGCCAAAGGTAATGAAGACATGAAGAAGTATTTAAGAGAGACGCTCAAGTTGTTGAAGGGTGCCGGATAGAAGAATTCTAAAGTCTGAATCTCTTTCTTATTTTGTGATCTTATTCTTCGAGCAATACATGTAATCAAAAGAGAGGGCGAAGTGTGGTGAGACCTTGAGGAAGTGTAGTAGAGTCTCTACACTTTGTGGAATCAAGGGCGTGAGATTGTAAACACTCTTTTTATTCTTTTTGTAAAATCCAGCCAAAAGGGCTGTCCGTGCGGGAGAGTGGACGTAGGCTTGGTCTAAGCCGAACCACTATAAAACGGAGTCTTGATTCTCTATCCCTAATCCTTTTATCTTTCATTACTTTTATTTGCAGCGATTATTGTTTTTAATTCCTTAATCTCTCATCAGAGAAATTGCTTATACATTCGGTTAAATTTATAAAATCGCCTTAGTCACCTATTCACCCCCCTCTAGGTGCTAATTCTAGTCCTAACAATTGGTATAAGAGCTTGTGTACTCGTTTATAAGAAGTGTCTTTACTTCTGAGTAAAAGATCTATGGCTAGTATGTTGCCTACAGGGTTGGTTGAAGGTCAAAGCAACACCAGACCTCCATACTTTGATGGAAAAGACTACAGCATATGGAAAAACAAGATGAAAGCATTCCTAAGATCGAAAGATCCTTTGGAATGGGAAGTAGCACAAAGGAATCATTCTCTGTTGCATCGAATCGAGAGAGGAAAAGAAGTTGTTGTTCCTACCGAGATGACTCAAGAAGAAATAACCAAGAGACAGACTCTTGTCGCTAAAGCCATTTATTCCTTATATTGTGCTTTATCCCCTACTGAGTATAACAGAATATCTTCTTGTGATACAGCGAAAAGAAGTCAGGGGATAGGCTTCACATTACCTATGAAGGGACTGATCGAGTGAAAGAAATAAGGATCAATATTCTTTTGGGATAATATGAAGTCTTTAAGATGAGATCAGGAGAATCAATAACTGACATGTTTAGTCGTTTTACTGAAATTGTGAATGGTCTTGAATATCAGGGACATCCAATCTCAGGACATATGAAGGTCAACAAACTTCTACGTGGACTCTCTAAAGGCGGAATTACATAAAAACCTCAATAAGAGAGACACAGAGGATTGCTCCACTCTCTGTAGACGAATTGGTTGGGACTCTTTAGTCTTACGAAGTAGAGCACACCAACGAAGAAGATTCAAAAGGTAAGAAATCTATTACCTTAAAGTCTAATGATTATTCTGATGTTACAGACTCTGAAGAAGATCTAGATGATGAAGAACGGCACTCATGATAAAGAGATTCGAAAGCTGAACGAAAGGGAAGAAAATTCAATTGGAAGAAACAAAGCTCACAAAGGTTTCAAAACAAATCAACGGAGGAAGATGATTCTAACAAAGAAGTAACTTGCTTTGAATGCAAGAAAAGGGACACATCGTAACCTAACCGTCCTATGTTAAAGAAAAGAAAAGGAAAGACGAGAAATATAGGAAGGCACTCAAAGCGAGAGACTTGGAGTGATGCGAATGTGAAGAAAGTGATGATGATTATGCCAATATCTGTTTGATGGCAAAATCTGATTCGGACTCGGACCTTGATACGATATGCACTCGCAGACAGTGAGCTTGAGGTTAGTAATCTAAAAATTCCTGTCAAAGTTTCTAAATATATTGATGAACTTTGTCTTAGTCTAAAAACCTCTCTTAAGAGGATCTCGAATTGAAAAAGGAGAATTCTACATTGAAGCAACGGGAAAAACTTTGGAAAGAAAAGTTTGAAAAGTTGGAAAAGAACTTTACTATCTTGAAAGAAAACTCAGACTCAGTTTCCAAAGAAAATAATCTTTTGAAAAATGATATTTCTAATATATCAAAAGATTTTCAAATGGTTCTGAAAAATTGGATAAGATTGTTTCGATACAAAGACCCTACTTTGATAAATTAGGTCTTGGTATGACTTCTGAAACTATTCCACTAATTGATTTCCCAAAGGTAAAGGAAAGAATCAAACAAAGACCAACCAAATTTGTTTATAAAAATCATTTCCAGAAAGTCTTTGTAAAACCCGTTGGCGAAATGCTTTGAAATGTTCCAAGTGTCAAAGCTCGAACATTTTGAGAAAGAATGTCCTTTGGTTTGGAGACTGTTAAAAAGAATTAGGCAAAGACTGTTTATTGCTCTAACTTTTCTGGACCCAAAATGATGTGGGTACCAAAGAAAGCTTGAATTCTTTTAATTGCGGTCACTATCAAAATGAAGATTAAATGGTATCTAGATAGTGGCTGCTCAAGACATATGGGAGACTCAAGTTTCTTCATAAAACTTGTTGGATAGATGGAGGAAAAGTTTCTTTTGGTGGTAACAACAAAGGAAAAATTATTGGTCGTGGAACAGTAAAGATTGGAAGTCTGTTAATCAAGAATGTCTCCTTAGTTGAAGGATTAAATTACAATTTGCTTAGCATAAGCCAATTGTGTGATACTGGATTCAAGATCAATTTCCGGAAGGAACGTGCTCGGGGAATCGGTAAAGACTTTACTCAATCTTTTACCGGGACGAAGACATGAAAATATCTATCTTCCGGATGTGAATCATGAAAGATCACAGCGCTTAATATCGTACAAGATGAAGCTAATCTATGGCACAGAAAGCTAGGCCATACCAATATGAAGCAAATCACCAAGATCTCTTCCAAGAAACTTGTTCGAGGATTGCCCATTCTCAATTACTTAAAATCTTATCTATGCACACCATGCGTACTGGGTAAACAGGTTAGAAACTCTTACAAACCAATAAGTAAAGTTTCCACTAATCGTGTACTACAGCTTCTGCATATGGACTTATTTGGACCTACTATAACGTAAAACATTGGTGGAAAAAGGTTCTACCTAGTAATAGTGGATGATTATTCACGATTTACTTGGGTCTACTTTCTTGCAAGTAAGTCTGAGACTTTCTCTCACTTTTCAAAGTTTGCTAAGAATGTGCAGAATGAGAAAGATCACGCTATTTCAAGCATTCGTACAGACCATGGAGGTGAGTTTGAAAATCAAGACTTTACTAAATTATGTGATGAATCTGGTTTTCAGCACAAATTCTCCTCTCCATACACACCAGAACAGAATGAGGTTGTGGAAATGAAGAATAGGTCTTTACAAGAAATGGCAAGAACTCTTTTAATTGAAAGTAATATTTCTTCAAGATTTTTTTGAAGTCGTTCGACCGCTTGCTATATTATTAACAGTATTCTTAAGGTCAATTCTTGAGAAAACTCCTTATGAAATTTTTAAAGGAAAGAAACCAATTGTTTCTTATTTTCAAGTATTTGGTTGTAAATGTTTTATTCTGAATAATGCAAATGATCGAGTTGGTAAGTTTGAAGAAAAATCGATGAAGGATTCTTTCTTGGTTACTCAACCGCAAGCAAAGCCTATAGAGTATTCAACAAGAAGACTCGGATCGTGGAAGAATCAATGAACGTCAAATTTCAAGACTCTCCACAAATTCAGCCAATTCGACCGAAGAATCGATCTATTCCGGACTCTGCTAGATCCACCTCCCATGAAGCAGTTCAAAATTCAGAAGCAGTACAACAAGTTACTGATGAAGAATCAACTCAAGAAAAAGATCAACAATCTATCAAACTGTCCAATAACTGGAAGCACAAGTCTAGTCATCCCAAAGAACTCATTATTGGAAACGTTAATGAGGGAATTCGAACAAGATCCAAAAGGCGAGAAGAGTCTAGTGCCGTCGCACTTATTTCTGAAATAGAACCCAAAAACATTGAAGAAGCCTTAGCTGATGAAAGCTGGATTGAAGCAATGCAAGAAGAGCTCAAACAATTCAGTATTAACAACGTATGGGAATTAACTCCTAAACCAAAAGGTAAATCTGTTATTGGAGCTAAATGGGTTTTCAGGAACAAAGTCGATGAAAAAGGCAAAGTGACAAGAAACAAAGCAAGACTCGTGGCTAAAGGATACACGCAAGAAGAAGGGATAGACTATGATGAGACTTACGCTCCAGTAGCAAGGTTAGAAGCAATTAGATTACTACTTGCTTTTGCATGTTATAAGAATTTCAAGTTATTTCAAATGGACGTCAAAAGCGCATTCCCGAATGGATTTATTCAAGAAGAAGTCTATGTGGAACAACCTCCTCGGATTTGAAGACTCAAAGAAACCGGACTCGGTGTTCGGATCGAAGAAAGCTTTATATGGATTAAAACAAGCTCCTCGAGCTTGGTATGAAAGGCTAAGTAATTTTTTTTAATTCAAAGTGGTTTCTCTAAAGGAAAGGTAGATACTACCTTGTTTATTAAAAAGGAAGGCAAAAGCTTTCTACTTGTTCAGATTTATGTTGATGATATTATATTCGGATCATCTAATGAGACTTTGTGCAAGAAATTTTCTAAGTCTATGCAAGATGAATTCGAGATGAGCATGATGGGTGAACTATCCTTCTTCCTTGGTCTACAAGTAAAACAACTGAAAGAAGGAATCTTTATTCATCAAGAAAAATATGCAAAAGAACTTGTTAAAAAGTTCGGTCTAGAGAATTGCAAAAAGACTAATATACCTATGTCAAGTTCTTTGAAGATAGACAAAGATGAAGCAGGGAAGAAAGTCGACCAAAAATTATACGGGGAGTATCATTGGTTCACTTCTTTATCTTCGCATCTAGACCTCGACATATTATTTAGCGTTTGCATATGTGCTAGGTTTCAATCAGATCCTAAGGAATCTCATTTAAGTACTACTAAAAGTATCATTAAATATGTTGCAACTACTGCTAAGATTGGTCTATGGTATCCCAAAGAATGAGACTTTACTCTTCTTGGTTATTCAGACGCAGATCTTGCAGGTTGTAGAGTTGAAAGAAAAAGCACTTCAGGCACTTGTCAATTACTTGGTAACATGGCAGTATCTTGGTTTTCAAGGAAGTAAAGTACTGTGGCTCTTTCAACAGCTGAAGCAGAATACGTAGCCCTTGGAAGTTCTTGTTCTCAAATACTGGATAAAACAACAACTACGAGACTTTGGTATTGAAGACTCTTGCACGAGAGATCAAATGTGACAATACCAAAGTGCAATCAATCTTACAAAGAATCATATCTTACATTCAAGAGCAAAACATATTGAGATTCGACATCATTTTATAAGAGATCATCTTCAGAACAAAGAAGTCTTGATACAATTTATTGACTCAAAGAATCAACTGGCAGACATCTTCACAAAGCCACTTGAGAAAAGTTTATTTGAGTCTATTCGTTCAAGACTCAACATTTTATCTCTTGAAGACTGTTGAAGTTCAGACTCAGAATCTAAGTCTGACAAAGTATCA
The DNA here is from genome assembly GCA_014182565.1 of Eucalyptus marginata. NCBI lineage: Eukaryota > Viridiplantae > Streptophyta > Magnoliopsida > Myrtales > Myrtaceae > Eucalyptus > Eucalyptus marginata. Next base: position 22,447,012 of record CM024585.1, on the reverse strand, counting down.
GACTCAAAAATTCAGACTTGGAAGACCAATCGTCACGACTGTAAGTTGTTACAATTACAGTTCATTTACTCGTTTAAACTGATATCTCGAAAAGGTAAGATTGCTTGTTTATCTCTAATTGAGTTTATTAAGGCAGTTATTCTTAAAAAGGGGTGGTTATCGATTTGTTTAAGGCAGTTATTTTTTGAAAAGGAATTTTTATTCTTTCCTTATTGTGACGCTTCAGATACCACGTATTGATTACCTTTTATACACCTTCTCCTCTTCTTTTTTACTTTACCCAGAACCCTAGATCACAAATTTTTCACTCTCTGAGATTTTCCTTCTCAAGTTCTTCTCCTCAAGTTTTTATCTTTCTTGCGACACAAGTGTGAAAGTTCTTTCCAAGAAAGTGACAATGTCGTACCAAAGGAAATCTTCAAGAATAGCGAGCAGGGGACCACAGGGCTCGGGTGACTTTCCAAGTGAACAGATGCACCAACACTCTCAACAGCGCACCTCTTCGACTAGATCTTATGTTCGTCATCCTCAACATGCAGAGGAAATCATTGAAGATGTCGAACCTGTAAGGTCTCTTAAGCCTGCATTTGTTTATAGGCTTTATTCTGCTTTGAAGGAAGGAGGTTCTGCAATGACTTTCATTGACGAGTTCTTGAAAGAGAAATGCTATAAAAATGAAACTCATTTTCTCACTGTGATGGAGAGATCGGGTGTTGTTCCTATTGGAAAGGCAGCAAAGACCTTTGCGAACTTTCCGAGTGACCCTCGCTTTGGTAGTGTAAATCAGCTTGAGGGGAAAGATGATGATGAGAAGATGTTTGTGCATTTTAAGCCTAGGATGGGTGTGGCTGCAACTCTTCGAGGAAAGAGGGACGAATTGTTTCGATCGGAGGAACACAAGCAGGTGTATGGAAAATTGCTGAAGCGTGGGGTGATGAACCCACGAACTGTGGATTTTGATTTTCGGATCGTTGAGCATCAATTTGAGGGAGAAGTTTGAGAAGCTTCAACTTCATCAATTACGTACTAAGAGCGAGGTTGCTCATTCTGAATTGACGGCCTATTTTTATTCCAACCTCAGTTTTCTTGATGCAAACAGTTTTTCTTTTAGTGTGAGAGATAGAGAGTATATGGTTGACACAGATACTCTGGCTGATGTAATTGGTGTGGAAAGAGGAGCTTTCCAATCAATTTCTGTGTCTGTTAGCCGCGCAACTCTGGAACTTGCGAGAGACAGAATCGCAGAAGGTCATCTCTCCTACTCAAGGATGAATGCTACAAACACTCTACTTCACAAAATTGTGATCAACTGTCTCAGACCGAAGTCGACATCGAAGACAGATGTATCCATCTCTAAAGCCAAACTAATGTATGCCATCAAGATCGGTCTCAACTTTTCCTTGCCCCATACCATCATGTTTCACATGTATAGGTCTATGGCAAAGGACAAGGGAAAACTCCCTTATGTTGCTCTCATCACTCGTCTTTTCAGACATTTGAACATTCAGCCTCCCCACATTCTCTCTGTGAAAACTATTGATCAAATGGTCATTGGGCTGAGGATGATTACAAAAATGTGTCTGAAAGAACTCAGCAAAAAACTTGAGCAGTTCAAGGAGAAAACCCCTGTTAAGACCAGACCAGACTCCTCTGCTGCAAAGAGGAAAGGAAAGGAAAGGATCTTGTGACTGGTCTTATCAAGAAGAGGCGGGCTATCATCTTGGAGGATGAAGATGATGAGGATGATATTCCTATCTCTGCCTTTGTTTCTTAGCATTCTGCTCCTATGTCAGCAGAACCAGAACAACAAGTTGCAGAGGAAATTGAGAAAGGGAACCAGGAGAAGGAATCCGTGCAGACAGAAGATGAAGGAGAAGAAACAAAGAAGAGCAGGACTCACGGCAACAACCAGCGGAATCACATGCGAAGAAGATCGAGCAGATTCTCTAGCAGAAAATGAGGATCAACAACATTTTGCCACTAAGGAAACTTCTCAGCAAGAAGAGTACTTCTCCCCTCCATAAGACATTGAAACAGGGGGAACTGTTCAAAGAGAAAGTACTCCTCTTCTCTTGACATTTACCAGTGCAAGTGTTAGTAGATCACCTCCTGGTGCAGAAGATGTTCATGCTGCTCATTTTCCTGAGGGAGAGGCAACATCTCCAAACATCGATCTTCCTGCTGATATTCACTCCATTGGCTTAACTCCACAATCAGACCGTGTTGATGCAAGCACTCAAACCGACAATTCGGGGAGATTTTGGAAGGTCGCTTGAAATCATTTTGGAGCTCAAAGGCCGAGATATATGCTTTAGGGTGTGAATTTCAGACACTGCGAAAGTGAGAATCATGCCATGTTCATCTCCTTGCATGATCGATTAAAGATATTCAACATCGGGTTCGGGCCAGCCGCCAAAGGCACTTTGCTCTCACTCAACTACGGGAGGATTTGAGGAAACCGGAAGGAACCGTCAAGTCTATGGAGGACTTTCAACTTGTTCGCATTCCTCGCGCACCTTAACTTTCTCACCTTTTTATGATGACAAAAAGGGGGAGAAGCCTTTGCAGATTTCCATTCCATTCCAAACTTTCACTTTTTAAACACTCTTTGGATTTAATATTTTGTTGTGATTGACTTTATGACTTTATCTTGAGTTTTGGAATGCTTGCTTGCTTTTTACTGCATTACTTTAAGCTATTAAAATAGATAAAGATAGTTGGTTGATATCTGCACAAGACTAATTTGTTTTCTGTGAATGCAGATCTGTGTACAGGACAAGTCTGTGTACAGGACAACTTATACTATCTTTACTCTAATCCTTTATGAGATATCATTGCTAGCTTAAATGTTGTATTGCAGGGCATTAGTATTCAAATCTGCAGGAAAGTTTTGTCACCATCAAAAGGGGGAGATTGTTGGATAAATTCTCTTCGAGATATTTTGAAGTCGACAAAACATTTCCATCGTCTAGTCCGAAGACTTGCGGACTCTACTTTGGCAAAGTCCGAAGACCAAAGTCGACGATATCAAGACTCAAGTTTCAAAGTCTACTCTCATGGATAGTTTCCAGACCGACAAGTTAAAACTTCTATTCTGATTTTATCTAATACGGTTTTGACTCTAACGGCTAAGGAATATCTCTCGACTGGAATCAGCACTAGAAGATCTTATATTCGTATTCGAATAAATCTAGATTCTCTAAGATTCGCAACTTATATTTGGAAGGTTCTACTTATGGAAACCAAGATCTTGATTGTATGGACAAGCAGGATTGATGGGCTATCAACACTTACCTTAAAGAGCTCGAGATCTCTTTAAATTGATTCTGTCCAACGGGTTGATTGGAAGAACTTCTTTGGAATGTGCCAACGGTAATGAAGGCATGAAGAAGTATTTAAGAGAGACGCTCAAGTTGTTGAAGGGTGCCGATAGAAGAATTCTAAAGTCTCGAATCTCCTTCTTATTTTGTGATCTTATTCTTCGAGCAATACATGTAATCAAAGAGAGGCGAAGTGTGGTGAGACCTTGAGGAAGTGTAATAGAGTCTCTACACTATGGAATCAAGGGCGTGAGATTGTAAACACTCTTTTTGATTCTTAGTGAAATCCAGCCAGAAGGGCTGTCCGTGCGGGAGAGTGGACGTAGGCTTGGTCTAAGCCGAACCACTATAAATCTGGAGTCTTGATTCTCTATCCCTAATCCTTTTATCTTTCATTACTTTCATTTGCAGCGATTATTGTTTTTAATTCCTTAATCTCTCATCAGAGAAATTGCTTATACATTCGGTTAAATTTATAAAATCGCCTTAGTCACCTATTCACCCCCCTCTAGGTGCTAATTCTAGTCCTAACAATAGTAATTGGTAATGGGTCTATGGTGGTGGTTGGGGGCTCATGTAGCACCTGGTACAAGTGTGCAGTGTGCACATTTTGTACCAGGTGGTGCTAATGCATGCTACTGCACCATTTGGTGCTTGAACCGATACCTTTTACAACAGCACACCATGATCACAGTGGTAGCTGGTGGTCATGATGGTCCTAGTGATGGCTCGTGATGGTGCTAGCTACTAGTGATTGGGGGCTCGTGCAAGTACTTGATGTAAGTGTGCAATGTGTACATCAAGCTAGTGCAAGGCTTGTAAACACCTTTTGCAACGACACACCACCAGCACAATAGTGACTAGTGTTGTTATCTAGTGGTGGTTAATGGTGGTGGCTGGTAGTGGTTGATGACTAGTGCAATTAAGGAGAAACCTACAAAATTTGGCACTTAACTGTTTCCAAAAAACTTGGCATTTAAATGTTCACTTTTGACCACGAATGGCACTTAAGTGATCATTTTTTCATCACAACTGACACTTAAGTGATCACTAAATACAACTTATGGCACTCGAGTAATCACTCATGTCTATCCTATGTATATGTTGGTTTATGGCAAACTAGATAATTAATTCATTTAATTCAATATTTGCTGGTTTACATTTAATTCAAGTAAAGAAGCCACCATAATACATTGACTCATTACACATCCTTGTTACTTTGTATTCAAGAATAAGCAAAAACATAGCACAAGCAGCATCTTATTCACTCATTCTCTTTTCTTGACCTCTCCAAAAGCACAAGAAGTGAGCCATAATATATATGACAGCATAAACAACAACAAAACCACAACGATCTTGTGGACAACGTAAACACAAGTAAAATAGCCTACATTTGACCCAAAACAATTACATTTGTCCACTCATTTTTCAACTATGGCAGCTGGAAAAACTTCTTCTCATCTTCAAGTGCTTTACATTTCATCATTAAGTAGGCTAAACAAAAAAATAACACAACAATAAACACTTGACAATACTTTCATTCAATTTTGATCTTTGAAACTTCATTCTTCAAATGGTTAGCTGGCGATGCTTCGACTTGCATTGAGTCAATATCGTCCAAGTCATCCACGAACATAGATGAAGGTTGATGTCATCCATCAAATAGGTCCAATATCACCTTTATGGCTTGGAGAGAGAACTTCGCATCGACCTATTTAAAATATTTGCACTTCGACACTTCTCTATATCTAGCACATTCGTGGAATCTTCTCCCGAGATTCATTCAAGTCCACGATATTCTTCTTGGACTTAATAACCCACAATAACATAAATACCCGCCTTCTCCTTCTCTTTGGGAGAGGAATTTGAGCTGCCACTAAAAGTCTTGCTCTCCATTTCTAATATTGAATGGTGGAATTTGGGGCAAATTGAAATTATGGTTTGGGATTAGGGTTCGAGCACTTCAATGGGGATTTTAGCCGATTTAGGGTTTTAAGTTGGGGGCAATTGGGGAGATGACATCGTTTTGGCCAATTTAGAGTTTTTTCTTCAGACAAATGTGGAAACGATGTTTGTTTTGGTTGAGTCTAAGCTGATTCGGCTCTCTGGCAAGCCATGTAGGTGAGTTTAATAATTAAAAAAAATGCTACATAAAATTTTCTGGACCCTTCATCGATGTTGACATCGAAATGTCCTAATTTTTTTTTTTTTTTAAATGGCACTTATATGTACATTTCAAAACTTTTGTACTTAAGTGTCCTCTGGTACCAAGTTTTGGCGCTTACCTTGTACTTCTACATGTTGTAATATGAGTGAACCATTTGATCAGGATTTGTAAGTCGGCACTCTTCTTGCCCCCTAAGTTTAGGGTAGATAGATCGATAGACTTGACCTTTTTACCCCCCAGTTCAAGGTAGACTGGATTTTTAGGCGTTTTGATAATCCTCATTAGTGGTGGGATCACTTGGCCTAAATTATTTTTGATGTTCAATTGATTAAGAGTTGGAGGAACATACTTGGCAGTCGCCATATTCGATTGGATTAGTATGGATTGATTGAATGTCCCAAGCCTATAGATGCCATCGTTAATCACAATGACGACCATTGACCTGATCATATCAAAAATGTGTCTTGCTATGTGACTTGCCATCATATTTCATTGTTCATTGAACAATCTCTTCATGGTAGCTACCAAAGTGGTTTGATACCAACTTCCTCCTCAACTCCTTTGTAAAGTGCCATAGGATTTTGATTTTGCTCTATATTGCTAAAGCAGTTGAGATCTTGGACCAATTAGCCATATCACTAGGTTTATTGCCCACAGCATGATCAAGCTTTGGATGATTCCTTGTTCTTGGCATTATACTCCCTCAAATCGAGCACACTGGTCTCACTAAGCATGCCAAAAAGATTCTTCCCCCAAATTCGCCTTTGCGACAAGATTTTTCACCTAACGTCGTTCTTTGATTATTATTAGAGGAGACAAATTCTGTAGCAATTCAAACAAGAAATATCATAAGTACATAATAGAATTGATAAGTTCACTTTGAATAGAACTGTACGCAAACTGTACTGGAATTTAATTGATGACAGTTTAGGAAACGTAACTTCAAACTGAACAAAATGTACACAAATTATATCATAATTTAATCGACAACAAAACCTGAAAATATAAAGATGCAACACTGTAATTTAATTGATGACGAGGTACTCCAGACATACAACAAATATACATATTGCAATTTAATTAACAATGCAAATCTAGAAACCAACTAAGAAAAATGCCAGAATATAATCGATGACACAAGTATGAAAACTATAACTATTCTGTAGGAATTGAAAAATAACATGTTTGTTTGTCTGTGCACAGAGAGCCTCCAGAGAATACGATATGACTATTTAAAGTCTACAAATGACGGTTATAAATAGAGATTACAAATGGTTACTGAACGGTTATATTGACTCCATTACCTTGACGATTTTTTAGACTCCACTATCTTGATGGTTGCTTTATTCCACTATGTTGACGGTTTTTTCTTTGACGATTGTATCCGAGATTATCGATTCTATTTTTTCTTGATTCTTTGAAGCTGTTAATTTATCAAGTAATCGATAGTTCTCTTCATAAATGACTAAACTCTAGTCTCGTTGACTAAGTCTATTACTTGTCCATAATCAAAATTGTCATTTTTTTTTTGGGATAAGTGTTCCAGAAGTCCTAAAACTTGTCACGAAAATGCATTTCAGTCCTAAAACTTGCAAAAAGTGCATTTAAGTCCTACAACTTGTCAAAATGTTTCAAACGAGTCCTAAAATCGACGCCGTCTAATTTCTTAATGGAAAAAGCTGACGTGGCCCCCGCATGGCTTTTTTTAATCATTTCTCTCTCCTCCGTTGCGAATAATTTTAAAAAAAAAAAAAGCCACGCAAGCGAACGACGTCGTCTCCTCCTTTCTTCCTCACCACGACGTCGTCTCCCCTCCGTCTACTCCACGATGTCGTCTCCCCCTCCGTCTACTCCTCTTCACAGTCGTGCTCCCCCTCCCCCCTTTGTCTCTACTTCTTCTTTCTCTATTCCGAGTATCCCCTAAGCCCCAAATCGATTTCGTCCGAACCCTAAGCCCCAAATTGATTTCGTCCAAACCTTAAACCCCAAATTGAATTCGTCCAAACCCTAAGCCCCAAATCGATCTCGTCCGAACCCTAAACCCCAAATCGAATTCGTCCGAACCCTAAGCCTTAAATCGATCTCGTCCGAACCCTAAACCCCAAATCGAATTCGTCCGAACCCTAAGCCCCAAATCGAATTCGTCTGAACCCTAAACCCCAAATCGAATTCGTCCGAACGCTAAGCCCCAAATCAAATTTGACGATCTGCAGTTATCGTGCGATTTGGGTCCTCATCGACCTCGAGTTCGACGCTCGTCGTGAGTTCGTGTTCTTTCCTTCCTTTGACGATTGCGCGTTCGTGCGAAGATCTCGCTTGTGGGAGTCTCGACATCTCGGCGAAGCGATTGGCATCGGGGATGACGACAGGGTCAACGACGGCAATGGCGACTCCTCCTCATGCGGTATTGCTCTCGCATTATAGCATTTTGTTGTTTTCCATTCTCCAATACTAGTGACAAATTAGAACATTGATGCGAAGTAAGTTATGGTTGTCTATTCATCCAAGTGCATATGAAAAAAGAGATGTTTTTGGAGATTGAAAATATCTCCTAAATCTCTCAAGTAAACACATTGCATTATGCAGAAGTTATTAATATGAAGACATTATGAAGGAATCATAATATAGCTAATATACTTCTATAAAGTTCCTATAATACGAAGCCCAGAAGAATGAGAGCGGCAACATCTGAATCAAGTGGTGTAACTCCTAATGAGGTCAACTCGGAGCCAACATGTTATTGTGGTCTTCAATCGCCAATTCTTATGGCAAAGACAAGGAAAAACGCAGGAAGAAGGTTCCATGGATGTGCTAAGTTTGATAGTCCAAGTCGCTGCAATTTCTTCATGTGGGTGGATCCAAAGATACCAAATCATGTGAGGGACATGATAGTTGACCTCCTTGAAAGAAATCAAGCATTGTCTCGAATCAAGCCAATCGAGGGGTGACGAAGTCGATGTGAGCTCATTGCTAGCCGAAATGAAGACTCAAAAGGCGAAAAATAGACGTTTAAAGGAGGAGCTCGCACGAGTAAAGAAAGGAAAGATGCTATATCAATCAGCATTCATTCTATGCATGTGTTATATTGCTGTATTGGTTATATGTAATGTGAAAGTTGGTGGGAAATTTCTAAGTCTTCCATAGTACCTTCTTTCTAAGTTTGAAAATTTGAATAGTAGTTGTGGATAATTGAGATGGGAATGAAATCTGATGTGAATTTGTAGTTTGCAAGACCGGTTGCTTGTCATGCGAGAAATTACTTTCGCATTGCAAAATGTTGCTTGATTTGTGTGCTTGTCAATAGCATTACATGAGTTATTGCCACCAGAATAAATTTGGAATTTCGAAAAATGGTGACAACTCCCTTATTATGCAATCAAGATTGTTAATTGGTGATTTCTTCATGATTTTAATAACGAGCTTGCCTCAAATCGAATGTGTCAAAAATCAAGTGAAATCAAAACAGTCGGCTACAATACCTAAGTTACCTAATCAAATCTTCCATGAATCATCTAATGCGGGCCATAGAGACCACGTAGAGCAAAACCCCATCATCTAAAATGAAAAATTAGCAATAAGAGGTGGTGGTATCGGTTACCATTAATGCCCCGAGGAACTCGAGAAAAATGTATGGGAAAGAAGATGACAAAAGTATTGGAAGAATGAAAATTCTGCATGGCCAATTTCAGTAATTACCTATTAACAATCCCTGAAGAGCAACCACTTTCGTGCATTATCCAAACCAAAACCAAGCATCCCACATAACTCGTTGAAACACGATTCATTGACAAAGCAACATACTTACATTTTCAGTGCACAAAAGGTTTTGTTCAACAAAATACCTGCACTTTTAGTGCACAAAAGGTTCTATTCAACAAAATATGCACTTTCAGTGCGCAAAAGGTTCTATGCACAAACGCTACACGTCTCATATAGAAAACCAGCTAATAATTAATATAAATTCAACTAACAACACCAATTTCAGCAAACATATCAATCCAATATGATGGTCTCCGGTGGTCCAAAGAGGTTGAGCCTTCGCTTGATTCAAAATTCTGGCGCTTTTCCTTATGTATGGTCTCGCAGCGATAGGCTTTGGAGGAGTTGTTGTAGCCTGAGATGACTGAGCCTGAGGTTGTGATAGTGGCTTTGGCTTTGGCTTCATCGCAACATGCTTTCGAGGAGGTAATGTTGCACGAGATGATTGACATTGGGAACTTGCTTGGGGTTGTGATGGTGCTTTTCGCTTTAAGCCAAGATGCTTTTGACCTATTGTAGCCTGAGATAACTTGAGCTTGGGAATTGGCTGGAGGTTGCGATGGTGGCTTTGGCTTCAGTGCAACATGCTTTCGAGGAGGTAATGTTGCACGAGATGATTGAGGTTGGGAACTTACCCGGGGTTGTGATGGTGCCTTTCGTTTTAAACCAATATGCTTCGAGCTATTGTAGCTTGAGATGACCGAGCTTGGGAACCGGGCCGAGGTTGCGATAGTGTCGTTGGCTTCATTGCAACGTGCTTTGGAGGAGAGCCGCGATACATGATATGGCGAGGTTGTGCACTGACTTGGGAATGCACCTTTGCTGTTGACATAACTCTTGCACCAGTTGTATTAGGCTACATAAGAATGAGTATCTTTTTAGCTTAAGGAGATAAGCAATTGCTATTATAAAATTTTAAAAATATTACTCACCTTGCAAATATGAAGGTTTGTCATAGGAGTTGTGTCAACACCCAACCCTACCATTTTCATCCTCTTGGCTTGTGATTCTCTCTGTATCATGTAATTTTCAATGGCAGGTCTTTTAAACTGAAATAATAAAAAATTCATTCAACATGAGAACGTAGTCATAATACATGTATACTTGGGGATTGAGGTATTACTCACCGGAATTTTTTTCACGTCTATGCTTAGCCATTATATTGACCGGTGCACTACCTTCCCCTTGATCCGAACGAACTTCACCAAAAGCATTTGCCTCACCACTACATCCTCTAACATCAGCACTAGCATGAGCATAAGCAGTGGCACTACATTCTCTTACATTTGCACGAGCACTACATTCTCTTACATCTGCACTAGCCTGAGCATAAGCATTAACATGCCCACTTTTGTCTCCTATTGAATTGGCATTTGCAGAAGCATTGGCATGGCTTTTGGATCCTCCTTCAGTTACGCCTGTCATTGCTTTAGCTGTAGCCTGAATATATATTCATAATTACTAAATTGGAACCTTGATATATAAAACTTACAATAATGGTTAGATGACAACTTACTTGTCTTTTTCTGAGCCTTGGACCAGTGGAATTAGCCTGAGATTGAGCATGAGCTTCAACTGTACTTGCATTGGCATGAGCACTGGATGTACATACATTGACCTGAGCATTGGATGTTCGTACATTAGCCCGAGCATTGGATGTACATACATTGGCCCCAGCATTGGCCTGAGAAGCACATATTAAGCATTGATTAACAACAACATGTTAAAGTGACATGCCCAAAGCATTAAGATGATCGATTAGTTGAGGAAATACTTTTTTAAAGGACATCCCTTGCAGTTATGTCCAATTTGTTTGCAAGCGAGAACAAGTCATTTGCTTACCCTCTTTAGTCATTCTATCACCTCTTACAAGCTCAATCGTTGCTTTCTTCTGCTCCTTTTGGCCTACCAAGCATGTTCTTCATTGGTGGGGGTTGAGGAGCTTCTTTATTGGCTTTTTTCCAAAATTTCTGTCCTCTCATTGTAGGCATCATGAATTGATAAGCATTTAGATACTTTGCCTTGTTGAAGCACTCAGCTAGATAGTCAGTCGGATCATTTCTCTTATGGTGTATTGCACAAATGGCATGGCAACATGGGATTCCACTAAGTTCCCAAGCTCTACAAGAACAAGTTTTTAAATTCAAATCAACAACATATTTGTCACCACCTTCTGTAATCTCATATCCTTCATTTCCATTCCATATCAAATGGCAATACCTACTAGCAGTTGTATTCTCATGTAACTTACGCATAATCCTTGGACCATAATTTCTAGTCCACCTAGCACATCCATCCCTACGAGTATGCATTCTAATCATAACCATGATTCTAATATCCTCCAGCATACTCACAATGGCCTTGCACCTAGCTTCCACACACCACGCCATTGAAAGCTTCACTTAGATTATTATCCATGACATCACATTTAATGTTGGTGTCAAAGAAGGCTTTGCACCAATGTTTTGGCTCAATACGGAATAAATCATCATGACCTTCCCGAGTCAGTTCCTTCAACCTTTGTCTATGCATCTCGAAATCTGACATATTATTGCTCTTGACACATCTCCAAAATTGCCTCAGCAACTATTTTCCTTTGTATTTTTTACCCCAGTTGGAATAAATGTGCCTTGCACACATCCTATGCTCTGCATTTGGCAATAGTTCAGCTACAGATTGAACAAGACCCGACAATTACCCAAAAAAAGAAAATATATATGAAAATAGAAAGAAAAGTATTGTAATGTCACAAACAATTTACAAATGAAAATAGAAAGAAAAACATACATTTTGTTGATCACTTATCAAAGCCCATCCGTCACCATTACACATATCGAGGTCGACTTCAACAATTCGATAAACCAAGTCCATGTGTCCTTATTCTCGATTCGACCCGCCCATGCCCTTTGGATACATCGATTGTTGCCATCCCTTCCGACGGTACATAACAACTCACCTTTGATCAAACCCCTCAAAAAACATCCATCTAATCCAATGATCTTCCTACATCCAGCCAAAAACCTTTCTTGCAAGCATCAAAGCAAATGTAAGCCCTATCAAATAATGGTAGAGAATTTGGAAATGGCCTTTCAACTTTCAATTTAAAATTGCTTGAAGGGCTTGCGGTGTAAAGCTCTCCCAAGTAGTCGTACATCTGTGCATATTCCTTCTTGTAATTGCCTTGCAGTTCCTTCAATACTTTCAGCTTTGTTCTCCTACACTGACTGAAGGTGACATTTACTCCAAGTTGTTCTCTAACTAATTTCTTTAACTCAGGTGCTTTGATTTTAGGCATTGCAGAAATGAGAATCATGAAGTGCTTAGCTAAATAAGTGCTAGACACTCTCTTATTCTCGAAAGTGATACTGCATATATGCTGATTTATAAACTTTCTCAAATGAAATGACCCAGTTTTTCTATCAAGAGCACCATAGATCATCCAGTTACAATTTTTGGGCACACCTGGCTCTTACAAAGCTTTTGTGTTCTTAGTGTATTTGATTGCTCTTTGCTCAGCCACAGAATACTTCAAAATTGCATTTTTGAACTCAGTTGCATCCTCAAATGTCATGCTAACAATAAATTCTGGATTTGTACCACTTTGATCATATGATGGGAACCTACTTCTCCTCCTTGAAATAACATCAACCTCTTCGTCACCCTCATCATTTAAAATTGAAGACTGTCTTCCTCATCTGAATCAGCATACTCTGTTTTGTACCCAGAATCATCTAACGATTGAGCCTCATCCACCTCATCCACAATCGGTGATTGGGAAGTACCAGTTGCCTCACTATAATTTAAAACTTGGAGCCTATGTCTTGCTAAAAATTCCATTAATTTTTTCCTTGCATTGACCAGTTCAAAGTCATCATCATCACTCGGCTTGTTCCATATCCACCAAATTATGTGCATCATCATCCTCTTCCTCATCTAGATCCCTATTGGCAACTTCAGCCTCGATTCCCGTCATCATCAGTATTCCCAATCACATTAGACATACCTCCGGTTTCCATCTTAACACCCCCATCTCGGCTCCGCCTTTTCATCATCAACATGCTCAACATATAGCTTAATATTTTCAGAGCACAAATGATGATAAAATAAATCCATCACATCAGAGTTATCCCATAAATACCTAAGAGTTATTTCGTCTACAAGAGTCTTACTTCCAGGAACTCTGTAAAAGAGTTTCTCTATTTTACACACACCCAAAGCCTCAATAGCTTCAATTATACTAGACAGTGAACTCTTACTTAAACTTATTTCAGCAACATCAGCCCTTCCACCTATGTATTCCAATGGTGGGCCAACTTTAAATTTACCTCCATAGCGACAGTGACATAAACTTTGTTCTCGGCCATTGGACCTACAAGAGAACAGAAACAAAAAGTAAAGCACTTTCAATCATCAAATTATTGAAGCAATGTTCAAGTTCTAAATTGAAGATATTTTTAAAAGACTAACAATCAATACGAAACAAGAAATTAGCATAATCCACTTTACAACCACAATGCAACTACATGATCAATAGTGAGAGCAATGTTCTAATTTGCAGCAATGTTCTAATTTATCGCAAGAATTAGAAAATGCAAAACAACCATAATGCAGAGAGTAAAACACCGCTATAATGTAGATAGTAAAATGCCTTTGCAAAACAAAACAAAAAAAAAATGGTAATATTACTATGACATACCCAAATGCTGTAATGTAGAGAGTCATACCTGGATGAGGAGTCACCATCGCCGTCCCCAATGCTGCTTGCTCCACCGCTGAGACGCCGATATGCCCACAAGACATGTCTTTACACGAACTCGCCATCGTCAAAGAAGAGAACATAAAGTTGATGTGTGTCAAACTCGAGCTGTGTGAACTCCAAATAATGAAAAATGAGGACACCAACTGACGTTGTTTTGCATAATGCAGAGATTAAAGCACATTTGCAAAACAAAAAAAAAAATCGTAGCATTACCATGAGATACCCAAATGCTATAATGCAGAGAGCGATACCTGCGTGAGGAGGAGTCGCCATCGTCGTTGCCGATCCTGTCGTCATCCCCGACGCCAATCGCTTCACCGCTGAGATTTCCAGACTCCCTCAGAGAGGTCTTCACACGAACTCGCAATTGTCAAAGGAAGGAAAGAACACGAACTCACGACGAGCGTCGAACTCGAGGTCGATCAAGACCTAAATTGCAAGAGAACTACAGATCATCAAATTTGGGGCTTAGGGTTCGGACCAATTCGATTTGGGGCGTAGGGTTCGGACATCTTCGATTTGGGGCGTAGGGGACACTTGGAAAGCGAAAGAATACGTAGAGACGGAGAGGAGAGGGAGAACACAACGGTGAAGAAGATGTACAGACGGAGGGGGAGACAACGTCGTGGTGAAGAAGAAAGGAGGAGACAATGTCGTGGAGTAGACGGAGGGGGAGACGACGTCGTGGTGAGGAAGAAAGGAGGAGACGACGTCGTTCTGCTTGCGTGGCTTTTTTTTTTTTAAATTATTCACAACGGAGGAGAGAGAAACGATTAAAAAAAGCCACACGGGGGCCACGTCAGTTTTTTCCGTTAAGAAATTAGACGGCGTCGATTTTAGGACTCGTTTGAAACATTTTGACAAGTTGTAGGACTTAAATGCACTTTTTGCAAGTTTTAGGACTGAAATGCATTTTCGTGACAAGTTTTAGGATGTCCACATATCGAAAAGACTAAACATGAAATTCTAGATGTTCTACCAGTTTTATATATGTAGAGTGCACGCCTACTGAAGTTCTAGATGAAGATGAGCACATGATATGATGTTCTCATTGCAGTGAGTATGTCCACATATCGAAAAGACTAGACATGAAACTACTAGTTTTATATACGTAGAGTGCACGCCTAATGAAGTTCTAGATGAAAATGAGCAAATGATATGATGTTATCGAAAAGACTAGACATGAAACTACTAGTTTTATATACATAGGGTGCATGCCAAATGAAGTTTTAGATGAAGATAAACACATGATATGTTCTCCTTGCAGTGAGGATGTCCACATATCAAAATTACTAGACATGAATATCGCGACCCGCCCTCCTGCACGTGGCCCATGCGTGCTTTTTTTTCTTTTTCTTCGGGGAGGGACATTGATTAGGGATATTTGCTCACGAGTTCGCACTCGCGATCATATCAATCAAGGACATTATCACCTTCCTCTCAATTTCGGGCCATTGAGTTTGAAATCTACACGAATGCGAGTTCTCCTAAACCTATACACCACACAACTGTGGAAAGGTGTCGTGATTCACTTCCACACGTGCAATACACCTTAAAGAGGAGATCGGGTGTGAAACGCAAATTTAAGGATACTTTTATCATAGTAGCCCTCTCGCTAGGATGTTTCTCCAGAAGGATGTCATCACTTCATCCTTTTGATCCTTTTGGACTACTACCATATTGAGTCTACTAAACCACAGTGAGTCTCATCGTGATCTATACCTACCTTGCACGATAAGTTCATTTCATTTTTTATTAGCTATATTAGACAACCTAAAATATGGTTCTAGGAGTGCCACTAGCCTCATTTTTGGGGGTCAGCTAGAGAACCCAATTGAGGGTCGAGAGTAGTCCCTCGACATCCGCACAACAAGAAATTCTAAAGTTCAGGGACTTAGGTTACGCTAATATTTCTATTAATGCCCTTTCAAGACCTAACAGTCATCGTATTTCCTAAGGTGTCTATGCGTGTTTTTTTACAATTTCATGAAAATGAGAAATTTGATAAAGTGATCATGCGAGGATAGTCAGTTTCATGTCATTCTATTTCTATTAAAGAGAAAATGAAAGAAATCAATCAATTGAAATTTAAAAGACAGTGCAACAAGTAAACACTAAGAATTGTTTTAAGGAAAACGGTAAAATTAACATGCAATCCTAAAAGTGAAAGAAAGAAAAGCAAAAGAAAGAATCGGCAACTCGTTAGGCATTCAAGTAATGCATAAAAGAAACCTAAGACATATGTCGGGTAATGAATGATACAAAATAAGGTCAGATAAGACATCGACCATTCGTCATCTTCATGTATTTGGAATTGCCACCTCCATGGGCCTATTCTAATTCTACAAGGAGACTAAGCAAGGATATGAATAAAAAAAATGATTTCAAAATCATTCATAACAATCAAATGGGTAATTCATAGCAATTCATCAACACGTCATATCACATCAAACAACCAAAGACGAATGTCCAAACAAATCAAGAATGGTCCCGGAGTTAGCCTTTAGTTATTCATGTAACGAGCCCCATTAAGACTCATGCCCAATTCATTTTTAAATGACTTATAGTCATTGACCACCATTTGTGTTCTCGGGTGGTAACTAATGTTAAAAATCTCTAGAACGAGTTCTAAATGTCACCCAAGGTGCCCCCACGAAATTAGGCATCGCACCTAAATATACATCTAAAATACACACGCAAAGCAAATATAAAAGCATGCATTCAAGCCTTTTGGCCGTGGTTCTTAATCAATCAAAGAAATTAGTTAGCTAACGCTAGATCACTTATTCAGTCATCACATGCCAAAGACATCCACACACATTATCTGATGAATGAAGTGATGTTATGCATGTAGAATTCATGTGATGCCTCAAAAATGTTTGAAATGTATATGAAACATTGATTTGAAAAAAAAAATGATGAGATGGTTTGACATAGGGACATCTTGGTTATGGAACGCATTTAATTATCAAGACTAATTTAGGGTGCATATCATACACTACTAACGAATATCGCAGGCATTTTAAATACGATCCAAACCTGAATGAATTTAATGTCAAATCCAAAAAGAAATAATGCAAAAGAGATATAATTCCCTTAGAGCTATGGGGCGCATTTAATTGCCAATGCTAATCTAGGGTGCATATCATGCACTACTAACAGATGTCGTAGATATTTTAAATATGACCCAAACTTAAACGGAATTAATCTCAAATTAAAGATCAATGGATGCTAAAGCGGTTAATGTTGGAGGCATCATACGCAACAAAATCACCTAGACATGCAAAATCAATTTTGCCATAAATCCGAAAGAAATTAACAAAGGTCCCTAGATGATCTTTTATTTTTCAAGGATTTTTTACAATAAATATTGTGAAATTTGGAATAAATCTCATGAAGACAACTAATGCTAATTCAGCATGCAAGACTTCCTAAAAAATTCTAGATGAGAATCGCATCAAAGAATCACAACAGAGAACATCAAACATGACAATCAAGACTAAGGCAATTAAGGTATGACCCATGAACAATTAATCTTAAGAAAATCATTGTCCATCAAGCAATAAGGAACAACCTGAGTGAAAGATGTTTCCTAAGATAAGCTACACATGAATTAATAAAAATTCAAGGACATAAAGTAGCACATCAGGAACAAAACAGGGCAGCATGACATCATGACAAATCAACAACAATTTGCCCTAGTAAACAATGTCTAAAAATTCTAAAAATTCACAACATAGACATGAAGATGACAAACAAATTTCATTAAGGACTCAACTTCAAAATCCTTACCAAAAAAATTATACAACAATGATAGATTGGTTCATTAATGGTAGAACAAGCATTCCGAATTTCATTCATGATGGATTTGATAGCAAGCTTTGCAAAAATGGAAAATGGGCCAAATGGCATGCAAATTAGACAAAATTAGTGTCATTAGAAAACTTAAGATGTGCCCTAAGACTTTCTAAGAGACATTGAGTTCAATTAAGATCAAATTCGTACTCAAATGATGGCAATTGCAAAAGTGTGCAATTCGGTCATGAGCATGGCAGAACACAATGTGTGATAATAGGCTTACTAAACTACCTAAATGATGCATGAAAATTGTGACAATCAAACATGACATAAGACTAAATGCGACGAACAAATTTGATTAACATCTAACCCTAGATTGATGCACAAAAAATTACATAAATTCATAAACGTCAATGGGAAGCTTTTTAGTAAGAAGCACGCAAAATGTATGAAATTTTAAGTAGCAATGAGTTAACTTGGCAAGTGGATCTCATATAGTAAACGACCTTCAAATGATGCGTACATACATTGGTTCGAAGCTTGTGATGTTTTCTTAGTATGTCTAGAATGCATCGCGCGTAAATTACACTCTTAAAGAGCTCAATCGAAAACATTTTCACAGAGGCACAATCAATCACAATTGTAGCAAGGATGGTACAAAACATATATGGTTTTCATTGATCTAATGGTGATAAAAATCTACGAAATTTCCAATGTATAGAATGAAATTTCTTGATCATTTCTCATGAAGGCATTGAAGTCCAATTTAGTTCGCAAAATCTATATGACAATGGGAAAAAAAGGCAAAACATTCAACATTGCAAATTGTAGAAACCCAAACATGACTTTTATGAGTGATGCAACTCAATCAAGCATGTTTACTAGCTCATTTTTTAGCAAACACACATTGGGCTCAAATAGGATAGATCAACATAAGGATGATTTTTTGAGGATTTTCCTTATCAAATCGATTACAAAAAATCTAGGAAAAAGATATGTTACAAAAAAAAACAATTTCAAGAAAATTTCATGAAGGAACCAACCTCAAAATCAAAATACAAAAGTCAACAAAAATCAACAAACAATGCAGACCACAACTCAATAAAACAGCAAATAGTTGACAGATTCTGGACTCAAATTTGAACATGCAAAATCCATATCAAACGAGGCCTGATTAGGGCATTATACTACTCGTTAGACAGATATTCAAACAGTCTTCAATTTTCATGAGACTTCAAACTTAGAAAACCACATTTACAAGCTGATATTAAATTATTTATCAGATGAATCATCCAATCATCCGAAAATTGTAGATCAAGTTCAATCAAGCAATCAACCATACTCAGTCCATCATCAATCAACCACATCCATTCTAGATCATCCTAAACATCCTAAGCATAATCACAATTGAACTAGCCATAAGTTTGAGCCCTAGCTTTGATCTCCTAACAAGATCTCACTTCATCAAGCTCAGGATTAGATGTTTATCTTTGTACGATTTTCAACGAATTGAACTCAATTAAACCATGATTAGACCACCACAACAACTGAAGGACGTCAAGGGGATTTAAGGGTTGATGATCACTAGAGTAGGTTAGATCGTTGCCAGAATGGCCGCTGGTTCGTTGTTGTATAGAATCGGGTCCGGTTTGACTAAGTTTGAGTTGTCGATGAAGAAACTACGGTGGCTCTTCAATTAAACCCCGACTAGCTAGAGGTCAGGGCGATGTTTGTGGAACAATCGGCAGTGGTTTGACTAGGACTACCGATGATCACCGATCAAGGAGGGAGAGATCGTTGGCTTCAACACTGGCTTGACCGTTGGAGTAGTTGAACTCGAGGGGAAAAGGTCGTCAAACAGGAAGCTGTGGTGGTTGGCAAAGGGACCTCCAACCACTAACAGATCGAGGAGAAGCTAGGGGTTGTTGTCGAAGGTGGTGCTCGGCCAGCAAGGGCCCCCGCAAGTAGCGGGAGGTGTAGCAAAAGGGTAGTGGCAGTGACGGGCGAAGGAAAGGGGGGGGAGAGAGAGAGAGAGAGAGAGAGAGAGAGTGAGTGAAGTTTCCATATCTGAAAAAAAATGCAAATGAGGCCCCCTAAGTTTTGGAGAGAAAATCTAATACATACTACCCCTCAAGATTGAATCTTGGCGTTGGTTTGATCTGGCGGCTAGAATTTAATCATGAAACCCAATTAATCCATTTAGGGGTTAATCAAGATTAAAATGAGACATGTTATCATCCAGATGGTGTTGATGTGTGAAAATTGGAAATTTAAATCGAATTTGTGGTTAAGGCGTGACTAGGGGTAATTTTGTAATTTCAAAAAACGTGAGGGCATTTCTGCAAGATATGAAAAATTGAAGGGCATGGGAGAGAAATAGACACGATGAGATGATGGGTGGTGGCTGGCCACCAAGAGCTAGCTAGCGGAGGGTCGAATCGGCCTACTCCGCCTGTGGTCGTTTGGACTAGTCGAACTAATTCACATCGGTTCAATTGATTCAGCTAGTTTTTAGGTGATTTAGTCCTTGAACTTCTGAATTTTATGCAATTTAAAAGGAAATCTCGTCCGATTTGAGGAAAAATGGTTAAAATTAAAGAAAAATGATTGAATTTTGAAGAAATTGGGTCAACTAAACCATATAAAAGCAATTTGGTAATTATCCATTGGCTTAATTACTTAATTAACATGATAAATATTGGAGTTTCCTCATGGGTACATGTGATTGGACTTTCTAGACTAAATTTGACAATTTCATGTAATTTCCTGCTCGAACTTGAAAATTAATTGAAATTGAATTCAATTAATATTGCATGGCATCTATTGGATTAATTGCCCATACATAGGGTGACTTGTTGCATCCAAACTGACATTGAATTGATGGTGCAACTTTTATGCTTATATTGAACTGAGGTTTAATGATGAAATTGAATCGAGGTTCTTGAAATTAAATCTTAGTCTCGAAATTAACTTGAATTTCATCAATTGGAGTTTGTTAGCTGGATTTTCTTATATTCAAGAAGACTAGATTCTTCAAATTGAGACGTTCTTGAATGAATTTTCCAAAATAAACCTCGGATTCGGACTTTTCTCATAAAAATGAATGGAATGGAAGTGCCCGTTCACAATTCATGTAAAATTGATCTGGACCCCCTAATTAGGGCTAAAAATAACAATTCACAACTCGACATGATCGATTTTGAAATTGATTGAAAGAGTGAATGGATAATGATCTCTAGATTAAATTTCATAAAAAGAGCTAAGCTTAATTATGACCAGAACGAAAGTAAATTTATTTTTGGTCCATTGTGAACTTAAAATCGAAAAATTCGAAAAACAAGGTTCATAATCGACTTTCCAAAAAAATTTATGCCAAAGTCAAATTAAAGCTAAAACAAAATGATTTGTGGATTTTAGTATTTTCTTTTTTTTAATTTAACTAAAAATCAACCATTTAATTTTTTTTTTTCTAAAAGGCTGATTTCTTTTTTGTCAAATCTTTGAAATTTTTGAAAATTAACTTGACTAAAGTGAAATTAGGACCGTTTAGAATTTTTTTGTACAAAAGCTAACTTTTGATTTGGGGTTGATTTTTTATCAAAGGTTAACCAAAAAATCGACCAAAAAGTCAACCATTTGACTTTTAGGGTTTCCAATGGAAATGAATGAGACATTATTTAACAATGACAAAACAAAAGAATGAAATGAAAAATGAGATATTTTGTTTGAGAAATGGATTCCATCACGATCGGAAATCCCAAAATCGAATTTTTACTTTTATCTATGCGTCGGCTAAAAATCATATGTAAACAATGAAAATACTAGTTTTATATACGAGAGTGCAAGTTGAGGTTCTAGATGAAGATGAGCACATGATATGATGTTCTCCTTTTAATGAGGATGTCCACATATCAAAAAGCCCATACATGAAATTACTAGTTTTACATACGTAGAGTGCACGCCTAATGAAGTTCCAGATGAAGATGAGCTCATTGAATTCTAGATGATTGATGATCTCAGATACTCTTGAATAATGGTCATTTAAAAAAAAATTATGAATCATCATCAGAAGCATTAACAACAAATGCCAACTAAGGGCCTATTTGGTAACGTGCCAAATAATACCTGATTATGTTATTTTCTTCTTGAGAACAAAAAAGAACAGAAATCCATTTGGCAACTTTTTTGTTCCCGGGAACAATTTATTCTCAAGAATAGATTTGAAACAGAATCAAGAAGTAAAAAAAAAAATTGCTTATTTATTTTCAGAAACAACTCCATAATCAAGCATATTTCTTTTCTTCTTCTTCTTCTTGCCGCCATGAGGTTGCATCACCATGGCCAAGCGAGGCTTGGGCTAAAGAGGCTTGGCCTCGTCGGGGGCCGGTGAGGGTCCCCAAGGCCATCGATCGGCAAGAGGAAAAAAGAAGAAGAAGAAGAAAAGGAAAAAAAAAAAGAGAAAAATGTAATAAAATTATTAAAAAATTAAAAGAAATTCTAAGTAAAAATATTTAAGAGTTGTACCAAACACATTTTTATTCCAGGAATAGAAGTTTTGTACAGTTACCAAATCGGTCGAATGCTCATAAACTCATCTAGGAAATAAAATAAAAAGAATTATTTCTAAGTAGAAATTATTTTTGGGAACAGAATAGTTACCAAATGTACCATAAAGTGCTATCTTATGTTATTTTGACCCGGACATGTTATTGTATAAAGATCCACAAATGAATCGTAAAAGACATATAAATATCGAGAGGTGTGTGAACGGCACTAGTACATCTTGACATGTTGCGTTAATGCCATCGAGTTGACTAAAAGAAAAGTGGGTTTCGTAAGAAGAAAGAGGCTGCACTTCTTGGTGTTTTGGACGCCAATGTTCAACGATGAAAGAGCCTAGATATTATTTGCGTTGTTTAATATAGTTGTGCGTGCTATTGTTATTTCCTTGACTAAGGTCGTTATTAATGACCAGCGTGAGGAATATACTTCTCCCAACGCTTTGTCTCATTTTTTGGAGAAGTTTTGTCATTTTGCTACTCCTTGATTCCCTGTTACATCAAAGATGACTTGTGACTCAATTAAAGAACACTCGAGTTCTCTTTTGAGGGGCTTGATGAATAGAATAGATGGGGTTACTACAGATGATGCCAAAACAATGCACCAGCCAGAATCTCGGTAGCTGGACAATGTGCTATAGTTTGGAAGGCACTCTCTCTGACTAATTTGGACAGAGCGACACATAGTATGAGCCAACCATATCAAAGCATGGAGGATTCGTTATATCAGCAATTAAAAAAAAAAAGACCTAATCTGGAAACTGTACCTCATGAAAAGCTTAGATATCAAATTCATCCCATACACCAAATTTAGGAATTGTGGTTTAAATTGATTGCCAATTTGCTTCAATGCTTTCATTTTGAATTGATAATTACAATTCATAGCAACACGCCATCCTAGCAAAGTTTTAAGCATAGAGTGTTGCCTAACCATGCAGGACATCATGAGTAATTGTGAGAGAGGAAAACAACATTATTTGTGTGGACAAATGCAACTTTAGATAGAGAGCACTTAAGCATGAGCGATGGATCTTTGAATGAGGATCAAGTGAGAGAGAGAGAAAGACAGAGCATGGTGTTTTCAGATCTGAAAAAAATGCAAATGAGCCCCCTAAGTTTTGGAGGGAAAATGTCATACATATACCTCTCAAGATTGAATCTTGGCCGTTGGTTTGATCTGGCGGCTAGAATTTAATCAGAAAGCCTAATTAATCCATTTAGGGGTTAATCAAGATTAAAATGAGACATGGTATCATCCAGATGGTGTTGATGTGTTTAAATCGGAAATTTAAATCGGATTTGTGGTTAAGGTCTGACTAGTGGTAATTTTGTAATTTCAAAAAACGTGAGGGCATTTCCGCAAGATATGAAAAATTGAAGGGCATGGGAGAGAAATAGACACGATGGGATGATGGGTGGTGGCTGGCCACCAAGAGCCGGCTAGCGGAGGGTCGAATCGGCCTACTCCGCCTGTGGTCGTTTGGACTAGTCGAACCTATTCACATCCATTCGATTGATTCAGCTAGTTTTCGGGCGGTTTAGTCCTTGGACTTCTGAATTTTATGCAATTTAAAAGGAAATCTCGTCCGATTTGAGGAAAAATGGTTAAAATTAAAGAGAAATGATTGAATTTTGAAGAACTGGGTCAACTAAACCATATAAAAGCAATTTGGTAATTATTCGTTGGCCTAATTACTTAATTAACATGATAAATATTGGAGTTTCCTCATGGGTACATGTGATTGGACTTTCTAGACTAAATTTGACAATTTCATGTAATTTCCTGCTCGAACTTGAAAATTAATTGAAATTGAATTCAATTAATATTGCATGGCATCTATTGGATTAATTGCCCATACATAGGGTGACTTGTTGCATCCAAACTGACATTGAATTGATGGTGCAACTTCTATGCTTATATTGAACTGAGGTTTAATGATGAAATTGAACCGAGGTTCTCGAAATTAAGTCTTAGTCTCGAACAGATTAACTTGAATTTCATCAATTGGAGTTTGTTAGCTGGATTTTCTTATATTCAAGAAGACTAGATTCTTCAAATTGAGACATTCCTGAATGAATTTCCCAAAATAGACCTCGGATTCGGACTTATCTCATAAAAATGAATGGAATGGAAGTGCATGTTCACAATTCATGTAAAATTGATCTAGACCCCCTAATTAGGGCTAAAACTGACAATTCACAATTCGACACGATCGATTTTGAAATTGATTGAAAGAGTGAAGGGATAATGATCTCTAGATTAAATTTCATAAAAAGAGCTAAGCTTAATTATGACCAGAACGAAATTAAATTTATTTTTGGTCCATTTTGAACTTAAAATCGAAAAATTCGAAAAACAAGGTTCTTAATCGATTTTCTCAAATTTTTTTATGCCAAAGTCAAATTAAAGCTAAAACGAAATGATTTGTGGATTTTAGTATTTTCTTCTTCTTCTTTTTGTCAAAGATTTAACTAAAAATCAACCATTTAATTGATTTTTTTTTCTAAAAGGCTGATTTCTTTTTTTGTCAAATCTTTGAAATTTTCAAAAATTAACTTGACTAAAGTGAAATTAGGACCGTTTAGAATTTTTTTGTACAAAAGCTAACTTTTGACTTGGGGTTGATTTTTTTATCAAAGGTTAACCAAAAAATCGACCAAAAAGACAACCGTTTGACTTTTAGGGTTTCCAATGGAAATGAATGAGACATTATTTAACAATGACAAAACAAAAAAATGAAATGAAAAACAAGATATTTTGTTCGAGAAACGGATTCCATCACGATCGGAAATCCCAATATCGAATTTTTACTTTTATCTACACGTCGGCTAAAAATCATATGTAAACAATGAAACTACTAGTTTTATATACGAGAGTACACGTCGAAGTTCTAGATGAAGATGAGCACATGATATGATGTTCTCCTTTTGATGAGGATGTCCACGTATCAAAAAGCCCATACATGAAATTACTAGTTTTACATATGTAGAGTGCACGCCTAATGAAGTTCCGGATGAAGATGAGCTCATTGAATTCTAGATGATTGATGATCTCAGAACCTCTTGAATAATGGTCATTTAAAAAAAAAATATGAATCATCATCAAAAGCATTAACAACAAATGTCAACTAAGGGCCTATTTGGTAATGTGCCAAATAATGCCTGATTCTGTTCTTTTCTTCTTGAGAACAAAAAAGAACAGAAATCCATTTGGCAACTTTTTTATTCCCGGGAACAATTTATTCTCAAGAATAGATTTGAAACAAAATCAAGAAGTAAAATAAAATAAAAAAATTGCTTATTTATTTTTAGAAACAACTCCAGAATCAAGCATTTTTCTTTTCTTCTTCTTCTTCTTGTCGCCATGAGGTCGCATCACCATGGCCAAGCGAGGCTTGGGCTAAAGAGGCTTGGCCTCGTCGGGGGCCGGTGAGGGTCCCCCAAGGCCATCGATCGGCAAGAGGAAGAAGAAGAAGAAGAAAAGGAAAAAAGAGAAAATTGTAATAAAATTATTAAAAAATTAAAAGAAATTCTAAGTAAAAATATTTAAGAGTCATACCAAACACATTTTTATTCCAATTGGAAGTTTTGTACAGTTTCCAAATCGGTCGAATGCTTATAAACTCATCTAGGAAATAAAATAAAAAGAATCATTTCTAAGTAGAAATTATTTTTGGGAACAGAATAGTTACCAAATGTACCATAAAGTGCTATCTTATGTTATTTTGACCCGGACATGTTATTGTATAAAGATCCACAAATGAATCGTAAAAGACATATAAATATCGAGAGGTGCATGAACGGCACTAGTACGTCTTGACATGTTGCGTTAATGCCATCGAGTTGACTAAAAGAAAAGCGGGTTTCGTAAGAAGAAAGAGGCTGCACTTCTTGGTGTTTTGGACGCCAATGTTCAACGATGAAAGAGCCTAGATATTATTTGCGTTGTTTAATATAGTTGCGCGTGCTATTGTTATTTCCTTGACTAAGGTCGTTATTAATGACCAGCGTTAGGAATATACTTCTCCCAACGCTTTGTCTCATTTTTTGGAGAAGTTTTGTCATTTTGCTACTCCTTGATTCCCTGTTACATCAAAGATGACTTGTGACTGAATTAAAGAACACTCGAGTTCTCTTTTGAGGGGCTTGATGCATAGAATAGATGGGGTTACTACAGATGATGCCAAAACAATGCACCGGCCAGAATCTCGGTAGCTGGACAATGTGCTATAGTTTGGAAGGCACTCTCTCTGACTAATTTGGACAGAGCGACACATAGTATGAGCCAACCATATCAAAGCATGGAGGATTCGTTATATCGGTAATTAAAAAAAAGAAAAAAAAAGACCTAATATGGAAAGTGTACCTCATGAAAAGCTTAGATATCGACTGCATCCCATACACCAAATTTAGGAATTGTGGTTTAAATTGATTGCCAATTTGCTTCAATGCTTTCATTTTGAATTGATAATTAGCATTCATAGCAGCATGCCATCCTAGCAAAGTTTTAAGCATAGAGTGTTGCCCAACCATGCAGGACATCATGAGTAATTGTGAGAGAGGAAAATGACATTATTTGTGTGGACAAATGCAACTTTAGATAGAGAGCACTTAAGCATGAGCGATGGATCTTTGAATGAGGATCAAGTGACAAAGAGAGAAAGACAAAGCATGGAGTTTTAGCAAAGAGAGCCCGCGCTGGAAAGTTTTGAACATGGACTAAGTGAGAAAAAGAGAGGGAGCCCAAGTGAATTGTGTTCTCAAATATTTCAGTTGTGTTAAATAAAAAGATATCCACTTCCATGTTAGTGCTATTTGAAGCCCATTGTCCACGTCAATTGCCACAAATGACTTTTAACTGTGATATCTGACAAAAACATAATAGAAGATAAATGTGTCACATCAGTATAAGTTTGAAATTTTTTGGGATACAAAAAAAAGTTTGATATAAATTCTTCGCAACAGATGTAGTTTGAAGTTTTTTGTTTTTCAAAAAAAGAGGTTTTTGTTAGAATAATAATCTTTGCACTATTGTTGAGTAACGGAATGTCGTGAGTGGCTTTCTCACAATGAATTAAAGATAGTTATATAAACATTTCTTTATAAAAAAAAGTTTAAAATAAATGAGTCACAATATATATATATATATATATATATATATATATATTATATATAATTTGAAATTTTTTGTGATCCAAAGGATATGTGGGTTTTACCTTTTACTATCGCCGAGGCGATCCAAAGGAGCGATTTTTGAGCGGAACAATGCCGGACAATAAGCCCGGTTCAATACGTTATTTTTCCAAGATGGTAATAAACCCTTTTTTTTTTTTTTTTTTTTTGGTCGGTGTAATAAACCCTGTTTAGATCAAGTCATTTCGCCCCATTCTTCTCGCCACCTCCTCTATATATGCAAACCCCTAAAAAATGCTCCAAAAAACCATTCCCATCTCTCCAGAGTTGTCCTCCACTCCTTCTCCTCCTTCCATCTCCTCTCTCTCTGTGACAAAGATGGTGCTGCAAAAGCTAGTAGTTTCATCCTTGTTCAGTCCCCTGCTGCTCTGGGTTCTATTTGTTTCAGGTTTGCGACAAAAACTCAGGGTGAACTTGTCACTCTTTTGCTCACTGTCGGTCGATCCTTAATTCCCTCATATCTTCTTTTTATTTTAAATTACTTCTGAGGTTTGCAGAATGAAATCCTTCTGTGCAGGACATCCGTCCTTGGTTGAATGCGCCTCCCGCCACCACCACTGTCACCATCGCACCCACCATGCTGACGACCACCGCGCCATGTTCCGTCCGACAAAGGTAGGCCGTCTAAACGGCTTCCCAAGATCGACATAGCTAGAAAATCGAACATCCTAAAGGTTGAAAATGAAAATTTGCGTACCTGATTTTGAATTCGTGATTCTTAGAGCAAAACGACAGCAATCCAAGCCTTGAATGCTGAAGATCTTCTCCTCTATGACCCTCGGTTCCTGGCTCGATGAGACCGCCACTCACTGATTGCCTTATGTGAGTTGAGAGAGTATTTTTGGAAAAGTGAGGGCTAGAGGAGGGACCTTAGCGCTATTTATAGAGTTTTGGACGGGCCCACTCATCACGGGCCGGGCCCAACTCGGCCCACACAAGCCAGAGCCCATATTCGACTGTTAAGAAACTTTATATCCTACTTTATTAGATCAACTCCGTAAAAACGGTTAATTACAATCTCAATTAATGTAGCCCACATCAGGAAAATTCTTACATTCTCCCACTTGGGCTATATTAATTGAGACCATACTGTATGTGCGCACCTTTATGTTGATCTATAGATAATTCTCAACAGTCAATCCGATCCCATAAAGTCTCCAACACCGGATCATGGCGGTAACTGCATATACATACACGAGCCTTCCATGGTCACAAATGCTATTAACTTTACTGATATGGATTTAATATGGTTATGTGACAAATCGATAACACCTCATAAAGAGTTTTACCTTATGTGTTATCTCCTTTGTCAGTCACTATTCTCTTACTTTAAGTGTCACAGAAAACCGGATGTGGCACTAGAGAATATTTTTATGGTTCTAATGAACCTACATATGTCTTATCTTTATGGTTAACCTTTCTTTATGTGTAATCAAGACATGTGTTCAAGGCTGATAACTAGATGCCCCTAGCCTTCACTCAAGGCTTACACAATACCTTGAGATTTTCCTTAGATATATGTACACAACTCAATAACAACTTATACAAAAGGAGTTGACATATATCAAAACGTTACAAAAAGTAACAAAATACATATGTAAACTTTATTAGAGCAAACCTGAAATAGCTTCCACTAAACGATAGTATCTAACGATTTTCCCAAGCCCATGTTCATGACATGTCGCTCAAATACACAAGGGCGTAGGCCTTTAGTCAGTGGATCTGCCAACATATCGTCTATGGGAATATGCTCTACTATAATGTCACCATTCTGTACCATTTCCTTTATGGTCAAAAACTTGACCTCCATATGCTTAGACCCTTTGAGACTTCTGTTGTTATTGACAAATAACACAGCAGAATTGTTATCACAATATAACTGCATGGGTCTATCCACAAAATCAAATATGGTCAATTCCTTAATGAGGTTCCGGAGCCAAACAGCTTGAGTAGCGGCTGAAAAACATGCTATAAACTCCGCTTGCATGGTAGAGGAAGATATAGATTTCTGTTTCTCACTTTTCCATGATCTTGCACCTCATCTGCTAACATGAAGATAAATCATGTTGTCGACTTCCTATCATCTTCACAACCAGCAAAGTCTGCATCTGAATATGCCAACAATCGCAAATCATTGACATATCTATAAATCAACATATAATCTCTTGTTCTTTTTAAGTATCTCAAGACCTTTTTGGCAGCAACCCAATGATCATGTCCTGGATTGGACTGATATCTACCCAAAAGCCCTGTTACAAAGGCGATGTTTGGTCTGGTGCACACTTGAGCATACATGATACTTCCAAGTGCATTAGCATAAGGCACATCCTTCATTTGGTTTTTCTCAAAATCTGATTGAGGACATTGTAATAGACTTAACTTGTCGCCCTTAACAACAGGAACGGTTCCTGGTTTGCAGTCCTGCATGTTGAATCTCTCCAAAATACGATCAACATATGCCTTTTGAGACAAACCTAACATACGACGAGAACGATCCCTATGGATTTCAATACCAAGAACAAAGGATGCCTCACCTAGGTCTTTCATGTCAAAATTCTTTGACAACATTTGTTTTGTTTCACGCAAAGACAATCCAATATCGCTACTTGCAAGCAAAATATCATCCACATAAAGTATAAGAAAAATAAATTTCCTCCCACCGACCTTGCAAGTATATGCACCGATCTACTTTGTTCTCAACAAAACCAAAAGAAGTAACAACATTGTGAAACTTCAAGTACCATTGTTGGAAGCTTGTTTGAGACCATAAATAGCTTTCTTCGGTTTACATACAAACTTACCTGAATCATTTGCTGCAAAACCTTCAAGTTGCACCATATAAACCTCTTCATCAAGGTCTCCATTTAGAAAAGCAGTTTTAACGTCCATCTGGTGTAATTCCATGTCAAAATGAGCTACTAACGCCATGATCACTCTAAAGGAGTCTTTAGAAGAAACTGGAGAAAATGTTGCTTCATAGTCTATCCCTTCTCTTTGAGTGAAGCCCTTCGCCACAAGTCTGGCTTTAAATTTCTCAATCTTTCCTTTTGAATCTCTTTTAGTCTTATAAACCCACTTGCAACCTATGGGCTTACAACCTTTTGGTAATTCAACAAGCTCCCAAACGCCATTATATTTCATAGACTGCATCTCATCGCTCATTGCATCCAACCACAAATTTGATTGAGGACAGGAAACGACGTCTATATAAGTCATTGGATCTCTAATGCATCCTATATCATAATCATGTTCTCCTAAATAGACTATATAGTCCGGCGGTATAGCTGAACGCCTTTCTCTAGTAGACCTCCTAAGTGGAGCCATTGCAATCTCATTTTGAGCATGAGGAACTTGAAGGACTTCATCTGTGGCCGTTTCATCAAGAGGATTCTCAGTGTTAACAGGTTCAGTTTGTGGCACAGTAGGCTCCATAATTGTCTGCATAGGTAAGGAGAAAGACATAGCAGGTCTCATCATGTTGTCATGTTCACTAATTTGTGAGCAATCATGCTCTTCGGCTACATCAAATTCTAGAAACTTGGCCGTTTGTGATTCCACAATCCTTGTTCCTCCACTTGGATTATAAAACCGATATCCCTTTGAATGTTTTGAGTAAGATACAAAGTAGCATCGAGTGGTTTTAGCCTCCAACTTACCTAATGTTGGATTATTCAATCTTACTTACTTACAGGACATCCCAAACCTTGAAATGATTCAAACTTGGTTTGCGTCCAAGTCCATAATTCAAAAGGAGTTGATGTAACAGACTTTGGTAGGAACACGATTCAATATATAAAGGGCTGTTTTTAAAGCCTCACCCCATAAAAAGTCAGGCAAATTAGTCCTACTCATCATACACCTTACCATATCCATGAGAGTACGATTGCGCCTTTCAGCCACACCATTCTGTTCAGGACTTCCAGGCATAGTGAACTGAGCCACTATCCCAGAATCCTCTAAGTATTTAGCAAATGGCCCTTTAATTTGCCCAACATTGCCATGTCTACCATAATATTCTCCACCTCGATCAGATCTAACCACCTTTATTACCTTTCCTAACTGTTTCTCAACTTCAGTCCGAAAAATTTTGAATTTGTCAAGAGATTCAGACTTTTCCTTAATTAGGAATAGGTAACCATATCGAGAATAATCATCGATAAACGTGATGAAATAAAAATTTCTACACAAAGTTGCAGTATAGGGCCCACTGATATCGGTGTGAATGACTTCTAGTAAGTCTGAACTTCGAACTACGGTTTTCTTCTTTATCTTAGTCATCTTTCCTCTACAACAGTCTATGCAAATCTCTAGGTCACCTTTAAGAGTAGGCAGGATGTGTGTCTTTATCAGCCTTTCTACTCTTTCTTTGGATATATGACCTAGTCGTTTATGCCATAACGCATAAGAATGTTCCTTAGGTAGAGGTCTTTTGGGAACGACACTTTCAAGCTGTATTAGCGACGTATATATCATTGGGAGATAAACACAATCTGTACAATCCATTGAACATGTGGCAGCACCCAACCTTATTTGAACTAAAGAACATAGATATAGTACTATTATTTATTTCAAAAGAGTAACCACACATGTCCAAACATGATACGGAAACTAAGTTCCGTCTAAAGGAAGGTACATAGAAAGTGTTTCTTAATATCATATTTAAACGGTACCTAAAATCAAAATGACATCTCCCACGAACTCAACGTCGATCTTGTTGTTGTTTCCCATTGTGAGCTTTGATTTATCTTGATTTGGCGTCCTTATGTTTGTGAATCCCTGTATGGTAAATGCAACATGATTAGTCGCACCACTATCTAGCCACCAAGAACTGGATGGGGCTTCAGATAGGTTGGATTCATAGACAAGTGCCAAAGAATCATTACCTTTATGCTCATTTTTAGACAACCAAGCTTTATAGTTATCGCAGTGTTTCTTTATATGTCCCCTCTTCCTACAAAAGTAGCAAAGGACACCCTCCCTCTTAAAAGGTGTCTTTCTAGCAGCCATAGTGGTGGAGGGGCCAGCAACTTCAGGATTTCCCCTCTTAGGAACTATATAGTTAGAAGTTCCTATGGCTTTAGGATTTCCTCTATGATGTGCAATCCATTTACCCTTCCTACTGGCAGAACTAGAGGCATACAAGGCAAGATGCCCTCTTTCTTTCTTCAGTTTCTCTTCCTCTGCCACCACTCTAACTATAAGGTCATTGATTGACCAAGTCTCATTTTGCGAACTATAGTTTGTCATGATAATTCCAAAGTCAGGAGGAAGAGTATTTAATGCTTGATGCACAATGCAAGCTTCAGGAATATCAACTTGAAGAATTCGGAGTTTTGTCTGAAGATCTACCATCCTAAGCACATAATCTCTAACTCCAGTCGAGCCATCATACTTCATATTAAAGAGTGATTGCATAAGTGTACCAATCTCGGCATTGGAGGAGACACGATACCGGCCTCCAAAGCTTCCATCATTTCCTTAATAGTACGGTCGGTTGGCAAGCCACTCATCAAATGTTCCCTGAATTGACCGTTTCATAATGAGCAAGCAAATTCTATTGCTATTTTCCCAGGCAGCAAAACGTACTTTCTGTGTTTCTGTGCTGGCATCAGTAAGGTCTGCCGGCCTATCCTCAGTAAGAGCAATATGAACATCTACCAACTCCATCCCAAACAGAAAATCCTCTTTCCATTTCTTGAAGTTTGATCCAGTAAGAACCTCAATCGCAATGGAATTGCCATTTACAGAGAAGGTGACTGATTATACAAGCAATACATATAATTAGCATCATGTGAGTGCTAAACACACATTTCAAGAGCTACATACATCATCATATAAACACCTTTGGGCAGAATACATGACATGTAATTGTATACTCTTCACATGACAGCGGTCCATGAAAATATATTCTAACCCTTTGCGAATTCACCACCTTTGGGTGTATGAATCACTAAGGTTAGTCACTTTTCAACCATATGCTGTACATGCATCCCTCCATGAACTAATACACAATTATCTCCTTTGGGAGTATGACCACGCATTAGAACAGGAGACATCCCATCATAATACAAGACCAACGTTTCTCAAATTCAATCAAGTGTGCCACTTTGGCGGTCCCAACCTAATTGAATCATTGAAACTCTCTCATATCAGGGATATAACTTTATGACTCACATTCACCTTTCAAAAGTGATTTTAGACTTGATGACAAGGGCTGTTTGTCACTAAAATCACAGGTCATGCTAATTGTATTGCTCTATTCATTAATACATGCTAATAATAAATCAACATCACACATATTCCTCAAGTGATGATATAATCATAAGCATGCAATTGTATTTCCAAAACCATAGAAAAATACATGAAAAATACCCTTAAAAACACGTACCTTAGGGTTTCACATGCATTTTCATATCATTAGAGGCATCAAATAATGCAAATAAATATACCACATGGTAGGAAATTCACATACGATCACGTTGACACCAACCACGCGCCAAACGGACGTCGCACGCGCCCTCACGCGCCGCTAGAGTGTGCGGCGCGTGAGCTGCACGCGCCGGCGTCCAGAAACCGGACCAAACCCGATTTACCGGTCTGATAGGTCAACAGTCAACCGGTCCGACCAGTCAACGGGTCGAACCGGTCAACGGTCAATCGGGTCGGGTCAACCCGGTCAAACGGTTTGGGTCAACCCGGTGGTCAACGGACAAACGGTTCGGGTCAACGGTCAACCGGGTCGGTCAACCAGGTCAACGGTCAACCGGGTCGGGTTAACCCGGTCAACGCCCGGTCGGTTCTATGGTGACGTCATCGGTGACGTCACATGCCACGTGGCGGTCGCACGTAAGGCGGCTTATGTGACGTCATGACGACGTCATCGCCGACACGTCATGGCGGTGGCGAAATGAGGCGGTCATCAGCCGCGTGTCAGTCCACGCGTCGGCGCGCATGCGCGTGCGTGAGCTGCGTGGCGGTCCATGCGTCGGCGCGCGTGCAGGGGCGTGAGTCCGCGCGGTGGCGCGTGACACCGACTCCCAGCACCGTCTGGGCGCGTGGCGGCGCGTGAGGCCGTTTCCGGCGTCGTCTCGTGATGTTCTACCCATCAAAATGCTCGTATGAACGAGGAGAAGCCATTTATGCAATAAAAATTCACTTTCATCGGACCAAAAATCATGAAAAACAAGTGAAACGTTCGGAGCTTGACTCGAAAATGAAGTCACAGAAATGGGTATAGAAGCAAGTATATCATGAAATCAATCCAATGTATCAAATCAAATTTCAGCAAATTTCAATAAATTCTTCAATATGTTCAAGTTCTAGTTTATGCCAGCTCGATACCAAATGTAGGCCGTCTAAACGGCTTCCCAAGATCGACATAGCTAGAAAATCGAACATCCTAAACTAGAAAACGAACATTTGCGTACCTGATTTTGAATTCATGATTCTTGGACCAAAACGACAGCAATCCAAGCCTTGAATGCTGAAGATCTTCTCCTCTATGACCCTCGGTTCCTGGCTCGATGAGACCGCCACTCACTGATTGCCTTATGTGAGTTGAGAGAGTATTTTTGGAAAAAAAGTGAGGGCTAGAGGAGGGACCTTAGCGCTATTTATAGAGTTTTGGACAGGCCCACTCATCATGGGCCAAGCCCAACTCGGCCCACATAAGCCAAGCCCATATTCGACTGTTAGGAAACTTTATATCCTACTTTATTAGATCAACTCCGTAAAAACGGTTAATTACAATCTCAATTAATGTAGCCCACATCAGGAAAATTCTTACATGCCCCTCTCACAATTGCCTTTCCCTTCCCTTTCCTTTCAATCGTTTCAGCTTTGCCCGTATCTTCTAGCTTTTCAGATTGAGCTTGCCACCCTCCCCTTTCGTTGGGGGAGCAAAACTCTAACCATCGCAGCCACCACGGGCGGCAGTGGTAACACGGAGATATTTTATGTGTCAAAAATTCAAAAAAGTACGAGTATCACTTTCTGTGAAAAATAGGATGCTTCAGTGTCAACTTCAACGAAGGGTACTGTAAATCTAACATGACTCGCCGAAAAGCTAAGTCAACAAAGAAGAGCTAAAATGCTTCTTATTTGAATTTTAATATAAATATTTATTAAATTTAATTTAAAATTATTTTTTTAAAATAAAGGAAGAAGAAGAAGATTGCAGAAGCTCATTTGGTGATGGTTGTGCAAACTCTCATTGCTACCACCCCACCGTTGTGGAGAAGGGTCGACAACGGTGGAAGAAAGTTGGCTAGGGTCGTCGAGACTTGGCCCGGGGCCGGCGACAATGGGGAGGAGGTGGTGAGGGCTCAAACCCTCGTCGAACAAGCCTTATGCAATCTTCTTCTTCTTCTTTGAATTTAGTTTTAAGTCTAATTTAATTAATATTTATATTTAAATTAAAATCCAAGGCAAAACGTCGTTTTCACCTTATCTAACCACATCAGCATGCAAAACGACACTTTTTTCGATTTATCTAGCCATATCGGCATGCAAAACAACATTGTTTTGCACTTGTCTCGCCGGAAAAACGCTATGTCGGTATTTTGGCTGGAATTTTTCACTGTTGACGTTTATCTTATCCATTTTGTTCCTATTTTAGTATTTAATTGTATATTTCCAAAAATTTTTGACATGTAAGTGTCTTTCATGGCAAGATTTGACACTTCAGTTTTCTGCACCCCTTTTTTGTCTCTTTGACTAGTTAGGTCCAGAAGTAGCTAATGTCGTGTCCATCGACCACCAATAGATCCTATTCTAATATTGTCTTGTTGTAATTATTTCTAGGAAGTGGCAAGAATCAAGCTCAATTGCGAATTTACTATCGCTTGATTCGTAGGACTTGGTCTGGTATTTGAGATTCATCTCATATACCTACAAGATCACTAAAGTAAAAGAGAATTATGAACAGCTACGCATTTGTCCAATCCTCACTTTCGTCCCCCTTCTAACATATCCATAGTCATTGTTATTTGGGGTGAGTATGGTTTCAGAGTAGAACCTAGAACCTGAGAACCAAACCGGTGAAAACCTATAGGTTCTAGGTTTTAAGGTATGTAGGGTAGGTTTCGGGTTTTAAAAAATGAGGAGTTTGTTTCGATGGGCAAGTTCCAAGTTCTTAATTGGAGGAACCTGGAACCTAATTAAGAACTTGGAACTTGAAACTCGTAACATGAAACCTAAAAGCTAAATAAGTTTTAATGTTTTTCTTGGAATCCTGCAATATTCCTTGCCATTTGATAATGAGTGTATAATCTAAAAGCACTAATCTGAGCTTTCTTTTTATGACTAAGACTTTTATTTTATTAATATTCATATTTTCCGTGTGTTTTTATGGTTAGTGAATTATAATAATAAGTGGTTGTCATTAAAGGTTTTAATTCACTACAATTGTTCACTTACTAATATATGTGAAATATGGGTAGATCTTGGAATTGACCTTGGAACTTGTGATAGGGTAGGTTCTAGGTTCTAAAATATGCAGGATAAAGTCCAAGTTTCAGAAAATAAGAACCCGTTCCAACGGATAGGTTATAGGTTTCAGGTAGAACCCGTACGGAACCTAGAACTGCTCACCTCTAATTGTTATTGTTATTACACGCAGCTTTGCATTTTGGAGTGAGATCACCAATCCCGTATGAAAGGAGGAAGGTCGAGTCCAAGTATGTGGAATATGGAATGAACTTCGCGTACGGAGGGTCGGGTGTGTTTCGACCGCCGAATATGACGTTCCAGATTGATTCGTTCCATCAGCTCATCGCCGAATCTGTCTACACTGGACGGGATCTTCAATGTTCGCTAGCTCTCGTTACCAACTCCGGCAACGACTACTTTGCTTCCGGCAACGACTACTCTGCTTCCTTTAGCAACTCGTCCGAGGTATTGGCTTGTATCGGATCTCAAGAACAGTACATATTTCTATTTAACTGCATAGAGATCGTGACATTAAAATTTGAATTTTGAAAATAACAAAAGAGCTGGTTACAACTTTTCTTGCGTGAAAACATTGTTCCTCAGAAAATGCCGGGATCCGGGCTACCAAACATGCGCAGTGGCCCATCCTGTGACGCTTTCGTCTTGACTGCATTCGTTTTTGCTTATTCACGACCTAACCATCTTTCTTAACCTTACCTAATCCAATCCCTAAATGATTTGATCCTCCCAAAATACGAGAACCCTCGTGCATTATGCCGAAAAAAAGGGGTCTAATCAGATCGGAGAAGAAGGTTATGGACTTAGAGTTGAGTTGAATTGGAAGGGTTGCGATAATTATCAACAGTACCCAAACCTAAATCAAATGGAATCTAATTTGTTTTTCATTGACGTCAAATGTGTGATTCACTGATGAAAGAAAAGATGCGGATGGAGTCAGCCAATCCCTTGGGCGCATCTTCCTTCAATCTTAACTGCTAACCAGTCTGCACATTCCTTGGCTTTGCCTTCGATTGTCACTTAACTGTATTCTCATGTTAATCCATGCGTCCATGATGTTACCTTCATATATATTTGTCTCGTTGGTTGTCTCTGTTTGCTGCGGTGATGCTTAAAGTCTTGAGGTTGGGCAGGACTGGCAGAAATTGACAATACGTGTGGTGAACCAGCTCGTGTTCGACATAAAACGCATCCACGACCTGGGCGTGAAAATGATACTTGTTGCGGGTCTGCCGCCTTTGGGATGTCTTCCTTATACTATGAGCTATTTCAAACCTTGCAACGGAACTTGCAATGCAACTGCAAATTTATTGGCGACCCACCATAACAAGAAGTTGTGGGAAGCTGTCGCAAAGCTGAACAACCAGACGAGGTCATCACGTGCTTTCGTCACCGTCGATCTCTATAAATCATTCATGTCCGTGCTTAATGGCAAAGGTAACTTATTTTGTTCTTCCACTTAGTACATATTGAATATCTAGCTCGTCATACACCAGACACAACTTTTGAGCAATGGACCCAGCAACAGGGTAGTCCTTAGGCCGCCTGAACTAGATTCCGCAACTAGCCCGTGTTATCCCATCTTATCAAAAGAATACTTGGGTGACCGGGCCATTTTACACGTTGTCTCTCCTCCCCAAACAAATTAAACTTTTCAATTGGACAAGCTAAACATGCTTACACAAGTACAACCATTTTCTGACCTTGATTTATTTGTCGCTATTTGTTCTTTATGTATTTTTAGGAAGTACCGAGTTTCAAGAACCGCTGAATTGCAGTAACACGTGTGTGAATGTCAAGGAAACTGGGCAGAACCATCTGATGCAAGGGCAGGTTCTTTTGGGACGCGTATCACCCTACGCAGGAGGGTTGGCGAGCCGTGGTTGCTGCATTACCCAATCTCAAGCAACCATAGATTGATTCATTCCCTCTTACCATTCAATAAGTCATGGTCTTCAGTGTTCTAACATACCTCTCGTCAATAATAAAGTCTCTCGTGATTCCTCCATCTTAATTTGACTTGGTGTTGGCGCCAAAATTGGCCTATTGAGCTTCGAAAATAAACAAGAGTAAAACAGGCCCGGTATCTTTTCCTTTATTGCACTTTTACATTCGATAGCACTTTACTTTTTTCCTGTTTTCTTGTATTTAATTTGCCCATAGTTCAGACAAGTCTTCTCCTTTCAAGAACAACACAAAACCTTTTTCAAACGATAAAGCCCAAGCTTTGCCCCTTCGATGATAGATATTTGTCGAGGGAACCTTTTCTTGGTGAACATCTTTTTGGCACGTTCGGTGAGACCATTGTGTTATGTTCTTAGGAGGTGTCAATGGCAAAAACAAGGAATCAGGGAAAGTCGCTTCTCTATCAATCAAAATAACTTATCCCCGCAACGCGTGGGAGAAAGCACTATCCGTTCTAAGGATTCCGGTCAGAATGTAGACCCTATTGATGATGTCAAAATAGGCGGCAATTCTGGAGACATTCCTCGAGAATCGTCTAAAGATCAGAGAAGGGAGTTGGCCTGAATTTAGCAATAATGGCCACCATGAGAAGGATGTTCAAGCAACAGCAAAATGATTTGGCCAATCATATAGCTAATCATTTGTCTGGTATCTTAACTCCCTTACTTACTAATCCGGTCACTAAATTAACTTCGAGGATGGGATCGTCGAACCAAGCGAACGTGGCCTATATGGGTCAAACTATTGCGGTTCCACAACCCATTTAAGTTCCGACTCAACCTATGGTCATAGGAGGTTTGATTCCCATACCGCCGGTTAGGATTTCGTAGAGGGTCGACGATATGAATGCCTAGACTCAAGGCAGTTAGGAAGACAAAACTGGAGTGTTTGGAGCCATACCCCTGCCTGGATCGATACCAAAGACTTCCAATGGCACAAATCTAGGGAGAGTCATCAGTGATACCTTGAACTCAAGAAATGAAGCTTAAGTGAAATCTCGCAACAATTGCCTCTTGTTGTACTTTAGCTGGTACGTCCATGATTGGGTGCGATTGGACGCACCGTTTCAAGTTGAAACGTTACGATGGAAAGACACTAATGGAGGGGTACGAAGGGAGACGTATATAAGCCTCCCGAACACAACCGTTGGAGGGCTTGGCAGAGCATACGATTAGAAATTCCTCTCATTTCTTTGTTCCATTTCCATCAAAGGAAGAAGGCGTTCCATTTCAGTTTTGCAAGAACAATTTGCATTTACGCCGTGGAAATCGGGTGCTTTCATCGTGATCGCATCCAGACCGAAGTGAGGTAGTGTTGTTTGTAATTTATTCGCAATTCAACATTTGTTCCAGGGTTAATTGCTGTTTGCGCATCGGAATCAAGTAAGTCGTCTTCCGCCGACTAGAATTCCAACATTGGTATCAGAGCCCGGTCGTGATTTCTGCCTTGTTTTTCATTGAATTTTCTCATTTACCTTTTGATATTGAGATCAAGAGTATGAAATCTACACTTGTTTGGATGTCTAATGGTCAGAATTGCCATCTGAAAAACTCGAAATCGAATCGAAGCAAAGAACGGACTCGGGGTCGCGTACACCCGTACGGTTTTGGCCATTTTTTCGAAATAATTTTTTGGACAAAATTAATTTTTGAATATACGGGGTGAAAGATCTCGTCGAGACGAATCCGGCGATGGGTCGAGCGAGCACCGCCGGACGCGCCCACACGGACGCGCCCACACGCACGGCCGAAGTGCTGGCTTTGCGGCGCGCGGGGCGCCACGCGCCTGCGCGTCACGCGCTGGCTTGCCGGGCCGGCGTGTGATGACGTCCTTGTGACGTCATCCAACGGTCGGTAATGATTAGGATGACGTTATCCCGACGTCACCGCCGGCGGTAGTTGACGACCCGTTGACCGTTGACCCGACCCGTTGAGCGGTCGTTGACCTAACCCATTGACCGGTCAGCGGTCAAACCGGTCAACGGTCGGACCAGTCGGACCGGTCGGACCGGCCAGGAGCCTTTGGGCTCGCTGGCGCGTGCACCACACGCGTCGCGCACTCAGGCGGCACGTGGGGCGCGTGCGAGCTCCGATTGGAGTGTGGTCGGTGGCGTTGGGTTCGTATGGATGTCCTCTATCTTTGTGATATATTTTTATTTTTCATTTTATAAATGTATGAAAATGTGTAGGGAACCCTATGTACGCGTATTTTTTGGGGTTTAATGCATAGTTTATTCATTTGTAACTTGCATTTTCTTGTGGTTTAGGAAATATAGTAGCTAGCTTGTGTGCAAATGATGTCATATATGCTGTGTAGAGCTTGGTTCGATGATATCATGTATATAGTTTAATATACTTGCAATTTTCAAGTTGCTAGAAAATTCGAACAATGGTAGGAATTCCATTACATGTTGAATTGTGGTTTTTGATTTGAGTTGCTGCATGATTGTTATTTGTAAATTGGTTTACATCATGCTATGCTTTTGTGTTAATGGAAAAATGTAGACATTACATGAGGTCATGTAATTATTTTTCCTAGTGGGAGTTCATAGGTTGGTAGAATTCGAAAGAGTTCTCACCTAGAACTCAAAATTTGTGCAAATTAAACTAATTAATGATAATAGAACAATCGTACATAGAAGTTAATTGGGAACATAGTGAACTTTTATTTCTGTGTCTTTTGTTGAATTATCATTATTTTAGTTTGTTTTTGCTGCAAATTAAATATATGTGTTACTCTGAAAAATGTGTTAGTATTGATTCTGCGTCTATTATGTCCATGTGTTATAGCAATTGATTATGGCATCGGCATCCAAGACCATTGTGGCTGACCTCAATAAGGGTGAGAAGCTGAACGGTGATAATTATGATATTTGGCACCGAAAGGTTCAGTACATCCTTGAGGAGCAAGAGGTTTTGGAAACCCTCAACCACACCATGGATGAACCTGAGCATGGAACTTCAGCTCAACACAAGAGAGATCTAGAAGCTTATCAAGCTTGGAAAAAGAAGAATAGCATTGCTCGCATCACATTGCTAAGCTGTATGCAAGATGATCTCATGTGTGAGTTTGAAAGTTATGATAAAGCTCGAGACAATGTGGGTTGCCTTGAAAGATAAGTTTGGGGGTACATCTCGCCACTAAGCGAGGAGACTCACCATCAAGTTTGACACATACCGAAAGCGCCCAAAGATAACGATGAGGTAGCATTTCGGGAGATGTCAAATATGATTTGTGAGCTGAAGTCGGCAGAGTCACTCCCTTGCGATGAACAGCGGAGTTCGAGCTGTTATAAGGTCTCTTCGACAATTGGGAGCATATGAAGATCAATATGACACATAATGAGAATATTGTCACTTTTGATGATATAGCGCGTCATTTGGAATTAGAGGA
The DNA here is from genome assembly GCA_014182565.1 of Eucalyptus marginata. Taxonomy (NCBI): domain Eukaryota; kingdom Viridiplantae; phylum Streptophyta; class Magnoliopsida; order Myrtales; family Myrtaceae; genus Eucalyptus; species Eucalyptus marginata. The sequence continues at coordinate 22,404,652 of CM024585.1, read as the reverse complement.
TGAACGCCTAGAGGCTACGAGATCCTCTACTCATGCTTATGTTGTTGAATCGAGTTCGCGCAAAGTTTCGAGCTTCAAGCGCAAAAGGAATTCTCAATTCAACAACAAAGGGAAGAAGACGATCGAGGCACCTAAAAGGGCTAAGACCTTCCAACGCAAGAAGCGTGGTGGGAAGAAGGACAAGGCCAAGATGAAGTGCTATAATTGTGGCAAGATGGGTCACTTTGCTAGTGAATGCACTGAGCCGAAAGAGGTGCCCTATTACTCCATTACTTTAAGTAATACTTTTGTTTCTAGTACTGTAATACTTGCTGAATCTCATCCAATGTAGACTATAGACTCAGGAGCAACAGACCACGTAGCTAGAGACCGAGAAGCATTTATGGAGTATCGTCGGATACAGCCTGGAAAAAGATGGATATATGTTGGGAATAACTCAAGAGTTGAAGTAAAGGGTATTGGGACATGTAAATTACTTTTATGTGGTGGTCGAAGCCTATTCCTATATGATGTCCTCTATGCTCCGGACATTCGACGAAACTTGGTCTCTGTAGTTGTTCTTCTTAGCCTAGGTTATGTTTTAAATTTTCATGGTGATTGTGTTGACATTTTGTATGGAACAGTTTATTATGGTTCAGGTCATGTATCAAATGGTTTTATGGTGTTAGATATTGACTATGATCAGTACAATGTTAATGTTAATGGTTGTTTTTCTTTAATTGCATCTTCTAGTAATGTTGAGATTGATGCAAGTACTTGGCATGCTAGATTAGGTCACATTGGGTTGCAAAGAATGCAAAGATTAGCTAGAGAAGGCCTTTTAGGGTCACTCACTAATATTGATCTACCCGTATGTGAACATTGTCTAGCAAGAAAAGCAACTAGAAAACCATTCGGTAAAGGGACTAGAGCTGAATTTCCATTGCAACTTATACATTCTGACATTTGTGGTCCTTTGAATGTGAGGGCGAGGCATGGAGCCTCATATTTCATTACTTTCATAGATGACTTCACGCGTTTCGGTTATGTCTTTCTGATCTCCCATAAATCAGAAGCATTAGACTGCTTTAGACGATATATAACGATGGTAGATAATCAGTTGAACAAAACGATAAAGGCATTGAGAACCGATCGCGGACGTGAATATCTATCAGAACAATTCAAGGCTCTTTGTGATGAAAAGGGAATTGTACGACAATTGACTATTCCTAGTACTCCACAACAAAATGGGGTAGCTGAGAGAAGGAATATAACCCTATTGGAAATGGTTAGGTCTATGATGGCGCAAGCAAATTTACCTATCTCTTTTTGGGAAGATGCATTATTGACTGCTGCCTATGTACTTAACCGAGTGCCCTCAAAATCGGTCACTTCCACCCCTTATAAATTATGGACTGGTAGAAAACCAGACTTAAGTAGTCTACGTCCATGGGGATGTGCAGCTTATGTTCATGAATCTTCCCATAAATATGGCAAATTAGGCCCTAGAGGGAAGAAATGTATCTTTATAAAATATTCTAAACACTCCAAAGGGTATGTGTTCATAGGTGAACAAGCTGATGGGAGTGTGACCGAAAAGGAGTCACGAGATGTCACGTTCTTGGAGAACGATTTTCCTAGTAGAGATGAGATTGATAAGGATTTCCAATTATATATGATGGAAGATCCTAATAATACACTCACTAATGTTATGGAGGGAAATGAAGATTTACCTCAACATGAAAGACCTAGTGGGAGTGTTGCATCGTCTGGTGAATTGAATTCAAGAGAAATTCAGTTGTGTAAAAGTAATCGTAAAAGTATTCATCGTCGTCGTTTTGAGATTGAAGGGGAAGCATTTATGATTGCTCATAAAGATGATGCCGAGCCTAAGACTGTTCAAGAGGCTCTCTCATCCTCGATAAGGAAGAATGGAGAAAAGCTTTGGAAAGACGAGATTAAGTCAATGAGGACAAATCATGTCTAGGACTTGGTTGATCTACCATCCAATCGTAAGGCCATTGGAAATAAATGGGTCTTTAAGATTAAGCAAAGGCGTAGATGGATCCATTGAAAAATATAAGGCTCGTCTTGTGGCGAAAGGTTATACTCAACAAGAGGGTATAGACTATCGAGGAAACCTTTTCCCGTTGTAAGGTTTGCCTCAATACGCCTTATTCTAGCCATCATTGCACATTTGGACCTTGAATTACATCAAATGGATGTAAAGACGGCATTTCTCAATGGAGAACTAGATGAGGAAATTTATATGAAACAACCAATATGTTTCATAGCTAAAGGTCAAGAGCATAAAGTTTGCAAAGTTCATCGCTCAATATATAGCCTTAAGCAATCATCTAGACATTGGTATCTTCGTTTTCATCGAGCCATAACAACTTTTGGTTTCACGATGATCGAAGAAGATCACTATGTATATGTCAAGCGGTCCGAAGATAAATTTGTGATTTTATCACTTTATGTGGACAATATTCTGTTGGCTGGAAATGATAAGGTTATGGTAATCACCATAAAAGAATTGTTGTCCTCAATTTTGAAATGAAGGACATGGGAGAAGCTGCTTATACATTAGGAGTTAAGATCGAAAGAGATCGATCAAGGAAACTCCTTATTTTATCACAAGAGTATTATATTATGAAGATTCTTAATCGTTTCAATATGCAGCATTGTAATCCCATTGATACCCTTGTCATGTAAGGTGAAGGCCTAAGTACTGAGATGTGTCCTAAGACTTCAGAAGAAATTAAAATGATGGAAACTGTTCCTTACACTAGTGCAATCGGAAGTTTGATGTATGCTATGATGTGTACTTGACTCGACATATGTTATGCCGTGGGATTGGTGAGCCGATATCAATCAAATCCCGGTCAAGCACACCGGAAAGCGTGAAAAGGATCCCGAGATACTTGAAGGCACCATGGACTATCGACTTTGTTACCAAGGGAATGATTTACGCCTGTTAGATTATTCAGATGCTGATTGGGGTGGAGATCTGGATGAGCGTAAATCGACTTCTGGATATGCGTTCTTGCTCAATGGAGGTGCAATTTCTTGGAATAGCAAAAAACAGACATGCACAGCCTTGTCAACTATGGAGGCTGAATTTATTGCGTGTTACGCCGCGAGTGCAAGAAGCGGTATGACTAAAACGTTTCTTTGAAAATTTAGCCACTGTCACTGAGGTTCCAAGACCGGTGACAGTTTATTGCGATAGTCAAGCTGCCATTGCCTATGTGAAAGATCCCAAGTATCATGGAATGACGAAGCACATTGACATAATGAATAACTTCATTAGAGATATTATAGCGCAGAAAGAAGTGATTCTACAATACATTTCGACCAATAGAATGGTTGCTGATTCATTTACGAAGGCTATTTCTAGAGACATATTCTTAACTCACAGGATGTCACTAGGTTTGCGTAGAATGTGATATGTGTTATTGTAGAGGATCATTGTTTTATGTATTTATGGACATATGGATTGTACTTGTTTGTTTATTAATGACTTGATGTTTTATCAAGAAGTACAAATCCATTATGAGACTAGCACAAGTACACATATATTATTGAAAAGTATGTCGCGAGGTAATGATTGGCTCACTCACACGAGCAATTGCCTCAAATGCTATAGTTAGCACGTTGAGATGAGATGTTATGTACAAATAAATGCTGAAGAGCAAGTCTGGTATATAAAATATGTCACCTTGATTGGAGTCAAGATGAGGTCTGTGATTTGTTTATAATAAGACCAAACATGATAGTCCCATAATCATGTATGCCTGTAAGATGCCGGATGTGAGTACTTAATTGGGCACTATAAAAAGCGAGCTAATATAGCACTCGAGCTAAACATGAGTACGTGAGAAGCACGTGACTATGTTTAGGCTAAGATCCGTATAGTGGATATATTTAAGAAATGACATACGCTCTTATAGAAAGAGAAATCCACTATAGCATGTAATTCATACTACATGTGCATTGTTCGACCGACAAGGGAAGGTGAGTAAAATTATCCCTATTTACTCATCGTGTGAGCCCTTGAGGTAATTTATAATTTACCTCAATTTGTGCCCTATGTTACTTCTGACTATGTTCTCGAAATGAAAGTCAATGTTGCTACTTTAGCATGTTACGGGCGGTCATGAATAGATATGGCCTATGAGACGTGTCTAGGAAAGCGTTGTTCTAAAATTGAGAGAGACATGAGTGCGAAGGAAGACTATTGTTGTTTTACATCTATCACATGTATTTACTGGTCGACCAATTATATCGCCTTATGTGGTTGCGGATATAATTGTAAATACATGGTGTTTTTGAGAATAATCAAGTATAGCCTTTAAGGGATAGGTATACTTGGATTGATGTAATAAAATATGTCTGGGGCACTGTAAGACATCAATTGTTTACTTCTTTTCGGGGTTGCAGACATTATGTCATCCCTAATAGGTGCATAATTTGAGCTCCCAAGTGCAGATGTACTCATTGGTCGCACGGCTTACTTGCCAGTATGAATTGTTCTGTAAAGTTGATGAATGTTGAACGCCTGCCTTATATTCTTGATAGAGAGCTATCAAGCCCATCATGTCCGAGTGGGAAATGTTGTACTTTCGCTGGTACGTCCATGATGGGGTGCGATTGGACGCACCGTTTCAAGTTGAAACGTTACGATGGAAAGACACTAATGGAGGGGTACGAAGGGAGACGTGTATAAGTCTCCCGAACACAACCGTTGGAGGGGTTGGCAGAGCATACGACCAGAAATTCCTCTCATTTCTTTGTTCCATTTCCATCAAAGGAAGAAGGCGTTCCATTTCAGTTTTGCAAGAACAATTTGCATTTACGCTGTGGAAATCGGGTGCTTTCCTCGTGATCGCATCCAGACCGAAGTGAGGTAGTGTTGTTCGTGATTTATTCGCAATTCAACATTCGTTCCGGGGTTAATTGCTGTTTGCATATCGGAATCAGGTAAGTCGTCTTCCGCCGACTAGAATTCCAACACCTCTAAAGATTAATCGGCCAGGGGGAAGTAACGCGGTGCCACCCACGGGGGTAGTGAACGTCAGATTGATTTCCGTACTGATTGTAGGGTACCAGCCTTATCGGCCACAAGGAGGGTTTAGAGATTTTGCTATTTGGCCCCCTTCGCCACCTAGGGTGTAGTTTAATCAGGGGAATCAGGTGTTAGATCCCATGAGGGATTAGCAAGTGATTGAACAGGCTGCCTGCTTGGTCCTGTATACCAAGTAAAAACCGTACTCATATTGGGTTGATAACATCCCATACACCAAGGGTTATAAGATCCCTGAGTTTACTCCCTTCTCCGGTGAAGATGATCATTCTACGGTAGAGCATAGTAATCGATTCACGGCTCAATGTGGTGATGTTAATAATGACGGGAAGATGAAGTTGTGTTTATTTCTTTTGTTGTTGTCGAAGACGGCTTTTACTTGATATATAGGTCTTCTTGTGAATTCGGTACATAATTTGGAGGAAATGGAGAATAAGTTTCATGTTCAGTTTTATCGCCCAATCCCCGAAGTGACGTTATCAGCAACAAGACAGTAAATCAATATGTCGCCTGATTCAAGAAAAATGAGAAATTGGTGCTTGTTCTTTCTCCCAAAAAAGGAAATTGCCAAAATGGCCAAAAATGGTCTAAAATTTTCATTTAAGGAGCATTTGGCCAGGCAAAGATTTACGGATTTATTTTCACTAATTGCCACAGCAACTCGGTATGAGAATTTTTGGAAAAAGAAAGATAAGAAACCTTATCATGATTACAAGCATAATGTGTTGATAGATGATCCTAAAGAAGATTCTAAGGATGAAGATACTCAGGACAATGATGCGAGATTGCAGTAGCAAAGATGACCCTAGATAAGCCATACATTTGCCAAGCCTTGAAGCCCGCTAGAGTGAAGGAGTCGCTTGTGCTTAAGGCTAAGGGTGCATAGAGTATTCGCTTGATATTTACCAAGATAGATGAAATATTTGATCTCTTGATACGCGATGGGGTTGCAAGATTAACAAATGGTCAAACCTTCCCAAGTAAAGAAGAAATAGGCAGTGGGAGGTATTGTAAATAGCATCACTCTTGGAGCCACGGTACCAATTATTGAAATGTCTTCAAGAAGGTGATACAAAGCAATTTGCTAAGGAAAAATTAAATTTGCCAAAGATGGAGATAGAAGGATGGAAATCGATTCGGATCCTTTCCCATAGATGATTGGGATGGTGTTAACGGCTGTTAGAGGACACACAACTAAAGAACTCTATGTCAGACATGTCGAAGGGAAATTATTCATCGATACTTCTTGGATGGTGATGACTATCTTATGATATCTAGACATTAGTGGGACCCGAGAAGGATTTTAGCAAGGCCCCAAACCATGAATCTTGATTGCCTAGTATAGACGACACCCCCAACGCTTTGGGTCTCGCGACTATTCTAATTATGCTCAACACATGGCTGAGCGTCGAGAGGGCTCAAGAATCGGAGGGAGATTCAATGAACATAGCTTTTAGGAGCAAATTCCCAAGAGAGTTGTGATATCGAGAAAGAAACGAGCAAGTAAAGTCCCATTCAAATGACTTTATGGATAAAGACAACTTGAAATCGGAACATTGGGGAACTCGATGGCAAATTCGATTATTATGTCTGATATACAAGAACCCCCGATCCCAAACTAAAGGTTTCTAAGGTAATTCCGTCAAGATGGGGATCAAAGTTTGAGTATGAGCATGAGTTCCCACCTTTGACGAACTAGCATCAGAGACCTCCCAGGACAATGAAGGTCACATGATCCTCCGAAAGAGCAATGGTTTATAGGAAGATAAATCTTGACCAATCTGCAACTGGTTCAAACCTCTGAATAGAAACCAGTATTAAGAATTTAGAGAAGGAGGATACAACAAAAGAAAAAACTGCAAGAATTGCATAAGCAAGCTGGCATCTTAGGAGGATCAAAAGGCAAATGCTGTGTCAAGCCAAGGAATCTAGTATGGGTAAGGGACAAAGAGGATTCTTTCGAGATTGAGGGAGAATGTAGTAGCTTCCAAGAAGAGGATATCGCGACAAGGAGGAATCTCACTCGGAAGTAGAAGGAAAGAGGGGGATAAGTACACTATCAGTGCCATAAGTTGTGTACGGCACTCACTTTGGTGCCAAAAGTTTCTGTCGGATCACTTAAGTGCCAAAAAGTTTGAAAAACGCTCACTTTGGTGCCAACTCCGATCTAGTTGGCCGAAAATCCAACGTGGCACTTTTTTATTAATTTTTGAAGCTAATGTGGCTCGCCGGAGAGTACAGTAAGAATATAACACCAAAACGACGCCGTTTGGTGTCTCTCCCATTTCAAAACCCTAAATCTCCGGCCAATTGCCGTCCTCGATGGCCCCCGCGCTCGGCGGCTGTGGCTCCAACCCCAACCCCGACCCCGACAATGGCCGCAGCTCCGACCCCGACCCCAACCCCTACCACGACGATGGCCACTCGGCGGCCACGGCTTCGACCCCCACCTCGACCCCGACGATGGCCACTCGGCGGCCGCAGCTCCGACCCCGACCCCGACCCCGACGACGACGGCCACTTGGCGGCCAAGTCGAAGGCCGTGATCTAGCCGGTGCTCGGGGAGGCCACCGACGAGTGCGCCGCCATTGATGTCTCCCTCTCCATCTCCGATCTCCCCGACGAGTGCTTGGCTGTGTCTTCCAATACCTAGGCTCCAACGACTAAGGCCGGTGGTCCCTCATGTGCCATCGAGGGCGTCTGAACAGCGCCGAGCAATGGTGGCTGAGCGAGCGACGGTGGCCCAGCGACGGCGGAAGCCGAGCGACGACGACCAAGCGAGCTAAGTCGGAAAAACCCTAATTTCAATCCCCTAATAAAAAAAAAAATCCCCAAATGAGTTAAATGGCGTCGTTTTTGTGAGGCCATCCATGTAAGATGACAAAACAACATCGTTTTCTTAAGGAGGACCAAAAACGACGTCGTCGAAGGCTTTGTCGATTTTTTTTTTTTTTTTTAAAAAGCCACGTAATCATTTTGGCCAGAATCTTTCGCCGGTGGCCGAAATCTTTCACTGGTGGCACCAAAGTGATCATTTTTCCTCCGATTTGGCACTTAAGTGATCCGACGGAAACTTTTGGCACCAAAGTGAGCGCCGTACACAACTTATGGCACTGATAGTGTACTTCTCCCGAAGAGAGGACCAAAGAGAAAACCAGCAAAACAAGGAATAAGTTCGATAGAGGAAAATCGAATTCTGATTCTTCAGCCAGTCCGAATATGGTGCAAATAAGGCTCCCTCCCAAGTTCAAAGCTTGATTATGAGAGTCATTCCCGCGGAGGAAGAGACTTTTGAAGTGGTGGAGACTGTGAAATTAGAGTTCTAATTCACCAATGAGGAAGTAGTGGAATTCGAGAAACTCCCAGTTCACAAAACAAATCACTTGAAAGCCCTCATGGTGGTAGGAAAGATCAAGGGATGCCTTGTGAATAGGATACTTGTTGATGCAGGAGTTACTTTGAATCTTGTGTCTTGTGGATACTTCCGAAAGCTTGGAAAAGATGAAGAGATAATCTCCACTAATGTAACAATCTCGGATTTCACAGGAGATACATGAGACGCAAAGGGAGCAATCGTAGTTGACCTCACAATTGGATCATGAACTACCAAAACTACATTCTTCATAATAGATGCCAATGTATAGTACAATTTGTTATTGGATAGGGATTGGATACATAGCAATCGATGTATACCTTCCTCTTTACATCAAACTCTAGCTTTTTGGAATGGAGATAAGTTAGGGTACGTAAGAGCAAATCATGAGTCAAGCATCACAGGGCTAATGTAGTATGAATGGATGATCCTGAAGATGACATAGTGTCCATAATTGAGCCACCTTGCACGGACATCGCTAAGCTTGTCTATGGCCGCTTCATAGAGTCAGAGTTTGAGCGGATCCTAAAAGAGAGTGAGCTGGCCAAGGGAAACTTCAATAGTTTATATGAAAGGAAACAACTTATTACAAGAGCTTGAAGAGCGATACTCTTGCTACCTTATAGAGGAAATTGAAAATTCTCTAGGATTTGCAGACTACATAGGGGATTTTGAGGAGTCCCCACTCAAAGAGGATATAAAAACAGTTGAATCCGAAGATCCGTTCATAGAGATTGACATTGGTAATGATGAAGTAAAACGTCCTATCATTGTAAGTGCATTGTTGGGCGCTGAATTCCGAAATGGTTTAGTGGAGGTTCTGTGGAGGCATGGGAGCTGTTTCGTTTGGGACTACCATGAGAAGCCAGGATTGAGTAGAGAGGTGCTTGAACATCGTCTCTCGATAAAGTCAGGTTGGAGACCCTATAAAGAACCTCCAAGGAGTTTTGCTCTTAAAGTAAATGCAAAAATAAAAGAAGAAATAGAAAGGCTATTGAAGGCTGGTTTCATCGAGATCGCTTGGCATGTTGAATGGCTCTCCAACATAATCCCAGTCAAGAAGAAGAATGGGAAGTAGCGAGTTTGCACAGATTTTTGAATGTTACGACTCCAAAATACGAATATTAAATGCCAGTTGCCAATATGCCAGTAGATTCTGTAGCTGGAAACAAAATGATGCCTTTGATGGATGGCCATTCGAGATATAATCAGATCTTCATTGCCGAACAGGATGTCCATAAGACAACCTTCAGGTACCCTGAAGTCATAGGAACATTTGCTTGGAAAGTGATGCCCTTTGGTTTGAAGAATGCCAGAGCCGCCTATCACCAGCGATGAACTTTATTTTCCACGATATGACTGGACACTTTATGGAAGTGTACATCGACGACATTCTAGTCAAGTCAAAAGAGGTAAATTATCTCGATAATCTTAAATAGTTTTTTGTTAGGATGGAGAAATATCAACTAAAAAGCAATCCTCTTAAATGTGTATTTAGCATAAGAGCTGGGAATTTTATAGGATTTTTGGTTAATAATAGAGGAATAGAGCTTGATAGAAATAAAGCTAAAATTATTTTAGAATTATCCCCTCCAACTAGCAAGAAGTAGTTACGAATGATAATTGAGAAAATAAATTTTCTTCAAAGATTTATTGTTAACCTATCTAGCAAAATAAAGGTGTTTTCTCCTTTGTTGAAGTTGAAAAATTAGGATGAATTCGTTTAGCAAGAGGAGCACCAGCGTGCCTTTGAGACGATAAAAACATATTTGACTAGTCCTCTAGTGTTGATACCACCAAAAAGTAGGCAGACCTCTAAAACTCTATATGTCAGCCATCGATACGATAATCAATAGTATGCTGGTGTAAGAGAATGATGAAGGCAAAGAGCAAGCGGTGTACTACCTCAGCAGAATGCTGAATGATGCCAAGAAAAGATATACTGCTGTTGAAAAAATCGATTTATCTTTATACTTTGCATGTACAAAATTGCGGCATTATCTGTTGCTAGCTGTCATTCATGTGATATGTAGAACCATTGTTATTAAATATATGCTTACAAGCCTATAATAAAAGGCCGAGTGGCAAAATAGTCCTTTGCACTATCTGAATTGGACTTAGTGTATGTACCGATGAAAGTAGTAAAAGAACAAGTCGTAGCTGATTTTCTTGTGAAGTATCCATGCGTTCAAGTTGAAGACTTCGTAAGCAAAAACTATGCACGATTGAGCATATGGTTGTTATACTTTGATGGTTCCTCCACGTCCACTGCGTCAGGAGTAAGGATCTTGATTGTGTCTCCAAGGGGCCATAAAACGAAGTTCCAATTCAGGTTGGATTTCAAATGTTCCGACAATCAAGCTGAATATGAAGCGCTTATAGTCGGCCTCTATTTGCTGGTTGACATGAGCGTACAATCAATCAAAGTGATGGGTGATTCGCTATTAGTAACAAAATGGTTGAGAGGAGAATACCAATGTCTTAACGAGAATATCGTTGAGCATTACCACAAAGCAAAAGAATTATTAGCTAAATTCCCCGACTCGGAGCTGGAATACATATCGCAATATCAGAACAAAGAAACCGATGAGCTTGCTCAAATGATATCTGGTTATCGTATCACAAAGGGGTTGGTCTACACTTTAATAACTGAAACAAAAGCATTGCCACCTATGTCTCAACAAATTATGGTTGCCGAAGCCAAAGCAAAAGGGGATGGGCAAGACTAGAGGATACCGATAATCAAGTATTTGAAAAATCCCCAATCACAAGATAATAAGTTGAGAAAGCAAGCATATATATATATATGGTTAAAGTCCTGGACGTTCGCCAGGTCCGTGGGCTGAATGTGCTGCGCTGCCTGGGGGATTGTGGCGGTTTCTGACATTACTCATCTCCTCTCCTTTATATACATCTCAACAGATGGACACAAGATGGAAGTTTCTTTTCAACACAAAATGGATCAGATATATGCTTTCTGGAGGTTGTCCATCTGTTGGAAAGAAACTTCCATTTTGTGTCCACAAGTAAAGCTTGGGAGCTCTCGAGGAAACAAAAACTGTCTTTTTAAGAAGGTATTAAAACGCATTTTAGCAATTTTGGCCTTTATATGCTTTTTCTTCGTGCTTTGAGGTGCTTACACTTTGCTAATTCCGGTTAATTTTTAACCTAGATTGGAGAGATAGAGGAAAGCTTCTTCTGATCTTTGGCCATCCGGTGGTGGCCAATGAATGAAAATCATCTTTGTCAATATACTGGAGAGACACAGGAAAGCTTCTTCTGATCTTTGCCCATCCAGTGGTCGCCGATGAATGTGAAAAGACTAGTCTTGGTCTTGGCCAAAAGAGAAAGAACAACATGATCTAATGACTTCAGCATGTAAGTCGTATGGTTGAAGTCCCCTTTTTGGCCCTCGATTTTGGGTAGAATTCGCTCTCCATAGATCATCTATAGGGTTTCCCATCCTTTAGTGCTAAAAATTAGGTTACGCAACCTCGACTCGTCGTGTCATCCCAATTTCTAAGTGGCAACTGTCCGTGGAGGGAGAGCAATTCGCTTTGTTAGGATTCTGTTCTTTCCGGATAAATGCCTTGACGTGCCGATGCTGCTGACATCTTGATTCTGGTGGTGAGAGCGTTCCGCATTCGGTCTGTGTTTGGTTGTTAGTGAAAGAAAATGAAGAACAATAGGGAGAAAGTATTTCTTGTCACATTCAATATACAAGTATGCGTTTGTATTTCATATTACAAGAAATGAAATCAGAAGAATCGAAGAAAATATGTACAATGTTATATCCCTAAAATATTCCAAATCTATGATTTACTATATCAATCACGGGATGGGAATCTAACTCGGGAATCAATCAAGAGATCAAAACAAATTCTTTCTCCAACAGTTAGCCTTTGGCGTAGTGCTCTCTTTTCGCGGTCCTTTAGCAGTATCTTTCGGAGGACTGCTTGGCCCATGTGGTGGTAGACTGGTAGTGGGAAGCACTGAGGACGGAGAGTTCTCTGCTGTTCCTTTTGCTGGGCTCTGTGTATTCTCGTGTATCGCTCACAAGGTGGCTTTAGCAAGTAAATTCATAGAGGTTTCCAGTTTAATCAGCAAAAGCAGTGCTGGTTTCAGCAGTCGACGGGATTTTATTGGAATAAAGTAGAGGACAAACCCCGTCTATGTAAAAATATGTATTTTAGCCATTTGAGAGGTCTCTATTAGAATATTTAAATAATAAACCACGCTTTCTAAGCAAGGCCAGTTTTCGAGCAGGTTGGCGGTGGTCAAAAATCTCACGGGGTATCAAAGCTAGGAGGTCCTAAGTTCGAATCTTCTAGGCCCCTATTTGCCTCCCCAATTAAATTTCCACGCTTAGTACTAGGCAAAAAACCAGACTAAGCGTGAAAGGGAGTATTAAAATATTTAAATAATAAACCACACTTTCATCTAACAGACTTAAGCTTTTAGAATAATTGATAGATGGTAAACAGTTTCATTGAAGCTCCCTTTTTAATTGGACGAGATGCTTTTAGGCTGCAACTTTTATAATCTAATTTCTGTGCTATTCCTTATTGTATGCATCCTAGGATCTATTTTCTTTTTTTTTTGCTTCGGACATAAAAAGATGCATGTCTTGTCGCTTACAGTTCGAATGGAAAAAAAATTCTGCTAGAGCAGGATTACAATGAAAATTACTGTAAACACATCCACTTTTGCTGTCTGGTCATTCTTCGCGCTGCAATCATTGTCCCCGCTGTTTTCTGAAATGCTTTAGTATGAATGCTTTCAGAAAATCTTCCCCATAAGACGATTCATACTGGCGTTTCGAAAAATAGGCATGTTAAAGATGAGTTCCGAGGAAATTGTTAGTTAGTAAGACAACAGAAGAAGTACATTAAAAGTACATTAACTTATGTATAGCACTCATTTTAGCGTTATAACTTTTTGGGACTCACTTAAGCAGGGAGAATTGTCCAAAAAGTCCTAAACTTATTGTAGTTTTTGCCAATTGAGTCCTAAACCTTTCAATCTTGCCGATTGAGTCCTAAACCTTTTGTCGGTTGCCAATTGAGTCCATCCGGCCAATTTTGGCCGGAAAATGCTGACGTGGACGCCGGCGGTGCCACGTAGGACGGTCGGAGGCGCGTGGATAATTTTTAATAATATTTTAATATTTTAAAAAAAAAAAAATTGATTTTTATATTTTTTGTTTTTTCCTTGGCCTTTTCCGGTGGCGGCCACCGGCCACGAGGCGACGGCCGACCACCGGCCACAACCCGCCGACGGCCTCGCCCGCCACGGGCGAGGCCGGCCGGCGACGGCGACGCCGGGTGAGGCCGCCGCCCCGGCGAGGAGCCGACCTCGCCGGATCTCGGCGAGGAGCCCTCGCCGAGGCTCGCCCTCGCCCGGGCGAGCATCGGCCTCGCCCGGATCGGCGAGGCCGGCCCCGGCTGGCCGGCCGGGCGCTCACTTGTAGCCGGTGGCCAGCCGTCGCCCGCCCGGCCCGGGCGAGGCCGGACGCCGCCCGGGTGAGGGCGACCCCGGCGAGCTCCCCTCGCCGGATCCGGCGAGGCGGCCCTCGCCGGGCCGAGGGCGGCCTCGCCGTCGCCGGCCGGGCCTCGCCCGTGGCGGGCGTGGCCGGTGGCCGGCCGTCGCGTGGCTGGTGGCCGGCCACCGGAAAAGGCCAAAAGGCAACAAAAAAAAAAAAAGAGAGGAAAAAAAAAAACAGAAAATAAAAAAAATCAAAAAAAATCAAAAAAATATTAAATATTATTAAAAATTGTCCATGTCAGCTCCGGCCGTCCCTACGTGGCACCGCCGGCGTCCCACGTCAGCATTTTCCGACCAAAATTGGCCGGATGGACTCAATTGGCAACCGACAAAAGATTTAGGACTCAATCGGCAAGATTGAAAGGTTTAGGACTCAATTGGTAAAACTGCAATAGGTTTAGGACTTTTTGGACAATTCTCCCCACTTAAGCACCACTTAAAAAAAAATAAAGATCGCTTATGTATTAATTTCGATTTGAATTACCGGAAATCTGACATAATAATATTTTATTAATTTCTTAATCCTACGTAACTTGTCAGTATGCCCAGTCAGCATATAATCTCTAAAACACTTCACGTAGCAAGTTAAAAAAGTAATCACTTAAGTGTCGATTGTTGTAAAAAAAAAAAAAAAAAAAAAAACGTTCACTTCAATGCCAATCTTAATAAAAAAATAATCACTTTAGTGCCAAAACAAAATCCCTAAACGACGTCATATAGCAAGTTAAGAAGTGATCACTTCAATGCCAATCTTTGTAAAAAAAATTATCGCTTTAGTGCTAATTGTTATTAAAAAGTGATCACTTCAGTACTAATTTTAATGAAAAACCAATCACTTTAGTGCCAAAAAATACCAAATCAGAAATTTCTCTAGCTGGAATTTTTTGCCAAAGGCATTGTTTTTCTCTGATTTTGGCACTTAAGTGAGCCAGCAAAAAATTGTAGTACTAAAGTGAATGTCGTACACAAGTTAAGCCACTTTTGATATACTTCTCCTGCAAAAAAGCACTTCATGTGTTGTTGTGTTGTTGCATTAACACCTCTCTCTCTCTCTCTCTCTCTCTCTCATTCATGCCACACATGCGCAGACGCATATGGTCATACACAACACCCAAATATGTGATGAAAAAAATGTTGGGATGGCTTTCAACTCGATAACCGTTGATTGTGATGTCACTCTACAATCTTTTCATTCAGTACATGGTGGAAAGAATGTGGAAATTAGTTCAGTTTTTTCTACATAGAGGATTGATATGCGGAAGTTCCTGTGAACTTTGTGTTAGTCAATCTAGTGGTGACACAGAAGGAAGTTGAGAGGATGAATCCCTTGATGATTTACTGTTGCATTTGATGCAGGTATAAGTACGCCTAAAGTGAAGACCAACCGTGTCAAATACCCAGAAGGACTTATGTGGTTCCTTGTGAAGTTGACATCTTTACGCTGATTTATGTGTTATGGCAGCTGAAAATGACCCTCATGATGGAACGAGAAAATGTGAGGCTCTGTGGCCTATTTTCAAGATTGCTCATCAGAAAAGCCGGCACATATACGATCTGTATTATCAGAGGAAAGAAATCTCAAAAGAATTGTACGAGTTCTGCTTGGACCAAGGATATGTGGATAAAAACCTGATTGCTAAATGGAAGAAGGTTGGTCTTGCTTCATCCCATACATTAGTGGCTGGTGATTTCTGCTCGTGATTGTTTGGTTTGAATTGTGTAGTCATTTGTTGAACATTCTCTTTTTTCGAGTCTTTTGTTGCATGCATTTCGTAATTGCTGAGGACCTGATTTATATGTTTATAAACTGATGACAGCTTAGTCTTATGTATCTGCGATAAATTAGTAATTATAGGCCATGAGTTTGTGATGTGCCTTGAGATAATATGATTGGGAAAACATTGTCGTGAAAGAAAGAGGTGAATGCAAGATAGAGGGTGATTTCAATTATAAATCAGAACCTTTTTTTTTCAAATCTTTCTTTCCTGTCTTGCTCCCTATGGCAAATTTGATTTCTGCTCGTTTGGGAAATGTGTCAATTTTATTCCATGGTGAAGGCAGCATTCTGGATTCAAACATTTCCCATCTCATAAATTGTCTTTTTAATAAAAATGTGGCATCCTCTTCTCATTCTTCTGGGGTTTCAGTGTTTATGTTTATCTCCGAGAAACTCTCCAGTAAATGGAGTGTTGTGTGCTTAGCATTTGACAGGGAAGACTGTGGACCGACCCGAGACAAACTCAATTGACTTTGTCCTGCTTGTCTACTCTCCCTCCTTCCGATTCGCAGAATATCAATTCTTCCTGGAAGTGCTTATTATAAATAACAATGAAATCCATATTGTAATCTTGCTCATGATAGGGCCATTTTGTTCATTTCTTCCGGTTAAGAAGGGACTTGTCGGGAAGCGCGTGAGTCGGGAATTCAGCTGAGATTGTTCATTTTGTTCATTTCTCCAGGCCCAGGAGTGCGTGCGCATGAAGTTTTTAGCATTTGTTTTGGGTTTTTTGTCCTTTGATCTTTGGTTGAAAGATTTTTTCTTTCTTAAATTACAGGAGCGACGGGCTACAGATTATGGATATAACGTATGTACAAATTTTGCAATATATGAATGCAGATGTTTAAGTTTTTACGCTACCAATCCAGAAATTGACTGGAAATTTACCTTAATCCCTTTTAGTTCTTCAGCCATGCATGAAGGATTAGTTCATTAAAGCTAAACACATGGCCTCATTCCTAGTTTGGTTGGGCCAGAAGCCTGTTCTGCACTGTCTGGCATCAACCCAAGTTTGTGATGCAAGTGCTTTTACGTGGGAAAATTACCATAAAAACTCCGAATCTATTGCAATTTTTCCAAATGAGTCTAATTTTTTTTTTTTTTACATTCGGTACTAAACATTTTGTAATTATACTAATTCAATCAATTCGATCAATTTTAACGACGGTGCTAACATGAACATGGCCAGCTGGCCAATGCTAGCATGGTAATTTATTAATAATATTTTATTTTATTTTCATTTTGAATTTTGAATTTTTTTTTCATTTTCTTCCGACTTTTCTTCTTCTCTTTCCCCACATTGGCCCGCAAGGCTCGCCAAGGCTGCAAAGCCCTTGCCGGAGACTAATAGCCCTCCTCCAACCTCGCCCGTGACTACCAAGGCCATGGCCAAATGGACTAAATTGAAACGTTTAGGATTGAATAAAAAAATATATTTAAGACTAATTTTGAAAAATTGTAATAGCTTTATGACTTTTTTTTAGTAATTTTCCAGTTTTTATGGTACAAGCGGGGAGGAAATTCACTTGTTTTGCCGGTGCTAACATTTATTGGTTGGGACCTCTAAGAGCAGGTGATTAATTCAATCAGGTCTTCGCAGTTTGTGGTCCTCTTTTCGCAGAGGCAAGAGCGCTCTAGATTCCTAAAAAGACAAAAAAAAAAATCATAAATCCACAGCCGAGGTTGCGATTTATCTTGGCGTCTTTGCTTCCGATTCGCCACACGACGAACGCGGGCCGGGGGGGAGGCGCGACAGGAGAAAGGACATCCCTAATTCCTGTTAATAGCGATGCAAGTCAAAGGGCATCATTGCTGCTGAGATGGCGTCCGTACGCATGATGAAGTTGTCAGGAAACTACCTTATTAGAAGAAAGTCCTGAATTGGATACCAAACCGATCCGGTTGAAAAGAAAGGATCAACTGTGAAGCACACCATAAATTCTCCGTCCAGTGGAAAAAAAAGAAAGAAGTGCGCACAAGACAGAGAGAAGGAACAGAGAAAGTTCTCGGCCTCCTCCACTCGCCCATTTCCTGCTAATCAAAGCAGTCAATGTTGGGTGAGTGTGCACACCACTTCATCGTCCCCACAACCACCCAAAAAACAGATACCTAAAGAGACCAAATCCCGCAACTTGACTCATGCTCAAACTCAGCACTCCACTACCATAATAACAATAATTCGAGCTGCAAATGAGTCCTTGTGTAGCCCCTTATCCTCTCTCTATCTTTTTCCCCCTTTTCTTCCTTTTCTAATTGACTTGCCGGGCAGCTGAAGTTCATAAACAAAATGGTTTCGAAGGGTTCCACTTTTTCATAGCCAGTAAATGATGGGAGGTGGTGTAAGTTCCAATTTAGCAAACCTCCTTTTTTCCTTTCTCTCTGAGTGACTTCCTCGGCCTACTTCCCAGTTGGTCATACTTGACGTGCTTAAAAGTTGGGTGTCGATTTTTGAGTTGTCCCCCTCTCCTTTCCTTTCTTTTCGGGTCTTGTGACTTTTTTTGCCCTTGTTTTTGTAATGCTCCAAGGAGGTCGTTATATTGCACACAAGTGGTGGAAGACAATGATAAACAAATTAAGGAGATGGATTGCATTCTACATTGATGTGATTCAATCAATGCGATTTACTCAATGAAGAGAGGAGCACACGAGTCCACTATTTATCAAGTGATATATTGTACATTATAATTGAAATCAAGTAACTCAAATGCTCTCTAGCATTTCCCAATCCTAACTATACTAAATGATTTTACAGTATTTAACCCTCACAATTCCTTCTTAATCGAATTTCATTCACAGGTTCACATCCGAGGTATAATTCTAAATATAGAAACATTGACATATAAAATTATTTAGAACTCCTTCCCTATTTTTACAGAGCGACAGATATGTATATTTTTTACTTTTGAAATCTCAATGAGAAAGCAAAAGACCAAGATTCTCTTGGACAAGAAAACCTGTATGGTCAAACCCTTATGATTTGTATAGAGTAGGCCTTATTCAATCCTATGTGAAAGGGAAAAAAAAAGCCCTAAATTTTCATATCTTTCTTTAAATGTTTTCATCAGCGGGATGACAAAGATTTGAATTAAGCATATTTTCCGAGTTTTTTTTCCTCAGCCATCTTGACTTAATAAAAATAAATCCAATTAAATCAACGGCCACCTTTTTTATCTTTGCTGAATAAAAATAACGAGTGGTTGAGTAAAGTGCTAGCTGCCAATCTCGTGCACAATGTATATATTATATACATTTTTCCTCGATTTTGCATGGTCATCTCATCTTAGCTGTTTTCCAAAGATGGATGGCCGCCACCAATTTTTATATCCCACTTTTCTTTATATTTTAAAGATGAATACCTAAGCTCAAAAGCGAATCATTTTTGATATCCACGACCACTTTTTGAGATTTGATTAATTAATATATTATCAAAGACGAACGGGGTCGCTGCCCACCATTCACACTGGCAACAGAACCAAATCCTAAAATGGGGTCAATCTTTCACGGACCAAATCTCGAACATTTCTTGATTAATTAAGGGTTCCTGCGTTTGGAACATTACCTTAGCTAACGCTTTCGGGTGCTGCACCAGATTTTCAAACACGGGTTACTTTAGTCCCTCGAGACTAGGTTTTCTCGGTCCGATACTATTTAATTCGGAACAACCCTATTGGAGAAGCTTGTTCTTCCGTCCTGTGTCCACGATGCAACCGGCTAAGTCCATCAAGATGTCGGACCCATGATTTCCTTTCTCGATTAAAGATCGACCGCTTTTTTTTTCTCTCAGCTTCGAATTCTTTTGAACTTTTTACGGGTGTCAGGACGAGATTTGAAATTCAAATTTTTACGGGAGTGGTATGCAGTTGAACTTCGGATGGAAGAGAGGAAGTCTCAAATGTGGCTGAAGGAGAGATGGTCAAAAAGCGGATCGTGCCTGTCCCTTCCTTTCGGCTTTTCCTGAAACCTACGTCACTGAACAGTCGTGAACAATATGCTGTCGAGCCGCGCTGGGCCGCGTTCGAAGATCACTCCACTCTCCTTGATTTTTTGGCTCGACGTCAACGCTTCAGCTGTCAATTTGCTTCTAGAAAGAACAAAAGAAAACGCAAGGAACGTCTTTCCTGGAAACATTGAACGAACCTGCCTTTCGATGCACCTGCTAAAGTGGAGTCCCTGCTTTATATTACAATATTAAAAGTTATCTCATTGGGTCTATATCACCAAACCAATATGTTATGTGATATATGCGTTTATACAAAATATGTTCGAAGCCGAGCCATTGTTCAAGATGAATAAATGCAAGCTTTTGGGAGAGAGAGAGAGTTTATAGAAATTATGTTTTGATGCCAATAAATACGCGCCCTTGTTCAAGATGAACAGAGAAGGGGGGGTGGAATGATTGATCACGAGGTAATTAGTTGTACCACACCATGGCAATTAATATAGTAAAAGATGACCGGAAAATTATCAAAAAAATTATAAATTTATTGTAATTGTGTTAATTTAGTTCTAAATGTTTTTTTTGACCAATTAAATCCTAAATCTTTTGCAATTATGCCGATTCAATCTTTCCAACTAAAATTGGTCGGCCGACGTTAACGTGGCCGCATGGCTGCCGACTAGCACCAACAACGATTTTAATAATAATATTTTTATTTTTTTGAATTTATTTATTAATTTTTTTTCCTTTTTTTTTTGTCTTTTGCTTTTTTTTTTTTTTTCCTTCTCCCTCCTCTTCCTCCTTCCTTTGGCTCTAGCGAGGGCTTGCCTCGCCGTCACTAGGCAAGCTACTCACCCAGCCACTAGCGAGGCGAAGCCCTTGCCAAATCTAGTGGGGTTCGCCCGGTTCTTCGAAGCCAAAGGAAGAAGGAGGGGGGAGGAGGGGGAAAAAGAGAGAAAAAAAAGGAAAAAAAGATAATCAAATATTCAAAAAATAAAATATTACTAAAAAATTTGTCATCGGTACCAACCAAAGGCCACGTCAGCACCAATAGGCCAATTTTGGCTGGAATGACTAAACTGGCACAATTACAAAAGGTTTAAAACTCAATTAATCCAAAAAATAAGTTTATGACTAAATTTGCATAATTGCAATAAGTTTTGGACTTTTTTGGTAATTTTTCCAAAAGCTAACCATACAAGTTGGGTTTGACGCAATTGGCTTCTTCTAAGCTGAGATGCAGCAACAACCTACAAAGAGTTTTTTAGCCCTCAATGACCCCTCAAAAGTGAAGTGAGGTACAATTTTTTAGATCATTCCTACTATGATGGGAATGTAATGTATATTGGAGTTTATGGTCCTAGGTTCGAGGTGATATCCAACCCAACAAGCCCTCATTGGGTAACTAGATTTAGCCGCCAAAACTTTCTTGGTTTAAGATGAGCCTATGTGAAGCTTGACTAGCCGAAACATAAGGCCAGCCTTCTTCAGTTGGTCGTTTCCAAAGACATTATGGTGAATCATGTCCTCTAATGTAAACATACTTTGCTCATGTTAGTTTAGGCATCAAATTCCTTGAGTGAGATATACATATAACTTTTGCAAAATAATAGTTTTCGACCATTATCAAGAAAGTGGCTTAAGCTCCTAATCAATTGTGCACAAGAGGCCAATCTTGCTTTCAGAATTCCTCTAAGATGATCATCTTACCATCCTTGAATTTCTAGCACAAACATACCAACGCCACTTCTACGAATCAGTTGTCTCAACTTTTTATATCTTCACACTTCATCTTCATGCTACCCCACTTTTTAGTCCTCATGAGTATGGAAGAAATCAAACCCTGATGTTCTCTCGACCCAATTACCAAACACCCTTGTGGTAGGCTATTTTGTCACTTCCTTGTTTTCTTCAATCATCAGCCCTACACTCCTTTAGGACTTATATGAATGACAAACGCTCACCCACTAGAATACGCCACTCTACTCCATCAATTGCTTCCCTCGATCAAAGTTGTTTGCCATATTCCAATCACTTATGCTCTCTTTGACAAGTGTGGCATCCTGAGCCAATTATACTCCCTCGACAACACTAGCCAATTATACTCCCTCACCAAATTCTTCCACCTACTAGACTTCTCTTGAACTTAGCAAACCGCCAAAGGTTTCTTTTATTGTGGGAAATGTGACAACAAATTTTTTCTTAACATCCGTCCATACAACTTGGAATACCTTCTTTAATACCATTTGTCATGGGTTGAAAGCTTCTAGCCAAATACAAGCTTGAATGAGCTGGGACACCATACCAACCTTCCCTTAATAGATTGTTTCCAAGAATGATATACTAAAACGCGTCCTTCTAATCAATCATACAACGCCCATATTATCAAGCAGTTACATCGATGATTGCATAAACTTCACTACCTTTACGGTTTTTTCGACTCCACTATCTCAACGGTTGTTTTATTCCACTATGTTGACCCTTTTTTTTTTTTATTTGATAGTTGTATCCGAGATTCTTGACTCTACTTTTTGTCAATTCATCAAGTTGTTGATAATTTTATTTATAAATGACCAAACTTTACTCTCATTAACTAATTCTATTTCCTATCGATAATAATCAAAATTGTAGACAATTCTATCTAATTTTTCTATCCATTAAAAATATTTAAACAATCAAACGCAGCCAAAGACCGAATATGATATAATTTTCCTTATAGTGGGGATATCCACATATCAAAAAGACCATTTATGAAATTAATATACGTAGAGTGCATGTCAAATGGTGTTCTAGATGAAGATGAGCTCATTAAATTATAGATAATTGATGATCTCAACACGTTTCGAATATCTTCTTAAAATCTCCCACGAACATCGTCAGAAGCAGAATCCGCAAAATGCCAACCAAAGCATCGTACTATGTTATCTTGACCCGGACATGCTATCGCATGAAGACCGCAAACGAATCGTAGGAGTTGCATAAAATATCGGAAGACATGTGAACGGCAGTTGTACGTCCCTGACACGTCCCGTTTACGCTATCGAGTTATTAAAAGAAAAACAAAGACGGTTTCGTGAGAAGATAGCGATCCTGAGCCTGCCGCGAGAGAGAGACCGCACTACTTCGTGTCATGTCACCGTCTGTAGGGATGCCCAACCAACTTTTCTGCCTATATTATAGGCGTTGCTTAATATGGTTGCGTGTGCCACTGTTATTTCCTTGACTATGGTTGTAAATTAATGATTACGTGAAGAATATACTTCTCCCAACGGTTTATCTCATTTCTTTGAGAAGTTTTGTTATTTTTCTACACCTTGACTCTCCTTCATATTAAATTAAAGGGGAAAAAAAAAGGCCAGCCACATCCAAATGCTCAACACTTTGAGTTCTCTTTTTGGGAGGCTCGACTGCATGGAATAGATGGGGTTATTACAGATGATACTAGACCAGTATGGAAAAAGTGCTATAGTATGGAAGGCACTCTCTCTTACTAATTTGGACAAAATGAGACATAATAGGAGCCACCCTTATCAAAGTATAGAGGATTCGTTATATTTGTCAAATAAAGATCCAATCTAGAGACTGTACTTCATGGATACTCCTTATAGGTAGTGATAAAGTCGTACGACTTGATTGAATCAAATTGAAAACCTAGATCTCAACTGCATTGTGTACACCAAAATTAGGAATTGAGGTGTAAATTGCCCTTCTCTTTTCTTACTATTGCCAATTTGCTTCAATTCTTTCACTTTGAATTGATAATTAGCTGCATTCATATGCCACCGCTTCCAAGCAAAGTTCTAAGTGTAGAGTGTTGCCCAACCATGTAGGACATCATGAGACTCATTCGAATCATCTATGATGAGTAAAATGTGTTAGGATATTTAAATAATAAATCACATATTCATTTAACGGTTTCAATTTTTAAAATAATTGACGATGATCGAATAGAATTTCACATGTTATCAGATAATGAAGTCTTGAATTCAAATCTTTTCAGGTCCTTATTTACCTTCCTAATTACACATTTCCACGCTTTAGGAATAGATGAAAGCCTGACTTATACATGAGGGGGAGTGTTAAAATATCTAAAAAAACAAATATTGTTTTCATTTAACAGCTTAGAATTTCATAATAATTACAGTGGTCCTATAAAATTTCACAAGGTAAGCTGAAAAGCTTACTATTACACTTTAGGTTGAGGACATGCGAGGTAAGGTAAGGTAAGGAGATAGATCTCTACCTCTAGAGTTTGTGAATGGACTTTCTATGACACTTATATAAGAGTAACATGTGAAGCTACTGACTAATAAAAAATGAACGTTTGGCAAAAAAAAAAAAAAAAAAAAAGGTAAAAAGGCCATTATAAGGAACAATATATCTCTTGATTTAAGAGTGTATTTGTTTTGCGAAAAAATGAATAATTTTGAAAAAATTTTCCTAAAAATAATCACTTGTATTACTTGAAAATATTATTAAACAAAAAGATTTCCTTCATCTATTAAAAGTGTGACTCGAGCTTGAGCCTGTAAAATATATTTTCCTAATCCGAGTAGCGTTCTTAATTGAAAAGGTTCCCAAGTTTAGGTGGTTTCCTAAAGAAAGTTTCTTATTGTGGAACCAATTTTCTTCTATATAAGAAGTAAGTTTTCCTCATGGAAAAGCATTCAAAAAGAGCTTGTGCTAGTAAATTACATCCCGATTTTGTGTAATTTGTGCTCTCTCTCCTTGTAGATATATGTCACATTGATTAAACCATGTAAATTCGATATTCGATCTATTTTCTTATTTTGCCTATTTATTATTTGATTTTTTTCCACAACAGTCCATAGAAATATTTTATCATAAATTATTGTCGATAAGAGAAATTTTTTATTATTATTAATTATTTCAAGTGACGTAAGAAATTTTTTTTTTCGATTATGTATTTTTCGCAAAATAAATGAAACTTAAAATTAGGATCACGATTCACGTGTCGACCCATCCCCCTATTAAATGAGGATTCCAACCGCGCCGCAATTCCGGTTGGAGGAAACGCTTTGAATGCTGGCGAGGTCGTGGGCTTCTAGAAGGAGGCAAGCAATTATCTAACAGCCTTTAAGGCTTCCACCGAAAAAAAAGAAAGAAAAAAAAAAGCCTTTAACGCATCTCTCTTGAGTTTCTTCTAGAAGGGAAAGCAGGTCTTTCTCCACGTGTTTCAATCATTTTCTCAGTCTGATCTCCAGAAGATATTCGCTCCCCCACTCCCACAAGGCTACAATTCCATTGGACGTTTTTGCCTCTGAAATCCTTCCTTGATTTTGCTGTTCAAACAGCTACCCTATTCTAATGATTTCTCAAAAAGTCAAGAAAGGAAAAAATCGTGGAAAGATGTTTTTGGATTGGGAATGCAAGCTGAATGATTTTATAATTTGGACCAAAATGGGTTTTCAAACTTGTGTTTTACCTCAATATAACCTCTTGAGATCTGGTTTAAAAAACTAATATTTTTTTTTTTATCCCAAGAAAATCGGATTGAGCAAACGAACGAACCCGTTTCTCTCGTGAATTTAATTCAATGTAGTCCTCCTAAATGTCTGGAGTACTTATTTGTCCAACTGTCCTGCATAAATTAAGATGGAAGATACATGCTATCAATCGTTCAAAATCACAATAAAGTCTATATAGTCAAGCAAAAGCTGGAGTTATTAATTTATAATTAGAAGCATAATTATCAGTTCTCAAGTCGAAAACACTGTCGCTTGGCTAATCAAAGGTCTGATAGTTTTGAGTTATGTTGATTGGGTATATTCAAAAACACCCGAGTTTTAATTTATTGACAATAGTTGGATTCAAATCATAGGGAATTTCTATTCCTATATTGCAATGCCTCTCATTAATTTAAAATGACAATGCTTAAGCCCTACTCAAAGCATAATTATTCGTGCCCACTTTAAGATAAATTATTCAAGAATTAAAAAAAGGAAAAAAAAAAAAAGGGTATAGGATGGTTTCCACAAATCAAGGATCAACTGAGGATTTTGAGGGGCATCCGACACATTTGGCGAACGCACATTAAAGCAGCTTTCGTCATATTCCCCCATTATCATCGAATTTATCCCACTAATCCACACCATAGACTTACTTTTTAAGAACCAGAACGACTAATGCAATTTTTTTTTTTTTTTTTTTGATTTTGAATAGGAAAAGGGGGCAAACCCCAAGTGTTGCAATTTTTCTAAAAATAAAAAATAAAAAAAAAAAACAACTCGATCCAACCCGATCCTCCCCGATCTTCTACCTTAGTTTACATCACTCAATTGATCGACCTAATTTTCTAATTAATTTGAAAACGAAATCTTTTCATTAAAGCATACGCAAAATTTTGATAACGCAACACTCAAATAGTTTTTTTCCAATCTTAGAAACGCGAATCTCGTGGATCGTTACGTAGCAACCGGACCGATAACATAATCAGAAAGATCTTAACAGCCAAGAAGCACGGGCTTTCTAAGTTGTCCCCACTCGTTTAAAATAGCCGCAACAGCAATCGTCCATGAAGCTTCACGGCTCAAACTCTGAGGTGCCACCATCGCCTCACCGCCCTCGCTCTGCTCCGTGAATTTGACCTGATGATGCCCATGATTTGATCGCAAAATGCGTGCATACTTCTCCCTCCCTCTCCCTCTCTCTCTCCCCCTTTATTTTATGGTGTAACCTCCTCTCTCCTCCGCTTCCCCGACCACCGTCTGTCTCTGGCTTCCGGATTTCCTTTCTCCGACAAAGCTCACGCAGGGTGGTGTGAGTTCATTCTCATTGCAACCTGCGACTGTTCACTGGAAAAGGGTCTTCCGAGAAGACGTGAATTCAGCCACTCGAGAGGAGTGCGCATTGTTATTGGTTCTCTCGGATCAAGATTCGATGCCTTCTTTATTTATTTAGCGTTCTTAATACGTGAGAGAGAGGGGCTTGGAGTGGTCAGGACTCTTGTTCCGGAGAGAAAGCATCAGCGCGGGCTGTCAAAGCTTCAATGAACGTGTAGTCTTTACTGAATCGGAGATAAAAGAGAGAAAGATCCGTTGGCTGCAACGCAAGCAAAGCTGGTACTTTTTGCGCATCTCCATTCACTTGGCCATTTGGTCCATTGATAAGCTAGGCGGCTCAGGCGATTCCTGGCTTTGCGTTGGTGAGTTCTTCGTGATCTAGCAATGGCGTCGGCTCTAGCCGGCGATGATCTGGCTAGATCCACGAGCAGCCGGCGGAGCTTTGCCTCGGGGAGCCACCGGAGCTGGGCCTCCACGAGCTTCCGGGAGGCGTGGAACGCCCCGCCAGATGTGTTCGCGCGGAGCGGGAGGCAGGACGACGAGGAGGAGCTCCGGTGGGCTGCCATCGAACGGCTGCCAACGTACGACCGCCTCCGAAAAGGCATGCTGAAGCAAGTACTTGATACTGGGAGGGTGATCCAGCATGAAGTGGATGTGACCAACCTCGGAATGCAGGACAAGAAGCAGTTGATGGAGAGCATCCTTAAGGTTGCGGAAGAAGATAATGAGAGGTTCTTGAGGAGATTGAGAGACAGGACTGATAGGTCAGGGAATTGTTTTTTGGGGTTGATCATATATGAATTTTGTGCAGTGTTGTTCTTTTTGCATGTTTTGGGATTGAATTGGGGCGTGACACTTCATTATTGAGTGCAGGGTCGGGATCGAAATTCCGAAGATCGAAGTCCGGTATGAGCATTTATCTGTGGAAGGAGACGTGTACGTTGGAAGCAGAGCCCTCCCTACCCTTCTCAATGCCACTATGAACGCAATAGAGGTACTCTGTTTTAATCAATTTTCAAGTTCAAATTTTGTGATTTCATAGTCTGGTGGTAGTTTTTGGAGCTGGCAAAAAGAATTGCATAGAGATGGCTTCTGGAATTTCTGAAGTTAAACCTTGTGTATGTGTTCTTGATAGTTTAGCATTTTTAGGATGAGCTTTTACATTCAACTGACCAGACAATTGGTTTGCCTGGTTTAGTGCTTTAGTCATCGTATGACTGGAAATATTTGAATTTGTCGATGACCCTTCCCATCTTGTGTGTGGCGACAGAGTGTTCTTGGACTTATTCGGCTAGCCCCATCGAAGAAGAGAAAAATTCAGATACTTAAGGACGTGAACGGATTAGTCAGGCCTTCGAGGTATGTTCATGCTTTTTTACCAACATTACAGAATCCTTTTTGGACGCATTAGACCAACGAATGGGAAAGCGAAACATCTTAAATGGTCTCATGGGGCCAATTACCGGTTGAATGTGCCTCAAGTCTGCACTAACTAGAATATCAAATTCTGTATTCTTTTCTCATTCTGTCATTAGGCAAAGTATTTTATCTCTTCGCTCATTCTTTTGTCATGTTTCAATTTTGATGCCTTGTGATCAATCCTCAATTGATGCTGCTAATTTCAGGATGACCCTACTTTTGGGTCCACCGGGAGCTGGGAAGACAACATTGTTGCTGGCACTTGCTGGGAAACTAGACAGCGATCTGAGGGTGCCATTTCTGATTTCTGTCCCATATGATTAGCATGGAATTCCAACAAATACTATCCTTTTTGTCACATCCATTTGTTTAAACTTTTGACAGGTAACGGGAAAAGTCACCTACTGTGGTCACGAGCTAAACGAATTCGTTCCTCAAAGGACTTGCGCTTATATCAGCCAACATGATCTTCACCATGGAGAAATGACAGTTAGAGAGACGTTGGACTTCTCGGGTCGCTGTTTGGGTGTAGGGACAAGGTATGAGATGCTTGCAGAACTCTCCAGGCGAGAGAGGGAAGCCGGAATCAAACCTGATCCCGAAATTGACGCTTTTATGAAGGCCACAGCTCTATCGGGTCAAGAGACAAGCTTGGTCACTGATTATATACTCAAGGTTGGTTTTCTAAAGTCTCTTTTTATAGTTGATTCCTTCTTGGTAGGAGGGGCTTCATGAAAACCAACCTCCCAAGTTACATGTCGCAGATTCTTGGATTGGATATCTGTGCAGACATTATGGTCGGAGATGAGATGCGAAGGGGCATTTCAGGTGGACAAAAAAAGCGTCTTACAACCGGTATGTCTTTGGAGTTTCTGTTCCATTTCCTACAATAGTTCTCTGTTTATCAATTTTCCTTAGGATTTGTTAGTTTAAGCTGGTGATTAATAACCTTTGAGGTTCCTATTGGTTTATGAAATGGCAACTGCTAAAATTTTGGGATTTTTCTGGCGTTACATTGCTCGTGCTCCTCATTGCACCATTCTCCACTCTAAAGGCTTCTTTGTTGGTTGCTTGCAGGAGAGATGTTAGTAGGACCAGCAAAGGCTCTTTTTATGGATGAAATATCCACAGGGTTGGACAGTTCCACTACTTTTCAAATTTGCAAATTCATGAGGCAGATGGTTCATATTATGGATGTCACCATGATCATCTCATTGCTTCAGCCGGCTCCTGAGACTTATGATCTCTTCGATGACATTATCCTTCTCTCGGAGGGTCAAGTCGTCTACCAAGGTCCACGAGAGAACGTCCTCGAGTTTTTCGAGCACATGGGATTCAAGTGCCCTGAAAGGAAAGGAGTTGCCGACTTCTTGCAAGAAGTGACATCTAAGAAAGATCAAGAACAGTATTGGTTCAAGAAGAACCAACCTTTCCAATACGTTTCTGTAGATGATTTCGTGCATGGATTCAAATCTTTTCACATTGGCCAACAGCTCTCATCCGATCTTAGGGTTCCTTATGACAAAGCAAAAACTCACCCAGCTGCACTAGTCAAAGAGAAATACGGGATTTCAAATATGGAGCTGTTCAAGGCATGCTTTGCCAGAGAATGGCTACTAATGAAGCGAAACTCCTTCGTTTACATATTCAAGACCACCCAGATCACTATCATGTCGCTTATTGCTCTGACGGTGTTCCTTAGGACTGAAATGCCGGTAGGGTCAGTGCAAGATGGAGGGAAGTTTTTTGGAGCACTTTTCTTCAGCTTGATCAATGTCATGTTCAATGGAATGGCGGAACTTGCGATGACCGTTTTCAGGCTTCCTGTGTTCTATAAGCAGAGAGATTTCTTGTTTTACCCCGCTTGGGCTTTCGGCTTGCCTATTTGGGTCCTCCGAATTCCATTGTCATTCATGGAATCAGGAATATGGATCATCTTAACATACTACACCATTGGTTTCGCTCCAGCGGCCAGCAGGTATGTGGAAATTTGGTATTGGGTTCTCCATCGTAGATGGTTATTTCGAGCTAATGTTTCTTGTGATATTTACTCATAATATCTGGGCGCTGTGCTTGATAAGAAGGAAATGTCCAGGGAACTCATCAATCTTACTCTTATCAGGTTCTTCAAGCAATTCTTGGCGTTCTTTGGCATCCATCAGATGGCACTGTCCCTCTTTCGGTTCATTGCTGCACTTGGGAGAACTCAGGTTGTCGCAAACACCCTGGGAACCTTCACTTTGCTAATGGTTTTCGTTCTTGGAGGATTTATCGTTTCCAAAAGTAAGTACAAGTTACCTTATACTTTTGCCGCCATGTCTATTTGTTGAGTAAAGCATTTGTTTCTGAGTGGCTCATCGATTCTCGTGTGCCATTAAATCGATTCTACCAGTTCTCTCGCACCTACAATAATATTTAATTTAATGTGGACATGTTTCTTTTCCTCGCATTTGCAGACGACATCGAGCCATGGATGATATGGGGATATTACATATCTCCTATGATGTATGGGCAAAATGCTATAGTGATGAATGAATTCCTCGACAAAAGATGGAGCAAGGTAAAATCAGTTTGTTCTTTCACAAATCAGTTGTCCTTCATAATACGCAGGTAATGCATTATCGAAACCTGATTGCCATCTTACGAACTGCAGCCTAACATGGATACTAGAATTAATGAGCCCACAGTTGGAAAAGTGCTTTTGAAGTCTCGAGGTTTCTTCGTACAAGAATATTGGTATTGGATCTGCATCGGAGCACTGTTTGGGTTTTCACTCCTCTTCAACATCTTGTTTATTGCAGCATTGACTTGGTTAAATCGTAAGTCGGCTAAATTAGAATATCCGTGCTAACCAGAGTCTTATACGTAAGTGATGCGATAGTGTTGACATTCCCTTTGTGAAATTGCTTGCAGCTTTGGGAGATACAAAAGCAGTCGTCTCGGATGAAGAGGCGGATAAGAAGAAAAACAAATCATTGTCTTCGCAACATGCGAAAGAAGGTCTGCACATTTTCAAAATTCTTTAGTTGCTCGATGCTTTTTTTCTTTAGGCTACTTTAGTTGATAAACTTGCTAGACTCTGGTCACGATCATATAGCTGATGGAGCAATTCCAGAAAAGTAGGGTCAAGGAATCTCTATAATTGACTTCCAAAATAGGTAGCCCGATTAGTTGTCAAGAAAAAGAGTTGCCTAATCTCTGACTCTTGTCATGAAATTCCAGGAACCGACATGCAAGTGAGAAGTTCTTCTGAAATCGTTAGCACTTCAGAGAATATACAGAGAAGAGGGATGGTTCTGCCATTCCAACCCCTTTCTCTTGCGTTCAACCATGTGAACTACTACGTGGATATGCCTGCAGTAAGTCCCTTAATCCTAAACAATCTATTCTTTTATTGGGAGTAGTAACTTCTTCCTAAAAGTAGCCATGATCTCATGCGAATCTATAGTACCGCATATCATTGTTCCTTGTCATTCTTTTTCTTTTGTCTGGTATCACTCTTGTCCAATTTTACTTAGACTGTGATTTTGCTGGACTGTGTTCTTATCATCATCAGGCAAAAGAGTAGGGATAATAGCTAATATGTTTCATGATACCAGGAAATGAAGAGTCAAGGAGTTGAGGAAGACCGTCTCCAACTGTTGAGAGATGTCAGTGGCGCTTTCAGACCAGGGGTACTCACAGCACTGGTCGGGGTTAGTGGTGCTGGAAAGACAACCCTCATGGATGTGCTAGCCGGAAGGAAGACAGGTGGTTACACAGAAGGAAGTATTAGCATCTCCGGATACCCTAAAAACCAATCGACGTTTGCTCGGGTCAGTGGTTACTGTGAACAGAATGACATTCACTCGCCTAACGTCACTGTCTACGAATCCCTCCTATACTCAGCCTGGCTTCGTCTTTCTTCCAACATTAAGACTCAAACTCGCAAGGTAGGGAATCTTTGTCTCTCGACACGTCCAACCTTTGTTAGGCCCTAGTTCACACTCTCCTGTGGAAAAACTCGAAATCAGATAGTTTAATAGTCTTTCTATTTTGGTCTTGTGCTTCTAATTTCATAACAGATGTTTGTGGAAGAAGTTATGGAATTGGTTGAGCTCAACCCTATCAGAAACGCGATTGTCGGGCTTCCTGGTGTCGATGGCCTTTCGACTGAGCAAAGAAAGCGGCTGACAATAGGTGTAGAGTTGGTGGCTAATCCATCTATTATCTTTATGGATGAACCAACCTCTGGCCTTGATGCTAGAGCAGCCGCCATCGTGATGCGTACAGTGAGGAACACGGTGGATACAGGGAGGACCGTTGTTTGCACGATTCACCAGCCGAGCATTGACATTTTTGAAGCTTTTGATGAGGTTTGATTGCTAATCCTTCCATGTTATTATCTTTATTGTTTAAAATGCCTTGCTCTTGTGTAATTGACTCAGAAACGTGCCGATTGCAGTTGCTATTAATGAAAAGAGGCGGGCGGGTCATTTATGCTGGCCCTCTTGGTCGCCATTCCCACAAGCTCGTAGAATATTTTGAGGTGAGCTTATTCTGTTTCCAAAATACCTAGCCTCTTCCTGTTCGCCACTTTCCCTCGGAATCTTGAGTTTATTCTTGAATTCTGCTCAACATGTGTATTACACCAGGCTGTCCCAGGGGTTCCGAAGATCAGGGATGGTCACAATCCGGCCACATGGATGCTTGAAGTGAGTGCTCCGGCAGTTGAGGCTCAGCTCGAGGTCGACTTCGCAGATATTTACCCAAACTCTGACCTTTATAAGTAAGTTTCTTAAAGATTCAAGTTTCAAACTCATAATTGAAAATAATGTTGCTTGCAAAGGCCAGTGTCAATTTAATAATTGCATGTTCTTTGAATCAATTTCAGGAGGAACCAAGAACTGATCAAAGAGCTTAGTACCCCAGCCCCAGGCTCCAAAGATCTCCACTTCCCTACCGAGTACTCGCAACCTTTCCTCACTCAGTGCAAGGCTTGTTTCTGGAAACAGCACTGGTCTTACTGGAGAAATCCTCAGTACAACGCCATCCGGTTCTTCATGACCATAGTCATCGCCCTTTTGTTCGGTTTAATATTCTGGGATAAAGGACAGCAGACGTAAGTTCTCAATTCTTTCGTATGTGTTTTGCCAAGCAAATTCTTCAAAATGACCAAACAGAAATAGATTCCACATCATTAGATGATAGAAATGCAAGCCATTTATTGTACCTGCACTTTGTAACTTTGGCTAAGATTAATCTCTTGACAGGACCAAGCAACAAGACCTGATGAATCTTTTGGGAGCCATGTACGCGGCTGTGCTTTTCCTTGGGGCCACAAATGCTTCTGCTGTGCAGTCTATTGTCGCCATTGAGAGGACAGTCTTCTACCGTGAACGAGCGGCTGGAATGTACTCTCCGCTGCCATACGCATTTGCTCAGGTATACACAGTAATTATCAAGGCCAAGTCCTCTTTGAAGCATAATAAAATAGAAGAAAACAATTACCACCCCTATGATGTAAAGGCTGAAGAGCATGAGATGATTTTTTGCAGGTGGCTATTGAGACAATTTATGTAGCGATTCAGACATTGGTCTACAGTCTTATCCTTTACTTGATGATTGGGTTCGAGTGGAAGGCGGGGAAGTTCTTGTGGTTCTACTACTACATACTGATGTGCTTCATCTACTTCACGATGTATGGAATGATGGTTGTAGCATTGACACCAGGCCACCAGATCGCTGCCATTGTGATGTCCTTCTTCCTGAGCTTCTGGAACTTGTTCTCTGGGTTCCTTATCCCTAGGCCGGTATGTCAGCTTTCACTTGGTAATTTTGCGCATTATGTATGTCCTGAAAGCATTTTCAGTAGCTCACTTTCGAGAAGTTCTAGCTTGTCTAATTAAGTAGAGAGTTTTTGGACAAAACTTATTTCTTGGCATAATCCTGTCAAAGGACAGCAGCTTTCGGAACAAAACATCACAATCTGAAGCTTATTCCACATTGCGAGCTTCTTTCTGTGCAGTAGATTCTTTAGCTCATCGAAAAGGAAACATACTTTAGAGTTCAGTATCATCAGCAACATGAGAACACTGTGTTGATCTATCTTTCTGTTTCATTTTAACAAATGCAGCAAATTCCTATATGGTGGAGGTGGTATTACTGGGCTTCACCAGTGGCATGGACACTGTACGGTCTTGTCACCTCCCAAGTGGGCGACAAGAATGGCGATCTCGAAATACCAGGAGCCGGCAACATGCCGTTGAAGCAGTTCCTAAAGGTAGAACTGGGTTTTGACTACAGCTTCCTCCCAGCTGTCGCAGTTGCTCACATCGGCTGGGTCCTTCTCTTCTTCTTTGTCTTCGCTTACGGCATCAAGTTCCTCAATTTCCAGAAGAGATAAAACCGATGGCAAACAGTTCTCACTTTCTGGCTAGATTTTGAAACATTAAACGTAGGCCCATCATGTAAATTAAGGATGATAGGCGACTAAAGAGTCTCCCTCCTCCTGTTTTCTTCACTTTTTAGTAAGTTTTGCTTTTGTAACATTAGCATTCTTTATCACCGCTGCTTCACTGGACTTAGAGCGTCAGTTCTTGTTAATTGTAAGAGACAAATAATTTGTTTGAAATGCAAACGAGTGGTGTGGTTCTCTTACTTCTCTCCTGATTTGAGCTGAGAATTGCATTCCTTCTGTACCATATTCCTTGCATCATGAAATATTGCAGAGCAAAAGAACTCCACCGAACAATGTAGGCGACGAGGCATTGCATCGTGTACGATTCTAGGGACTTGTATCTAGGACCTAAGAAGCACCGACACTGTTTGGAAGTCTTCGTGTCGTGTCCGACACTTCGACATGTGTCCGGCACGCTCTAACACGTTCCGACACGCGGTCAACGAGTGTCGGAAAATCTGACATGTGGTCAACTTTTCTCGACACGCTCCGATACGCGAGTTCGAAATTCCGATAGGCAATTCCGACACGCACGAGATTAATTTTAAAAATTTTCAATACTTGAGGGGTCAAAATATAAATATATGAAAAATAATGAAAATAACAAAAATAAAGGGGAAATAATAAAATTATTACTCTCAAGTTTCTCACTTATAAGTTTTGATCTTCCCGTGACTAACGATGGAACGCCTCTCTACTTGTTGGCGTCGTTCCGTTGCCCCCACGTACTTAAAGTTATAATTTTTTTTTGCTTATTTCCGCCTCTCGTAAGTATCGCTTGCGAGTTATCTCTTTTAGTCTATGTTATTGGTTTGTGTGTTATCTCTCACATTTTCAGTGGTGAATTTAGTAATTTCCTTTTCTTTTGGTCATACTTCAAGGGTTCTTGTCCTGGATTTTCATTTTTTTCGAACCCTGTTTTGCGGAGGAGCTCCAAGCTAGTCTATATCATGAACTCCAAACTCTATTTAGGACTATAAGATATCTCACTAATCTCCGACGAGTATAATAAAACAGGACATGTTCCTTCAAGTTTACTCTTCCATGTTTGCAATTTTTGAATTTCTTGTTCAATTTTTGTCAAATTAAAACAATGAATGATATTAACAAATGTTGGATTAATATTTTTAGTATGAATTAATTCTATGCTCTTTTTATTATTATTTATTTATTTTTGCATTTATATATAAAAATATTTATTTAATATATAACGTGTCGAAATTCTCTATTTTTTGGGAAATGATGTGTCGGCGTGTCGTGTTGTGTCGTGTCGCGTGTTGCTTGTCCGTGTCGGTGCTACATAGTCTAAGACAACACTTGTGACAAAATAAAAGTCGAACAGGCC
Source organism: Eucalyptus marginata (assembly GCA_014182565.1). Taxonomy (NCBI): domain Eukaryota; kingdom Viridiplantae; phylum Streptophyta; class Magnoliopsida; order Myrtales; family Myrtaceae; genus Eucalyptus; species Eucalyptus marginata. The sequence continues at coordinate 22,368,950 of CM024585.1, read as the reverse complement.
TTTCGAATGAAGCCCCGTTTGGTTCGGCCTTTGGAATGAGCTTTGGGACTAAAGTCCCTTGGCCAAATGCATACGCATTTGGTTTGATTTTTTGGGCGACTTTGGCAAGATGCAATTGCATCTCCAAATGGCTCTAAGGGCCTTTAGCCCAATGTAGGTCTGGAAGTACTTTGAAAGTTGCATTTGGGGAATGCAAGTCCCCGGTACTATTCATCCTCTCCAAAACCACCGCACGGAAGCCGATCGGAGGTCGATGACCACCAGCCAAGGGGTCACGCGCGCCGGCGACCGCCGCCGAGGGTCGCCCGACCTCAGGCGACGCCTAGGTCAGGCGACCCAAGCGACTGATGGCCTAAATCGTGCAACCCCAGGCAGCCTCTCCTGAGGTGGACGACCTCAGGCAATGGCATCTAGCGGCCAGATCAGCCAAATCTGGAGGTTCGGTGGCCGGACTTTAAAAAAAAAAACAAATGTTTTTTTGTTTTTTTAATTTAATAAGAGTCATTTATAAATGTAAATTTTACCGAATGGTATTTTGGCCAAAGTTGTTTCTCAATATATTTTAGAATTATAATTCACCAAACGTTAATTGTATTCCGGAAAATCCCATTCACCCAAAGGTATTTGCATTTTTGCAAATGCATTCCCAAAATCTGAACCAAATGAGCCCGAAGTACATTCCAAAAGTCCGATCAAGAATCAAACTGGAGTGAACTTAAGCGTCGGGGGCTAATGGCAGATGGACATGCTTTCGGCCAAAAAGAGAGAGAGAGCAATATGATCTAATGACTTCAGCATGTAAGTCGTTGGTAAGTTAAAAGGAGGTATTTGGAGAATAGCGAGATTTATTTGCACCTCTGAGAGTATCCTCTTTATTTTTATTTTTTATTATATTTTGTATGGTAATCTTGTTAACCTTCATTAGTCAAAAGGTTGTATTTGTTCATTCAATATATTTAGAAATTATGAAATTTATAATTTTATTTTATTAAAAAATATTTTTTATTATTAAATTATTTTATTCCCAATTTTATATGTGTTTTTTCAAGAAAACCTTTGAAATTATACTCGTTCAATTTGCAACATTTCTTGAAGGGTTGCATTTGTTCACTTTGCAATCTTTCCCAAATGATTGCCTTGGTTCACTTTGCAACTTCTCATGAAGGTTTCCTCTTTTCGGATGGTAAATATTTCTCAGAACATGAAGTGTGAATCAAATCCATGTTTGTATGTCCTAAAATAGGTCCCATTCTTCTATCCTTTCTTGGAAATCGATGACTATTCATAACTTTTACCTTAACACCAAAGAAGAGTTCGACCTAATGCTTTATTTTCATCATAGTTGATCATGATTCGATATTAAAAATATATTGATTTTTCCTCAATAACAGAATACTTTTGTCTGTAAATACTGCATATTTGATTCCATCCATAAATCGATTTTCTTTTGGAAAAAAACAAAAGATTTCACTTACATAGTATTTTTGATCGAAAAATGAATCTTCTATACCCTTCACTCAATGAGAAAATGGGTCAGATTCTATAGGATCAAACCTATGGGACTTAAGGAATGATGGAAAGGAATAAAAAAAGAAAAGACATAAAAAAAAAGAGGGAAAAATAATTAAAACTGAAGTAGAAGAACCCATATTTCAAATGAACAAATTCAAACTTGAAAATGATCTTTCTACTTCTCGAAGAATGAGGGGTAAGGAGATTAATCAAGAAATATCTCTTGTTCTTATTATAAAATTGTGATTGGATCCACGGATGTTTGGTAAAAAGAAGAATCTTCTCCTTTGAGAATAATCCAAGAAGAAAAGTGTTCAATTAGAACATGAAAACGTAATTGAATTGATCCTACTTACTCTTCAAGATGGAGTGGAAGAAGGGAGGAAATTCTTGAACGACGAAAAGGACTTAATGACTTTGAAAGAATTGAACGAGGAGCCATATGAGATGAAAATCTCATATACGATTCTATAGAGTGGCGGTAAGGGTGACTTATCTGTCAACTTTTCCACTATCACCATGGATTTGCCTTGGTATCATGTTCATACTGTCATATTAAATGATCCCAGCCATTTGCTTTCTATCCATATAATGCATACAGCTTTGGTTGCTGATTGGGCCGATCAATGGCTCTAATATGAATTGGCAGTTTTTGATCCCTCTAATCCTGTTCTTGATCTAATGTGGAGATGGTATGTTTGTTATATCCTTCATGACTCATTTAGGAATAACCAATTCATGGGGCGGTTGGAGTATCACAAGAGGGACTATAACAAATCAAGGTATTTGGAATTACGAAGGTGTGGCCAATGCACATATTGTGTTTTCTGGCTTGTGCTTCTTGGCAGTTACCTGGCATTGGGTGTATTAGGATTTAGAAATATTTTATGATGAGCATACAAGAAAACCTTCTTTGAATTTGCCAAAAAAATTTGGAATTCTTTTATTTCTTTCAAGAGTGGCTTGCTTTGGGTTTGGCGCATTTCATGTAGGAATCCAAATATGCCGAATCACTCATGTTATGATCTTCTACATCCTAGGTCTTCCCGTTCCGTCATCTGGCTTATGTTCTTCATATTCCTTCCGATTCGTGTAATATAATAGAATGATTGGATCATCCATATAATAAACAAGAAGATACCTTTGTTCACTTTGCAACTTTTCCCAAAGAGTTGCTCATGTTTTTTAAGATCAATGTGTGTGTGTGTGTGTGTGTGTGTGTGTGTGTGTGTGTGTGTGTGTGTGTGTGTGTGTCATTTTTTGGCATAAATGAGAATAAAGTCTTTTCAAGTCTTTTTTTTTTTAAAATTACAACCATCATTTCAATTGTTTTCTAGAAAGACCCTGGAAAAATGATAAAATCGCTATCTAGTATTCTCAATCAAGATTTTGTTGCATCCTGAAGAATATTTGCCAATGATCATTAGCAATATTGTGGGACAAATAAATTTTAAAAAAAAAGTGATATCACGTTTTAAAATCTGACTTGATTGTTCTATCTAATTTGAAGCTATATTTTCCAACATGTATTTGCCAATTTTTCTAAAAAATTATCGATTCTTTTCAAAATTACCGTCTATTCCAATTATTTGCCAACATGTATTTGCAAAGTCTAGGCTAATGATTTTTATATGAAATTACCAACTTTTATTTATTGTTTCAAAATTACCAACTTTTACTATAATTACCAGCATATATTTGGGCAACTTAATTGATGTGTTAAAGCCGCAAAATGTTATATGAAATTATCAATCTTTTTATTTTTTAATCCACGTACCAATTTTTATCATATTTTCTCAAAAGTGCCCAACTGATAATTTTCACATGATTATCTGCGGAGATTAACGAATGGGTTAAAGAGACCAACTTTTATATGAAGATACCAATATATTCTAAAATTATTGACTATATTATAATGTAAAAACATTTCTTTGCCAACTCTTTTATCTAATTACTCACTTTTATTTAAGTTAGTTACCGCTTTTCAATAATTTACCAATTTTTATTTGCACAATTTACTAGTATGTTCAAGAGGCCATAAGTTATTATGGGAATCGTCATCACTTCTTTAATGGCAAATGTTCAAGTCATCAACCGTCCTAATAATTTGCAGAGATTATAACGAATTAAAATGACTAACTTTTACACAAAATTTTCAACTTGTTTCATAATAACGACTAGTCTAATAATTAGCCGAGATAATTTTGTGGAATTTAAGTAAACAACTCATTTATCAAATTATAAGTTTTTATTTGAGTCATCCTTGAGGAGCAAGAAATCAACCACACCATGGATGAACTTTTCGAGCATGGAACTCAGCTTATTATTTGCATTTGTATGCAAGATGATCTCATGTGTGAGTTTGAAAGTTATATGTGGGTTGCCCAAGCGCTCAAATGTAACAATGAGGCAACATCTTCGGAGATGTCAAACATGATCCGTGAGCTGAAGTCGGCTGAGTCACTCCCTTGCGATGAAATGGCAAAAAAGGCTGTTATAAGGTTAGTGAGAATATCGTCTCTTTTGATGATATTGCGCGTCATTTGGAATTAGAGGATGAGCGCCTAGAGGCTGCGAGATCCTCTACCCATGCTTATGTGCTGAATCGAGTTCGCGCAAAGCTTCGGGCTTCAAGCGCAAAAGGAATTCTCAATTCTTGACTTTCCAACGCAAGAAGCGTGGTGGGAAGAAGGACAAGGCCAAGATGGAGTGCCAATTGTGGCAAGTCAGGTCACTATTACTCCATTTTGTTCAAGAGTTGAAGTGAAGGGTATCGGCACATGTAAATTAATCTTATGTGGTGGTCGAAACCTATTCCCGCATGATGTCCCTTTATGCTCCAGGATATTCGACGAAACTTGGGGATCTTATCATCTTCCCATAAATATGGCAAATTAGGCCCTAGAGGGAAGAAATGTATCTTTATAAGGGTATGTGTTCATAGGTGAACAAGCTGATGGAAGTGTGACCGAAAAGGAGTCACGAGATGTCACGTTCTTGGAGAACGATTTTCCTAGTAGAGGTGAGATTGATAAGGATTTCCAATTATATGAGATGGAAGATCCTAATAATACACCCACTAATGTTATGGAGGGAAATGAAGATTTACCTCAACATGAAAGACCTAGTGGGAGTGTAGCATCGTCTGACGAATTGAATTCAAGAGAAATTCAGTTGCGTAAAAGTAATCGTAAGAGTATTCCTCGTCGTCGTTTTTGAGATTGAAGGGAAGCATTTATGATTGCTCATAAAGATGATGCCGAGCCTAAGACTGTTCAAGAGGCTCTCTCATCCTCGATAAGGAAGAATGGAGAAAAGCTTTGGAAGACGAGATGGAGTCAATGAAGACAAATCATGTCCGGGACTTGGTTGATCTACCACCCAATCGTAAGGCCATTGGAAACAAATGGGTCTTTAAGATTAAGCAAAGGGCGGATGGATCCATTGAAAAGTATAAGGCTCGTCTTGTGGCGAAAGGTTATAGTCAACAAGAGGGTATAGACTACGAGGAAACTTTTCACCGTTGTAAGGTTTGCCTCAATACGCCTTATTCTAGCCATCGTTGCACATTTGGACCTTGAATTACATCAAATGGATGTAAAGACGGCATTTCTCAATGGAGAACTAGATGAGGAAATTTATATGAAACAACCAATAGGTTTCATAGCTAAAGGTCAAGAGAATAAAGTTTGCAAACTTCATCGCGCTCAATATATGGCCTTAAGCAATCATCTAGACAGTGGTATCTTCGTTTTCATCGAGCCATAACAACTTTTGGTTTTACAATGATCGAAGAAGATGTTTGTGTATATGTCAAGCGGTCTCGAAGATAAATTTGTGATTTTATCACTTTATGTGGACGATATTACGCTGGTTGAAATGACAAGGTTATGGTAATCACCATAAAGAGTGGTTGTCCTCCAATTTTGAAATGAAGGACATGGGAGAAGCTGCTTATATATTAGGAGTTAAGATCGAAAGAGATCGATCAAGGAAACTCCTTACTTTATCACAAGAATCTTATATTATGAAGATTCTTGGCGTTTCAATATGCAGCATTGTAATCCCATTGATACCCCTGTCATGCAAGGTGAAGGCCCCAAGTACCGAGATGTGTCCTAAGACTCTTAAGAAATCAAAGTGATGAAAAGCATTTCCTTACGCTAGTGCGATCGGAAGTTTGATGTATGCTATGATGTGTACTCGACCCGACATATGTTATGCCGTGGGATTGGTGAGCCGATTCCAATCAAATCCCGGCCAAGGTATATTGGATTATTTCCAAATTACCATCCATTGTAATTTACCAATAATTGTTTGTGTAGCTTACCAACTAATAAAGCTACTATCTTTTATATGAAATCACTGACTCTTATTATTTGATTTCACTTACCAACGTTCCAGTTATCTTGACAACATTTGTTCGGGATCTTATCAACGGGCTAAAGGTCTAACTTTTTAAGAAATTGTTCCTTTCGAGATTAATAGCTATTTCAATAATTATAAATTATTTGCAGAACTGAAATTACCAATTATGATATGAAATCACCAAGTCCTTTTGGAGCCAAATAACATTTATTGCCTACCGTTCAAATAACTTATCAATTTATATTTGCACAACTTACCGACATTATAGAGACACCGACTTCTATTTGATTGTTTCAAAAGAACCATCTGTTTCAACTCTCTAACTAATTATTTGCGAAGTTAAAGTGACAAAACTTCTATACAAAATTTCCAACACTTTTTGGAAACTTCTTTCTTTGAAAACTGCTTACTACTTCTCTAACTTCAACAATTTTTTAAGGTGCTTGAGTTACTGATTCTTATGGTATACTACTAACTCTTATTTGAATCGGTTATCGATATTTCTTCAATTATTTTTTTAACTATCACTTGTTCCAATAATTTCCAAAATTTATTTGTGCAAGTTACAACTTATAAAACTACTGACTCCTATACGAAATCATCACCTCTTATTTGAGTGCACTTGCCAACGTTTATTAATCGTTTCTAAAGTACCCACTATTTTAATCATTTGCAAACATTTATTTGGGAATAGATTAAAGTTATAAACTCTACTAAGATTTATTTGCGGAGCTTTAAGAATATCGACTTTACAATACATTAAAGCGCTTGCCCGTGCGGATCTTCTCCCGTGGGAAGCCACGTGTCATCCGCACATTGGTAGGACGAAACCACTGTCTTAATCATGTTTATAAAAGTTAAAGGTGTAATACCTTAGCTCATTAGAGAATAATCCAGTTGGCTTTGCAGCGAAGTCACTCCCACAACAAGGTGGAATCGAATTCCACTGGCCCCATGTAGCATCTTTTATTTTTATTATTGTTTTCATTTTATTCGTGTATTTTTTTTTCCATAAAGTAAAAAACAGAGCTAAAAATGTTAATAAATATATTTGATAATAATAGAAGTGAAGGACATGAAAAATTATAAATATATTATCAATACTTCTCAGGAACAAATTACCAATTTAGTCATAAACATATTGTATGGATTAAGTTTTAAATATTTTGCAATTTTACCTATGTAGTCATAACCTTTTGCACAAAATTTCAATATAATCTTTCAAGGCCACTTGCCGCAAAAAATCGTTGAAGGGGGCAATTGGTTGGAAATACTACATTTGAGTTTCATGCAAAGGTTAAGAACTACATTGGCAAATATTTAAAGTTTAGCACTAATTTAACATTCAAACAATAGATTTATGATTGAATGGTAATTATCATTTGCTTTTAGAGTGTGATGACTTCTACTCTAAAATTTGCAGTGACTTGCGCTCCGTTCGTTTCACAAAAAATGTGGCGTTTCTAGAAATTATTTTCTTAGAAATTATTTTCTAGAAAAATGAAAATATTTTCCGGTACTCGATTGAAATCTGAAAATGAACTAGAAAATATTTTTCACTATTTGATAAGGAAAATCTTTTCCTCCATGCACTCCTTTTTCAAACATTTTTATTATTTTATTATTTTAAAATTGATTTTTAATTGTTTTTCTTTTTTGTTTTCTTTCTTTTTTCTTCTTCTTCCTCAATCGATCGCCAGCCTGTGGCAAGGCTTTGCCATGCATGGGCGTTGGATCTAATGAGGCTCAAGGTCGCTTGCCTCGCCACAAGGCTAGTGAGCCTCGACCTTGCTTTTGGCCAGTCAAGAACCGCCGCCATGGACGGTGATCGGCCAAGGTAGAAGAAGAAAGAAAAAAGAAAAAAAAATAATAATAAACTCGATTTAAAAAAATAAAAATAAAAGGAAAGGGTGTTTGGTGACAGAAAGTGAGGTGAAAGAAGATATGATTCATGAAAAATGGTTTTTCCCACTTGAAAAGCAAAAATATTTTCCCCTATTGTAGAAATTTTTTTTTCCATTGATTGAAAAATATTTTCCTTGATTAGTTCATATTCAACGTCAGAAAATCTAGAAAATTTTTTTTCCTAAAAGTTATTTTCCGCGAAACAAATGGAATCTTATGCTCCTAATTTTTTTTTTTTTAATAGATCTTACATCTCTCATACTTTGACTTTCACTTAATTTGAAAAATCTAAAATTTTAGACGTGTAGAATCATAAATATGTTTTTCATGAATTTCTAATATTTGTAATAGCTTTTTATTTTCAAATTTTAGAGGGAAAGTCATAAGCACAGGTACCAATTAGTTTTTTGAGTACTTCTAAGTAAGCTTCTATCATCGTTTTTAAGGCTTAATAAATCTCTATTGGACATTAATTTACTAGCTTCAATTACATCAGTTACCATTTATTTGATTGTTTGCTAATTACCAATTATTTCAATGATCTACCAACATATGAAGCTACTAAGCTTTCAGGAAATTATCAACCCTTATTTGGTAAGTTTATCGCATTATAAATCAATTCTATTAAAATTTTGTAATCTAGCTAAAACAATGAGGGTTGTTTCACTTCATGCCGAGAACAAGAACTACCCTTATTAATATGAGTGAGCACCGCTCCCGAGTCAACCTGGGAACCAAATTGAACCGGCCAGCTCTGGGAAATCATGTAGGAACCGGATTGATGAAACCGGCCCAATTGTATGTGCACGCATGTGTCTATTTTTTTTTTTTTTTTATGAGGGGACACCGAACATGCCACGTAAGTGGTTCATCGTGGACAAACCCTCCTTATCGTTCTGTTTTGAGCACTTCCTAGCGCTAAACAACCAAATATTCAAAATCTCCTTCCTATTCCGGCGGCTGCTCAAGACAATTTGGTGTTAGCGTGATACATAATGAAGTAAGAAGAGAGAGTGCAATGAAGATTCAGGCGCTTTACTTTCTCCTCCTAGTTTAAACGAACACCGTCCTAAACTTAAAGCCACTTTATTGGAGGACTTGGCATGTTTATGTCACAATCGTTCTCTTGAGAAGGCATCTGCAAATAGTTATGAATAGAAGAAACCTTATAAAAAGGTCAATCCCAGGTTCCCAGAAAGTAATGGAGTGGGTCAAAGGATTGGTTCCAAATTTGTGAGACCGACCTACCCTACCTGTTACCCTTATTTATGGACTAGTTGGTAGATTTGAAAAATTAAGTAGACAGTGGTTTGTGACTTAAATCAAGGGAAAAAAAAAAGAGAGATACATATCTTAAGAAAACAACTTGGCACTCCACATAATTATTATGCCCTAATAGATACCATCATGTTGCCCCACGTCAAAAAGTAAATGTGACATGACAATATCCCATATCATTACCCCTTTGAATCAATATTAATCAAATTCTAAAATGCTCAATGTTAGCAAAAAATTAAAATCTACATTCTTCAGTCTTCTAAGACAAAAAGTTCTACATATAAAAAGTAAGGGTGATCGATTCTAAGTGGGTTGATTCCCATCCTAAAATTAGGAATCCACCCAAAGAGGCTGGTTCTAGTTTGTGGGACTAGGAACCAGCCCACTTGATCCTTAAGCTAACTTGGACCTAACCAATCGATCTGGTTCCTAAGCTAAAACCGGCCACTTCTATGTCTTTTTTTTTTTTTCCTTAGAACAAGCGGATTTCATCGATTAGATAAAAAAAACTAGCTCGACCATAGCCAATGCAATACCCACCACCCAGTAACAACCTCATTTTGCAAAGCATTGCTGTTGCAGCAAGGGCGTTGCATCACTAACCAAGAACTACTCGCTTGCACGAATGAGCATCACAATCCGATCAGCATTTCCACCACGTCACATCCTAACACCAATTCATAGGCATAATTAAAAATGAAAAAAAAAAAAACGAATCGAGACGAGCAAATTCGCCGATGACGAAGAGCCAAAAAGAAACAAAAAGGAAGACGAGAGAAGCATTATGTAGAAGTAGGAGCTTGAGAAGGTGTATAGCGGAAGAGAAGTCCGGCAGAAAAAATGAAGAATACCTCGATCACACATTAAGGAGAGGTGAATCACGCATGAAGCAACGAAGGATTGCAAAACTGTTGGAAAAATATTAGAATACATAAAAATAATAATAACTGTTGGAAATATATTGTAAAAGATTAGAAACAAAAAATAAATATATGAGGCGTGTAAACACTATCCTTAAGGATAATTCTGTCCCTCAGAGTACAAAACTTGGTGCGTAAGGCTTTAGCAACTATCCTCTCAAGATACAATAGATCTTCTTCTATACTACACACTAAATATTAAAAGGAATAGAACAACGTTATGTGCATAACTGATCAAAGAAAGGAAAAATACGTAACGAGAAAGGAAAAGAGGAATATAAATATTCTAGTTTTAATATATTGATATCACCTTTGAATTATATTCGCAATAACAATTTATAGGTAAAAGAAAAAGATAGCTGTTAAGAAATAGTTATAAATAAATCGGTAATTAAAGAAGAAAATGATTGTTGCATAACCGTTCTAAAATAATGAAGGGTTTATGTAGAAATAAATGAAACGTGATAAAGCCATTATATGACGATTAGAAAGCCATTATATGGTCATTACATGACCGTTAAATAATCGTTATAAAACATTACAAAACTATTTTATATTAATGGTAGACAAAAACCATTATAAATTGATAATGGTAAAAAACTGTTTCAAAAATTAATACCTTTCAATATTTCAAAATTGCCGAAATATCCAACAATCCCCACATATTTCAAAAAGTTTTGAAAAGAAAAAATAGAATAGTGATGGTTTATTAGAGAGTAATGCATCGGAATTGGTGCTTGTTAGACTATGAACCAGTTTTAGAAAGAATGAAATATAATTCACGAAATCATTGATAAAGTTTGAAACTTCTATGAACAAATAATTTCTTTTAGTGAATTGTGGTTTTCACCAATCACATTACGCTCTCACAAACTTTGTTATTCAACGTGGTTTTGTACTAATAGGCCATGCATGTGCTTGTTTTATTCATAAGTACTCTAGAGATTATCGCCAATAATTCTCATAGGAGTGGCCTCACTCCACACTTATATAGGTGGTTCTATCAGTGTATTCAGCAGCTTAATACACCTCTAACAATGGCTATGGAATTTTATTAAGAGCTTAGTTTAACTTCTTTTTCCTCACAGTTTTGCACTATTTTCACCTTAGGAGGAACACAAAAAATTTAATAGTACGCTAGATCAACAAGTGACTTGTCATTACCCATATGAACCTAATTCATGAGATCGCCGATTACATAGGTTGGGTTACCATCATTATTGATTTTCTTCAATTGACTTGTCCCATTCCCCTAGATGTATAGTCAGAGAATCAACCAAAATCACTTATGACTTAACATAATCGATCGATATAAATCCTTTTTTAAGGAATTATTTTATCACATCACGTCTTAACTAGATGTCTCTTTTTACCATTGAAAGTTCCACTCTTTACAATGGTTATTGCCTTTTGGCAATCACAATATCTAGACATAAGTATCATTTCATTTCCAAAGGAACATACACTGATAAATTTCTCAACTACTCAGCCTCAATTTTAATATGAGTTTGAGAAATTTTCTTCTTTCCAAGAACATGAGTAGTTCTTAGGAGGATAAAGCATTATGCTTTTAACATATATGCCCGGTAGCACCCGAGTCTAACTCCAGTTCTTTTGCATTTGCCAAAATATTGGCTTGGAAAATGACTACAATAATTACATCATCAGATCATTTGCTTCAATCAAGTCAAATTTTGGTTAGTAGGATTGTCATTTCCCCCACAATTTTGTTTGGCTAATTTCAAAGTTACATCATCTCCACCAAGGGTGAACACACATCTTATAGTGGATTTTGTCTCATCTGAATTCGAGATCTAGTTAACATCACTATATCCTTTTAACACAGCCGAAAATCCACTATGTATGATACCATAATTTATGGTTCCTTGAATAATATAAAAATCCAATCCAGGAACACCTTAACCAGTTTATTTCTATGTCAAAATTGATGTGTTCAAGCTATGGAAACCCAAATATTCAGCAAACTAGTATAAATTCTACTTGACTTCCTCCTGAGTGAATAAATTTTCCAATGTTACCAAAACAATAGCCAAATGAGACCAAACCCTCATTATTTGAACAAAAAGTGAATATAGACAGCAATTGTAAACACCTATCAAATAGATTCAAACCATGAATGGCTCGTATAATTATGAATCCAACCAATTCAAGGCATGAAAAGCAATTGTGACAAGAAATTCAGCAAGTTCTAAGTATTAGTAAAATTCTGCCTCAACGGTCATACGTTGAATATGCATGAGAAGAAAACCTTGAAATGTGAATTCTATGCCTCAAGCTCATCATAACACTAGGGACTGCACAACTTATGCTTGCTTACCAAGCCATCCTGGCAAGCTCCTCAAGTTCTTGTTTGATCCGCCGCTCTTAGAACATTGCTTCTATCGAGACATCCTAACAACTTGCAAGCACGTGAATGGATGCAAAAACACCACTTTAAAGTTTAAAGCATAGACAAGTATGCACAAATCACACACATCAATAATGGGTGCATCAAAGTATTTATTGCTTATTTTTCAATAAAGATCAAAACAGCCCATACAAGCTCATATAAAAACTTGCAATGCATATTTTTTATGTTTATCTAATAACCTTATTGTACGTTAGAAAGTCTCTTTTAACAATAGTGACTAACCAGGAAATATACTTCTTTAATAAATAAAATGTCTAACCAGCAACATTATCCATCAATATATCCACACTGTAGCCAACCATCACCATTGTCATGAATAATGGCTAAAACTTTCCTCCCCTTAACAGACAGATGCAAGTTAATATACACTGTCAATCACTTACGCTTAAAATTTATCAAAGACCAGAGAACTAAAAGCATAGAAGAGAATTTATGAAATAGAGCAACGAGACTAAAGTTTCAAAATTCTAACTTCAACGAAATATCTTTGGAAACGCGATTATGTATGATAGCACACATGCCCCTCGGCTTCTTGTAATAATCTTACCACTTACCACGGTGAAGGCATGCTAATGACATGCGCAAACTTTGCTTCATTTAGACTCTCATCTTAGATCTAATAATTAGGAGCTCTAATTTGCCTGAAGAGTAAGCACTAAATAATCTTATCGAAAAGACCAAAAGCTTTTTTATGCTGATGCTCGGTAATGTTCCATGACAAACCACCCATGAATACACGATACTTGTCCAACCCCATCTCCGATCATTCTTTCAATGCCAATTGCGGTGGCAGTGGCAACAACAATTTCAACTTGGAAATCCATAGGCATGATCCTTAAGATTGTTGGAAAAATATTAGAGTACACAAAACTAATAAGAACCGTTGGAAATACATTGCAAAAGATTAGAAAATAAAAACAAATGTCTAAGGCGTGCAAGCACTGTCTTTAAGGACAATTCTGCCCCTCGAAGTACAAAACTCGGTGCGTAAGGTTTCAGTGGTACTCCGCACTGAATATTAGAAGGAACAGCACAACTTTAAGTGTATAACCCAACAGAGAAATGAAAGATATGTAATGAGATAGGAAAAGAGAAATATAAATATACTGGTTTTGATATATCGATATCACTTTCCAATTATATTTGTAGTAAGAATTTATAGGTAAAAGAAAAATAGAGTTGTTAAGAAATAGTTACAAATAAATTTGTAATTAAAGAAGAAAAAGACCCTTGTGTAACCGTTATAAAATAATGGGGGTTTATGTAGAAGTAAATGAAACATAATAAAGTCAGTATATGATTGTTAGAAAAATCATTTTATATTAATAACGATTCGGCTCCCTTCCACTCTCTTTCTTCTGTTGAGATTGCAAGCTTAGGGACAAAAACCGTTACAAATTAATAACGGTAAAAAATTGTTACATAAATTAATAGCTTTCAATATTTCAAAGCTACTGAAATATCCTATAGAAACTACGTGTCGAGCCTTCAAGTGAGAGCTACAGACATGAAAAGGATTGTATAGAGCAAGAGGGAGGCCTTGACAGTTGAGTGAGAGGGAGGCGTCGCGTCATACGTTTGTGAAGTTGTGAACGAGAGGTGTGAGTTTGTGAACGTGAAAGGAAAAATCTATCTAATAAGGATTTGTAAGAATTAAAAAAAAATATCAATCATGTTCGAGTGATCCAAATGGGTGAGTCCACATCAGGAATTGGAAATTAGACCAATATTCACCGGTTCCAATTTTGTGTAATTGGAAATCGGACCGGCTCCTGTGAGAGCTAGACAAAATTGGTCCATTTGATCCAATTTGGGCAATTTCTTTTACTCAACCTACCTAGGTGCGGCTGCCCTCAAAAGTCACAAGTGAGGGCCAACCTCATCTAGACGACCCTCGCCTAACATATGCAAGGTTCACCAAACCCTCGCTCACAACCAACAAGGCAGTCAGTTGCAACCAGTGAAGGACACTCAATAATGAAAAATGATGATGTGTTTCTTTTAATATTTTATCTCTCTCACGTGCCGGCCAGTGAGGGCTTGACTTGATAATGAAAAATGATGACGTGTTCCTTTTAATATTTTATCTCTCTCACATGGCATCCCACCAATGTTGAGTAGAGGGCTAGCGATTTTTTTTTTTTAAAAACTTTTAGCTTTCTTAATTTTTAATCTAATTCAACTAAAATTTAGATTAAAATTATTTCTGGACAAAAATGCTCTTGATCGACCGGAACATTTAAAATTGAAATTGCCATGTTCATTTCAAATCATTTTCAAACTTTTATTTGGAAAAATAAAGGAAAAATAAAGATGGTTCACGCTTTTATTTGAAATTTTTCTTAAAAATAGTATGCGGTATTTATGATTTCTCGAACAAGACAAATAGGCTTCGTGACGAGTTCGTAAATCGCCCCACTCGGAGTTGTCTCCCATCCATCTCATCGTCGCCGAACTGAGACTCATCGGGTCATCAATGGCCAGCGGGAACCCGGAAACAGCGACGAGCGCTCCCGACTCGGATCCGAACCCGGCCGCGGCGCCGCCGCCGCGGACCGTCGTCTGCGTCGGCGACGTCCACGGCCACTTCACCAAGCTCCGCGCCCTCTGGGCCAACCTCGAGTCCTCCATCCCGCCCCACGCCTTCCGCGCCGCCCTCGTCATCTTCCTGGGCGACTACTGCGACCGCGGCCCCGACACCCGCCGCGTCATCGACTTCTTCCTCTCCCTCCCCTCCGCCTACCCGGGCCAGACCCACGTCTTCCTCGCCGGCAACCACGACTTCGCCTTCGCGTCCTTCGTCGGGGCCGTCCCCGGCGACGCCGCGTCGTTCCGGGAGGGGTGGAAGGTGTACGAGTCGTACGAGGAGAGCGAGGGGTGGTACCGGGGCGAGGGGTACGAGAACATGCACCTGCAGGGCAGGCGGTGGGCCGGGAAGATCAAGGCCAGGTTCAACGAGGTCAAAGGGACGGAGTACAAGGGCTCGATCTTCGATGCCGCCCCGACTTTCGAATCGTATGGCGTGGCGCATGGATCTGCAGGTATGACTCCCGGGTGCCGGGATGGGGAATTGAATGGGAGTATCAGTTATGCTGGATTCATGCTGAAATTGGATATCTTGTGCTGTTCGTTTGATTCGATATGCAGCTGGTTGTCTTTGTTGTGTCCAGTGCATCGTTAAAATCGATTGATTCGATATGTTTTAGCTGGATTGCTTGAGTGATTTGTGCTTCTTGACCGCTGCTGGTTGGGGAAATGGACCTAATGGTGTTCGCTGTTTGATTTGTAAAGAAATGATTGTTGCCTTTCAAAGGGGTTGTTGCATCTTGAATGTGAAACTCGAGTGTTGCTCGATTCAGTTCTCAGCAGTTCATATCGGTTAGTAATTAGTATGCAGCTGGTCGTGGATGTTGTGTTTAGTGCATTATTAAGGTAGATCAGTTGTGGATGCTTTGATTGTACTCTATCTCCCGGTTTCGCAGTTAGGGACTAGCAAGGTTGATCTGTGTTGCTTCATGGTAATGAGGCCATGGTTTTCTTCATTTGATTGTTAAAATGATAAAGACTAGGTTGGTTTTTTTGACAGATTTGATTAAGGCGGTTCCAGAAGAACATAAAAAGTTTCTTGCCAATATGGTTTTGGTCCATGAAGAGGTCAGGATCGATTCAATTTTGTTTTCTCTGCTTGTGCAGAATTACAAGGATTAGTCACTGGGTTTTTCTTTTCTTTCTCATGAGTTTCTTAATGTACATAATATTACTGTCGAAAACCAAGCTTAAGTGCTCTTTCTTCGGACAGGATGATGTTTGTATAACAACTCCGGAAGGAACTAAGCACTGTAGATTAATTGCTGCCCATGCTGGGCTAGAGGGAAAAGATGTTGGGGAGCAACTGAGATCGCTGAAAGCCAAGGACACTCGGATGGCGAAGATAGAGGCTATTGCTGGAAGGAAAAATGTCTGGGACATTCCAGAGGTGATGAATTTTATAACTTATGATGAAGCATTCTAGCATAGCATTCTGGGCTTAAGAATTAGAATTTTAGCGACCCTTCTTCATTCAGAAATTTTGTTTCTGAAGATGCATTTTCTTGAAAATTGCAGAGTAGAAATTTGCTTTCACCAGCTAAAGTTTGTTTGAGGTTGTTATAAGTAATGTATCAGTTTGTCTGATGCTTGGTTTGTAATCTTCTTCAGGAGCTAATTGACCCTCCAACGATTGTGGTGAGTGGACATCATGGAAAGCTTCACATTCAAGGTCTTAGACTGATAATTGACGAAGGCGGTGGATATCCTGATAGACCTGTGGCGGCTGTTGTGCTTCCTTCACTGAAAATCATACGTGACTCTGACATTCTGCCAACAGAGTAACTGAATTAATAGTAAATAATTTGCATAATTATTTAAGTGATTGGGTCTAGTAGGGAATGAAATAATAATAATTTCTCTTCTTGAATGTGGGCGTGAGATGGTATCCTTTTTTTATTGTAATCTTTTACATCTAATTTGTAAGCAGTCATACTCAGGACAGCTTAAATCTTTTATTTTCTTAATCTCTATTCTAATAAATGGCATTGATGCTTCCATGGATTCTTCATATTTTAAAGATGAATTGACATGGGTGGACAGAATTTTTAGAAAGTCTGTGATGTTTGTGCACATTCAAGTCTCTCAGTCAGCTAGGTAGCAGAGGAGGTGCTAGTTGAATTATCAGCACGAAATACAAATATTCAAGTATAACAAGGTGGTGCTTTTTGTGATAAATCAAGTATAAGCAAATAGTAAGCATCATTTCACTGTTCCTTCTCGGTTCAGTAGTTTTAGTATATATGATGGCCCGTGTGCATAGGCTACTGACTTGGATTTTGGTTCCTCTGGCCGTACTTGGTAGTATTGAATGTGAGATGGCTTTTGTTCCATTTTGAGGCATAATGAGATTGATATGTAATCGCCTTTCCACTATTTGTCTAATTCATGGCATGCTTTCTTCCATAAATCTTGCTGTCGTGATCCAAGTTATCGGGTGCGGCTGACTGCAGCACACACACGCGAGTGCGAGTCGGTGTTTGATAATAGGACTAGCATATTTTCCTTTTCTATTCGGCACATGTGATCGAGACCTTGTGACCGTTGAGTCAATTTGGAATTTGGATTTTGATGAATTCTAGTGATGCCTACGCCTTTTGATCTAGGATTATGCAGTAGCGAATGGTTTTGGTTAACGAACGGTTCCAGCTTCTGCTGAAAGCCTATCTGACAGAAGTTGCTAGACCGGGTTGTTGACACTGGCTAATCTACTGCTTTCACCAACGCCATGTGCTGATCTCCGTATCATCATTTTCATTTAGGCATGTCCTATTGGTCATCATTCTTGCCCCCTTGGCTTCTCTGCACCGTGTTCTACCCGTGAGAGAATCAAACTATATTAAGTGGTAGCTGCGTTGAATTAGACAGTGACAATGGCGCACGACATGGGCCATGCGGTTTGCTACAGAAGTCCAGGGACTGCAAAAGCCATGTTTATTGAATACTCTCGTGCAAAGATTGCGACTGGAGTAAAAGTCCTCAAACGAAAACCATCACGCGGAGCTCGCTTTGAATATTATTGGTGTTGAAGCTGGAGTTGGAGTTGGACTATGGATCATCATCCTCTCGGCTGACTAAGGTTGAAAATCATGGGGCGACAATTGTACTAGTTGAACCAGTTCGGCACCTAAGATGTTGGTCGAGCTAATTGACGGCACGAAATAATGAAACTCTCCCGATCTGAACCTGGCCATGGCGTTGACGCAAACCGTCATCTGCGTTGGCAACGTCCATGGCTACTTCACCGAGCTCCGTGCCCTTTGGGCCAACCTTGACTTCCGCACCACCCTAGTCATCTTCCTAGGCGACTACTGCGACCACGGCCTCGCCACCCACCGAGTCATTGACTTCTTCCTCTCGCTACCCTCTGCCTACCCCCACCAGACCCATGTCTTCCTCGCCCACATCCACAACTTTGCCTTTGCCACCTTCGTCGGCACCGTCCCTGGCAACGCCGGAGACTTTCAGGGAGGGGTGGAACGTGTGTGAGTTGTAGAGGAGAGCAAGGGCTGGTAGAGGCGAGGGGTGCGAGAACGTGCACTTGCGGGCGAGGAGGTGGGCCGGGAAGATCAAAGCCAGGTTCAACAAGGCCGAAGGGACAGGTTTTTTTTTTTGGAGGAAAGGGATTGGGATGGTGATTTGAATGTGGAGTTTCAGTTATGATGGAATCATGCTGAATATGAAAATTTTGTGCAGTTCATTTGATTCAGTATGTAGCTCAGTAGCTGGTTGTCTTTACTGCATGGGATTTATGCAGTAAAAATTCAGAAATTTATCGCGAAAGTGAAAATAAGTCTTAAAAATTTTATCTCTCTCCTGCGTGACGTTAAGGTTAACTAAAATACTTTATTGGACGTCGTTTTGATCAAAATATCAATTTTTTAACCTAAATTTTAGTCTGTTAAAAAAAAGTAAATTTTAGTTAAATTTAGATTTGTTTTTATCAGGATAGTTAAACTAGATTAAAAATAATAAACTAGTTTTTTAAAAAAAAAAATAAATAAATACAAGCGGCCCAGCCCTCCAGCTGCCCTGTTGCCGGTGGGGCGCCAGCCATGGCCGGCAACCCTTGGCCAAACTCGCCCAAATCCGGTGGAGGGTTGCAGCCCCACTTGTGGTCGGCAAGGGTCGCCAGCTGCCGTTCAAATGCTGAAATCGCTGCAAGCCAAGGACGCTCGGATCGCAAAGATACTGGCCATTGCTGGAAGGAAAAATGACTAGGACATTCCTGAGGAAGTGATGAATCTCGTGACTCATATTATAGCAATCCAGCGTAGCATTTCTGGGTAAAAGAAGTAGAAATTCTTGCAAGCCTTCTTCACTGGGGAATTTGGCTCCTCAGGACGCACTTCTGATGCTTGTTTTGTGGTCTTGATTGGGAGCTAATCGGACCTCCAACGATTGTGGTGAATGGTCATCATGGAAAAGCTTCACATTCAAGGTCTTCAACTGATAATCGACAAAGGTGATGGGTATCCGTTCAATCTTTTAGAAAAATTGTGATATGGCAAATCGTGTCTTCTTATTGAAATTGTGCTGTATCATATCGGCGTCACACTACATTTAGATCTGATTCGGACATGGTGGGTTTATTATTCACATAACAACTGTGAAATCCCGTAAGTGACACGGCGCGCTTAACACGTTTAAGACGTGAATTGCTTAAGTACAATTGTACAAAATATGTTTCATTGTATGTCAAGACCCGGATTTTCGTCACGGGTATGACCCATTTAAAATACCAACATCATTTGTGGGCCGTGTCCGCTAGAAAATGTCCAGTTTGGGGGTGGACCTGGCCAGCAGGTGGGAGGAGGAAATATCTTGTCATTGATTTTTCAGGCCAGGGACTCCTCCCCATCAACCGGTGTTGTCGTTTCGCACTTTGTTTTGGTCCGGGTCCGTGTGTGAACCATGATGCATGATGCTGTCTGTCCAGATTGGGTGAACTATCTCTGTTTCCCAAAAGAACAAGGTGCCTTTGGGATTCATTTGGCTTTTTAAAGCATATTCCTTTGATGCTATGGAGTGAACTAGAAAATGAATTTTGAGGAGAAAAAAGAGCATCTCCAGCTTCTTTTCTTGGTTGTCAGAAAAGAATTCGAGCGATATTTATGAAAATAGCGAAAGGAGAGTGA
Source organism: Eucalyptus marginata (assembly GCA_014182565.1). NCBI lineage: Eukaryota > Viridiplantae > Streptophyta > Magnoliopsida > Myrtales > Myrtaceae > Eucalyptus > Eucalyptus marginata. The sequence goes on along the minus strand of CM024585.1, from coordinate 22,348,812 downwards.
CTAATGCAAGCTAGCGACTCCTCTGAAACTCACCTTAAGATAATGATGTATGTAACAGAATGTTTGAATTGAGGCACGGCTATTTTGCCTATGATCCGAAAGTTTGAGATTGGCGAGCCTATTCTATCAACTGCATCTCTCTCTTAGTCTAGTCTCGTTCTTGTAGTCCGGAGTCAAGGACCCGAATTTATGCCTAATTTTTGCGAGGGATGGGTCAAACTTGTCCGATTTTTATGATGGATGAAATAAAGTAATAGAGTATGTCGGTCTATTCTCGGCAGTAAGGCCAGTGATTGAGCCTGGTTAACCTCTCTAATGTAGTGTGTTTTAGGGCGTATTTGGTAACGATTCTGTTCCCGGGAGTAGATTCTGATCAGAAATTATTCTTTTTTATTTTGTTCCCGGGAACAGATTTTAAGCATTTTAAGCCGTTTCGTAACTATCTAAAATTTCTGATTCGAAATATAATTGCGTTTTGCATACCGTGTTCATTGATTATATTCCAAATCAATTTTTTTTAATTTTTAAATAATTTTTATACTTTTTCCTCCTTCTTTCTTCTTTTTTTTTCCCTTTTTTTCCTTTTCTTTTTTTCTTTTTTCTCCTATTCTTCTTCTTCTTCGGGCCGGTCGCTGGGACCGGCGACCTGTGGAGCGTCGTCGGCCGAGCCTCACCGGTGGTTGGGCTTGCCTCCAGCGAGCTCGCCGGATTGGTTGCCAGCTATCACTGGACAACAGCGGCGGCCGGTGACCAACAGACGGCGGTGGCGGATGGCGGTAGCGGACGGTGGTGGACGGCGGCAACGGGCAGTGGCGGATAGTGGCGAACGGCAACAAAAGAGGGGAGAGAAGGGTTCCACTTTTTTTATTCTTTTTTTTGTTCTCGGAACAAGAATCAATTTTTTTTTATTCTTAATTCTACTCCAAATCTGTTCCCAAAAAAAAATTTTACCAAACACGATTTACGTTCCCAAACCGATGGGAAACAAAAAATCAATCAAAAGACTTGTTTGAATGGTTACCAAACAGTGCCTTAGTCTCCCTACTTGCCTGCAAAAGGGCAGTGTCTTTTAACTTGAGTAAGAGCTCTAGCCATGAATGTATTTTTCTTTGTTATGTGAAATAGTCCTGGTTGATAATGTAGGAAAAACCTCTTTATTTAATCCGATTTCCAGGTATCTTATTTGATTAGATTCTTATTTCTAATAAATACCTTCATAAGCCATATTGTAATTAGGTTATGCAACGTGAGCCGTTTGGGATTTGTACCACTTAAATCAAACTTGTGACCTCTTTATTAAAAGGCCTAGTAATACCTTGGCAGTCTCAGAGGTGTTTACTTGCCATTAGAGAAAGATTTTCATTTTTTGATCTGAGTCTATGCATATTTTATCTCAAAGTAAACTAGAATTTTCACTAAACGCAAATATGAAAATGAACATTCATCCGACCAAAATTTGCATTTGATCTTTAACAAATCCTTGTGAAGAATTCATTTAATAGATGTGCTCTATTGAGCCACATAATTAGTAGAATCATTAACAGAATGATGGTAGTCTTGGGGGAATATGAATTAAGCTTCTTCTACTTTTGATCAAGGATTCCCAAAGCTTTTCTTATTAATGGTGCGTTTCTTCCGTTAAAAAAATGGATAATTTGAAAAATCTTTCCCAAAAAAGTCAATCATATCACTTAAAAAAATGACCCGAAAATATTAGACATAAATTGTTATCACTTTTTATTGACTTTCAAGCAATCATCTTTATGAATATATTTTTGAAATCATTTCGCGAAACAAATGGAAGTTGCTATTATTAATCTTGTCATGCTTGATGGGAAAAAAAAAGTGGGATTTAGTCCATGAATTCCTAAATTTGTCGTGAAATCATCGCCCATTTGTAATATAAACTTATGGAGTGTAAGTCATTTTTAGTTATCATTAGCAATTCATCTTTATAGACGGTATTTGCACTATAAAGTTTTTTTTTTTTTTTTTTGGTGAAGACGGTATTTGCACTATAAAGTTTGTAACATGGCAATGTCAACACCTAGTAGTTGTTCAATAGCATAATACCACAAATTGTCGTTGATGATAGCTTGTGTACTTAGTAATTTTAATCATTAACTGTGATTAGAATATAAATCCTTGTAAATGACAAGTTAGTAATTATCCTTAAGAAAACAGTAAGTTATCATAAACTCTCATGAGGTTGAATTTTCTGATGTTCATAAATTTCTCATGAAAAATCGTAAACAACTTATATTTAATCGATTTTTCCTCGCTCTTGACTTGCCTTAATGATCGTGACATTCCCTTTTCAATTAACCAACAACAACATCAATAATCTTGTGATCGGCAATTTATTTTAAATATTCACGAAATGGCATATTCTTCGAATCGGGGTCAATGATTGAAATTCATACCCTTAAGCTAATGGCTCATATTGTAATATTATCATATCATCTCGAATAGGAATCTAGATTTTTTGAAAGTTGCTTCTATTAAAATGAATTACAAGTTGTTCATCGTACGGTGGGGGGATCAATCATGTGACCAGTTGGGTGATAAATAATGACATGAAGGCCATTACCATATTATCATATCATACTCAGCCGCCACAAAAAGGGGAGGGCCTCCTCTCTCTCTCTCAACTTGCATTTTCCGTGACATGACAGGTTAGAAATAGCAGAAAAGGTCCATAAAAATAAGAAAAAGGAAGGAGAAAAAGAAGAAGAGGAAATTATAGCTATCCCCGATGATGTCAACCACACACGGGGATCTCCCATCCCCCCTCGCCACGTGGCGCCCCACGGGCCCCCCGAAAGCACATAAAAATCCCGGGGGGTTAAAAAATCAACGGCGCAGAAAGATCCTTGACCCCCCCGAGCTGGGTTCCACCGCTATGATGAATTAACGTACGAGGGATTTGCTGAGGTTGAGAAACGATGCTTAAAAAAACGAATGCCCGCTTCACAAAATATTCAAACACAAACCGTTATCAATAATGCAGATATTTTTTATTAATTAATTATTACGAGTGACTATTTTAAAAGAAAATACTATAATTATTTATTTTTTCCGCTAGATAAATAGAAACGAAACATGTTATTTAATCATAATCCGTGTTGGACTCGGAATGTTAATTCGATAATCATGGGATGATGATATTAATTAATCGTGGGATCAAAGCCGAGATGTACCGTCGTTCTGCGACCGAAGAACGCCGCAGCAATCTCCATGCAACTCCCGACTGCACACGTACTCCACCCTTCCCTTCCTTACCCTCTCTCTCTCTCTCTCTCTCTCTCTCTCTGCGCGCTTCTGCTCTTGCTCGGTTCTTGTCGCCTAGTCATTCACAGTTCCTTCAAGAATCGTTAAAAATCGTTTCTTTTTCCGTTTCTTCACCCTCTCTCTCTCTCTCCCCCTTCAGCTGGAGACGTCCTCTCTAAGCAGTCTTTCGGTTTCTAGATCTGTTCTCTCTCTCTCTCTCTCTCTGGCTGCGCGTTCTCGGTCGCTTCGTCTTCCGTCCGTCGCGAGAGGATTGGAAAAAAGGGGGGAAGAGGAGATGGTGTATACGCTCTCGGGGATACGGTTCCCCCCCGCACCGTCGGCCTGCGTCTCCCCCTCTCCCTCCGGCTTCAATGGCGACCGCAGGAGCTCCGGCGGCGTATCGCTCTTGCTCAACAACAAGGCCCCTCTCTCACGTATACTCTCTCTCTCGCTCTTGTTCCACGGTTTTTTTTTTTTTTTTTTTTTTTTGGCTTTTTGCTGATTCGGGATCGCATTTTCCTCGCGTTTCCTTCGCGGTGGAGTGATAAAGCTCCTCGCTTTGCTTCGGAAGTGATTTTTTTTTTTTTTTTTTTTGGTTGCGGTTGTATTTGCAATCTGCCCGAAGTCGATCGAGAATGTAGCGCGAGTGAAGCGAAATAGAATGGTTCATCTGATCGAATGCTTAACCGCCCCTGCTCTGCCTGTGTTCTGATTATTTCGTATGTTACTAATTTGAGAAATATATGGCGCTGTTCTTGCTCCCCGTCGCCATTGTCGGAGAGCTTAGCGTACCGGTAGTTTGGATCTCGGGCGGTTTTATTCGAACCTTTAACTTCTTTAGATGCGATTTTAGAGCTCGACGTCATAAATTTACTGGACCACGGTCTGCAGAGATGGACTCTCTGTCTCCGCATATTCGGAATGGAATCGATCGAATGTGATTCGTTGTAAGTACGTTGGCGGTGGTTCGAAAAGGAAAAGAAAAAGTTTGGCCAAAGGATATAATTAGAAAAAGTCGGGCTAGATGACTTAGATTGCACGCTAAAACTTCCTCATGATATGTGGATACTGATTGTATCGTGATTATATATAATGATGAAGATTCTCGAGTCTAGTTCCCGAGCGATGGTGCTTCTCGACCTTAAGGTCTGTATTCATAGATCAATAACTTTCTAAATTGTGAAGGCTGATTTTCTTATCAGGAGCTCTACTATTTCCCAAAGATAGTCTTCCATCTATGAGTGATGACTGGTTTCTTAGCTTACATATGAAGCTAACCTGGTGCCTATTTGTAGGGAAGATATTCGCTGGAAAGTCTTCTTATGATTCTGACACCTCATCCTTATCCTTAGCTGCATCTGAGAGAGTACTTGTTCCCGGTGGCTACAGTGATGTCCCTGCTTCCTCAACAGATCAAGTGGAAACTTCAGAACCAGTTGCTGATTCCCAGGTTCGTGATCGACATGCTAGTCCATGTTGAATGTATTGAGTAATGGAGCCTCGTTTAAGTGACATTGCTGGAATGTCATTCTTCTTCCATCATGTATATATTGTTTTGTGGTGATGATATGGTAGTAAATTGGCACTTTTTTTGTTTTTTTGGGTCGAAAAATAATTCGGCACTTATAAAGAACAGTATGAGATAGCAATTTGGACTGCAAGGCCAAATTTGGAGGGCATGTGAGCACATTACATTTTTTTTAGGAGCTACAGCATACTCTGCTGTTTAGGGAAAATTGATAATATGGTTTTTCAGAGTTTTTACCTGTCATATTTAGTAGTGAAGGCTGATCCTCAAATATGTTCTTTCACTAGAATAATATTACTTTAACTGGTGCGTGACATGTATGGAATGCCAGTCATTGTACAACAGAAAAGCCAAGCCTTTCCCACCAGGTTGATTTAATGGAATTTTATATGTACATGTTCTATGGTCCGTGTGAAATTTTCCACAAGCTCCCAAACTCAAGATCTTTCCTTTTATTCTCCTTTTTACGTCCTTTTAGCCTTTTCTTAACCTCTTTTAACCCACATCTCCATCCTAGAGTCGCATCTTCTCACAACAACAGCCAAAGGCCGCTATTCCACGGGTCAGATTGTCATTTATGTGATTAGAAAGTTCTTTACAGTGGAACTACTGCACTGTCTATAGGCTCACAATCTAAATTACTACAGATAGGCAAATAGCTTTCCCCCTATGTTTATGGGCTCACAATTGAGATGCAACCATCGTATGAATTTTGATGAAAGAATTTTATAATTATGGATTTGTAGATTGAAATCTGTGATGCCAGGTGAACTATCATGCTTAATTTTTCTTGCAGACATGGCTAGTGATCAGTTTATCTTATACTCATTATGACATCCAAAACCGAAAATAACCTCATGTCTCAGTCTTTGATTGTGCTCGAACTAAAATTAAATTTTGGATTTGATTTGGAGGTGTTTAAATACCCTTTTCTCCCCTCTATGCTGTTCTTTTAGGTGATTCATGATTCCAATGATCTGACTATGGAAGCTGAAGAGGAGATTGAGGTGAAAGAGGAGCAAGATTCTCTTTCTTCATCAGTTATAGGTGATGGAGATGCTTCAGAGAAATCTGCTCCCTTACAAGATGTTGCAGTAATCGAGAAAGAGGAAGCAAGGAAAGGGACAATCCCTCCGCCTGGCTCTGGCCAAAGAATATATGAAATAGACTCACTTTTGCTGGGTTTTCGTGAGCATCTGGACTACCGGTGAGATGCTCTGTCTCTCTACCTATAATTATGTAATACGCAATGTCCTAATCCTAAAGTATGCATTTACTTTTTAATTTTTGTTGCATTGAAGTTAAAATAACTCATAATTCCCATGTGCCACCGGGCATACTTGACCCACTCGGCAATGACTATCTCCCATTAATTGTTATGTGAGGGTAATTGCGGATTTTCATTACCCTCTTCACCATTTTTTCCTGTAAGTGGTATTTTTGGACGTTCCCGTGCTGACTACCAACTAGCTGTAACTCTATCTAATTCTTTATTTTGAGTCTGTAATTGTATTTTGTAACTGAAACGATTGGCCAGGCAGAAGTCATGTAGATGGAAGAATGGAGAAGTAGAGACGATTATAGGAAAAAAAAAAGAAAAAGTAAAGAGGCAGATGATAAACTCAATAAAAATTTCAATAGATAGGATGTTTAAAGAGTGATTAAAGATTCAAAAATAGTTTCAATGTACAGAAAAAAATTATTTTTTTTTGTGAATTTGCACCTGTTAAATCTATCACGGCATCTTCATCATTGACTTGACTTGGGATAGAAAGCAGGATAACTTGTTTTATTGGGACATATTATTATTCTTTTGTTGCTTAGTTTGATTTAGCAGTCAATGATCATAATGAATGGACCTTTACTGGAAAAAGTAACAGCTTACACTTTGCGTTGATGGATCGTTTGAATCTTGTGATGACAATCACTTCTGGAAAATCAGTGTTTGTCTCCAATATATGGAGTTAGCGACTTTTTCTTCTTATGAAGCTCATTTCTCACGTTGAAAGGGAGTGCTTACGGAAAGAAACAAATTGCTTGCAGTGTTGCAGTCTTCACTCGTGAATTCCATAGTACATACATATTTGGTTATGTTGATTCAGGTTAAGTTCATAGGAAGCACTCTTCTGTCAATTCTAAATTTTGCATTTCATAATTTCAGTTTTGGACAATATCGAAAAATGCGTGAAGCAATTGACAAATATGAAGGTGGGCTGGAGGCATTCTCTCGGGGTTACGAAAAGTTTGGCTTTACTCGCAGGTCTCAGTTTTTGTTTTGGTGCAATATGTTCTGCATATGCAGCTCTCTGGCATTTTGATACCTGGATGCACCAATGTCTTATTCTTTCTCATGACCCTCAGTGGCTTCTTATGAACTATATGTAATAGAGCATAAAGGAAATATTGACTCAATAGAAAGTACCAAAGAGTAAGATATTGCATGCACATTCATAAACTTATTATCTGTGCAATTGGTAAGCATTTATATTGTTCACAGCATTCATGTTGTCCCTGATCATTTATGTATGTATGTACTTATATTGTATGCATCTACATGCTTTGTCTACAAGAGGATCTGGCAGTAATTTAACATGGTCTATTCAAATTTTCCAGTGCTGATGGCATAACATATAGGGAGTGGGCACCTGGAGCCAAGGTTTGTTTCTGCTTGTCCCTTCTCTTCACTGTTCTTTAATAAATTATAATGAATAGCGAAATACATACTATCTATGACACAATCAAGGAATAGCTATGCATTATTTTCGTATCAATGTTAAAAGTTCCAAAATGCAACTCCATACTTATAGTTGCAGGATATCAAGATGCCCTCTCCCTTGAGACTCTCCTATTTGTTTATCTCCGAGACTAGCTGAAATATTCTAAAAGACCAAGTTCAACTTCCTTTTATCTCTAGACTACTTAGTCGTTTTTATGGCTTGACGACAACACCAAACCTCAAGTCACCCATTGTGTTTTCTACTTTCAATGAATGCTCCCTCACTGATCTTAGATGTGCACTTTGATTGTGTGTTTTTGATTTTTTTCTTCATCAATGCTTTGGCTGAAATGTTGATCACCATTTTTGCTGTAATTCTGAAGCATGTTGGTTCTTATATTTTCAGTGGGCGGCATTGATTGGAGATTTTAACAATTGGAATCCAAACGCAGATGTTATGACTCGGGTATGCTCTTTTTGCTTTTTTATTGCATTATCATATGTTATGGATATAAATTGTTTTCTCTCTCAGCTGATGCTGGTGAATAAGGATTGATCTGTCAAATTTAAGTGAAGGGATGAGGATGTTAAGAGTGTTACAGATTTTCTTTTGCTGCAAGGGGAATGACTTCATGCATCACATCATCTTGTTTGTTTCTGTGCTTCCTTTGTGTTATGTTTATATGTAGCATGTTCTTGAGGACAGTGGTATTTAATGCAGAAAAGATGTGAGTCAAGGCTTTCGAGTAACTGAAGCTTTTCACTTGATGATATGTAGGAAGCACAGCAGATCTCTTGCTGTTTAATGTATTAGAGGATGCATGACCATATCTGTCTGATAACATGTGCATAAAATAGACAAATTGTCTTTTGGATTCTTTTGAGATAGAAATTATGAACTTCAAATTTGCTTTTGTTTATATACTATCTTGGTTTCACGAGAATGTTTTAAGGGCTTTCTTATGACAATGATAATTTACTCTTGCTAGTAATGAATGATTTTTTTCATGGATGCACTGTGTTGTATTGTGTGAAGTAGACATGATCTGATAAATGGGTGATATAGGTCATTTCGCTTTGTTAAGATATTTGTGTAAGAATCTTGATGGTACAATAACTTGGTTGTAATAGAACATATTTGTTTTTCAATTTTATGCTAATAGTCATCTAATCTGATGCTTAAATGCATTACTAATTTGCAAACAGAACGAATTTGGCATCTGGGAGATCTTTTTACCTAACAATGCAGATGGTTCCCCAGCAATTCCTCATGGTTCTCGAGTAAAGGTAGTCTCCTTTCGCATGAACTCTTTATCTGCCTTCATCAAGTTGGGTGATTCATGAGAGTAGCATGACTTTATCTCCTGGAAATGGATATCTAGATGTAATCAAGTCTCAGCAGCGAATGCCATGCAGCTAATTGAATTTCCACCCTTAAAATAGATACAAGGATGGGACGACTTTGTGAAAAGGATTTCAATACAGATCATATAGTTGATCTTTACCCAATCCTCTGAGTTTAATTTGGAGTTTAGGAACTCGGGATGTGAGATTCTTTTATAGGATATTATTATTGATCTTACAGCAAAACTCTTGCTTAAGAATTATGTGGTATACACAATTTTTAAGAGTAGTTTCAGGCTGTGAAGGAACGATCGGAATGGGCTCCTATGCTATCTGAAGTAGGTCATATTCCATTCATACATCCACATTGCTGATGCCCTTTATTATGAAATAAGTAGAGCCACTCCTAGAGGAATTGTTTAATGTAGAATTGATATGTGGGTTGATTAAGAATGCTCAGAATACAAATTAAGAAACCATATCGTTTCACATAGACTCGGTGATTCTTCAAGCATCACTAATGAAGATAGTCCATGATTAATTATAGTGATTTGGTAGATGAATCGTTAGTTAATAGTTACTACTAATGAAAGTTTATTATGACAAAGTTAGTTCTGTAAATAATGACTGTTATTTTTTGTTTCATATGGGAAGATTGAGTTTTTTTTTTTTTTCTTTTTTTTTGAAATTAGTATATATTATTCTTCAATTTCGAATTATATGACTTGTTTTTGCAATCACAGTCCTGGAACTAATACGCATATAATGAAAGTGCTACTTGTTATGAAACTTATACACATCTCTTTAGTTTTCTACCATGCTTGACTTATCTTTTAAAATGCTTTGTTGCCAAAAACTGGTTCCAACAATTACTGGTAGGCAAACTTTCTCTTCTGCCTTTGGGCAATCAATCAATTACTGTTTTTACATGATAATTTCGTCCAAGTCTGATATGTAGAAGTCTGAAGCAGAAGTTGTTCAAGATTTGTTGTGCTTATGGTTTTTGAGAAAAATTGTCTATTGAATTATTGAAATATTGCCTTAAACTGGAATAATCTAAGTTGCAAGTTCCAAACAGTAAAGCTATAGCTAAAACTAAAACAAGTTAGCAAAAAGGCTGCATATATTAGTTATATACTCCTAGAAGGCTTTCATTAGTCCATTCAAAACTTTGAAACGCATATTCTCCATCTCCTATGGCTCAAAGCGCCATTGCGATAATTGGAGATTGAAGTTCATAATCCTTGTCGCTCCTTTAAATTGCCTGAAAAAAGAAGAAGAAAGTTTATCATTACCTGAATGAGTTAGCCCCATGTTAGATCTACATACTACTCACTTTTAATGTATCATCATTGTACTCCTCCTGCTCGTGTGTTTAATATAGACAGTGGAAACTTGATATAAGTCAAGAGCTCTTCATGTAGTGGGATGCACCTTCAACTGTGGACAAATTTATTACCTAAATTGGCAATTGTGTGCTGTCCTGCTTATGGCTTATTTACTTCCGCATGCCGACTGTGGTTCCCTTTCTTGGCTGTATTCTATCGTTTTGTTCCATTAAGACTCTTGACTTGAGTAATTTCCACCATATGACGTTCAGTAAATCCTTTCAGGGCCATGTAGTTGTCAATGACTGTTAAAGAAGATGAATCATCTGACCCGTGTGCCCTGCAAGATAGTTTATTTTCATTTAAAGGATAAGTGCTTCATCTCTTTCAGAAGGGGAAAGGAAAGAATTGCTTGAACACATTCAATACAGCTGAACTTGAGAAAGTATGAGGATAAGATTAAAGTACTTCCCTTCGGAAGATATTAATGTGTCCAACTTTCTAATCTTCATTTGAACTTCTCTTTTTTAACTTTTGGACTATGCTTGTACTCCTAGTGTAGTCCATTGGTTAGATCAGAGCAACCTCAAATTTGTGCCGTTTGATGGAATGAATAATTTCTAATGCTGCTTTCGGGATACATCCTCTCATTTTAGTGGAGGTGATATTACCTATATTGACAGCGGTTATAAGGCTGTGAGCTACCTAATGAGACGAATGTGCTATGCAGTACCACTTTATTTAACTATGAATATTGTAACGAAATCAACTTTTGTCGTTAGATTGTCTTTTTGGAAGCATGAGGCCATTCTCCTATTGTTTCATATTCTGAATAACCTTTTTGGTCAAGAATGAATAAAAATGAATTAAAGCTCAATTTTTTGCAGTTGTTCATTAAATATTCAGCTCAATGCAAAATATAGATTCTCCATCAAAGTGCATTCCAGTAATTATTATTTCTTTAATGGAGATGTAGATTCGAATGGATACACCATCTGGTCTCAAAGATTCAATTCCTGCTTGGATCAAGTTCTCTGTACAAGCTCCAGGTGAAATTCCATACAATGGGATATACTACGATCCCCCAGATGAGGTATGTCATATGATTTTTCACTACTTGTATGAGGAGGGCTCTCTTTCTGTGGTGGGAATGTTATTTACTTTTGTTGTTGCATCCAATTCGTTTATTGAAGTAATTTATATCAAATCAAAGAAATGAATGGCCCTTTCTCCTGGCCTTTGGTAGTCTTCGTTTTCTGTTTGGTGGAATAACTTGTGGCATGCCAATCTCACTAACAGAATTTGAGTATTCTACTACTTTGCATGACTTCAGTAACATTTCATGTCTTTTTCTCCCTCTCTTTCATGAAAAGAATAATCGATGCTAGCATGACTATCATGTAAATGTAATGCATCTTGCAATGAACTAGCTCTTTTTAGACCAAATTATACAGTGTTAACCAATCTAGCTTTGTAGTAAATGTCTTTTCTCCTCCAAAGCTCTAATATTGTTTTCTTTCCATATAGATATAGGTATCTTTGCATGATTCAGATAACTTCTCTTATGTTAGCCCGTCTTTGGAACATCCCATGTTACTATCTGTGAAAACCAGGGACCACTCTTGACCTACTGGTTGTTGAATAAGCAGTAGGGACAACATACTTAGGTTGCAGAAGTACAATAGCTTGCCTTCGCACAACCTGAGTCTGACAGTCTGTTCTAGTTGCCTCTGGCTGGAACATAACGCATATTTTATCCTGGACTGAAGCTTTATTCCCTAGGGTATTCTTTGCTTCTCATTTTGCAGATTATTCAGAGTCAAATCATTCTGTCATAGAAACTTCCACACCTAGAATAGCCAGTTCAGGGACTTGATTTTCCATCTTTAGATTTTTAGTGGAAAGCTGTCTGCTTCTTGTGAAAAATCTTTAGAATGCTATGATGAAATAATCATATAATCGTTCATAAATCTCTTGCCAAGAACACTAGAGGTTTTCAGGTCTGAGATGATTGAAGGATACTTTGTGTTGCATACTGAAGCAACTTTTTATTGATACTTATGTTCCATCCCACTCTGGAGGCTCTGTCAAATAGCATATTCTATCTTACAACTCCCTTGTTATTCACGGTTGGGGGGATGAGAACATCTTTATTTCTTGCAATGATGAGTATATCTGGATGACCCACCACTGATACTGATTCAGTTCCCTCTACGGAATATAGTTTGTGAGTATGGTAGACTAAAACAATTTTATTCTTTGGAATATCTCATTTACATCTGACTGATGCTTGAATACCTAAAAAGTCATGTGAATGAGATGATTGTTGTGAATCCGTATGTGACTAGCAAATGCAAAATCGATAATGCTGGATATGGCTCTCGATATAAACAAAAATAATGCAGGATTCAGTACAATGTATTGGGTTGATGTGATACTTGCAAAGTCAAGTCATCACTAGTTTGTGTTTATCTGCAGAGGTAACGGTAAATTTGTGATTATCTTTACAGATGAAGTATGTTTTCAAGCACCCCAGACCAAAAAGGCCAAATTCACTTAGGATCTATGAAACACACGTTGGAATGAGCAGCACGGTGAATTTCTTCTTTCAATCTCTTTCTTGAGCCTAGAGTGCCTTTTTTTCTTTCTGAGTTGTACATTTTTCCCCTCGCTAGCTATGTGGAGTCATGACAATTTATATTTAATGTCAATTCTCATTGCATGACCCTGAGGCCAGTTCTTTCAGTCATTTTGTTTTATATCTATGGCTTAAATTTATGCATGGTAATTGCTTTCAATGGCTATATTCTTTGTAGCAAACAATGTTTTGTTTGGTTCCTTATTAAGAAAATCCACATTGCCCTATTTCTATCATAGACATGCCAATTTTCTTAACTTTAAAGATTTGTCCGGTTTCTTCTTTGAGAATACAATTCAATGTTGTGTGTATGTAGTGATTAAGAATGATCTTCATCCTTCTTGGGTTTTTTCTTGTTTTCCATGTCGAGACCTTTTCTTTTCCTTTACTGCTCTTCACCGATGATCAGTTCTGTGGTTTGATGCAGGAGCCAGTAATTAATACTTATGCCAACTTCAGAGATGAAGTTCTTCCTCGTATTAAAAGACTTGGTTACAATGCAGTTCAGATCATGGCGATTCAAGAACATTCATATTATGCAAGTTTTGGGTAAATTGCTTTTCTCCTGGAATTGCCATGTATATTCTGATTTTTATGGTTATTTCTGAATGAAATCAACCGTGTGGTACATAAGTGGCAGGTTGCCAATCATGTTTGAATTTTGTTCACTGTAATTCCAACTCTTTCTGTTGCAGGTATCATGTCACAAACTTCTTTGCTCCTAGCAGCCGTTTTGGAACCCCTGATGATCTCAAATCTCTAATAGATAAAGCCCATGAGCTGGGTCTCCTTGTTCTCATGGACATTGTCCACAGGTATCTGGTGAATTTCAGTTTTATTGCATTGGCTGGGATTCTTGTTAATTTTGTCATTTTGTAAGTCAAATTCAAAACACGACAAAACATGAAGCATGCAAGAGCTGCTTTCTAGAAGAAAGTTATTACTAGGTGAATCTGTCTTGATTACTGTGCAATTTGATTTGACTGTACTGGGGCATCATTTCGTTACTTATATTTTTGAGTAATGTTGAAGTCCATCAGATTTTCATTTGCATGAAATGAATAGGCCAATATCAATTACTGTAGTTGAATCTTTGTGGTATTGAATAAGAGAGAGTGGTTAGTTGATCTTTATTGTTGAATACGAGACAAATCTGTACATTGTTGACACCCTTAGCATTGCAAGTGAATCTGCTCTACAGTAATGATGTCATCATTTCTGAATCCACTTGTTTTTGCGACATTAATCTCTTCATTATCCTTTTCGTGTCATCTGCCAGTTGCCTCACATTCATCTTATAAAATGTCTTTTTACTTTGTAATATACTTTAATACTGCTCCTTTAATACTCTCCCTGATTGCTTGTTTTATTGCCTACAGCCATGCATCAAATAACGTGTTAGATGGGTTGAACATGTTTGATGGAACCGACAGTCACTATTTCCACTCTGGGTCACGCGGTTATCATTGGATGTGGGATTCTCGCCTTTTCAATTATGGAAGTTGGGAGGTATGTTCTCCTGTGCAATCTTCTAGAATTAGTATTATTTGTAACTAAATTTGTACAAACTTGATTTCGCTCTGACTCTGGAATGTGTTGCGTCAGTTCTTCTCCCCCTCCCTTCTCCCTTCTTCTCCCCCCTTCCCTCACCCATTTTCCTTTGCCTCATGGGAGACATCTTCTTAGAAGAAGACTTGTGCCTAATAATGTTAAATCCTTTTTGATCCAGGTATTGAGGTATCTCCTTTCAAATGCAAGGTGGTGGCTTGAGGAATACAGATTTGATGGTTTTAGGTTTGATGGTGTGACATCAATGATGTATACTCACCATGGTTTGCAGGTAAAATCCAAATTTACAGTAATCAGTATTGGCACTGTTAGGTAACTATATGTGCATGTGTTTGTGTGCGCATGCATGTATATATGTACATATTTACTTAATTATTTACAGGGACTATGTGAAAATTTCAACCCCAAAACATACATTAGGCAGAGAAAAGCTATATGCACATAAGGCAAGTTGAGAAACTGCATATTTGCATGTTATATATGCTTTAAGAATACGCAAGCTACTTGCATTCTACACCGCAACTAAAGCTAAAAATCTAGTTTGAAAGTTAAGGCTACTCTCTTTTTCACTAAGCATTCCTGTATGGTTCCTTGGAGAATTCGTGGTGTTGACAGGAGGACCATCAACTTCAGTTGAGCCACTTTACCTCCAGACGAGCTTGACTTGACTCAAAAACTCATGCTCAAAGCTCAACTTAAGTTTAATCTAGTATCAATAACTGTGCTGAAGTATGAGTCAAGAATTAATTAAAGCTTAAACTCGAGTCTTAAAATGTAAAATTGGAGTTGCAAAATGCTTTTGAGACATGTATCAAACAATCTCCTGTTAAAGTTACCTTCAAATCTGTTTCTTCTGGCTTTTGTACCCTCCAGAATTTTGAAAACGAATTATATCGAGCGGTCCAATAGCCGACTGAGAAGATTGTACCAATGCTGAATTGATGTATCTTCTTACCTATTTGTTTTATAGATAGGACAACTGTTTGGATCATAATATTTCATATTGATTGATAGATAGGCTCTTAAGATCTGGTTGATTGACAGAGTTTTTGGTAAATAAATCCTACAAGTCAATACTTGAACAATTTGAGAAGTTTTAGGGATTCGGAAAATTTTTAATGCGACCAGAACAAAAACAAGCGCAAAAAGATCTTTAAAAAAAAAAAAGAAAGTCACTCCAAAAGGACCCACGAGTTGAATGGAAACCTAGGACAACCCTATTTTTTTAAGTGACTACCAAAGGTCGGACTTTTATATGACTGGTGATTTCCAAGTTGCACCACTTTGGCCTACGTTATTCTGTATCTAAGCAACAGACGGATATTTATGGGTATGACATTAGCGTGGTGTGGGTGTGGGCATGGGAAAGTTCATCTCAAGCTGGAAAATTGTTTATTGCAAAAATACTGTGAGTCTAAATCACCTCAGAGTTACTTAGCCAAACTTAGGATTAATTTTTTTTTTTTAAGTATAGCTTGATTGCAAATGACTTAAGATTTTCCATCGTGAGGCAGCCCATAGTAGGGATCCAATCTTGGGTTTTTGAAGGACTCACTGTTTAACCAAAAATATGACAAGGTGATATTATTGATTGTATGTTGCCGGCCTCACTACCATAGGAAAAATAAATTTGAAAAGTCACCTGAAAAAAATTTCCTCCATTTCTTGACGATACACTCTTTTTTGAAGGTTGAGGGCCACATGACTGAAACTGTTCAGGCCAAATTTCTTAAGCGCACTGCATTATTTTGAACCTCAGCTATAAATCAAATGTAACAAGCATGATGCTAATGTTTCCTTTTATGGTTTCATTGAAATTATTTTCCATTTACTTATATGTATCTTGCACGTTTGCCTTTTATATTTACTTTGATTTGTCGTAACAGTTTGTTTTTTGCCATTCAGTTCACGTCACTCTTGCTTCCTTGTAGTGAAGCACAATTTACTAATGACTTGGTATTTTTCAGGTAGCATTTACTGGAAATTACAATGAGTACTTTGGATTTGCCACTGATGTGGATGCTGTGATTTATCTAATGCTTGTGAATGATCTCATTCATGGGCTTTTCCCTGAGGCTGTTACTATTGGAGAAGATGTATGTAAATTCTCTTGCTCTACAATTTTGTTATCTCTCCTGACACTTTCGCGGCTTAGCATAAGGAGTATGAAATCATTGTTGTTGACTGGTTTGGATTCTGATTCATCTCGGAACTACTGGCTGATCCATGCATCCTGAAGACTGAGAGGATTTGTATATGTTACATTCTCCTCCCCTTTATCTTCCTTTCTTTTAGTCGCCGTTGGATCAAAACTGCCATTTAGTTGTGGTGCTCCAATCAATATTGTAATGCATCCATGATATGGAACCCACCATTTTAAATGCATTGCTCCAAGGAATTAACTGGTTAGAAGAGTGAAGAACATTAAAACGGTATAATGTTCAATCAATTTGGTAGCTCTAAGTCAGTTCTAACTCTTCTATATTCTTGCATGATTGTGAACCTAATCTAGCTTATGTATCACCAGTGAAATATAGTCTGTTAAGAAAGTGCAAAACTTATACTAATTAGATTCAGCTGGTGAAAGCTTCTTAGCAATCTAATTGCCTGACTAAATTATTTTCTCCAACGGTTTATTATATGCAAACCACATATGAGATATTTATTGTTGAATTTGACTGTGGAATCTATTCCAAGTAATTGGTTCTACCTCCCTCAACATATACTAATGTGCAATGTTGGGACTATCCTCAGGCAGGTGGCTTCTCTTGAGATGGTGAGACAGTGCGAGAAATATTTCTTAACGTGCAGCTGTTATTGAATGACTGACTGTCAAAAACATTGATATGGAAAAAGAATTAAATTATAGGCGGTAGTTGTTGACAGTTCTTAAGATACAGTTGCTAAGCATTGGGTATGTTTATCCTAATTCCAAAGAGTTTTAACCTTCTCATCAAGTGCTTAGAGGATTGAGAATGATGGGTTAAATTATTTGCTGAAGAAATTCTCTGTGGAAGCTTAGCTTTCTGTTCCATTTATCACAGTTTTGTGAGATGAATATAAGAGATGATGATAACTTTACCTCTTTGAATTTGCAGACTGAAATCACAGTTTTTTTTTGTGCGTCTTTTTTTATGATAAAAGAAAAGATGCACAAAAAAAAAAAAAAAAAGGTTTGCATGAAAAACTCATCATAGTTTGTATGGAATGTTAGTCGCACTTTAAGAGTTTTGCATCCAAGTTTAACATTGAAAAACTCTTCAAAGCGGTGGTTCTACTTTGTTTCTTCTATACTGGAATATCATTGTGAGAAACTGTCTTCAGCTTTTACTTGGCTTTAATTAGTTAATTGGTCAATGAGGCACTGAGTTTCTAAATATTTTTAACTCATCTTTGGTTGACTGTCCTTACAGGTCAGTGGAATGCCAACTTTTTGCATTCCTGTCCAGGATGGGGGTGTTGGATTTGATTATCGCTTGCATATGGCAATAGCTGATAAATGGATTGAAATGCTCAAGTATGTTGCTATCTTCTTTTCGAACCTCTAATTGCATGTGCGCACAATAATGTGCATGTAGATGCTAAAGTCATTTGCATGAGTATCTAGTCCATGCATGGGAAGTTAAAAAATTTCGACAAGATGGTAGTTGAATTTGCTCGACAAATATGTAGGGTAAGGATCCACAATGAAAGATAAAGTCAGTCTCTTAGATAGATTTCTTATTCATGGCGTAGAGTTTGCATATCCATGCGAGGAAGCAAATTAAAGCATCTGAAGAAGCACAGGACATAATGCATAACACTAAAAAATATTAACTAAGGAATGCGCTGTAGTTTTTGAACTATAGAGGGTCAATTGACTGCCAATCTTTATTCATGTCCCATTCTTTAGTTTCTAATGAGGATGACATTGATCCAAAAACTTTTGGATTCATCCAACACAAGGTAGAATTAAATGGTGGTATACTTTTCCATTATCAGTGATCCTAGTAGAAAAATTGGTGAATAAGAATGAAATATTCCATATTTCTCTCCACTGTGGTTGTTATCTTACAAAACATTAACAAAGAATCTGTCCAAGACATCTCAAGGTCAAGATAAAGTAAGTGAAGGAGAAATTGACTGCCAATCTTTATGCATGTCCCATTCTTTAGTTTCTAATGAGGATGACATTGATTCAAAAACTTTTGGATTCATCCGACACGAGGTAGAATTAAATGGGGGTAAACTTTTTCATTATCAGTGATCCTAGTAGAAAAATTGGTGAATAAGAATGAAATATTTCACATTTCTCTCCATGGTGGTTTGTTTCTTACAAAACATTAAGAAAGAATCTGTCTGAGACATCTCAAGGTCAAGATAAAGTGAAGGAGAAAAAAATGACATGAGCATGTATTCTTAGTGTTTTCTTTATCGGGTTAAAAAATGATAAGGACATGGATCGTGCTGTTGGATTATTAACTGCCGGCGTCCAGTTCTGCTATGGTGGTCAATTAAAAATGTCCCTGCTGGCTCTCCCCTGTGCTATTCAGCATAGGGTGTTATTTCTATTTATTTTATTTTATTCTTTTGTTGGGTGGGTTGGGGTGGGGGGTTCTTGGTAGGGAATACTCTCCGTGATCGGGTGAGGTTTGGATGGGGACTCTATCCCTAGCCCTGCCCCACATACATTTTGTTTTGTTGGTTCCCCTGTTTTCAATTCTAGACAAGTTAAACCTGGTGTTTTGTGATCTTATTGGTTACTCATTTCAAGAATGTCCTGAAAGCTAAACTTTTGCTTTCACTTTGAGAAAATGTTATCCAAATGGTTATATTTCTCAGATTTTGGAGCACCAATGTTACTTAGCATTCATTTCAAGAATGTTGTTTAAGCCAAAATTTTGCTTTTTGATACAATATATTCTCTATAAGAAGTTAGACTTACGTCTACTTTTGGGAAAAATGTAAGTGAGGCAAATTTATTTATTTATTTATATATATATATTTTTTTGGGGGGGTAGGGGGTGTTGGCAAACACAGATCCTTGCCGCAGCCTGGTCCATTGCTTTCTCTGTGTGCTATCATAGTCAATTCATGGTAACATTTATGTGCAGTTTGTCCGTCCATTCTGATTTGGACAACACTGACATTCCTCGCCTGTTCGTGATTTTTTTTAATTACCAGCACCACATTCCCTATTTATATTGTGCAACTGGACAATGAATGCTCTTTCCTTGTATTGAATGGCCTTGTAAATTCGTATTGAAAGAGATTCATAACATGAATAAGAATTATTGTCTTTGCTTTGGATACGTCTGATCAAGAACTTCTTGCAGAAAGAGAGATGAAGACTGGAGAATGGGTGACATTGTTCGCACACTTACGAACAGAAGGTGGTCGGAAAAGTGTGTTTCCTATGCGGAGAGTCATGATCAAGCTCTGGTTGGTGATAAAACCATTGCTTTCTGGTTGATGGACAAGGTCAGACAAAATCTTATCTAAGCTAGCCTACATTTACTCCGGTGATGGGTCTGCTACTTCTGTTTATTTTGCTTGGACATTAAAATTCCTATATAATACTTTTCCTTTATTGTCTAAATGGTTTGATTGATACTTATGTTGTCTAGTATTCTGATTCAACTTGATCTTATGTAAGTTATGTGGTGTTTAGAGACATTTACCAATTAAATATCGCCACGTGTGCATCTGCTGCAAGTTCAGAGGGATTGGGTGCTAAAAACATGTGTATAAAATTACTGGTTAAAATTACTGCGTTTGGACGTTAATTGGATAGCTTCTTATGAACATCATTTTTCATTGTAGTGGAAACTTGAATGTACATGATTGACAGTTATGAATGAACAATTACATGTTCCGATAATTCATCATTCTCATGGTTTTGTTTCAGGATATGTATGATTTCATGGCACTGGATAGACCGTCAACTCCTGTTATAGATCGCGGAATAGCGTTACACAAGATGATCAGGCTCATTACTATGGGATTAGGGGGGGAGGGATATTTAAATTTCATGGGAAATGAATTTGGACATCCTGGTGAGTTGTCTTTCTTTTTCATATATTTGAGAATCATGTTCAAGGATTCTCTTTCTAATGTTGCCTGCTACACCTCTTGATGGTTCTGCAATAACAATTAACAAGGGCTGCTTGTTACTTTTTCTTGAGTAGAATGGATGGACTTTCCAAGGGAAGGGAACGGTTTCAGTTATGATAAATGCCGGCGAAGATTTGATCTAGTAAGTTTTTTATCAGCCTCCAAACCAATATAGCCATGCTTGTTTTCAAAATCAAGAAGATATATATATGCAATTTCATGTAGAACAACTTGTTATTCAACTCCAGTCATCAGTTAGGCTCAAAATAGTGTAGATAGACTACAGAACAGAAATAAGCCAAGAATAGCAGGTGCCTGATTTTTTTGTTTTTGGTGGTTAGAAAGTCTTGCTGTAAATTCTACACTTCATATGTCAGCCTCACTTCTTTATGACATGTAGGTAATTTTTTTTTTTGGTCGAAGACATGTAGGTAATTCAACAAGCTTTGTTTTAGTGTCCAGAGAAGAATCTGAAAATTCCAGTGTTCTAGTGCACCTTTCTCTTGTTAGATCCTGTCTACCAACGTTTTTGTAGCATTTTTAAACCTGTCTTCGCTCTTTAGCATCCAAACCAACTGTATCAGCTCCATTTAACTGCTTGATATGGACATAGGTGCCCAATCACTTTTTGCATTGCCCTTCTGTTTCTTGTCCCTGTTCCATCACAAAATTTTGCATGGAGCTCTTGTGGACTTAAATGGGCAACATAGCACAAGGGAGAGGATTTACTATGTGCAAGTCTGCAAAACCATTTTAGAAGGCAAACACGGTCTGGAAAAGGAAATCATGAATGTTCCAGAGAATGAAACTAGTTTTTTGCTGCACTCTATTGGCTTCATGGAGTCGGCTCTGCATGCTGATTATCACATTTTTATCAAAAGTCCAAGCTGGCTATAGATTTTTGAACGTTCAAGCTACTATCAATTGGATCATTTTGAACTTGAAACAGTAATTCCTGATCTACTGTGGGCATAAACACTTTGCTTAACTAGCCTGACTTGCGTCTAAGTTTCTGTTCATGTACATATTTTATCTTATCTGTTGTTCTATTTTTGTTCTTCTTTTGTTGACTAACGTAGGGCCATTGATATTACCCCTTGTTTTGCTGTTATTCTTGCAAACTAATGTCTCTACTTGTGTAGGGAGATGCTGATTATCTAAGATACCAGGGAATGCAAGAATTTGATCAGGCTATGCAGCATGTTGAAGAAGCTTATGGTGTAAGTTTTTAATATCTAGATTATTCCATTACTTTTGTGAGGTTGTTCTATATTATGTAAAATGCTGAAATCACAATTTACTTTTTGGATATCATTGAGATATGTGGAAAATGAGTAGAGAATTGGCCCAGGGGTATGGAGGAATAGTGTGTGATATGAAGGAACTAAAGAATTTCCATTTGCAAATGCACCACTGGTTTTTCTGTAGATTATGTTCTAGTTGAAGAGATGATAAGACACTGCTCTAGCTTTCATTCCTCAGGCTCTTCTGAAGGATATATTCACCTCTGTGACCTTGTACATCAATTCTCACCAGAACCTAGAGTTCCATTAAGAATTTTCAACAGTCAGAGAAGGCCAATCTTGGATTAAATAATGGCTTTTTGCAATTTGTCTGCCTGAGTATGTTTTTCATTTGATAAGAGAATTTCGCTGTTACCAAGGGGGTTTCAACCTAGTAACAGAAAGAGCTCAATGAAAGCATTTTCATCCATTTACCAAAAGTATAAAACTTTAAACCAATTTTGCCCGTTTTAGGAGGTTCTGTTTTCGTAAGGACAATGCCCTTTTTGGGATAGAGCTGATATTCTTCTGTTTGTTCAATAAAAGAGTATGCTTCCACTTTCTATGCTTTTGTTTTTGATCCTCCAGTATTTTCTTGTGGTCATGACACTCATCATCTAGAAAAAACAATGAACACTAATTTTGATGTGCTGCAGTTCATGACTTCTGAGCACCAATACATATCCAGAAAAGATGAAGGAGACAGGGTCATCGTCTTTGAAAGGGGAAACCTTGTGTTTGTCTTCAATTTTCATTGGAATAATAGCTACACGGACTACCGTGTAGGCTGCTTGAAGCCTGGAAAGTATAAGGTATTTCCTTGTAAATTTCCTATGGCGGTTCCAACACATGCTAAATCTCTGCTTGCATGTTGGTGATTTCACTGATATGTTAGGCTGTCTTGTCCTGCATGTACCTGTGATTTTGTATCTCCGGCATTTTGTGTTTCATTCTTAATTCTCAATATAGATACCTCAGATTGTTCTACCCTCTGCTTTGAGCTTTGACTACTTCTGTCATCAGCATGCCCTCACGTTATAGTGTTCTCAGATATCCGATTTCATCCAGGATGCTAAAAGATCAACTGAAGGAATTTCACCAATCTATTTTTTTAATTGCTCTTTCTTTTTCTTCCCCCATATTAAACTGGACTTTAGATCTTCCCCTCTGGATAAGTTTGCTTGAGTGTGTCTAAACTATGTCGTTTCTTCGTTCAGATTGTCTTAAATTCAGATGATGCCTTGTTTGGAGGGTATAGTAGGATTGATCCATCAGCGGAGTACTTCACCTTTGTAAGAATTCCACTCAAGCTTCGCACAACAGCTTTTGTTTTGTTTTTCTTTCTTTTCCCCTCAGGAACTCATTAATTTGAATTAAGCAAATCTTAATTTCTGGTCTGTGGAATGCAGGAAGGGTGGTATGACGACCGACCCAGTTCCTTCTTGGTGTATGCACCTTCCAGAACAGCCATAGTCTACGCCCTTGTGGAGGATGAGCAGCTACCTGTCAAAGCCTTGGATAAATCTTGAAATGCTCAGTCTGACGTACGACCAACATGTACATGGGCAAAGTCCATGCAGAGTGCATCTAGGCAAAAAGAGGTGCAGGAGCCCTTGTGGTCACACCGTCACAGGTCCACCATTCTAGAGACAACAGATGAGAGGAATAGAACGATCGCTGAATGCAGTGTGATACTTTTCAAGGTTATGCGCGGCATCAAGAAACATCCTTTTTGTAAAGTATGTGGGAAGTATTTTAATGCAGTAGCAGATGACTAGTGCTTGACAGGCGTAATGGCTCTGTATATGGGATAGATGTCAATGATGTACAGTAGACAGTGATTATAGTTTATCATCGCAAGCTCTTCAATTCTCTACTTGATTTTTTTCAGCCTTTGACTAATGTTCCTTGCCGTGCCTGATTATGTCCCGAATTCGACTGCATAACCAACCGTATCATGGTGCAGGCATGAGTTATGCTGATCCAGAAGCTCCGCAGTAGTCATCTCTCTCTCTCTCTCTCTCTCTCTCTCTCTCTCAATCCTTTTTCTGAGAGAATGGATTGGAACCCCTTAGCGTGACAGCCACAGGGCTGATCCTGCTATAGTTGAGTCGTTTCTTCGGAAATAACGCGACTTGGTAATTTGGCTTGAAGAATTCCGTTCCATTTACTTCCCAAGAACAGCATGGGAGCAGCAAAATGTACCTTCCCAATGTCTGGATGGACATTGAGTTAAATATCGACCCTTGCAGCCATGGTTCACGACTGCAGCACTAGAGCGAGTTAATCTTTGCGATCCATTACAAATGCACGAGTCTTTCCACAGAGAGTACATTATGTGATGGATTATAACGAAGTGAAAACCCATAAAAATTACTGCGTCGTTGTTTGGATTTTTCGCATAACGAACGTAAAAGCTTTTACCCCAAGAAAACTAGGCCGCGATGGAGTCTGGGGAGGATAGCCTAACTTAGGACTCTAATTGGCACGGGAGATGCAGGTTAGGTGCTGAGTCACCAATCCCTCGACCATGGATTTAGTTTTCTACATGTAGTTTTAAGAGAATACAATGAGAACTTAGAATGCGATTTGCTTATTTGTTCAGCGAATTTAAGTGGTTACGGCATTATGAAATATTGAAGACTCTAATTAAGTTCAAGAGCTAAAATCACGGCTACTCTTGAAAAAAGGAAGGGGAAAAAGTTGGCCGATGAGAAATTGGCATTTGCTAAAAGTACCCACAAGCATATGAAATCTTTGGAGCGAGATGTCCCACGGCATCCTTGCGCTGCAGCAGCAGTACGATTATGCTTTGCTTTTGACCCCTCCGAGGCGAACTGTATTCTCTGCAACGAAGCGCTCTCTTACATTGAACAACACGCGCAAAAAGCTTCATCGCGAACGCGAGACAACAGGAATATATGCCCCCCCATCATGGTACGGTCAATGCGGTCTTGGAGTTCTGCACAGAATCGACGCACAATGCAAAGCCATTGCATGCGCTCTTTGCGACCGCATCCGTATTTTTCATGAACGCCACATTTTCAGTTCGGCCAAGGCACGAGAATATATTCTCCCGCCCCGAAAAGAGAAAAAACGCTATAAGGGTATAGAGAAATCTCATCGATTGGCCACATCAGATCTCGATGCATGAAATCAGCACCTTCAGGTGCATAGTACACTCTCTCCCTTTCTTGTTTCCCAATGAACAACACTTTGGGGTTAATGCAAAGATCAGTTCAGAAAAAGATAATATGGCGTAGGACCACACAAACACGCCCGATTTACAGAGAAATATCATCTGAGTGATGTGAGTAGGGAAGAGCGACCAAACAAAACCAGTAAAGAAGACAGGACCCCACTATATCTTTTGTCACCCCCCTCACTTGTTTTAAGACCCCAATGACCCCGGATTAGGTGCTAACGTAGCTAGCTTCCGAGGCCATACCGCGGGGCACCTGATGCAGGACGCTCGTGGGGGATGACGAGTGGCTCGTGGACGACCTCAGCGCCTCGGCCAACGGACCCCCCATCGAAGCCACCTGGTTCGGCGACCAGCCGGTGCCCCAGTTGCCGAGCTGGGGCGGGTGGTCCCTCTCGGCGGCGGCGGCCCTGTCGTTCGTGCTGGGCTCGTCGCCGTGGCCTGTGGACAGCTTCAGCGACACGTCGGAGGAGAGGTTGCCAGGGATGGAGATGGAGAGGCAGGTTGACGAGCTCATCGGGCTGGCGTTGCTCGAGGAGTTGTCAGAATCCTGGAGGGACCGCGGCCAGTCATCGAAGAAGTGCCTCAATATGTGCCCGTCAGATCTGCTGCCGCCGTTCGCCTCGCCCTGGGATTCGAAGAGGTGCTTGTTGCCGTCGCTCTTGGGCTCGGAGTAACTGTCGAAAAGAGAAAAGCACAGAGGCACAGGAAAGACACAGGAAAAAGCAAGAGTATCAAAGCAAAGAATAAGTTTGAAAACAATCGAACGCAAGCAAAATCTTCATGGGGTCCAATGCTTCAAAAAGGAAATGGTTGGGATCAGCTAATGCAGAATCTAAGAGCTCCGTTCCAAATTTGAGGCATAAAAATGGGGACGATAGCTTTTATTTGGGACCTACCCAGTTAAAAATATCATTGAGATACCACCAAATCCAGAGTTATCTCTCTTTTGTAACATCAATATGACCATATGGAAAGATGCCCCACCAATTAGTAACAAGCAAAACATGCCAGTGATGACTATTTTTCTTCTCTAAGCCAAGCATGTCTATAATTAGTACACCTTCTCTTCATTTATTTAGTAAAAGGGGTGTTGGGAAAGTTTTACCTTTGGAAGAGATCGATCGAGGACGAAGGCCTCGAGAGCGAGAAATGGCCGCTGCCGCCTCCGGCCACCGCCGCTAGAGGGGCGGCAGCGGCGGTGACCATGGCGGGATCGGCAGATTTGAGACTAGTCCCACTAAAGCCCCTGGCGGTGCCGCCACCATTGGCGGCGGCGGCAGGCGTGGGGATTTCCACAGGCTTTCTTGAACGGTTACGTCCGCGGTGCATGTGGCGCTCGCAGTACTTCTGGCCGGGCACCACATCCCTCGAGCACCGCCACTTCTTGCCGTCGGTGCGGCGGCACCTCCCGGGCTCCGGATCCATGGAGGCTCTGCCCCAGTACCCTGCCTGCAACACTGGCGAGAAACCCGAAAAGGGACATAAGAGGAGATTAAATATCAAGGAGTCCATGACACTTTTGAAAGATCCGAGTCTACACGACAATAACAGTGCCCGCAACAAAACGTTTCAAGAAACATATCATTTTAGTAATCAAGAAGACCCCTTATTCACTGCATCAGCAAGGCAAGGGTGATAATACAACAGTCACAACAACCAAAATATGAGACGGTGGGAAACCAATGCTTGATCATCTTTACCAGATGGAAAAGAAAACAGAACCCAGAAAAGCAGAAACAACAGGCTAGTTGATGGAGTGTCAAAAGAAATCTTACAAGCAGGCTGATATTGAGGGTAATGTTGCAAATGGCCAAGAGGGTGGTGGAGGAAATAAGGGGCCTGAAGGAGGCTCTTCTTGATCGGCTGGAGCAGCTCGGCCGGGACGGTGGCTCCAGCTAACATGTATCTGTAGATCAGAGCCTGAAGTTCCAGCTCCTGCCACTGAGCCCAGCTGAAATAGCTCCCCATCCCTGCCCAAAAGAAGCAAATTTAGCTTTTGCTTGTTTCGCAAATAAAGAAATAAGAAGGGAATCAAGTGACCCACCAAGAAAGCAAAAAACCAAAACCACACAAACACAAAACTCAATCGAGCAGGAACCAAGAACAGATCCAATCAAAGCTTGGAGCTTTATAGCAACAAAACATCATTGTTTCTATTTTTCCTCATTTTCTTATGTTTGGGGCGGTTACGAAGAGAGAGCGCGGGAGGAGGAGAGGGACAAGAAGCAGCTTACTGGGGAAGGATCTGGGGGCAGCAGGAGCAGAATCTGGGAACGCGGCTGCTGACATGTTGCTGCTGAGTTTATCGGGAACAAACAGAGGGAGAGTGGAGGAGGCAGCAGCGAGAGATTGCATTGGTTGCGATTGCGATTGGGATTGCGGGTGATGGGGCTCGTCAAGAACGAGCCTTGGCAACTTTGCAGAGGGCGCTTCTGCTGCTGCTGCTGCTTCTGATAGTGGCTCTGACCCGTCCTGCTGCTTCCTCCATTGCTTCAGTTGCAAGTCCATGGAGAGAGAGAGAGAGAGAGAGAGGGAGACAGAGATTGGTTGGGGTTTGCTTTTAACGGGGGTTTTTGTTTTGTTGGGTTTTAATAGCTAAAAGCTCCTTGTTTTGTTTTGCTTTTCTTTTTTCTGGTCTGAAGGTCCTCGTTCTGCCTGGTGAGTTTGGTATGCGAGTGGAATGGTATAGAGGGGAAAAAGATGCAACTAAAAGGCTTTTGCAGTGACTTCTGTTCCTGTAGGTTCCTTTATTGCTCAAGCAGCAACCTCCCCTCACGCAGGAGAGAGAGAGAGAGAGAGAGAGAGGGATGGTTTCTGACATGAAAAGCCTGCAAAGTTTTGTTTTTTTTCCCAGGGCTAGTGGGGGAAGGGCTAGGGCACTTGAGAAAAAGACACTCTCAGACAAGACAGTTGAGAAGAGGTAAAAATAAATAAAACAAAGAGAGGCCTAAGAATATAATAAACTTTAAGACAAACCCCAGCCAAAGAAAGAAAACCAGACAGAGAAAAAGACGACAGATTAACAAGTAGATTAGATTGAGGGAGAACAAGAAACAACCTGCAGAGCTACTACCCCTCTCTCTCTCTCTCTCTCTCTCTCTCTCTCTCTCTAGTGTTTCTTGCTTTGGAAATATAAAAGAAAAAGAATCAGGCAGTATGCATGGGGCTCTGAGCAAGACACAGAGAGCATAAATACGCTTTGATCTCCTGGCGTGTGTATTTTCTCGAATCCATTTTTTCTTTTGGGCTTCGCGTTTTTCGATTACGTGAAAATCCAGGGGGCATTTACATCGGGTTGGGGTCAGATCAGAGTGAGGGAAGAGGAGAGGAGGAGGAGGAGGCTCGAGCTGACACGCCACAGTTCCATTTCAGTGGCGACTCAGGCTTTTATCATTCTCTTTTTCTGGTTCTCTTCTCAGCCGGTTTGCCAACTTGCCATCAGGGGGGAAGAAGGGTCAGGACATCGCATTTATGTATCGGCCATCGCACCGAAAGAATATGTTTGTTTTTTTGCAAGATCTCTAATTCCTTTTTTGTACTGCTGCTGAGGGAATATGCATGGAAAATACGAAGGACCCGTTCGTGTTTTCTTTTGCTCCGTTTTGGTCCCGAACCGAATTCAAGTGCCTTGGCCAGAAAATAATGATCTCTTCGGCAAAGCCGGTGAGAGGGTTTTGAGTTTGGGCATACATGAGTGCTGCCAAAGGAAACGAATTTTGAGCCTTAGTATTCTCGAGTCAAAAGGATAGGGATAATCATCTTAGCAGTGTTAAAATCTGTTATCGTCTTGCACTCAAGTGTTAAAACTTTTACTTCACCGTAAAATCATTCATATGAACTTTTTTCAAATGATAACCATCGTGTTTTTCTTTTTTTATTTTTATATTTCTGAGAATAAATTTACAATAAAAATCCATTTTGTAATACAATTTCATTTTCCTATATCCGAGACAAATTTTTAACCTATAAATAAATTTGGAACATAAATAAGGAGTAGAAATTCTTCTACTTTTCTATTTTTGCAATAGAAACAAAAATAAAAACTTCTCTTAGTGCCCCCACCCTCACTACCCACCCTTTGCCTTTGGCAATCCAAAATTTTTAAGGTGTATCAAATGAATTTCTATTACAAGAATAGAAAATATATATCATTATCAAACGCTTATCTTTTACTCAGAAACTCATTTAGAGAATAGAAATAGAAATTATTTCCCAAAAGAGAATGGTTATCATTCGCGCTTTGGTTGTTTTTCGATTGGAAATTTTCATAGCATTCTTTTGTATTAATTTTCACTTTCTTTTATTGACATGAGGTGCGAAGGAAGTGCTATGTGAGGGAAAAAGCAACCAAAAATCGAAAGATATAGAAAGAGAGTGATCTCCCCCTCTCTTTCTCTCTCGTTTTTTTTTTTTTTAAAATTCAGTCTTTTTCGATGTTGAGTCAAGACAAGAAAGCTAATTAAAATCGTAGACTAAATTTTCCATCTAACAAAAACTAACCAAGTTAACAAAATTCATCAATAGCATTTTATTGAAAGTGTTGAGATTTAAATGACCGTGATAAATATTGACCCGAGTGTTTAAAAAATTTGCCCAAGCACCAAGCAATCGAGGGACGACAGTTCTTACCAGTGGAGGCCCCTTAATTTGTCATTGATTCACACAACAAAAAAGAGTATGAAAATGCTACGTGTTATATCCAAGCTTGGGGTGAGCATCGGTCTAACTTAATTCAGGATGCATCCGAAATCTGGTTGAATCTAATTAAATTAGCCAATTCAATGATGCTTTTTAAGTGAACCCACCAAGTTAAATTAATCCTAAGAACTGGCAAAGGCCGATTTAGTCTGGATTAATGCTCTAAAACGTTGGTTCTACTTGCAAACTACTCTATCAAGGCCAAACGGCTTTTAATTGGCTTTCATCTAATGTAAAAAGTATATATAGAATTAAGAAAGAGATTTGCTCCTATGAGGACCAAGGAGCTTTGAAGTGCTACATTGTCTTTGTCAAGGGAATATAATATGCCAATTGAGTTTAAAATAAGTTTAACATATCTTATGGATGGGAAAATAAAACTCATGACTCGATTCCCTGATTAGATAGGTTCCGAGTTCTTGGTCATGAGACTCGGAATTCAGCAGCCATTGCTGCAAATGAGAAGACATTGAGCTCGTTTGAGGGTCGGCTCGGGATTTTGAAGTTGAAGATGTCTAGGGAAAGTGAAAGAGGAAGAAGAACTCCAATTGATTCTAGGCAAAAGCTTCAACTCTCTGCAGACGCTGAAAACGTGGAAGGAGAGAGAGAGAGAGAGAGAGAGAGAGAGAGAGCCCACCAATGACGTTGTCCCATACTTTGAAAACTGGCTTATGAAATGTAACTTTTTATTTTCTCGTCAAGTGCGCGGGCTTCCTACAGTTCATGACTAATGAGAGCCTGACATTTCTTTCTTCTTAACTAGGTAATTTATCTTAGTTCAAAAAAAAAAAAAGAACTAGCTAATTTATCAGACGGGCACTTGGCGTGACCCCAGAAAGTTGCCTTTTTAAAGGTGTGTTTGTTTTACGAAAAATTCAAGATTTTCATTACCATAAAAATAGTTAGATATAAATTATTGTCAATAATAAAAACATTTTCCATTCATTAATTTTTCTAAGCGATATAATCAATCATTTTAAAGAAAATATTTTTTAGATTTTAATTTTTTTGTGAAATGGAGCTTAAGTTTTAATCCAGTAACTCTATAATAATATGAAAACAATATATTCTTCGTAGGGGAAATCTTTCCAAGGAAAAGAAAAATTCTAAAAGTACATAAGGGAATATTGGGTCAACAAACGCAAGATAATGGCATTAGTCCATATAGTATATAAGTCAAATAGCTATTGGTGGAACGTGATTGTATCACGTGACTACATCATTTGCGAGTTTTACGCATTTTATATTTTAAGCGTTACTCTTAACGTATATATTAAATTGGTATTCATCCATGAATTTTTTGAGCTTTGAATATTTGCGTGAGTTGAGATTCTAAAAGATTATATAATAAATTGCATGATTAAAATAATTAGTTGCATGCATCGAGAAATACTCCATATTATACTTTAGCAATGTCATATATGAAGAATCGTTGTGTTAACTTTTCCAATAAGTATACAAGTAACGCAACAATATACTAAGAAAAAATGATCGGTATGACTATACGGATGGCTTCAATAATTGTATGGGATAAATTAGAGTTGTGTCCATTGATTTATAATCCAAACTTGAAATACACATATACATCATAATTAAAAGTTTTCTTTGAATCATGTCGATCTTTTGCCTTGATCACAGAATTTTCCACTTAGAGCGACTATGACAATCACGCTTGATACCTTGTGATCAGATCCTTGCTCAATTCATGTCCATTGCTCTCCTTATTTCCGTGGTTCATTCAACAACCATTATCAATTTGAACTTTTAGTTTATCGCGAGATTGAAGTTGTTTGTGGGATTTCCTCGTTCTAACTATGCATCTAATGTAAAATTCTTTCTTTCTATATACAGCCACTACACAGAAAAGAGTATCTCAGTACTTTGAAAAACTGGGGGACAGGAGGTTGATGACGAGTGAGCGCACAAGCACGCACGCACGCACGCACGCACTGTGCATTCCAACTATACTGGGGAAGCCCAAGTGACAGGTACACCATCCGTTCATAGACGTATTTACCGGAAGGGCAGTGCCGCGAAGATCTTCTGGGGAGGGGACAAAGGGAGCAAAAGTCGGGATGAACAGGGCGACGACAGAAGCGGAAGCGAAGGACGATCAGACATTTCCATGAAAGTGTTGTCAGAGCATCGTGCAGAGGCCCCAACCAACCAAATGGTTGGGTTTCTGAAATTTTTATTTCGTTTTTTACCTAGTTTGACAGCGCATTTTCGAAATATGCACGATGCTGGGAGGGCGAGATGAAGAGGAGAGCAGAAGAAGACGAAGCAGATATGACTAACTAGAACTGCCTGTCGTTTTGTGTGTGAGCAGACGAGGTGACTTGACTATTCTTTGCCAGCCGGGGCTCACTTTTCCTTACGCTTTGCCTCTCCCGTATCACCATTTGGATAATCAGGTCACCGTTTGTAGGAAAAAAAATGACATAAATGACGGCTGAATTTTATTTATATATTATATGATGTCTGAATTTTTAATTTATTTAACGTAATTTTTAACTTTAATTCAATTTGTAATGTTATTTCTAAACTTATAATTTTTCCAAATTCCTACTTAAATTAATTCATGGACTGCATTAAATATATACCGAAAAAGTTCAAAGACCGTATTGCATATTAAGCTAAATTTCATAAATTATATTAAAAAAAGTAAAATTTTAAGGATTATATTACATATTCAGCCAAAATTCAGAAATCATTTGTGTCGTTATCCCCACTATATATATTTTTATTAGTGACAACTTAGCACGTTTTTGTGTGCAATAACTAAAAATTATAACCACATTTTTTACTCT
Organism: Eucalyptus marginata; assembly: GCA_014182565.1. Classification (NCBI taxonomy): domain Eukaryota; kingdom Viridiplantae; phylum Streptophyta; class Magnoliopsida; order Myrtales; family Myrtaceae; genus Eucalyptus; species Eucalyptus marginata. The sequence continues at coordinate 22,316,330 of CM024585.1, read as the reverse complement.
TTGCTAACATTATACTATAAAAAACCACAAACTGAAATATATGTAATAAATTTATTCAAAATTAATTTTTTAACCACAAAAAATCCTAACTTATATATCCGCGACAAATTTAGACCACTATTGAAAACCTCAAATTGATACATTTGTGATAAATTTATTCTTTATTATTTTCTGTCAAATTTTATTATTAAATTGCTGAGTTGGATAACATGAGTGGACAACACAAATATACTAATTTTGTAATTTTTGTAATATTAATCTAATTAATGGATGACATATTTGTCACAAATATATCAATTTGAATTTTTGGCGATCAAAAAACAAGTTGGGAGTAAATTTATAATATATGTACCGATTTGGGTAAATTTATCATATGTGTATCAATTTGAGATTTTTGTGATTATAAAATTAATTTTGGGTAAATTTGTCACAATATTCCGATTTGGGGCCTTTCATAATTGTTAGCAAGTGCAATTAACTTGTAATCGAACTCAATGTGACATGAATTTTTTATTTTTTATTTACTTTACTTTGTTGACAACCCTTTTGCAAATAATAATTCAGGGACAAGATATAAATTCTAATTATTTTCAGAATTAATTTGAAAAATAGTATGATAATGCATCTCATTTGTAAGTCTGGTTGACCCACCGCAAAAATTGCTATTCATATTCAACGGAATTGGGAATCATCAGACAAAGCCTAATATATGTTGGGCCTAGAGCATCATATTTTCGGTACTTTTATGACTGGTGTCGTAATTTCCCTTTTGCATAAGGCAATTTCGTCTTTTCTGGTCGTGCCCACCAGCGAAGAGCCCTAGCTCCCCACCATCCGACACGACTTCGATCTCCCCAATATCAAATGCATGTATACTGATTATTTGTATAGCTCGAAATTCAATTTATCCGATATGTACTTTCTCGAGAGAAAAAAATTGTAAAATCGTGCCATTTAGTAGATTGGATTTCGTAATTTTGTAAAAAGACTTCACATATCGTTCTAGCATTTCTCGGAGTTAATTTGTATTGCGAAAAAAATTTCATGCTCCTGTCGAGAGTTTTAATAATGATTCGCTAAAGGCACTTAGTATGTATAATCCACGTTTCATTCTCGCAACACTAATGACAAAAGCTTTTATAGCATATAGATAAAAGTCGTTTGCAGCCTCCTACACTACATTAAATTTTCTCTTGCGGTCATCTTGTCGTCCGGATCACTAGTAAGCGCATAGAAATTGTTTTAAAAAAAGTGGACTTTTGCATTCTTTAGAACAATTAATGAGTGCTAAAGGTAAGCGGTTTTAAGTTCTATTAAAGGTGTGTTTGGCAACTTGTCAAATATTAATAATTTTCTGTTATTTTGTTCCGGGAGTAGATTTGAAATAAAAAATTGTTTGGTAAAACTTTTATTCCCGAGAACAATTTCTATTTTTTTGTTTTTGGAAGTAGATTTGGAACAGAATCGAGAAGTAAAAAAAAATTGATTATTTGTTCCCAGGAACAATTTCAGAATCAAACCAACCCATTTTTTTTTCTCTTATCTTCTTTCTTCTTGTTCTTCTTCCCTCTCTTCTCTTCTTCAACTGCTGCCGCTGCTATCGTTGTTAGTCGCCGGCGACCAGTTCGGCGAGCCTCACCTGACTAGGCAAGGCTTGACCTCGCTCAGATTTGACGAGGTCGCTCACCCAGCCAAGGCTTGGCCGAGCCTTGCCCAGCTGCCGCCAAGGCTCGGCCAATGAGGCGTGTGGCCTCGGTGAGGGCTAGCGATGCTCGGTGAGGTCGCTAGCCCTCGTCTAGTCGGTCACCAATCATCCCAAGGCTGGCAACTAGCAGCCCTTGAAGAAGAAAAGGAGAAAAACGGGAGAAAGGAAAAAAAAAAAGTAATAAAATTATTTAAAAATTTAAAAAAAATGATTTGAAGTAGAAATTTTAAGAATGGTGCCAAATGAAATTCTATTCCGGGAATTGAAATTTTGGATAGTTACCAAACGACTTAAAATATTTAGAAATTGTTCTTGGAAAAGAATAAAAAAAATATTTATGATCAGAAATTGTTCATGAGAACAAAAGGGTATGTAAGATTCCACTTGAAACTTATCCGTTGGCACAAATTCCTTAGTTTTTTGAACCTAAAACTATTATGCATATTCAGGATCTGGACCTACCTTGTTACTGGTTACGGAGTCTACTCCAATTCCACCCGACTCTTAATGAAGCAATTGCAATAAATCATCATCTCTAATGACCACCATTTGTGATAATTCACTAACAACAACTCATATTTAAATGCACAAAAAATTATGAAATATTGACAAATCATGGATATTATTGGAAATAGAAATTTAATATAGTGGTTTTGATTATACACTCATTGTTGGACATCATGGAATATTGCTTGATCATGTGAAGATATAGAACAAGAAAAAAAAAAATATTCTAGGTTCCATTAGGAACTTGTCCATCTGAAACAAGTTCTCTAATTTTTGTAACTTAGAATCTATTCTACATAGTCAAGAACTTGGAAGTTTGGAACTTACCTTGTTATGGGTTTCAGGATCTACCAAAGTGCCATCTAACTTTAATTGAATGATTGCAATGAATTATCACATTTATTAATGACTACCATTTATTATAATCCATTTATCACAACTCATATCTATATTGAATTTTCATTTCCAACAACATCTATGATTAAGACTTTTACTTTGTTAATAGTTTATAATTTTTACACACTCATCATCGATGTCATGGAATGCTAGAGGATCATATAAAGATATATAATAAGAAAAACACAAAAAATTATTTTAAATTCTAGGGTCTCGATTCCATCTGTCCGTTAGAACATGTCCTTCAATAGTTGGAACCTGAAATCTACAATACATATCGTAGAACATGGAATTGTATCGATTTTTACCAATCTAGTTCTTAAGTTCCGATTCTATTCTAAAACCATGCTCATTCCTAGTGAGCGCAACTAAATATACACTCTTTGATTGGAAAAGAAGACATCTCACTCGAACTTCGACTCGCATGGCACGTGATCGCAAGATTATCAAAGTTAGGACGCATAAGACCTAATTCTTTATTCACCCACATGGAAAACACAGAGAGACAAGCAAAGAACCAACTTAACCCCCCCAGGCTGTAAAAGGAGATGCTCCCACCAACTTGCGCGAGATCCTTTCGACCCAAACTCTCTAGTTTGACCAACTTTCTTCGAGCTACGAACCTACCTACAAAGAGAGAAAAACATAAAAAAAAAACCGAAAGAAGGAAGAAGAAGAAGAGAGAACCACATGCAATCTTTTTCTTCTTGCAAGAAAGCCGAAAGGGACAAAGTGGGGAAGGGAGGGTAGGAGGCAAAGGCAAAGAAGAGAGCCTCAAAAGCATCACGGACCGAGACCAAAGCCAGAGACACATATGGATCTCGGATCAAATGATGCTCGGTACGGATTTGGGGGAGTGGTGGGGGCCCACCTGGCCGAGAGCACACGTCAGCTAGTTCGTCTTTTTCTCGGCAGGGTAATAAAAAAAATTGGGTGAAAAAGAAGAGAGAGAGAGAGGGAGAGGGGTCACATGTGGGGGTGACCACCACACCGCACACGTCAACTGACAAGGTTGCAGTGGGGAGCGGGGGGTGTCAGTAAAAGACGGTCAGAAGCGGACAGGTCGCTCACGTGGGCCCCTCCTCCATACCCCCGCCCCCTCCTTCCCTGTTCCTTTTTCTTAACGTTTTTCGGTTGAGAGCACGCCGGCACGCGATGCCTATTGCGCCCCCTCCCTCACGTGCCTTCACATGACTCCTCTCTTCTCGAGGTTTACCCTCACCCTCTCTCTCCTCCCTTCTAAGGAAAAACAGGCACCATGACTATCATCGCTTTTAAGATTAACACCTGAAAAATCAAAATTGATACGTTCATGATAAGTTTATTCCAAACTAACCTCAAATTGATATATTTTTGATAAATTTACGCAAACCGACAAATTTACTCTTTATTAATTTTCGTTAAATTTTACTGTCAAATTATTAAGTTAAATGATACGTGGTAGTTAACTGATATACAAATTTAAGATTTTATTCTCTGTTTGTCATAGTTTATAATTTTTTTGACTTTTTTGTAGTATTAATCCAATTTAACATGGGATATATTTGTCATAAATGTATTTGTTTGGGGTTTTTGATAGTTGAATAAACTAGTTTGGGGTAAATTTGTTATAAATATACCAGTTCAGGATTTTTTATGGTTAATCGAGGTAAATTTATTATAGGTGTACCGGTTTGAGGTTTTTCATGGTCAAAAAAATAATTTTTGGTAAATTTATCACACGTGTACTAGTTTGGAGCTTTTCAGTGTATTAACCTAACTTTTACATAATACCCATTTGAATAACATAATATTTTTATCATTTATCTAAGTATCATAACTTGCATACAAAACTCATTTAAGTATCATATAACTTTTTCAATCACTTAAATGTCACAAGTTTTCAAAAATGTTCATGGTAAGTGTTATGTCACGTCAAATTTATAGCACTTGAATAAATGGTATGAACTTAGTGATCAAATGGAATTATAACACTAAAGCGAATGTTGTTTTTTAGAAAAGTCATGGCATCAAATGGTAAAAAATAGTAATAACATTTAACTGAGCGTCGTATGAAAGTTATATTTTTATCATTTTTTTTTTAATTTATGACTAATAGATAAGATGAAATTTGGGTCAATTAAGGTCGCATGACCTTGACATTGGCTTGTTTAGGGTTGTGCGACCTTAGCCCTTGCTTAGGCTATCCTCCGATGCTTAATCTCCAAATCTATGCTGCTTGAGGTTGAGCAACCATGATGTTTACTCGATTGGCATAGTGTGACCATGACGACAATCACCTAGGTTGTCTTTCAATGCTCAATTGCCATATTAGGGTCCTTTGAGGTTCCACAACCTTGGTGTTGCCTCATCTAGGGTTGCGAGACTTTCACTTCACCTATCACTTCACCTGTGGTCACGTGACCTTGAGGACAAGCTGTTGCTTAAGATGTCAAGGGTCAACTGAGCTCATATTTAATTCCTTTGAAAAATGGCACTAAAGTTCTTTATGATTGTTATGCAAATAGTGTTTACCAAACACTAATTATAATTTGTGAGAGTCTTTGGTCTAAATCAATGCAAAGATTCTGGGCAACTACTCTCTTAAATGCACACATAAGGTGTTTGATATGTCAAGTGTTAAAATAAACCCCTTATTTTCAAGACTACTATTATCAAAGGGATTAGTCTTAAGTGTATGGTTAGTATTATTGACAGGTCAAAGATTGGTAGCCATTTGTACCAAGTTCACGAATTAAGGCCCATTGCATGGGAATTAGGGATTATCATTCATAGTTTTGTCTGATTCTATCTAGGAATCGAGAATCAGACCAAATTGGTCCGATGGAACTAGTCACTTGGCAATTATCAAATGACCATGCAATGAGACAGGCATTGGCACTCCTCTTCCTCAAGGGTGCAAAAAGAATAAGGTGTTTGATGTGTGAAGCATTAGAATAAAATCCTTATTTTCAAGGCTGCCATTATTAAAGGGATTAGTCTTAGGTGTATGGTTAGGTTACATGGATAGGTCAAAGATTAGCAGCCATTTATACCAACTTCACAAATGAAGGCCCAGTGCGTGGGAATTAGGGGTGATCGTTCTTGGTTCCATCCAATCCTATCTAGGAATCGGAAATTAGACCGAACCGGTCCATTATGATGGAACTAGTCACTTAGTAATCATCTGATGACTATGCAATGAGATAGGCATTGGTGTGAATAAACCCCTTTTTTTCGAGCCTACCATTATCAAAGGGATTAGTCTTAGGTGTATGGTTAGGTTATATTAATAGGTCAAAGATTAGTAGCCATTCGTACCAAGTTCATGAATTAAGGCCCATTGTGTGGGAATTAAGGGTGATTAATTCTGATTATGTCTGATCTTAACTAAGAATTGGGAATTGGACCAAACTGGTTTGGGGTTTTTCATGGTCAAAAAAATAATTTTGGGTAAATTTGTCATACGTGTACCGGTTTGGAGCTTTTCAGGGTATTAACCTAACTTTTACATAATACCCATTTGAATAACATAATATTTTTTATCATTTATCTAAGTATCATAACTTGCATACAAAACTCATTTAAGTATCATATAACTTTTTCAATCACTTAAATGTCACAAGTTTTCAAAAATGTTCATGGTAAGTGTTATGTCACGTCAAATTTATAGCACTTGAATAAATGGTATTAACTAAGTGATCAAATGGAATTATAACACTAAAGCGAATGTTGTTTTTTTAGAAAAGTCATGGCATCAAATGGTAAAAAATAGTAATAACATTTAACTGAGTGTCGTATGAAAGTTATATTTTTATCATTTTTTTAAAAAAATTTATGACTTAATAGATAAGATGAAATTTGGGTCAATTAAGGTCACGCGACCTTGACATCGGCTTGTTTAGGATTGCAACCTTAGCGACACTTACCTAGGGTTGTGCAACCTTAGTCCTTGCTCAGGCTATCCTTTGATGCTTAGTCTCCAAATCTATGCTGCTTGAGGTTGAGCAACCCTGATGTTTACTCGATTGGCATAGTGTGACCATGATGACAATCACCTAGGTTGTCTTTCAATGCTCAATTGCCATATTAGGGTCCTTTGAGGTTCCACAACCTTGGTGTTGCCTCATCTAGGGTTGCGAGACTTTCATTTCACCTATCACTTCACCTATGGTCACGTGACCTTGAGGACAAGTTATGGCTTAAGATGTCAATGGTCAACTGAGCTTATATTTAATTCCTTTGAAAAATGGCACTAAAGTTCTTTATGATTGTTATGCAAATAGTGTTTACCAAACACTAATTATAATTCGTGAGAATCTTTGGTCCAAATCAATGCAAAGATTTTGGCCAACTACTCTCTTAAATGCATACATAAGGTGTTTGATATGTGAAGTGTTAGAATAAACCCCTTTATTTTCAAGCCTACTATTATCAAAAGGATTAGTCTTAAGTGTATGGTTAGTATTATTGACAAGTCAAAGATTGGTAGCCATTTGTACCAAGTTCACGAATTAAGGCCCATTGCATGGGAATTAGGGATTATCATTCCTAGTTTTGTCTGATTCTATCTAGGAATTGAGAATCAGACTAAATTGGTCCGATGGAACTAGTCACTTGGCAATTATCGGATGACCATGCAATGAGACAAGCATTGACACTCCTCTTCCTCAAGGGTGCAAAAAGAATAAGGTGTTTGATGTGTGAAGCATTAGAATAAAATCCTTATTTTCAAGGCTGCCATTATTAAAGGGATTAGTCTTAGGTGTGTGGTTAGGTTACATTGATAGGTTAAAGATTAGCAGCCATTCATACCAAGTTCACAAATGAAGGCCTAGTGCGTGGGAATTAGCAGTGATCGTTCTTGGTTCCGTCCAATCCTATCTAGGAATCGGAAATTAGACCGAACTGGTCCATTATGATGGAACTAGTCACTTAGTAATCATCTGATGACTATGCAATGAGATAGGCATTGGTGTGAATAAACCCCTTTTTTTTCGAGCCTACCATTATCAAAGGGATTAGTCTTAGGTGTATGGTTAGGTTATATTAATAGGTCAAAGATTAGTAGCCATTTGTATCAAGTTCATGAATTAAGGCCCATTGTGTGGGAATTAAGGGTGATTAATTCTGATTATGTCTGATCTTAACTAAGAATTGGGAATTGGACCAAACTGGTTTGGTCCGGCGGAACTAGTCACTTAGCAATCATCTGATGAACATGTAATGACACAGGCATTGGTGCTTCTGTTCCTCAAGGATGCAAAAAGAATAAGGAATGCTTGCAATGAGAGGCTCTACAAAGGAAGGGATATGTGAATTAGAGATCCAACATATAATCTTCATGTGTACAGACAAACATACGGCCGCTTTTGCACTTAAAGCTAAACTGCTAAATTATTGGCATCATTTGAAAAAGTGGTCATTAAAGCATTACCTAAGAGTGAAGAGAGAGACCTTGAGAGTGAAATAGGCTAAAGTAAGAGCAAGAGCCAAGAGACCAAAGAGTAAAGAGCGAAATAGGAAACTTGGAATAGGTAGAAAAATTGGATGTTTCTTGATGAAAGACTACTTTGTTAGAGGGAGAGGCGGTCTGAGACTGAAGAGTGGAAACCAAGCTATTGATCAGTGAGATCTATTTGTTGAGTGAGAGCTGAAAGATAAAGAGTGAAGAGCGAGGCGTGAGGAAGAGACTAAAATGAAGAGCAAGGGGTGCGAGAGGGAAAGACTAAAGGCCGATTAGGGTTTATTTGTTTTCTTTAAGAAATTTAAATAAATATAGCTGGTCGGTCTAATTGCCACATTGGAATAGGGAATTTGATGGAAAATCACTAGTTCCATTTTCATGGAAACAAGAACTAAACTAGCATCCCCTAGAACCACCCACAACTAGTCGGTTCGGTCCGGATGATTTCTAGTTCGAGTCCGTCTTGCTCATCCCTAGTAGGAATCATTATTGTTCAAAAATTCAATCTGAAAAGGTGACTACACACAGATTTTAAAATTGCATCCATGCATCTTTAACATCTTCCAAGTAATCATTTGACACGTTACACATATCAAATTAACTTATGTCATATTCAATGTTTATATCACAAATGCATGTCCATACAGACAGGTTGTATTCAATTGCCATGTCACAAATGCATGATACGCATATATTCAATTGCCACATCTCATATGTATGATTTGCACATATCATATTCAATTGTCATGTCATTCACATGTCGTACACACTTGTCATATTTAATTGCCACGTCATTTGTATATCCTACATGCGCAACATATTTGATTTTCACATTATTATAGTGTCATATGCACAAGACATAACATAATTGCCACATTATTCGTATCTATTATATTCAATTACCATGTCATTTGTTTATGATGTGTTGGATGGTGAAATACTGCTGTCGGAGCAATCCTCGAGATATTATTTTGGTCAAAACTTATCGGTCTCTTTTCTTTTTGACCCAACCACATCCTAATAACACGCTTGTCGATCATTTTCCGAAAGTCTTACATGATGAGAGACACCACAATTGACCTTTTGGACCGGAACTCATAGGAAAACCTTATTTTTCAGATAACAACTTCATAGATAAGGCGGAATTTTGGAGCTACGCAATCATAATTCAAGTTATGAAACTCATGTTTAGAATCGAGCCATATTTTCCTCCATTTCTGACAAAAATGAAACTCCCTCCAATCAATAGACATCACAAATCTATTTTTAGTTGATTTTGCATACAAGTGATGTCCAACAGTTGAACCCATCGATAAAAAACATATAAAAAACATGGTTGTTTCATTTCGCTGGTTCAAGCTTTTTAGGACACAAGTTCTTTTTCCTAGTTTTATATTATTTATTTTATGCTCCGCCCCACATGTATATGATTACTAAATTACACAAGTTTGGACAAGTGATAGCACGTAATGGTAGGATCAAAATGACAAATGCGTTTTCAACGTATGTTATTCCAACTAATGCACAATTCTTCACATTGATTTTCGTTTATCAAATTCTAGGTGGGTGTGCTTTGCGATGAATGGCGCCTTGGTACAACATAGAAAAACCCGACCCTCCTAATGCTATTGAAATTTTTGCATGATTATGGCGTGATTATACCTACGAAACAAGAAGAAGGGTGAATTCATCTCAACTAAGTGAGGTTCTCAAAGTTCAGAACTTGAAAAAGAGAATGCATGATTTTGATGTTCATTGCTCTTTCCATTGCAATTGGGTACTTGTCAAACGATGACCCTTTGAATTCTTCTTTGTGTTCCCAGGGCAAAAGGGCTTGGGCATGGCTCCCTTTACAAGCTCGATCCGGCCCATCAATCCCAACATTGTTATTTTATGATTGGATCATAAGATTGGAACAGATTGGATCGTCAGTCCAATGGCTTAGAACTTAGTCTTAGATAGGGCTTGCTGGATCCTTGGACCTGACTTTTAGAGATGGCGAAATGGGTCGAAGACTCGTATTTGGTGGAGTGGATTGTACGTGAGTTAGTCAATAGTTTAAAAACGGGTTGTCGTGGATTTAGAGTAGCAAAGCGCAACTGTTTTAATGGGTATGCGACGTACCCGTTTTCAACCCGTATAGCCGAAAGGGTAAAGCTGAAATCTAAATCAGAAGAGGCCCGAAGACGACCACCAGATTGCTGTCTAGGGCGTGGTGGCACTGTCCTTGCACAACGTTGAAGACTCACGAGTTCAAAACGAAATAAGGGTGTGTTTGTTTGAGCGGAAGAATTTTTCTTGAATTAATTTTCCGAAAATGACACTTAGCCGGCCTCTTGGAGTGGGATTCGAAAGCCGGTCCATGTAGCACCACTTTTTTCAGAGACATTTGTCCTTAGAACGATTGTCGGTCATTTTTAAAGTGAGAAGTTGAAAGTAGTGATGTGCCTATGGCAAAACCTGCAAAGATGATCAAGCTGATGTACATGACTTCCATTGCTAATTTTAATCTCTACAAAGCTTGAAGGAAAGATAATCATCTGTGGTCGTCACCTTGAATCGGTATACTCGCGACTTTGTTTTACCCTGGTCCGATGATGTTTATGCAGCATCACGCAAACGATAAGGTTTGCTCATTACTCAGAAGAGTGGAGTCCATACAATCATGACTGGGCCAAAAACCCTATGGGATTTGCACGTGGAGCATGCGAGACCAATCGATCTCAAACGTCATAGCATGTCGCATAAGACTCACATAATTTAATGGTTACGATTGATTGGGCATACACACTCCAGGCGCAGGCAAGAATGGGTTGGATCATATGCTTGTGGTGCTTCTTAATGACTCGACTCAAGAAGAATCGAATCCTGGGTCTCCCATGGAAGCTGGCACTTTTCCTGCCTCTCCTGCCGTAGATCAGAAAGTCACAGAGTCTAGCTAGGTTAAGCCATGTCCTTATCAGAAAGCCAGTCCAGGCTGAGTTTTGGCCCTATGTGTGGTGTCCATGTCGTTTGACATGGCGCTAGAAACAAGCTGCTTCTGAGTTTCTGAGTCTCTCAGCCTTTGTCCGAAATGGCCAGCGTCTTGTGCCTCGCGTTTCTCTAGTTTTATCCTGTGCTGGTGCTCGTCGTGGAGACAGTACATGCTTGTGTTGAGCCTAATGCACAGTGATGAACCCACCGTCGATTGAGCATTTATGCGATAGAGAACATACTGTGTAAAGGGCTGGATGAAATTGGATTGGTGATTGCTGACGAGTAGGGCGGTTAGAATGGATCACAACCCCAAATTTTGACTCTGGCTTTATTACAACGCACTTTTAACTGATTTAAAAGTTAAAAAAGAAAACAGGTATAGTCCATCTTGGTTCTTCACTAATCTCTTCTCTCTCTCCCCTTCTTCGATTCCACCAATCGTGACTCGCGAGTTCTCTCCCTGTCTTTGATCTCGACTGATCAGCGTTACTGCCAGTACCGCCTATCTCTAGCTCTGCCACCGCCCATCTCCGGTGGCTCTCTGAGCAGCCGAACTCATCAGTCTTGAGTATGTTTTTTATGTTACTTCGCTTACATGCATTTGCATGCGCGGGATATTGCCGTGGTTTGGCGAGTCTTCATCGGGCTCTTGTTTCATGAATCTGTTTGTTTAAAGTACCGTTATCAATTCCTTACAAACAAATGCCGTGCCAACAAAATGCAAAGTAGAATGTTTTGTCCTCTCAATTTGCATTTTCCGTTTTTAAAAATTGGAAAAATGATACAAATGGTCCTTAAACTTTGGTTGAATATGTTATGTGATTCTTGAACTTTTAATTTGTTCAACATGGTCCATAGACTTTTGTTATATATTCAATTTAATCATTGGACAATTTAGTTCATAGATTATATGAAAACGTTCAATATTGTTCTTCAACTTGAATTAATAGAAAGATAACATTGAACATTTTCATATAATTTTATGATCACATTAAACAAATTAAGAGTTCATGAACCATATTGCACCTTGGGGTAAAATTTAGGAATTATATTAAACAAATTAAAGTTCAAGAACCACATTATACATTAGGTCAAAGTTCAATTCCTTTTTGTAGATTACTCTGTAACTTCTATTTCAAAGGCGCACCAAATCTGGAAGAGTTTGAAGTTTTTAAGGGATAATGACATAATGGTGATCGAAAGAATTACATTGGCAAATTATTAAAAAAAAAAAATTAAGACTAAATTGGCAACCCTTGGGGGTAAAAAATTGTAAAAATTATCTATAATTTAGGTTTTTTTGGCATATTGCACCTTGGGGGTAAAATAATTCAATTTTTTCTAAAAAATTGTAAAAATTATCTATATTAGCGTTGGCTTGCAAGGGTTGCCTCACCTAGGGCCTTTGTGGCCCCATCGACAAGCCTTCGTTGGCCAAAATTAATGAAAGGAAAGAAAGAAAAAATAATTCAAATTTTTTCTAAAAAATTGTAAAAATTATCTATATTAGCTATTTTTGATCAAAATTGATCGAATGAACTGAATTGGTACAATGTGAAAATATTTAGGACTAAATTGATCAAATTGAATTGTTTAAAATTGCATTTGTACCAAAAGCAATAAGTTTAGAGCTTTTTTGATACTTTTCCCATCACCGTACCAATAATTTAGGGTTTTTTGGACAATTTTCTTGATGTACAGAGGAATATGGCCTTAAATAACATCTTCGATTGTTCATATTTGTAACCCTCTAATCATAGACACAATTGGACTAATTGGGGACGGAGGAAGATGCTGCCCTTGTTTTTGCTCGACGATATATATATATAGAAAGATGCCTATATAAGAATGACTTTCTTCGTCTTAAATCACGCTCGGAACTCATCGAAGTTAAGTGCATTTTAAACGTCTCACCTTTCTTGTAACTTAAATTAGCTACAACAACGTTTAGTTCCCTTCGAATAGATTGAGAAAGAGCCAAGCAGAATTTACAAAACGTGACGAAACCCTCGGTAACAACAACCGACTTTGCCTACCTTACATATCCCTTTCTCGACAAGAAGGCACGACCTACTCCAATCGGTCCAATCCCACCCCAATGGACAAAATCTCGTGCTAAATGACAACAGAATGCTTGCCAATCCTGTTCAGATTCTTGTCTTGGTGAAAGCGATCGATGACGATAGCCAAATTGTCGATCCGCAGATTTAGCTTTAGATCCTTACGGCCTTTCTCCTTTATTAAAAAAAAAAAGAAAAAAGAAAAGAAAATACAAGAAATCTGCATATTTAGTTTTGCAAAATTTAGAATCATTGGGAAAAGTAGGAATTGAGACTATTTTGGCGGCGATATAAGTAATCTATCACTTTCTCTATTTTGCATCGTGGAATTTTGTGAGTTTTAATAAGGTGGGTCCAATGTCACGTCATAGAAGTATTGAGTGGTCCTTGGGAAAATTGTCAAAATGTCCTCAACCCTTTTGAGTTTTGTCAATTGAGTGTTCTAAACTTGACAAAATTAACTAGTCGATTTTGGCCGGAAATCATTAATGTAGACGCCAGTCGTTTTACGCCCCGATATGAATAATTTTTAATAATGTTTTAATAAATTTTCGATTTTTTAAATTAATTTTTTATTTTATTTTCCTTCTCTTTTCCCTCTTTTCTTTTTTTTCTTTTACATGGGAACCCTCACCAGCCATTGGATGAGAGCAACAAAGCTCTCGCTAGCCACTGGTGAGGGTCACAACACCCTCTCCCTCTAATCTTTCTACCTTTTTTTTTTTTTTTTTTTACTTATGGCTAACGAGAGTCATGATGCCCTTACATGGCCTCATGGCCAAAATATTGAGCTTGCAGTTGCTATGGCTGCTCAAGCTTGAGCTCAGGTTCATGGCATGGTAGCCACGAACCAATGAGGCTGCTTGAGCTTGACTCACCGCAATGGTTGCCAAATCTCGAGCTTACAATTGCCATGGCCACTCGAGCTCAAGCTCTAGCCACCAAATCTCAAGCTTGCAACTACCTCCTTTCAATCTTTCTATTTTTTTTGTGGCCGATGAGGGTCACGACACCCTCGCCCGACCTCTCGGCTGTGGGCGAGGCTACCATGCCCTTGGCCGCTAGATCTCAAGCTTGAACCAACCATGGCTGCTCAAGCTTAAGCTTTGGGTTCATGGCCATGGTGTCCACGAACTGGTGAGGTTGCTTGAGCTCCACTCATAGCCATGGTTACCAGATCTCAAGCTTGAACTCGAGTGGCAATGATAGCTGCAAGCTTGAGATTTGGCATCCATGGGCAAGGCCAGCCTAGCCTGTGACCGCGATGGCCTCGCCCAGATCTAGGCAAGGCCGACGAGGGCTTGACTACCATTGCTCCGTGGCCAACAAGGATTCGGCAACCCTCACTAGCCACAAGTAAAAAATAAAAATAAAAAGAAAAAAAAAAAAGGAATACGAAAAAAAAAAAAAAAAAAAGCAATAAAAAAATTCTAAAAAAAAATTTAAAATATTACTAAAAATTGTTCACATTAGTATTGGTCATGCCATTTAGAACGGTCGGCATTATCATTGGCCAAAATCTATTGAATGAACTTAATTGGCAAAATATAAAAATATTTAGAACTCAATTCGCAAAATTAAAAGGATTATGACTTTTTGGACTTACAAAATATTGTTATTCCCATACAAAACGTCATAATTTTTTTGGTAAGGTACAAAACGTCATAATTTTAATATGTAGAAACTTCAAAAAAGTTCCGATGAATGGATGGAAATCTACTATTTTTGTGATGTAACGATGATCGAGAATCTTGACATAAATTTGCGCTTAAAAGCTTTCGTATTTGAACTTTGGGTATCTAATCTATCGGAATGAGATGCATCTCGACTTTTAATAGCACGAACGCAATAGCAACATCAACCTCAACTATTTTAATGAGAAGTTCCATGCTTAGGTCTAAAATTAACATTAATTTTGAATAACTATCGATAGAAAATTCACAATTTTTAATAATCTAGACAATTGCTAAGAAGTGCACGAATCTCTGACCTTCCAACTTTGAATTTAAGATAATTGTCAAATATTCTGATAAACCTTTCATTTTTTTAAAATTTTAACAATTCAAATTTATAGTTCCCAATGCAGATAATCTTATTCTTTACAAGTTCAAAACAATTTTCATGATCTTTAATAACAAGCAAGGCAGTTGCTTTTTTTTTTTTTTTTTCAGTAGAAAATAGTGGGAAGGGGTTTACATTTGTCCATTGATTAACTATACTTTTTCATATAAATTAATCCACCATAGGTTTCAAAGAAAATACCCAAAAAGAAGAAATGACACTTGAATTGGTACTCTGGTATCTTTATGCAAAATAAATTATTGTGTGAGATACCGAACGTCATATTCACAAGAAATTGTCTACACTATGATTAGAAGTATTGTTTTTTTAATTAATCGACAATCTAATACATAGTATGTATTAGATTGTCCATTGATTAACTATACTTTTTTCATATAAATTAATCCACCATAGGTTTCAAAGAAAATATTTCCCATAAACCATGTGTGAACCAAATTATTGTGTGAGATACCGAACGCCATATTCACAAGAAAATATCTAAATACTGAAGTGCTATGATTGGAAGTATTGTTTTTTATTAATCAACAATCTAATACTCATATGTAGAGTTTGAAATACTAGGTTTGAATCAAAATTATGTACCTTATTTGGCCTTGCTAAGTCATTGTCATTGC
This sequence comes from Eucalyptus marginata, assembly GCA_014182565.1. Classification (NCBI taxonomy): domain Eukaryota; kingdom Viridiplantae; phylum Streptophyta; class Magnoliopsida; order Myrtales; family Myrtaceae; genus Eucalyptus; species Eucalyptus marginata. Next base: position 22,300,544 of record CM024585.1, on the reverse strand, counting down.
ATCGTTCAATACATGCGGAAACCATATGAATTCATGACTTGGTCTTACTCTTCTTCTTCTTCCTTATAGATGGCCTCAATAGATGAAATGAGGCTTAGAGGGGAGGTCATAGCCTACGTATAGTGTGCATTCTAACAAGCCAATCCATCATGAGTCACCGCTAAAATATCGACCTATACTGACCTTCCAGCGACATATCATTACTGAATGGAGATGTGTGAAGGCCAATATAAATTGATCACATAATAGTATTTGGGCTTGTAAGCATTGCCTGGTATATTCTATTATACTTAACAGCAACCTGTTCTTCACAAAAATCAATTATCAATAGTAGTTGAGAACAAAATATTAGATTTTATTGGTTACTCACTAAAAGTGCAACTAGAAACCTTATATAAGTTTGTGGCGATGATGATATACGTATGCAATGGAAAGATGTAAGTATGGCATAAATTATTTTAGGGAGAGGGCGATCCATTTGAAGCAATGCATTAAAACCAGCAAAAATTATAAATGGGAAGAGAACATGAGAAGCACATTCTATCGAATGGGGACGGCAAGAGCCGATTCATCAGTTACAATAATACAAGTGTCGTCAAGAAATCTTCCCTTGGCCGTCATGTATCGTCGTGTATATCTATATATATGCTCAGTCCTAAGAGATCCCAGAGGCCATGATGCTCCAAAGGCTCCCTGCAGCATCGGGGAATCAGACAAGTGGGATCAAGATGAAATCATAGACAGAATTGCTCTGCTGACGAATTCTCTTCCTGAATGCCTATGTTGGGACCCAAGACATGGCAGGATGATATTCAATTGCTTGAAAGGATATGGGGGACCATCGGGAGTTGATTGTTATCCCCTCAGACAAGGTTTAGTAGAAGCATTGAAGCCTGAAAAGTGCGAAACTCAATAGAGTAGATAAAGTTATAGGTCGAAATCCAAAATGTATAAAGAAGAAAATCATGAAAATGGGTGATGGGAAATTATCTAAAAAGTCTTAAATTTATTGTACAGTTAGGGGTGTGCAATAGAAACTGACTGAGCTAGGAATTGCCTAGACAGGATTGGATTAGTTAAGGGACATCAGTTTGGTTCCCGATTCCATTTTTGGAGGGCCGAGGTGGACTCATGCATGGCTTGAGTACTCAAGCATGGGTGTTCAAAGCTCTTCCTAAATGCCCATGATGCTTCATTGCCTTTAAATGATCAAGGTTGTGTGATGATTTGGTATTTTGCCCATGATGATGTTGTTTTTCTGAGTTCTATTTCAGTATTTTATGTTTGAAGGTTTAGTAAATGAAGATGGTTAATATGGAATCTGCAATTCAGATTAAGCTTATGAAAAAAATGAGGCAACAGGTCACGGGAGTGGCTAATAGCTATAGTATGGCTATAGAACGTGATAGAGATGAAGCTCATGAGAAAATGGAATGTGGCTCTTCCTACTAAATGTTACAATATAGTAGTGTATGCCTTTGAATGATTGGTTCCATTGGACCGTTCAGGATCGGACTAGACTGGTTGGTCCAATTTAGTCCTAGACCTGGTGGTTCGGTCCATAGTTTCAAATTCATGGGACTAGTTCCTTCGATTCAGATCCTGATTCCTAGGTGGGATTAGACCGAACTGGGAATAGATCACCCTTATATACAACGGCTAATTTAATTCTAAATATATTTTAATTGTGTCAATTTAGTTTCAAACCTTTAATGTAGCTCTTTCGGTCAATTTTGGATGGAAATTAATAACGTGAGCTTCCGCCGTTTTATGTGATATGATTGGCACTGATGTATATGATTTTTGCAATTTTAAATTTTTTTTTTCAATTTTTTAAAAAAAAAATTCTTTCTTTCCTTTTCACTTTTTTTCTTTCTTTATTTCCTTTTCTCTTTTTTCCTTTTTCTCTATTTCCCTCCATTGACCATAATTGAAAAAAATTTGTAAAAATCATCCTAATGTTGGCCGGTGATGCTCGGATCACCATATCAACGATTTCCGATTGAAATTAGTCGGAAAGACTACAATCTTAAAAGAGTCATTAGTACTTAAGCAAATCATCAGAATGTTTAGAACTTAATTGATATAAGTAAAATGGTTAGAATTGAAGTGATCTAGATTTAAGATTTTTTAGATAATTATTTCATAAATAATGTGGGCAAAATTAAATTCAAAATAGCTAAATTTGATATGATGGCAACGATGGATAACTCAAAAGCTTAAATTCATCGAGAACGACGTGTCGCAAACTTTATATCTGAACAACCTCATCACACGAAACGTCGGGTGCTCAAGTACTCCCGTGTCCAGAACATGAGTGCGAGTGCAACAGAAATAAGAGAAAATGTTTTGCACATGGGTGGATACTATGATAGCGCAGCCTTTTGCGAAAATAACTTTAACAAAAAGGAAAAGAAAAGTCCTGGGCGGCCAAAAAATTCTCTATGGACGCTCGATAATTGTTTTCCCCACGCATACTCACACGGAACTTCGACCGCCTCGATCACAACCATGATTACATTTTCCAAACAATGGCACTCCAACATCGAAGTCAGCACACCATATATAAATAATAACACTAGAAGTGAAGCAATTAGAGAAATACTATGAGAGAGGTCGTCATTTTTGTGAGAAAAGTGTCGGAAGAATCGTAAATCTATTGTATTTATGCTAATTTAGTCATAAACCTTTTAACGATATCGATTTAGTTATAAATCTTTTAATTTGATGTCAATTCAGTCATTCTGACTAATTTTGGCCAGATATTACTGACGTGAACACTAGTCGGCTTCGTGATATTGTTAGTGCGACGTAGACAATTTTTAATAATATTTTAATAATATTTTATTTTTTATTATCTTTATACTTTTTTTCTTTTTTCTTCATTCCTTTGTTCTTCCTTTAGGCGGTGGTTGGTGGGTTGGCGCTGCGTTTGGCCACGTGAGTGGCTGAGCCTCGGCGAGGGTTGGCTTCCACCATATTTGGCTTGGACGAGGCCTAGCAAGGCAAGCCCAACCCTTGCCCCAACAAGGGTGACCTCATCAAGCATCGCCTTCATGTGGGTGATGCTTGGTGAGGGCCCGTGTGAAGGGAGCCTGCTACGGGCAAAAGGAACAAGAAAGGGAGGAGAGAGAAAAGAAGAAAATCAAAAAATCAATATAATAATAATAAAATTAGAAAATTATTAAAATATTATTGAAAATGTCAACAACAAATCTAGTCAAACGAAATGAACGATGAATTGACACTAAATCAAATAATATATGACTAAATTGGACAAATATAATAGGTTTAAGGCTTTTTTGACACTTTTTATTTTTATTTTTGTGGACGAAGCATTTAGAGAGAGAAAGAGAGAAATGATGACTTATTTGTTACTTTTACCATGTTGGGCGAAGAATTTTAACGTTGGACTTCAATTTCTTTTTAAAAGGCTATACCGGTGAGAGAATTTAAGTAAAGAGGCCACATAGATGAGTTGCTAGAATGAGCACTCAAGCGAAGGATTTTACATAAATATGCCACTCAAATGGGTAAAAAAGGAAAAAGAAAAAGAATGATGTTATTTAACTAAACATCATACAAAAATTATGATATTTGTGATATCCTTATCATCTTTTTTTTAGCATGTGGGTCATTGTACGACCTTGACCTAGTGGTACCTTAGACAAGACGTTGAAGGTGTGGTGGAGTTGAGTCTAGGTGGTGGCGACAACCGTAATTGCGGTAAGGTCCCGCGGATTTCGCCGCAATGGCATCGATGATAGCGATAGTCAACCATGGATGGGAAAAAAAATGGAAAAAAAAATAAAGAAATGGGAATTTTTTTTTTCTGGCTGAGCTGGAAAACATAAAGCAACGTCACATTCGATGTGGCAATGTTTGCCTAGTTGGAGTTTGAGTTGACAATGCCTGTCGGCAATAAACTTGTGCTCTGGCAAACGATTTAATTGAGAAAGTACATTGAGCATGGCTTGCTAATCAGCTCCGCACTGCAGGCCGACCTATTTGATTTGAACCCATCACTACCCCTAAAGGACGATTTTTTCTTAGCTTAAACCGAGAAAATGATAAGGCGCTCAAAATGATATTTAGGTTTCTGCCTAGTGATCTCGAAAAGTTAGGTACTTAATTGAAAATCAAACGGAAAAATTTGGAAAATTTAGGTTCTTATAGGGTGGAAATCCCTAAATTAGATGGTCATTAGCAAGTGCTTTGGGTATGCCATGCTAACGATATTGATGCTATGCACTTAGGAACAGAATTAGTGGACCCACCAAAAAGGTTCTTAGGGCCATCATAGATTCGATTGATGACCATAAATTATTCAAGTTTTAGGTAGTTCTTGCTGGGGTTCGCTTGGAAAAACCTTTCGAACGTGTCAAATGGTCCCTCCGCATCCCACAAAAGGCCATAGCAATTATCAAGTGATCATGTCATTCCAAAGGATGATTACAATAAGTTTCTGAAGCGTCCCTTGACTTAATAATGGTAATGTGACTTCCAAAATGTTAAATTTAATGTGGAAATTTATGACGCGAAAAAGGGGTCAATCATTGATCAAAAGGGCTTAGGACAATGCATGAACTCGGTTAAAGTTTGGTCGAATTTGTTCGAAAAAGTCAGATCAGCTCTCGATTTTGTGCCCGATCTTTTAAAATACTAAATTACTTTCTGCAAATGCCTTCGTTATCACGGCTCTCCTTTTGGTTTTGTCTAATGTTTGGGCGAGTGTGGTGAGACGGTCAGGTGATCCTTTCCGTCCACTCCACTCCCCAAACGTCAAAGTTAAGCAAAACCTCTCTTTGTGTGAATTTACAGATATGTCCTTTGCCTTTACCGTTTATTACGAAATGAGCAAACTGAAATTTTTTATGTCGAAACCTAAGATTACATCATTTTTAAATTATTGTCTTCCAAATCGAATAAACAAATCATATATCATTGTACAAAGGGTAGGAGTAGTTTGTATTTTCTAGATACCTGCTTCCTTTTTTTTTTCTTTTTTTAATTTCAAAGTGCTCTGCTTTTCCTTTTTAAAATCTACGTGTGGATGAAGATGTAAAATTGAAAAAAGTTTCGTAATAGGAAAATCAAATAGGCACATTGCTAAAACCCAATTTCATCAATTCCGTTTCTCCTTCTCCTTTTTTAATCTTTTATTTTGTTTAGAGCTTACATGATTCGAGAATATTTCTGTCTCAGTGCAGCCAAACATAAATTAGATTCTTTTGGTATTTATATTCCAAATAGCATAAATTACATGCGTGCTTATATTCTAGTTCTCTTATGTGGATAGTACCCATAATGACATAAGAGTATCTTGGGGTCGATAGAAGATTTCAATGATACTTCTAGAGATCTCGATGGCCATCATGTTCAGCACTCCATAAAGTCACATAAACATTTCCATTCTACAAAAGCCACTTGTTGAAAGGAGAAAAAATTGGACCATGTTTGCTTGCTATAGTTACTCTCCAAAACCTCCTTTGGCACCTTGAATTTTAGCTGAAAGATGGCACGTTTGACGTGCATCCCGTTCTTTGACTTCTAGAGGGCGGAATGGATCCCAAGTCGTTACTTATCCAATTTCATAAATACTAGGAAAATTGTACCGAATTAAAATCTAAAATACTAGGGATCGAGGAAGTTGACACAGCCCACCAAACTCCCCCTAATCGACAAGGACACTAACGGAAATACTAAATAGAAGGAAGCATGCTTATCTCTAGACGATAGCGACTCACGTCTAATTTCCTTTTAACATGTGGTATTGATAATATTAAATTATTTTTAGGCCAAAAAACAGATTGGATTTAATTTTTAATGGCAATAAAATTCCATTAATTGATATGCTTAGTTTGTGCATTCAATTTGCATATAATTTTTTTTAATAAAATTAAAATTAAAGTGGTCATCTCACCCATCGCATGTGGATGCCGTTCATGTCGGAGTTGGTGGAAGTCTAGCGTCTGCCAAAATTAAGAAAATTGCAAATTGGCAGGTGCATCGGGACTCTGAATAAATTCTCTTAAAAGAAGAGGTTGCAATTTCTTATTTATTTTTATAGGTAAAGAAGCTCGTTGACATCATTATTTGTCATGTCAAAGTACCAAAGGTCTCATTGGTGCTAACTCTTTCGTATGACCACGCTACTTTGATTACAATTATGTTGTGAACACTTAAATCGTAAATTAATTCGAGTTGATTTGACAAACGATTATGCTTGACTTGCTAATTTGACCGCAGTTTGCATTTTCATAATGTCATGATAATCTAGCAGCAGCGACGAGTTGTGTTATTGAAAAACATACCAAAATAAAAATGAAAAAAAAAAACCACTTTAATACTTGTGATTTGCTACATAAATGAGGCCATTAAAAGTATACTCAAAAGCTCATCGGATAGTAACTCGTACATCATACTAATGATTATTCCCAATTTAGATGGACCTTTTTATGAGGTATACGCGTTATTATCATTATTTTGTAATCACCAAGATACTTGGCGCGTATGACCTTAATGGCAAGGTTTTAGAGGTCACAAAAACCCGTTACACCAAGTTAAAAACGCTAGCCAATACACCAAGTTAAATAGCGTCCTCTCCAACCAAAAAGGAAATAGCATCCTTGCGTTAATGACATATGACTATGACACTATTCGTTGCAATACTATCAGAGAAATCATGAGATTCAACTTTGAAAGGAAAGACTCCACATTTGCTATTTAAAAGGCAAGTCAAATGTGATCTGACAATGAACAAAAATGTAATGCGAAAATTGAATTTTCACTTATGTTATGTATTGTAAGGCTTTTGGTACCTTCCTGTAATTGCATATAATCTAGAAGAATCACCGTAAGTGTTGGCAAAGACTTGATCTACACAATGTTGACAAAAAATTACCCTTGTCCTAGGGACTAAATTGAAAGGAAAACTCCCTAATTGGGGAAGTAAACAAAAAGAAAAAGAAAGAGGAAAAGTCAATCTTGGGTTCTTGAACCCGATCAGGGAGACCCAAAGCAGGCCTCCAATATTTACCCAGGAAAACTTCCGGTAGAGAATTTTCCACAACAGGGAGTGGCAAATGCGCCATTTCAACCCTCACTTTCCCCCAATATTTTCCTCCCTCTCATCCTTTTTTTTCCTCCAATTTCCCCTGTTTTCCCCTTCGATCCCAGCGAGCAAGCGAGCGAGCGAGAGAGAGAGAGAGAGAGAGATAAGGTGGGTTCGCTTCGCTCCCCGTTCACACTTCCTATAAAACTTCCGTGGCCAGCCAGCCTGGTCCTTCTCTCACACCCATTTCGCGACCGGCAAGAGACAGAGACTCCTCGCACACCCACACGCTACGCATTTCGAGAGAGAGAGAGAGAGAGAGAGAGGGAGAAAGAAAAGACAGAAGAAGAGAGTATTAGCTAGAGAGAGAGAGAGAAGATAGAGGAAGGAGCAGCAGGGGTTCCGCGGGGCAAGAGGCTCGCTGAGATAATGTCGATGGAGGCACCGGAGCAGCAGCCGCAGCCCGCCCGGCAGCAGCTGGCGCAGCATCTGTCGGGGAGCCTGAGCTTCACCAGCAACCTGTCCATGTCCGGCGAGGACGAGGAGATGTCGAGATCGGCCCTGTCCACCTTCAGGGCCAAGGAGGAGGAGATCGAGAAGAAGAAGCTGGAGGTCAGGGAGAAGGTCATGTCGCATCTGGGTCGCGTCGAGGAGGAGACCAAGAGGCTTGCCACGATTCGAGAGGTCAGTGCACGAAAAACCAAGTCTTTAGCTTCCAGGGGTTTTTTTCATTTTTCCTTTCTGGTAGTTTTCTGCAGAATTAGCTCGATCTTGGATTTGAGCTTGATACTTCTTGAAAGATGAAGACTTGGGTTTGTGTTTTTTTAGTAAAAATCGAGCTTTTTGTTCGTGAATTTTGGTTTTTTTTGAGAAAAGTAAAGGTCAAGAATTGCTGGATTAGGCTGAACTGAGATGCAGATTTCCACAAATCTCTCATTTCTTCTTTTTTTTCTTTGTCCTCCCTCCTTTTTGCCAGGTAATTACTTTAATTCAGCATCAATGATGCTGTTTTTTTGTTTGTTTGTTGAAACCAAGGAAGCTTCTCTCTTTCTTCGTTCTTTTTTCACCTTTTGGGGCTCTGCTTAGTGTAATTTTCCCCACTTTTGGGCAATGTATTTTCCATTCTTATGTGGAATCAACGCCAAGATATACATGGTTTGACTAATACATTAAGGCAGTTGATTAAGGAATGGGGTAGTCTTTTGAGAGACCCCGTGAAGATCCTTTCACATCTCTTGACTCGAGTCAACTTTGCCTCTGAATCTGGGTTTAATAATTATGGTCCTGGCTATAAACAATAAGCAAAATTAGAGCTTTCGATTGGAGCTGGTACGAATCTAACATCCCTGTGGCTAAAAATCGATTGGCAATATGCCAGGAACTAGAGGCATTGTCAGATCCAATGAGGAAGGAAGTTGCACTTGTCCGAAAGAAGATCGATGCAGTAAATAAGGAATTAAAACCGCTGGGACACACCTGCCAGAAGAAGGTGATTCTCTCTCTCTCTGCCCATCCACATACCATCGTTTTCGCGAAACTTACACATCCTTGCAATTGATCCTTGTCTGGATCCAAAATGGGGTCGCTGAATCTCCCTGGTGTCCTGATTTGTCCCAGGAGAGAGAGTACAAGGAAGCCCTGGAGGCCTACAATGAAAAGAACAAGGAGAAAGTACAGCTCGTTAACAAGTTAATGGAGGTTAGTCCTGCACTCAGATCTATATGGATTGATACCGTAAAGCATGTGAAAAGCAGAGGGCTCTTTTCAATATTTGCCTATCTGAGAAAACGTTTGTTTTTTCTTTGGGCGTTTTCATTTTGCTCAGCTGGTGGGTGAAAGTGAGAAGTCGAGGATGAAGAAGCTGGAGGAGCTGGCTAAGAGCATAGAAACCCTACAATGAGGGCATAGCCTTGACGTTGATGACTGATTTGATTAGGTCTCCTTGTGATGATATGTATGTAAAATGGTGTTTAATTTTCAAATCATTAGGTGGGTGCTTCTGGGTTTGTTTGTATGATTGATTTTTCTGATGTCTTTGTTTGCTTTTTCTCTACATTAGCATTTGATGTGCCTACAATTAACTAATTTAGGAAGGGAATAATGCCCCCAAAAAAGAAGACAGATGCGTAGAACTGAGGTGTCCATCAACACTGCAGTGTCTTTTTACGTTCTTATTTTTCGACCTGTTGCCGAGCCTGGCTTGTCTCTCTGAGGAACGCCATTCTTGGCCACCTTCTGTCACTTTTATGCGCTGTGTACTTGGAGGATGAATACAACGCAGGGGTCTCTTTCTCCTTCTGGTCAGGCAGTGTACCGAGCCAAGGATATCCACAAAAGTAGTGAATGCTTATCTCTGTAATATACAGAGGGGGAAACTGCAATTCTAGAGCATCTGATGATCTGATGATTTGTCAAAGATAATTTAGCGCAGCTGCTCATGATAACCTAGAGGCTAGACCATGTCGGTAGCAACCCAAATCAGAATCTCTCGGGCAACGCTGTGGGTCAGAGAAAAAGGTCCTTTCCATAGGATATTGTAAACTATGTCGGCAAAACTAATCCCATTTAGCATGCATAAAGCGTGAGAACGAGCGATCTTTTCAGTAAAAAAAGAACAAAAAAACTGGTTCATTGAAAGAAGGGCGTCGCCGCTGTGGATGGACCAGGTAAAAGGAAGGAGGATGGAAGGGTTGAAGAAGACAACCTCGTAAAGTCCCCTTTCGGAACGCACGAAGCGCTTGGATTTTACTGCAGAAGAAGAATAATACATTGGAAGCAATAAAGCAGCACGATTGTCACGGGGAACGACCGCGATCACACCGAAGTAAATGTTAAAAAATACGTTGTTCTTGAGAAACCGTGGGAGAAGGACGTCGTCGTCCGTTGCGACCGCTCGTTGCCGTCCTTGAAGGAGACTGTCCGTTCAAACTTTCCTGTCTGTTCAAGGAATGAGGAGGGGAGGAGAAGCAGTTGTCAGTGCAGAGGGTCATGTGCCCTCGGCCCCTCTTGCTGCGCAAAATTCTGAAAATCATGATAAGCGAAGGGGGCAGTGTGGAGCACGTCAATACAGGTAATGATAATAAGGATTGGCCTATGGCAGTATGTCTATGCTGACTGAATGCCAAACAACACATGTATGTACAAAAAATAAAATAAAATAAAAAGAACAGTCAAAGTTAAAGTGTTTATGCTTTTTTCAGGCATTAGAACCACGCCTCGACTAATATTTTATAGTTATAAAATATGAGGTTATTGGCCATTTAAGTTGGACGGAGTTAATGAAAGAACTTGATTGCATTGATTTGATTTCATTTTTTTTTTTTTTGGATTTGATTGCATTTTTTAAACGCTCATTTAATTGCACTTTTATGAAATAAGTTTTATCCCAACTTAATTTGACTGTATTTTTTTTTTTAATGATTTTTTGACAAGTTTTTGGATTTAATTATATTTTGAAAGTCATAGACAAGTTTTAAGATTTTTTATGATAAGTTTTTATCCTTTTTTTTTTTTTTAAAAATTTTTGACTTAATTATTCTTTCATGACAAGTTTTAAGATTTTTTATAAAATAATCCAGTTTTGCAAAATGCAGATATGTGCTTTGAGGTTAATTTTAATGGAATACATTGTGCAACGAGAAGTTTTTCGCATTTGAACATAGCGATTATTGCTTGGCCAATTTTGTGAGGGTTGACAAACCATGATCTTTTATCTTTTTAGAAAATGGGTTTGTTAGGATATCTTCGCCGCCATGTTGAGCCTTTTAAATTTTATTCGTTATGGTATGTGATTGACATTGAAATCGATACAAAATACCGAAGTTGTTGGATATATTGAGGTCGGGATTCGAAGAGATGCACTCTTTTCCTAATGTTTGTGCTCTCAAGATGGTAGGGGTGGTTGTGTTCAAGTAGTCTTTTATCCTTAGAGAGATGAGTTAAACTACTGCGCAATTAAGGTTGAATCGTCGCAATCTTTGTGGTAATGAAATCTCAACAACCCTTAGCTCATCAAGGAAAGAAGAAAAGGAAGTCTCAACGACCTTAGTTGCTAAAGATTCCCAAGAGTAGATACCTAAATATCTAATCTAACTTATTGAAATTGACTTTAGTTCATTGAATGCGGGTGTTCATTAATAAAAAGTCTCCCTTTTTTTCCTACATAAATTCAGTTAAAAATCTCGGAAACCTTAATTTAAATATAAATATATAAATCTATTACATAAGATATATATTATATATGGGAAGATTTTTTTTTCTAATGTCACATTTTTCATTATTCTGAAAGAAAGATACCATTGCAATGCATGAGTTTTTTCCTTTCCAAATAAAAGTTCAAAAAACAGAAGTAAAATTTTAAGAGAAGATCCAATGAAATATGAATCTATAGATAAATATTTAATTCTGCTATAAAATACGTAGTATAATTGACGACTTATAGTAATTAAGAGGTAGAAAATCTGACGAGTCAAAAAAAATATATGAAAATATCTAAGAAGTAGAAAATCAAGCATTAATTTCATCGATTGGAAAAGAAATAAAGAAATTCAAAAACACTAGACATGTGATGATGATTGGTCTGATTAAATAATAATATTGTATTCTCGAAATACGTAGAAACTCTTTGTGAATTCTTTTAAGCCTCCAAATGTAAAGCTGTTTTTCCAAGAAAATATATATTATTAGCAGAGAACAATGCGGGCGAGCATTCATTTTCCACGCACGTGAAAATTGACGAGTCCGGTGACCGTTTCAACAGTCATGTACAGTTTTTTTTCCTATTTTATTCTAAATGTTTAAGTTATTAGGGAACGAGACAAATTAAATTTTATCTAATAACAACATTAATAACGATCAAATTCTCGAATTAATTTAAATTATGGTGCGTAGGAAGCTTGAACCAGAAGCACTCAAGCACTCGATCTCATGCAATCTTTAGGAAGCTGCCCCGAAAAGCACCAATTGATGCCAAAAATAAATGGAGCAAAGATTTAAAGAGAAGAAGGGCTTTTTCCTTGGCGTAAAGATTTGATGAATATCGAACAAGAAGAATCATTCTTTCTTGTCAATGAAGGGAAGTATAGAAGAAACAAAAAGTAGCCCAGTGGAGCATTGCACACATCTTCTTGCACGACATTCGGGTTTGATAGTTTCAACCATCCTAATGATCTATATTTTCCAAAAATTTCACGCGATCCGCATAAGACGGGCTTGCCGGATGTGTATTTTAAGCGACGACCTTTCGGGATGGATCTATCATCGAGCAACAGTACCACAACTCGCGCATTTCTCCTCTACTCACTACATTGAAAAAGGCAATACTGCAAGTCGAAGAGGTGGTTCAAAAGAATATTTCTCCTTCGAGGATGCATTGACAAAATTCCAAGTGGACCGTTACTATCTTTGTACTTGTGAATGGGAACTATTCTAATAATTGTTATTGAATTTGGCCAAAAGTGAAATTATTGCTGGGCGCTGGCGACAATTATTGGCTCAACATACACACAAGGAGAACGTGGGGTTAGGTGAGCATGTAGTAAATATATGGATCTTTATTTCATCGGTGCCAGAATTTTAAATTCAAAAAAGGGATTGATATATTTTGTCCATAACTCAAAATATGAGGAAAAAAAAGACATTTATGAATTTTTGCTTCGAATTTTATATCTCCCCTAGGTCCATACGAGGATGGATATGAGACCAAGAAGGAGCCTAGCCCCCTAATATTGACTGAAATTTAGGGTTCGTTCGTTCACGAAAAATATATGATGTGAAGTACCTTGTCTATATTGCTTTAAAAAAATTAATTAATGGGAATTTTTTTTATTATGCACAATAATTTAGGCCTAAATATTTCTTTTGATGATGGAAGTATTTTTGTTTACTTATTTTTATGAGCGATGCAAACGAGAATTGTAGAAAAATGTTTCTCAAGTTGTTGACTTTCTGCAAAAGTGCTTTTGTTCCACTAGAAAATCTTTAGAAAAGATATTTCTAAATCTTGTCGTTTACATCACTTGAGAAAATGAGTTTGCAAAAAATAATGTCATTATTAATAAAAATGTTTGGACATATCGTTATTGTTAATAAAAGATTTTCTTACTAACCCATTTTCTTAAGCAATGTAAAAGGGCAAAGTTATAAAAAAATAAAATTCTAATTGTTATGTTGTTGCGAAACAAATGTACCTTTGATTTTTTTAATTTATTTTTTGTTATAAACAAAACTAAGAAGAGTTGTGAACAGATAAAATGCAAAAAATGAAGGTACCCAATTAAAAATTTAACTTGTGCCCCCAAGTTATGTGATCCCAATATTTATGAATCACATGAGAAACACATTGAAGTAATTTATTAATGCACGTCATAATCACCATTGAAGTAATTTATTATTCTGTTACTGAAACTCAATGGAATTGATGTTTTGGCGAAATAAATGCAATTTAAATGGTAATTTTCCCTAAAATATCTTTGGTTGCTTTTTTCCCCCAGTTCCAGCTTTTGTAGCATCCACCGGTAACCATGTGCAAATCTTTAATTTTAAATCGATTTTATTTTCCCTTCGTGAAAAAGTAGACCATTTTGTTTTTTCTATTCCGAGGTTTCTTTTACAAATAAAATAATAGGGAGGGGCCAGTGGCGCAAATATCTCCTTATGGACTTTGTTACATAATCTTTGTTATCACCGTTAGTATGTTACGACATTAAAAATTGGTTATTTGCCCACGAAAGTTATAAATTTCTTCGATCATATATACCTTATGGGCAATATTAATGTATGAAACATGAAGCAACCTTTAGTCTCACCAAAAATAGAAACTCAGATTGTTTCATAGCTTAGTTCTACGTTTGGTAGCACAAATCATTCATCACGCATGCTTATAAACTTCATATTTATCGGCGCAACAATTTCATATTTACCTCCAATGTGTCGAGAACATCATTAGGTGTGTTTCGACGTTATTTGTGTACATGCAAATTTATGCTCTTCTTGCAAAAGTAGAATCTTTACACTTTGCCACCATAACTGTGAGCCGAAAGTAAATGAGTAAATTAAAAAGGAACTATTCGACCCAAAAAATAAAAATCAAAAATCAAAAAAATAAATTAGGAACTAATAGTGTGAGAATATGGTATGATTGGACTTCTTTCTTTTCTTTTAACAAAAAAAAAAAAAAGAACTTCTTTCTTCTTTATTTCTTCTCTTTATCGTTCCACCTAAATTTAAAAAGAGAAAAAAAGAAGAAGTAAAGGTATAAGAAGAAGCGGCCTTGGTCTCACTTTTGATACATAAAAGCTTAAAGAGGATATGTTTTTCAGAAAATTCCTTTTTAGCTCGCATGGTAGATGAAATATTCTTAAAGTAGAAATTGTAAACTTTAACTTACAACTTTTCCCTTTGAATAAAGAGGGATAGCATCTTATCTACTTCTTTTAAGATTACTTCGGCAATACTCCGAAACTATTCTGAAATAAAATAAATTAAAAAGAAGAGAATATTGATCTGTCAAAAATCACATCGTATAGAGAAAATCCCACCAAAAGTCCTAAACTTCTCCTAGAGATATAACAACAATACCCAAAACTTTTTTTTCATCTCATCAATATCCCAAAATTGTATCGATGATCCAAAAATACCTTCTACTGCAGTTTTGTCCATAATAGCTGGTAAAAATCCGATGAGCCCGATGGAAGTCTAATGAGATGTATTATTGGGTCATTGGTACAAGTTTGGATTATTAGCGAGAAGGAAAAAATAAAATAAAATTGGGTATACGTGTACCATAGGGAAAAATTTAGGATTTTCAGTGGGATTAACCAAAATTTTTCTCTTTTTCCAAAAATCAAATACGAGCTCAGATTGTAGACATGATCAAGAAGGAATGCAAGAAAAAGAAGATGTAAAATGGGACTCGACGAGAAGAGAAAGCAGACCGAACTGGATCGGGCGATGGGCCCAGTCGAGAATGAAGCAGAAATAACAAGTTCGTCGGCCCAATTCCTTTTGCACATGTCGGCCTTCAAAAGCCCACCGACAGGTTTATTACCATCCGTTTAAGTTTTAATCTGATCGTTTCGGCTAGATTACTTTTCTCTGGTGAAAATTCTTGGATGATCTCTGCACAATGTAACGCACAAAGGATTATCGTTCCGTCTGCTGTTGGCGCGAGATCTGTTTCACAATTGCACGGACGGTCGGATCTTGACGCCGCATGTGGATTTTCACGGCGATGGCGAAAATCAGTACTTAAAGATAAATCGATGAATCCAAGTTCAACTCATGAAATGATTTGGTAAAGCGGTGGGTAGTCAATAGTCACTTCACCTCCACCCAACACTTAGCCATTTTCACTTTGCAAATAGGAGAAAGTAAAAAAGTTAGAAAGCACAAGTTAAAGCAAACAGCAGTCAAACATGGCCAAAAAGTACTTGGGATCGAGGATGTGACGATCCGTCGTTTACCCACGTTTCATGCTACTTCCACGAGGTTTCCTCCTCGGACGATGCTCGTGTTAATCTGAAGATTAGTACTGATCCAAAAGATTAATCCTTTCTGTCGGGAGGAAGGTTCAGTGAACGAGGGCTTCACAACTACAATTTGATTAATTGCTTGCTGGAAAGGTCTAGACAAGGACTCGATTCGATCCGCACGAACATGCAGTGACATGATCACCATCCTTGTCCCACTCCTGCATAAACAAACTTGTCGGTCCACTCATTACTAGCATCCTAAGTTAGATAGAATGGACATATTTTTTTGTTTTGTGGCAAGGAGAATCTGTTTTTTGCTCGTTGAGGTGAGGTCACTACTAGAATAAAGAATTTGAGAATGAGGACAACGAGGCCAAATTGAATTTCCCTTACATTCTCATGAGGTGTGCACAAAGCAGATTATTCTTAGATTATAAAACGATACACTTGTGTACATTGAATGGAGATCATTTCCTGTTTCGGAATATATATATTTCTAATTCTCTAGACTTGTCGAATGGGTGAATCATAGTGGATTCGAGTGGGAACGTGTCCGACCCGGATCGACCTATTTATCCATATTGAGAATAACTTATTCCAAGTAACCTCAAAACATCTATCACACCCAAGAAGAAACATACACCGACGGATAAAAGCTTTAAGTAAGGCGGCTTGCAGAAATTATCATCGCACTTAACATGCCTCTACATTTGAGAAGAGATTTTCTAAAATTACACTACGTAATAACGCATGGTCAGCCTTCCCTAAGTAGCAATAGAAGATTTTGTATTTTCACTACTACATTGCAAAACACTTAATAAGACATGAGGTCGACTTCAAACCCTATAGCATTTTCGAGTACAGAAAGAAACTGGCGAGCCCTTTCGAAATAGGATATAAATTAAGAGAATAAAAAACTTTATACAAGAAGATATCTTCTGAAATTGATTATTCCAGTCAATCATTATCTTGAAAATAGTGAATTACGCGTGGATGCGATCCGGCCGCAATCATTATCTGCTAAACAAACACATTTTTCATGTAGAAGAGGACCGTACGGGGCTAAACCATCGAAAATCGGAGTGCTCGGTCCGAAGTCCGCAACATGGGACGGACAGCGATCCGACCGCTCCTGACGCGTGGACGCTGTTGCATGGCGAAACGTGCGAAGGTAATTTTACGGATCGATTCGCTACGTTTTGTCGTACCTGGTGGTGGGCGGACGGTGCACCGTCTACCGCGGGATTTCGCATCCGACAAGCCTCGCATCTAATGTGTTTTTGCCTCCATCGCGGTTTTGGAGTCTAGCGGTAGGAAGCGTCAAGCGCTCGGGTTGCGCTCGGAGGATTTTTAAATTGGGTGGAGGGACAAGTTCCGAGGGGAAAGCTCAGGATCCTAGGCTCGAGTCATCGCCACGACCGCCGGCGTGGCACGTTGAGAGAGGGAGAGACGTGAATAAATTTCGCGGTCCGTTCCTGGTTTTCGATGGATCTTGGCCTGCGGCCTTGATCATAAGTTTTTATTTGTATATGATTGATGCGCCTTGTCTAGAATCTTATGTTACGATATCAAAAAGTTGGACGCATTTTCATTGTTTGGATATTTCGGTGAGTTTCATGTTGAGAATGTGAGATTTTAGTATATATCGACAATCTAATCACATGATCCATTATCATTTGATGATCACATCGATCATATCAACTCAAGAGTATAGACTCTTATCATTTTTAAACCCTTGTATGTTCTTTAAGGTGGTCACATTTTAACTAGAAGTCTTTTTTAGGAAAAGTATATTAGTATAGAATGCGGTGTTTGATCATCGGGACACGGGACTTGAAAGGACATGATAGAACGAGATAAAAAAATCTTTTGAGCTTCATTATATCGTGTCGTTGGTTTGATAAATTACCTAATATAAGGTGGGTCGGATAAATAACTCATAGACTCGTAAAAATTGAAAAGAAAAACGAATAAACCAAACTTGGATCTATAGGACATCAATTGCTATAACTCCCGCATACGTGACATTTTTTTTTTTATATGTAATCCAAGGACCTTAAATTTTTCGGGTTTATTCAGCCTTGTCCCATCCATGGTATGTCAATACATATCGGGTGAGATAATTCGTACTATATATGGTCTGGGGCTACCAAACATGCCAATGTCGTTTTCCTTCCTATGATGACCAATAATGAGAAGGAAATGTCTCTATATTGTACGGAATATTACTTCTAGAAGGCAAGCGATATAGTGTGAAATTAGGAAAACTTTAATCATAATGTAGTGTTGGACTATGAATGAAAGCAGCCGAATAGTCGTTTCAAGTTTTAGCTTTTGAAAAGGTAGGATATGGGCTTAAAGGAGCTTTGCAATAATCTTATAAAACATTAATTTACTCCAGCGATTTAGAGGGCCAAAACTGTGCTCCTATTAACTTTTTGTGAGATAACTTTGGCCGACAAGGCTTCTTTTTTGGCGTCGTCTCAAAATTATTCTTATTAGCTATCCCTTTGAAAAAAAAGAAAAATCTTTCATGTAATGGGCTGCACTGCATTATTGAAAAAAAATGTCTTTCTTTTCTATTGAATAAACAAGCTATTTTTCGGACGCATATGTTTGAATGACGACAAATAAGGTCCGTAATTTTGTGGTTGAGAAATAGATTTATATTTGTGGATTAGGCACATTGAATCTCTGTGCCATCAAGTACAAATAATTTCATGTTCTTGCTATTTATCTAAATTATTTTCATCTTGCATCTTATTAGATTAGTGACATATTTCATATGTTTGAACTTTATCTACTAAAGGCACGCTCCTCACTGTAGACATTGATAACAAACAAAAATGTTTTAGTTTTTGTAGGCAACATAGCATGACATCTTAGATGACTTTTGCCAATTCCTTTTGTTATACATCCCTTTAAAACCTAAAGGAGCATCCTAAGGTCATATTCATTTCTTTTTTTGGTTGGGGCTTGAATCCTGAGGTCATTCTATATAAGGTATACCACTGGTATAAAATAGGCTTTGCATGAAAAGTCATGAAATGAAAACTCTCTTCAACCACTGGGATTTGTCCCAATGGCCACCCTTTCAATATGGAAAGAGGAGATAGAGGGTTCGAATCCTCACATTCTCGATAGGTTGGGGTGGGGATGATTTAGTTTCAAGTATGGGTTTCAACTCCCACGCCCTACAATGAGGCAGGGCAAAAGTCTGAGAGTAAGAGTTAAAGTAAGAGTAGAGTAGGATCGACAAAAAAAAATTCTCGTCTACTAATGGAATGAAATTATTTACCAAAGTTAACAATTGCATACATAGGAGCATCTAAACCCTACTAGGTATAATTATCCCTTTGTGCCGCTAATGTACCAAATAAAAGCTCATTCTATGTATATTAATATGAATACAATGGGTGATGTGGCCTCTTGGATAAATTTCCAATGGTTTCAACCATGTTGTCATTTATTACTTTATTCCTACTTCTTACCTAACCTAATACCACTATTTTGCTATTCATAAAAGCATATATATATATATATATTAGATGGAGAGGATTTGAATAGTAAAAATACTATCTTGCCTCTTGAGGATTTTATGAAATTTTTATTTTTTTAATTACACTATTAATCAAGATTTCTAACCTAAAATTTCTATTCCAACACATATTAAACAAAATATATTCAATTAAGATGAAATGGGAGTATGAATCACATTCTATTGATGGGATTAGGGGTGAGCATCGGTCCAGGGTCAACCCTAGACCGACCTTGGACCGGCCCAACCTATCGGTCCTGGTCCGGTTCCCAGGGAGATTAGGTCGGTTATTGGTCCTAGAATTTCTGGACTAGCATTGTATGGGTTGATCCTCGGTCCTGAGAGTTCCGGGTCGGTCCAACCTTAACAAACCCCGATTTTATATATATATAATTTTTTTATATAGAGAAAACCTTAAAATAAACTATGTCAACAATATTAAACAGTTATTTAGTGAGGAGTTTAAGTAATTTTACATTGTTCTTTAATAACTTATATTTTTAATGTGTTTTATGGTGTTAATAATTATAATTTACAAAGGAGGAAAATGTTTTGTAAGAAGTCTCCACAAAGCGTCAAAAGGCATAAAAGCTCCTTATAAGATCCTCCTTTAGCATTCATTCTCTTTTGTCTTATCTGTCCTCTGAGTTTTCAATTTGCCAAAATCGAAAGAAACAACTTATCTGCTTGCCACTCGACACTCGCCTTGCTCGCTTTGGGTCACTCGTGCTACTCGCCGCTCGATGCTCGCTTGGCTTGTTGCTCCTCGCTTGACATTCGATGCTCATTTTGTTTGACGCTCACCCCACTTGACCCTCACCGCTTGCCTTTCTTAGTTGACCTCGCTTATCATCAAATCCATTGGGTCGGTACAGTCCTCGGTTGCCCTTTCAAGGAGTACAAAAAATGAAATAAAAAATTATTGGTTGGTCCTAAATTGACATTGAAACAAAACTGAATCTATTGGGTCAATCCGATCTTCAATTGTTTTTTAAGGTGTACAAAAATGAAATAAAAAATTATCGGGTTGATCCCGATTGACCTTGGAACCGGACCAAACCCATTGGGTCGGTCCGGTCCTCTGTCCCAAGCTCAAGAGGGTCGGTCTTCGGTCCCAAAATGAGGACCGCACTATGTGGGTTGGTCCTAGGGTTAGGGGGTGGACCAGCCCAACTCGGACCATGCTCACCCCTAGATGGGATCTTCAAAAAAATATAACTTGATTTTCTTTTTTCTCAATTTCCATGACAAAATTTGAATGCAATATGGTGGTGTAACTTTTTAGTTATTGGTTAAATTTTCTCTTTTTATATTTTCATTTAGAATCGGAAAGTATTTCTTTTAATTATACATATAGTCTCTTCATGTCTTGCATAAAAAGAATGTCACATTATATCTATATCGTGATAGTTTGATACCTTGCCCAACCTAGTTTTGTCCACCGATATTTATAATTGACCTCTGCATGTTTCAGATACAATGCAAAACATGATCAATCCCGAGTCCTTTTACAATCTAGCACTATGTATATGAGAGGTCATATGAACGATAATTTAAACACAATTAAAACATTACAAGTAGAAATTTTATTTGGTTGGATTATGCAGACTTTAGTTTAGTAAAAATAAAATTTTAAGAGGCAATAGGTGGATTCGCCCTTCTATTGACAAATTATTTGGTTTTTCGCGACGACAAGATAATTAGACTTTCTTTAAAGCCTAATTCATCCTGTGGATCGCACAGGAAATATTCTAGTATCCACAAAGACATGTATAATGTGTGTATAAAGGCATGATAAAATTGAAAAGTAAGTGCATAATACTAACGATTGAAGTTTTCAATTATGGAAAATGAAAAATAGGGACTATTATTAGAAGGTTTTTACAATGTAATTAGTACGTTTTCATTTTCCATTGAATATTGTACCCGCTTAATCAATAAAATGAGCTCTCTCTCTCTTAACGTATTAAGTTATTTTTGACTTAAGGTATCATCTAACGCATTTTAGTAATGTTAAGTGCTGAAAAATTGATGTGGTTGTCAGGCACACCCAAAATTGACTTATAAAGAAAAGTGACAAAATTTGACGAGGTGTTTGAATATAGCCTGCTTACTTAGATACCTGCTATACTATAATCATTTCACCAAATTTTATTTTGCAAACCCATCCGGTATTACTATACTAGTATATTCAAATTTCATGCTAGTGGAAGCTCGAACCCCACCTTCGTGCATCAACAACATTCGATTGACAAAATAGGGAATTCTTTGACATTGGACCCCATTGTCAATGGCTATGCAGCTGGACTAATCATTAGAGGGAATTCAGTTGTACGTTAAAAGATGGTAATTTATACGGAAAGGCCACTTTTATTGTTGTCCTGCCGGCGAACATAAATTAAAGTTGGGTTTTGCCTAATTAAAACGATGGACCAGAATATCCATTTAAAAAAAATTGCTCCAATTGCTTTTGGAAAGGCAAAGATGGGTACGGCGATCGATTAATCTGATCTTGGATAAAGCTTTTAATTTGATATGGAGTTAATGCACGCCCGGCAATTATTGGGACCATCAAGCATTTCAAAATTCCAAGATGATCCCACCGCACCCTTTCTCAATAATTGAGTCCACCTAGAGAGCACAAGAATGACTAAGATTACTTGAATTTCATCACGATCTCAAATGTTATTCTACTTGCAATCTAATGATGAAATAAAAGAGTTGACCCCCGCTGTCACATCATCACTCATAGAACGGTAATTAGAATTGGGATTCCCTCCAATTTTGACAAGATTCATGTGTACGAGCTTTGAGTTTCATCGGACCTTTTTCTTTTTGTTAAAGAAATTAGATGAACACAGAAAGTATATAAATCCATAGAAAAGTGATGTGAAAAACTTAACCCTCCCTCTCATGTCCAGGCCGAGTTAAAAATAACACATGAAATTTGACGAATTAGGAGGTTGTGGACGAGAAATAAATTTTGGGCAAAATCCGACTCTCATGCCTTATTGGAATATCTAACCTAAAAAGTTAAACTGATTGATAGAGAGAGTTTATCAATATAGAGAGCATGTAAATGAGGGATATTAGATACTTGTTTCAAATATGGATTCTCAAAGTCTAAATAAATTAAATTGATTCATTTTCTTCTAAAAGAAAAATTGATCATGAGAGGCTGGCCATAAACAAAACACATTTATCATGAGAAGTTTATAATGGTAGCTGGCAAATGCAACTCAAAGCGCTTTATAGGGGCATTGATCTCACTAATCAAAGATAATATTCAATTAAGTAATCAATTACTAGTTGACCTTCAATTATTATCATTCTCATCATTTTCTTTTATAAAAAGGACCAGCCTAGCAAAAAGACAGAAGAATGACTAGCAGATTTTTTTTTTTTTTTACCGACTTCAAAGGCGCTCTTACGTGCACAGTAGAAACTGTAGCTCCAGCTGTAAAGTGAACCCTTCAGTGGACCGCACTTCGTGTCCTATAACAAGCAAACAGTGACCAAAATTTTAAATAAAAAATAGTTAGGTAAACGCCTGTACGCCTGTCCTTAGAAGCAATTACTAAATTTACCTAAAGAAGAAAAATAAAGATTGGTTCATTAAATTAATCTGTTAAATGATTCAACACAGTTGGTAAGCTGATATTCAAATATGCATTAAATGCTTGGGGACCCTCGTTGATCCACAGGATAATTACCAGAATCTTATATGCAAAAGGATGAAAAGAGAAACCAACTAGTAAATAAAAAATACATGAAATTATAGCTAAGCCAACCTTTTCTTGTTCAAAATTTAATCCAAATGAAATTACAAACAAAAGGCATATCAAAAGAATGATTTGCACTAATTGGTCGAGGAAGTTAACAATTCCTCATGAATTCCTAAATGAATTATCTACAATAAAAAAAAAAAAGAGCACACACCTTATACGTAAAGAAAAATAAAATAAAATTCAAATTAAAGAAGTACGAAAAGGTTTGGATGCATTCTGGAATATTATCTCCATGTCGCGAAAGGAAAGATTTAAAAAATTCAAATTAAAAAAGTACGAAAAGGTTTGATTGCATTCTGGAATATTATCTCTATGTCGTCAAAGGAAAGATGAGAGATTTACGGAACGGTAGTTATAGGATTTTGTAAATATAAAACATGGGTATTTCTATTTTCTGGATTTTTTTTTTCTCTTTTGTTGTCAGAATAATGGCTACTGAATTCGCTTAATTTGATAGGGTGGGTTATGATTTCCATGCCCCATAAGTAGCTAGAGAGGTATGCTGCTGGCTACTCTACAGAAGTAAACCTTCAAATAACTGCAAATGACATTGCCTAGGTCCTGCAAAAAAGCAAACTTGCAGAGATGTAACGAAGATGACAGAAAGAAATTAATGTCTCGCATAATGTCTGATTCTGTGGTCTCTCGTGTGTGTCTCTGACTCCCTTCGGGGTGGGTCAAACTTCCTGAGATGCCTGGGGAGCCCGCTTCTCGGTCTTCCGATATACTTTTCAGCGCATGTACCGACAGAGGTAATCTTGTTCATTGAATGCCTTTTGGCCGTGGACGGATTCACTTCCCGATCTCTTAGGCAAGGTTGGCCACGGACAGCTCGAGGATGTTTTCTCTTGCACACATTTTAAACCGTTCCTTCCCACTCTCTCCCTCCTTCTCTCCACTGCGATGCTACTGTACCAGTGATTTGAATTTCAATCGGAGTGATGATGCTAACAAAAGCAGTTTCCCAGTATCGATTTATAAAGTGGGGTGGCGGAGTATATAAGGATTTTAGAGTTACCTGATTTGGAGAACTGATTCGGTAACCTAATGCTTCATGTACCTTAACATGTACATCCGTTGTTTTGATTCCGAGGGACGATATGTTGCCTATGATCTATTTGGTGACAAAGGGTGTTGTTCTGAACAAATTTAAAAATATTGGTTCATGTGAGTCTTTGTTAACCCCGTTATGATCTCCGGATGATGGGGAAGAGGTCTTTGGTCAACTTGATAAAAGCTCCTCGACAGAAGAATCAGCATGCAAAGAGTAGGTAGGTCTATTCCATATTATTTTACTTGAAGATGTTCGAGTGAACAACGGGGGAAGCTACCCTCCATCGGTCAGCCGGCAGTGGAATTTATATTGTTGGGGAGAGAGAGTTTCGGAGGTTAAGTCCAACCTTTATGGAGGGGTTTCGTGTAGTAGTTCCATCTTATTCTTTGAGATAATAAATCAAAGTTTCTTTTAGAGTCATGTTACCGAGTGCTTCGGATGGCACTTGTTGATCATATTCAAAAAAAAAGTGTTGCTGTTCCCAATGCATTAATTGCACATAGACACAAAAAATATGTATTGAAAATGACAATATTTCTTTATTCATGTGCTTCTTCATCAAATTGGTGAATTACCATTTAAATAAAATGATTTCACTAGATCGACAAGGGTTTGAAAGGTCCTCTCTTGATGTTTTAACGGGAAATGTAAATTACAAGAAATTTAGAGGTAAGAATACTAGGAATAATTGTAGCCAGCGATGTAAATGATGCTTGAAATGTAAAATACGGTGAAAATAATGATGAACGACATGTGTTCTTGGATAGATTGACGGTCTTTTGTAGAGGTTACAATCCAAGTACTTATACCTACGATAGATGGTTACATAAGCGATTACTAAGAGCAAAATGTGCAGTAAATGGCTCCTATAATTCACAATCCTTCTCTACAAAAAATTACATATGAGATTGTAGCTTTACTATTTCACAGTTACATTGTCTCTACTTCATTGATAGTTACATCATGAACATCTCTTTAATCGACCGAGCTGGTATTCATTTGTCAACTCTTTGCTCCATACTTAGCCATTTTCACCCATATCTCCATCAATCAAAACTGGGTTTTCATGTCAACTAACTATTCCCAGCATTTTAGCGGTTTTTTGCTTCTATAACCCTCAAAATTGGCTTCCGCCGATCAAGTTGTTGACAGAACACTTGGATATATATATTTGTCAACAGGTTCTTAACAATTTCTCTCAGGGTATTCAAAAATAAAATCACGTGAAACATACCTATCTCTCTTCTCGAACAGAAAATCTTATGTTCACATTTCTATTGTTCAACGAAATGGTCATTATTTGCATTCATTCGTCCGGCTGAGAGGGTCCTAAAGGTGAACCGAAGGAAGTGTTTCCTCTGTCAAAAAAGATAGGACAATAAATAGGGTACCTGGCAAGTCTCTCAATAACATAGGACTACATAAAAACCGAATAGTTAATTTTTCAAGACAGATATTTTCCTTTTGCAGCTCGCGTCACATGGCATTTATGTAAACTTGGTTTATTTCCGCTTTTAAATTTCTTTACTTTTCACAAATTTTACAGCAGGCATGATTACAATTTTAGTTAGCATGAAACCCCTAAAAGTCTTTTAAAATATCTAAATATTATTGATATGACCGATCATATATTAATGTTTCTCTAATTTGTTTGAAATTAAATATATCAATTAACTTTTCAATGGTCGACCGTAAGATCTCTAATCATCTGGATTCTAGGTCAGTGAACGTGTCATACTTGATAAGCTGGCGATGCCATGAGGTAGTAAGGATACTCAAGTAAATTAGATGGATTAGGGCGTTAAGAAACAAGTTAACTTTTCTATATGGGTGCTAGTTTAGATGAGGGTCCTAGGAAAACTAGAATGAGGATGATACGGGTGGTAAGGTAGAGCAATGGGCGCCATACATCATAGCCACATGCACGGAACGTAGATTAATTCAGTGAACTACGATGATCATTTTACACTTTGTTGCTTTTGTCTAGCTATTTGCTACACTAGTAAATTTAGACTGAGGACCACTTACCTTTCTAGAGGCAGCATTAGGATCAAAGGTGCACGCAACGTAAGGCATTGACTAAGATTGGAAGAATTGCATGAAATGTACTCAATCAAATTCTAAACATTATCAAGTCCCGAGCCATTATTTTAAAGGACAGTCGAATCCTAGAACTATATTTATAGTACATTTTAATATGTCAATTGTGTATTTTTTAACTGCCGCATAGACAATTTCGGGAGTTATTTAAAAAAACAAGTTGACAAGCTTCTTGAAAAAGATTTAGGACTTAATTGTATCAATTGAAATACTTCAATATAAAATTTCGAGACTATAATGGGATCTTCTATTCTTCGGTGAAACATAGATTGATACAAGTACTTTTAGGGTTTGAGAACTGGGATGGAGATGACTTTTCTGCACTAGAAGTTGGAGAAGCGTATCTACATCAAGTAACGAGGGGGACTTGTCGGTTCAAGCAAGGGAGGCCGAGTAGCTCTTGCGAAGGAAATTTCTTTAAAAGCACTAAAAGATCTTCTGGTTGTTCGCATGAAAGGTCTGGTGCAATGACCAGTCAACATGGTCCTAAGGTTGGAAATAGTGCCGATGTCTATTTATATTAATGCGTGTTCATGGCATGCTGGTTGTAGCAAAAGGTATACTTAGAAATTGATCAGCTGAAATGAAAACTTATCAGGAAAGATTTGGGACAGTGTTGTCATGAGTACACACTCTGAAGGTTTTGATGCTTTGGCAAACTGGTCTAAGGACAAGCATCCTACCGTGAAGTACATATCCAACCGATATGTCGATGAATCATATTTCTTTGATCAAGTTTAAGTGGTTCTTGGAGTTGACCGGAATTTTGAAAATTGATGAACTTATAGTTGAATTCGAGCTAAGGTGGAGATTTGTATTTATGTTTGGAATAATCCCTATTTGATTTTGAATTCACAGATCGAAAGACATTTGAACCTAGACTCTCCATGCCCAATCGAATTATGTACTTAATTGTTGCTGTGAATTGGCATTGTGTTTAAATAATGCATTATAAATCTAAACAAGGGCAATTTTATCCTGCGTAAATAAATTTATCGGATAAACACATATATTTTAGATTTTTGAATCAAGAAAGATATTTTGATGGTTGGTAAGGCATGATCAATTCCTCAAACGCTAGTAACTATTCTTTTCTCCAATTTTTTTTTTTTTGGCATCACTAATGGGACGGCCGCAATAGAAAAACCCAATATTTGTATACACTAGCTGTTACCTATGACTAATTACAAGCTCATGCACCTAGTGGCAAAGCCAAAACCTTAAGTCGCCCTTCCAAAATTAAAAAAAACAAAAAAATTTAGAATCCACCCATTAAATATTTCATTTCTTTATAATATATATTTTCTTTATCTTCCGAATTCGGCGGTGCATGAGCTTCTTTAACTCGCGGACGAATCAACGCGAAGAGAGATGAGACAGGCAATGGACATTGCAATTCGGTACCGGATCCTCCACTGGTCTTGTCCGCTACACCCCCGCACGGTCCCCTTTAATTAATCTTTTCTCCCATCATAATTCTTTAATAATTTCATCCTAATCACCAACCCCTTCCCCCCTTGTTTTTCCAACAATCAGGTTTCGCATTTTCTATAATTAAGTGAAAAGATAATAAAAGATAATGTTAGCTTAATTTAGCATTGAATATAATCAATCCGTCTATCTCGAGAATTTTTTTCCCATAACTCTAGTGCGAAAATTTAGATGCGTGCACTTATTAATCTGCCTCCCTTTGTTCTTCAATAATTTCATCCTAATCTCCAACCCCTTTTCCCCCCTTGATTTTCCAACCATGAGATTTCGCAATTTCTATTACCAAGCGAAAATGATGTTAGTTGTTGTATAGTTCCTCCAAAAGTTTAGAAGCAAATGCACTTATTAATGATATTATATGAAAATTACCAAAAAAAGGAACTTGAAATGCTACAGATGCAGGACAGATTGGTCCCTCCAGAAAAAAAACTACAGCCGAAGACCTCAACTTTACTCAAATATTCAATTACAAATACATAATCATGTCACATACAACCGTGCATTATTTTACAGATCGACGCGAACTTTACTTTTTGTCTTTTGAATCATCATCTCCCTCCGTCACTCTCTCCGTCCCTCCTCTCTCTCTTCTCGCAGCTTCTTCCCATATATGTACGCAACCCTTTCGCCTTCCTTCTCCCCTTTCCAGCTTCCACCTTTTGCCCCACCGTCGCAACTACCTCCTCCTCCTTTCCGGTGCTGAAATTTATACGCCTCCACCACAGCTTTCCAAGCAAACCCTTCTCTCTTTCCCCATATCAGTTCCTCCTTTCTTGCAAAACCTCTCTCTCTCTGTGTCTCTGCAGAAGCATTTCTCGCAGAGTCTCTCTGATGTCCACGACGAAATTGATGGCCGAGAAGCACCTGCGCGAGTTGCTCCGAGAGGACCAGGAGCCCTTCCATCTCAAGAACCACGTCCCGGACAGGCGCAAGAATTGCCTGCTCAAGAGCCCCAAGAAACGAAGACCCATCTCGCAAAACTCGAACTTCGGCCACGGCTTCTGCAAGAACCCGTGCTTCTTCGCCTCCTCTGCGGACCCAACAAAGTCCCCGCTCTTCGATCCCCGGACTCGAGGCCCGACTGATAAAAATGCCATCTTTCTCCACGTACCGGCTAAAACAGCCGCTATGCTTCTTGAAGCAGCCCTCAGAATTCACAACCACAACGAGAGCGAGAGCAAGAGCAAGAGCAAGAGCAACTTCAAGAGCAATCTTGCTTCCGCGAAACCCCCAGGCGTTGGGATCTTCAGCTCGCTACTGAGGAGGCTGTCGAAGCAGCGGAAGATCAGAGGACAGGCGGGGGAGGAAGCCGGCGATCATGGGTCGAAGCTCTCGGTGAAGGACATTCTGAGGCAGAGAAGATCTTTCCGCACGAGCAAAGAAGACGACGGAGCGTTCACGGGTACATTATCAGCAGAAAAACAGGTCGCTTTTGTCGCCAAACCAAGGGCAGATGCACAGTCTCCTCGGCGCTTTGATAATCTATCATCAAGCGAAAGCGACAGCCCCCGTCCCGTTATGTTCCGGAAGAGCCCGCCGTCCGGTCGCCGCACTCCGGAGTTCCGGTCGCCGGCGGCATCGCCGAGACTCCACGACCACCCGAAGGTTCGCGTTCGTGTCACACCATCGCATTACTTTTTAAATACAATAACATCAATCATGCTTTATCTCGGCAATTCAGTTGCGTTTACTGTGCACGAATTTATAATTCGAGCCTGCCGGAGTTGACCCGTGACTCTGCCGAGTCATCTCGCGAGTGGTGACAAAGCATCCTAGGCGTTTGGACTTTTCTAACGGAGCGAATCAGGAAATTAAAAATTGGGAGTGTCGGCAGATGGTTTTTTTCGATCGCGCTCCGCCGATTGCAGGACACGAAAATCGTGAATAGCCAATTTTCCCGGTCGAGCACAAGCATTTTGCTTTGGTGGTCGAAAGTGGGAATCCTTCTTGCTTGCAATTAGAGATAAATCGTACTTTGCATCGTGCTCGGCCCATGCAAAAACGGTATTTGAAAGCCCCGTTTTGTCTCTAGAAATTCGTTTTCTTGAAAGCGACAAGTTCGGGGTTTTTTTTTTTAGTTTCGAATTCTTATTTCCTCTGTCGGATTCCGACATCCGCTTGCCATAACGCCCTTAGGCTTTTCTTGATCTAGTGTTTTGTCGAGGTTAATCAGATGAGCATGATTAGAGGAATAGTCAACATCCGATCCAACCACTACTTGATCGAGTCGAAGCTGCGATGCCAAATTTGTCTCCTCCATGTCTTTTGGGCGCAGAGAATCGAACGTGCATGTGTAGATCCGTAAGGGTCGTTTGTCCCTAGTTGAAGAAACCGTAGTTAATGACTTCGGTAATAAATCATTGAAGCTTATACGAGATATGATTCGTGTAATCGATGCGAAATGCAACCGTACAAATTCATCCCAACATTTTATATTACCGCGCAATAACTGTTCAGCAATGACTGTTTATAATCTTTTATTTCTTGCTTCGATGGCGGATCTGGTGTAAAGTTTTAGTTTTTTTCGTGAACAGTGTTTGTATTTAGATGCGAACGAAAAGTAACACGAACTAACGACTGTTTGTACGACCAGGACAAGGACGATCACGAGGCGATGAGCTTGAAGAAATTTGAAGCACGAGAAGCGGTGGCAGAGGAGGCGGGGGAAGAGGAAGAGAAGGAACAGTGCAGTCCGGTGTCTGTGTTGGACCGTCCCTTCGAGGATGACGATGATGACGAGCGCACCACCGAGGATTACTACAATGGCGATGAAGATTACGTTTTCGACTACGAGAGCAGCTACGCCCTGGTACAGAGTACGTATCAAAGCACTATTTCTCTCTCTCTCTCTCTCTCTGGTTCTCTGGTTCTCTGTCTCTCTGTCTCACGTACAATTCTAATAATCAGTACCATTAATCTTATCAAGTTTTGTACGTTTCGCGAGTTGGTTGTGTGGTCACCATCCGTCAACCTCTAGGCGTTGGTACGTGACGGGCAAATGGGGGTGCTCTGTTTTCGGGTTCCTTTGGGTTCATCTGATTGTCGCCTTGCGCTGCATTGGTGGGTCATTTTCATACGACCGAGTTGATGTTTGAACTGCCGTATCTGGGGTGGGGTCTGACGTGCGGATTGTTGTCTCTTCGGGGCGTGAGCCTTTCGGTCGTCGTCTTGCGTTTCGGATCGAATTTGGACTACTATGTGCACGCATGAATCGGACGAAGAGCATCAAGCCCTGCCACATGATCATCGGACATAACTCCATTTTTGTTAGTTGGAGAAAATTGGAGAATTTTGAGTCTCTGTGTTAGCGTGAAACTGTGTCTTCACTGAGGTTTAGCAGAACATAACTCCATTTTTTCTTGATTAGAATACTGAGATTGAAATGCCTTGACAGTCATAAGAAAGAAAATGAGCCGATTCCTTTTCAATTGTCCTTGGGAATTCTTCTAAAGTTGCATCCTTCAGGACATCATTCATTTTTTATCACACGTATCATCTTTACATCCTAGCCTAGCCCACTTTTACACCAGGCTTTTGCTTCCCGTTCAGCTCCAAAAGCCAAAGTTGCAGCCGAAGAAATCCTTGAATGATTCTGATGTCCTTAGTTATAATCATTACTGTGCCAGTCCCACAAGCCCTGAT
Source organism: Eucalyptus marginata (assembly GCA_014182565.1). Lineage (NCBI taxonomy): Eukaryota > Viridiplantae > Streptophyta > Magnoliopsida > Myrtales > Myrtaceae > Eucalyptus > Eucalyptus marginata. Next base: position 22,269,406 of record CM024585.1, on the reverse strand, counting down.
GGGCGGGAAGAGCAAATCTTTTATTAATCATTTCCAGTTACATTGTATGGACATGCAACCCTGCAATCACTATTTCTCATCTCTTCGGAAACATATCCTCAAAATGAGGAGTGGTCCTCACCACATAATTGGTGGTGCTTTGCTTTAATTCTGATCATCTGTCAGCAGCACATAAATATAGTGGAACCCGTTTTGCTAATTTTCGCGTCCCTTTTTTTGAAAAATGAAAGTACTGGATAACAACAACAATAATGATTATTATTATTATTATTTTATCTTTGGTGTGCATTGGGTTGGTTTGGACTTCACAGGAAGATTCAAATATAGAGATGGGCCTCATGTGTGGTGGATTTGATTTACTCTGTACTGTACTCTAAAAATTGAAGGAATTTTCCAAAGTTGTCAGTCTTAATTGTAGAGGGCCACTCATGTTAGGACCCTGTACTGGGAATCGTGTTCAGAATCTTCCTAAACCCAGAGAGTCGATTATTTCTAAATCATGTGAAATTAACAAACTAATTAAATTTCAGGAACAAAGCAGCAGCTCCTGCAGAAGCTTTACAGATTTGAGAGGCTCGCGGAGCTAGACCCAGTTGAGCTGGAGAAGCGAATGCTGGAACAGACCAGCGATGAGGAAGATGGCCCAGAAGAGGTGATGTCTGAGGATCGTGATGACGATTTTGAACCCATGAATATAATAGAAAAAGGCGGTGCCAAACGATCGCTGATGAGGCCGAACCTTTGTGTTCTGAGGAATGTGAGAGTCCCTAGCGAGATGAGAAGGCAAATCATCAATGAGGATGAGCAAGGGAAGCAGGTTTATGTGGTGGGGTCATGGAAAGGGGTGGATTTTAGTACCATTGATACGATGGTGGATCAAGATTTTGTTAGAGACGAGGCTGATGGGTTGTGGAAGAGAAGCAATGACAAGGACCAGGTGGGGGACACTGCAGTAGAGATAGAGCTTGCCATTTTTGGGTCCTTGGTACAAGAACTGACAGAGGAACTATCATGTGGTTTGGGCATCAACTTCTAGGAAAGGTGCAAACTTTATTTGAAATGCTGCAGGTAAATCCCACCCGCCTTGTTGAGTTGAATCCTGGTTGGCATTCACTTGAAGAGGATTCGAAAACCGAAGCATCTGGTTTGGAGGGGTGTAGCCTAACTTGCGCGCCTTTGGAGGGATAGAGATTAACCGTGGAGAGATCATCTGAAAAAGAAAACAGAAGGAAACAAGAAAGAAAAGAGAGACATTTACTGTAATGAGAGGATCTTAAATTGGTGTAGTATGTGTACGTATGTACCTTTTTGGGCCATCTATGTATATATATTAATAGTTAAGCAATGGAGAATGTGATATGAATGCTGAGAGGCATGACATGCAGCGATTCAGGTTGTTCTTCTGTACACACATGTATATATCATCCCTTGGGTTTCGGTACAGAACTCATCATTGTTCCAACAAATTAAGCACATCCTTCACCCAAATCAAAATCGCATCACTGTTCCAATCTACGGAACCAAACCTATCGTGTATTTGCAGAGGGTCCCTCGCACAAACTGTCTATCGCCAGACAAAAGCTTAATGTGTCTAAGTACAAAGTGCATTCTTTCGCGCGTTACAATTGAAATAACAAGCTCAAAACTAGACGGTGATTCACGGTAGATAAGCTATAGTCCAGTTGCAAATAGTGTTACTCGAAACCTCTCTCAAATTTCGAATTCGTTATGCTTTTAACGTACGTCCAACGTCAGTGTTCAGCAGATTAACTTGTATCCCTTCTGTCGCTCCACTAAAAAATTATGGTCGAATTCTTTCGTAAAACACATGCAGATCTTTTCCTCAGCCTGGGATATCAACAAGATCTTTTATACAAGACAGGTTTTGGTCCCACAATCTCATCAACCTCCAATGTGAGACTCTACCCGTGAATTTTGCCTAGTACACTTTTGGATTGCTATTTCAATGGTGAAAGACCCGGCTCTTCAAATTTGAAGCTCCAGCGTTCATGAAAGCCTCATATGTATAGTCCAGGTTGGCATGGTTGTCGGTTGGCTGCTTGCTTTTCACGAATGCAATCGCTTATCGTTTTTCACTTGCGTGAAAGGGTGCAGAACGGAGTGCTTCTGCAACATTGTTCAGCTTCTGCTCTTTTCGTCACTCGAAGAAGTTCAAGCTTTTCTAACAGTCACTTGGATGATTTCCAACAATCTCATCCTCGCGCAGGATTTCAAAGCAAAGGGAGGAAAACCAAAATCCCCTTTGACACGCGTTGGAGAAGAATTTCGAAATCATCGACCCACAATAGAAGTTGATTGTTCTATGATCAGCATAAGGTTTTAGCAGATATTCTAGTGATCCGTGGTAAAACGGACTAATTTTTTCGTGCTGTAAATTTCAATGTATTATAATTAGTGTCAAACAATTGCTGGCAAAAAATAACGGATGATTTTTTTTTTTCAGGTAACTTGTTTAAGTTACTACTGACGCTTTTGTGAAATTGCCAAGGTATTTATAATTTGCAGAGTACCAATTTTCTATAAACTCATCACCCTTTATTTGCATAACATATGGACGCTTCAGATTTGGCCTATTTCCTAAAAAACGCCAGTCCTTATTCTATTTTAATTTTTTTGCGTCTCATTAAAAATCCATAACTTTAGCTCTAGTCTCAATTTTATTTTAAATTTTTTCCATCTCATAAAAAATTTCCAACTTTTGGTCTCGTGTCAACTCTACCCTAAACGAGCAAAAAAAAAAAAAAAAAAAAAAAAAAAAAAAAACATTTTTTTGTCTCATAAAAAATCAAAAGCTTTTATTTGAGACAAATCTGCTCTCATTAACTCACTCTAAAAAATTACTCTTGACAACCAAGAGATGGCATGTGAGCTCAGGCTATTTGAGCATCTCAAATCGAGTGTTTTAAGTGTGAGCATTTTGGCTGTGAGAGATGGAAGACTCTCGAGCACTAAAGTTTGAAGACTGAGCACAAAATTGAATATTCCCGAGTGAGACAGAAGGAAGACTATCTTAAGAGTAAGTAATTGAAGAAAACCAACCCTTATTTTTCTAAATTTTACCCAAATTTCAGGTCCAAGTTGACATGGAAATTTATCTTCAAAAGACGTCTTTAGTGTACTTTGATAAGTGTCAAACAATTGTTGGCAAAAGACGTCTTTTTTTTAGCTGACAATAGAAGTCGATTTTTCCACATTCAACAGGGTAAAACGTACCGATTTTTTTGTGCTGTATATTTCAATGTAGTTTTGTAAGTGTCAAACAATTGTTGGCAAAACAGTGACCGACGATTTTTTGTTTGGCAGGTAACTTGTTTAAAAGTTACTAGGGACACTCTTGGAAAATTGCCAACTTATTTTATAATTTGCAGAGTACTAATTTTGTATAAACTCATCACTCTTTATGTGCACAACATATGGAGCTTCAAATTTGGCCTAACACCCTAAACACCCTCAACTTTAGCTCCAATCCCAATTCTATTTTAAAATTTTTGTTTCATACAAAAGCACAATTTTCGCTCTAATTCCAATTCTATTACAAACATTTTTTCGTCTCATAAAAAGCTCTTAACCTTTAGTCTTGTCCCAATTCTATTATAATTTTTTTATCTCATAAAACCACGAGCTTTTCTTTGAGTCAAATATGCCCTCATTAACTTTCCATCCAAAATTACTCTTGATAACCGAGAGATGGAAATCACCTAAGCGCTAGCTATTCTAGCATCCCAAGCCGAGTGTATCAAGCAAAGCTCTTCGACTACAAGAGATGAAAGACTCTCGAGCACGAGAGGCTGAAGACTGAGCGCAAAATTGAAGATCCTTGAGTGAGATAGAAGGAAAACTTTCTTAAGAGCGAGAGTAATTGAAGAAAACCAACTCTAATTGCTTTAGTTTTTACCCAAATTTTAGATCCAATAAGATTTTGTTTGCACTAATATGGAAATTCATCTCCAAATGACGTCTTCTTGGATATGAAATTTGGGAAAAAATGAAAGCAATGACGTGGAAATACAACATCACTAAGGGCAATTTTAGATGGAGGGAGATATGGAACTCAATCAAAAGTTGGTAATTTTTATGAGTCAAAAAAAGTTCGGGATAGAATTGGGGCTACACCTAAATTTAGTTTTTTATGAGACAAAAAAAGTTTAGGGTAGAATTGGGACTAAACCAAAAGTTGGAAGATTTTTATGAGACGGAAAAAAGTTAATAATATAATTAAAACTTAAGCTAAAGTTAGAGATTTTTTTGAGGGGATTGGGCCCTTCAAGCTTACTAGCTCTTAAATTAAATAACTTATCGACTTAATTTAGAGTAATTTGCTGACTTTTGTTAGAATAAATTTGTTTCGTTGGAATTTACCTCAATAACAAAATTCTTTTCACCAAAAGTCATACTTAAGTTTTTCATTAAAGGAGATGGGCTCTATGGTGACTTCAAACAGAAAACATTATATGCACAAGGAAATCAATATGTATAATTTAATGGAATTTAATTGACGATGAAATATTCAGAAATTATAGTAGAGATACATGTTGATATTTAATCGACAAACGATGTATCTAAAAACTATAATTTAGATATACACTAGAATTTAATCAACAATGAGATATATGGAAATTACAGCTAAAACTACAAGACATGAAGTGAAAGAGAACAAGTTTTTTTTATTGATTGATCAGGGGCTTCTATTGTACACAAACACTAGTATTTATTGTGTTCACAAAATAACTACTATAAGATGCTCTTCATTATTTTTAGTCACGCCTTCACATCTCTAGAGCTTCCAGTTCCACATCTTCTTGTCTCAACGGCTTCTCATCTCTAGGTGGTTATTAAAATTCAGATTAATAACTTCCTCATTTGTGGGTACAAGAAGTTATAACAACACTTATTCACAAGAAGCTCAAATATCCGAAATATAGCTATTGGGCAGCTACATGTTAATATCAATATCGATGACTTTATCCTAGATAATTGACGTTTGCTATCAATGGCTTCCTTGGTTAATGATGCTCTTGAAGATGTTAACATTTATCTGAATAAGCTTAAATATATGAAATTATCGCTGCTTAGCAAGTTGTCGACTGTTCTTTTCATCAATTACTTTTGCTATTCATTAAACTATGCTCTTTTTATCAATGACTTTTGTTATTTGCCAAAATCTGCTCTCATGATTAAGACTATCACTTCTTCATAATAACCAAAAGTTGCTCATTTTTTTGGTATAAACAAAATTATCAACTTGTTTTGGATTATCAACTCCTATTGAAGTTATTTATCAAGTTTATATTTCTTCAATCACCAAAATTTCTTTCCTTTTACTAACTTCTATTTTAGGGAGAATTGCAAATTTGGTTGTAAACTTGTTGTATAGTTCAAATTCAGTACTAAACTTTTCAATTAAATTAGTGCAGTTCTAAACCTTTTAGTAAAAAAGCAATCAAGTCCTCCTATCCAAGTCTTGCCTGAAATTTCTAACGTGATGATCCACTCATTTCTAGTTATGCCACGTGTAATGGCAATGATGTGATTAGAATGCCATGTTAAATTCTCAATTTTTTTCTTCTTCTTTCCTTCTTTTTTGTGCTTACACCTGTCTTTTCTCTTCCCTCCGTTGCTTGACAATGAAGATGGCCCGAGAGCTCGACGGCCATGGGTTGAGCCCCTAGATCTCAGTGAGCTCGGCCACTCCTCCTCTGTGGCCGTCGAGCTTGTGGCCATCGACATTTCGGTGAACTCGAGGGCCAAGGGCCGAGGTCCCACATCGGGAGGTTCAACGGCTTGCCGTCAAGCCTAAATCTGGAGAGAGAGAGAGAGAGAGAGAGAGAGACAGACAGACATATAGTTTTTAGTTTGAGGAAGTGGCTAGGAAGGCTGCTTTCTCTTGCCTCATCGCCGCTTGACGATCAAGAAGAGGTCTTCATCCGTCATGTCTTCCACTCCAGCTCACACGAAGCAGTTAAAGATCCCTACGCACTTTGCAAGAGACAGAAAGAAAGTGGTGTCATTTCTAGCAAATTTGTCCACGATACATTGCCGACAAACAGCAAATGACCAACTTATATGTTACGGTCGTACGGCCAATGATGAACGTCAAGTTAAAATTTTTTCCAGCAAGGCTTGGCCAAGTTGATTTGGTTACATTTTTACTCAAATGCTTAGAACTATATTAGTCCAATTGAAAGATTTAAGAATTAATTTGAATATGTACGGATTTAGGACTAAATTTACAATTTTTCTCTTTTACTTACATTTCCAACCATGCCTTAAATCAATCAATTCCTGCATGATATTACCAACTTCAATTTAACTGATTTGTCAACTTTTTCCAATTGAGTTGCCAACTTATTTTGATTTTTCGCGCAACTTGTAAACCGTCAGAGAGAGTTTGGTAAGTTTGTAAAAGTTTCAATGATTTACTATTATCGGAAAGAAACTAAATGGCAACTATTTTTGTGAACAGGATTTTTGCACTCATCAACTTCTCTAGAGCTCTACCGACACGAGAAACACTTCCGCTTTTTTGGACTCGCGATAGTATAACCATCCCAATTTTCCGTGAGGATCACACACGAAACAAAAAAATAGAATCAGATTTTGTGGTATTGAGAGTTTTCTCTGTTGAGACAATGACTCGCTTCTAGAATTTGGAGGTTCTGTCTTTTCTCTTTTAGTGGCCTACCTCCTTCGTATCATCAGGACATACCATTGGCCTGATCTATTTTCTAAGCCCAGGAAAGCTCAGATCTTCATTTTAATTTTTATATATGATCCCAGTGATTTACTGCTGTACGAGGAAGTCTCAAAAGAATGATGCTAATTTACATCACGGTGAAAATTTGGTACATTTCAAGTCGATATCTTTCAGTTCTCATGCTCTTGGGCACCGGTTTTTGTTGCGGTAATACCATACTACCAAAATCCGACGGGAAAAAGAAATTAGGGTCTGAAGCAAACAGTATCTCGACTCCAAAATATACCACAATTGCTTAATATCGAAGGACCGGGGGAAAATGTCCTGTCATAATTTTCTGGGTCTAATCTATCATGTCCTTGTAACAATACATGGACCAAGAATTTGCTGAAACGCCACAAAGAAATTGGCAAACGAGAGTGTATTCACCAATGAAATTGCTAATGGGATTAGGGCCAGTGAATTTGCTTAAGCTAAGAATGAATTTGCGCCACAGCTTCATAAGGAAACTGTCAAACTCTAACTTCAACGCTTTGATTATAGATCCTTGACTAATTTCGGGACTGAAGTCCCTTGCCTTCCTTTTCGCACACCTAAAGATCGTACCACTACCTTATGTTTCCACTTTAAGTAAACCATAAATATAATGGTTGCTTAAGGCTTAGATAAGATTGATGCTGAAGGCTCTTATATTCCACCTTACAGTCTTTGCCAAAGTAAAGGATAAAATAACATCAATGGCAATTAACATAATAACTATATATGCATGTATCATTGTACATCATAGAGGATTGACAACACAACATACATATTTATACCACAAAGTGTTCAATAATAGCAATTCAGGTACTTATATTTACATCGTGATATTTTCCCCAATTTCCCCACAACATTTCAAGATATCAAGAAATTAAGATACTAAAAAGAGCCACTCCCCATAGCGAGCAAAGAAACGTCTATAGACAAGCGATTCAGAGAGGCAAAGCTTCTCCTGCATTCGACTTTTCGATAGAGGGATAGCTATAGATTCCATTTTACTTCTCGTTATAAGTTTGTAGTTATATTATATATATTTTTATGGAGATAAGTAATTGGTTTTTTCTTCATTTTTCATATGTTTCCCATGGAAAAATTAGTTTCTACAAGCAATACCAATAGCATGATATGCACGCATTGTTATCTTGCGCGATCTGTCACCCTATCAATATTACTCTTGAACTGACTAATTTTTTCCATGGAAAAGCATAGATAATGAAGCATTTCTTTTTTTTTTGGATATTAATTAAGGGAACTTCCACAGGTTGTGAGAGCCGCCGCCGTCGGAGCTGCCGTCGTCCTTGGAAACATCCAAATGAGGAGGGCTAAGAAGCATCCCCTCCGCCATGTTAGCGATAACACTAGGCATGTTGAATATCATTTCCTCGTCAACAAAACCATCATCATCAACCGCCCCGGAATCAACCCCTTCCACCATCCCACTCCTCTCGCCCGCTCTGCTCCAAAGCAAACCGTCCCCAGCCGCCCCGGCTGCCGCCGCGGCACTAGCAGCTGCCGCCTGGATGTCGCGGGATGAGGCAGAGGCGGGGACCGGCAGCGAAGCCGCGCAGTTAGGGAAGTTCAGCTCGGCGTCTCGGCCCTTGAGCGCTAGGGCGGCAACGTCGTAGGCAATCGCCGCCATCTCGGGAGTTGGGAAGGTCCCGAGCCATATCCTAGTGGGCTTCCTGGGCTCACGGATCTCTGAAACCCATTTCCCGCTGCTGCGGCAGCGCACTCCTTTGTAAGGCGGGCGGTGGCCCGAGGAGCTGGAGGCATTTTTTGAACGCGAAGAACTCATTGAGGTTATTGTGAGTTGGAAAAAGCAATGGTGGAGATTCGAGCTGCTGGACGGTGAGAGGGATGCGGTGGTGGCCGACGATGGGAGGAGCCATTTTAATGGTGGATGGGTTGTGCTGGCGAAAACTTGAGCAGAGTGAGGAGATGCAAACCAGTTGTGGATGAACTGCAATCTGAAGAGAGCGGGGTTGTAAGCCAGAGGGGTTCTGGGTTGTAATGCCCTTTTTAGCACCAAAACCCTAATTTCAATGTTATTTGGCTTGATGGTGACACTTAACCATCTTCTCAACTAAACAGATATGTCAGGCCCAGTGAGAAGAATGAAGGACTATAACGCACTTGCAAATCTGTAATGGAATCAATGTTTCACGACCATTGTCATGGTTTATAATCTTCTCTTTTGTCCCTTTGCTAATTACCCTACATAGATTAGTGTTGATGCACGTGTATGTATGTTAGAATATATAAATAAATCATGCTTTCACTTAACAACGTAAGCCTTTAAAATAATTAATAATAGTCTCATAAAATCTCATAATGTGACAGTAGACATGAAACAAATTATTATTATTATTGTTATTATTATTTTATTTTATTTTATTTTATTTTATTGTCGCTAGACATCATGTTCATCGAGTCTAGTAAAATGAACAAATAATTTATTACTACTATCATGGGAGAGACCTCCCTTGGTGCTCCCAACACTTCTTAACAAATCTTTGATGACTTTGCGACCCACACCCTTTCCTATTTCGACAATCATAGAGAAGGCATTTTGACTAAAAAAACTTGGGTCGTGCTAAATAGGAGCTACGGAACACTTTCTATGAAGCCAAAATTGTACATGGAGGCGAAATTTGTTGGTTGTAACTACAGGCAAGTGACTTGATGAGCTCATAAAAGAAAGTAAAGCGGATGTACATGAATGAGCCAAATCTCGTTCTCTAGATCTTGCATATACGTTCAGTAAATATTTTCACAAACTGATGATATCTAGGAGAGGGTCGTGTTTCATCCCTATTGGAGGAAATATCCCGTGACTAGACTTTTCGTTGCTACTTACATGCTCAGCCTAGGGCATGATAAAAAAACCGAAAAAGATGAATAATAACAATAAAAACCTAACCCTAGCCATGCCTATGGCATCAGTCCACATCTCCTCTTTCCTCTCTGTGCTCTCTCTGTCTCCCCTCTCCTCTGCACAACGTCGCTTGCCTTTCACCGCCGCCTCAACCACCCTCCCTCCCTCCCTCCGCCGTGATATTAGTCAACCGCTGATCTGAAGGTAACCTCCAGTCTAGGGTCGGCTGAGGCCGTACGAGGTCACAAACGCGGATCGAACTTTTTCGACTGCATCAATCTTTGGGACAAAAATTATTTAAGATTCCTTTTCACATAAGTTATCTTCATCACCATTGAAACAAGTAATTATAATCATATAAATTTACTAATAAAAAATGTGTCCTGTGGAAACCAATCTTTACAGCCTACATACCATACCGAAGTTCTCTATGTAGCCATCGCATATGCTTATTTGTCAATTGGTGCGGGCTTCAGAAAGCAAGTCCCCGATCCTTCAGAAGAAAGTACTATTTGACAAATCTCCGAATCACTAAGTGAACGTTTTGCAATTGATGGAATCACGGAAGCAAACGTAATCTCATGTATGGGAGTGCTGGACCACCTCGCCACCATTAAAAAAAAAAAAGTGAATAGACAGATGTTTCGCCGGTGCTGTTAGGTGTGGCAACCACCCACTAGAGTTGAATGGAGTCACGTTGGAAAGAGACAGAAATAGATCAAGGACATAAATGAAAGCTGAGGTTCATTACACAGTTTAGGGATCAAGTGTCAAGCACAGCGTTTTCTGATGGAGAAAGCCGAATCACTGTCCTTCAAGTTTTCAATGGTGTAATGGATGGAACTAGAGATAATGAGTGGAGATGATCGAATGGTCTGGAAACTTGGCTTGAGAAGGAACTCTTTTCTTCAATTCTAGCTGAAGAGCACACGCGGTATCGTGAAAATATAAAAGGAGAAAATGAATCAAATGTTGGCGTATTGTATAGATAGAGAGATTTAACTTTAAAGATTTGAATTAGTATGGGAGATGGTTGCTTGATGAGATAGACTTAAATTCAATTTAGAAAAATTTTAAGTTTTAGGGTGTGTTTATTAAGCGGAAAATGAATGATTTAGAATATATTAAAAGAAAATTGCTCAAATCACTTATTAAAATGAATGAATGAAAAATATTTTCATTGTTCGCAAAAATTATTTAATTATTTAGATATAAATTGTTATTGATCATAAAAATAGTATTCATTAAATTATTTATTTTCCGTGGAACAAACGGAGTAATATGAAATTAGTTATACAATAACTAGTTGTACTATTTAAATTGTTATTTTAGTCACTCTACTATGTCATGTTTTTAAATGCATCTTTTCAAAAGACAGACATTTTTACAGAATTGTCGAGTAAAAGTTTAAAGCTAAAATCTTATATTGAATTTGCTTCATATATAGTAGAGATGATAAAACGAACAATTAGATAGACCTTCTTTTCAATCAAGTTAAACCCCTAGACTACATTTGGCGGTCGGGATAAAATTCGGGATAGGATATGATTTATCCTATCCTACGTTTGGTGCTCGCTCAAGACAGGATGAAATCGGATATAATGGGGATATAGGCGGGATAAAATTATCTCATGGGAGAGGTAGGATAAAGGTAGATAGGATTTCTAATATCTATAATAGAAAAGTTATTTTTTCGACTAACAAACTTATTAAATTAACAAAATTGAAATTATATTTCAATATAAATAATATTTGAATTCTAATTTAAGAAATTAAAAATGAAAAAATAGAAATTTATTTTAAATTAATCTTATTTTTAATTTATATATTCAACTTTAATTCTATTTTATAATAAACATTCAATATATAAATTAAATATTTATATTTATTATATATTTTTAGATATTTTTGTATTTTAGGTATGTTAGTACAATTTACTATTTGATAAAATTTTATTAAAAAATGATGAAAGGGGAAAAAAGAAATAATAAAGAAAATAATATAAAAAAGAGGAAAAATAAAATAAAAATAAATTAAGGAATAGTGTTATGAGAGATTTTCACAATCTCCGTTTATGAACATTTAGGTTCATTTATAATGATATGCCATTTATAACAAAAAAAATGTACATGATATGATGTAAATATATCTGACTTTAATACTACAATTTACCAAACAATGGACGGGATATAAAAAAAAATCTCAGGATTTCATATCCTATCCCAATTAGAAATCCGGATGACCAAACATAGATTAGCTCTGGCAAGCAATTTAAGCACTAATGAAGAATCAATCTAGTTTAAAAATCCTTCCCGTAGTTGAAAGCGAGAGAATTTGGGCAGAACCTTTGAATAGATACTCGGATGAGCAAAGAACAGGGGAAATTGAGATTAGGGTAAAACTACATGGATCACAATGAACACCTGTCCACAAGATATTCATATAAAGGTTGAGTAATTATTAAGGAAATTTTACTTGGATGAGGAGATCAATCTAACCTTAACAATAATCCTCGTACTCCTAGGTAGCAAATATTAGGGATGAGCATTGATATCTAGGAACTAATTCAGTTCCCAAAATTTGAAACTAATTGTCCTCAGTCCGGTTCCCACCTCTAGGTGTAGAATCAAACCACTTGGATAGGCTGAAGAGGAGGGGCACTGCTTGCCTTTAGCTCACTTGCTCTCTTGTGCTCTTGCCTCCTTGCATCCAATAGCCTCTTTTGATTACAATCCTTCACTTTCATCTATCCATCACTTGTATCCTCTTGTAATCATTTTTCAAACACTTGTAATCACCCCTGATCACTTGTAATCATTTAATTCAAGATATCTCCAATCACTTGTAATCATCTCCAATCACTTTGTCAATTGTCAGTAAGTCTTCCATCACTAAATAATATAACCAACCAAGTTTTGGTTGGCATTATCACTTCATATTATTAGCCTTCTTTCACTTTTATTTTAAGTGGGATCTTTACTTGCGAGCGGACTATAGCCCTTGTAGAAGGTCACATCTTCCTTTATTAGGCATATCAGTGAGATCTCTGCTCGAGTGCGGACTATCGCCCTTGCGTGAGGTCACATTGTTATTTTAATTACTGTTTACGCATATCAGTGAGATTTCTGCTTGAGTGTGAACTACTGCCCTTACGTGAGGTCACATTGTAATTTTAATTACTTTCCATATCATTTCATTATTTCTTATCCTTTATATAGAACCCCAGATCCCGAGGGCTATCGGTTATAGAGCCGGGGGGGAGATATATTAGTTATCTTAATATTTTCTTTTAATAGGTTTGTCCAATTTGGTTGGAACTTTCCTTAGATGAGGTGTGTTGAACCAATAGTGGTCCAAGCAGTAAAACCCAGGAGGGTAGTTAGTCCATTGGTAAGCTCTGGTTGGTAGCCTAGGAAGTGTGAAAACAAACTTATTAAAATGGATTTATTAAGAAGATCAACATCTTCCTCTAGTTCTATATCACATATGTCTTTAGATCAAGGTCCTATACATGGGGAAGAAATAAACATAGAAGATTTCAATAAATCTATAGAAAATTGGAAAATTCCTAAATTACAACTTGATCAAATTTATAAACAATCAAAGTTTAGATTTTTGAAAAAAATCAGATTATGTTATCAGCACAGAAGAAAGAGATTTACCCCTTTTCAGATCTTTTGAAACTATTAAATCAATTTTTTTTTTTAACAAACACATGCAAACATATAATTATATTCACATAGGGTTAGTACAAGTAGGCATTAAGCCTCTTACCAAAGAAGGCTTAAATACTTCTATTTTACTAGCCTTACAAAATGCTAGATTATTAAATTACGAGATACTAGCCTTACAAGCCTTTGTAATGGCCCAATTCATTTTGATTGCTATTAAAATTTTTCTGTATTACCAAAGATCTAAATATTATTAAATCTCTAACTCTCCAAGTCAAACACGTAATTACAAAACAGCTGAAGGATCAATTCCTTTAACTCTTGTCTACAGAATCCATTATAAAGCAATGATATCATATTTTGGGATCAATGCTTTTAAACATAATCCAAAAGGAGAAACTCTTTTACTCCAAGCCGATATCACTAGAGCTAATATTATTATTCCTAGATCTATAAATTTGAATGATATTGTTTTACCTGAACAATGAGAGTTAGAAGACCAAACTCCTCCAAAGGTTGTTCATAATAATGAACCAACAAACATAGTTCAACATCATGAAGGAAAAGTAACCATTCAATTCCCAAGAAGATCATTTGATATAAGATCTACTCATTCCTCTTCCTCCAGGAGATCAATTGATCTCCATCCAAACCTCCCATCTATAATTACTCTTCCACCAAAAAATCATGATAGGGCTACAACTTCAAACCAGCCTAATAATCCTAGTATTAGTGGTCTTGATAATCGGTCTGGAATTCCTAAGCCTATTTATCAACAAGATCAAAATGAACAAAACTTTGATAACCAGACTCTCTTCATCACTCTTTTATTTATTCACAATTAGTAGATCCCGAGGTTCTTCTTCTTGAAAAAGTTTAAGAAGCTATTTAATTTTCATCTCTCATAATTTTTCTTAAAAGTTCTGCTTGAACAAAGTTTTGTTATCATAAAAAAAAGGGGGAGATTGTTGAGAAAACATTTCCTTAGTGGTTTTGATGATTAACAAAACTTACTGACTTTGGATTTTGATTAAAAGTTATTTTTCAGGAAGGAAAGTCTGATGATTGCAATCAGAATCAAAGTCATGGATGATACTTTTTTATTTAGATATTTAATCAACCAGCTAGGAAGGAATAAATCTCTCGTGCAACGGCTAGTGGAAAATTGACTGGATTACTTGCTACATTTTGGAGGAGCTTTAAATGGAAAGTTTTCATAAAAATCTTCAAGTTTCTAAACTTTCCTCAAACTTCGAAGGCAAGCTATTATTTATAAACATAGACAGTCGACTTTTGGAAACCGACTTGCTGTATGGGCAACAAATCTTATGGGAAGCTTCAACCTCGGCGATCCTCATGCCATTAGATCTTCTCAACCAGATCCAAGACCAACGAGTGAATTGACTGGATGATCCTCTTGGAAATATGTCCAACGATCAGCTTGGACTAGGAGGGGTATAAGAGGAAGTCTCAAAGTAGAAGGAAAATAATTCACTTTCACGAGTATTGGAGCTTTTAATTCTAAAGTTTGAAGGGTGTTTATGATCATTTACATTTGATTTAGTGAGTAAAATTGTCTAACATTTTAGAGGTCGAAGGGTGTGAGGATTTTTACCCATGAGCCTAAGTGTTCGGTACTCAAATCTTATAACTTCTGATTAGTTCTTATTAGTGGATTCCGGCCAATTGGCTGTAGCACGGAAGAGTGAACGTAGACTTGTAAAAGCCGAACCACTATAATCTTGAGTGTGTAATTCCCTATCCCTTACTCTTTTAATTTTCTAATAGAATTGTGCACTAATAAGATCTGACCACTTCATCAGAAATTATCTCATTGCAATATCTGTTTAAATTAATTCGTTTCCGCAGAATCACCTATTCACCCATTTCTAGATGATATTTTAGCCATAACAAGTACAAGGTCGGGATGATTCTATCTTGGGTAAAAGACAAGAAAGATTTTTTAACATAAAAATAATGTGAAGAATTTTAACTTTAACAATGTGATGCGAGGTATTCTAAAATTCCGCAAGATATTACCAAAACAATTAAGAAGAAGAAGACCTAAAAAGTACTAGAGTGCTGTTAATTTAGTAATTTATCATGCTGAATAATCACTTGATGATAGGCACGACACTCCATATATACTGTGGAATGAATTGATCAACTCTAAATTTTGATTACCCTGATCATATATGGTTTGCCTCGTTATTTGTGGGGTCACGAACTTATTGGAGATTGAAGAATCCAAATTATAGATTACGTCAAAGGTAATTTAATTTTTTTTTCAGTATCATAGATAATTTTCTTTGACTAATTATTTTTCAAATAAAGAAAGTTAGAAACTTTATACTAATAAATTAGGTAAGTATTATTTTTTTAGATTCATAGACGATAATTATATTTAAGTAACAAAGTGGATTATAGCCTTGATATTTCCCTCTCCGTCTCTAACCATAGTTGTCGAATCGGGATAACGAATCGTGAATTCAAGAATAGGCAAATCGATAATCAAATTGTCAAATATGGTCAAATGATTACAATAAATTTGTTTGGAGATAGATGCATATTAGACAAAAATATTAAGAGAAGTGATTTTGTAATAATCTTTAATCTACTATAGGAATAACAGTCGGTTCTTGACCGCAAAAAATCAAATCAAAATAATTATAAATTATTGTGTGGTTGTTGCGACCTCCCTTTAGGAGCCCTTACGTGCGGGCCCGATGGAGACTAATGGTTCGATTAAGTGTTAGGGCTCTTTCAAGTCCATCAATTCACAACTTATGGTTCGAGTTTTTAACCTGCAAGTTAATTTCAAATAAGAGTCGCTACTAATTGATTTGAGGTGGGTCGATTAGAAATCCAAGTAAAATATTGAGAGAAATATTTTACTATGCAATTAGAGAAACTAGGATCGGGGACTTGATTACATTAGTTGATCACGAATGCCCTTTTGGTACATGATCTTGTTTTCCAATAAAGCATTTTTGCTGCATTTTATACCAATTACAAGTTCTAGATTCAATTCCTACCGAGGAAAAAGAAGTCCATGCATCACAAACGCGTAATTGGAATAAGGAAAATAAGTCAATATTTGCTTCCAAGAAGTTAAACATGATTTTTTTTTTTTCTTTCAAGGATTTTCATATGTTTTAAGGGAAACCACTCCAATGCTATTGTTAAGCTTTTTCTGATTTTATTTTAGATAATATAAAGTATTCTTAGATTTTTCTTATTATAGATTTTTTTATTAAAATATTTTTCTAATATTAAAATAATAATATATTATTGTATTATAAAAAGTGGACCCGGTTCGGATCTCCGGTCCAGCCCGGGTCGGGGCTGAACCGGGTCCACACCCGGAACAGCCAGTCCACCTCCGTACTGGGCTTAAAGTGCGGGCCCAAACCGGTCTTCCCTCCCCCAAAATAGAGGCCCAATTGAGAAATAAAAAACGGAAAACCCAGCAAGTAGCCCACAATTCAAACTAAACCGAATCCGGCCCATCAGAGAAACACCCTAGCCCGAAAACAAAAAAGAACCGGGTCGGTCAAACCCGCGACCAACCCGGTCCACTCGACTCGTGCCTCTTTCCCTGCTCCTCGCGTTCCTCCGCCCAGCGGCTTGTCTGCCGCGACGAAGACGGCCACGGCGAGGGATGCCGCCTCTCTCCGTCGGGTCAAGGGTACCTCCGAGCGTCGTCTCAATTCGGGCCTTCGTCTCCGGGCGGCTGTGACACCGCCGGCTAAGGGTCCCTTCCCCTGTAAACAAGCAATAGACAACTAGAGGAAGTACGACGGCGAGGACAATGGCCGGGACGGGGGAAACGACCAACACCCGGCAAGCCAATCACAAAAAATGGCCCTAACAGCGCGGATCAACCGAAGGACATTCGGTTTTGGCCAGAAGCAACTAAACGAAACCAGCTCTCGTTTGGGCATTTTATCGAACATGTGGAGTACGCGACCGAGGCGAGCGATTTTTGCCCCGTCGAGACCCAAACCCGGGCCGAGGCTTTCGCCCAGCAAACTACAACACACACAGCGACCAAGGAAGGGACGGACGAGGGCCAGAGCTCGCGTGAGCTGGACGGCGAGCTCCGGCCACGCGAGCTCCGGTCCGGCATGCCCGAAACAGGGCAAAAGTGGTCGAAGGTTTACGGGGTTGGCTCGAGGGCTTCGGACCGCCGAGGTATTTCCGCGGGGGGGAGCTCCCTCGCTCTCAACTCGCTTTCTCTCGGCCACCTTCTCGGAGCTGTCTCCCACATGCTCTCTCTCTCTCTCTCTCTCTCTCTCTCTCTCTCTGCTGGTTTCTGCCCCCTTTCTCACGATTTTTCTCTCTCTTCAGCTCTCCTCTCGCAGATCTATCTCTCTACTCGACCCTTCACAGATCTCTCTTCGACCTCCCTCTCTCGCTCGCTCAGATCTCTCGGGCTTCTTGGATGTCTCTCTGAAGAAACCCTCTGATCTCTCTCTCTCTTCGTGTGCTCACTCTTGGACCTTCCTGATGTCTCCCCGCAGAAGTCCTCTAAGCTCACTGCCTGTCTTAACCGAGCTCACAGCCCGCCTATTTATAGGCGAGGAGGGTCCGGTCCATGGAGGGTTAAAAAAGTGTTAGAAAATCTGTAGAATTTATGTAGTGCAAAATTTCCTTGTCCAAGGTGCTTTGTAATAATGTAAGTGCAAAATTTCTAGAATTTATGTAGTCATGTGGTGTTAAGTATATTTTCAAAAAGCGTTTGAAAATTCTATGTGACATGATATATGTGGTGAACGTTTTTTAAGAGTTATAACCCTTAAGTGATTTGATTAATAGTGTATCATTCAACTGAACTTTTTTTAAAAAGTCAAATTATTCAACTAGTCAATTGAAAAGTTATGACAATCTCTTTTGGCATTTTTATCCATGTATTTGACATATAACAAAATATTGTTCATGCTTACTCCATTCACCCCAAAGCTTTGATACCAATCACCCCAAGAATACAGACTAAGACATGCTTACTCTCATTCTTAAAGCATGGTTATAACCAACAAAGGGTTAATTTTGTTCATTTCCTTATGGTCTCGGGCTTATTTGGCAGCACTCTAGAAGTAAAAACTTGAAAGCACTAGACTGTTGTTGGGAGTGGTGGAGTTGTCGAAATGCCCAAAAACTGACTCGGAGACAACCCTAATAACTAAGAGCAAAAGCAAAAAAAAAAAAAAAAAAGCACGGTTATGCACTTAAATTAAGTAATGCAAAAGAACACACTTACAAATTAGTAATGACAACGAGCATTTCTTAGGAACTAAGGCCATATTTGCTTACTGGGAATGAGAAAAATAGTTTATCATAATAAAATCAAGAGGTTATATTGAAATTACAATGAAATTAAAATGTAAAATAGAATATAATGATAGGTCTATTATTGTAGTTTGAATTATAGCTTATTCCTTTTTTTAGTAATATTCCTTACTTCATAGCATGAGTGAGTTTCACGTAATATAATTAAATTTCACATGTATTTAAAATAATATAATAAATTAATTTTTGAACAAATAAAAAATGTAATTTAGTAAATTGAACAAAAATTCGAACGACTTAAATACCTGTCTTCTTAGAAGATAAATTATCCATAATTTTAAAGCACTTTATTTGATTATGTGAATAGGTTGCATTTAACAATTACATTCTTAATCAAAATTCCTGTGAAAATAAAAAATAAAATTGTTGAAATGGGATATCTTACTAATTTAAAATGAGGGAATGAAATAGAAAATCTAAAACATATATTTACATAAAATTATCATATGTTATTTCAGTAATTGAATGAATTGAACTTAATAAATTTATTCACTTTATTTTAATGAAGAAGTTTATTAAAAATTTATTGAAACGTATATGTTAGTTGGGAGTTTATAGTTTATTTTGATAGATTATTATAAACCCACCAGAAAATAGAAAGTCTCCAGCCCTCTCTTTCTCTCACGAGGGCTATGTCGAGGACCAAACCCTAAATTCATGCCCTTTGTCTTCTCTTCCCCTCTCTCTGCTAGGGTTTCGGAGTCCCACTTCTTGCTTGCCGAATTGAGACTCGCTCTCCATCTCCGAGTTCACACATCAACTCAGTGTGTAATTGCTCTTACTCTACCCTTTTGTTTTTGTAGTTTGAATTGAATTGATATCAATTTGGGCGTTTGAATCGTTGATATGGGATTATGATCGCAGACGAATGTGTGATCTTTGAGAAACAGTGTCCCATTCAAGTCATTGCTTTCGAAGAGTGAGCAAGTATCATCTTCTTCCTTAGTGATCCCGAGACCAGCCATTTTCTCGAAGCTTTTCTCTTTTGGTTGCTTTGAGAGATTTGGGTCAAGTAAGTATCGTCGGCCTAGCTCGTCACGCATTCTGACTCATATCTTTGGTTTTGTCATGCTGATGGATTGCGAGTTTCTTTTGCCTTCCCCTCGATTTTTCTCGTAATTTCTTGTATTGGAGTTCGTTGTTGTGTGATTTTCGTTGTCTCGCAGTGTTTTTTAATGCTCTTTTGGTGTTCTTTTTGACACCATTTGTCTTACGGAATCTGTCTAATAACAAGTTTGTTTTCTGCATAGCGGTTACGATAAACCATGACTACTGCCGTCATCTCTAGTGTCATTAGACCTATTGTGTAAAAATGAGCTTCATCAGCTTTTGAAGAATTTCAATTGCTATGTGGAGTCAAGAATGACGAAGAGAAACTCATGAATACGCTAGAGACGATCCAGAGGGTGCTTGCTGATGCTGAGAAGAGGCAAGCTAAAGATGAAGCGGTAAGCATTTAGCTGTCGAAGCTGAAAGACTTCTGCTATGATGCCAAGGACGTGCTAGATGAATTCAAAGCCAAGGCATTGTGTAGGCGGACAAGCTTCACCGAACAATTGACCCTCAAAATGAAGGGACGGTACTCATTCTCGGGGACATCCAACTTTATTTTCGAGTACAAGAGAATAGATGGAATCAATGAAGAGAAAAATCAGTTCAAATTGCCAAGTGATGTTCGTGATAAGGTTATAGTTCCCTAGAGGGAAAATCATTCTTTTGTATCCCTTTTATATGTGATTGGAAGAAACGAAGACAAGGAAATGATAATAGAACTGTTGAGAAGATTAGATGATGGTGATGGTGATTGCGGAGATGGAATGATAGGAATCATATCTATTATAGGAATGGGGGTAGCGGCAAGACGACTATCGCCCAATTGGTGTACAACGACAAATGGGTAAATAAGCATTTTGATCCCAAAGTTTGGTTATCCATGCCGGTAGGATTTGAAGTTAAGAAGATAATAAGAGGCATCCTCGAGTCTCTTGGCAACAAAGGACACTATCAAAGCCTTGAAATGCTGCAAAATGGCCTAAGAAGCACCATGGAAAACAAATAGTGTTTATTATTTGTAATGGACCATGTGTGGGAAGTTAGGTGGGAGGGTTGGTTGGGACTAAGAAATTTGTTAGGTGGTGTTTCTGAGGGGAGTAAAGTCATCGTGACGTCACGAAACACCTCGGTCGCCTTAATCATAGGCACTGTCCGCACACTTGATTTGGCTAGACTTACGTGAGAGGATTCTTTGACCTTATTTGTGAAGTGCACGATCAATCAAGGGAAATAGTGACCATGTGCATGGGAAATCCTATAATTGTAAAGACTATGGGAAGCTTGTTGTATTCAAAATTCGACTGAAGCGACTGAGAATATGTAAGAGATAGTGAAATGTAGCAATTGCAAACTGATAGTTTACCTTCACCGAGGATAAGCTACGATCTAATGCCATCATACTTCTGAAACAATGTTTCGCTTATTGCTCGTTATTTCTTTAGAATGATACCATCGACGATTATGATATGATCTCACTGTGGACCTCAAATGAGCTTATCCAATCTAGTGGAACTAATCGGGAGTCGGAAGAGATTGCATGTCAATAAATGATGGAGTTGCGTTTAAGATCCTTCTTCCTTGTTAGTGTGGAACCTTATCCGGTGCTATACCTGCGAATGCCCAACCTCATTGAAGAACTTGCTATTTCGATGGCACAAACCGAATGGTCCATATTGAAAGTGAGCGTAGCACAAGATAGATCCTCGATGACTCGGCTTGTATCATTTCCGAACCCATCTCTTCTATCAGAAGATGAACTATGCGGCTGCTTAAGCAAACTCAACTGTGTTCGTATAATCTCTTTTAAGGAGGATTCCTTTGGGGCGTTCTTTTTGGAGACGTGCCTTTCACAATTCAAGCACTTGTAAGTGCTATGGATATATTGGCCTAACTTTGGCCAACTGCCTAATTCCACGGTGGTCTAAAGCATTTGAGGTTTCTTAGTTCATCCGAAAACTGCGATATCAAGAAACTCCTTAAATTGGCCTAGGAGCTTCGCAAGTGCATGGAAATTGAGGAATTGCTGGCAAATATCAAGAATATGGTCAGCTTCCATGTTTTGGCAATAACCACAAAATAGCAGCATCTCTCGGAGAGTGCATCGGATGCTTGACCTCTCCGCGGAAGCTATACACTCGGGGCTAAAAGAATTTGGAGGCCTTCTTCAATGATATCCAATAACACACGTCTTTCCATTTATTGTCCGTTGGAGATTGTGCGAAGTTGGCCTCCTAAACACAGGGCTTTAAGAATATGAAGGCATTGCCGGAACACTCTTTATTGAGGACTGTGCGAACTTGAAGCTACCAGAAGGCGAATGTGATGGACCACACTTCACACCGAGGTTTCATTCTTCAGTTTCGAGGGATTACTTGACCTAGTTTCTTTCCCAGAGTGGCTCGAATTTTCTGCAGGTACACTGCAGAGGATAAGAATTGAGAATTGTCCCAACTTTAGCATATTGCCCAAGTGGTTGCAAAATTGTTCTTCTCTAAGAGCACCGAAGATTCCAGACTATCTCAATTTCTCCTCTTTACCAGGTGGCATTTGTAGCATTGCCACATTGAGAGATCTGCATATAATTAACTGTGGGGAAATTGAGGAGGAGAATGTTGTTGAAAGAGAAAATAGTTGCTAAGAGAGATTATCATTGCATAGATTACTACCTTTTACTTACACTTAATCAAAACTTAATCTAGTATTAAATTGCCTTAACACTCCAATTTTGTTCGATTCGTGTTTCCAATTTTCTTATTTTAAATCTGTTCTTTACATTGAGTGTGATCCAGACGATATGGGAGATGTGATCATCCTCTGCATGTTGAAACTTACGCAAAGATCCAATTGACAGCTTGTTGACAATTAGGCCTCCAGGACATTTGACAATTAGGCCTCCAGGACATTGCTGTGGAGATGTAGCAGTCCAGCATAGGCTTTTCTAATAGCGAGGGTCCTGGTTGGTGATCCCATTACTTTTTGTGGAAGGGATTGTACAGGCTATGCGTAAGTTGGTCTTCCCTGTTCTTGTTATATCTTAGTTTATCGCAATGACATGCAAATTTTAATTGATGCTATACGTTGCTAGACATTTCCTTTTTCTTTATTATTTCATTTCCGTAAGATTTCAAAGGTGCAACTTCTATCGAGATTTGGAACTTCTTGCTGTTCTTAATCGGGCAGCATTATTTCGAACTTCCATTTAGCCTAAATGTCCCATAACTTCAGCATAAGCCGGAGGGTAGCCGAGAGATTGAAAATTGGAACTTGGGTGGGTGATTGAAGCAAAGGATTCATTGATGGTGCATCATTTTCGCCACCCTCTCTGGCAGATGATGTTAACTCATCCTAATCGATCTCATCGGTTGTTTATTTCTTGGGAGTGCTCCTGGATTCTCGCAGTTAATATCAAGCGAATGTGTGGTGCATGTGTTATGGATGCGTATAAGGTGCAACGGGATCGTAATTCGTTGTTCGCCTTTGGAATTGCATTTGTGAAAATGGATAGTTGAGTTCATCATTTGGATCTCTTTCGCCTTTTCCCACTTTCTATGCGTTCAATATGTTAACCTTTTCCATGGTTTTTTACCTTTCATCTCATTTTGTGATTAATGGAATCAATGTGTCTATGGATAGTTTGACAATTTAAGATTCATAAGGGATTGAAGATCAAGATTAGGAAATTATTTGGAGTCTTCACTCTTCCACTATTGTGTTAAAGCAAATCATAATTTTTCCACTTTCTACTCTTTCAATATGTTAACATTTTCCGTGGCTTTTTATCTTTCGTCTCATTTTGTGATTAATCGAATCAAAATGTGTTCGTGGATAGTCTGACAATTTAAGATTCATAAAGGATTGAAGATCGAGATTAAGAAATTGTTTGGAGACTTCGCGGTTCCACTTTGTTAGATTAAAGCAAATCGTGATTTTTATCGAGAACAATGGAAAACTTAAAAAATAAAATGATATGTGTTATAAATATGTATCAATATCCAAATTTATTTTCTAGTACAAGATAGCACATAATATGAAAGAACTTAAAAAGAGAATAGATGGAATTAGTGAAAAGAAAAATCAGTTCAGATTGTCAAGCAATGTTCGTGATAAGATCATAGTTCCCTGGAGGGAAAGTCATTCTTTTGTATCCCATTTATATGTGATTAGAAGAAACGAAGAAAAGGAAATGATAATAGAATTGTTGAGAAGATTAGATGGTGGTGATGGTGGAGATAGAATGATAGGAGTCATATCTATTATTGGAATGGGGAATAGCACAAGACGACTATCGCTCAATTGGCATACAACGATGATTGGGTAAACAAACATTTTAATCAAAAGTTTGGTTATCCATACCAATAGGCTTCGAAGTTAAGAAGATAATAAGAGGCATCCTTGAGTCTCTTGGCCATAATGGACAATATCAAAGCCTTGAAATGCTGGAAAATGGCCTAAGAAGTACCGTGGAGAATAAACGGCATTTGTTTGTAATGGACCATGCGTAGGAAGTTAGGTGGGAGGATTGGTTGGGATTGAGAGATTTGTTAGACGGTGTCTCTAAGGAGAGTAAAGTCATCGTGACGTTGCAAAATACCTCGGTCACCTCAATCATGAGCACTTTGTCACACACTTAATTTGGCCAAACCTATGTGGGAAGATTCTCTGACTTTGTTCATGAAGTGCGCATTCGATCAAGGGGAAGAGAAGAGTCGCCTGGATCTTATGGTAATTGCCGAGGAATAGTGACCAAGTGCATAGGAAATCCTATGGAGGTGACGACTTTGGGAAGCTTGTTGGATTCAAAATTCGACTTAAGTGACTGGGAATATGGAAGAGATAGTGAGATGTGGCAAATTACAAACTGATATTTTACCTTCACCGAGGATAAGTTGTGATCATTAGCCATAATAATTCTGAAATAATGTTTCACTTATTTGCTCGTTATTTCTTCAAAACAGCACTATTGGCGATTATGATATGATCTCACCATGGATCTTGAATGGACTTATCCAGTCCAGCTGAACTAATCAAGAGTTGGAAGAGATTGCATGGCAGTAAATGATGGGGTTGCACTCATGATCCTTCTTCTTTGTTAGTGTGGAACCTCATCTAGTGCTTTGTGTGTAAATGCCCAACCTCATTCAAGAACTTACCATTTTGGTGGCACAAACCAAATGTTACAAGTTGAAAGTGAGTGTAGCAAGGATATATCCTGACGACTCGGCATGTATCATTTTCGAATCAATATCTTCTATCAGAAGGTGAACTATGCGCCTGCTTAAGCAAACTCAGTCGTGTTCGTACGATCTCTTTTGAGAGGGTTCCTTTGGGGAGTTCTTTTTGGAGAGTTCCTGTTAAAATATGCCTCGAGTTTGAGTCCAAAGTGA
Organism: Eucalyptus marginata; assembly: GCA_014182565.1. NCBI lineage: Eukaryota > Viridiplantae > Streptophyta > Magnoliopsida > Myrtales > Myrtaceae > Eucalyptus > Eucalyptus marginata. Next base: position 22,244,320 of record CM024585.1, on the reverse strand, counting down.
AATTCCGAATATTTCGAATTAGATATGTTGCGGACGTTCGAAATTGAGCAAAGAAGATCCGAAGATCAACTTCCCAAAGTTTGAATCTGCGTTGGAGAAATTGGCCGCTGAAATAGAAAGTTCAACTTTGACTTGGATTTGGATTTTGTTTAAAATATATAGAGATATGTTTTGGATAAAATCGTTTTAGATAGGAAACAGAATCATATTAGAAGTTGGCATAATAATAAGGGTTTTACTTATATATAGACTTGTGGTCGTGGGTGGTAGATGTGGATCACAAATTGTCTTGAAGCGCTGCGTGAGTGCTTGGTGTTCCGCCGTTGATCATGAAGAGTTGGTCTTGAAGCGCCGTCTAGTTGTCGAGTGCTTGGGAGGGATTTTCTTTGTCGTTCTTACTCGTGAATTACATCCAAGAAGTTTAGTGTTTGTAGCCGATTAAATCTTGAGGTAAGATTTGCGTGTAATTCCTTCGTGAGGTTGAGAGATTATTTTAGAGGAATTTTGGGGCTAAACACTTTGTGTGAGTTATTGGTTGTAATTGGGGCTTGGGAAACACCGAGAGAGTGTTTGAGTGACTTAAGTGTGTAATCTCCTTGTATCGCTTGATCTATAGTGAAATTATTCTTTGCTCTCCTCGTGGACGTAGGTCTTTACGGCGAACCACGTAAATTTGGTATTCGATTTATTTTCTTTTTCTGTCTATATTATTGTTCGATCGCTCGCCTTAATCGCAACAATTGGTATCGACCGAGCTTGGCTAAGTTGAAGCGAATCAATGGCGACAGAAGAGGTAAAAGTGAGAATCGACAGATTTGATGGGAAGGATTTTAGTTTCTGGAAGATGCAAATTGAAGATTATCTTTACTAGATGAAACTACACTTGCCCTTATCTGGGGAGAAACTAGAGACGATGAAGCAAGCTGATTGAGATTTGCTGGATAGATGAGCTATGGGTGTTATTCGACTGACGTTGGCTCGTAACGTCGCGTTTAACATCTTGAAGGAGAAGACCACTGCTGATTTGATGCAAGCCCTGTCGGATATGTACGAGAAGCCCTCTGTGATCAACAAGGTATGTTTGATGCGACGTTTGTTTAATTTGAGGATGAGCGAAGGTGCGTCAGTTGCAGATCATATCAATGAATTCAATGTGATTGTTAGTCAATTGAGTTCAGTTGAGATTGATTTTGAAGATGAGGTACGTGCTTTGATTCGTTATCCTCATTGCCTAATAGTTGGAATACAATGCTACTGCTGTTAGTAATTCCTCTGGGTCAACAAGTTTGACGTTTGATGAGGTTCGAGATTTAATTCTGAGCGAGGACATTCGTAGAAGAGAATTTGGTGAACCTGTATCTGCTGCTTTAGTAGGTGAAAATAGAGGAAGATCTATAACACGTGTGGGTAATAATAGTACTAATATAAACAGGCGTAGTCAGTCTAGGACTGCTAATGTTGTCTGTTGGAGCTGTGGCAAGAGGGGGCATCTTAGAAGAGATTGCCTTAAGCTGAAGAATGAGAAGAGTAAGGGAATTATGGTTGATTCTGCAGATAATGTTGCAGCTGTAGCAGATAGTGTCGATTATGTCTTGTCTGTCACTGATTATTCATCGTTTGATGGATGGATTATGGATTCTGGTTGTTCTTTTCATGTTACACCGAATAGAAACTGGTTTATCACTTATCAGTGCACGGGTAGTGGTAAAGTTCAGTTGGGGAACAACGCTGAGTGCGATGTTGTGAGTGTTGGTGATGTTAAAATCAGAATGCATGATGGTATTGTGAGGACATTGACGGAGTAAGGCATGTTCCGAGTTGAAAAAGAACTTAATTTCCTTGGGTGCCCTAGATTCAGCTGGTTGCAGGTATTCTTCAAAAGGTGCAGTTCTGAAGGTTGTACGAGATGCCTTGGTGATAATGAAAGGAATCAAGTATGGAGGCCTGTATAAACTTCAAGGTGAGACAATGACAGGTTTCACCCTGGAGACGTTGGATGCATATGTTCGAGAGTCTTTTAACTGCTCGAGGAAGACCTGGGTGTTTGTGCCAATGCACAAGTTTGATGCTGGTGTCGGGATCTCGCAGTCAAGAGCTTTGATCGAAACGGAGACTAGTAAGTCGATCAAGCATGTGCGGACTGACAATAGCATGGAGTTCTGCTCGGAGCTGACAAATAAATTCTGCATGAAAGAGAGCATAGTGAAACACCGCACTAGTGCCAATAAATCGCAACAATTTGCAGAATTGACGAGAAGAACATTACTAGAGATGGCCCGTAAAATTATCTCTAGTGCTGGTATTGCTAGGAGAATTCTAGCTGATGTGCTAAGTACGGTAAGCTACCTGGTGAATAGATCCCCATCAACTGCTATTGAATGGCAGACTCTTGAAGAAGTGTGGTTAGGTAACGTTGTTGATTATTCTATTCTTAGAATGTTTGGTTGCCCGTGTTATTTTCGAGTGAGTGATGGTAAGCTTGATTGGAGGGCAAGGTGCATATTCCATGGCTATGCACAAGGTGAGTGGGGGCAATCAGTTGTGGTGCTCGGATATAAATTCACCTGTTGACAGCAGAGAAGTTACCCTTGATGAGTCTCCAGTACTTTTGGCTAGGAGTGATTATAGCAGTATTCAAACGGATTTGAACGGTGTTCAGCTTGAGGTGGAGTTGCGACCAGAAACTCCTGAGGTAGCGTATATGGGTACTAGCAAAGTAATCGACACAGATAGTGCTCATAGCGAAGTGGAGCTTATAGAGCCAATGGTTGCTGTAACTGCTGATATTGATAAGGTACGTTTTCGATCTCCTGACATATATGTATGCAATAATGGTTTTACTTTATCTGCGGTTGAGGAGGTTGTGTCAGAAAATCCTTGCGGAGCAGTTAAAGGTGCATGTGGAGTTGGTATTCTGATGAGGTCCTCGGTTATGGCGAAGTTCAAGCGAGGCTTGGACTTGGATAATAGCTGTGGCGGTTGAGCCCATCGGAGGCTATGGGAAAGTAGCAGCAGAGTTTGAATTTTTGTGAAGCGATTGCAACTTGGCTCAAACGTCGAGCCAAGGTGGAGATTGTTAAAATATGTCTCGAGTTTGAGTCCAAAGTGAAATTCCGAATATTTCGAATTAGATATGTTGCGGACGTTCGAAATTGAGCAAAGAAGATCCGAAGATAAACTTCCCAAAGTTTGAATCTGCGTTGGAGAAATTGGCTGAAATAGAAAGTTCAACTTTGACTTGGATTTGGATTTTGTTTAAAATATATAGAGATATGTTTTGGATAAAATCGTTTTAGATAGGAAACGTAATCCTATTAGAAGTTGGCATAATAATAAGGGTTTTATTTATATATAGACTTGTGGTCGTGGGTGATAGATGTTGATCACAAATTGTCTTGAAGCACCGCGTGAGTGCTTGGTGTTCCGCCGTTGATCATGAAGAGTTGGTCTTGAAGCGCCGTCTAGTTGTCGAGTGCTTGGGAGGGATTTTCTTTGTCGTTCTTACTCGTGAATTACATCCAAGAAGTTTAGTGTTTGTAGCCGATTAAATCTTGAGGTAAGATTTGCGTGTAATTCCTTCGTGAGGTTGAGAGATTATTTTAGAGGAATTTTCGGGGTTAAACACTGTGTGAGTTATTGGTTGTAATTGAGGCTTGGGAAACACCGAGAGAGTGTTTGAGTGACTTGAGTATGTAATCTCCTTGTATCGCTTGATCTATAGTGAAATTCGCTGCTGCTCTCCCCGTGGACGTAGATCTTTACGACTGAACCACGTAAATCTGGCGTTCGATTTATTTTCTTTTTCTGTCTATATTATTGTTCGATCGCTCGCCTTAATCGCAACAGTTCCTTTTACTATTCAAGCATTTGCAAGTGCTATGGATAAATCAGTCTAGCCTTGGCCGATCGCCTATTTGCATTGGTGGTCTAAAACATTTGAGGTTTCTTAGTTCATCGGAAAGTTTTTATATTAAGAAAATCCCCTAATCGATTTGCGAGCTTCGCAATCTGTAGGAATTACGTCTTAGTGGGAGCATGGAACACGAGGAATTGCTGGTAAACATTAAGAATATGGTTAGCCTTCACGTTTTGGCGATAACCATGAAGTAACAACGTCTCCCGGAGAGTGGAAGGATGCTCGACTTCTCCACGAAAGATATACATACGACTTTGCAAGAATTTGGAGGCCTTGTTCGATGATATCCAATCGCACATGTCGCTTCCTTCATTGTCCATTAGATATTGTCTGAAGTTGGCCTCCGTACCACAAGGTTTCAAGAATATGATGGCATTGCTGGAACACTTTGTATTGAGGACTATGCTTGCTTGAAGTTGCCAGAAGGCGAATGTGATGAACCACACTCCACACCTAGGTTTCGTTTCTTTAGTTTCGAGGGATTACTAGAACTACTTTCTTTCCCCGTTTGGCTCGAAGGTTTTGCATCCCAACTTTAGTGTATTGCCCAAGTGACTGCAAAATTGCTCTTCTCTGAAAGCATTGAAGATCCAAGACTGTTCTAGATTCCGCTCTTTACCAGGTGGCATTTGTGGCATTGCCATATTGAGAGATCAGCAGACAATTAATTGCTGAGAAATTGAGGAGGAGAATAATGTTGAAGAAGAAAATAGTTGCTGAGATAAATTATCATTGTACATATTACTAGCTTTTACTTACAATTAATTAAAACTCAATCTACTATTAGTACTACCTTAACGCTCCCATTTTGTTCATTCCGTGTTTCCGATTTTCTTATTTTAAACATTTTCTTCACATTGAGTGTGATCCAAATGATATGCGAGATGTGATCATCCTCCACATGTTGAAACTTACACAAAGATCTAATTGACAGTTTGTTAATGATTAGGCCTCCATGACATTGCTATGGAGATGGTAGCAATCCAACATAGGTTTCTCTAATAGCGAGAGTCTTGGTCAGTGATCCCGCTACTTTTTGTGGAAGGAATTATATAGGCTGTGCATAACTCATTCTTCCTCTTTCTTGTTATATTTTCGTTAATCGCAATGACTTGCAGCTTTATTTGATGCTATGAGTTGCTCGACGTTTCCTTTTTCTCTATGATTTCATCTCCATAAGATTTTGATAGCGCAACTTCTGTCAAGATTCGGAACTTCTTACTGTTCTTAATTGGGCAGCATTGTTTCGAACTTCCATTTGGCCTAAACGTCCCCCGGCTTCAACATAAGGAGCATCATAGCAAGCTTGCGCACGTAGGATGGTAGCCGAGAGATTGAAACTTGGAACTTGGGTGGGTGATCGAAGCAAAGGATTCATCGTTGGTACTTCATTTTCGCCACCTTCTCTGGCAGATGATGTTAACTCATCCTAATCGATCTCATCGATCATTTATTTCTTAGGAGGGCTCCTCGGTTCTCGAGAGTCATATCAAGCAAATGTGTGGCGCCTGAGTCATCGATACGTATAAGGTGCAATGGGATCGTAATTCACTGTTCACTTTTGGAATCGCATGAGTGAAAATGGATAGTCGAGTTCATCATCTGGATCTCTTTCACCTTTTCCTACTTTTTACGCATTTGATATGTCCACCTTTTCCTTGGTTTTTCACCTTTAGTCTCATTTTGTGATTAATCGAATCAAAATGTGTCCATGGATAGTCCAGCAATTTAAGATTCATAAGGGATTGAAGATCGACATTAGGAAATTGTTTAGAGTGTTCGTTGTTCCATCGTTGAGTTAAAGCAAATCGTGATTTTCCCACTTTGCACGGGTTCAATATGTTAACCTTTTTTTTGTGGTTTTTTACCTTTCGTCTCATTTTGCGTTTAATCAAATCAAAAGCCTAGGTAAAATATCAGTTTGTTGTTACCACATTTCACTATCTCTTTAGAAGTATGTTAACTTTTTTTAGGGTTGCCGACCCTCGCCGATCTAGGCGAAGGCTCGCAGCCCTCGCCGTTGGTCGGCCGGGGTCGCCCACCCCGGCCGGGGCCCGACGACCCTCGCCCGGCAAGCCAAGGGCCGTCGACCCTCCCCCTTGCTGCTGGCCTTTCCGGCGGCGGCGGCGAGGGCTTAGCCCTCTACCACCGCCCCCCCTTTCCCTCCCTTTTTAATTTTAATTTTAGTTTTTTAATATTTTAATTTTAATTTTAAATGTTTTAAATAAATTTAGTTTTAAATTTAATTTTATTAATTTTTATATTAATTTTTTTATTACGTCGGCACCAAAACAGCGTCGTTTTGCACTTCCTTCGCCGAAAAATCACCACGTCTGCATTTTGGCTGAAATGACATCTTAAGCGATCCATTTCGCTCCAATTTTGACACTTAAGTGTCATTTTTCAAACTTTTGACACTTAAGTATCCCTCCATGCCAAGTTTGGCACTCTAGGTGTCCGTACCTCCTTTTAGATGTGATTGGAACGGGGGATAGCGGCAAGATGACTATCGCTCAATTGGTATACAACGATAATTGGGTAAATAAACATTTTGATCCCAAAGTTGGTTATTCATGCCATTAGGATTTGAAGTTAAGAAGATAATAAGAGGCATCCTTGAGTCCCTTGGCTATAAACAACAATATCAAAACCTTGAAATGTTGCAAAATGACATATGAAGCATTGTGGAGAACAAATGGCGTTTGTTTGTAATGGACCAAGTGTGGGAAGTTAGATGGGAGGATTGGTTGGGACTGGGAGATTTGTTAGAAGGTGTGTCTGAGGGGAGCAAAGTCATTGTGACGTCATGAAATACCTTGGTCGCCTAAATCATGGGCATTGTCCACACACTTAATTTGGCTAGACTTACGTGGAAGGATTCTTTAACTTTATTTGTGAAGTGTGTGTTCGATCAAGGGAAAGAAAAGAGTCGTCCACATCTTATGGTAATTGCTGAGGAAATAGTTACCAAGTGCATGAGAAATCCTATGGAGATGAAGACTTTTGCAAGCTTGTTATATTCAAAATTTGACCGAAGCAACTGGGAATATGCAAGAGATAGTGAGATGTGGCAACTATAAACTAATATTTACATTCTGGAGAATATGCTACGATCTAATACCATCATACTTCTGAAACAATGTTTTGCTTATTGCTTGTTATTTCTTTAGAACGGCGCTATTGGTGATTATGATATGATCTCATTGTGGATCTCAAATGGGCTTATCCAGTCCAGCAAAACTAACAAAGAGCTGGAAGAGATTGCATGGCAATAAATGATGGAGCTACGCTCAAGATCCTTATTTGGTGCTATACATGTGAATGCCCAGACTCATTCAAGAACTTGCCATTTTGGTGGCACAAATAGGATGGTCCATGTTGAAAGTGAGCGTAGCACAGGATATATCCCCAACAACTTGGCATGTATCATTTTCGAACCCATCTCTTTTATCAGAAGATGGACAACACGACTGCTTAAGCAAACTCAACCGTGTTCGTACAATCACTTTTGATGAGGGTTCCTTTGGGGCGTTTTTTTTTGGAGAGATACCTTTCATAATTCAAGCACTTTGAGTGCTATGGATAAATCGGTCTAGCTTTGGCCGACAGCCAAGTTCCATTGGTGGTCTAAAGCATTTGAGATTTCTTAGTTCATCGGAAACTGTGATATGAAGTAACTCCCTGAATCGATCTGCGAGCTTTGTAATCTGCAAGAATTATGTTGGGTGCATGGAACTCGAGGAATTGCCGCAAACATCAAGAATATGGTCAGCCTGCGCGTTTTGGTGATAACCACGACATAGCAGCGTCTCCTAGAGAGTGGAATAGGATGCTTGACCTCTTCATGGAAGCTGTACATACGAGGCTGCGAGAACTGGAGGCCTTGTTCGATGATATCCAATTGCGCTCGTTGCTCCATTCATTGTCCATTGGAGATTGTTCGAAATTGGCCTCCTTACCACAAGGCTTCAAGAATATGAAGGCATTGCTGGAACACTCTGTATTGAGGACTGCGCGAGCTTGAAGCTGCCAGAAGGTGAATGTGATGAACCACACTCCATGCCAAGGTTTCGTTTCTTTAGTTTCGAGGGACTACTAGAACTAGTTTCTTTCCTCGAATGGCTCGAAGGTTCTGCAAGTACATTGCAGAGGATAAGAATTGAGAATTGTCCCAACTTTAGTGTATTGCCCATGTGACTGCAAAATTGTTCTTCTCTAAGAGCACCGAAGATTCAAGACTATCCCATATTCTCCTCTTTACTAGGTGGCATTTATAGTATTGCTACATTGAGAGATCTACAGACTAAGTAGCATCGACACGGACATACGACACGACACGACACGATAAGCCCGACACGTTATTTTTCAAAAATAAAGAATACCGACACGTTGGGACACGTTATATATTAAATGAATATTTTTTTAATTAATTTGATTCAAATTTATAAATCAATAAATAAATAAATAAAAAGCTAACTTTAAAAAAAAATTATTGATGAAACTAATATTTAACAAGAGATTAGAATGAACTTATTTAAATAAATTTATGATATTCTATAATGATCCAAATTTATTATTATTTAACATTCAATATTTTTTATTTTTCAAAATCACTTTTTAATCTCTTTTTTTTACCAACCCCCACCCCTAAAAAAAATAAAATTATTTCAATGCTTTTATTTTCTGACCCAAAAAAGTCCCCCACCCATTTATTTCACCCTCTCCGCCCGCCCACATTCCTTTCCCCCAACAATTTGTCGGTTCCTTCCTTGAAAATAGAAATCACACTCCGCCACACCACCCACCCCTTCATGCCAAGTCCCATCAAAATCCCTACTTTTAATTTTTTTTTTCTATTTTTCTTGTTAAAAGCCTAAAACTAAAAGAGAAGTAAACTTAAAAACCTTAGTAGCTGACGCCTCCTCCTCCTACCACGACCTCTTCTTCGTGATCTTTGCTCTCTCTTGCAATCGCTTGCCTCCGGCCCTCCCTCCTTCGCAACTGCAGCCGCAGCCTCACCTTTAGCCCTCCATGGTGGCATTGCAGTCGTGGTCCTCTGGGTCGCTCTTCCTTTGGCCCTCCCTTCCAGTCGCAAGCCTTGCTGTCAGTTGCAGCCTCGCCTCCACTCCATCACCTTCTTCAATGACCTTCGCACTTGTAGACCCGCCCCGGAAATCCCCGTCTCTCGCAATTCCGGACACGCGTGTCTGAACGTGTCCAGAAGAGTTGGCCACGTGTTGAAATCCGACACACGTTGACCGCATGTCTGAACGTGTCGAACACGTGTTGGGGTGTCCGACATGACACAGAGGCTTCTAGAACGTGTCCGTGCTTCATAGTCTACGATAATTAATTGCAGGGAAATTGAGGAGGAGAATGCCGTTGAAGGAGAAAATAGTTGCTGAGATAAATTGTCATTGCACAAATTACTAGCTTTTTACTTACATATTATCAAAACACAATTTGGAATTAGTACTGCCTTAACGCTCCCATTTTGTTCATTTTGTATTTATGATTTTCTTAATTTAATCTAATGATGGGTTTTTTTTTTTTTTTTTTTTTTTTTCCATTTTGTTCATTTTGTATTTCTGATTTTCTTAATTTAATCTAATGATGGGTTTTTTTTTTTTTTTTTGGTCAGTCCTACGCTAATCCTATTCTAACACTCACTCTCAGACTTTTGCCCTGCCTCCTTGCAGGGCGTGGGAGTCAAAACCCACTCCTGAAATGAAATCGTCCCCACCCCAATCCCCCCTGAGAAAGTGGGGATTTGAACCCCCAACCTCCCCCTTCCAAGATGGAAGGGTGGCCACTGGGGCGAACCCCGAGTGGTTAATCTAATGATGGGTTTAAATCTCCAATAATCATTACGTACATGTATAATTACCACATTGCCCATTTTTGAGGAGTATTCTAGAATACTCAAAAAACCCTAAGGCTTTGGGAAGCTAGGCAGTCGCCTGCTCATGGATGGGCCACGGCCCTTCGTTTGGGAAACTTCTGGAATGCATCAATTTATCAAGTCGGATATTCTCCTTCACCTAATCGGGTGACACCCTCATCGCGTCTTCAGCATGGACTCGATCCATGTGAATTGGTTGAGACGAGCATTTTATCGAAAATGCATTGGGCTTAAAATGTAGGATAATTCATTATTTGCCAAAAGCTAAGCTGCTTGTAAGATCAAACTAATTTCTTTTTTTTTTTTTTTTTTTTTGTAGAGGCCATAGACATTGTTGGGAAATTGTCAAGTGGTCAACTTAGCAATATATAAATAGTGCGACTTCTCGAGGAGTTTACATTAATTTTTTTTTTCATCAATTACTATCACTTTTGGAAAAATATTTCAAAATATACTAATCAAGTGGATTCAATTAGTGAATAAGTGATAAGGCATGTCGCTATTTTCTTCTTGATTTTCTGTTTTCTATTCTCACACTTACTAAATTTTAATTTTTTTTTTAATTCCACCGTAAAATTACTTTAGGAATATGCCTATGCGGAATGACATGTACTGATTTTGAATAGTAACGTATGTAGCTTCTAGTTTTTTGGAAAATCGAACTGGACATTGAAGAAGAGGTGCTGGAGTGAACCGAATCTTGTCATTAAAGAAAGAATATGCAAAAATTGCTCAACCAACTGAACCGCAAAATTTTTCGCTTGTTCTGGTAATAATATATTCAGACAATATTTTTGCAGCTTGAAAACATTGGTGGCTTATTGACGATTATTTCTGAATTTTTTTTATGTGTATAAATTCGGCTGTTTGTTTATAACGGGACAATTATAACAAGGGTCTTAAAACTTGTCACCATAATATACTTTGATTTTTGCATTTAAGTCCTATAAGCTCATCGCCATTATCCACTTTACTCCTTTTCTCGACTCTGTTTAGTTTGAATGGATCCGAATGCACATGGCCTCCGTTACTACTCACCATGTAGCACTAAAAAAGTATATAGAAAAAGGTAGTGCGGCATTTTTCGTTCAATTAAAAACAACATAATTAACAGAAGGATTCAAATGTATCGAAGTGGCTAATTGATTAATTATATATATATACAAAGAGTAAAGTGATTTGAGTGTGGACACAACGTCGACGATGCGGCTCTTGAGTGAATTGTTTGCTTTTTCAGTGTTTCGGGGCGGAAAAAAAAGATACACATGAATTGATGAATAATAATATCTGCATAATTAATTAGTTAATTATAGTTTGGTTAGATTGTATAAACAGTTTTCATATAAAAATACCATTTAAAACGCTGCAAATGGGATTTGTTGCTTTAAAAATAATAGTGAATACACTTTATTATCTTATATTTGTGTTAATTCAATCTATTCGATCAATTTTGACTGGCCAACAATGACATGGATAATTTTTTAATAATATTTTTTTTTTTTTCAAATTTTTTATTTTTCTTTATCTTTTCTTTTCCTCCTTCCTTCTTCCTTCTTCCTTCTTCCTCTGCTCGCCGATCTCACCAACCAATGGCAAGGCTCACCCCATCGGCCATTAGTGAGGGCAAGCCTCATTCGATGATGGCGAGGCCACCTTGCCATGGCTAGGCAAGGCCGAGCCTCATCAAATCTAGCAAGGCCTCACCTAAGGACGGTGAGACTGGCCTCGCCATGGTGAAGCGAGGCTTGCCCTCGCCAATGGCCGATAGGGGTGAGCCTTGCCATTGGCCAACAAGGCTAACCTCATCAGCCCTCATCTCTGGCAGGCAAGCTAGAGGAAGAATGAAGGAAAAAAGAAAAAAAGAAAAGAAATATAAAAAATTCGAAAAAAAATTATTAAAAATTGTCCATGTTAGCATCAGCTAAATGACTAGCATCAACCGGTGTCTATGTCGGTGTCAGCTGGCTAATATTGGCATAAATGCAAAAGATTTAAGATTAAATTGGTAAAAAAAAAAGTTCAAAACTAAATTGACACAATTGTAATATGTTTAAGACTTTTTTGGTAATTCTCCCCAATATATTTTCATCATCAACTGATATGTCATTGTAGATCTAAGTTAATATAGTCATTATTCGGTTTTTTCACATAAAGTTCATGAGTTACATTAGTTATAAATGACCAAAAAAATTAAATTAAATTATGCAACTATTTCTATTGCAAACCAAAAGTACAATATAATCATAAATAGAGGAGCAATATTACAAGGGTGCATTTGTTTCACATAAATATGTGATTTCGAAGATATTTTCCAACAAATAATCGTTTGTATCGCTTACAAAAATAAATGGATAGAAATTTTTTTTCATTATCTACGAAAATAGTTAGGCATGACTACTTTTTCTAAACATTAAAAGCAATTATTTTTTGAAAAGAAAAATTCCAAATTAGTCATCATCATATTATCATGTTTTATTTCAAGTTTTATTTCGAGTGTTTATGCTTTGAAGGCTGCAAAGGCTAACACAACCCAACGTCGCTGAGAAACAATTGCATCGGTACACACATATTTGGACAAAGAAAATTATAGAAATTATTTCACCGCATTAATATAATTTGATTCTCGATTTCACATTCATGAATTTATGATTTAAATTCACGATTCGGTATCTCAATTTGCCAGTTATAGTTAGAGTAAGAGAGGGAAATTTTAGAGCTAAATTCCACTTTGTTCCTTAAATAAAATTGTATATGTCACCCCAAAGATAATACTTACCAATTTTTTAGTGTAAGATTTTGAACTTCATTTAGAATTAGTCCAAGAAAATTGTCTATGATACCGAAAATATGTTGAATTACCTTGCAGTTAATCCATGCTTTACATGTCTCAGTCTCTAATAAGCTCATATTTGTGAACATCGAATCATATGTAATTAGAGAAATCAGATTTTTGTAGCCAACCCATTGATTCTAGCAAACAAAGAAGTTAATGATCCAAAATAAAAACATAGACAATCCTTTACTAATGGAAATTCTGGCGGACTAATGCCTTTGTTTTGAGAAAAATCGAAATATGTTTGCTCGTATGGTACACAAAAGTGAATTGATTCAAGCTGTTTTTATGATCAGTGAATATGATTAAGCATTGACTGTTGTTGATAATGAGTATAGTCTATTCAATGTTTATTCTAGACAATAGCAAATGCGATATAAACGCATTGCTAAGCCTCTTCGGTTTTGTCAAATAAAGTTATGAGTTATATTAGTTATACAAGCCAAAAAAATTAAATTAACTTGTGCAATTGTTTCTACGCAAAACAAAAATACAGCAATATCACGAAGAGAGGAGCAATATCTCACTAAAATATCATCATATAATCATATTTTATTTCATGTGAAGGACATAAGTATGAATCAAAACAAGTAGATATTCTTATATGGCTTCATCAAGGAGTGTTTATGCCTCGAAGGTGGTAACGCCTACTGCAACCTGGCGGCGTCCCGTCAAAACAATTGCATTCAGTTTCACTGCAAAGTCCACAGCCTGAGGCACAAATGACGCGACAATCCTCATTCTTGCTGCACTCACCACGCACGGCCATTGAAGATGGCAAACTTGCCCCCAGCAAAATGAATACAAGCACGAGCACAAGAGCTAACTTGGATGATGATCTCCTCTCCATCACAATCGATCGGCTCTATTGAAGATGTAGTGTACACCCGAATGAATCTTTGCGTTGTAGGATGGTGCATTTTATAGGCGTCATTGAGGGAAAAAGTAATTACATTTTATTTTTCATATTTAGTCATTTATGGAAATTAGATCTAAGTTAGAACCTTTCGACATTTAGGTTCTCTTGACGAGGAAACAAATATGAATATTGTGGATCTTTTAACAAAAGTATTAGTGAAATTGGCAAAAATAGTACACACATATTTGGTAAAAATTATAATTATTTTGCCGCATATTTACAATTCGATTTTCGTGAATTTGTGATCTAAGTATACGATTCGGTATCTCGATTTGACAATTGTAGTTAGAGTTAGAGGGGGAAATTTCAGGGATTTAAGCCACATAGAGTTCCTTATAAAATTGCGTATGGTACCCCAAAGATAATATTTACCTATTTTGTTTTAGTATAAGATTTTGAACTTTATTTATAGTTCGTCTATGAAAATTGTCTATGATGCTGAAAATATATCGAATGACCTTGCATGTAATCTATGCTCTTGATGTTTCAACCTCTAATATGTCCATATTTGTGGGATCAAATCCCTCAAATGACCAGCAACATCTATGTAATTAAAGAAATTGTAATTTTAAGCTGCTTAGTTGATTCCATGGTGTATATAGAGGTCATGCCCATTATGAAGTGATTACATTCACCGTGTTAAATTATTAAATAAAGAGCACTGTGGTACTCGTGAGCTTTTCTTCTTCTGAATTATTATGGGGATTTCATCCAGAACTTTAGAGTATCTAATTAAAATTCTTCACATTCTTTTGATAACTTAAAATTTTGATTTTTTTTCTTTTATCTATCTGAAAATCTTCATTGTCCAACCAATCTTCCATTTATTAACCTCATCCTATGCTAAGGGTGTCCCGGAGAACATGCATGCAAAGCCTACGAACCAGCATAATGGTAAGTTCTAGAATAAGCCTTAAAGCTTGCACATTTGATTTTAGAATCTAAAATTTCAAAATATGTGAGGACACGATCAAAATTTATGTGATGCTGAGCTTATATTAACCCTGTATTATGTGCAGGATACTTAGTTGAAAAGTAGATGGTACCTTTTTGTAATATTGATTACGAAAATATATAATTACTTATTTATCTGAGATTATTTTTCTCTTATTAGTATTTTCGCATATAAACGTCTGAAAACCCTAACTAATTAGCGAACTTTAACCCCATCCGAAAAAGAAAGTCTCCAAAACCAACACCCCCCCTCCTTCTTTCCCGAGGGCTATGTCCAATGGCGGCACCGCTTTATAAGAGGGTAGCAATCAAACAGTAAATATTTGATCATTAGCATAATATTCTAAGCATTAATCAATTGACCGCACTAATCTCGAAGTTTTGGCTCAAATTTGCAAAAGTCATAACATAAATATTCTAAGCGTGGACTAATTCGAAAACCCAAGAAAATCTATGTTACGACGATTGTTACTAGGGTAAGCTTGTCGGACCGTCCAAACCGGGAATCACCTGGACCGGACCAAACTGTTAACAAGGGGATCGGTCCAATTCCCAATTCCATACGATGGAACCAATGATTTTCGGTCCTATTTCCTAATTCCCCAGGGGGCGGGGGCGGGGGAAAGGAGTGAACTGGACCAGATCGACTCTTTTTAAAAATATATATATTTTTAATTTCTTGAAAATAGTAGCAAAACCCTAAAATAGTAAAAACTCTAGTATTTTTTAAATTTTTTAAATTTTTTTGCTAAGTGATAGGCTTCACGGAACCGGTCCGGACTGGATAGGGAACCGGTCATCCCTACTTGGTACATTTTTAAACAACAAAATTGACCTCACTAAAAGTAACAATGAGAAAGTCAAACTTTAAAGGAAGTCGATATAATCACTTTCACGAAAATAAACTTAATGAAAGTTGAAATTTTAGTTCTCAAGTTTTCATCCTCGCATGACAGTGATTTTCACTATATTTGAAGGATATTTTTAAGTTAATTTTTATTAACGAGTGTCCTGAGGCACTTTTTTTGCAATCACACATAATATATATACATATATATCTATTACATATCTCATGGTATGTGTAATTGATGAAGTAAAAATTCAAACGTTTGTTTTTATGTGTATTTACCTGAAGTCAGTTGATAACAAATAACAAGACCCTTTTTTTAATTAGCTGTTGGGCGAATTATGTCAATGATGTTATTGCCTATTGGGAGATCAAGTTCAATCACATGCAAGAGTTATGACCTAAATGGTTTTGCAAGTTTTGCGAAGCGACACTTATCTTGCTTGAAATTGGATTAGGTCTCCAAGTCTCGGCCATCCACTTATGGGCATGCAAGGTTGATTTTTATACTAGCAGTCGCATATAACGCCTATGCGAGTGGCTACAAAAATATACTTCATGTATAAGGAAACTATCTATTTCCAAAAGTAATTTCTCGTTGATGAACCAAAATTTGTTCTGCTCTCGTCATATGTCCACACGGATTTTCTTAACACCATATTATCCACGTCTCTAATATATTCTTTTAATATTCATGTAACTCCATTTATGTGTATGTAAAGTTACACAACTTTAAATCGCTAAGATTTAGATAGAATGCATAATTGATAAAAGATCTTTGATTTCACCCACAACGCACTTTTTTCTACCAAATTATTCCCTCTTCCATTTAATGAGCTCTTGTGGCAAATCATGATGTGCTAGAAAGAAAGATATAGAATAACAAAGCAAATACACAAATTTATGGGTCTAAAATAGGGGTGTGCAACCGGACCGGGTCAATCCGGTTCCCGGATCGGCCCACCCGAAAAACAGGGTCGGGAACCGGTTCCGATTGAAACTGGTCCGGGAACCGGGTCCCAAAATTCAGACCCTGTTTGAACCGGTCCGGGAACCGGTTCCGAGGGATTACCCACCCGAGAACCGGATCGACCGGACTGGTTTGAGAACCGGTTTGAGAACCAATTTGTAAGTCACCCCAAAAAGACCAAAACACAAAACCCTAATTTGTTTTTACTTTATATCTTTACCTCTCAGGCTCTCACACCCGCAAATTTCCCCGAGCTCGCGACCTCCACCCATCCGCCGATCCTAGTTCCATCCGAGTGCTGATGCTGCTTCAGTTTACTTTGTCTCCTTCGGTTGTGTGACTGAATTGTCGTCTGGTATAACAGTAAGTCACTATACATCGATGGTGAATAAATCACAGCCAAGCTATATCAAATTCAATCTCATTTTGATGCTCATAAAAGACCATTCTGCCAAAGTTTGAGGGAGAGAGTCTTCAACCTAATTTAATTCAAAATAAGTGGAAACGGTACGAGAAATGCTCAAGTATCGGAAGTTTAGTTAAGTTGAGAAATTATGGATATATGAAAGCAGTTACGTTAAGAAATCATGGATATATAAAAGAACTTAAGTTAAGAAATGGACATTGACCTAGTAATAATCAAAGGGAATTTAAGAACTCATCCAGACTTGCTTCTCTAAGGTTAATATAACTATACAACAATTTTTATGCAAAACAAGTTCCAATATAAACAAGGTCAACCCTGTTCCCGGACCGGAAAAATAGGGTGGGTCGGGAACAGGGTCCAATGCAAACAGGGTCGGGAACATGGTCCAAAAAAGAGAACCAGGTTATACGGGGGTCGGGCACGTGGTCCAGTCTAGACCCTACCCATCCTGGACCCGATCACCCCTAGTCTAAAATAAATAAGAATTGGGTAGAGAGAGAGAGAGAGAGATATTCCAACGCCCTTCTTATCTTTGGGTAACTTTTCAAACAAAGACCTGTTTTATAGGTTTTAAAGTAATGTCAAAATTAAGAATATCACTTATTAAATATATAACAACACTACGCAGTATAATTTCAGAACAACTATAGTTCAGGCACACCTATAACCAACGGGCTCAACAGATTAAACAAATGCACGGCGTAATGTTATCTTGTTAAAGATTATAAAATTAATATCCGTTTATTTTACAATGAAAGAAATTCAGATTAGCTTAGGATGAGTATTGACAGTTGATTATCAATCGGTGGTATCAATTCAATAGGGTGCAGATTATCATCTCTTTTTCTTCAAATTTTAAAAGTATGACCTCTACAGTACTTACTAATCAATCATGGCAAATTTTATACCAAACTTAAAAGTTCTCTATGAGTGATCTTCGGAATGATTTAAGTATGAATCAAAGTAATTAGATAATCTCATATGGCTTCATCAAGGACTGTTTATGCTTTGAAGGCGGTAACAGCAAATTCAACTCCGCAGCATTGCCAAGAAACAATTGCATTGATTCTTGATGCAAAGTATACACGTATTTGACAAAAAAGTTTATTGAAATTATGTTACCGCATTTATACAATTGGATTCTCGATTTGGTATTCGTGAATTTATGATTTAAATTCACGATTCAGTATCTCGATTTGCCAATTATAGTTAGAGTTAGAGAGGGAAACTCCAGAGCTATACTCCATTTTGTTCCTGAAATGAAATTGTGTATGATACCCCCAAAAGATAATACTAATCTATTCTTTCAGTATAAGACTTGGAACTTTTTTTATACTTAGTCCAACACAATGGTCTATGATAGATACCAAAAATATATTGAATGGCCTTGCAAGTAATCCATGCTTTAGATGTTTCAATCTCTAATAAGCTCATATTTGTGAACACGTAAAATCATATGTAATTAGAGAAATCAGAATTTGTGAGCCAATCGATTGATTCCAACGAACAAAATTTTAGTGTTCCAACATCAAAACATTGCCAATCCTTCACTAGTGGAAATTCTTGAGGACTGATGCCTTTATTTCGTGCAAAATTGAAATATGCTTGCTCGTAAGGTTTACAAAAGTGAATTAACGCGAGAAGTTTTTATCATCAATAAATATGATTAAGAATCAGCTGTTCTTGAAAATGAGTATATTTTTTCAGCGACGTTGTTCTTTGGTTTTGTCAAATAAAGTTCATCAATTTTACTTAGTTATACATGCCGAAAAAAATAAGTTAACTGGGCAATCATTTATAAGCAATACAAAAGTACAGCACTATCAGGAAGAAAGAAGCCATCTTTCACGAAAAAATCATCATATAATCATGTTTTATTTCATAATAGGGACATAAGTATGAATCAAAGTAAGTAGATATTCTCAGTTGACTTCATCAGGGAGTGTTTACACTTCGAAGGCTGCAACCTGGCGGCGTCCCGTCGAAACAATTGCATTCAGTTTCGCTGCAAAGCCCACAGCCTGAGGCGCAGATAACGCGACAATCCTCATTCTTGTTGCACTCACCATGCACGGCCATTGAAGATGGCAAACTTGCCCATTGCAAAACGAACACGAGCATGAGCACGAGAGCTAACTTGGATGATGATCTCCTCTCCATCACGATCGATCAGCCCTGTTGCAGATGTATTATTCACTCGAATGAATCTTTGCGGTGTAAGGTGGTGCATTTTATAGGCGTCATTGAGGGGAAAAACAGTAATTACATTTTATTTTTCACATTTATTCATTTATGGAAATCAAATCTGAGTTAGAATATTTCATCATTTAGGTTTTATCGATGAGGAAACAAATGAGAATTTTGTATATATTTTAACAAAGTACTAGTGAAATTGGCAAAGAAGGTGCACCCAAATTTGGGAAATTTCATTATTTTACTGTATTTTTACGATTTGGTTCTCATGAATTTGTGATCTAAATGTACAATTCGGTATCTCGATTTGACAATTGTAGTTAGAGTTAGAGAGTGAAATTTCAAGGATATAAGCCACTTTGTTCCCTAAAATAAAATAGTGTATGGTACCACAAAGATAATACTTACCTATTTGTTTAGTATAAGATTTCGAATTTTATTCATAGTTAGTCTAAGAAAATTGTCTATGATACTGAAAATATATTGAATGACTTTGCACGTAATATATGCTTTGGATATTTCAATCTCTAATAAGTTCATATTTGTGGGATCAAATCCCACAAACGCCCGGTACAATCATATATAAAGAAATTAGAATTTTGAGCTGCTCGATTGATTCCATGATATATATAGAGGTCTTGCCCACTATGAAGTGATTATTCACCATGTTATATTATTAAATAAAGAGCACAGCAGTACTCGTGAGCTTTTCTTCTTTTGAATTATTGTGGGGATATCATCCAGCACTTTAGAACATCTGATTAAAATTCTTCACATACTTTTGATGACTTAAAATCTTAATTTTTTTTTTTTTATCTAAATGAAAATCTTGATTGTCCATCCACTCTTCCATTGATTTAAAAGGGTGTCCCGGAGAACATGCGAACCCCGTGAACGAGTGTAATGGTAAGTTCTAGAATAAGCTTTAAAGCTTGAACATTAGATTTTGGAATCCAAACAAACTCAATGTTACGAGGATTAGAAAATTCCAGACTTGGGGTTTTAAGATGCCAACACCTATACATGTGCCCGGGGATATACTCTATCCTATAACAAAGTCTTTAATTTGATTAAATCGAGCAAGACAAAAGACTAACAAGACAAGAGTGCGGCAAAGATGAATTATGGCTTCTGCCATTGCTTCCCCTCTTTCGTCGAGGCCCATTCCGACTGTAAGTTAGTAGTGGCTCCTGAGATGTTTGCTGAACTTTCTATCTCTTACTATGGGGCTAATTCCAAAAAAAAAGCACCAATTTCAAGTCAAGTTATAAATCTAGTCTGAATTTTTTTATCTCGTAAAAAAACACCAATTTTGAGTGGAGTAACAAAATCAGCCTAAACTTTTTGTTGTCTTGTAAAAAAGTACCAACTTTAAGTCGAATGACAATTCTTGCCTCAACATTTTTGTATCTCGTAAAAAATCACAAATT
This sequence comes from Eucalyptus marginata, assembly GCA_014182565.1. Taxonomy (NCBI): domain Eukaryota; kingdom Viridiplantae; phylum Streptophyta; class Magnoliopsida; order Myrtales; family Myrtaceae; genus Eucalyptus; species Eucalyptus marginata. The sequence continues at coordinate 22,223,929 of CM024585.1, read as the reverse complement.
TTTACCTTATCCCAAATCTGGCCCCTACCTTGTTTCAGAAAAAAGGTTCTAGTCGTGAGGTCGGCGATCTCATCCATGGTGTCTCTTAATAGGTGATGGTCTACAACTTCATATTATGACAAAGCGGCAAAGTCTAACTAGAGAAATTTAATCTGGAGATCTTTTTGACTTGCCAATAAAGTGTAAGAAACAATGAATGACTTTACTATTATTCTTCAAGTTGTGGCTCAGACAAGATGACAATGAATAGTGTTTTAAATATGGCCAACAAGTGCACATGAATTTATTGCCAAGGACAATCAATGAATCTAAGTTAAAGGGAGCCATATTTGGGATTTAAGTGTGAGTTGGTGATTTTTCAAGGCAAAAAAAGTTGGGGTAAATTCATCACTCAACCTAAAGTTCGTGTTGTTTTATGAGACAAAAAAAAATTATGCCAGATTTGCCACTCAATTTAAAGTTTGTGCCTTTTTGTAGAGATGGCAAAATGGGTCATGGACCCATTTTGCACCCATACTTTTCACAAATGGGTCGAATGTGGGTTATGAAGTTGTAATAGGCCATAACTCACATTCGACCCATTTTAAGTTCAGTTTTATATGGGTTGAAAATGGGTCACACATTCTAACCTACCATTTTCGACCCATTTTTAAAACCTAAAAAAAAATGAAAATCCTCAACGACACAGCCCTTCGACCTTCATCCTCCGCCGCCGCCTTCGAGCCGCCTCCACCACTCTCCGCCGCGGCTTGCCTCCGCCGCTTCCTCAAGGTCGCCGACGATTGGCGAGCCTCGGCCTCGCTGGATCGGCAAGAGCGTGCCCGCCCGACGCCGGCAAGCTCGAGCCTCGCCCGAGTCATCGGCAAGTCTCAAGCCACACCGACAACCGGCGAGGCTCGAGACTCGCGATTTGGCGAGGCTTGAGCTCGCCGGTGTCGGGCGGGGCCTTAGCCTTGCCGGATTAGCGAGATCGAGCCTCGCCCAACGCCGGCGAGGTCAATCTTGCTCGTGGCCGGTCGTCGACCGTTGTCGTGGCAGTGGCCAGTAGAAGAAGAAGAAAAAAAAGATTAGGTTCGGAATTTTTGGAAGAATTCCTTACGGAGGAAGAAGTTGTTCTTTCTTTGAGAAAAAGAAAAATAAAAAATAATTATTAGAAATTAAAAATGATATTTTAAAAAATAAAAATTATAAAAATTATATTTATAAAATAAAAATAATTAAAAATTTTATTTTTAAAAATTAAAAATTCGATTTTTTAAAAAATATTTTTAAAAAGAATTATAAAAATTTTCCATTAAATTTGTATTGCATAAAAATTGTTAAAAATTTGTATTGTATAAAAATATTTTAGGGTTAATACCTTGAAAAACTCCGAACTAGTACACATGTAACAAATTTACCCCAAACTATTTGGTTTACCATGAAAAACCCCAAACTGGTACACCCGTGACAAATTTACCCGACTAACCATAAAAAAACCCTAAACTGGTACATTTATGACAAATTTACCCCAAACTAATTTATTCGACCGCAAAAAACTCCAAACTGGTAAATTTGTGACAAATATACCCTCCGCTAAATTGGATTAATACAAAAAAATCACAAAAATTGTAAATTGTGACAAACGGAGCGTAAAATCCCAAATTAATATATCAATCATTGTCACGTGTCATTTAACTTAATAATTTGACAATAAAATTTAATAAAAACTAACAGAGGGTAAATTTGTCACTGGTGTATCGGTTTGGGGTAAATTTGTCAAATGTATACCAGTTTAGGGTTTTTGGTGGTCAAAAAAATTGTTTGGGATAAATTTGTCACAGGTGTACCAGTTTAGGGTTTTTCAAGGTATTAACCCAATATTTTAATAATAAGTAGGTTTTAGCAATACGGGTCAGGTCGGGTATAGGTCGAGTACAGGTCGGGTCAGGTATGGGTCGAGTACGGGTCGGGTCGGGTATGGGTCATTAGATTTACACTACAAGAATATAGGTCAAAATGGGTTAAATGGATCAAATATGGGTCGATCCATTTTCGACTCGACCCACCCATTTGTCACCCCTACTTTTTTGAGAATTAGGAACTTACTGTGAGCGTCTACCCTCTCTACACCTCGCCTAGCAATAGCCATCTCGGGCTTGATGCTCTTGAAAGCTCCATAGAGACTCTTCTTTGAGAAGACAAATTGAAGCTTGAAGCATCCATGTACTAATGTACAATTTAGGAGTATATGTCAGCAAAGTTATTCTTAGGTTACTTTTAGATAAATTTCATGAGTTTTGTTAGTTATTAAGGTGCAAAAATTCACTTGATCTGTGCAGTTATTTCTCTGCGGACCAAAAGTGCGGCAAAATCATAAAGAGAGGAACGAGAATTCACTTAAATATCATCGCGTGATAATATTTTATTTCGTGATAAGGACATAAATGTGGATCCAAGTAAAAGTTGTCATATGGCATCATCAAGGAGTGTTTATTTTTCGAAGGCGGTAACGGCTATTGCAACTCGGCGGCGTCCCGTCGAAGCAATTGCATTCGGTATTGGTCCAAAGTCCACAGCCTGAGGCTGTAGGTAAGGTATAAGGAATTAGGAATTGATCAAATTGATAGAGACATGTCAAACCGATAGAAAGATGCAGTGGAGCTTTTATAGGCATGCATGAAGAAAGAAAATGCAGTTGCCGTCCCACGAGCTCTTCCACACGCACACGTATAAATAAGCACTGAAGAGGAGCAGAGCGTCGTGTGCTGCGTCCCTCCTCTCCTAAAATTCGTTTTTTGCTCGTTTCAAGAGGCCAATGGAGAGAAAACCTCAGCCTCCCTCAGAAGCCCGGAAGCCTCATGAAAGGTACCACGAGAGACCATACCACGTCTCCGATGGCGAGAAACGCAAAGAAGTGAGAATGACCCGAGAAGAATTCAGCGCAATGCCTGACGAGCAGTCAGAACTCGACTCCCGGTAACCTTATAGTACGTACAAGAAGCTACAACGGCGAAAACAGCACTTACATTCTCCGTCAGGCACGGGGCACCGCTGCTAATGTGAGCGTCCATGAGAACTCCACATCGGAGGTCGACATCGAAGGGGAAGAGCCAGGACAAAGGTCTCTCTCTCTCATCCTTCTAGTCGTTACGCTCTAATACACGTATCGCGGCTGTTGCGGGTAAAAGTGTAGCCAAGTTAAGCATGGTTACGAGAAGATGCCTTGGTCTCACGAAGAATAAGGTTCTGTCTGCCTATGGATTTAATATTATCGTAATGGCAAATAGTTTACATTCCTGTCCACATTTCATGTAATTAAAGTTAATTTCGATATGATAAGATTGGGTTTCTTTAATTGATTATATTTTATTGGAGACTAATGAACACATGCAAAGTAAGGCTTATGATTATGTTTGTGCCGGAATAAAAACATCTCAATCTAGATATATGGCATACGATCCCATTTTATGAGTTTTGTGAACCCTAGCCAAGAGAAATTATTTTTCAAATCATTGTGCATTATTACATAATGTAGACTTCTCTTAGGTCCCATACAATACCAAGGACGACAATATTATTAACTACAGCGGTGTGGGAATTAGGACGTAATAATCCGAAGCATATTATAGCAATCTGAGCAAACCGCAAAAGCATTCATATATTTGAGTGTCGAATTCGAAATTACTGGAAAAAAGAAAACATGAATTTATGCTATTATTTTCTTAGGTGGACATTCATGGCCAAATAGGCTAGATTCGCAATATTCTGAGTGCATCCATGAATGTACTCTCCATACTGTAAAATCACTCAAGAATAAGTGATGGAAAGAAATAAGAGTAGTAGTCATTATTGGAAGTTTGTTTGTTAAAACAAACCAAGTGCAATTTCCTTGTCCCATGTAGGAGAAATGGGAAGAAATGAGCTAATTTATAAGTGTGAGGTTTCCTTTGTATATCTAAAGGAATGGTTGGGGTAGACTAGACCCCACTATACCCGCGTGTGGGTGCGCGATTATTTGGCGCACTTAACACTTAGTGGTTTAATTAGCACTAATCCCTTCATTTGTTATTTAATTTTATTTTTATTTCGTACGGTTATCTTATTAACTTTAAATCAATTCAAAGGTTTGTTTTTTTTAATCCTCTCTCGACATGCAGAGCTGTTCCCCTACCGATAGTGGTTTAATTAGCACTAATCCCTTCATTTGTTATTTAATTTTATTTTTATTTCGTACGGTTATCTTATTAACTTTAAATCAATTCAAAGGTTTGTTTTTTTTAATCCTCCCTCGACATGCAGAGCTGTTCCCCTACCAATAATGGTAGCTTTTAACCCTAATTAATCGAATCTGCCCCATTTCCTCTCCGCACTGACCTCGCGCTTCCTTTATCTTCTCTTGTTTCTACTTTCATTCTCCATGGCCCACTACTGGTCACGATCGGAGCTTCCTCTCGGCTTGGGTTTGTCATTTCTTTTTGCTTGCCGCAGATTCTCCATCTTTTGTCTGTTAAGTGATACGATGCTCTGCTTGTCTAGTTGCTAGTGTTAAATCTTGTTTCCAGTGGGCAATTCTCCTTTTTCCTATCCCTGTATTTTGGTAGTCGACCTCATGCCCTCAAACTGTTTGATTTATTACCCCAATCACCAGTAAGTTCAGCTGGTGTTCTTTAGTGGGCAAGCCTACCCGCCTAATGCATGACGCTATCTTTTGCTACTTCTTCGTAACTTGCCTGGGGGAGCTATCATGGACCCTCATATTCCAAATGATACAACTCATATTTCTGCTCTTTGCACCAGATTGGGCCACTTGTGGTCCGAACAGGATTTGGAGGTTTGGGACGAGTCGCCACCACTGGAAAAAATCGAAGAGTGCCAGAGAATGTTAGTAGGTCGGATTTTCTCCAATCCTTCCATCAATTTGCAGGCATTTCAGAATACTATGAGGCGCGCGTGGCGTACCCAACAAGTAGATATTACGCAACAGGAACAGGGCATATACGTGGCTAAATTCAAAGCACAATGCGATAAAAAGAGGGTTGAAGAGGGAGGACCATGGTTGTTTTCTTCCAACTTAGTTATATTTCAGTCATGGAGACCAAACACGCCACTCCATAGATATGATTTCTCTAAATGTGCTTTCTGGGTTCAAGCTTTTGGTCTCCCTCTCGAGTGGTGCACAGATCAAATGCTAAGCCGAGCTGTACAACGAGTTGGGAGGATTCTTGAAGCCAAAGTTGATGTAAAGGAGGGCACTGCCTTGAAGGTGGGTCGTGTCAGGGTGGAAATTCCTTTAGCCGAACCCCTGAAAACAGGGCAGCTAATTCGTCTAGCAGGCCAAGCTTTTTGGTTGGATTTCCGGTATGAACGGCTTCCATACTTTTGTTACTCATGCGGACGAATAGGGCACTATGCTACGTATTGCCAGCACATACCTTTTACTGAAGCAAAGATGGCGGGAAAGGAAAAAATGGCCTTTGGCTAGTGGCTGCGCGCTGAGGTGAAAGAGAATAGCCCGTATTGGCGGGCTTTCTATGATGACAGTTGTAACATTGATGATCTTGATGAGGTTATCCCCGAAACTCCACCTATTAGGACACTCACAGTCCCGGCTTTGGCTCCTGCAGCAGCCACTGAAAAGGATGAAGGTCAGGCTGCCTCTTCGAAGACGACAATCCACACTACTGATATGATCCCTCATACATCTAAATTGAAAGGTATCTTACAGTTACCAATTGAAAAGGAGCCAAGAGTTTCAGTTCCAGCACTGGTCACAAGCTTACCTGTGCACCCACAGCCCCCTCTTGTGGAAGAAGTGGCGACACCAGGCCAACTCCAGTTTCCAAAAACTTTGGCCGACCCCCAGGCAAACAATACGGAACGCACTTTAATTCTAGCACCTTTTCTGCAACAAGGGGATCGCAACAAAGCCATAGTTGATGTCAATCCGAAGAAAGCCAAACCCTCTTACCTTCCTACCAAAGCAGGGACAACAAAGAAAATTAAGAGGTATAACCCCTATGACATGTGTTCTCCTGGATCCGCGAAGATTGACGAGTCTCACCTATTGGAAACTCCTGTCCTTATGGCTCATGAAGTCAACGTTTGGGCTGAGGTAGCTTGCCCGAAAAAGCCACCCGTTGCAAAATGAAACTCCTCTGCTGGAACTGTCAGGGACTTGGCTCATCCCTGACGGTTCAAGCCCTAAAGGCCCTGGTGGCCAAAGAGAAGCCGGATGTGTTATTTTTGATGGAAACAAAGAATCACGAGGTAGTTTTTTCTAAATTTCAGCGAAGATGGCATTTTACTAATTCTCATATCATCGATCCTATAGGCATTGCAGGCGGTCTGGCCATGTTCTGGCAGTCTCATCTATCTATCAGGATGGAAATTGCTACACAGGATTTCATAGATACTTTATGTACAGATACAGAGAGAGGGTATACCATGAGGCTGACCTGTGTTCACGCTCCACCCACTCCTCAATTGCGTCAATCATTATAGACGGCACTCCGACGGATCGCTTCCTCCAATTCCTTACCTTGGGTTTGCACCGGAGATTTCAACGAAATAACTTATCAATGGGAGAAAGTGGGTAAGAGACCCCCTGATTTTAATCGAATGCAATCTTTTAGAGAAGTTCTACATGACTGCGCTCTGATGAATATTGAAAATAAGGGTTGCGCATTTACCTGGACGAACAATCGACAGGGGGATGACTTGGTCAAGGAGCAGTTAGACCGGGTTCTTTGTAATTGGGACTGGCGGCTCACTTTTTCGGAGGCGGAAGTCTTAGCATTACCAGCAGTGGGGTCAGACCATAGCCCCTTGCTGCTTACTACTGAAGCGAAACGGCGTAGTCACGGTAAGACCTTCAAGTTTGAAGCCTTCTGGTTGCAAAATCAGACTTGTCGGGAACTTATTCAAGGGGCATGGTCCTTAGCGCGAGCAAAGGGTTATAATCTGCCACGAATACTAAAACAGGTTAGTTGGGCTCTTTTGAAATGGAGTAAAGTTGCTTTTCCTAATGCTGATATGCAGATAGCAAAAACACAGCAGAAATTGCAATCTTTAACAAATCAGGTACATGGACATTACGATAAACGACTAGTGAATCAGCTGAAAGAAGAGCTACATAATGCTTGGCAGCAGGAGGAACAGTACTGGGCACTATGATCACGGATTAAGTGGCTCTGTTGGGGCGATCGAAACACTAGCTTCTTTCATGCTATGACCCTACAACATAGAACAAGAAATCGAATAAGGATGTTGCTGAATGCAGATCAAGTTTGGGTTAATGACGAGCAAGTACTTAAGCAAATGACCATGGAGTTTTTTTCAAAGCTTTATAAATCAGCCGGCCATCGTGACTATGGGCCGATCCTTGCAAAGTGTGACAGAGTTGTAACAGATGAGATGAATATGCATCTAACTTCTAAAGTGACTAGAGACGAGGTCAAAACGACAGTGTTCTAGTTGGGGAAAACTCAAGCTCCCGGCCTGGACAGTTTCAACGGCCTATTCTACCAGCACCATTGGAATATTTTAGAAGATGAGGTATTCTCCTCGGTACAGCACTTTTTCCAATCCGGAATCATGCCTACTGAACTAAACCGAACCACTCTTACACTCATACCAAAAGTGCCCAACCCAGAGTGCTTAGACCAGTATCGCCCCATCAGTCTTTGCAATTTCGCCTATAAAATAATCTCCAAAGTGCTTGCCAACCGATTGAAACCCTTCCTTCCAGACATAATATCCATTGAACAAAGTGCATTCGTCGGTGGCCGTCAAATACAGGATAATATGCGATCGTGCGGGAGGTTTTATATCGCCTAAGAACGCGAAACCGAAAGAGAAAATTTCAAGCTGTGGTCAAGATGGACATGCAAAAGGCGTATGATCGAGTTGAGTGGGATTTTCTCCAAGATTATCTTCTCAGGTTAGGATTCCATTCTACTTGGGTCATGTGGCTTATGCAATGTATAACTACTGTCTGTATCAGTGTAAAATTTAACGGTGAACAGCTTAACTATTTCAAACCTACGCGAGGAATCCGGCGGGCGATCCTCTATCCCCCTATTTGTTTATTATTCGCAAATCGATGACTACTCTCATCCATCAAGCTCTTAATATGGGAAATCTGAAGGGTATCCAGCTAAACAGGTGGTGTCCTATTCTGACTCACTTATTCTTCGCCGATGACGCCATTTTCTTCCTAGATGGGTCAGTCTATGAATGCCAAGAATTGTCTAATATTCTGAATCAGTACTGTCTTGCTACGGGACAAGCTATAAACCGAAATAAGTCGGGTATATTCATTAGTAAAGGCTGTCCAGATAGCCTGAAGGGATCCTTGGCACGGGAACTCAGAATACCGATGTTAGCAAGAACAGGGAAATACCTTGGTATTCCCTCAGATTGGGGACGATCCAAACGAGACATGTTTGGTTGGATACTTGGGAGAGTCAATACCAAACTTGATGGATGGAAGGAGAGTCTTATCTCTAAAGGGGGTAAGGAGGTTCTCATCAAAAGCGTTGTACCAGCGATACCACAATACGCTATGTCACTTTTTAAGATTCCTATATCGTTATGCAAGTCCATTGAACGGAAGATTGCACGTTTTTGGTGGCAAACCGACGCCGATGGTTGGTATTCATTGGAAGAGAGGAAGAACTCAAGACCGGCAAGCGGGCGGACTCGGGTTTCGCAACCTAGTGGATTTCAATAAAGCCATGTTGGGTAAACAAAGGGCTGGCGTTTAATACAAAGCAACCAACTTCTTTATGGGCCACATTATTCAAAGGCTTATATTTCCACTCTCACGACTTCTTAACGGCACCAAAGAGTACTAAATCTTCCTGGGGCTGGCAGAGCATCCTCGTTGGCAAGGACTCTATTCTATCCCAACTACACTGGTCGGTGGGCGACGGAACACAAATTCGAATCAGAGAGGATTGCTGGCTACCTAAAGGCAAAATAGGAGGCACCCTTTGCCACGGGGAACCTCAAAGAGTTGCTGAACTTATCGACCCTGAGACTAACAGATGGAACATCTCCTTGTTGGAATGATACTTTGACAACGAAACTACTGGCGAAATTCTAAGAATACCCATCAGACCTGAGTATACAGCAGATAAGGTTGTGTGGCCATGCACAACTCAAGGAACCTTTACAAGTCAAAAGTGCTAAGCGGTATTAGGCAAGCAACTACTTCTCATGCTCCGCACGTAGCGTCCTCTTCTTATCAACCTCCGCAACAACTATGGAACAACATTTGGAAACCGGACGCCCCCAAACTCAAACACTTTCTATGGTCTCTATGCCGAACGCTTTGCCCACGAAAGAGAACCTTTTTCGCAGGAAAATCAGCTCAACCCCTATCTGTACTCTATGCTCTACCAAGCAAAACGAAACTTCGGAACACCTCTTTTTCTGCTGCCCTTGGACTTCACAGGTTTGGTCTCATCACCAAATTCGTATCCCTATCAACCCAGTAGCTATCCACCACATAGAAGAATGGTTTGCGACTCTTTCTACCACAAGGAAGAACATACCTGGTATGGAGCTGATCACCACCCTGCTATGGCAAATCTAGAAATCAAGGAATCGATTCATCTTCGGTCGACAGAGGCCCGATCCCTTTCATGTGGTAGATGTTGCTCTTGGTCAAGTTCACTCAGCCCGCACCATCTCAGCTTCGCTCTCTGGTCCCAGTGTCCGATCGTCGTCCAGCTTCGCTATGTTGTGGAGACCCCGTCCCTGGAGCCCCGAAGATCAACACGGATGGGGCTTTTCGGCCCGGGAAGCAACACCGGATCGGCAGCATTTCGTGTCGCGATCACTCGGGCCGACCGCTAAAAGGCTTCACGAGCAATGCACTGCGTCTTCGGCATTGCGGGTTGAAGTCCAAGCTCTATCCGCCGCTTCCGACCTACTTGCTCGATTCAAACCAAAACGGGGCTCTCCTCCTAGAATCCGACCGCCCGGTGTTGGTGGAAGCGCCGTGATCCGAAGACATCGCCTTGGGAGATCGGCCGCCGTTGAACGAAGCCGCAACCCTTCTCTCTCACCTCCCTCGTGCGAGCGTTAGGTTTTGCCACGGGAAGCGAATTTTGCTTTGCGAACCGGCCGCTCGGGCCCATAACAACGGCTCTCTTCCACATAATTGGGTCAGTATCGATCCCAACTCCTTTACTTGATATTCTAGCCCTTGACGCTTTTAAAGCCGGTTGTAATCTTCGTTAATAGTTATAATATGCTTCTCTTCGTCCAAAAAAAAAAAAAAAAAGGTTGTTTTTTGTTTATTGAGAATTTTCGGAAATTAATTAATTAATTAATAATTTCGAAATTTTATTTATTAAATTATTATTATTATTATTATTATTATTATTATTATTTATTCTAAATTTTTGTTTGTGTCTCAAGACAACCTTTGAAAAAGATATCCGTTCGGTTTGCAACCTTTCTCGAAGGGTTGCATTTCTTCGATTTTAACTTCTTACGAATGGACACCTTTGTTCATTGGAGCAATTTTTCGAAAAAATGTGTTTGTTCATTTCGCAATTTTTCACAAAGAGTTGTCTTCGTTTTTTAAGACTATTTTATATATACCTGTAAGATTAAGGAAGAATCCGAGTGATCATTCTTCATCTTTTCGAGTCTTCTTTTTGAAAAAAAAAAACAGCCATCCTTTCAATTGTTTCCTAGAGAGATCTTGGAGAAATATTAGAAAATTTGAGACCTTGTTGTATCCTGGAAGATATTTGCCGCTCACCATTAGCAACTTTGTGGGGCAAATAAATCCTTAAAGAAAATGATATCATACCTCAAAGTCCGACTCAAGTACTCTAAAGATTCGTCTTCATTGTTCTACCCTATTCAAAGCAGTATTTCACAACAGTCATATGACTTATAAATGTTTGGCTAGAATATAGAAAGTTGATTTGCCGGAAAACAAAGAGATAAACGTGTTTTTTCTCAATATGATTTACTTATGGTGTATACAATAGGAACTTCGCTGATTTAAGGTCAAGTACAGAAAACATTTCACCCCCTCTATTATATTTTTGGCTCCTTCACTGATTTAATAGAACTTTATTTTCTAAGCGGTGTACTTGCCATCGTATTTCCCTATCCTAGGTGTTTTGTATTAATGCAGTATTCACTTGAATGTATCTTTGCCTTGCAGGACGGTGCATTTTATAGGCGTCAGTGAAGGATAAAAGTAATTACATCTTATATTTCATACTTAGTCATTTATGGAAATCAAATATGAGTTAGAACCTTTCGTCATTTAGGTTTTCCTGATGAGGAAACAGATGTCAATTTTTTTTATATATTTCAACAAAGTATTAGTGAAATTGGCTTAAATGGCACACGCATATTTGGGAAATTTTGATTATAATTATTTTGCTGCATTTTTAAAATTTGATTCTGTTGAATTGTGATCTAAATATACAATTCGGTATCTCGATTTGACAATTGTAGTTAGAGTTAGAGTGGGAAATTTCAGGGATATAAACCACCTTGTTCCTTAAATAAAAGTGTTTATGATACCCCAAATACAATACTTACCTATTTTGATCTAGTATAAGATTTCAAACTTCATCTATAGTTTGTCTAAAAAAATTGTCTATGATACTGAAAATAATATTGAATGACCTTGCACTCTATGGGTTGGATGTTTCAATCTCTAATAAGTTCATATTTGTGGGATCAAATCCCATGAATGAACGGTAAGATCATATGTAATTAGAGAAATTAGAAATTTGAGCTGCTCAATTGATTCCAAGGCATATATAGAGGTCATGCCCATTATCAAGTGATTATTCACCATGTTAAATTATTAAACAAAGAGCCCTGTAATACTCGTGAGATTTTCTTATTATCAATTATTATGGGGATATCATCCAGAACTTTAGAATATCTAATTAAAATTCTTCACGTTCTTTTGATAACTTAAAATCTTGATTTTTTTTTTTTTTATCTAACCGAAAATCTTCATTGTCCAGCCACTCTTGCATTGATTTAACCTCACCCTATGCCATGGATGTGCCGGAGAACATGCAAACCCCGCGAACCAGCCTGACGGTAAGTTCTAGAATAAGGTTTAAAGCTTGCACGTTAGATTTTAGAATCCAAAATTTCGAATGAGATAAATTTCTTAAAACCAACACATCACACAATGGCGGCACCACTTCATATAGAGTTGAGCAAACAAATAGTAAATATTATGATTATTAGCATAAATACTCAAGGATTAATCAATTTGACCCCACTAATTTC